>OU015431.1:18902732-21402732 GCA_907164795.1 Hemaris fuciformis | reverse complement strand
GGGCCGGGCACATAGCGCGGAGAACTGATGGCCGATGGGGACAAAAAGTTCTCGAATGGAGGCCACGTAGCGGGAAGCGCAGCGTAGGATGTCCACCAACAAGATGGTCCGATGACCTGGTAGAGGTCGCGGGACGTCGCCCCTCCAATAGGTCACTGTGGAGATCATTGGGGGAGGCCTATGTTTAGCAGTGGACTTCTGTTGGCTGACGGATGGATGTATACGGGACTTGGTTCATTTGTTGGCCAGTCTTCTTGTTTGAGATCTTTGGTAATTTATATAATTTCTTAGCTAAGTATTTATTATCATCATTATCATCATCATCATCATCATCACTGGTTTTCATTACTTTATGAGTAGATCGGTGTTTTTTGCATATACCCATGTCAAAAGAGCGTTAGAATACAGTTTCCCCTGGCTGTTGTAAGCCGTTGGGTTGCCAGGCGCGTTACGAAGGGGCTAAGAAACTGCGCCCTCACCGAAGGTGATCAGTTGCACTCGCACGCAACCGGGGCCCTTAAACTTCGAGACTATCTCGACTTATTATCTCAAAACTCTAATGTTTCCAATTACGATTTACTTTTCACTGTTATGAATTATGATTCTTTGAGTAGCTTTATGCTATAATAAAAATATACGCGCATGAGAAGTTATAGGTACTTCTTTGGTATTATTAAAAAAATGTTTTTAATTGCATGCAAATAATTACAATAAATATTTAACATTAAATTAAATAATGTTTAGTGAGTTAATCATATTAAACAATAATATTTTAATGTATATCAATAAATAATAAATACGGATAGTTAACCTCAATTATATTGGAGCACATAGGCAGCTTCAACCTGTTACTTTTGTGTTACAGTGATGCGCGCGCTTCTTAAAATTTCACTCTTACCATTTTTTCATAAAACGCCTAAAAAAGTTTAACTTCAAAAATCATGCCCAGTGTTTGATAAGCCATTAAAAGATCTCATTATTGTAGAAACACACAAAATACCTTAATCCTATTTACGATTTGTCAAATAACCTGTTGAATATCGCTATTAAAGCCGAACAAATACCTACCAGACACGCCGCTTTAATCAGCGTGAACTTAAGTGAAGCCGCCTGACAAATCCCACCGCAATTGTTATCGCTTATTGTCGTTACCGGCAGGGCTGGGCAAAATACATGCTTTGCTTTAATTGAAATACAAATTACAAAATACTGTATCGCAAGTAATTAAAATACGAAATACAAAATACATTTAAGTAAGGTATTTGAAATACAAAATACAGTATTTTAGCTATTTTTAATTGAAATACAAAATACAAATTACAAAATAATGCATATTTATTTGTTTTTGAATAGTTTTTTTTGAAGGCGGTTTTTGTTTTGTTATTGCAGGTCCTGATGAGCACAAACTTAATACTAAATGCAGGCTAAATGTATTTTAATAAATGTTTTCTGAAGCTTCGAGTATTTGAAATACTAATTACAAAATACTTCGGCTTCACGTATTTGAAATACAAATTACAAATTACATTTTAAGAAAGTAATTAAAATACAAATACAAAATTCGTATTTGTATTTCAATTACGTATTTCAATTACAAGTAATTCAAATACTGCCCAACCCTGGTTACCGGCTGGTTATGAAATCCAATCATTTGTTCGTTTATCGTAGTCGTTTGTGACAATAAAATGTATATATACCTAGACTTTTTATGTATTTACTTCTATGATCTGTTGCTCATTTATGTAAAATTTATTTGTAATTTTGTAAGAAGTTTTATATACGGTTAACAAAATAATTTATTAAATATGGGTGCATCAGCCCATTCTTAATTTCTAATCGAATTTCAAAACAATAGATACTGAAATTACGTATGAAATTAAAATATGAAATGTCATTGTGACAGTAGCTGTTGGGCTATTTATATATGTTTTTCATGTTTACATTTTTACTAAAATTAGTATACGAGTACATGTGGTCATGCAAGTACCTACATGATTTTACTATATGTTAGCCTAAATAGTAATATTTAGTAATTATAAATGTATTTCATTATAATACTTTACAATATTATATATTTACATTATTAAAAGCTTATGCGTACAGACCTTTTACTAAATTATTGAAGTAATAGTAAAATTGCATATTGAAGATTTTATTACTTATAAGTATAATTAAAATTGTCAATAACTTTAATGAGAATATAATCTTGATTAATATAAATTAATTATTGGACTTTATAAAAATATTTAAAAATAAGACCGTCAATTGATGTGTATAAAAATGGTGTCGCTGAGCAGTTCGAGCTCAGTCGTTGGAATTGTCAGTTGCAAGACGGATTGATATTTTAAAATATAAAAGTTGTTAGAAATATAAAAGTTGAAGACGTACTTGTTTCTCAACGAGTGTTACCCTTCAGCTTCAGAAGAGGGATCACCGAAAACAACTTCAATTGTTTTCGATCTACGCCTGGATATAAGTAACGTAAGTGATTCGTACACGATTTTTTTCTCCCATTTTTTGTGTTCAGAGTGATTTAAAGGACAATCGTAAAACTTTAGTTTTTGCCGGTAACACTCAATAGTAGCCGTTGAGAAATAAAATGTCATGTCTAACTACGTGAACATAAAATTTTCTTAAGTACCTACAAATGGAGGATATATTTATATTAAAACATAACTCCACGGAAAGAGACTAAAAGATTTCGGCCCTATATTAATGAAAATGATGTTTTCTTATCTGATTCCGTTTATGACTGTGAACAATGAACATGAAAAAGCTAATGGCTTTAAATAATCCCGATGGCTGTAAATAATAATACGACCTGAAATGTGATAAACAATTAACGAAAATTTTTATATATAGAGAAATCTTATTATAATTAATCTGTGATGCATTATAGAGAATATTTATGATTATTTCTTAATCATTGCCAACATCTCGGTTCTAATGTACTGTGTTTAATAAGCACAATAAACGTTGCTATGGGAATCTATACCTTGCTTTGCCTTTAATAGTCCTTGAGAACCGATAACTACAGAGGTATCTATCCACATGTGTATTATGAGTAACATTTCACCCGAGTAAGGCCGCGTTTTCATCTTGTGTAATTATAAATGTTATACGAAGTGGTATGACATTTCTACTGTGTTTTAAGCCGGTATGTCAGTTTCAGCTCTCGCTATGGATCTCGAGAAAGAGGGTGTGAACAATTCTGAGCACGAGGGACCGGTTCGTAACCAAAGTAAGCCCAGATGTGTAGACCGGAATTTAGACCAAAGCATTTCGAGGAGCGAGAGACAGGGTCGAGACCGAAAGGTTCTCAGGGGTGAGAGCCGGGGTCGAGATCGAGGCGTTCTTAGAGGGGATAGCCAGGGTCGAGACCGAAAGGTTCTCAGGGGTGAGAGCCGGGGTCGAGATCGAGGCGTTCTTAGAGGGGATAGCCAGGGTCGAGACCGAAAGGTTCTCAGGGGTGAGAGCCGGGGTCGAGATCGAGGCGTTCTTAGAGGGGATAGCCAGGGTCGAGACCGAAAGGTTCTCAGGGGTGAGAGCCGGGGTCGAGATCGAGGCGTTCTTAGAGGGGATAGCCAGGGTCGCGACTGAAAGGTTCTCAGGAGTGAGAGCCGGGGTCGGTACCGAGGCATTTCCAGGAGTGAGAGTCGAGACCGAGACAAGCAATTAAGACCGCTACGGGTTGTACATTATCAAAGGTCTTTGGAAGATAATATGGCTACTTTGAGCCAAGGCGACGAGACATGGAACGACTGAAGAGTCGTAAGTTTGGAAACCAGGTATGTGAGAACAGAATTACATGATTTTTCAAGAGACGCTAGTGTATTACATCGAACTAGACGAGTTAAGAATCTTATGATCATTATTATTATGCCAAAGTAAGTTTATTAAATAGATCTATAAAATACGGACTGGCTTGGCCGTTGACTGCTTGTTGTACAGCGTAGAGGATAGGGCTATTAAGGTAGGCGCGCAAGCTACTCAATTTTCAGAACCGGAGCAGGTTTTGAAATACTTTAGATCCGTGAAGGTAGGACACAATCGTAATTCCAAGGTTAGCGTAAAGGTGGACCGATTCCGCCCAAATCCGATATAACCTTAAGGTTAACATGCTGTAACTGTGAACAATTTGGACATCCAAGTTATAGATGTGATAAACCTCCATTAAAATGTAGTACTTGTGATAAGTTGAGTCATTTATCCTTGCACTGCTTTAAGAATAAAGTCAATAAAAAAAAAACATGAAAAGGATCAAGAAAAAAATGTGAAACAAGTAGCCTAATTATGCTTAACCGATAATATCAGTTATATTAATCATTAGTGTTTGTCACTCGGACCCGGAACGTCAATATAGTTGTTGTAGATCCTAACTTAATAACTCCAATCGGGATGACAACCGTTACAATAGAAGTACAGGTAATAAAAGAAACAACTATTTTTTATGTAGTAGAAGACTACGTCATTAATTAGTCCGTTCTCTAAGGCCACTCATTCGCGGAAATACCAGATATTGTAATAATGAAAAGCCCTACCGTGATTATATTTAAAAGAATTACATAACGTACTATTGGGTCCCAACTAATTACTGAGAAAGTTATGAGTTACACGAGCAGTATCTTTACAGAATTCGTCACTTGTGTATAATTCAATCAAACAGATGCTAAACGCTAACTTGGTACGAACAGACGATAATTTCGTGAAGAGCAGTCACAGCTTAAAGTACTTCCCAACGATATGAAGCAGCAGACATAAGTCTGTTGTCGCTTTAACTAGTTTGTAGAAATACGAAAATTAATAAATAATTGTAAAAGGGTGAACTGCCTCATGGTCTCGCGGCTCAGGTATGTGATGTGCGATCTAGCGGCCCTGGGTTCGATTCCCGGGTCGGGCAAAAGGTTTTTATTTAATATGTGTGACGTATAATAGTTGTGTACATATCGTGTGACTGTATGAATATAAAGAGGTTGCATTAACATTTAGTTTGAAGATAATAAAAATAAAAAAATAATAGTTTATTTAAATAAAAATAGATATTACTATTTATAGTTCATTGTTATGTATTAATTTAATTTAAAAGTAAGCGAGGGGACTCGCTTCTAACAGGAAGGCCGAGTTGTTAGCCTAAATAGTAATATTTAGTAATTATAAATGTATTTCATTATAATACTTTACAATATTATATATTTACATTATTAAAAGCTTATGCGTACAGACCTTTTACTAAATTATTGTAGTAATAGTAAAATTGCATATTGAAGATTTTATTACTTATAAGTATAATTAAAATTGTCAATAACTTTAATGAGAATATAATCTTGATTAATATAAATTAATTATTGGACTTTATAAAAATATTTAAAAATAAGACCGTCAATTGATGTGTATAAAAATGGTGTCGCTGAGCAGTTCGAGCTCAGTCGTTGGAATTGTCAGTTGCAAGACGGATTGATATTTTAAAATATAAAAGTTGTTAGAAATATAAAAGTTGAAGACGTAGGTACTTGTTTCTCAACGAGTGTTACCCTTCATATAACAATTTAATGTAACTCAAATCTAAATAAATAATAGTATTGCATTATGGAATTCGTAGGTAGGTACTTGGTTTTTGTTCACGTAACAATTTATTACGCTATTGAAGATGGTCAAATATGTGTCTAGGAACGCATTATGTTACACATATACTACCTTAATACTCAATTATTAGATACTTGTACAAGAAATCTGTGAGTAATGCGATCAGACAATGAATAAGGTAATATACGCCCATTCTACGCAAGTAGATCAAATATTTATTGAACGTTTAAAAATTTTCGAGGGGTGCTCGATTTCCTCATGGACGAACGCAGGTTTGCGTGGCCCTCTACGCCGTCTTATTGCTACTTGTAATAACAACATACATACATACCTCACGCCTGTAGGTATTCCCTTAATAACAATTTTAACTCTATTGATTAAAAATGTTTAACTCATGTTCAACGCCACAATAGATAAATAGAACAAAACTGACAAAATATGTATGTACATTGTTTTCTTAGGCTTCAATTGTCAGTAATTCCGTTATGTACTTGGTTCCGAATTATATGGTTACGAATAATGGTTATGGATCTTGAAGGCTTAAGTCATTCTGATCATTGGTGATCTCCATAGCGCAGAGACGTCAGTATAGTTCTAAAATCTAACGCTGTTGTCTCTAGGCATTGAAGAAGGGTTTCGATTTCATCTTTGATTAACGCTAGGAGGGTAGTATCATCGACGTATCGTAGGTTTGATATTTTATACCTTCTTATTCCCTTGTTCCAATGTTCGAGACCTCTCAATATTTTATACTCTGTGTAGATGTTAGACAGTAGAGTACACAATATACAGCCCTGTCAAACGCCGGCTTGGGTATTACAGCGTTTGGTAGCACCGTCAATTCAGATAGCGGCTTCGCCACCTTCATAAAGACGTCTAGGTGTACAAGGTGTTGTGGCACATCCATTTCAGTCAGAACCAGACATATTTTCCACCACTTGACGGCTTCGCTTGGCCAGGTGGCTGATGACCCATATTCTGCAACAGATGATAGCTGATCCTCCATAGCTGTTATTGATAGTGACACAAAAATTGTGTTGAAGGTCTTTATCCCAAATGGTCCCTGAAAACGAACAAATACCTGTGTTAACACAATATTTCACGACCTACACAAAAATATTGTTATTTATTAGTGTTGTCTGAAAACTCATTTCTTATTTTCTTGGGATCATAAAATCTTATCTTCTTTTTAAATTTATTTAAATATTTAAGCTGTATCTTTTAGGTAATTTAACTATTTATTTAAAGTAAATAATTATTTTTTGACTGACCCTAAGTACATACCTACATCATGTTGTTAGTGTGGTAACTAACAACCAACAATACTTTATTCAGAAAGGATAGATTTACTAAAATAAGACATGTCTTTATATTCACTATATAAAGATGGTATTATATTGATTCTCTCTTACAATACTTTCTTCCCTTAAAATATCTCGTTGAAAGACATATTTTGCTTAATTACACAGGTCTGCAACAAAAATGCTGTCTGGATGTTTTCAACTTATTTCCATGTATTTAGGTGTTCCGAAAACTAAAAAAATACTCAAAAAATTCCAGAACGTCACGTTATTTTGCAAAACTCAAAATTTTACTATAAAAAGGGATTTTTGGGCTAACTTGAAGTCATAAATATTTAAGTACAATTTTATTTTCATTCTTGTTTTTAAATGTATACAAACCATAACTATCATAAGTTTATAAATAAAGAGAGCCCTGTGTGAGCTAAATTAACAAACATAAACATATTGTAACCTGAACGTGCGCGCTCCGATAGTGTAAAAAGAGGCGCGATACAATTACGTCTTAACTCGTTATTGTTTTATAGATGTTGGTTAAGTATAGTGCAATGTCGTCTGTGCGGAAGTGTGTGGATTCGTCTGACAGTTTCTCTTATATTTGTGGCGAATATATGAATATATATTATAATATAGGTGAATTAAAGGTGTTTTCATTGGACCAGATATTAGACTGATCCACAATTCATCACAAGACAGACAGAAGACAGAGAGAAGACAGAGAGAAGGGTGGATTGCCTTCAAACAGGTCATAGAGAAATTTTTGGGCAATAACAAAGACCCTAACTACAAACAAATCGTCAAAAGAATGTTAAAAGCATTTCAAGCTTTAGGTTGCCTAATGAGTTTAAAAGTTCATTTTCTTCATTCCCATCTCGACTACTTTCCAGAAAATTTAGATGTGAGTGAAAAGCAAGGTGAACGATTTCATTAAGATATCAAGGAGATGGAAAATAGATATCAGGGAAGATGGAGCGTCTCTATGATGGCAGACTACTGTTAGACGCTTCAGAGAGACCTTCCAAATGCTTCCTACAAGCGAAAATGTACCAAAAGGAGTCTCACTGGGAACAAGAAATGTGTTAAGTGCTTACTGATGAATGTATTTTAGATAAAAAATAAGTTTTGTTACGCACTTATAAATTGTAAAAAAATAAATCTGTATTTTATCTTCTATTTTAAGATGATAACTTGTTTAAAATAGATACCTATATTGTCAGAAAACGTGACGTTCTACGAGTAAATGAAAGTCATTTTCGGATTCAGCACTCCCAAAAACATAAGTATCACGCAAAGAAAAAACAAAACAGCTCTCAACTTTTTATTTTTTGCAGACCTGTGTTATTTGCCTTTATAGTAAGTAAATAGTCTATCGCATGAAATACAAATATAAATTGTATGAAATGAGGATTGGGTTAATGTACCATAAAGGGCACAATTTTCATATTCAAAATCACGCCTGTATCCAATAAATTCTATTGCTTGTTTTTACGAATGTATATTGAGTGTCCATGTTGCTAATCTCATTATATTGTGACAATCTTCGTGGTGCAGTTTGCTAGACACCAGATCTCGCTTCTAGAAAAATGTTTTTGTGACGCCGTCTCTGGGTGTTTGTGAGGCTACACAATCTCATAATTTCTTTTATCTTTTGTGCTGAATAAGACTTACATGTTATTGTGACTATTGGGTGTATTTTATGTCATCTAGTTAATTCATATTTTATTTCTTAGTAAACTATCTTATACCTGTGCCTTTGTCTGCGTGGATACCTCAGGAACCCAACTTTTTTTGGATAAAAATTGGTGCTGATAGCCCACTTCTCCTGACTTACATACATCCATCTCTGTAACATAATATAAAGTTATATAAAAAAACAGTAACAGCTTTAAATAGAAGTCTAACAAACTTAATATCGTATCGTTAGTGCTGATGAATCTGATGGGAGAGATAATGAAAAAGGTTTTACAATTAAATATTTAAGCACGTGTTTAACTATTATGTGGTAATCAGATTACATTGTAAGTTGTAACCCACAGTTAGATTAGTGCAGGTTAAATTAAGCAGTATACGATCATTACGCTGCATACCTATACCTATACACTACAAAGTATAAAAGTTAGAAAGCAAGTTTTTAAACCACAGCTGACTACATATGACTACAGCTGTAGACAAACTGAGCGAAATTGCTCTAAGTTATCCATAAGCTACTTATGAACATATCATACTATAGAGTTTACCTTAGACTGCCCGCGTGCGGTCGAGAGGTTTTGATTCCAATATCCTGCTGAAACAGAGTGTAATTAACTTTTCTGGCAGAAAATGACTTGTAACAACACGGAATCAAAAATTCTATGAGTATCTAGTAAGAAAGGTCGTTATAGAAATACACCCGTGTCTATTTAAACTACATACATACATACATAAACTCACGCCTGTGTTCCCCGAAGGGGTAGGCAGAGGTGCATTTCTGCACCCACATTTCGCCAAGTATGTATCTGTCCCACGTAATAGGGGGCGAGCCTATTGCCGTTTTTCGGGCACATTTCCAGACTCCGTGCTGTTACCGAGAATTTCCTAATGGAAAAACCCAATAACACTTTGCCCGACCCGGGAATCGAACCCAGGATCTCTAGATCGCACGGCACATACTTGTACCGCGAGACCACGAGGCATAAACTATCCATAAACTATTTGAAGTGAATAGTATTGTGTTACTTATAATGTGAGAACTTCAAATCACTGAGGATATCTGACGTATAATAATAAATTGTAGGCACCAGATACATACAATGTAAAACAATCACAGCACCTTGGATATTAATTTAGAAATACCTATCCAAATATAAACGTACCGAATGGGCGAGAAGATTATAGCTATTTAATAATAGACAGATTGTTTGTGACTAAGCTGGCTATTATACTGAATTCATTCATTATAGGTATATTCATTCAAATTACGCGGTGTTTAGAGGCCGCCGTTCATGCATAACATGAAATGATAACAAATAGGTATATTGACAACAATATATCTTCAGTACGTATACCTATTCTCATTTTTCTTATTACTGTGTTTATTCGCAAAGTTTCTCGTGTAATGCGCTGACGCTGGGAAACAATCAAAAATCTATCACGATAACAATACCTAATTATTAAAATTTAATTTTTTTGTAAAAGCACAGGATGTGATCGCTTTTTTATTTATTTCCTTGATCAGTAATTAAATTATTATGTGCATCACTAATTTTAATCAAATGAATATTTACAGACTGAGCTTTCCTAGGTAGTGAATCTTGCCTGACGCTAGTGTAGTTATAAGCAGTGGCGGTACTTCCACAGAAGCCCAAAAGCCCAACTAGCCTTACAAAATTCCAAATTAATTTAAGGTTTAAATATTATTTTAACGAAAGCAATTTGACATATATAGATATAAATAAGAATAATAATAAACAATTATAAATTAGACATTACAAATTAACTTTTATAACTTGGTTTTCTATGGAAGTAGGTACCGCCACTGATTATACCTAAGTGAGCATTATGTAGGTATAATATTGATTTAAAGATCGCACCGAGCTGCGGTAGAATAAAATGCACGTATTTCCATAATTGCAAATAATTGGCGGCCATTTGTCGGTGCGGCTACATTGATATCCTTGGACTGAAATATATATGTATGTATGTCGATTTTATACCTTATTATTTGGTACAACTTGGTTACTGACTGCCTCGTGGTCTCGCGGTACAAGTATGTGCCGTGCGATCTCGAGGTCCTGGGTTCGATTCCCGGATCGGGCAAAGTGTTATTGGGTTTTTCCCATTAGGAAATTCTCAGTAACAGCACGGAGTCTGGAAATGTGCCCGAAAAACGGCAATAGGCTCGCCCCCTATTACGTGGGACTGATACATACCTGGCGAAATGTGGGTGCAGAAATGCACCTCTGCCTACCCCTTCGGGGAATACAGGCGTGAGTTTATGTATGTATGTATGTATTTGGTACAATATTGTTTGGCCGTGCCAAGATCCCCTGTACACTCCGTATGGTCTTACAAATGGCCGCTACTGGCTTTAGGCCGCCTTTCGGAAAATCGATGGTCACCATGTTTGCTTAACTGCAATTGCAAAATAAAGTGGGCACTGCGCTGACACACGCCCATCGCCTAAGAGCAAATTATGATACGCTGGCGCACACGGAGGCACATACAGCTATCCCGCTCACTCCCGCCGTCAGTCTACTCGCGCAAGTAGAACCTAAAGTGGCAGCGCGGACGCCGACTAGATTACTACTCTCACTTGCGCGTCATAAATGCAGGGTAAGTACCTTCCCACAACGTTAATGTACCGTTTTTTATCGGCTATACGCGTGGAGGTGTCCGTTGGATACAGATCTGTAATAAATTGCTCTAAGTTACATATAAAAATAATTGTATATTTTTGGCATTAGATTGAAATTTGTGGTCTATAGAGTGAATTAAATTAAAGCGTTGCGAAATCGCGTGTAAAATCATTGAGTGGTGTTCAGTGCAGACTATATCTGAAGGGTGAGCCTCTTGAGAATTGCCAACCAACTCTGCGCCAACAACTTTACGCCAATCAGCCTGTTTTAGTGCCCAATCAAGTGAAGCGGAGAAACAGTAGGTAAGCGAAAGCCGCTTTAAGCGTACCTACCTAATGAACACTTTTTCTAACTATCTTTAATAAAATAAAACATTTTACATGTGTTTATATTGCCATTTTGGTATGCCACTTCCGCAACACGCAGCCCGCACAAATAATTTTGTATCCTCATTCCCATAGGAATTGGAAATTATTGTGGTTTAAATAATTAGGTACAAAACATTTCGCCCCTTTTTTAAATTTAGTTAGTACTTCTTTATTCCCAAATAGGTATAAAATGTCATGTTAGCACATGCTAACAGACCCATTATTACCAATTATTATTAATTTATTAATTTATTGACTCGTTTACAAAAGCGACTTTTCGATTAAGTATATATTATTTTTTTATTGATCGGAAACTTAATTGAATATTCATTAGAGTCCCAGTAGTTCTATAGATCACATAGGTACCTACATGATATACAAAATGTTACTTTTAAGACTCAGTGATGGATTAGTCGTTTGGACCAGAGGTTTTAAGTCTTTTTCATACCAAACTCCCTATAGGTAGATCAATATATTAGAACGATTCCGCTACCTCTACAGATGGGATTTAGACCATTGTTATTGTTCTTTGCATATTGTACCGACAATAATATTTCAAGGGAAATTTTATAAATGTAGGCTTATTAACTTTGAGTTACCTCATAATTACTGCGTGCGATTTAGGTCAGTGGCCACAATCTCATAAATCCGTTCCACGTGTATAATCTTAGAGGGGATTTATTTTGAATACAAACTTCATTCATATCCATGTAGCGTGTAACAATACTGACAAGTAAATACGTTTTGTTCGAAGATTACAGAACACTCAAGGGGCTATGCTTCTCGAAAATATTGACCTCGAGACAGGCAAAGGCGCGTCATTTGGCGACATTGGCAGCTGTCGTGAGTCCACGGCGAAGTCCCCCATTACGCACGTTAGAGGTCCCAAGGGCGCTTTCCGGTTTCGATATTTCATCAAAACATATTTTTGGAAGCTTCTGCCCGGTCTTTCTGGTCGGTCTCCTGCGTGAACTTAGAATTGAAACCATTGAGACGTAAAATATGTGTAAGTCTAACAATAGCTCCCTCCGTAGCTCCCTAAACCTGGTGGTACATGTGTTAAATTTCTTATCCGCGTTTTTGAGTGATTCCGGAACGTACGTAAATAAATTATCAACAGTATCATCAGTAGAATTTACTAAGCTTTGTATGAATTATATGCCGAAACTGGTCGAAAAGTGATCTATTCATTAGTTCATTGACAATACCTAGGTACTTATTGGCGTGCGGGTAGGCATGGCGCGAATGTATTACGCGTGTTACTATAATGCGTTGCGAAGTATTAATAAACATGTTGTATGTTGTCATTTGTGCGTTTGTAGTGTCCATGCTTGATGTGCGAGCTCGCTGAATTAGTTTTAAAGTAGATACCTAAGTACTTTATAACACGCGCGTCGTGTCCCTAACTTCTGTTTTATACGAGTATATTCAACATCACATACAATCAAATTCATTATGTCGTATGTCGAGGAGTGATGAGACTGAGAACTAGTACTGGTATTGTATGGGTACGAAATACACGAATAGACTTCAAATTTTTAACGTAATCGGTATAAATGCTCCACGTAGGCACCTAACAAAATTTTATAGTAAAGCAATGGTTTTGTGTTTTAGTTTAGTGTGACACGGAGCAATACAGATTAAGATTATTTATTTAAAAGTAATAAAAATAAAACAATAATAAATGAAGACAATTAATCAGGTCATTAAATTAAATGCTTAAAATGAATAAAAGTAATAACAATAGGTATCGTTATGTAAAGGATACGTCCAAAATCCGGCAAATTGTGTGTCTCTGGTCTTCTTACTAATTCTAATCACCTCAGATGCAGTCCGACACGCCATTTATTGACTGATCCTGAAATTATTAAGAGAGAACATTACAATTTTTCAAAAAGATTTGCGTAGACGTAGGCCACACTATCGCCTATGCTTTTTAAATAAGCGTCAATAATAAATGATTGAGGGATCGAATTATTAAAAGCATTGTTAAAAATACGTACATTAAGTAGGTATATTGTCCTGAATATTACATTAAGTAGGTACGTAAGTGATCGCGCGCAACCTAAACTGTGAAGTTTAGGTACGTATAATGAATTATCTAAAGCCACTCGTTTCACTTCTAACAAATCCGGAGATCGGATTAAATTGAGCTTAACATCAATAGACATCCCGATTGCTCGGGACCGGCAAAAAAAAGCTTGTCTGTATGTGGTTAAGGCTCAACTTCCCTTGTCTCCAAGCAGCCACGCTCGTTTTCTAGCTTTTACGCTGTCTGAGTGTGCAACAAGCGATACCCATTCAATTGCGATTTCCAGCCATCCTGTACCGGTTAGGATGGAAACACCATTGAGTTTTTTATTGATATTGAATCATTTTTACCCCCTAGCCTCTATTAATCTAGTCTGTATAAAGATATTAATTCCGCGGCTTGCCAATGTGATATCAGAGTTCCAATGGGACCTTAATTGAGCTTCTACCAATTGCGCGAATAGTATACTCATTATTATATCCATAGTACAGAATATGATGTATGGGAATGTCACAGAAGCCACTATAATACAGATACGTACAGTATCTGGTTTCTATGGACATATTCCCGATCGGCGGTCAAAAATTATTCGCCACACAAGGCTTCAGCTGAAATTACTTTGCGATGCCATCAATAATATAGCGCATATAAACTACGCAAACTTTCCCAATAGTCAGCATTTTAAGAATGTAAATTTTATCAATTTTATTTAATTTGCTTAAAAGAATACTAAACAAAACAACACATTTTGAATAAACATAGGTACATGCCTTTAATTTTTTTATTACTGTAAAAAAATAGCTATTTCTTTGCTTAATTATGATTTCTGCAAAAGTTTTCATTTAAGGACAGTTCTCAAAACACACCGATGTTCAATAAATAGACGCTTTGCGCGACAAATACCTAACCTACTATCATCTTAAAACTTACAATAGAAAGATAAATAATACACAGTCACGGGTCATTATGTTATCAGATAAGTCTCAGTGGATTTAAATGTAGGTAATCAAAACAAAAGCTGAAACGTCATCATAATTTATGACGTTTGCTCTGTGTACTTACAAATCTGATTGAAGGAATAGACAAGACGACATTTAAAAAAACGCATGAAATTATACAGACATGCAACGATAACAATTTTACATTTTCCAAATAAAATCATGAAAAATACTAAGATTGTACCATAACGGATTTTCACTGATGAACTGTATCGGTTTTTGTTAAATTTCAGTGTATTTGCCGCGCATTATAATGTATCAGCCGAGTTTTGATTGTTTTCTAATTGCTGGGGTCGAATTCGGGTGGTCTTCAACATTGAATTTGCTTAATAAATTAGTTAATTAATATGGATCACAATACGTTTACAATATAAAAATGTAAATTGTAACGTTCTATGTTTATATGCAAAAATGCCCGGGAGAACAAATTTATTATTTAGGTACGTTACTGAATCAGCAGCAACTACGATTGGCTGAAATCCCGCGCAGCCTTTAACATCTTTTTCTCTCTTGGATGTTTTTTGGTGTAGGTATTTTCACGATTACAGATTTATTGTTTTCTATGCATGTTTTAAAGTAATTCAAATATTTGCGAAATTTTCTTTATAAGTTGTGTTAGTTTCGTATTGAATTCGTAATACTTATTTGTTTTAAAATGAGTAATGTTTTTGTATTTCGAAGTGGTAAAGTAAGATTTTCATTTCAGCGTGGTACTTTTATGTCTCTCCTAAATACTCAGAGTAAAATTTTGGAAGGTTTTCAATCTTTAAATAAAAAATAATTAATATTCCATAACAATTTTGGCGGGAAAGAACCATAGAGACAACATATAGATTATATTACAAATCATTCGTTTCTTATTAATAGTAAAGTCGTTTATTATTAATAGTCGTAAGTACTTTTTTTGCTTTACTTACACATTTGAAAATATTTTATATTATTTATGCAGGCAAACTATAATTTTGTGCATCACGTAGAGAAATATAAAAATAGAATAAATAAATTAAATTTTTAGTCTAGGTAAAATAAAACCTATGAATAGAGTTTAAGGATAAAATAATTATTCATTTATTATGATAAATAAAAATAAGCTCTGTTACATTAATTTAGTTTTCAATATTGTGTGTACGTAATACTGGCGCCACATTTCAACATATTAGCATTCGATACAAAACATTCGTCTGATAAAATGATTTAATCAATTTAAAAAAATAACAATAACATCTGTACTCATAATCGTGATTGGCATTGTTCGTTTTCCGAAAAATAAACGTTTGTGTTTACCCTAAAAATGGAATATCATAACATTTTTGAAAAAAAATAATTTGCTTAATCGATTGTATACAATCGTTTCACATCCCTAGTATTAATTATCCACCTGGTTCCCTTTAAATAAATCAATAAATCCTGGTGCTCTTAAAGTTGGTACTAGGTAGTTACTCCGCTCTCCAGTTCATTGCGAGCTGCGATCTGGTATAGACAGTTGTGATTTATAGTGTTGCGCAAATTGGTATTTAAAGCTTTTTGAACATTGTCGTCGCATTATTGTTGGTGAGTTCTTTTGTTTTATCATACTAATGTGCAATCTCGGATTGCAAATTAAAATAAAGATTTCATAATTAATGTACCTAATTAAAGAAAGTGTCGAATTCATGTGTCGTATATGGTTTGAATAATAATCGATTCACGTTACGTAATTTACTTCATCATCATCAGTAGCCTTTCTTACGTCCACTGCTGGACATATGCCTCTCCTACGGCTTTATTCACTTATATTGCTTTGTATATAAGTACCTACATATGGGAATTTTGTGTTTTCTTTATGTAATATTATTTTTTCAAAATATTGAATGTTTGAATTAGTAATCTATCCTTGTAAAAAGAGGCCAGTTAATATAGTTTCCGGTACCTTGTAAAAAAAATCATATAGACAGACCCAGTTTAATTAATCAATACTGTAATGGCCGCCATACGAGTTTTCAATGTGTTCGCTTAAAAGTTATTAAGATATTGATAAAGTATTGGTTCAGATGGTATCATTGAGTCGCTGATATAATAACAAATAAAACAAAATATATCGGAGCAAATAAAATCGATCAGAAAAAAATATCGAACGAATAAATAAGCTCGTTGAAGCGAGATGTAGAACTGACCAATGCGTTGCTAGGCAACGGCGGCCATTGCTGCGCAATCCCTTTCTACGTCATCGTACCCCACACCCCTTTCCCGTGAAATTGAACGGTGTGCGCAGTTCTGTTCGACACTTACCAACTTCACAGCGGCAGACCAACGCGGCGCATATCGTACATCTTCACATCTCACATCATTTATTGATTTGACAGTTCATGCGCAGTAATGACTTCTCATAAACCATTGTCATTTGGCTAAGAAGACACGGTCTAAATAAATAATGGCGGCGTGTGCGCACTGCTGCACTGTTCCCGGGGCACAATGTAGGAATCTGCTGCTATAATAAGCGATGCCAACAACCCTATCTAGTGCCCGTGGACAACCTACCTAATATCGTACAGTTTTGCCATGATTCACAAAATAATGCATGTCGCAGGAGCTTCTGCAAGTTTTGGCACCAAGGAGGAAGAGTATCTGTTCTTCAAGAGTGGTTTGATTACCTGCATCATAATGGATCGTCCCCCCGTTGCTCCGGTTTATGCTCCGAACTACTACCCTTACATGCTGTACTATAGGCAGTACAGCCGCTACACACAAATATCACCAATGCAATTTTGGGCGCCTCGATCGAGATTGCCACCACCACTGCACCTGGCGCAGCAGGGCCCATATTTTTATGGTTATGGGCGGCCCCCCATGAACATGTACGGGCCGCTGATGAGGTCACCACGCCCGAACCAAATATACCCGCTGGAATATCCCCAAGGCATGTCCAGGCCGATCTCGGAACCTCTTAGCATAGAGATTCCGCCAACTCCAGCTTACTCCGGTAAGTATTCTAACGAACCTTCTAGTACTCCTTTCGATGAACTATTGATTTCATTATAGAATATTTAGCAGTTCAAAAAGGAATATAGCTTCGTTGTTTTATTAAAGTGATTTGACAGTATAGAATACTCTTTTTAATAATAGCATGCCTGTATTAATAGTGCATAGTGAAAATATTTTTATCAATTGTGTGCATGAGCGCATAGGTACCTATTTCTCTTAACTGGAACAGGGTATAAATGAATAGCACAAGATAAAATCCAAGTCCGATACACATTGTGTTTTCTGACAAACTTTTAGGATCTATTACTTAATATTTCAATATACATACTCGTACGTAAAGAGTATTTATTGAATAAAAAAAAAATGCCGTCAGACTAGTTTTAGAACTTAATTCAAAATATTTTGTTGGAAATTGTGTAGGTTATTAGAAAGGTATATTATTTTATTAGTTATTGTTATCTCCTATTGCTGCATTGTGAATTTGTACGTTCACAACGTACGTTTTTCCATTATCCGATTAGTTCGCAAATACTTAAGGGAAACACAATGCTGGTAGGTCATAAGTGACGCCATCCATTATTGTTCCCACTGTTGGGCATGATCTCTTCTACTAAATTGGAAAGGAAACCCTATCCTTCCTAATCCACTACTTTAGCCCAGTGCGTTAGTGGACTGTCAGAGAAGTATATTCTATTGAAAACACCTACGCACATAGAGCTACACGCATTCGCAAACCATGCACTGCACTTGCCAAGTTTGCGTAGAAACGCTTCACGTGCTGTTGTGGATGTGAATAGCTTTAAGCTGTTTAATTTTATATTATGCAGCGTGTATATTGATGCATGTCTTTGCAGCTAGTGACTCTCCATCCGGTCTACTATGCACCATAGACCAGTTGCCCATGTGCCGCAAGTAAGACATTATTTGTATCTGTTTTCACGCGTCTCGTGAAATGAAGCCTGCAAAAGAATAATATAATATATTCAAATATTCTTATTTCCGTGATAGAATTATATTATATGTATTGGTGTTATTTTAACCTACGGCTTTATTACTTGGGATGCGTTTAAAAATAATATATATTTGTATGTAAACTACAGTATTAACAGCTTCAAGGCGATGCCTAAGGCTCAATATTGATTAGTGGATGCCAACATTTATAAAGAAGATGGCTATATCACCCACTTAGAGACTGATTTATTTACAAAGGGTGAGTACTTCAACTTGAAGTCTTCAAGAATCAATGTTAAAATGGCATCGATCAGCGACGTTAAAATGGGCCCGATCAAACCAAATATAACAATATTCAAATCAAAATCGTAAACTATAATTTATTTGTCTTATTAACGTCCAGTGATTAATATCAATTTGTAAAATTAAATGGATAAATGACACAAGAAAATTTATCAAACAAGTGTAAATGTAATCATCATCATCATCATCAGCCCAAATACGTCCCAATGCTGGGCACGGGCCTCCTCTACAACTGAAAGGGTAAATGTAAATGTAATATTTCATATTAAATGTTTAGCTACAACTAAGTTTCATTGTGTCACATAGTGAACTTCGACCGATTTTAATTAAAATGCAAACCTTTTCGGCATGGACATATCAAATATTACATTTTAACGCAAAACTAAGAGTGTCGAAGTATTGTCTACGCATACAAGAATGTATCACCCAAATATAAACCTGCGAAATAATTCAACCTTTTTGTATAAAGACGCTGCAATATTCACTAATAGTCTAGTCAACAAGTTCAAAAACGTGTTAAATAGAAATAAAGCTCCTAAAAATATGTGCCATACCTCATTCGATTCGGAATGACGTCTAGAAAAATGTTTTTTAAGGGCATATTAGCACATAAAAAATTGCAATTGTTATTAACAAAATAAGAAAAAAAGAGGTATTTAGTTTTTCGTTAATAACTTTTAAAATAATGATATTTAAGGAATTTTGAAAAAAAGATCCTGAAAGAGGAGGCAATTTCCAATAAAAAAGTCCTTACTCCCGGAACTCTATCTATATTATTTATAATTTTTATTTAACGCTGGAAATAGCGCTCCGCGAGGGCGTTACGGCATAAGCGCGCCGTCTAAAAAGCCGGTATATCACCTAAAATATTTTTTTTGCTAATATTAAATAACAATTTAAAAATTTGAATAAATTATGGTGTAATCTAGACACTTGAACGAAAATAACCTTGGTGATTATTTTTTTTGACAACTTTTCAAAAAGTTACACCATTGTTAATTAACTAATTTTTTTCCAATCTCTGTTTTTATAAATTAAGGCATAAAAGTTTAAAAAATTAGTCTAAAAATATTTCGCTTCGTGGAGCTCTTCTTATTTAGGTACTTAATAAAGTTCTGCAATTTTTTTTTATTAAAGTTTAATTAATTTTTTTTAAATTAACTAAAAATGAAATTTCAAAAAATGTTATAAAAAAATTATTGTTTTTTTTGCATCTAATATAGGTATTAATTAACATTGGAAAAAATACGTCATTTGTTAAGAAATTGTTTATAAACAAATAGACTATTTTGGGATTTTTTTTGAAAAAATTTTTTACTATCTTATTGCATAGGTAAAATGATGATTTTTTAAAATGATGATATATTACCAAAAAAAAATTTTTTGATAACATTTTTTTGAAATTTCATTTTAAGTTAATAAAAAAAAAAAAAATAATAAACTTTAATAATTTTTTTTTGCATAACTTTATTAAGTACCTAAATAAGAATAGGGGTTTAAAAGGGTCTGAAGTGAACTATTTGTACAATATACAAAAAGTGTAGCGCATTAAAAAAAAACTTAAAAACGGCTATTGTCACCATGTTTTCCGACAGCCCTCCTGAAAATGTAACATACATTTATGTATATACCTGGTGTAAAAAACCCGTGATCAAAAAGTAACACAGGTAATAGTAAAGGTGATTAGAAATACATTGACAATAAAAAAAATCCGGACAAAAAACAAAATTGACGTTTTCCTAACAACCATAAGTATAAAATGTATAAGGGGAGTATGAAAACGTAATTTTTTTTATTTTCGTTGTTTTTTTGACGTCAATGTGTTTGTAATCGCCGTAGCTATTAACTGTTTTAGTAATCTACCTCGGTTTTTTTACACATAAGATTTGAATTCTAATGGAATGTCACAAATCTGCTTTTCAGTTACAAATGGCGTAATCCAAATTGTGAAAACATTTAAATTATTCAATATTGTGTGTGCTACTTATCATTATTGGTTACTTGCATGATATTAACTATAAAGATATTAGACTCTTTTTTTTCTATATCGAATTTTCAATACCAACAGTGGCGGTGCACCGATGCCAGTGGTTCCTCATGGGAGCCGTTTCAATGGCCATCATATTCTTCATGCTGGTCCGCTTCGAGGTAAGCAATGATTGGGGTAACCCTATAATGATTGTCAGCTTAAAATGTTGACAAAGCAATTCTTCAAGTAAAATATATTAAAAACGTTGTTTATTTAAAAAATCTACTCGAATCTTCTTAAAACACATTTTTTATGTTCATTAAATTATTAAATAAAACTTGGAATGGTATTAAAGCAAAATATTAATGAAAATTTGTTCAAATCGGTAAATTATGACTAAAATTAGACGTTTTTAACGATTACTCAAGTAAAGATTCGATTCTATTTACTTCGTTCGATCCTTTGTTTTGTTATCTGCCATTACCAGTGGCTTAACTATAGGGTGGCAGGGCTGGCAAAATGCCACGGGCCCCCGACCCGAAGGGGCCCCGGCCCAAGAGGCCACAAAATCAGAAATAACCAGATATCAGAATAATATTAAAAAAATATTGTACCGAAGTACCTACTTGATTTTTTTTAAAGTACATACTTAAAATCAATTAAAGTGAGACACAAGTAAAGACCATATACAAATTCAAACTAATCATTGAGGTTTCAACATATTGAAAAATTGGTGGCGCGGGCGAGCTAGTACCTAAATATTATTCATCAATAGTGTTGGGTAACTACTTAAGTGGTTTATTACAATTAAATTACAAAGTGATGATTTTTACTGAAAGGGTCCCATCCAAAGAATGGGCCTCAGATGGTATAGTTACGCCACTGGCCATTACCGTGCATTGGTATACATAATACAATACATATTTTTCTTTTTCACAAAAATGTTTCATTTCGTTATAGTAGACATCTACAACTAGGATCTGTGGAAAAATAAAATCAACTTTCTGTAATAATTTGCAAACGTTACGTCCTGGGAAATCTTTCTACTGTTGGTTTGGGTCATTAGAGGGATTTTTGCTTTGAAGCCACTGCTCACTGCAAAATTATTATAAGATGTCTCATCATCATCGCCATCATGACATGATGAATAATGTATAAAAAGGTAAAAAGAACTGTTTAAAAAAATCTTCTAGCCTCGGTTTTTTTGCTAATTTGACTAGCTTGAGAAAAAAAATTGCCACACGGTAAGTTGTTTATGCCGGGGTGGGGGGGTCCATCAGAAACGCAGCTTACTTCACTTTTCAATACTAGGGATTTAAAAACCCTGATATTACGTTTTTCTGAAGAAAAAAAAACAGGATTCTGGAAAATGGCTGGAGTATGATTAATTTTTAATTCTCAAAAAATTTTTTTTTCGCTGTATGAAATCATGAAAAAATGTTTTTTTCAATGTATGGAATCATGAAACAATTTAATGTCACTGTCAAGTCGGTTGAGTTTATTCGTTAGTGATGTGTATTACTTTAGGTGGTTATTTGCTTTATTTTATTACAAAAAGGAGTTACAAATCATCATATTCAAGGACTACTTTCGGAAAATCCCAGAGTAAAGGAAGCAACGGGCGTAAATTATTAGTTTTTATCATGAACAAACATCGTGGGAAGCAGTACCTCAAGGAATATGTTAGCTACAACCAACTTTACCAGCTCGGGCACCTGAGGGAGAAAGACCTTAAAACTCTGAACTTCTGTCAGTGGGCCATAGGGCTGTAAATAAGCAATTTCAATACGGTGAATAACATTAACGTCGTTTTATAGGTTCGCCCGGAAATATAAATGCCCAGATCCCTCAACTTCAATAAGATTGACAAGGATTAAGGTGGACTTGGCTATGTCACCAATCATCGCATCATTAAAGAAAAAGCGCATGTTTCTATAAAATACATTTAATTGAAAACGGCTATAGTCAGAGCTCCCTAGTCGATATATTTAATAAGTGTTAAAGTAAAATTTCTTGTAGTGTATCTGGCGTTGTTTGTTGTGCCAAAGTATGGAGTAAAGGCTGTGTGAGTGATAATTACCTAAGTGTAGATATTTTATGATTTTTATTATTCCCTAGTGCTTGTCGTGATGATGTCAGGCTATATTTTTAGGCAGGATTTTCTTTAATAAGAAAATCTAAGTATAATTTCGGGTTAAACCAAGAGGTTTGGTCATTATTTTTCCTGTTCGTATTATAGCAATTATCTTATTTACGCTTTAGGGAGCAAATGATCAAGATTATTTACGTATAAAATATTAGTGATCCTCTGTTTTTAACTCCGCGCATAGAAATATTTTGAATGAGTGATGTGCGAGAAGCTTTGACTGTAACCATTAATAAAATAATAACAATTTATTTCTTCTGTGTAACTTCTACATATCAGTGTAGTCTATACCTTAAGACATTCTTTAGAATATCTAAGCATTTAATGAGATGGTAATTAAGGAAAAGCGCGTATTTTTGAGTATGAAATACTTTGGAACGTCAAGACTGGGTTTAGAAATTCTAAAGAATTAGTAGTTATATCCTGTCGAAACTTTATCTATTGTGAAAAATAAATTGTATAAGGGTGTTACGAATTTTGGTGTTAATTGGAAGTCTGTAAATCTTTGATAAAATTATTAAAAATATATTTTATAACTTATTGATTGAGGATATATTTAAATAATGAAATTGTAATTATTAAGTTGTAAGGATTCTTCTTAGATTGCCAAATGTATTATCGATTAATATATATGTGTATATCTGTATTCTCCATACGTCCTGATTTATGGCCAGGAACAGAAATAACTTACACTTCTGTATCCCGACATCTTAATTTCAAAAATAAAAAAATACATCATACCCGTTTCGGATATTCACAAAAAAAATCTTAAATAACACCCAATCAAAACTGTCACTATCTCTTCTGTAGCAGGTTACTTACTACTTGAGCCATTAATTAACTCGTGACATAGGCTTCATGTTGTAGCAATCGTATTAACAATGTAATAGATGTATAAATGTGTTTTAACCCACGATTTGTCCAGCGATTTAACTTCGATGTCTCCTGTAATGACGCAAGTTATAATTAGTCAAACATGCAATACAGTTATTCGTAGAAGATTTAATGTTCAATTCAATATCTATGTAGAATCTCTATTATATAGATGAGATTTTCGGTAGCAGATTACATAGACATTAATTTTAGAATGCTTCAAGTTTTCTGTGTGCATTTAGAAATATTTGAAATACTACGATATCTACTATTACTGTCTCTTCGCGTGTTAATATATATCCAAAGAAGTTTAATAAAGGCTACATATCCCGTGTATTCCAATGTACCATGACGTAACATACAATATAACATATATATTTGCTGTCTGTAGTAAGTATATGAAGCAAATAATGCTCCCCTGGTTTAAAAAAATGCGCACACTTACTTTATAATATTTAACAATATTTAAATTGCAGTAATATTACAGTCCATGTTATTCACAAAAACAACCTTTCGTTATAAATTTAACAAATATTCATTGACTTTAATCTAAATAGCAATTATTGAATACTGGCCAAATATTGTTTTGCCATGATCATGCTAGAAAACCGGTGTGCGCATATTTAATCCAGTTATAACACAACAATTATTATTGTTGTAATATTAACGATATATATTTTGATTAGTCTAAATTTAATTGTCTTTACGGCGGGGTGGAATTGTCAATCAGCGTCATTGCACATTCGACTTATGTAGGTAATTCTGGCAGCACGAACTTTTTAAAGTGTACGGGTTGTGCAGACTTCTGTACAAACCGCATTAACTGCACCTTTACAAAACCAACGCAAAACATTCCTACACTGCTCTGCCGGATGTTATTTATCGACCAACTGACAATTTTCACCTCGCAAATATTCATCTAGATTTTAAGGTGAATTATTAGTATTATATCCTAATATTATTATAATGAGTATTCTCGTCAATAGGGATAAATGACGATTGACAAATAATGACATGGAATATACACGGCCTATGTGACTATATATGTATGTAGGTGCTTGAGATAATAATTAGTATAAAAAATTACTCAGATCCATAAGTTAAATATATATTTTAAGTATATAATTGCAAGCGTTATGGATAGTATATTTTTTAAATTATATTTGCTAAAATATTTTTCTTACTTCCATTCATTGATATTTCTCAGCAATTAGCCTTTATTTATTGTACCATATGGCCGATAATTTATTTCCCATTAATGCATTTGAAGATTTATTTTACCCATATTTATAAAGTAATTACATGCATGTGTATACGAATCAATAATTGTAAAAAAAACAATATAAAATGTTTAAATTGCGAATATACTACGTACATATTTCAATAATTGTAAAATAAGTGTTAATCAATAAATACAACTGTGTTTCCCTGTGTACATACGGTTCATGTATTTTATTTTTATGCCACTAGATGTGTCATAATATAAAATCAAATGCTTTTGTACTGCTTCGGCTTTGTGTAGAAATGTGTTAGAATTCCTACGTTTTGCATGATATTTGTATGCAATGTGTGTCCGCAACAACAGAAAAACTATACCTAGAATAGGTACGTGCGCTGATTGTTTTCATTAATTCAGGATGTCAGTTTTTTTTGTTTACTTCGCTGTTTCTGCTCAATTTTTCGTAGTTCCGGATTTTAGTGACAAAATTATATGTTTAGTTTAGTTTATGACAAATAATTCTCATTATTCGTTATACAACTGATGTGTATTTTTCTAAATGTACTTCATATTGTTTTACTGTAACTACGTCTGTGATCTAGTCTTTATATATGTGAAATTTAACTGGTGTCAATTAAAAATGTTGTTTTTAGCGCAGTATCTGTGTTTTTATAGAAATATTACGCTCAAAATAAAAGCATCGTGATCCGCTGTATAAGTGTTCTATGCACGTCTTATTTCCTATACCTGCAATCCTTGTTTCAGACGAATATTTGACTGTGTTTCTTTTATTTTACATTCTGAATCAATTGTTTTTATAATGTATTTTTATGTGTATCTATAATTCTGAAAAAACTTGTTCAATGTTAGTGTCCATAAGTGATTTGAAATAAATTTTAATGTGAATGTTGCATCTGTCAACGTAGAAATCAATTATCGTGTTGTTAAATATCTCTCAACCAGGACATGTTTCAAACAGTGGCGGTACTTCCATAAAAGTCCAAAAGCCCAGTTTGCCTTACAAAATTCCGAATAAAATGATCTTTAAGCTTTAAATCTTTATTTAACAAAAGCAATTTTACATATAAATGAGAATATCCTGTCCCCACTATAAACCATTATGAACTAGACATTACAAATTAACGTATAGTATAACGCTTTTGGGCTTCTATGGAAGTACCGCCACTAGTTTCGAGTCCAGTCTATCAAAATGTCAAGCGATAGCTATTTCAGTTAATGAGATTGCTAGTTTCAATCGCCAAATAGTTTATGCAATTTCACCCCAAAAATTTGAGATACTTAGATTCACTTAGAAGAGATTTTTTGAAACTATAACATAATATTTTTTGTAATATGTTTATTTTAGTCAAGCATAGGCTTAAAAAGAAAAACATATTACAATTATTGAAAATATTTGTAATAAATTTTTCGACAAATCAGTTATACCACAATTTCTTCAAAATGATATTGTCTTATTTTGTTTCAAGTTTTATATTTAAATTTTCATAAAAAAATATCTTATTATGTATTTGTTAGTGCTAAATTTTATGCAAGATAACATTATTTGATTTGTTTGGCATATGAATTGAGTATCTACCTACTAATTTGTAGTCGACTAAATTTGATGAAGATAAAATCGACTTGGTGATAATACCATTTTAATTCAGAAACAATATTAGCTCTCATGCCTTAATCTATTGATTTTAAGTTGAGGTGATGGGAATGTCAGACAAAATTAGGGTGACCGTGAATATAAAAAAATCTATAGTTAAAAAATTGTTAATATTAGCGCATCGTTAGTAGCAAAAAAAATCTAAGAACGATATTCATTTATTCAAGTGTAATTACTTAAGTGCAGTAATTTATTATTTCTGTATTTTCCGTGGAATAGATATAAATTTGAATCTATATCGAATTACAATCGAGATGGATATTGTCTCTTGATCGGGATGTTAGCCAAATAAAGCAGAAAATTCTGCAAACTCTAGACTTAAGATTATAAAGACAATCAGAGTATAACTATAAATAATGTTTTAAAGAATGAAAAAAAAAAACAATGTAACACAAGTCAAAATTTGTCAGTAATTGCCACTTGTCTTTAGTTGCCATGTACCCTTTTTTAACAACAGACGTCTATAGGTTTTTATTTTTATTATTGTCGCATGTGCATGATATTTGCTAATTATGTGTCCATAGTTAACTGTTGTATTCTATTAATAGCTGTCAATTAAGTGTTAGTGTTTGTTATCGATGTGCAAAAACTGCTGTGCTGCATGTAAATGTCCCCAACAAAATTGTCCTCTTCCAGACACACTATATGATCATGTTGGTAAAAGTTTAAGACAATACGCCATTCGATTGACAGGCCATCCTGTCTGCGTATTGTAAAGGTATCGTTATAAGTTACACGTGCTGTTACGTGCCTACATTCATTTCGATACAGTATTTTTCCATAATCCGAAATCTCCATAGTAACCCGTCTCCCCTCGAAGCTGCGAGCCGAGGGTGCCAGACCCCCGGTAGGTTCTTACTATTGATACCTCCTGTTTAGCATGTAGGGATGCAGTGGCCCCTCATATTCGCGTTCAAGGTCATGGTCCGTGTTTTGATATTTTTAAACATAAATCACGTTGAATAAATGACGCAATAAAATGTTGAACAATGTTGGTCAGCTGTTACCAGCATACCTAGTTAAGTAAAGATGATACAATATACCTAATATTTTGTTAAACAGAATGCCTGGGTGTAAAAATAAATTATTTGAAGTTCCCAGATCCTCTAGTACTGCAGTATTTCGCACAAAGGCTAGTTAGCTAACTAGAAATACTCAATAAAGCTCGCAAAATATTTCTGTCGTAGCTTTAATAAAGCATTTTTATCAAATATGAGCCATAGTGGGTTTTGTTGTGTTAGTAAAATTAATTTCTATAATCCATTTGAGAGCATACAAAAATAGCATCGACAACTCAGTGTATTGATATTTCCCATACTGCGCATCAGAGACCGCGCCACATACATTGTCCCAGGCAGACAGACAAGGCTACGTTTAGCGAAGATTCTAGACGCTCTATAGAAATGACGTAGCCTCACCTATGTATATCATTTCATGAAAGTATTGTATTACAACAATTCAATACCAAAAATATTTCAAACCTTAACATGGAAACATATTCTGTAATTTTAACTGACCACACAAGTGACCCGAGTCCTGCGATCAATACATGCCGCCAAGCAGATGCCAAAGCGCTAACGCGTCTGCGCGAAGCGTGGGCGAGGCGGGCGGCCTCCCAATGGCTCCCGGGCCGAAGCAAGATGGGTTGCGTATGCTGACGTAAAAGAGGACTTATTTTGGAGGACGAGCTGGCGAATCAATACAATGTCATATTTCGTATGAAATCCTAATTACTTAATATGTTAATAAACTATGATGACATCAGTTTTTTTTTCATTATATCCTAGCTTCCCTATATTTATTTATTAAGCTCTCTGCTCTATATACAAAACTTGACTTACGGACTTAATGCCTGCGACAATCTCTAGCAGTCTACATTAGGGTGATGAAGAGATGAATTATGATAGGTAGGTTAAAAAGTAGGTACTTAAGTGAAGACATACATACTCGAATACATACATACATTAGCACAAATCTATTTATAAAAAATATACAGATATATATGTATGTGTATGTACATATAAACGCTCACATAAACATAAACCTCAGCAAGATGACTGCCAATTTATTGAGAAATAGTTCTCGGACTCACATTTTCAACGCATACCGTGTAGTGGACGTCCTTATTTCGAGGGAGAGCGTATAATATCAGAGGAGAATGGATCGAACAGATTCATTAAAACACAGTTCCTAAACACTAGACATAGGTAAAACACATAGAAATAAAAGACAAAAAACTAATAGTACCTAACAAAAGTTGTTGCACTGGCTAAGTAAAAAAATCACGCTCTCGGTAAAGTCAAAGTCATAATTATATTTACCTATTCAAATAGAATTTTACGAGTGCTTTTGAATCGTCAATATTTTTTTTTTTTAAACTATTGCCGCTTCGTAACTTGTTATCGCTGTGGAGAAGAAACGACAAGAAACTCCCTCAGCAACACGAAATGATTTTTTTTTATATAGGTAATAATTTTTTATTATACCTAATTGACATAGACACTTTTATTATGAAGAATACGAATTACTTGCTATTCTAACTTCAACCCGTATTCCCTGTTTCGATGCTTTGGTAAGTACCTACCTTGTAAATATACAAAAATACAGTAAAAAAAAATTAAAGACGGAGAGAGTCGGAGACACACGTATCAAACTATATTGAGGAACATAATATCTATAAAGTTATGCTGATTGAATTTTGAGCAAAATAACTTGTACTTCTGACAAATAAGAATAAACTTTGCATTAAAACTTTAATTAACTGATAATTATCTTAAATCTGTGTTAACATATTCGATGACATCCTTTAACACTAAATTAGTAAAAACATTAGCTCTATTATGTCCTATAATTCGTAGAAGGTGTTGCCAGGCTGGCTTGGATTTTTTGCGGTGGCATAGCAACGGCTCATAGTATCCGTGCCGCCGTGCGGTGTCTAGGTACTGGCAAAAAATATTTATAATAACTACTTTTACCAGCCGATAAAAAATACTAGCTCGTTTCTTGCCTGGTACAAACAGATTAACTCCAAAGCGCGATTTGGTTGACATGTTTTTATATGCTACCACCATCAGCATAGGTTAAGCTTTCTTTCTGAGTGGAAGGCATAAGTTAAGTCCATATAGTTACGATACTTACAAAAAGACAAGATTGTTACTCGTATAACGTGCAGATTTGCTTACTTGTCAGAAGTATCCATCGAAGTGGACTTCAGGTTTTGTTATATAAACATTTTATGCTATCTACTTGAAAGATATATTCCATCGTAATTTTAAATCGTCCCGCCAACTATCTGTCCAAGTGTCGACAGTTCACGGCAGAAAACGACGACGTCGGCTGACACAGGAGGGGTTAAAAGGGTGAATGTGTGATTTACAATAACGCCGAAAGATGTCGCCACTTCAAAATTAGATCGCTGTATGTTTTACTTACAAGAAACACTATATAAGGGACACCGAACATTCTATTTTCATTAATGTCATTCATGCTTAGTCTTTTCACACAATAACCATATTTTTGCAGCGCTCCTAGTGCGTTTATAAATCACTGTTGACTACCATAATGATCTTCGTTTCACGCTAATTTAAATATACAAATTGTCGTGGCGTTGCATTCATAATGTCTTTGAATATATACACCCTAGTCCAAACTGCAATCCACAAATTGGCATTCATGTTTCTAAGGCATAGTTCCGGACTCATAATGTCGAGGACTGAGCGAAATGTAGTCATAAGTCAGTCGCCTTGTTCTTAGTACCTAACACTTTTTTACAACCTATTCTCATTTTATAACTTATTATTATTTTTGTTTGTAATCCCGTTATTGCCTCAGAATTAATAACCTTAAAGATGTCACTCAATTAGCAGAATGTCTCCTAAGTTGCCTTGCGGCGGTATTGAAAGCTGTACCGCAATTTTCGTATTTCCCTTTCAGAATATGTTTATTATATAACATTCTAAGTCTGGGATTAATGCAGATAGGGTTTCTAATTAATTGAAATGCATTTGGCATCATAATTGTAATTAACTGTTGAAATAGCTTTATCGGATTAAATTATAAAGTCTTTAGTGGAATATTACTTAGTCTGTGATTATATTTTATCGTGTTTAGTGGCGAAGCTAGAGCCCCTTTGAAATTCCTACTTCAGGAGATGACCATATAGAAATAGAAGTAGTAAGTAGTTACATTCAATTGTTACATGGAATTAATTAAAAAATGGTTGCAACAAAATCTTCTCACCTTAAACAGTAAAAAAACAAAATTAATTTGCTTTCGTAAAACCGCCGCCACACAACAGTCGTTTGTGTTTCGTTTCGTTCAAGCTACATCATCAGACCCAGGTTACCATCTAGTATCAAAGTACTCGTCAAGACGAATTAAACGAGCCCAAACTCGATGGGGTTGCGTCCTTGAATGACGGTGTAGTTGTAATAGTGTTTCTACCAATGTGTGTGCGGTCAGCGATTGGTATGCGAGGGGATGTAGCTATCGCGATACAAGTAAAAAGAAACCACACAATTTAGGCGAAGATATAATTAATAGATAGAGGTTTTAACAATTTAAAGGCAGAAGGAAGCGTGAAACGAAGACAATAGAACAGGTAAATAGATGTTAGAAATACGAAGCGAAGAAATATTAAACGAGGCGCGAGCAAACTATAAAGCAGGTGAGTTTTTTATCTGACGACCGCGGACAGAATGCCCACTCGCTGCGCCGGCGATCACGACGGAGCGGGGTGCGGGCGCGGCGTGTAGTTGAGGCGTAGCCGGCGGTCCCAATCCACAAGCGGGCGGATGAGCGGTAGCGGATGGCCGCTACAACGGAGATCTTATGGCCACTTTCCAGCTCCATCATCAAACCCTGGTTACCATTTAGTATCAAAGTACTCGTCAAGACGAATTAAACGAGCCCAAACTCGATGGGGTTGCGTCCTTGAATGACGGAGTTCTTATGGCCACTTTCCAGCTCCATCATCAAACCCTGGCTACCATTTAGTATCAAACTACGCGTCAAGACGAATCAAACGAGCTCAAACTCGATGGGGTTGGACGTTTAATTACGGACTTCCTATGGCTACCTTCCAGCTCCATCATCACATCAGCTCTATATCATAATACTTAAGTCTTTTTATTTTATCAACTTTCAAACTAATATATTATTCATTACGTCACTATACTGAAGTTTGATAAAAAAATATACTAACACACGTTAAATGCTTAAATACAAGCAAGGAAAATAGTATGTATATTACTGTCTCATTCTTTGCCGGCTTCACCCTACACATTTTTGTATTTGTGTCTCTTACCTGTCGTTTTTTCCGTTGCATTCGGTTTGAAACCACAACGATTCTAAAGAAGTTTCACTTAAAAAATAATTGTAAAGATTAAGAGCTACTTACCAATCGTTCTTTCCAAGTTATACAGGCTGAAATAAGACAGAAATGAAACACACGAATGTAAACAAACATTTATTTCTGTAATAATATTTACAATGTTACTTTCGCAAAGACCAGGAATGGACGTCAAATAAATTATGAAGTGTAGCAATATCATCATCCCTAACAACCGTTTTAATTAGTAAGCCATCACATAAAAAACGACAGCTCTGTACATATATGCACAATCTAAAAGTAAAAAAAATTGCATTACCTACATGTATTTCAAATAAATACATTAATTTTCATTCACTCCGCCAATGACTAACATAATAAAATTATGGAAGTAATTTTGTGCCCATTTATTTCTAATTCAAGAGTATAGATAGTGAATGTGGGAAAATTAAAAGCCAACCTGATATTTAGCACATTTCCATACATTTACAGATGCTAATACTTCACATTATCCATTATTATTAGGATTCTTATAACAAACTGATTTGTCACGTGCTTTAAGTTTGTGTACAGAGAATGCCCTTAATTTTATTGTTAGAACAAATCTGCTTATAGTTTAGGACTGATTGTAGATAAGCACAAAAAAAAAACCTTAAGCACAGATTATTAAAAAAAACAGTAGTATAGTTGTGCCATAACAGAAAAAAATTAGATAGGCGATTTAATAAATAAACACACCATTTTAAATTTCAAATGTTTTTTATGTCCGTAAGTAAGTAATGTCTGTAAGTTGTCACATTGTTTTCCCCAACAATTTTTTTAAATAACAGACATACATTTTACACGAAGTACAATGGATTACTTATTTTACGTGAAAGCCAATTGCAGGATATAAATTTAATTGAAGCATACGTTATGAATAACGGTAAACACATTGAACGCAAAAGATTTATAACAGTATTTTTTTTGATTCATTGAAGCATTATTGCTTGACGAACTGGTCACTCAAAAGAAAACACATTTTAGTGAAGTTAATAAAGTATAAATATGAAATATTTTAATTGACTGTTACCAAAAATCATACATTAAAAACAATTATAAATATACACAATTCTTCATCACTCACCACTTATAACAATATAAGATCACGGACACAAAGTCATAATATAACAAACAGGTCATTTCAATTGCATCAAATGTCTATAAATCTGAGTTATTGTAAATATATTTGTGGTATAATTAAAACATTTTGTGGGAATACAAGGAGATATCTATTTCAACAATACACCTATATATCATTAACAAACAATTTAGTAGTTCTATTTTAGTGTAGTTGATTAATTAATCAAATACTAGGAGGCACTTTACTATATAATAAATTTTAAATATTATCTTTGTAACAATTTTTCAATATCTTTATTCTATCGTCTTATATCTGTTGAAATAAGACAATGTATTCCAGGCGGCAACAATAATTACATTGAAACCGTTGCTTCCAATTTCAGTTTATTCTGGTTCAACAGTTACGATGGAAGCAAAGTCAAATATTTGTTTAAGTTCTAATGCCTAATCTCATATAAAAATTTGGAAGCCTTTACAATTGTGTTTACCATACATTTTTGTAAATAATATATGTATAATAATGTCGCTTAGGGCGTCATTCATACTAATTTCTAAAGCACTCACATTATTTTGGTACAATTTTCACTATCATGTACTTTATTGCTTCTGGAAGGATTTATAAACCTTTCACGGCGACCGGGAACGTAATTAAGGCCTCTAGAAGCTTTTAAGCAGTAATTTATAACTTGTACACACCATTGTCAAGGGTATATCAAATAATTAATGTTAAAATATAATTTCCTACTTTCCGTTTAAAAACTGTGCAAAGAAAATATGTCTGTTGTGGACTTAGACAATACAAAACTTTGTCGTAGTTTAACAGATTTTTGTTTCACGTTTGTCATATAAGTACTTTCTTGGCTAGATTTGGCTACAGTAAATATTACTTTATTTAAGTAAATTTATCTCCTATCAGACTTCTCAGACAGGCAGTGACTAAATTACGAGACATATCCATACATTTACATTTGTCTACGTAGGGCGGAGGTTCAGAAGGAATAATTAGAGGTTTGTCATTAGTTCCTACTCCTATTGATCGCTTCACATGTTTAGAGTGAGCATACTGAATGTATGGAAGACAATATTCACATAAGTTTAACTACAATCTCAGGTATCCTTGATATAATTAGTTGTATTCGTTGCACATTTCAACTTCAACTTTTTACGCCAGAAACAGACTATTCAGAATTGCACAGTGCCTTAAACGTCCAAATATTGTGAGCTATCTATTAAAATGTCTTGTTACATGTCAAACGAATAAAAAAAATTATGACCTACAAAAACATACGATATGTTACGATTTGTCCTTACGTAATATTTGAAAAATAGAGTAGTTGACATATTTTTGATTATTTTCGTCAATATATAAAATTACAAAAAAAAACAGGATAAAAATTTATTATTGGGTCTGGAGGTGGGGATAATTACTAAGAAGTTAAAGAGACAAACGTCACAATGACGTCACTGCTATTTAAACATGGAGATACGAAAGAGATAGCTAGTTTTTCTTTCGCTTGTACAGCTATTTTAAACCAAGAACTTATACCTTAGTTGTGATGTAATTATTTTGTATAATTTAAGAAATAATTTACGATATTTGATATGTATAAATAATAAACAAAAATTAACATACCCAACTACCCTATTAAACAAATTATAATAGTTTAACAATGTTAATAATTCGCAAATAAGTAAACTCTTGAAGGGTCAAACATGTTATTATGCGGGGTTCACAGTACATACATTTTTAAATTGTATAATGTAAATAAAAAACCTTGTATAAATCACAATATTTACATTTTCAAGGCGGCGATAAATAATATTATAAATTATACAGATATTTACAATAAAATTCTCACAAAGATCATTTCCAATAATATTGAAGTCGTCGAATGCTTGATGTAAAAAGTTGTTTATAGATTATTTGGGTTAATAAAATTAAGTGAGACGACCAATGCCTATGGAATGGGCAAAGACTTTTGAATCTTTGAGAAACTCTCATTGCGTTGCACATGGGAACCCGCTTAACTTGTAATAATACATAACATACATATATGTAAATAGCCATATATAATGACAATTTAAGTATATTTGTAACTAATAACAGCCGTGTATAAAAATTTCCCAGCAATAAGCGTATAGGCACGAGTATGATATAACGAATTGCAATTTGTTTCGACTAAACTCGTCTAATTATTGCTATGTAACCTAACAGATTTGTTATTATAGATAATTGGACATAGTTTACTAGAAAGCGCTAAATTAAAGAGTATTCTTGGTCTATTCGTAACATCTTACTGTATTACTTATTATTGTGGTGTGATTTTGGCCTCAGCTTAATTCTATTCCTCAGCCTAGCTTTTTTTTGGCAATAACCTTTGTCTTTAAAGTTAGTAATAACATTGAGGGGAAGGCGTGCAGTCTTTTGAGACATCATTTATTCAGTCGCGGGTCCAAGGCCCATATAGGATGAGAGCAATAACACTAAATAATCTTCAACCATTTCTAACTTTATTTCACATTATGAGGATACTTGATTTTTAAAACCAACTCAATACTTCTGAAGATCTCTATCTCTCGTCATCCTCTAATGCAGTAATTCCCAAAGTGGTCCAGATGGACCCCCAGGGGTCCACGGGAGACTCGACGGGGGTCTACGTTGGGCGTGACAAAAAATGGGGGTCCATGAAAATTAATTTGGTTTCGAACAAAAATGATGGCTTGACTTATCAATATAGGCAGAAAATATTTTAAGAAGCTCAGTGACTGTTACTTGTAAAACCTTGTATATGTCATAATCAGGACAACGCGTCTTGTTTTTTTTTAGTAGTAATGTAGCTGCAGGGGGTCCACCGGATCCATAAAAAATTTAAAAATGGTCTATCAACCAAAAGAGTTTGGGAACCTCTGCTCTAATATTTTGATTTCTAAGCAACACTGCTTAAATTCAAGCGATGAAATGTATTTCGCACGTCAAAGACTTTGTTACTTGTTTTCCACTTAGTCTGACAAGTAATTCAATTTTGTCAAAATTAAGGCAATAGGCATTTCTAGTATACTACATCCGATTAGAACTTATGTTAAACCTATACTATAGTGTCGCGTTGGAATTCAGTCTACCACCATATTTACAATTTAGGCTGTCTGACCAACCGTACAAATAAATTAAGCTAAAAATTTGAAGCATAATCAATTAGCACCGGGTGTCATTATATTAACCATACTTAAAACTAATAACCACTTATTTACACAACATACGCCCTTGGAAGAAATTGGGAAGATGGGCCGAGCTTCTTTAATTGTGTTGTGTTGCTATTTCATGAAATATCTGAACAGCTTACCCATCCAATTTCAAAACTATGTGGTAATAATAAATATATGAAAACTTTGGAAGCAAACGTTGGTCCATTGATCACATATTCATATAGAATTGGCCAATGGGCCAACAAAACATTGTGAAAAATGAGTATACGACGGTCAACAGTGGTTAGTAATACTTGTGATGATTACAGGCGTTACAAAATGTTAGTAAAAATAAACATATTCTACAATTAATGTAACAGTTTCTAATATTCATATCAACATTCTGCTAGATTCATTTGCTTTTAAGTACCAACGCTAGTACAATAAATCACGTGAAAATCCTCGAGTAACAGGAGATCATAAAAAATATATGAATATCCTCTATTAGTCTCACATTGTTCGTTAAAAATATATGGAATAAGTAACATTCCACACGATACTATAACAATTCAATTATAAAACATTCAAATTGTAACAATAAGTAAAGCAGATTCCCAGACACCGTGCGACATGCCTCTTACCAACAATCATGTGTTAATTAGTGAAGTAACCAATACAAATATAAGTAATTCGCCGAATTCAAAATGTCGAATATTCGCTTTTGCCACACACAGAAATTGAACATGTCTGTAAAATAAAGTGAATATCGGATAGACATTTTGACGTTTTAGAATACATACATACATAGCCTCACGCATGTATAGATACATTTTAGAATGTATATATTCAAATGTGTTTCCGATAAGATTAGCCAAATAAACCCGACTAGAAATGTAATTGGATTATTGAATAATTAAATTATCATGCTTAATACGCGAACAAGTGTTATTTTGAAGAAGTAAAATCTACTATCAAATATGCAATATTCATATTCGCCAAATACTACCATTCATATTCATATTCGCAAAAGTACTCGTTACGTCACTAAATTTATTAATAAGATTGATGGCGACACGTCAGACGGTGCCGTACAAATAAAACCCTATGTTAAAGCCTAGTAATATTTCAATTAGTAAGACACTGTTAAGTCTATCGTTGCTGTGTAAGTGGAGTTGTGACGTGGTTTAGTCGCTCTTGACGTCGGCGAGTCGCGATATCAGCGGGAACCTCACGATACGAAGCTGGTTGGCGTAATCGCATACTATAGCGTCTTTCAACGGCAGTATCTGCCGTACGAATATGCACCCGTCGCTTTGACCTGCAATAGCAAAATATGTTTGGAACTAAGCGTATGATGAAATTGAATGAATTTCAAATTCCCTTAGATACTCGTGAACATGAGATTAAATAATTTCGTTTTATCGTAAGTGTCCACGAAATAGTAAATCCATGTTCCCTCTTTGCAAACCTTTTTATATTTGAAATATTTTTGAATGACAGATTCAAGCACCCTCATTCTACCCTAAAATATATTTTTTATTAAGTATTTAACAAAATTATAATAACAACTACCCTGTGATTTTATATTCAAGGCCACAAAGACGGGTTGAGGCTGCTTTTGTGAGGTCTTATAATTAAGTATACTTTACCCAATAAGACCCTTCGTATGACGTCACCGGTGCTGAGGTCATACGCGGTGAGTCCGCTCCGGTCCCCCATCACCAGCATCGTATGCGTCAGGGGCAGCATGCGGCTCATGTAGTTTAAGCCCTGGTTAAACAATAAAATATGTGTAATTATCATTTCTACCGCTTCGGGGATAACTCGTGAGTTTATGCATTTGTCAATCAATATGATTTATATTCACTTCCAAGCACCATTAATTTATAATTAATGTACCTACATGTAAATATGAGCATGTAAAAGATACGTTGGGTTTTTTTAACCACTGCGTGTGGCGTTTGTCGCTGGTGAGTGGCGTGGTATAATGGGGGAGCCCGGCGAAAGGCAGGATTTTCAAATAGCGATTTGATACATATTTCCTGCCTTTCAATAAAATACGACGGGGTTGTCATTACTTTTTGATAAAAACCCCGAATTAAATAAAGTTAAAAATATGTATATGTATATAATATATTCATTGCTAAGCAGGTGCCCCCTCTACAACTGAGAGGGAGCAAGAACTTATACTACTACGCTGGCCTAGTGCTGGTTGGCGGACTAAATATGATGGTTGACGATATTGGGCGTGCGACAATGCGTGGTTAGTAACTCACGGTAATTTAGTATACAGGGTTGATACGACCTAAGGGCGATTTTTTAAACTGCATAATATACTAGGTACCATTTTCAAGCTCTGTACTAAAAATCAATTAAATAGGAGCAGTAGTTTAGTTCATAAATCATATTTTAAGTTTTCGCTCCATTTGAACACGATGTAGCTTTTCTAACAGCTGATTACGTCTAACGGTAAATCCTACTCAAATCTACGCGTTGTTGCCGCTCTGTACAACGACACCACGATAACACACGCCGCGCGCGACGTTGCCAATTTGTACAGGGTTGTAAAATTATTTATTATAAAGGGTGTTTGCGTATTACTCTTATTTGTAAGCTATTTAGTTTGTTTGAATAAAAAAAAAACTATTTTTTGTTATAATTAATTTTTGTGCCGTGTCGAATTAGTATTAAGGACGTATAGTATACGAAGTGTAATTTATTGCCCTTCTATCGTATCAACCCTGTATATGTATAATATTCAAGAAAATTATTGACACCTAAGGAAATATTCGGTATATTATAGTGATTACACAGGTCAATATTTTTTTGTTTTAATGACATATTCATCAGACTCATAAAAATGTAAATAATCATATTGAGATCGAAAAATAACCAGACACAATTTGTTACAAAAAATAATTGTACTTCACACGACGAAAAACTTTGACCCTTTTTGCTACGTTTACGTGGAATTTATTTAAAATTTCCAGAAAATTGATTTATGAAGGTTAGTCCAGTTTGTAGAATGTCTGGAAGACAGAGAGAGGCTGTAACTTATTACTGAAGGGTTCAGTCAATGCAGTGACTAGTATGAACAAGCTCTCAAACGCATCATAGAGCGACAACTATTATTACATGAGGCCCACCAAAATACTGCCTCGTGATCTCACGGCACAAGTATGTGCCGTGCAATCTAGAGGTCCTGGGTTCGATTCCCGGGTCGGGCAGTGTTACTGGGTTTTTCCATTAGGAAATTCTCAGTAACAGCACGGAGTCTGGAATTGTACCCGAAAAAATGCACTAGGCTCGCCTTCTATTACGTGGGCCTGACACGTACACGAAATATGGGTGCAAAAATGCACCTCTGAGTAATCATAAGAGTAGTCTTATTTGTGGGCATAAGAGTAGTCTTATGCCCACAAAAAGCCTAAAATGTAAGTATTATATGAATATAATAAAATAGTTATAGAAAATCAAAGATTATTTGAAGAACTAGTTTCAACCTCTTACAGCTGGTTTGTGCTGCGAGTAACCACTGCCCTTGCACAAACTCACTAGTTCCAAATAGTGTCAATAACACAAAGCGGATTGGTGAAGAGAGCAAAAACAAACTCAAATAATACATTAAAATAAATAAATATAAACAATACTTGAGAAAGTTAAGTTTTACACGAATTAATTTCATTCTAATAGCTTGAAAAGCAAACTTCATGAAATAAAAATAATATTATAAAAGGGCTTATTTTCAGAACTTACTATGTGTATAGAGTTGAGCATGTGGCCTTGAAACCGGTCCCATATGCACAGTCGCTCGTCCGCGCCCGCAGATACTACGTACGAGGCGGTGTACGCCAGTGACGTCACCGCTCCGTCATGCGCCTGCATGCTGTACAGGCACGCACCTGGAAACCACAAATTCCACATCACTTCTATGTGAAAACTAACATTCATGGCAGAAGAATACCTGAAAGTGTAGGCACGGGTGAATTTCTGCGCCTGCGTTCTACGTTTGACTGTTTTAAATCCCATGAAATAGGGAGCGAGCCCATTGCAGGTTGCAGCCGAGAAAACCAAGAAGACTGATTGAATCAGGAACAAGGATCTCTAGATAATATGATGTAAACTAGGACCGTGAGACCACAAGACATTCATAAAGATTTATATTTTATTTACCAATGTCAGTATTTTATGCACAAGAAAGAAGTCCTTGACTTCGTCACTCACTTCTGCGCAGTAAATCTCTTTCATAACTCTGAAAACATTCATCCTTTCAAATGTGGTCAAACCATTTTATCATCCTCCTCTCAATTTTGGTCATTGCATCGACTTTCAATCCACATTTTACCCTTATCACACTATTCACTCTATCTAACAATTTCACCCCACACATGCTTCTCTGCGCTCTCATCTCTGATGATTCTACTTTCATGCTTCTTCTGCCATACCTAAGACTCACTGCCATACATTAGTGTAAGCATCAAGAGTCCTGTTACAGTATGTTGACAATAATCAACCCACATACATACAATTTTTGGGCACAGGTCATCTATTTCAGTTATGGGAATTGGGCTAATTAGTCTACCGCACAGGCTGGTAGACCATACAGGCTCATGAAATTTACAATCCTTAGTGAACTGTAATGGCACTTTCTAAACGAATTATTCATCTAATACTGGAAGCTATCTTACTATTAGGCTGTCAGTCTGTCAGGATCTTTGGCTATCACTAGCTTGCATAATAGCCATGGTGAAATCCAAAAACTATAAGAATTACTCACCCGTATGCAAATCCCAGACACAAAGCAGTCCGTCTTGCGAGCCGCTGCCAGCTATCGTGGGAGTGGCATGGTCGATGAAACAACTGGTGATGGGACCACAGTGACCGTGCAGGGTGAACAACTGACTTAACTCGCCACTAGAGAACACCTATAAACATATATTAAGCACATAAAGAAGTTGTAATCATCATCATCATCAGCCCATATCCTATGGTTAACCATAGACATTGATGTAAATTATAGTATCAAATTTAAAATATAATTTTACTTTTTTAAAGTTGTATAATTTGTTTGAACGAACTACCAGAGGGAATTCAAAAAATCTTTTTGCATGTTATAGTCATAGAGGATACCTAACATCACGCTACAAGCCTTTAGTGGGGAGCAGTAATTATAAATTAAAGAGCAAGTTGACGATAGGATCTCAGGAGATTGCAGCTTATTAAGGTTAAATATGGGTTAACTATCACCCTTTAGACAGGGAACATATTCTAGTCATATATAGCTTAAGTTATGTATGCATTGTAATAGTATATTGTGAAAGTTGGGTTTTGCAAAGTGGGGGAGTGGAAGTTGGGTAGAGGAGACAGGACCGAGAAGGAAGAAAGAAAGAAAAAAGGTATAGATATAAATAGTTTCTATTCAAAGATGGAATGTGAATACTTTAGGCTATGTAATGAGGTGATGGGTCGATGTTGATGTGGAATAGAAGAAAAGGGAGGGAGGGGGAGGGGTTTATGTGAGTTAGTGTAAAATCGATGTTAATGTCCTAAACCCAAAAGGGTTTAAATGGGGCATCGTTTCAGAAAATGCCATTAATTTAGTATAAAAAGGGAGCTCCAAACCAAAAATTAATATACCAAAAATATCTATTTAATCACCTTGAGGACGTGGTCTTGCCCTCCGGTGAGGAGACGCCCTCCCTCGGAGTGCAATTCAGTGATTGGCTGCTGGTGCGCCCGACATCTCGCTAAGTGGACGCATACTACCTCTGAAATATTAAAAATACATCATATGAAGCAACACAAAATAAAAAGTGAGGAAAGTGTGAGGTTAGTTTAGTATAGTTTAAAAAAAAAAAAACTTGACGATTCAAAAGCACTTGTAAAAGTCTATTTGAATAAAGGTGATTTTGACTTTGACTTTGTTGGAAAAAAAATTGATACCTGGATTTGAAATTTCAATCAAGATGAAATGTCTATTATTTGAAACAATACAATATTTGTAAAAAGTATGTACACTTGAAAATAAAAACAGTGGGAATTGTAATAATTAACTAAAATAAATCCTTCTGCCTCGTGGTCTCGCGGTACAAGTATGTGCCGTGCGATCTAGAGGTCCTGGGTTCGATTCCCGGGTCGGGCAAAGTGTTATTGGGTTTTTCCATTAAGAAATTCTCGGTAACAGTACGGAGTCTGGAAATGTGCCCGAAACCGGCAATAGGCTCGCCTCCTATTACGTGGGACTGATACATACTACTTGGCGAAATGTGGGTGCAGAAATGCACCTCTGCCTACCCCTTCGGGGAATACAGGCGTGAGTTTATGTATGTATGTAATAAATCCTTTCTCAATAGAGAATTTCGAATAGCGATTTTGCTTGTAGAATATTATTATACCTATAATGCGGGTTGGCGGACTGCACATCATCATATCCCAATCATGCCATAATAGCCATCGACCTGTCGCGTAACCCTATGGTTTGAAATTATGCAAATGTTTACCTTCTGTATCGCTGTGCTCGGTTTCATAGGAGAAGCTCATTCTGGGCCTGCCCAGATCCTCTTCATATCCATGCGCGTAATGCAGCGAGCCAGCTGAGCCCGTCCGCTTGTGAGCTATAATTTAATAATATACTATTACCGCCTTGTTCTGGAACTATGGAGAAAAACAAGAAGAATGATGTATGAAGTTCTTAGTAATAATACTATTTAATAGTATGTTTTAAAATTATAAATTCTTATTTAAAAATTGTGGTCAAAGTAAATATTCCCCTGGCCTGGCCAAGAAAAGATCTTAGGTGCATTTTTTCAACTGGTAGCTCATTAGACATTCAAAATGGTAAATAAGTTTTTAAGACATTATCAATTATGGAGTATAAATATCATAAAGTTCAATCAAAATACATATCAGAGCCATTTACAGACTGTTAGTCAAGGGTCTAGCTTATTAGTGAGAGGGGTTATACCTTAGCTTATATATATGACTGCCTCGGGGTCTGGCGGTACAAGTATGTGCCGTGCGATCTAGAGGTCCTGGGCCCGATTCCCGGGTCGGGCAAAGTGTTATTGGGTTTTTCCATTAGGAAATTCTCAGTAACAGCACGGAGTCTGGAAATGTGCCCGAAAAACGGCAATAGGCTCGCCCCCTATTACGTGGGACTGATACATACCTGGCGAAGAGCGCAACACGGGTCTCTTCTACAACTGAGAGGGAGGAGGTGTAGTCCATGCTTAGGTCAGGAAGTCTCAAAGGGAGGCTATCCTGCAGTGGACATCTGAATACATAAACATAAAAGTATAAAGGTACTTCGCCTGTGCGCGGTGCTGAAGCGCCAGTCCACGTGCGCCCCCGACGTGGTGTTGTAAGCATCGAGCCGCAGTAACGTGAGGTGTCCGCTTAGAGTGGCGACGCACACGCGCCTCCCCCCCGCGAGCGCGCGCACGTGCGTCACCCCCGCCGCCTCCGCGCCCGTCCTCGCTTCCACGCCCCACCACACGCACTGCGCAACCAATGGAAACAGAGCCTTTATGCCATGCCATTGTTAAGGTGAAATGGACCTTAAGAGTTTTGCTATAAGTATTAGCAGGCTGACGAAGATTCTCGCCTCATAAGCCACTTGTCTTCTATCCCCCACTTTGCATAGAACCTCTACTTTGCTAAAATAGTATATTTGCAAGTTCATGAATGCTGTATGTTTTTACTAATTTATAAATATTATTATATGCTGTTCTATGGATACTTTATTTTCATCTGACAGCCCCGTGGCGCAGTTGGCTAGACACCAGCTTGCAAAACGAGAGGCTGCGGGTTCGATCCCCGCACCGAGACAAATGTTTGTGTGATCCACAAATATTTGTTTCGGGTCTGGGTGTTTGTGAGACCGAAAAGTCTCTCGTAGTTTCTGATACCCACGACACAGGACTTGTATCCTAGTGTGGGGGCAGAACTATGTATGTGACTGTTGGGTGTATTTATTTATTTATTTATCTGCTGTACACATGGAAGATTTACAACAATCTAATTACATCTACGGTCGCTGACCATTGTTAAGACCTTACGGACCTCTATATCTATCATCATGATATATCATGATATATCCTTTTTCCTATGAAGGACTTTTGCCAATGATGTCTCAGAAAATACCACAGCTTTTTAAAATATCTTTCTGTTAAAAAGAATCACTTAGTTACTAGAATAGATATATTTATAAACTTTAAATAATTATTTTGCTGTCTGGTCAAAGATTTCATGGAAGTTTTGAAGTAAATTCTGGTAGTCTACAAGGCTATGGACTATTACTCAACACCCAAGTCAACTTAATTCTAAAACAACGGAATCTCCTTCATATCATTGACGTGTTGCAAAATGTATACAATATTAATATTTAATAAAGCATAGCTTTCCTGCAATATTTATATTAATTAAGAGATTTAAATGAAAAATATTTAGGTTGTATTTTATGTGTTAATTTTTATTTACTTATTTTAAAGTAAAATATTTAAATTTAATTCGTGAAATTATAAAAACTGTCATGAGTCAAAACATTTAAAAAAAATTAAACACAAACACTCACCATTAACTTCCCAGAGCTCGCTTCCCAGAACTCAAGCCTGCCATCCGCACAGCCCAGTATAATAAGATCATTACAGAAGTCCATACACCACACTGGAGATTCTCTGATGGCTTTCCCTTTCCAGTCAAGATTGTCCACCACACTGAATTCCCATTCCTCAGTGTTTGGCGGATCACCGTTACACAATTTACTTTTGCTCTTATTGTTTTCATTACTTACTGACTCTATGCTTGAATTGAAAACAAAAATGTCTTTATTGGAGTCATTGTCTATACCACTTGTGTTTAAACTAACATAATTACTCTCCATTGTATCACTACTGTCTTGAGAATTGCATGATGCTTCATTCTGATCGTTCCAGTACAGGAGCCTAATGAAAAGATAAAAAAACCTTTAAACTAACACATACTAGGCATATCTCTAGTATTTCTATAACTAAGTTATGCTAGATTTGTATTAAGTTCCTTACGGTAAGTAAGTAATTAAAACTCCTAGAGGAATCTGTTTTTAATGATTTACATTACATTTGCACCTTTAGCATAACATTTGAAGCGGCAATATTAGTACAATTTTTAAGCACGGTCCTCCTCTTTGGTTGAGAAGGGTACTAACCCTTAAGCCAGCCACTAGGCTGGCTGGCACACACTGGCTTAGTGGGGGTTGGTGGAAATCATATAATGGAACATTCATTGTGAGAATTCTCAGGCATGCAAGTTTCTTCATGTCATTCAAAGTGGTATTTGACAGTCCTGCGGCGGAGTTGGTTAACCACCATCTTTCGAAAAGAGAGGCAGCGGGTTTGATTTCCGCACCATGTCAAATGATTGTGTGATCTATAAATATTTGTTTCAGGTTGGATGTTTGAGAGACTGAATAGTCTCTCGTAGTTTCTGATACCTACGACACAAGACTTTTATCTTAGTCTGGGGTCAGAACTATGTATGGTGTATTTATTTATTAAATTTCTATAAGTATATTGCTTATATTAAGCTGTTGCCCGTAACTCCATATGGGAAACCATGAACTGCTAAACTAATATTTTTTCAAAAGAGAAAATTAACTCTTCAGCTTAATGTAATGTAAGTATCATCATCAGCCCAAATACGTCCCACTGCTGGGCACGGGCCTCCTCTACAACTACTTACTCTTAGTAAGTATATTAAAATATAATTAAAATTACCTGTAATTCTTTGCAAAATCGTACTTAGTAGTTTCAGCCGGGGACAGATGCGCCGGATAGTCTTTCGCCGCTGAACGAAATCGCAACCCGCCGAGGTGTGTGGTGAGACCTTTGCGCAGGCGCGGCGTGGCCTGCAAACGATTGCAATTATAGTTTACTGTGCAAATAGCAAACGTGCAAAAGCATGGTGGAGTTAGACCTAAACCCTCTCGATAGAGGAAGCCCGTGCCCAGCAATGGAACTTACATACGATTTACAGACAGGTTAATTTGAAAGAAGCGACATCATATATAAAATGTCAAAGGGACGTCGGTGCCTCTTAATAATATTTTGACAGCCCCTGGCGCAGTAGGCTAAACATCAACTTGCGAAACGAGAGGCCGCGGGTTCGATCCTCGCACCAAGACAAATGTTTGTGTGATCCTCAAATATTTGTTTCGGGTAGTCTCTGATATCCACGACTTACTTGTATCCTAGAGTGTGGGGTTAGTTAATAATAGGCGCATTAACAATCACCAATTTAACCTATATTTTTTTTAGTTAATACACCCAACAGTCACATACGTAACTATAGTTCTGACACCAAACTACGATAGAAGCTAATAAGAGAATAAGAAAGACTTTTCAGTCGCACAAAGACTCTAATATTATATGACCCCAACGCTGTAAAGGGGCCGTTCAAGTATTATGTAAGGCGATTTATTACAATTATTATCCCCCCATCCCCCTTGTCAGCAAAAGTAAGCAAAGCTCTTACCTCCTCCCCCCATGCTTACGTACACATTTTAAAAATAAGAAAATAGATTTAACTACCGATGACGTAATCATCATCTAGACTCCCCTACCCCCCTTGTCATCCAAAATAAGCAAAGCAAAGACCCCACCGCCCACCTTAATGCTTACGTAATACTTGAACGGCCCCAAAGATGATAAGAATTGTAATAATCACAGTGAATGCTACTTACGTCACTATTTTTTTGTGGAGATGTAGGAACTTCTGTAAAGAAAACAAATTGAAGAACCTTTAAAATTCATCCTAAATAAATACATATTATATTTTTAATTTGTAATTTCTTGTCGTTTTGTTTACCTTGTGTTTCAGGTGCTTCCAAAGAATATACACTCTTCTTGTTGTTGACTTTGTCGAACAGTTCGTTTTGTAATTTGAAGAAACTGAAAAATACAAGAGTTAATTATTTACACTCCCTTCGATCGCTTTTTATAATAGTGCGAGTAACCGTGAGGGTTGCCAACGCTGAAAATATATTTCTTCGCATGTAACAGCTAAATTATGTTTACTTCGATATCAAAGCAATATGCATCCTATACTTACAAAAAAAAAACGGCCTGAAACCCATAATTATTTAATTGATAACTTTACTACTTTTTATTCCATAAATATACTTAGGTTCTTTAACGACCAAGACCATGATAAACGGAGCAGTGATATTTTTTTAAATTTAATATTTTTTACACTTGATTTAATAATTCTAGTAATTTCTATTAAATATTTTTACCTGGTAGGGTGTTTGTGAGACCGAAAGCTCTTAGATTCTGATACTCAAGACACAAGACGTGTGACTTAGAACTGGGTATGTTAGGTTTAATATTTATTTTAAATAATAGTCATAAGTAGAGGTTTAAGTACGCGATCGAGAATCTTGGAGGTCGCGGGTTCAAACCCCAGGCACACACCTCATATATTTGGAAGTTATCTGTGTATTCACAATGAATTATCACGAACTTTAACGGTGAAGCAAAACATCGTGAGGAAACCTGCACATCTAAAACATCTTAGGAATTTCTTAAGTGCATAGTCCGTCAACCCGCATTAGGCCAGCGTGGTGGACTAAGGCCTTAACCCTCTCAGTTGTAGAGGATATATGGCGGATGATGAATTTATTTTAAAACACTCACGCGCCACGGTCTATGTTGGTGATGATGTCTCCATTATGCGAGTCCCACACTTTGATGTTCCCTTGGAGACAGGAGCTGACGATTTTCTCTCCATCCGTCACAAGACACTCCACCTCTTGGCTGTGGCCGGCAACCACCAGCGGAACCGCTTCCATCACAAGCTGGTATTTTTTAATATCCCTTTAATATTGCTCTTTTGCTACACTTTATATTTCCTATAAAAAAAATCACCTTCACCGATTTTAGTATGTTTTCCCCTTACTTATTTTATTTTTTACAATGAGTCAATTTGTTCAAGTCAATACTATTTTTCACTACCATTTTTTATAAATTTTAAATCATATTATGAGCGCAAATTTTCAAAGCAATTCTTAGATATACAGGGTGTATTCAGAACGTGATCGGAAACTAACTAAGGTAATAGCTAAGGTGATTACAAACCCCCTGGCGTTAAAGAAACTCCCAAGAAACAATAATAATGTTGAAGTTTTCCTAATAAACATATGTATAAAATGTATGTAGTTGTTGGGATAATCACCCTAGCTATTACCTTAGTTAGTTTCCGATCACGGTCTGAATACATGCTGTATTTGCGGAATTTATCTCAATTTTTGTTTCGGAAAAAGTAAAATCTTTATTAAAACCATTGACATAGTATGACATATATGTTCATATTACCTGTACGGCTGGTTGTTTGGCTATGATCTTTCTGTATTCCTCATCATCGTTCCACGAGGCTCTCCATTCGGCGTAGTGACGTGAGCATACACACCTGTACAATATATACTTTTAAGTTTACCCTCTCAGTTGTAGAGGACGCTGTGGGATATTTATGGGTTGATGATGATGATGAGTTTTATGATAAATGATCCGTTCCGGTAGCGGCTCGAAGTGTCGCGAGTGTATCTTGTAAACTTAGACCATAAAGTCGTCAATTCAAATTGTATTCAGCACACAACGCACGCGCATTTTATGCACTTCTATTTATTATGTATGTATATTATTTCACTGTTTAATATACGAAGTCACATTGTATTACTTGTAATCCCCTTTTATTATTTTTTTTTACTGCATATACGATGGACCACCGACCAAAACCCCCCGGTGGCCATCTCCGCGCCGAGTGGGGCGACCACGGTACGTTAGCGAGAAGCGCCCACCGTAATGTCGCAGCCGCCCGGTGCGCCTCCGAGACGTATACGTCTCGGAGTTGTCGGGGGCGCAGTTGCACCCCCACTAGCTTGGTTCGGGCGCCCCGGTTGTGAATGGGCGCCCGCGACGTACACAGGCCACAGTGCCGCCGCCCCTCTCGGGGTCACTTTCAGTGGTGTAACTGGGGTTTGAACCCGCTACCGCCGAGATTGTCGACCGCGTGCCTAAATCTTGAGGCCATCACTTTTTACAGGGATTCATGCTCAAGTACGGTCATTACAAATATTACCGGTACAGCACGACCATCATGTAGGCGATGACGACGACGCTGATGGTGCACAGGATGGCGAGCAGTAGTATCTCCATGGGCGTGGTGGGGTAGATGGGCAGCTCGGAGCCTTTGCCCCACTGCGGTGGCGCTTTGCCCTCGACAACCTCGAAATCTGGACATATCGTACACATTTTCATTACTTTTTTAATCTATTACAAAAATGACGTAAGTATAGAATACTGAATATCAAGACTAATGGTCACGTTTACACGATAAAAAAAATTACGCCTTGATACAAAACCGTTCGTAAAAATATTTATTTAATAGTATATTACACCCCTAGGGACGAACTTACTTTCCTCCCGTTGTGTATATACAATTTTTTATCATACCAGGATCGAAAGTTCGATTAAGATTTAAATTTTTGTCCGACAAAGGCGGAAAGCGGCAACTTTGTTTAGCGCAGCGGGACGAAGTTGTCACATTCCGCCCGGAGGGCAAAAAAATATATAATTAGTGCGCATGCTTCAATCTTTGAAATCAAATGTTAAATTTTTATGGCCGTGTAACTAAGCAACAAGCCGGTTGTTTATAACAACTCGTAAACAAAATAATATATTATTTTCGTGACGTGTTAAAAAATTAAATAATTTATTAAAACATATTTAACTTAAAGAATGAGCTCAGCTATTTATTTATGGATAATATATCAGGGCATGTCATGTGTCACAGTTCATTGTATTGCAATTGTAATCAAAACATCGGTGACGTTTCGGTAATATGGCGACAGCAATTTATCTGTCAGTGTCAACAGTCAGCACCATTAGATTTTATCAAAATACTCGACAATCCGAATTTTGCGGATATCTGTTGTCGACTCGAAAACTTTATTTTAATATGTTTTATTATTCAGGTATGGTTTCGATCGAGTCTACCGTACCCCGTCACGAAATTATTAATATAGATGAGGTTAATTTCTTTTATGACATGTTGTGTCATTTAAACAGTACTCATGCGTACGAAATTGAGAGCTTGCGCACTACTTTTTTCACTCTTTTGATCGGGAGGCAATGTGGCACTTTCGTCCCCGAAATTAGGGGCAAAAACGAACTTTCGAACAAGGTATGATAAAAAAGACATTGATTGCTTGCGCATCGACATTTGCCTGCAAAATGTGTAAATAATTCGACAACCTACTCTAGGCTCCCAACTAAGTGTGTATAAAAATTAATCAACATCGGAAATATCGTGAGAACGAATCAAATTAATTCACTGTGGCAGTTATTTAATTTAGTTAAGATTTCCATTTTCTACAACTTGATTAGGTGCTCGTCTTTTATGTAACAAGTAGACAGTTATTTTCATAACGTCAATCGTCAGTCGTCTGATAAACATTGATATCCTCTCACAAATGACTAATCGGAAATGACAGTTTTTGGTCTTTTTGTGGTACTCTTACATTAGTCTAGTCAACAAGTTCAAAAACGTGTTAAATAGAAATAAAGCTCCTAAAAATATGTGCCATACCTCATTCGATTCGGAATGACGTCTAGAAAAAGGTTTTTTAAGGGCATATTAGCACATAAAAAATTGCAATAGTTATTAACAAAATAAGAAAAAAAAAAGAAGGTATTTAGTTTTTCATTAATAACTTTTAAAATAATGATATTTAAGGAATTATGCAAAAAGATCCTGAAAGAGGAGGAAATTTCCAATAAAAAAGTCCTTACTCCCGGAACTCTATCTATATTATTTATAATTTTTATTTAACGCTGGAAATACGACTCCGCGAGGGCGTTACGGCATAGGCGCGTCGTCTAAAAAGCCGGTATATCACCTAAAATATTTTTTTTCTAATATTAAATAACAATTTAAAAATTTGAATAAATTATGGTGTAATCTAGACAATTGAACGAAAATAACCACGGCGAAAAATATTTTTTTTGACAACTTTTCAAAAAGTTACACCATTGTTAATTAACTAATGTTTTTCCAATCTCTGTTTTTATAAATTACGGCATAAAAGTTTAAAAAATTAGTCTAAAAATATTTCGCTTCGTGGAGCTCTTCTTAATTAGGTACTTAATAAAGTTATGCAGAGAAAAAATATTAAAGTTTATTATTTTGTTAATTATAATTTTTTTAAATAAACTAAAAATGAAATTTCTAAAAAATGTTATCAAAACATTTTTTTTGGTAATATCTTATTATTGCTGTTTTTAAAAAAAAAAAATCTTATCTTTTTAAAAAATAAAATTTTCTTAACTTTGTTATACATGGTTGTTTTTGTAATTTTTTGAAGTTTTCGAAAAAAAATATAACGGTTAATATTATTTGTTTATAACAAATTGTTAAGTTAATAAACAATTAAATTATTTATAAAAAAAAAAATATTTCTCTGTTATTCCATTGAAAAGGGTCAATGATGATTATTAAGAATAAAATAATTGCTTTACTAATTATTTAAACAATTGAAATATAAAAAAAAACGATTATAAACAATAAAAAAAAATATTTAAGATTTTTTTTTCTTTTTTAAATCATCATTTTACCTTTGCAATAAGATAGTAAAAATTTTTTTTTTTAAATCGCAAAATAGTCTATTTGTTTATAAAAAAATTATTAATAAATGACGTAACATTTTTTTTCCAATGTTAATTAATACCTATATTAGATGCAAAAACAGCAATAATAAGATATTACCAAAAAAAAATGTTTTGATAACATTTTTTAGAAATTTCATTTTTAGTTAATTTAAAAAAATTATAATTAACAAAATAATAAACTTTAATAATTTTTTTCTGCATAACTTTATTAAGTACCTAATTAAGAAGAGCTCCACAAAGCGAAATATTTTTAGACAAATTTTTTAAACTTTTATGCCGTAATTTATAAAAACAGAGATTGGAAAAACATTAGTTAATTAACAATGGTGTAACTTTTTGAAAAGTTGTCAAAAAAAATATTTTTCGCCGTGGTTATTTTCGTTAAGTGTCTAGATTACACCATAATTTATTCAAATTTTTAAATTGTTATTTAATATTAGAAAAAAAATATTTTAGGTGATATACCGGCTTTTTAGACGACGCGCCTATGTCGTAACGCCCTCGCGGAGCCGTATTTCCAGCGTTAAATAAAAATTATAAATAATATAGATAGAGTTCCGGGAGTAAGGACTTTTTTATTGGAAATTTCCTCTTCTTTCAGGATCTTTTTGCATAATTCCTTAAATATCATTATTTTAAAAGTTATTAATGAAAAACTAAATACCTTCTTTTTTTTTCTTATTTTGTTAATAACTATTGCAATTTTTTATGTGCTAATATGCCCTTAAAAACATTTTTCTAGACGTCATTCCGAATCGAATGAGGTATGGCACATATTTTTAGGAGCTTTATTTCTATTTAACACGTTTTTGAACTTGTTGACTAGACTACATCTGTTATAATCCCACCACCGATTTTTATCCTAGTGCCATCGAACCCGGAGTTTCAAAAAGGACAATCAAAAGCCAAGTATATTTCTACATCGCTACAATTTACCTGATATAATGTCGATAGGATCCAGTGCGGCCGCGAGGGCTTGCCACCTCAGCTGCGGTGGATCTCGTTCGTCAGGGTTCCTCACTCCAGCAGCCAGCTCGGGGCTGATCCTGTGGCTCAGCAGCGTGGGCGGCAGCACCACGGCATAACGACCGGCTATAGACTCGTTGTAGTACGACAGGATGGACAACCAATGGTAGGGAGACAGCCTGAAAAGAATTTAAACTGTTGCTAAATTGAGGGTAGGTTAAAAAATTCATAACTATGCATTTATTTATTTATATAGCACAACCACATCACATATATTAATACAATTATAATTAATGACATTTCCTTAGGTACTATGTCTGATATACATGACACTTAAGGTGTGCATAGCGTTCTCCGAAAAGTACAAGTATAACAATAAAGAATAAAAAAAATATTAACAACTAAAAAGTAATTTACAATTTCATAACTAACAAAATAAATTAAAAATAACAATAAAAAACAAAGTAACAAATAACAAAATATAAAAAAAAATTGTGTGAGCCGGCCTATATTATGCATGATAATATAGGCCGGCTCTGCGGCTGAAAAGGGTTAGGACTTTGTCCAAAATGTTATGTATGCTAGAATATTATAGAATAAGATAACGTAGGACTAAGAAATTGTAGTGTTACTTGTGTTGAAGTCGATGCTAGCATATGTAAGTCTGTGGTTATATTTTAATCAGTGGCTAAAATAGTGGCAAAGCCTGATCTAATACTAAAATTTAGCAAATAGAAGATAAAAATTTCTTTTTAAATTGTCAATTTTGCTAACCTAGTAAAGTTACCAACTCAACACATTTTGAAGATCAATTTTTATACATTACTAGCTGTTTCCCGCAACTACTTATGCGAAACTGTTCCTCGATAAAAAATAATAATAATAATCAATTGGAACCAGTAGCTCTCTGGATTAGCGCGTTCAACCAAACAAATAAACTTTTCGCTATAGGGTGTTTAATAACCATTTTCCATACAACCACGAGTATTAAATGTATGTAGTTGTTAGGAAAACGTATTTTTTTGTCGAGTTTTTTTTAATATCACGGTATTTGTAATCACCGTGGCTATTGCCTGTCTTAGTTTTAGATTATGGTCTTTATACACCCTGTATATAAGTACGTATAATATAATAGAATATTAATTTCAGATTTGTTTTTACTCACCGAGACCACGGCCGCGAGTGGGCCGAGTGTTTCAACATTATAGTGTCGTTAGTGTCGATCATCTTCTCATTGTCCGACATGTCCAAAAGCGGCGGGAACACCATAGAACTTCTCTCGCTGGTATTGTAGAATATGTCATACACACTCTGTTTGGTCTCTTTAGCCTTTTCGTGGGCGTGTTTATTCTGCTCGGCGTGGTTTTCCTTCCTGTCTGACCCTATGAAGTAGTCCACTACGCCTGAATTGTATACTATCATTGAAATCCACACCAGCATCCATAGCATGAAGGCGCGCTGGAAGAACCTAGTCCTCGCCCACATGTTGACCAGTCGGATACGCTTCGGCACTCTCTGATCCTGGTGCCCAGGACTGGGATTCCTCTTGGCGACCACGTCAGTTGGACTGTTGTGGGCCAAGCCGTTCAGTCTGGGATGCGATTTGGACTTGGTCATTCTCTGAGGGGAGAAGCTGTTCTCCTCCACGTAGTTTTTGTTGGAGCGCCAGTTCAGGGCGTTGTTCGCGTTGAAATAATCTTTTAGGTGGAACTTGTTGTTTTGGTCTTGGAAGTATTCCATGTGTTGCACGTCTATACCTAGGGCTGTCGCGAAGAAAACCATTTGTATGAAGTAATCCGATATTAGACTCACAATCATGAATATCGAAAACTCTTGTATGAAAGGGACGAATGTGAAGAAGCTCACTGTGAATATTGTGATTTCAGTGAGCAGGTTCTTCGTTATCGACCAGCCTTCTTTGCTGAGCCCTTGTGCTAGACGTATCTTCACGTCTAGTCTCGAGTCAGTTGACGTCACACTTTTCGTAAGTACCAGCACGTTCTCTAATGCTACAATGATCACGAGGTAAGGGAAGATTTCTTTGCCCTGATGACTGAGGGAGAAGCCAAAATAGAAGCAGATTCCCATGGACATAGTTAGACTGCCGGCGATGGTAAGAACTGCGCACGCCGTCAGACCCAATTTAGATTTGATGTACTCAATTTTGCGCACAGAGAAGTATACGTAGAGGAAAAGTCCAATGAAGGTGATTGTCAAAGGCACGAGCTCGCGGTAGTTGAACTGCCCTGGATAGTATATGAGGGTCACTTCGTCTACTTGCGGGTTGGCGTTCTCTTGGTACAGTGGATACATGTCTCTAAGTTTTCTTTTCAGTGATTGCATGAATCTGGAAAGAAAATGAAATCTGACTTCATGATGCAAACATAAGAAAAAATACAAAATAACGCCTAAATAATAGCGGGCAGGTGTCACCGGGAAAAACTCAGTTCTGCCAACTTATTTCTCAACCAAAATAAATAATCAGCAATAGCAGCACAAAGTCTGCAAATGTGCTCGAAAAACAGCAATTGGCTCGCGTGCATAGAACTTCATCACATTTGGCAAAACATGAGCGAAGAAATACACCCGGGGATACAAGCTTGAACTTTATTTTTTATTTTATTATCTTTGGGAAACATACAATACAATTTCTCTTAAAAGACTAAATTTTAAAATAAATACATAGATCAAATCAGTTTCCACTTATAAATAGAACTTACATGCAACGGCAACACTAAAAGCAACTAATTAACATTTACATATAATTTAAAGGAAGATTAATTTGCAAATTTTTAATATTAGTAATGATTGTTTTGGAAGCAAATAATAATAATAATAAATAATACAATTACTACGTTTATAATGAGTTCCTAAGTATCTTTCTGTAAGTATTATATTTTTCATTAAAAATATCTATATCCTGAAAACTCTCGTTGTATTTACGACATACTCGATTCAAAAATGTGTTGCTGCAATATTTAGACTTACAAGTAGGTACATTAAAAAGGACTTGTTTGCGTGAGCTTAACCGAGGACACTTAAATCGTATGTTACTAACAAGAAAGTTACTATCTAAAATATTGTTTAAAATCTTAAAAAGAAACACCTGATCTCTCTCCAGTCGGCGAGTGACTAAAGACAACACATGTAAGTTGTTCACACCTGTATCACCAATCCTATAACGCAGATGCTTCATAAATCTATTCTGAACATTTTCGATGTTGTTGATGTGAACTTTGTATTGAGGATTCCAAACAACAGACCCGTACTCAAGAACAGAACGCACAAATGAGTTACAGAACGCACAAATGAGTTAACAAAAGAAAACTTATGTATCTTACCTTTCTTCTGGACTTTCGTAGAAGATTGTAACAGCGTATTGCAGTACCCGCGGCCGAGCTCGCAGCGGGTACCTCTTTATGCCGGTGTCGCGAAGCTGCATACCAAACGCCATTTCGGCTATGGAAGCCTTTCCTTTCTGCAAGTTCTGCATTATAAATACTTATTTAACATGACGTCAGTATGCAAATTAAACGCCTCAATGAGAGTGCAAGAACGGACGTGAAAATTAGGCGTTACTGACCGGTTTTAGTAACGGATAATTAATTCATAGTCCGCACATCGCACTTAAGATAAAATATTAATTAAAATAAATATTATGTAAATTATCACTTAGAGTGCAAGAAATTACCATCTCTCGTATAAGACAAAATAAAAAACAAAAACCGAATGCTCGAAAAATAAATAAAAGCATGGTAAAAAGAAATTAAATTAATGATCCGCGCGGACAAGAGCAGTCTCATGTAACAATAACATAGATAATTTATCTCGTAACAATATTTGATCGAAGTGCGATATTAGCACAATAATAATGCTATTTTATTTGTCTCCGCCTGGACCCTCAGCCTATAGATTAGATTATTTTAATTCCACGTAAATACTATAGTGCTATAGGAAACAGTCAATCAGTTATTAGTCCCAAACCGCACTCGAATTGACAGAACTCAGGCGCAGATGGTTTTACTCCAGCTGTGAAACAGGTTCTCAGGTACAAAAGTTTTTGTGGTTTACAAATATCTTATTTGGCTCTCGATAGTCCGATAAGTCTCTTGTAGTTTCTATTGCCCACAAAACAAGACCTTATTGTATTTTAGTGTAGGGTAAAAACTATGTATGTGATCGTAAGAATAGCTTGTTTAATACTAATGTTTCTGTGTCATACAAACTTTTTACATTGTAGTGGGTGTCGTGGTAGATAATAATATCGTGTGTCCGATGTGGATAGCCGGGTCGTTAAAAGAATAAGTCCAAGATCACGAAACAGTTTATTGACACCACACAAGAAAGTACAGAAGGATGATGAGCGATAGATGAAGAGTATAGAAGAACACAGAAACTAATAATGAAAAGCGAGCGTAATACATAAAGCGTGGCACAGTAAATAGCGAGCGTCTGGCGTCTCAAGCGAGTTGGAGCTGACTGGCGATCGCGTCGACCGCACTGCTCGTCGCTGCGGCCCGGAACCGGTTTGACCGCTTGTGCCGGGGCTCGCTACGTATATACAAAATATTAATTACGATCAGCCGGTCCATCTGTATGTGTAATTAATATTTATTTATTTTATTTAATTTAATTTTATTATATTTGTATGTGAATGTGTATATGTGTGTGTTCTATGTGTGTGTGTATGTATGTTTGTTTATATGTGTGTTATAAGTGGAGGAATCTCCACATCATTCCCCCCCAGAGACCTGGTTAGGGGCGATAAAAATCTGGGAAACGTACTCGTCTTCCCGAGCGCGTCCGCAAAGGTAAATTGTGAACGGGTGGTAAGTCTTCATCGACTTTGGGATCCGTGGTATGTGGAACGTTAAGATCCTGGTGTGAAGTGACGGGAGTATTTGGCTGAGACCTTTTGGCCAATAACTCCTCCTCGTCATTCATCACATAGGCGGGTTTCAGTCGGTCTACTGAGACGGTGATTGGCTTCCCATTTACCAGGAGTTTGTACACTTTGTCGGTACGTTCCAGAACTTTGTATGGTCCAGTATAGGCTGGTTGCAAGGGTGGCCGCGAAGCGTCTTCACGCAAGAAAACGTGTTTCGTGGTCACCAGGTCTTTATAAACAAACACTTTAGGTTTGCGATGATGTGAAGCAGGTACCGGCTTGAGGCTTTTGGTAAATGAGTGTAAACGCGCTGTAAAATCCGATATGTCGGAGGTACAGGGCGTACTCGGGCCAAAAAATTCGCCGGGTAGCCTAAGTGGCTCCCCATATACCAGCTCTGCTGAGGACGTCTGCAATTCTTCCTTGAAGGCACTGCGAATGCCCAGTAGAACGAAAGGCAGAATTTCCGTCCACTGTTTGTCGGCATGTGCCGTGATTGATGCCTTGAGCTGCCTGTGAAAGCGCTCAATCATGCCGTTGCACGCCGGGTGGTAAGCCGTCGTGCGCCTGTGTTGAAACCCAGTTATTTTAGAGAGATATTGAAACAGTGAAGACTCAAACTGTCGTCCTCTGTCTGTTACAATATATTCTGGACACCCAAATCTGGAGATCCAGGAAGACAATAGGGCCTTGGCTACTGTCTCCGCCGTGATGTCCGGTATTGGCGTTACTTCCGGCCAACGAGTAAACCGGTCGATTGCTGTGAGACAGTAGCGATTTCCCTGTGATACGGGTAAGGGTCCTATTAAGTCGATATGGATGTACCTAAAACGGGCACGGGGCAAATCGAAGTGGTCAAATGGTGCGGTCACGTGCTTTGTGACCTTGGCACGTTGACACGCCAAGCAAGTCCGCGTCCACTCCCGGCAGTCCTTCCGCACGCCTGGCCAAACGAATCGGTCTGCGACCAACTTCGCTGTAGCCGAGGCACCAGGGTGACTAAGTGCGTGGAGGCTATGGAACACCTGTTTGCGATGTGATTTTGGGATGAATGGCCTGGGCGTCGGTGTACTGACATCGCAGTACAAGGGTAACCGACTCCCAGGTAGTTCGACTTTGGAAAGTCGTAGGGATGAATAGCCGTCTACGTACTGGGACAATTCAGGGTCCGTCTCCTGGGATTTGGCAATATCCGTGAGATCGATTGGAGTACCCAGCTCTTCAACACGAGACAAGGCATCAGCGACAACGTTATTTTTGCCGGAGATGTGCCTGATGTCTGTCGTGAATTGGGATATGTAGTCCAATTGACGGAATTGCCTAGGAGAACAGTTGTGCTTCCTCTCCGTAAATGCGAAGCTGAGTGGTTTGTGATCAGTGAAGATCGTGAAGTCCCTTGCCTCTAGCATGAATTTAAAATATTTGATACCCTCGTAGATGGCGAGAAGCTCACGATCGTACGGGGAATATCTCTGCTGGGAGGGACTCAGCTTCCGGGAGAAAAATGCCAGCGGACACCATGCACTATTCTGTAGCTGCTGCAAAACAGCTCCAATGGCCACGTCTGATGCGTCTGTAACAAGAGCTAATTTAGTATGGCAGTCGGGATGAGCCAACATGGCTGCGTCAGACAGGCTCTTTTTGGTCTGTTCGAAAGACGCTAGAGCTGCCTCATTGAGGGTGATTGCTGAAGAGCCCTTGAGTGCACCCATGAGAAGTGCGTTCAGTGGAGCTTGCATTTCTGCGGCATGTGGCAAAAATCGTCGGTAGAAATTTACCATGCCGAGAAATCTCCTTAGAGCTCTAACATTTTTTGGGACAGGGAAATCGCGTATGGCCTGTACTTTCTCGTCCAAAGGTTTTGTTCCTTGGGCGGATATACAGTATCCCAGGAACTTTACCTCAGGGGCACCAAAAACACATTTGGACGGGTTTACCACCATGCCGTATTCTCTCAGCCTTGTGAACACTTGACGCAGGTGGTTTTCGTGCTCGACTTCGTCTCGGCTGAAGATGAGAAAATCGTCCACGTAGCAGTAGACGAAGTCCAATCCCCGCATCATTTCGTCCACAAAGCGTTGAAAGGTCTGGGCTGCATTCCGGAGGCCGAACGTCATGTACGGGAATTCGTACATACCGAAGGGTGTGGTGATCGCCGTCTTCGGTATATCCTCCTCGCACACGGGTATCTGGTTGTAAGCTTTTACAAGGTCGATTGTACTAAAAATCTTACACCCAGTGATATTATGTGCGAAATCATGGATATGACGAACGGGGTACTTGTCCGGGATGGTGCGGGCGTTTAGTTGGCGGTAGTCTCCGCAGGGACGCCAACCATTATCCTTTTTTGGGACTAGATGCAAAGGCGATGACCATGGGCCTTCAGAAGGCCTTGCGGTACCGTTGCTCAACATGGCCTGGAACTCCTCCTTAGCTACCTTGAGTTTGTCCGGGGCCAATCGCCTGGGAGGGGATGAAATCGGAGGACCTGGTGTGGTGCGGATGTGGTGTAGTGTATTGTGAGGTGTGAAGCGATGGGTACCGGCTGGTCGCGTGACCTCAGGAAACTCCTGCAACAGCAATTTATGATAGCGTGAATCACCAGTCAGTACCTTTACAGAATGCACATTACAAAAATTGGCAGACAAAGCCGCGGCACATAGCGTAGTTGTGTTATCTATTAGTTTTTTATTTTTACAATCTACTATAATGCTATAATGACACAAAAAATCTACGCCAATAATCGGCTTTGTTACGTCCGCAACTACAAATCGCCATGGGTAGACGCGACGAAGTCCTAGGTCCAGGTTGAGGTTCGCGTAGCCGTATGTTTTTATTGTTGTGCCATTGGCTGCAACAAGCTCGTAGGCCGTCGGCGCTCGACGTTCGTGCAGGTGAGACCGGGGAAAAACACACAGGTCGCTACCTGTGTCGACCAAAAATTGTGTTTTTCTGCTACGGTCGGTAACAAAGAGGCGCCCTGTTGTAGTGGGGCAATCGTCGGTCGCCATTATCGTTCCCGACGCCTTGTATGCGCATGGTTGAACACACTTACGCGCTGCAGAACCGTAGTTGGCGTGGTACCAACAGATGGCATGATGGTGACGTGATGACGATCCGTTTCTGCCTCTTGATGTTGACCGTCGTGTCGTCGGTCTTGAGCGGCTATGAGACGGTGGTGTGCGTGACCTCTCCTGCAGCTTCGTCTCGAGTCTTGCGACCATTTGCTTGAGTTCTGCAATTTCGCTGTCGGCGTTCTTGTTGCACGAACAACAACTGGCAGAAGTTGTTGCAATATTGGACGTCGTCGTGGTTAAGTCCTGTATGCGGTCCGCTAAGTCCGCCAGTTGCTCCAATGCTTGATTTTGTTGCGCCGCTAATACCGTCTGGATACCACGTGGCAACCGGTCGCTCCAGATCGTTCGCAGAAAATCTTCTGGAAAATTTGGGCCAGCTAAATCTTGGAGATGCCGCAGGAACTGGGATGGCTTCCTGTCTCCAAGTTGCTCGTGTGTTAGAACTTGCCTAATTTTTTTTTCGTTTGACGCCGTGAGCCGCCTTATAAGTTCGTTCTTTAATTTATCGTATTTGTTTCTATGCGGCGGATTAATGATCAAGTCCTTCACCGCCTTGGCCTGATCCATTCCAAGGTTGCTCAGCACGCTGTTAAATTTGGCATGGTCATCTGTGACTCGGCAGATGTCGAATTGGCCCTCTATCAAGGCAAACCAAATTTCGGGCTCATCGGGGCAAAATGTCGGTACCTTTAGTTTGAAGTGGAGGTCGCTTGAAGGTCGGCCGGGTGACTCTCGAACCTTCCTTGCGCGGCGGGTGACGTTGCCGCCACGTGATTCGACCGTTTTATTCGAGTCGCTGCTGTCGCTCATGTTGCGTCTTCTACGGGGTCACCAATGTAGCGGGTGTCGTGGTAGATAATAATATCGTGTGTCCGATGTGGATAGCCGGGTCGTTAAAAGAATAAGTCCAAGATCACGAAACAGTTTATTGACACCACACAAGAAAGTACAGAAGGATGATGAGCGATAGATGAAGAGTATAGAAGAACACAGAAACTAATAATGAAAAGCGAGCGTAATACATAAAGCGTGGCACAGTAAATAGCGAGCGTCTGGCGTCTCAAGCGAGTTGGAGCTGACTGGCGATCGCGTCGACCGCACTGCTCGTCGCTGCGGCCCGGAACCGGTTTGACCGCTTGTGCCGGGGCTCGCTACGTATATACAAAATATTAATTACGATCAGCCGGTCCATCTGTATGTGTAATTAATATTTATTTATTTTATTTAATTTAATTTTATTATATTTGTATGTGAATGTGTATATGTGTGTGTTCTATGTGTGTGTGTATGTATGTTTGTTTATATGTGTGTTATAAGTGGAGGAATCTCCACAACATACATACATAACCTCATACCTGTATTCCCCGAATATTTCGCCAGGTATGTGCGTAATAGGGGACGAGCCTATTGCCGCTTTTCGGGCACATTTCCAGACTCCGTGCTGCTACTAAGAATTTCCTAATGGAAAAACCCAATACCACTTTGCCCGACCCGGGAATCGAACCCAGGACCTCTAGATCGCACGATACATAGTTATGCAGCGAGACCACGAGGCAGTCAATACAGGGTATATTCATACCGTGATCGAAAACTAAGTCAGGTAATAGCGACGGTGATTACAAACCCATTGGCGTTTTCCTTACAACCACATCCATTTAATATCTATGATTGTTAGGGAAATGACAATTTTTTTATTTTTTTGTCGGGATTTTATAATGTCACGGTGTTAGTAATCACCACAGCTATTATCTGCCTTAGTTACCGATCACGGTCTGAATAGGTACACCCTATATAATAAGTAAGTATAGACATGTTTTTATGAAAATGAGCCACCATGCATTGATACTGACTTGCGCGGTGTTGCTACTATATATGATTTGTACTAATGTAGCTGTAGGTACGTTAATTAATTACAAATTCTATATTGGTGTCAAAAAACAAAAACTTTATCTACTTGTTTGTGAACTAAACTGGTTTGATTTTATGTTTACACGTATCTTTATTTTACTAAAAAGTGGAATTATATTTTACGCGTTCCCTCCTTTCGATAATATTATGTTCATCATCAGCCCATATACGTCCAACTACTGGGCACGGGCCACAACTGAGAGGATTTACACCTTAGTCCACCACGCTGGTCTAGTGCGGGTTGGCGGACTACACATCTAAGAAATTCCTAAGAACTTTTTAGGTGTGTAAGCTTCCTCACAATGTTTTCCTTCACCGTTAAAGTACACTTCGAAAAGTCAGAGGTGTGTGCCGGGGGTTGGAACCTGCGACCGTTGATATTCTGGACCGCAGGCCTATCTCATCACTACTATGCCTATTTACTGTAGTTTAATCAAACATCTCGAAAAGCTAGGATTACATGTTACGAGTGAAAAGATTTCACTACTCTAAGAGTTCTACGCATACCTAGAGATTGCAAACCGGGCCCGGCCGGGCCGGGCCCGTCCGGGCCCGGTGCCCTTTTACGCACCCACCGGGCCCGGCCATTCTAACCGGGCCCGGCCGGGCCCGGTCAGCGGACCCGATAAGTAAATCGCGGCACGGGAGCGCCTACTCGTAGTAGTTACAGTTGTAAAATACTCGTATCACTCATTCTTTCAGACTGAAAAATAATTGTTACTTTTTGTTTTGTTATATTATACTTGTGAAGCCTATGTATCGTAACCAATTTTACGTTACTTTTTGTTAGTTAAGACTAAACAAGTTTGGTTGTTTGTAGTTACAGTACAGCCTAGCCAATAAGTTTTCGCTATTTGCTCAATTAGTAATAATAACATTAATAGCCAAAGCTTAAGAAAAAACATAATACATACTTTACTTTTAGCAAATAAGAATTTGTTTTGTTTATACCAAAGCTACCATACTTTATGTATCTAATTTAAGTTGTTATGACCCGTTTAGTACTTTAAGCTGCGTTATTAGTTTCTTATTATGATAGGTACTATGTTTTCAAATAGACACGATAAGGAGTAAAGAGAAAGGCCTGCTTGTTTAAACTTATAAAAATGAATAATTACTAATACTAATTTAACTTTTCCGTTCATAAGTCAAAGTAATCTTTTTTTGAGATTAATTATTGTGATAATTGTCCATTGTCTTTTCCATTTATATATAGAAAATTTTCTGCTGCACAACGTAACTTTATTCTTGACAACAATAATCGACCAATCAGATGTACACAGATAACAAAAATAAATACATATAATACAAAATTTTGTTCTGTAAGTGCTGCCGTGTGACTATTCTAATGTTAAATAAAATTATATACTTAACAATTTTCATAAAATACTTTAAAGGTTTCATCGCTAACAAACCCGGCCGGGCCCGGCGGACCCGGCCGGGTTGGCGACGGATGCAACCGGGCCCGGCCGGGTTGGGAAACATACCGGGTTGCAATCTCTACCATACCCTATATCCTGGCTCTTCTAAGCGAACCTTAAGCAAATCTAGCAAGTCTATTTGAACGGCACCAGTTTGACCATCTGTTGTTATTGTGCCAGTAATATCGTATTTAATTATTTTAGCATAGTGGGATCATACTGGCATAGCTAATTTTCTCTTACATCTGCAATATAATTTCGGTGACGTAGAACGTATTACTGTCCATTCTTATATGAGGTAAATAACTATCCTTACTGTCAAATTCGAAATTCACTCAAGTTCTTTGTTCTTTTTTTCAATTTAAACATTTATTTTTATTCCAAAACTTAACGGAAAATATTTCAAATATTAGTCAATTGTTCTCGTGAAATATGTGCTATTCATGTAGTTTGAAACTAAAATGTTTTTACCTGATAGTTGTAAACAGTGTTGATGATGTTCGCGTCCATTGAGAAAGTCTGCAAGTTCTGCTGCCACAGATTGGCTGGCGAGAGGAGTAGACAGCTGTATTCTGGCAACACCCGCTCCACGCTCGCCTTACTGTCTTTCCTCTTAATGCCACCGATCTGATAGCAATGCTGTAGCAACGTGCTTTTCCTGAAAACAAACACGTAATCCACCGTTCTAAAAACACTGTATAGAGATCTCCAATACAACGCATAGCTCTCATGCAATACTAACAAACAATTTACAATAGGAAATCTGTGGTAAAAATGAACGATACAGTTCATGAGAAGTGTTAATTGATGTATAGTAATTATCACTTGTAAAGGAAAATGTGTTATACGCAAAGCCATTGAGGAATCTAAAAATAAATTAATAAGGATTTCCCAATACAAGTGGCGAATACGTCAGTAAATTTATAGTTGTGTCTTTTTAAGTTATATCTGCACAGCTAATATAATATACAACACCAAAATTATCACCTTCGCACAAGCTAATACATTACGTGTTGTTAAATTGCACTTGAAATAAAAAACACTAACGCCCTCGAATCTTGTTTTTTATGACGTCATTGTAATAATAACTTAAGTGTAGTTTAGGATGGTAATAAATATGGAGTTAAACATCGTATATATGTATCTTAAAAAATATGTGTTATAGATGTGTATGTAAACATTACAATGCCTGGTTTAAGATCTTTTTCGTTTTTTGTGTTGTTTGTGCGCGGTTTAAACGATGTCACATATTTTTTTGCCTACAACAAAAACAGAATCATTTTATTCTCAACGTGTATTGTATTAATGACGCTAATAATCGATACTATCGGTTACCTCGGCAGGCATCGGCGGCCGATCACAATCGCAACTATTCCTGACACAAACCAATCCATCAAGCCTAAACACATCTAATTTTCAAATTGCCTCCGCTGAAGGCCGCGCTCAATGTCTAAAGTTTTTATCCATATAAATTATTCACGCCGATAGAGAAACGACATCGCCGAGAAAATGCCGCTTCCTCTAATTTAATGACTCAATACAACGGAAAGTAAATTATGTAAATGTGAATTAAAATACTCGCTTTCGAAGAACAAGTTATCACTTCGTAATATTTCGTTTTATTGCGAAAGTGATGTTTAATGGATAGGATGTCGATTAATGGAAGTTGAACATAATAATACAATCATATTTTGGCAAAATTTATTAAGTAAACACCACATGTGCCTTTTGTAAGTAATAATTATGTTGATAAGTTATAGTTCAAAAAAATCCTTCAAGTAGTAAAATAATCATTACGAGTAAATTCCTTGGAGTAATGCCGCACATACTATTAAATAATATTATAAGTAAACCATTCGCAAATGCATAAATTAAGTGGTATTTGTTACATTTTCACTCACGTTTCAGCATCTTCGTGATTTCTTATTGTCTCAAGCAATCTAAATACTTCCTGTAGAGGCGCTCTGAATGCGTCCCACATCTTCAAATTGCTATTCCACGGCGATACACCTGCAATGAAGCTATGTTTATAATAGACCTATTTTAGATAATACTCATACGGACTGTTGGCCACATTATTCGCAATATCTTACCTATTTTTAATATTATTTGTTGTACATACAGTAAAGGTCTATCCTTAGCCCAAACATATGGTATACTCTGTGTTTCATTAAATATTAGATCTAATTGTGATGTCTCTGTAATAAAAAATATATAAATTAAAATATGTGTACACATTTAACGCCTGAATTCCTGAAAGAATAGGCAAAGGTGCATTTCCGCATCCATGCTTCGCCAATTCTGATCCACTTTAAGTCAGGTTTGATAAAAGGTATGTTGATTATGTCAAATATTAAACTATTCAAAAGAGTGCATTTTTTAGGAGATTAGACGTAAAGGTTATTTGTTTTAACATTTTTTTTTCAAGTACATTGTATATGTTTTTATATCTAATGTGTCTTAAAAGTGAATAGGTCACTTGCATAATAAAATTGTTAACTGGAACTTAGGGCTGCATTTCCTAACGGATTCACATAGATGTATTTCTACAATCATCTTTTACTTATTTTTATACAATAGACTCATCTTATTGATGATTATCAAGCACTTTTTAAAAATCATGCTGCTTTTAAGAAATTATAAGCCCAATAACAATTTGCTTGACCTGGGAACTGAACTGAATTTATGTTATGGGAGCAATAAAATAATGTGTGTATACATTTATCATAAAACATTAACTCTTTACCTTTTCAAGTATTTTTTTATTTTTTGACTCGGTTATGTGTATACTCTTCTTTAAATCATGAAACAAATTGCATACACTATATGCGTCATGCTTTGATGAAGATTGAGCCCAATTAATCAATATTGTTATACAAGGCAGCAAGGGTAGTACTATACCTACTTCATTAAATTAATTTCTTCAACTACTGTCCTTGTCACTCATGTCTTATCTCTTGTTAATTATATTGTTATCAGGAGTATAGGCCTAATAAGATCATTATTATAATTAATGAGCACATGATAAAAAATTCTAAGATGGGACAAAAAATGTACTTAAGTGAATTTGAATATGATTGACATAGATTAAAATTAACACACACACAATAAATATAATTTATAATTTAGGAATATTAAAAGGTAAATAAATCTAAGTTACTTTTTCCACTTACTCCCTACTTTTCTTATATACTGGTACCCAGTAAAGAATGGCCCAAATGCTATAAGTAATAATTGAATAAACAAGGAAGTAGTGAGTCGTTGAACACAATAAGAATGAGTGTTGATGAAATTGTCTGGGACTTCTATTAAATTATATTGTCCATTATTGGGTATTCATGCTTTCTTATGGATTGAACATTTCCTTTTGTTATCAATCAGTTCATGTTCCATTGATGTCAAGTACTCAAAGTTAGCCAAGCAGTTAGAATATATTTATAATTTACATATCAACTACCATGAGTCAGCACACACTAAGATATTTTCTTCATAGTTCTTAGAAGACAGACATTAGCATAAATAATTCCAATTGAATTTGAATAGATGATAGGTAAAAAATATTGTGTTTTTAGTAAATCTATTAAAATACTAGCATCTTGACTGCATGTAAAATACAAAAAAAAACATAATTTACAGTATAAATTTATAACTTATACAATAAGACAATAAATATTTTTTACTGACCATGAGCACATGTGGTCCCAGAACATTTTACATCTGATGTTTGCTTCGCTTGTTCCACATGTAGAGGTAATGTAATGACAGTAGGTATGTTTCCAGGAAGTGGCACATTTAATAATGGATAGCTGGAACATAAATTTTAATTATATTACATTTATAAACCCTGACAGTTATAATAGGTCATGCAATGTTAAACATCTATGTCAATATATAGACCTAGTAACATAGGGATACTGAAAATTTGTAAACAACAGAACTTGGCAAGTAAATATGTTTTCAAATAGGACTATTTTCAGACCAATTTGTTAAAGATACTTTGTGTTAGGATACTTAAAACTGTGACTAATACAATTCAAACAGTTCAGAGCATTGTGATTTACAGTCGACCTGACGGCAATACAGTATGCTAATTCAGTGGTGTTGAGCAACCTTATATTTTGCATACATTTCCTTGTAAAAGAAATAGCTTTGCAATGTTTTCTCAGAATCCCAGTGCCATACAAGAAACCGGCGGAACAAGTGCGTACGTGCGGACGTAGTTAGACAACTCTTATGCACGATGTGTACTCACCAACATACCAACACAACAGAGAGCGCGAACGTGATCGCCGCAATAGGATAAGATGAGCAAAATAAACCATACGTATAATATAATTGTGCCACCCTCTCAGGCAGAGTGGACCCTGCCATTATAGTCCAGCGTTAGTCAATATTTTTTTTATTATCAAAATAACTGGCGCATAAACGCATGAAACCATTTCACGGAATCACGTCACAAGCAAATATCAAATGGACGTTTGCGAAAATTCTTTTACAATTAACACTGTCATTACGGCCGATCGCGTTTTCGGTAGTAATAAATAAATTCGCTTGGATATATTTCATTATGCACGGACATGCCGCTGAACACTTGCTGCACTTTATTACCACTCTTGTACCTATTACATCAACCAAGCAAGAACACGCAATGTTGACAGATCAGTCAGATCGTGTTGACGTTTGTGACTCATTTTTTTTTCCTTTGTTCCGCAAGGAACCGGCTAAGGTCGAGGACCATGCTGCCAAGTTTGTGACTCATGTCTCATGCCTTTTTTTCCTTTGTTCCGCAAGGAACCGTCTAAGGTCGAAGACCATGCTGCCAAATCATGTCTCATGCCATAGATAGGTATTTAGCAAACGTGTTTGGATATAATCTCGATTTTTGGCACGACGGAATTGAATATTTTTGAGATTATTATTACATACACTGCAATCGCACTGTGTATTCCTGCTTTAAATACACAAGTATTATTATTAAAAAGATGAAATATATTATGTTTAAAACAGTAGGTACAAGAAAATGACACTAGATAGCGCTTAATAATTTTATTTTTAGAAACTATAGAAATAAAGTACCTGATGTAATACTCGAAAAATGGTATGTTTGTAACTACTTACATATGTTCAAACTTCAATTAAGTATTGTTATTCTGTAACAGTATATTGTTATTGGTATAAAAGTTAATATGAAAGATTTTTTTTTAAGTATTGTCGTATTATTATTGCTAGGTATATTATAGTGTTTCCTTGGTTGACATTGACTCCAAAAATAACAATAATTGTAACTACATTATATTATCCTTATAATTTGATTGACTTTAAAGTAGTCTAATATTTTTCATTTTATTTTACTTAGGAGAACTCTAAAAAGTATTTCGATAATTGTTTGTTATTCATAGGTATGTGTTGAGTTATATTTGAAGTGGATAGGACCCACCCTCCTGACCCACCTTCTTGAGTGGTAAATGCATAGATCGTACCTAAATATTAATGAAGAGACAAAGTAAGTTGATTATTAAGTTGTAGAAGAATACACATTACTTTTTGTGCATATGAATTTGTTTGGAAATACTGTTTTTGAAGGCGTTTTTTTATTAAATTTAAAATTTTTGTTTATTTATTGATTTTAAGTGAAGCCACACTCATGCGTTGCAGATCGGTTACTTTGCCACACCGCGTCGCTACCGCCAGTCAATATTGTAATAAAGGTCATCAACAACACGCAAATGTTTCTACCATCCACTCGGCTACCACCTTACTCTACCAATTACATCGCTTTAAATTTAAATTTAAAAAATACGAATTGATAACATCCTTTTTTTGAAGTCGGTTAAAAATAGATTCTATATTGCATTTTAGGCTGAATTGAAGTACATTCAGATGCAATAAACGGAGTATTTTTTTTCATAATGTTCCTTTTTTGTTAGATAATAACATTAACATTATTTTTAAACTTGCTAATTATGATAACTCGTATTATTCAATTAGACGTTTTAAATAGTGTTAATGAAACTACGTAAATAAATGTGGTGATGTTGTAGGTAATCCGCAGCGCTCGCGGCGACGTCACGCCGACAACATGTCACTTTTAGATGTTTTTTTATAATATTTTTTATCTTTAGGGTCCCACAATACGGGACTATTTCGGTAAACCTCAATTAGATTTAATCATTTTTCTTCAGTCCACTCCATAATGGAATACGTATGTTCGTTTGAAGCTCGCGCCTACGTACCTACTCACTACACAAGCGGTGGTCGCCGTCCACGAGCACACTGCGAGCCGCCTTTGTGTTCGCAGTGAGACCGCCAGTCGGCGGGTCACTGCGAACTTACAGCGCTCCACGCGCGAGCGGCTCGCAGCGGGCTCGGGCCTACGTACTCACTTGATACTGTATCTGATACGTTACATGCTACACTGCTAAGGGAGTACCCAGCTTTAGGTGTGTTCGATACCCCGTACTAGGCCAGCGTTGTGGACTAAGACCTAAGCCCTCTTTGTTGTAGAGAAGGCCCGTGCAGTTGGGGGTATATGGACTGATAATGATTGCATGTTAGTTTTTTTAGGCATACGAACCCGCAACAATTTAATTTACGTGAGGCGATCTGGCCAGGCTAGTTTCGTCAGTAAATTAGAGAGATGCTGCGAGGTAGTTTACATAGATAAGATCACCGATAGCACTGAGTATAATATGAATCACTCGGATACCGTGTTAATTTGCTTACTAATTGTATTGCCACTAATTATGATATCGGATTCGGAATGTGTTGTATAGCAGTATCATCTATCATCCATACATTCATAAGCCAATGGAAGTCCACTGCTGGACATAGGCCTCTCCTAATGACTTCCACAGGGACCTGTTGGAAGCAGCTTGCATCCAGCGACGTCCCGCGACCTTTACTAGGTCGTCCGACCATCTTGTCGGAGGACGTCCCACGCTGCGCTTTCCGGTACGTGGCCTCCACTCGAGAACTTTTTGGCCCCATCGGCCATCAGTTCTCCACGCTATGGGCCCGGCCCATTGCCACTTCAACTTGTAAAGCAGTATGATATGGTAAATTTCATTACAGTAAGGAATGTTTGCTAAACATTTTTCTTGAGCTTTGTACGAGGTTTTTTAACCTCTGAGACACTGGATCTCCTATCGAGGGCGTGTTACGTTCCTCCTATGACATGGTCGCGTCGTTTCGAGGTCCCGTCGTGGTTCTTTCTATGACGTAGGTATGTATGAAAATATAAACATACATAGGGTAAGGTTGCCTATATTGTACCAGCTAACGTACTTTACAAGCTGTCACAAAAAATATAAAACTTAAGAGGATTATATTATTAGAAATAAAATGGTTGTTCTATTGGTGTTAATATTTTATTTCTAGAAAATGAGGAAATATAAATAAAATTAAAATAATTAAAGTCTTAAAAAAGTCTGAAAAAGTACAATTTAGGAAACCGGTTTCCTTAATTGTACCATGGGTATCCTAAATTGTACTTCACGACCAAAATGAGATCCAAGAAGCGGGTATATTTGTACTATTGTTTGTAGTGGGGTGAAGTACTGAAGAACTAACAATCTGTGACTGAGACTATAAGTCAGTTTTCTAACATACTTTATTGTGAGTCCAAAAATATGCTTTTCCATGTTTAACAAATGCGACACAAGCTCTTGTTCAATTTCATTTCGAAACACAGTTGGTATGCCCTTGGTCTAAGGCTTTTCTAAATCATCTTGCGTCCATTTATAATATTTTTCATCATCTCTAGACGTCTGAAAATATTTCAATCTATTTAACAATCGAGTTGAAGAACCACCATACACCCAAGTACTAAATTGTACCGGTACATTTTAGGATTACCCTACCTGGTACAAATTAAGCAACACTAAGTTTCATTTTTATGCATGCCGGCATCATAGCCTCGAAATGCTAAACATAAAACTATAGTCTCAGGAAAGGACATTAATATGCATACTTTCCAAAAACATATAAAATAACTACCATTTACTTACCGTTGACACAAGATATCCTTAGGTAAACATCAATAATATAAGATAAAAACGCCATTATAATTATTTTTGTTTACTACACTTCACTCTGTTGAGTTATCGAATCCAAAATGGCAGCGATTGCGGTATGTTGTTAGCACTGTTTTTTAGTTTTGCCAATTTAAAACTAAACATTATGGTTTGGTAAATTTTGAAATGGTACAAATTAGGAGCCGGTCCGATTTAGGCAACTCCACCCTATAATCTCGTCTCTAATAGGAATGTAAGGAAATAATAAATAAATACACCCAACAGTCACATACATAGATCTGACCCCACATTAGGATACAAGTCTTGTGTCGTGAATATCAGAAACTACGAGAGACTTTTCGGTCTCACAAACACCCAGACCCGAAACAAATATGTGTGGATCACACAAACATTTGTCTCGGTGCGGGGATCGAACCTGCGGCTTCTCGTTTCGCAAGCTGGTGTAGACACCAGCTAATGGCCAATTGCGCCACGGGGCTGTCATATAAAAAGAGTGTAAGGAGATTGAGGATCTTAATTTTGCTGTTATGTTTTTGCTACTTTACTATCTCTATCATAAAAAAATCCCACCACATGTGCACTTCCATAGTCTTTTTTCCACTTCCTTAATTATCATGCTTCTTCTGCTGCAACCCGGATTGCGTACTATGATTTAACTTCTTTAGGAGGAAAATTGACGATCATATTGACAACCACCTATTGTTACAATTTCTTTAACGGTGCATAAGTCAAAGTCAAAGTCAAATTCTTTTGAATCGTCAATTTTAAACTATGACCGCTTCGAAACGTGTTATCGCTGTGGAAAAGAAACGGCAAGAAACTCCCTCGGTAACACGAAATTGAAATTTTATAGTATGTATTTTTGTAAAGATTATTTTTTTCAATTAAAAATAAACTTATTTAAAGGAAGCTCCCTAATAGCCTTAATAGCACCCCATTTAGTTGTTTTTATTCAAAATATTTGAACAAGACCGAAACACTAGTGAAAGGAGTTCAAGAACTCCTTGATCGGGTACAATCCTTACTTAATATTATAAATGCGATTGTAACTCTGTCTGTCTGTCTGTCTGTCTCGCTTTCCTGCTAAAACTACTGAACCGATTTAAATGAAATTTGGTACACAGATAGGTTGGAGCCTGGGAAAGAACATAGGATACTTTTTATCCCGGAAAATGTAGTATTCCCGTGGGAATGGGTATAAGTAGCTCTGTCAATATTCTGCTTTTACGCCTAAACCGTTTGACCGATATGAATGAAGTCTTTTACAGACATAAATGTGATCCTATGAAGTAACATAGACTATATTTTATCCCAAGAATATGTAGGGTTCCCGTGGGATAAGCATATAGTGTAATGCAAAAGTAACACTACCTACGCTATGCTTTCACGCCTAAACCATTTGACCGATTTAGATGATTTTTAGTATGGGGGTAGATGGGACCCACCCAAGAAACATAGGATACTTTTTATCCCGGAAAATGTAGTATTCCCGTGGGAATGGGCTTTCACGTCTATACTATTCGCCCGATTTATATGATTTTTGGTATGAATATAAATGGGACACTATGAAGTAACATAACCTACGTTTTATCCCGGGAATATGAAGGGTTCCCGTGGGATGAGCATATATTGTAATACGAAAGTAACACTGCCTGTGTTATGCTTTCACACCTAAACCATTTTGACTGATTTGGATGATTTTTGGTATGGACAAAAATGAGACCTTAAAAAAGGACATAGGCTATTTTTTTAAATCCTTATGCTTACTAATATTATAAATGCGAAAGTAACTCTGTCTGTCTGTCTGTCTCGCTTTCCTGCTAAATTTCTGAACCGATTTAAATGAAATTTGGTACACAGATAGTTTAGACTCTGAGTAAGGACATAGGCTACTTTTTATCAAGGAAAAGGGGTTTTAAGGGGGGATGAAAAGTTGTATGGAAGTATTGTCATTTTTAAAGCTAGAAGCTTGAAACTTATTTTTGTTGATTAGATATAAATAAATATGACATTCAAAGTTTGTAAAAAAAATGTACCTTGGGGGTAAAATAAAAATAGGGGTGAAAGTTTGTGTGGAAATTCGTCATTTTTGAAGCTAGAATGATGAAACGACGTGTAGACGACTGTAACTATACGAGTATTTCTGTTACGCTTTCACGATTAAATCATTTGACCGATGTAAACGATTTTTGATATGGACATAAATGGGACTCTGTGGAGTAAAATAGACTACAACTTTTCATTCTGAACCCAACCCTGTAGTCTACGCGGACGGAGTCGCGGGCAAAAGCTAGTAATTGAAATAAAACATTAACCTTGCTCAGCGCTGAAGTTCTAGTTTTTCTACAGAAAAGCTGAATAAGACTAGAAAAGAAATGTCAGCATGCCGACCGTGCCGAACCTACGATTAGACTATCATATTTTTGACATGGCCACTTCTTAATAATTAAGGTTGCGTGTAATATCAAGAATTTTATAAATGTGTGACAACCAATAACAGCCCTTCATTTTTGTTAGAATGAATAAGTGACAAGCGGTGACACTTGTCCCCATACAAAATACTGCCTATTTCCCTTCTAATCTTATTCAGCTATTCTATGGTTTTTGCCTTATATTTAGTACTTGCTTCGGCCTTCGATGTTTGTTTTCATTAGCGAGACAAGCGGCACAACATTGACGCGGTGGCGACGCGTCGGGCGACACACGACAGCGGCGGGCGGCGGCACTGTGGCGACAGGTGCAGCCTGCGTACTCACTGCTGACCGCAACGTCCAAATTGCATTCAGGCCTGTCTGTCGTAAACATGACCTTGTGCGTCGCGTCATCCGCTCCAACGTTTGCGGCACCGAATAGTTTTACGGCGTCCCACTGGTTTGTTTTGAATAATTAATTGGAAGGATCAATGGGGTTTCTAATTAGGTTCGAAACGGCCAGTTTATTAGGCGGGAAATCAAATACACTTAAGGACCACCAATATGGAAATAAAAGTGTTAACTTTAATGAGAAGCCTTACTTCCGAGTGTTGATTACGTTGTGTTTTGTTGCGCTTCGACTTCACAATATTCAAGAGTTAGAAAAGCACTGTTTACTTGGCAAAATTATCTGTGACCAGATATTTTATAATTTAGGTATTTGTTTCTTATATTTTTTTCTTTTTTTTTCTTTTCGTAAAAGTATAGGCCTTACAATTTTTAAATGTATTACCTATTTACGAGTATAATAATTGACATTCCTTGAATGTGTTACCTATTATTCCCAGGTAAATCGTCGTTGTAAGTTCTGTTCTATTTAAAATAAACAAAATCATTTGCGTGATTAAGCAAAATAAGCCACAAAGGAACAAAAAAGATGGAACATTTAAATAATATATTGCAAAAGTTTAATTAGAATCCAGAGAGGACAAACAAGGCGGCGTCGGTTTTGACACAAATTAGCAACTAAGCTCAGTCCAAGAGGTCTTCAAGAATAACACTTAAGGTTATATTAAAACAAACAGTTGGGCGAGATCCGAGAGATCTGTACCGAGGGTCTGAGGCCGCGGAGGTGATCGTCTTATCGCGGGTGTTACTCGGCGGAAACCCGCGACCACTCGCCCGTTTTACTCGAACAAATATCCCTAGAGTCGCTATCTATCTTTTAAAGTTTGGTGAGGAATATTTTTATTACTTTCCTAACAAATCTCACTCCTTAATGTCACATATTTATGTTTATATCAATTAGTACTTATTGGATTGGATAGATTGGATTCCTATTTATTTAGTACACCTGTTTTTTGAAGTCAGTTATTAAATAGACTTCATAGGATATTAAATGTTGTTTTTTTTCGTTGACATCACATTTTTATCGGATAATGCATTCATGTAGTAGATACTTATTTAGCATTCTAAAAGTTCTATAAAAGTCATATCAACCCCATTCAGGATTAAAGGATATAAAAGTTTTAAATCTGCTGTCAGCCAGTGCATTCTTATTATTTAGTCTTTTACATTTACAGGCACGGCTACGCCAAGAAAGCAGAATGAGTAGTTTTTTTATACCTGAATAATTTTATCAATTAGGGAGGAATACTCGTAAGAAACCAACATCCATCATGGTCTGGTTAGTATTTTAGCCTTGCACGTAGAACGGAATACATTTATGTATGTTTTAATAGCATAATTATGTAACCTACACGGCTACACCAAGTGCTTCATGCTGCAACCTCGCCAATAGGAACTGTGTACATCAATCACATCAACATACATAACATAGACTTTTGGTGACAATTGTTCCCTTTATCTATAGCAACATGTGAACGCTGTTGTGTCTTTAAATTGTAATCTATTTCTCGTTTTAATTGTTTCTTTTTTCATAAAAAGATATTTTATTGTATAAGAAAAAAAAATAGTGGCATCTCCACAGCCTACCGTGTTCTGGCTACTCACTTTTTAACAGCGTTAATAACGGTGGAATTAAAACGCAAGAGGCCGCTGAGGACGATTTAATTAAACCTTAACGAAGGTTCCCCCCTCCCCGACCCACACTCCCACTTTTACCTGCCTTGTGTTTTATTTATTCTTACCACTTGATAAGTTAGCACAAGGCTCTATACCGTTTGTATGTATGAAACAAAAGCTATTTATTACGATTTGTATTCTAATAATTAGCTTTTGTTTCGTAAATTAACATTTTAATAGATATACTATATTGGTTCGTTGCTTCGCTTACCTACGGCAATATATTATAATTAATTAATATTGCAATGAGTCATCAATATCCCACCTATGTCTGTACCGAAATTGGTAAAAATCTGTTCATTAATTCACGAATGAAAGAGAGATAACAAACTCGCGGTGGAACCTATATTATTAATGTTTGGTATAATATAGACTGTATTTCTCCAAGTATGAAACCAATCATTTACCCATAAAATTCTGCTTTACGACAAAATGACTGCAATTTGTTTGTCCCTACCGACACATGCAATGTCGATTTCATTATTCATGTCTCACCCCAATTGACAGAGTAATGCCGGCCTAATCGTGAAGTTGTCGTTATTTCCATTGTCAACTGCATCGTTGGTCCGGCAGCAGGATGTGATCGAGCGTTCCAGGTCAAATTCCCAGGTCTAGCAAAGTGTTAATATTGCGTTTTTCCATTAATAAAATTTCAGTAGCAATATGCCTCTTGAAATGTACACGACTTTAAACATAAATAGTTAAATGTGTGTACAAATGCAACCAAGTCAACCCTTCGTGTATACAGCCGTAACTTCCAGCCAAAAGCGCAGGTTAAGGGCTGCAGTAAACGAGGCTTAAAATGCGGTGAACATGATGTATCTCGACACAGGACGTCAGATGGCCACCGCGAGATCTTGCGATTTACGAGCGGCCTCGACCCTAATGTGCACTCAGCCGCCGCAAACACTACGCCCCTGCACGGGGCTTAACGCAGAAAGCGGCTGTAATGGGGATATGAGTTTTTTTTTATTAATTTATATTAAATCCGAAGGTGTAAAAAATTTCGATTAATTATAATGAAAATTTAACGAATTGTAAGTGGTCGTAGTAATTTTATAAACCTTACATATTTATACCATTCCCGGACACGGGTCTCAGGTCTCCTCTTCTGGGAGGGGTGGAAACCCTAGGTCTCACCACGCAAACGCTTCACTACGCTGACCAGTGGAGGTTGGCTGACACAAAGAACTTACTAGAGATTTTTTAGGCATACAGATAACTCTTTCGAGTTGGGCTATTTAATTTTATTATATTTCGTGTTAAAGTCACAGTGATTTTCTTAATCAACTACATACTTCGATACTGTTTATTTGTGACTTGTCTAACAGTACGAAAATAGTTCCTAAATCATTTTAAAAATCCTCTAAAAATATTATTGGTAAACGGTATACAATTGTGAATAAAAATTTGGTAAATTGAAATGAAATGAAATGAAATGAAATGAAATGAAATGAAATGAAATTGCTTTATTTGGTCACGTAGGCAATCAAATAGCACTTATGACAAGTCAATACAGAAAAGAAAAATCTTTTATTATTACATTATAATTTAACTATGGCTCATTTTATATAATTTGTACAAAAATATTTACGGTTTTTTTTATAATTTATTTTTAGTTTTCATCAGGAAATACATAAAATCTTATTATTATTATTTTAAAGTAAATAACGAGATGGACCTTGTGTATTTCCGAAACGTCACGTATTATTTTAATGGTACCACCGGATCCAAACGCGACCCTGACTGAGAAGACCCGGCGAAACAAACTCAGCGGGCTCACTTTACTACTGGAATTTACGCGGCGCGACCCACACCTGAGTAGATCCAGCGAGTCCAACTCAGTGGGCATGTATTTGGTCCAGTAAGGATAACATAATTATATTATATGACCTGCCAAATAAAAATTGCCTTCTTATTATTTATTTGCTCGAATTATTTACTCGATCGGTCGTCATTTTATTTTTATTTTATTTATTTTGTGCACATTTTATATTAGATATCAATTTGTATTTGATGTTTTTATAATGGTTTAAGTTACACTTGGAGCTTTGGGTTAATTTATATTTATTTATTCAAATGATTTGGTTTAAGAAAGAAGAATGTGAAAGGTACTGGGTTCCAAGATGTGGTGATGGCGATGTGCGGGAGAGATCTAATGCCAAATTTCCTTATCCTCTAAATACTGATTTATATTGTAGTATCCCCTTGTCATCAGAACACGTTTAATGTGCACCTTAAATGAATTATCTGATAGGTCAGTTACAGATTTGGGGAGCTTATTGTAAAATTTTACGCAGTTGCCTACAAAGGACTTACTGGTTTTTTCTAATCTTAATGAGGGTATCACAAGTTTATGTCTACCCCTGGTATTTACATTATGTATATCACCAATTTTACTAAAGCTAAATACATTCTTACGTACATACATAATATTTTGATAAATGTATTCAGACGGCACGGTCAGTATATTACAGTCCTTGAATATGGATCGTAAGGAATCACGGCTACGTAGATCATAGATGGCGCGGACTGCTCTTTTCTGTAGTATGAAAATGCTGTTAATATCAGCCGCCGATCCCCACAATAGAATGCCATAAGACATTATACTGTGAAAGTAAGCAAAGTACACTAACCTAGCCGTTGAAACATCCGTGAGTTTTCTTATTTTACGAACCGCAAAAGCTGCGGCACTCAGTTTACTAGATAATCGCTCTATTTGCGGACCCCACTGCAGTTTACTATCTAGAGTTATTCCTAGGAAAACAGTTGAAGTCACCAAGTCAAGTGTTTCTGCGTTTAATGTAACAGGTGATATTACATTCCTAACATTTGGTAATGTAAATCGAATGCATTTTGTCTTTCCTGCATTGAGTAGAAGATTATTACATGAGAACCAATTCAAAATTAAATTAAGTACATGATTTGGAATAGCTAGATCTTTATCCTTACGATTTATTTTAAATATTAGTGACGTGTCGTCAGCGAACAAAACTATGTCTGTAAATTTCTGTACCATGTAAGGGAGATCATTTATATAAACTAGAAACAAAAAGGGGCCCAGAATAGAGCCCTGAGGAACCCCTATTTTGACTGTTGATCCTACTGAGGTGACGCCGTCCACACATACTTTTTGTTCACGACCCGATAAATAGGACATTATAAGTTGAAGAGAGGAACCACTTATGCCGTAGTAACTCAGCTTCGTAATAAGGGTCTGGTGATCAACGCAGTCGAAAGCCTTCGAGAGGTCACAAAAAACCCCAAGAGCATCTTGTGACGTCTCCCAGGCTTCCAGTACAGATTTCATCAAAGATGTTCCTGCATCTTGCGTAGACCGACCCTTTGAAAAACCAAATTGGCTACTATGTAATATCCCATTTCTATCAAAATGTTCCTGCATTTGAGTGAGCATGATCTTTTCGAAGACCTTACTAAGAGCTGGTAGTATTGAGATGGGTCTAAAGTTTGATGGATTGTTTGGACACCCCGACTTAAATATGGGCACAATTTTACTGATTTTCATTAAGTCGGGAAAAATACCGTCACTTATACAAGAATTGAATATTACCGTCAATATTGGAGCAATATTAAATATAATAGCTTCAATAGCCTTAACCGACAGTCCCCATATATCTTCAGTAGCCTTAATTTTAAGATTTTTAAAAGCTTTTATTATTTCGGAACAAGACACTCTTTCAAAACTGAAAATGGGCATATTTCCTACAACATTTTCTTTTAAAAGTGATTCAGCCAAGACTGCTGATGATTGCAAGCATTTGGTTATATCTAAAGGTATATTTGTGAAAAACTTTTCTAGGTAATTAGCAATACTAACTTTGTCTGAAACCAGGTTGTTGTTTATAGCCAAGGTTATCTTGTTATCAGTAACCTTATTTCTCCCAGTTTCTGTATTTATAATTTGCCAAGTTGTTTTTATTTTATTGCTAGATAATCTCAGCTTTTCACTAATATAAGCTGCTTTAGCTTGCATGCATACTTTTTTAAATATTTTAGAATATTGCCTGAGATAGTTCATAAAATTGACATCAGGTGTATAGGACCTTTTGTCATACAAGTTATATAAAATTTCTCTACTACGTCGGATGCCTTTGGTCGCCCAAGTACTAAATTTAATGTTAGAATTAATTTTCACAGTTTTAATTTTGCACACTTTGTTGAATTCTTTGCAAATTGTATCAAGTAATGAAGAATATATATCGTTGGGACTGTCAGAATTAGGTTCTAAAATATTAATTTTTGATTTCAAGTTGATATTAAATTTACCTAGGTTATGTCTTGTCAATGGCCTGTACTTAATCATTTTTTGGATGTTTTCTATTCTATGTTTCAATTTGACTAACAAACATTTATGGTCCGATCTAACTCCTATTTGTGTATACTTTTCAACTACTTCGAAATTGGTTATGATATTATCAATGCAGGTTGCTGTTTCAGTAGTTATTCTAGTGGGTTCAGAAAACAAACAAGTATAATTAAATGAGCTAAATAATGACACAAATTTACATTTATCAACTGAATTAACCATTAAGTTAATATTAAAATCCCCACATACTAAAACCATCTTATTATTTTTAATTTTTTTAAGAATATCCTCCATTGTGGATAGGAAAATATTAATGTTCGACGAAGGAGGCCTATACACACACAAAATTATATATAAATCAGTTTCCGCACATGCAACCTCACACACTCGTTCAACAGAGAGGCAGGAGATGTCCTTCCTTTCTTTGAAGTTAATGTGATTTCGGATAAGAATTATCGAACCACCACCTTCCGCCGAGGTTCTATTAAACGAACTAGCGACCCTGAAACCATTCACATTAAAACTCATAAGGTGTGCCTTCAACCAAGTCTCAGTAAAACACAGTATACTTATATTAAATGTGTCACTAAAAAGTTCTATTTCTAATATTTTGCCAGAGAAACGGTTTATATTTTGATGAGATAAAACTAAATATTCAGAACCGTCTCCTTTTGTCATATCTAAAAGTTTAAATTATTCACCACATTAATTTTAGTAACATTACTAATTGTGGGGGTACAAAGGGACTTTGTCATACTACTTATGACTGTGTTAATATAGTTAGCTACAGGTACAGTAAACCCTAAAGGGCCCAGCTGAAATTAAAAAGAAAAGGCACTCATTTTAAAATTTGGAATTATCAAAACAAAGACAGCCAGGTCTCACGGCAAAAAATTGAATTCAACGTTTTCATTAAGGTGAGACTGTTCATTTGCAAAATGATAAATATGGCATAAATTATTTCATTTAATATTCAATTCTGTTCTTTCGCCGCTGCTTTGGATATTACGGGAAACGAGCAGATACTTGCAAACACCCTTTTTATTTTTTTTCTACGCCCGCAACGATACTGTTTGCTTGTAGACTCTTAATTTTGTGTTTAAATACGGGGGAGAGACACGTTCAAAAGAACACTCGGCAAATCCTACTGCAAGCGCAACGGGTGCACCTGAGCCCTTACTAGTTTCGTTTGTATCCACAACTTTGTACTACTTATATTTTTAAAATACGCATCTGATAAGTGATAACACATACTTTACAGTAATATTGATTTGTAGTAGAAGTATTTTACTAATGACTTGAAATAATCTTTTCTCTCCTAGCAACAGCTAAGTTAGTAGTAGTGGATTGAATAACAGGGCACAAAAGTCGGATTTTTTCGGGCAGATTGTTAAAACCAATATTAATGCCTTAGAATCTGCTTCAGAATTTTAGCTCTTCATACCTTTGCATTATAACGTGATTTTAAAATGAGTTTTAGAGAAATTGCAAATGCTTATTGGGATATTTGTTTGTATACGCCCTCAACATTCTTTTTACAAACGTCAAACCTTTCGATCCTTTCGGTCTTACATTTTTCTCAATACACAAGTGTAAAACTAATATCTTCTTATCCTTTATAATTATTTACATTGAACATGCATATAATATACTACCAGTACGTCATCGCGATGTTTACAAAAGTGTGCGTGCAAAATTGTCGCGTTATTAAAGCGGGGTCCATAAGTCTAAGACGTCGAGGTCGGATAGTTGGGCGCAATTTATGACGTGTTATATTATAATTTAGTGCCGTGAACAAACCGTAAAGTGAGGCTTAAAAGATCAACCTGACGGCCGTTCGGGACACATCAAACGGCGGGGTGCCGAGCGCTCTTAATATTTATAAATAAAATGAATATAAAATGCTAAAAATAATCATTATTAGCCCATATAGGCAAGTTTTAGATACAGGCTACTTCTGTAGTTGAGATGCAGTAGGCCTCAGACAACTTTAATCTTAATCGTACTCTACAAGGAATTTACAAACACCTTTAAAAATTCCTTGTAAGTACACTCTAAAATTCAAGTTGAAGTTCATGATTATTCTTGAAAGACTAAACTTCAATTTAAAAAAAAAAACAGGACTGTGTACCTACGGTTTGGACAGACCAGACAAACAAATAGAAAAAATTAAGATTTAATTTTGTGTTATAACTGCAATAAAATTATCCTTTTAAAAATACCTTAGCGAAAGTGGAGACACGGTAGCATATTGGCAGAGCAGTCGTGAAGCTCTCGAGTCGCGAGGCCGCACTCGTCCCCGACTCTTTCCGCTGCTGCGAATTTATGAAATTTAAAAAGTTCCCGGCACCGGGGAAAAAATGTGATTAAATATGTTTTGTTCAAGAGCAAGACATTAAAGCGATGTTAAGGGTGTGATAATGAGGGCGCAGATAAGCGTTTATTAGCCCGGCGGCTCGGGCCGGCCATCTCAATAATAGCACCGCTCGTAATGCTATCAGGGGGGAATTAAATCATTTTAACGTAGTTTGCGACGCGACTCCTTTAAGAAAAAACTCCGCGATACCACGCTTATTTGGCTTTTAAATTGCCAGCTTTACGTTCCGCCGCGATGATTTGCGGGAGTCGCTTTTGTCTTTTCGATGTAATAATGTTTTTTTGTTGATGAGTTGCGAAATTGTGAAACTTAAGTGAGGGGTTGGTTTTTAAGATTGCTCACAAAAACTATTTGCATTTTTTTCTTGCTCGTCGATACTGTTAAATCCAGTTATATCCTCGTGGATTATTGGTCGCATATGTGCGGTAAGCTGAGTTTATTCTTCGGCTGGAGGTGTGTTCTGGTGGGGAGCGGGGCGTTAAGTTGCGGGCTTAGCGTTGCGGGCGCAGGTGCGGCGCGGGAGCTTAACCTCCTCGCCATCGGCCCGACCCGCTGATTTACGTCCTGCCGAACATTAAACACTGAATGACGCCATTAATTACATTCATACATCAGTGTGTGATACGTATATGAACTGTCTGAACAGATTTTAGGGATAATTATCGTAATAAAACTGGCAATCTTTGACTTTTTCCAAAAACTAATAAAAAACATATCAAGATTCTTTCTTTCTTTCGCCTTATCATGAAAATACATAAGTATTGCAATAAGCACATGTTAATGTATATACAAAATATTATAAATCTCTTAAAAAAAAACGGCTTTAGAAAAAATACCATATCGCGCGCGAAGACGAAGCCGTAAACTACATATTGATATAAATTGTAAGCTCAAAGCATAACTAATGCATGTTGATATGTCAGTGAAAGAAATCAAATATGAAAGGGTTGCTAGAGGGTTCAGTGAGGCGATCACTCCGCCTGGCTGGGAATTAAGCAGCGGCCATAAACCACGTGGGGTGTAATTAGTGCTCTAAAATTTCAATTTGATTGGTGTAATTGCATCTCTTTACATGGGCCGCGGTGGCACAGTTGTTATTAAGCGGTTTCAATTTAATATCATTTGCATAGACGTGACCTGCGCTGCGACGTCGCTTTACGGCGTTCAGCTGGCATGCTGTTTTGTACATTTACTTTTTAATAAATTGTATTAGAGGAATTTTGTTTATTTCTATTTATTGTGTTAATTGTAATAAAGTGTTTCAATCGTGATGATCCGTTAAACTATGTTTAATGTTAAATTCTATATCATGGGTATAGTTTAAAATAAAGAAATAACTGAAAAGTTTCCCGTAGCTAATCAATTTATGATTGCGAATATTTGTCTCGATTTGGCAAGTTTTTTATTTGAAAATTTTGTGAATTAAGCCGCTGGATTCTATGTATTACATGCCTATCAAACACATTATAAAAATCAAATTACCTAGACAGTAATAATTAAAATAGACAATTTTATGTAGAGAAAATAAAAGGTACATTTCCCAAATTGTAGCTCTAACTGTTAGTGTTGGAAAAATAATTATTATGTGTCAAATTAATTGCGAGAATAAACGCGGGGTCGTGTGGGCGAGAAGGGCGAGCTGGATGTCGGAGAGAGGAGGGGGGGGGGGGGGGGAGAGGTGGAGAGGGGGCAAACTCCCCTGTCACAGATACAAATCGCGCGGATTTACGCGCACTCCAGCCCCGTTGGAATTTATCTGACGCTTCTATTTACGTATCCTTTTATTTGTTTCGCTCCTATTAGTCCCGATAGAGAATTTTTATGTTTGCACGTCCCCGGCGCCCGCCCTCGTAAAGCGGCGAGTTGTCAGCGCTTTACAGCGTCGATAACACAATTTTCACGCGAGCGATATCCGTTTATCGGATTATACGGCAATATCTTAGCGCTTGAGTGCAGTAAATATTTTTGTTTGTCTCCAATATTCGACGTGACTAATGGCCCGTATGTACAGGTGCGATGACGGTAATCCTCCCACCGCTGGGGTTAATTCTATCGTATTGATTTTATTGTAATATTTAATTAAACATTATTGTCTCCGGTCTGTACTGAATGTATAAAAAAATATTCCATCACCTCCGACAGCCCCGTGGTGCACTTGGCTGGATACTAGCTTGCGAAACGAGAAGCCGCGGGTTCGATGCCCGCACTGAGATATTTTTTTGTGTTATCCACAACTATTTTTCGGGTCTGGGTGTTTGTGACACAGGACTTGTATCGTAGTGTGGGGTCAGAACTATGTATGTGACTGTTGGGTATATTTATTTTTATTTTGTTTATTTATATAAACAAAATAAAAACAACATGGGCCAATGTTTGGCCCATATTTTTTTCTACCAGTACGATATGAAGCTATAGTTGAAGAATCTCAAAGTCTTTATTTATTCCAGTAGTATACTCTTAGACATAAATAAAAAAAAAATATAAATTCCATATTCAAAAATATTCAAACACATCAAACACAAACACGGTAGAGCGCAGTAGTGATCGGGCGCGGAATTTATGTGCGAGCTGCAGGGAGAGAATCGGCGGCAATCCGCGGCAATCCGCCGAGCAAACATTTAAATTAATGTAATAAAGAGGCGTGAAATACACGGCTTTCGCGATTCAAGGGATTAGCCGGGGAATGTTGGCGTAGCGCGTTGCTACGCCGTTGGCGAAGCCCGCTCGTAGCGCGGCTACGTAATGCACCTCATTATCTGTTAAACCGTCATGTTTAATGTTGGAAATTCGGATGTTGTTTTAGTCAGACAATTTAAAGCAATAATTAAAAATATTTTTTTCCTAAAAATTAAATTAATATCACCAAAAAATTATGTCACTTCTGCATTCCTTAAAAAAAGTTAAAACTTGTTTATTTCGGAACACTATCATTGTTATTTAAACACATTAAAATGTATGTATATTTTCTTAAATTGATTTGTAGCAATTGAAAAATATAAACTAACAAGTACATTATAATTATTTCTGGCTGATTGTATTTAATACATATTGTACATTTGATTGTCAAGCCGTTTCATAGCATACCAAGCCAACCTCAAACTTTTGCAAGCCGATACTCTCGAATCTCTTAATTAGTCGTATCAGCCCGCATGGTTTGGTCAATGAGTAATCAGAATCGGCAAATTGCGTCGCTAAGAGCATAAATCGAGGCCGCTGTCGTCCCGGCTTACCGTCAGTTAAGCCCGCGCTGATAATGGGGTTAACACGTCCACGCCACTTAAAACTGCTCCCAAAGCATTACCTCCCGCATTTATTTGTGTGTCAATTGTTATTTATAGCCGAGTAATGCCTCGCTTGAGGACGGAAATTGTAAGGACGTTCGTTTTGTAAGTAATGCCTTTAAATTACAATATATTAGGATAATGGAAAATTAATTAGTCAATTTTTGATTCACGAGTTTGCCTGCGCGCAACGGTGGGTATCATTATCAGCCTAAGGAAGTCCACTGCTGAACATAGGCCTCCCCCAATGACTTCCATAGTGACCTGTTGGAGGCAGCCTGCATCCAGCGACGACCCGCGACCTTCACCAGGTCGTGAACGGTGGGTATAATACAATGTTATTTTGTCACATTTCGCTGTAATCAGGATTATGCGTGTATTCATATATATAATAATTTAAAACTAACAGAATTACGCGTGTATTTTTAATACCGCGATTTAAAACTACTTATTGTTTATTATTCAATTACAAAAACAATAAATATTTTTTTCTTGCAGAAATTCTGTGTCTTGTTAATTTTAATAAAATGAATAAAATATTGCCACCTCGCTGTAATTTTTATTTTGCATATCAGTTTCTTAAATAATCTCATACGTCAATACTGTTATTGTAGACAGAAATAAAATCACAAACTTATTGTTTACGTTTTACATGACATCACGAATCCGAGTTTTAACATCAACGTAGACGGAAACATCTGTGCGGCGAAACTATGTGCGTGACGAGAACTCGGCGCCGAGTTGTGTTATTACACAAGTTCAGAGCACAGTACGCAACCGATAAGATCACAAAAAAAATATACCAACATTGTCCTAGCTGTGAGGTCGTGGGTTTGACTTAAGTTTCCGAATATCACTCGATAAAATAATTGCTTGTATAAATACAAAATTGCATAGAATAGATAAACCTGTTATCCATACAGACGAATCAAATGCAACCCATCGATATTGCTTCTAACAAATCACCGATATTAATTACATTCGCGTATAAAATATTAGGCGATAAAATCCACATCAAAAGGAAAAACATACGTCATATCGGTCTCATATGTTCCAAGGGTCGAATAAAACATTCCAATCACGTTGGGCCGCTTGTTTTACAAACCGATACAACGTGGATTCCGGTGACTTACACCAGAAGGATACACGATTGTATGTTTTATTTCTATGAAGATAGGGTTCAAATAGCTAATCGCGCTGATGGTCCACTAGACATGACAATGCAATCAGCGGTGACCGGGCGGGATTTGGTTCATACATGAGCGGATTTGCAGGATGAATAAGTTTCGACCCCACAAAATAACAAAGAGGCCTTATTGCATGTAACGCGTTTTATGCGGCCGTTTGCAAAAATGCTTTCCTTTCAACCGCCACAATAATAAGCTTGGCCTTTCGTCACGATGGGGTTATGGATATCGCAATAAAAGTAAAGTGATGTGTTCAAGACTCCGATGGATTTAGACTGGACATATTCACAACTATTATATCTGCTTTATGTACATAAACCTAAAAGAGGAACATATAAGTCGACGCAACGTGTAACTAAAATGATTATTGTGATTCCATAAAAAAGTGTTACTAGTGTTTGAATTTCCGAGCATTCTCAGTATTTTTGTGGATAGAAGGCGCGAGAACAACTGTTTTCATGATCCCACTATTTCCATATAAGATTTTTTTTAAAGGACTACTCATTATTACACAGAAATGTTAAACGAAAGTTAACATTTTTAATATATACAGATTAAAGATAGTTTACATACCAATATGCATGGCATAAATATGTGCTCACTTTTACACGTCTGTTTGAACGATCCTTCTGTATTACGTGAAATGTACACGTTCTAAACAGAAATGTCCGATGTTTGAAACGTTCTTAACGTTGTTAATGCCCTTGGTTTTGGCGTGTGATTGCAACACGTAACAAGTTTATCGGCTATTCGTCTACATTCGTATAGAATGAACAATGCTTGAACCTTCGGCCGGGACCGGACGCAGTCAGCTGCCGGACACAGTGATGAAAATGATGGTAAACCGCGACTTTGCTCCAGAATGGGCTTTTTGATTGCTTGCTTTGTGTAGCGTTTGGTGGGAGACGGGAGCATAGCGCGGCGGCTGCGTTGCGGCCCGCAGATTAATGTCACCGATCTAATATTCTGACAGGTGCGGTGAGTGGCGGCACCGCACTGCACACGCCGCGGCGCGACATTTTGCTCTCTGCAACTACCAACTTTACTAAAGAACAACATAATTAATGACAATCATTTACTTAGTAAAATACTATGGAAGCAAGCTCTTTTTATTATATCACGTAAGACGGCGTTGATTAAAGAACATTAATATGCAGTCAGCAATGCCATGCCTTCTAATTCAATACTGTTGAAGTTCTTGCAGTCGCGATCTAGTTGCATTAGTTACTATAAATATACTAATTAGATGAATGCCCCGCAAATAGAAATTGTATTTGTTGGTTGTTCTATTGATGCGGCTGTAACGGTTTTTAAACTAGGTACTTTATTTTAGTTAGAATTTGAATTCGAAGGCGTATGAGACTTTAATCAAATATGGAATTTATAATGCATAACATCATACATAAACTTACGCCTGTATTCCCTGAAGGGGTAGGTAGAGGTGCATTTCTGCACCCACATTTCGCCAGGTATGTATCTGTCCCACGTAATAGGAGGCTAGCCTATTGCCGTTTTTCGGGCACATTTCCAGACTCCGTGCTGCTACTGAGACTTTTTTCCTAATGGAAAAACCCGATAACACTTTGCCCGACCCGGGAATCGAACCCAGAACCTCTAGATCGCACGGCACATACTTGAATTTATAATGTTGATAGTAATATGTGTTGTTCGACTTACTGTATCGTTTTTCATTCATGTGGTTCGTGATCAACGTTGTGACAACAGTGACGTCACTCACTGGACTAACATAAATCAAGCTCAAGGGTGATTTGCTTACACGTCGGACACACACCTCGGAAGACAAACTATTCAACATTGTGCAAAACACTATTTGCATTGTATCTGCCAATACTACTGCAGTAATATATAAAGATATATAAGACGTTAATATAATGTTAAAATTAAATTCTCCAATATTTTTTCAACGTTGAGGGTACTTGAAAAAAGTATGACTTAGCTAAAACGCTAAGTGGAAGGTTAATACCGTTTCGTACCTTCACGTTGCCAATAAATAACGTATTCGCGAGCTATGACAGCTGTTGCTAATCGTCCACGTCCCGCGCCCCCCGACTCTGCTCTCCTCCCCCCTCTCGCCCGACCGCCGCCCCCACCCCGCCGGTATTAGTGGGAGTCGCGGCAAACTAAAATTTTCTCCGCGGGAAACTTTGCAAACACCATTACGTCAATCTGGTCGTTTTACAGATGTTATCCTGATATTAACCGGATCTCCGCTCTCGGGTGCCGACGACTTTTGACTGTGACTATAGCTATGAGTATTTTTTGTTGGTCTAATTTCGTAATATATGATGAGCTCGTGAAGAAGTCGTGATGGTCTCGAGGCTTAGACACGCGGTCGAGAATCTCGGCGGTCACGGGTTCAAACCACAGGCGCACACCTCTGACTTTTCGAAGTTATGTGTGTATTCACGTTGAATTATCACGTACTTTAACGGTGAAGGAAAAGATCGTGAGAAAACCTGCACACCTAAAAGTTCATAGGAATTTCTTAGGTGTGTAGTCACCAAACCCGCACTAGGCCAGCGTGATGGCCTAAGCCCTCTCAGTTGTAGTGGAGCCCCGTGTCCAGCAGTGGGATATATGATGATGATATGGTAAATATTTAAAATTATGAGTCATCAAAGCAATACTTAATTTATATATTCGATGCTAGGAATAAGTAATTCTTTTGATCGCGTATTAGTCAAGAGATAGTGAAGCAAATTGAGTTGATTTAACGTACATAATTATACTCCACTCTATGCGATACAAGCTAGGCTTACTGCAGAGACAAAGTTGATATAAGAGAAAAAATTTATATAATTTAGACAAAATACATTTAAAAAAATCTTGGGTCACAACGTTTTTTGTCATTTAATAATGGGATTTCATACTATTTTAATACATCCCTCTAAAATTCAGTCATGATCTGTTTTGCTATTCGAGAGAGTGAGAAAAAACATGTCTTAAAGAAGATCATCATTAACTATAAAATTATTCAAGAAAAGAGGACTTTAAAACTGAAGCATTCCAGTGTAATATAAGCATTTCCTCTGTTTAGGCCAACCTGACACTGGCTATATGAAACCTAGAGCCTACCTAAATATTTTTCAACAAATATACATCTGGAGTACAAAATATCAAACCGAACTTGAGTAATTATCGACAAATGTCACGGTAAGAATGCTTGTAACAACATCGGTCGCGAAGCCTCCAACATTTTCAATTAAGACGGCCGAGTTGAATCATTGAACGATTTAATTAGGGAGAGGCGGCAGTATTCCTTTATTACAGGATGATTTCGTCGCGACCAACTTCAGCATCGCTTCAGAATGTCTGATGTTTAATGGTACTCTACCTGTTTCTTCGCAGGATTGTCTGGTTTGATATCTGATCTCAATTTTATTACCTCATCGCTCATAGTATTAATTATATATTTTATTTATAGTCATATGACAATTTAGTTTTTAAAAAAACGGCAATAGGCTCGCCCCCTATTACGTGGGACTGATACATACCTGGCGAAATGTGGGTGCAGAGATGCACCTCTGCCTACCCCTTCGAGGAATACAGGCGTGAGTTTATGTATGTATGTATGTGTATGTCATATGGCAAATCAATGATCAGATATTTCACGTATAAATACATTGAACCCCTTTTATGTGACTTCGTATTCCAAAAATGTTTAGAAAAGAAATATTTCGCTTGTTTTTGGTTTCATACAGAGAAGAGTACTAGGAACTATTAACTAGGAATATTTCTAGTCTTCGTGTTTGAGAATTGAGAGATTGAGAGTTTACTTCTAGAAAATGTTACCAAAAGTAGGTATTTAGATCATCTGATCAAGTGATCATATTGCTTATGAGATTATGAGAGAATAAGTATCCTTTTCAAGCTATTCTAGATCTGACGTTCTCCGTGATATTCCAGCTAGCACTAAGCTGAAGTCAGTTTTTGCGGTGTATAAGTATACACCTCACTTACATTAACGAAATACAATGGAATCAACTATGATATATTGGTTTCACTTCATTAGATTACCACGACAACCATATTTTAAGTTTGCTGCTTAACATAACACTTTAAAGATTTCCAGGATAATTTTAAATTTCGGCTGCGTCCTTTAGAATTCAGTTATTTTTATATAACTTATATGCTATAGACAACAGTGTTTTTTCACTTATCGCCTCGTTGAAAAACTAGTGCAATAAGTCAGCGGGCGTGGCGGCTTTCCCCATTTTCAATTCTTCGCGCGGCCCGCTCGTTAACATCTCACTTATTTACGAGATTCGCACCCCAACCACCGCAGCTGCTAACCTTTACATATTACCAACTTAAAAACTTATTATCTAGCGCATTTGTACCAACATTAACCACTGAGTGTCGGTAAAATATCATTAATGTGTTTTAAACTGTTTTGTCAATATTACATGTTTTAGTCATTAAATAAATCAGTAGTTTCATAAATTATCCATAGGATATAAGGTAAAATGAACAACGGGAAGGACCTAGGAAATGTAGGTCCCAATGTTAGTTCTCATTTTACGCAAGTTTTCCGACCCAAATAAAAACGTCTCAAAAGATGTTAGATGTTAGTTAAATAGAGCAGTTTAGCTACTAAGTAATTATAATATATTTTATTACATAAAATAATTGTACACAAAATTTTAGACCAGTTACGGTGTAACTGTATAAGCTGCGTAGCCTGTAGCCTCGTAGAGCGTAGCACCAGCTGCGAGCAAATTGCTTACATCCGATAATGGCGTTTTCAATCCGCGAGGATTTGCACTTTTATGTTGAAGAGCTTTTTTTTATTGTATTACTACAATGTTTTTCAACAATATTTGTATCCTAAAGTTGTTACCCTTAAACAAGCCGTAACGCGCACAATAAAGTCGAAAAAACCGTGTTAATTTACACATATGAGTACGGAAGGCCGTTGTCGTACAACACGTTGATACGGATAATCCGTGCGCGACATAACACAGATTGTATTACGGCAATAAGTCCGCCTTGGAGGCCGATAAACGCGGCTTAATCCCGGCGAGATGTTTTTTTCACACGTCCCCCGCGACGCGCCGCGCAAGGCGAGCAGCCTTCGGGAAAACTAATATAAAAACCATCACGTTGTCAACTGAGGCTTGAAATGTATTTTTTATATAATTTACCGCGAGCTGATTGTGCGTCTGAAACCCTCCGAGGGTATATTTGTGAGTCGCACACCTGCTCAATCGACTTGCTTCTATCAATTTGTTCCCATTTAATGTGTAAAGAATTTGTGACGCTTTAAATTGGATCGTGCGGAAATATTGGTGATTTTTCGTTGCGTGTCACAACTGCATTTCTCTTTATGGAATTTTTGACTGGTATTGTTTTTTTTTTCGGTGTTTTCTTAGATAAGAAGTTTTTTAAGCCTTTTTAAAATTATCTAAAGCTAAGCAAGAATTCCAAAAGAAAAGCAACAACACTAAGTATAAGTTATGTGTGCAACTGCACACGTAATATCAAAAGTATAAATCATTTAATGTATTTAGCGGTGATGACTTGTGTAAACAGGAATGGAGCGGAGTGGGGCGGAGTGGAGCGGACGTGACGTCGGGCGGCGGTCACGCACTAATTACGTCGTCACATGTCCGGTCCCGGTGTCACCCGCGCAAAACACGCCGGCGCCGCCACCCGGCTGCGCTGAGCCTAGGGCCACGACAACTGCTCACATTCCAAATTTCACACCAAACATTACTACAAATATTTAAATTTCAAGCACGTGTTTACTAATAGACATCTGAGGGGCTTACATAAAGTAACATACTTCTGGCAAAATCACGGTACCATTTCTATATACATACATTAACTCACGCCTGTATTCCCCGAAGGGGTAGGCAGGGGTGCATTTCTGCACCCACATTTCGCCAGGTATGTATCAGTCCCACGTAATAGGAGGCGAGCCTATTGCCGTTTTTCGGGCACATTTCCAGACTCCGTGCTGTTACTGAGAATTTCCTAATGGAAAAATCCAATAACACTTTGCCCGACCCGGGAATCGAACCCTCCTGGGTAGATAGCACGGCACAACGGACCATTTCTTTCATAGTTTTATCACGTCTAATAGCGTTTCGGCTTGTATAATTTTGTCATTAGCATGTATGTAGGACGAGGTGTATATATTTCTACGCACAGGTAACTTTAACTGTGAATACATCCACGCCGCGCTTTTCTGCTACGGCATCGACGAGGCAGCCATGTGTTTATTACATCAACATAAATGGTTTTACTAAATGTAAATAAATGTTTGCAAAATTCTTACATTTTTGTTTCTATGTTTTTAATAGTAATTGACCTGTCCGAACGTGGACAGGTTTTGAATTTGTTCAGAATGCTGCTGTCATCAGGGTTATTAGGCAGTAACATAAAGGTATTGGAATATCTTTGTACAACAAAAAGAATAGTTATTATTAATTCCACGAATGACTATCTTTCTGCTCCTCAGTTCTTTTAGAAACGAGTCTATCCCACCAAACACCCGTTACCGAAAATCCTGTACTCCAGAATCAACAGTAACACCCATAGATATGACACCGAGCAGTGAAGCTCAGCAAGTTAATATAGAGAAAAATCAGAAAAAAAAACAAATAAGAGGAATCGGAAACATATTAGTCCACTTCGCTTCATTTAATTTCTTTTAGTATTAACAAAAATAAACGATATTTACTTACCATTAGATACTATTAAGATTACCCGTAGAATACTTGAGGAGGATATGTTTGAAAACAATTGCCATATGAAATGGAATTAAATAATATTTATTGAATATTTAAGATGTCAAATACATCACTTAGATTCAGTCATTTCAAAATGTAGTGTACCACCCTGTTCGGAAGGCATTCATCACTAGAGAATAACGGGCAAGAAACTCTAGTGTTGCTCTTTTCCAATCAAGAGACAGTTTACAATATTGATACAAAGAATGAATTTCCCAAATTAGAGCAGTTCATTAATAATTATAATCGTAATTACGGATTAAATATGAGTGGATGTCGCATCCCTAGAGCGTACAAGCGACGCGGTCAGGGCCGGGTGTCCGCACTGATATGGCACTGCAAAAAGCCGCTGCAAGCGTGCACCACTGCGCTGGTCGACCGCAAACTGTTTCCGACGGTGAACTGTTGTTTCAATTAATACTTTACATTACTTCCACTGGTGAATTTCAAAAAGTCCATTCATTTTTGAGCGCGGCACAAACGATTCACTCCACGCACCCTCGTATTATTATTAAGTAATGGCAGTGTTTGTTAATGTTTTTCTCGAAAGCGAGGACATTCAAAGCAGTAAAAGGTAACAATTTACCGAAATACCGCTGATAACTGTCGCCTGAGTAAAATTAAACGGGGATAAAAAATATAAACAATTATGTATTGCCGCCGTCGGTGGAGGGCGCGTAGGGCGCAGACAGAACATCGCGTCGCTTTGATTCTCACTTCAAATTGCATTACACTTGGCGTGAAACGAGCACCTCAAAGCCTTTTTCCTTTACCGGTTGGAACTGTGTCGTTTTTATTTGATGACACTTGTAGGTAATTACAGCTGGGGCTCGGTAGAATTTTTATTTTCTGCAATGTTTTTGCTGATGTTTCGAGTGCTCAGACCGACTCGAGTACCGTCTGTGTGCTTACAGAGATATCTATTAAATTATTAGAGTCAAGCGAATCTATTCCTCAGTGTTATGTTTAACGTTAAAATATATTATTGTCGCGTTTACATTGCTAATGTTCTATTTTCACATTCAATTATCTTTCCGCTAATTGACGAAATAAAAGTGCGCATTTGGACGTCGGAAGTATTTATCTAACGTCCGTCGGAATTAATTTGTGACGTCCTCGCACTCGTATTGGGCGTGATTCAATTATACCACTCGAATCATGGTCGGCGAGGCGTAAGCATGGGGAAAAACGGCAAAAATGTCCGGGCATTAGATCGCGTTCACGATAAGTGGATGACTTCTCGCATGGTTTGATGTCAAAGAGCGGCCAGTGAGCCGCGAACTTGCCCGCCGCGGCTGTGCATAAACCAATATACGCGCCTTGACAATCAATATTAGCTGGCTGATGAGATCGCGTTACAAGTAGGTATGTTCACAAGATGTTTAATTTACTTAATTCGCGAGATAGAACGTATAAAATCTGGGTATCTTAGACGGTTTACTAAAAAAAACACTATTTGAAGTGCCGATGACTGGCGAACACATTACTAGCACCGTAGTATTTTTTTTTATTCTAGGTCTATCCTCATACTTTACATGTATTGAGGCGTGAGTATCAGAAAATACGACGAAGTCACTTTCACGAAAACCTAGATCCTATCCTAAATAATTATGTGTCGATCATCCAAACAATTGTCTTGGTGCAGTGATCGAACTCGGCCTGTCGTTTTACTTGTCGTTGTCGTTTTACGTGTGGATCCCACAAACATTTCTCTAGGAGCGGGGATCATACCCCAGGTCTCTTGTTTCATAAGCTGGTGTCTAGCCAAATGCACCACGGGAATGTCAAAAGAGAATAGCTGTATTATGTACTATATATGTACATCGCTTCTTATCCTTTCAAAGATACAGACGTGAGAACTTCTCACATGCCTATATGGCCCTATCCCACCTCACATCTGCCACTATAACTCCTGTGCTCCAGGATCAACAGCGGCACGTACAGTATCGACGCCGAGCAATAAAGCTCAGCGAATCTAAGGCGACCTAATTTGTCATAATCCCGCAACGAAGTTAATCAGAAAGAAAATATAAAGGAGGAGATTGAAAACAAATCAAATCAACAAAAAATCACATGCCACATGCAATATATATAAATCTATCTATATATGGACAACCACCGTGATAAGCCTATTGTAATATGTTTAATAAGCTAATAACATGATGTGCTAAGTGGCGCGAGATTATTGCTCACTGGTTATTGTATACTAATGACTACTAGATTTAATTATTCTAGATCGTTTGACCAATCATTGCCGTAAATTAATAATGAATTAATTAATTAGTTATTTGTTTACATACACACATACAAACATACACCCTGTCGCCTGTTTTCTGTAAGGTAGACAAATTCAGTCGGTGTAATAGTCTCTAATACTTATCATTTTAGAAAAATATGAAATTAAGTAGGTATCTATCATAATAAAAAAAAAACTAAAAAATTAAAGAATATACTGTTAGAAAAACGAAGTTTGCCGGGTCATCTAATCTAATAACTAAAACATTTAAATATTTTATAGATTCAATAAATTATTTTCATTTCTTCAATACCAGTCTGTATTTCGAAGTGTCAGTTATCACAACTATAAGCTTAAATCTTTATATAGTTAGGTATGTATATTTGAGGCAATTTTCCAATTTTACATATAATTTATCCTACACGGGTACTATCTCCACCAACGTATGCATAGCCGAGCAAATCCTTTTGAAATTGATCTCGCCCACGCAATATGTCGCAAGTCGATATTTTAAAGTGCGCGTTCTCCACACGACATAAAAAAGATACGGGAGTTAGGACTTAGTAACCATTTGCTCAAATTGGCCTCGTTCGAGATAACAACAAGTTTTCGCACCCTCGCAACTAAATGTGCAATTCATACGTGTGTAAATTTAATTTTGCGTTTACAAAATAAACTCTCTTGTCGTGCTATAAAGTGTATTTTGCTTTGGGCTTAGTTTTTTAGCATATGTCATTGCGGATGGCGAGGTAGTCTTATCAGATGGCGTTGGACAACGTGCACGCCGCGTTCTTTATCGTTAGTGAAATTTTTATATCCACCAATATTTTACAATTTTGGGCATCTCGTTTGAGAATTTTGCATATAATAATGTAATATTCATATGACGCGGTTGATCAGTTGGATGTACACCAGGCGGCTATGATTGCAGTCGCGAGTTCAACTTCCAAAAACAATAGTTTTGAATGCTGTGTAAGTATTTAAGTGTTAGTTATCACTTATTTGAGGTCAAAGAAAAAAACTTCATGAGTAAATACCTTTTCGCGAGGAGAATTGAGGGGTATGGGATGTTTAAGAACAGTTTTAGGTCAGCTTAAGCTTGAGCCGGTGCCCAATTATAAGATATTTTTATTACGATCAAGGAGATAGGTACATTATAATTACATACATACATTACCACCACACGCCATCTGCGGTACTTCCATAGAAGCCCAAAAGCCCAGTTTGCCATTCAAAATTCCGAATAATATTTTTTAAGCTTTAAATTTTTATTTAACAAAAGCAATGTGTTAAATAAAGACCCCACAATAAGCAATTATAAATTAGACATTACACAATTAACGCGTAACGCTTTTGGGCTTCTATGGAAGTACCGCCACTGACACGCCTGTATTACCCGAAGGGGTAGGCAGAAGTGACAGTCCTACATAATAGGGGGCGAGCCTATTGCCGTTTTTTCGGACACGTATCCAGACTCCGTGCTGATACTGAGAATTGATTAATGGAATTAATTTTAGATTCTGATTTGTGGGCAATTTAGTCATATAATAAATAAATCGCGATTTTACCATAATATGTTTATATTATACAAAACGTACAATTTCTAATAATAAAAAACTTGTCTAATTTAAAAGCTTAACAAAAATATATGTCTTCTTATATTATTAAATCACGTCAACTTCATAATATGAAATAACAGAATAGTTGTAGTTGTCTTTATAGTCTAGTCTGTAATTAGATCTATCAAATAAAATCTGTTGAAGGCTATCAGCTACAGTCTGGGACTGTATGAAAAAAAAATCGCTTATTATAAGTTTACGGACTCTGGGAATGTGCCCAAAAACCGGCAATAGGCTCGCCCCCTATTACGTGGGACTGATACACACTTTGAGTTATTACTGAGAATTTCCTAATGGAAAAACCCAATCATACTTCGCCCGCCCCGGGAATCGAACCCAGGACCCAGCTACATACTTTTGCCGCGAGACCAAGAGGCAGTCACTATAAATACTGCCTGACGTGCCTACCACGTTATTTTTTTACTTTTAATTTTAGAGTTTCGTATGATTTTACTTAATCATATCAAGTGACAATAATCGATTTTTCTTCCTTTCTTTCAAATACTATGCGTCAGTATGGGCTCACACTTTGTTATTTAATAAATAAAACCTTTCCAGAGTTGTACCGGAGGGAACTTACATTGTTTTGCATGTGATTATCCACACGAACGAGCAAAAGAATACTACCTTCCCTTTGCATTCTTCGACATTATTGCATTCGCCGAAGATTTACGTCCCAAATGCGATGCTACGGTGCTGCTCAAATAGTTTTAGTTTTTTAAAACACCTTATTTTTGTACAGGGATTGCAGATGTATTCTGTTGTGGAAGAGAATTTCATTAGAAACATGGGCTTTGTTTCGGTATTATTGAAGAGCATCTCCAGTTATTACGATTGATTATACGTAAAAAAATATGTTCAATTAGGTAAACAATTCAATACTTATTCACAAAAGCTGGAGCAAGTCGTAAATGTTAGGACAGTAACTGGCACACGATGATTATTATTAAAAAAATATGTGATGAAATATTGCCTTCTTAAAACAGCCAGCTCCTCTAACATCCTAAAGATTTTGTATCTACCAGACAAATTAGCCTCGAAGTCCAGATGCACCCGTATCTTTATTCTTGTTGCCAGGTTATTGGCTGTCTATAGGTGGGCGGCACATTTTCACCTTTTAATTTGCACTTCATTATAGTCATCAGCGTCCCACTGCTGGGCACAGGCCTCCTCTACAACTAGGGTTAAGGCCTTAGTCTACCACGCTGACCTCGGGCGGGTTGCCCAGATGCTCTTTAACGCTTATCTTTGATTATAAATATTATGGCAAAGAAATAACCTAGTTCGAACTAAGTTAAAGTGATTTTGTTTAATTTCTTACATACATCTTTTCAAAGATTTTTTACAACTAATAAAACCGCATTTAATAAATCAGCCATTCACGCATACATGAAAAAGAAACGTAAAAGGCAAGTGCAGAAATACAATCGTCGTAATATTGCAATAATAAACGTGTTAACAGGACATATCCAATGCGCTGATACTTTTATAACCCTCCCGTGCGAGACGGCCGCCCTCCTCACATCTCACATAACCCCGGCTTCCTATAACTGTCAACTTGTCAAACCATACTACAGGCCAAATCCCCACATTTCCATACGGCAATATTTTACGGCTCGCCAGAGAAAATAAATAACAACGATAATATAAATATGAGCATTTTCCGAACCTTTAAGTGGGGAAGAATTTACATATCAGTTGTTGACGGAAAAATCCCCAACGAGTTAATACTGTTATAGGGGTGGAAATATCAATAGTAATGCTGAAGGTACGATGCTGTTGCTATTTTTACAGCTTTGTTTGTGCTCCTCTGATCCGTTGTGAGTTGGGTAATAGAAATGTAAGGTCGTTTTTTGAATAAAATACTGCTTAGTTATAAATCGTTTGTGTGTGTCTAATTACTTCATAATAAACATTATCATAACAAACTTTTAATAACAATTCATCTTACTCTGTGATTAACACAGTATCTTTATTAAAAGACAATTAAATGTGTTTGATGTTTTTTTTCTTGCTTTCAACAACTCCCATTGATGGTTTGGTTAGAACTTAGAAGTAATTGTGAAACGATATGAATATTTTATGAGCTCTAAGTGTACTGTTAATTACTAAGACATAATTTGACAGCCCCGTGGCGCAGTTGGATAGACACCAGCTTGCAAAACGAGAGGCCGCGGGTTCGATCCCCGCACTGAGACAAATGTTTCTGTGATCGACAAGTACCACTAAATACTACTATATACATATTCAGCCTATCGCTTTCCATTGCTGAACATAGGCCTCCCCAAGTTGGCGCCAACCATCCCGGTCTTGAGCAACCCTCATCCATCCGCTACCCACCACCTTTCTCAAGTTGTCGGACCATCGTGCTGCAGGAAGTCCCACGCTACTATAGTACCATAAAATGTTATGTTATAATGTTTGACAGCCCCGTGGCGCAGTTGGCTAGACACCAGTTTGCGAAACAAGAGGCCGCGGGTTCGATCCCCGCACTGAGACAAATGTTTCTGTGATCCACAAGTATTTGTTTCTGGTCTGGGTGTTTGTGAGACCGAAAAGTCTCTCGTAGTTTCTGATGCCCACGAAACAAGGCTTGTATCTTAATGTGGGGTCAGAACTATGCATGTGACTGTTGGGTGTTGGACGTGATTTTTCCTTAACTTATTCAAGTAGAAGACATTTTAAAGGCCCACGTATTTGAAGTGTATTGGCACATTTAATTGGATGTTTTTTCCTTCATTTATAAAAGTCAACTGGTAGATATTTTAAAGACTGACATAATCATTTAAATTGGGCAAATTTGGTGCGATAGAATATTGGTTTCAAATATCACACGTATCAATGACGGGCATAAGGTGTGTACACTCGTGTAATTGCACTGTCTCGCCGCAAAGCCGCCGGCCGAGCGATGTCCGATTGCGGGTGATGGATGTAGCGGGCGATTTGTACCGAGTACCGACCCTCGTCTCTGACGTAAGTAATGTCGCATAATCACGGCTATTACAATCAGTTACATATGTTTTATTCCTTACTGTCTTGTTATAACTCATCCATTTTAAATAGTGAAGTGATATATCGTATGCGAAAATTTAGACTTCAAAAATATCTTACCCCGTTTTGCCACACTATCATCATCACATCGCTCCGCTCCTTTTGGCCGTACTACCGTAAAGATATGCAGCCTTCCTAGATAGATGGACTATTAAACTCAAAAATAAATTCAGTAGCTCCCGAGATTACCTCCTACAACCTTACAAGATTCACCTCTTTATAATATTCATATAGATTAGAGTCGAGGACGAGAAAGTAGTATTAAACGGTTTTCACAATTAAATCAAAAACTATAAGATGGCGTCCTTTCGAAATCGGCCCGGTGATGATTATGAGAAGATGATGTTTGGTCCCTTGTATGTCTTATAATTCATCATCATTCATCATCAGCCCATATACGTCCCACTGCTGGGCACGGGCCTCCTCTACAACTGAGAGAGTTTAGGCCTTAGTCCACCACGCTGGCCTAGTACGGGTTGGCGGACTACACACCTAAGAAATTCCTAAGAACTTATAACTGTCTTATAATACCTATTCGAAAAAAAAATATGCGCAACTAAGAAATTTAATTATGAAAAAAAGTGTATTAAGGTGTTAATAATGGATTTTGCGTTAAACAGAAAATGAACTAGAAATAAGAAAAAACATAGTGTAGGGCAATTGAAAAAAACGTGACTACTCAGGCTAATTATAATCTGTATTTAACAGAGAGACCTAAAGATATATAATCACTTGGAATTTCAAACTGGCATCATAACTACTACTGCAACACCAACAAACAACAAATCATGTAATGATTTCTCACCAATCAACATTCTATCCGAATTGTACTTAATACAAAATATCAATACGGTCACTTTGCTACGACCGAGTAAAATATCCAAAAACAATTTGCCGCTGGCTATTTTTTATTATATTTAAATGTTTGGCTGGAACTCGACTTTGCGTAAAAAATTCATGCTAATATATATGTTTTATACAAAACCACTGCTATTGTCATCGATGATGAATGTGTTAAATTGCGATGCTCCGGTGGTATATTAATTTGCTTTTAGGGTTCCGTACCCAAAGGGTTAAACGAGACCCTATTACTAAGACTTCGCTGTCCGTCTGGCCGTCTGTCACCAGACAGTATCTCATGAACCGTGATAGAGAGACAGTTGACATTTTGACAGGTGATATATTTCTGTCGCCGCTATAACAACAAATACTAAAGAAGCAGAATAAATAAATATTTAAGGGGGCTATTATAGGGGGTACATGTTTTTTTTGCCGTTTTTAGGTTCGTCCGAATAAAAAAACGTTGAAATTTGGTACACACATCAATTTCTGTGACCCAAACGTAGAGGTGTGACGTGAATAGATGAAATCTGTAAATAATAATCATTTTCGGGGGGAAGGTGGAAAATAAAAAAAAAAATATATTTGAAAACGGCATCGTGTAACATATCAAATGAAAGGTCTTCTTGTTGCGAAGATCTTATATGTTTTTCTTTTGTAATTTTAAAATAAATAGTTTCTAAGTTATTCAAGAAAATAGGCGAAAATTGAACATTCCCCCCTCTTATCTCCGAAAGTACTGAACCTAAAATTTTGAAAAAATACAGAAATTAGTTTCCTACTTATAGATTATAAGAAAACCTATGAGAAGTCCATGATATTAAAATAACATGGTATTATGCGTACCGTAAAATTTCTCAACTCCTATGTTAAGTTTGTGTGTATGGAACCCTCTTCACGAGAGTCCGACTCGCACTTGGCCGGTTTTATAAATAGTGGTACGGGACCCTTCGTGCGCGAATCCGACTCGCACTTGGCCGCTTTTTTAATACCTGATAGAAGAAGTATAATGGATCACAAAAGGTTTGAAAAATTATGTATATCCAAAACAAGCCTTAGGTTACGTTTCTAGGATATGTCTATGCTTTATTTATTTATTTATTTTATTTATTTACCCTTCATACAATACATGTAAAGGTGGACTTAATGCCTGAGGCATTCTCTGACAGTCGAACCTTAGGTGGTGCAGAGATGATAGGCGTGGGTACGTAAATTAACTTATTAGAAATAAAATATACAAAACATAAATATCCGTAACTAGATAACCTAAATACATACTTATATAATACTAGTACATAAATATACACATATATCAATATATATATATATACATACCTATACATATCAATGTGAAGAATCTGCTATTCTGGTTGACAGCAACTTTCTAACTTTCAACTTGAACGAGTAACGACTCGTACACGTCCTGATCTCTAAGGGAAGCGCATTCCAAAGAAGTATCGACTGCACTGGAAAGGAGGAATGAATAAAGTTTGAGGTGTGGGATGGGCAAAGAAGAAGTAGATTATTAGCTGACCGAAGATTTTTCTCGTGACTGGAGTGTAGAAATTTAAAGTAGGAGACTATATATGAAGGTGCATTAGGAGAAGTAAGAAAAGAAAATAGCGTAGTAAGTGCTCGTAGATTTCGGCGCTCACGAATAGGCAGCCACTTCAGTTGGGACTGGAAGGAAGACACATGGTCGTATTTACGAAGATTGAATATGAATCGAATGCAGTTATTCAGAAGGCGGTCAAGTTTATTGAGTTGATCTGCATTCAGGTCAAAATAGCACATGTCACCATAGTCTATTATAGGAAACATTAAAGTTTGTACAAGCATTGCCTTGGTCGTCGACGGTAGAAAATTTTTGAGGCGGTAAAGAACGCGGAGTATACCGGTGACTTTTCGGCAGACATGGCTTTATTGTTGTATGTTTTTATGTACTTCAACGGTGAAGGAAAACATCGTGATCCTAAATCTGCACTCCTAAAAGTTCTTAGGAGTTACTTAGGTGTGTAGTCCCCTAACCCGCACTAGGCCAGCATGGTGGACTGAGGTCTAAACCCTCTCAGTTGTAGAGGAGGCCCGTGCCCAGCAATGGGAGGTGAGCTAATCATGACGATGACATAAAATAAGACTACTACTGAATATGATATAGTGACATACCACTTACTCTCTTCACACTAATCAATTATGCGAGGCTGCGGAACATCTCCTTGCATATCATCCAGGGCACATACATGGAAATGAAGATAAATTAATTAATTAAATAAGGTTGACTAACCTTGAAAAATTTAAGTTTGCAATAATTCTCCACACTAGGCACTGCCTGTCTCGTGGAAAATTATCGCGTGGTAGATATTGTACTCAATGACCATAATGTCATCTGACACATATGTATAAGAAAAAAATTAAAAATGTTGACAAATCATATTATTCTGGCAGACCCGGTCAACTTTGTACCGCCTAACAGTCATTTAGTACCCTCACACGCTGATGAATGATTTTAGAAAGGATAAGCAAAGGTCTATTCCCAAGCACGTTACGCCAAATATTACGTCCCACGTGGTATGTTGCAAATTTATTGTCGCGGAGCTGGTACACCAGACCCTGTGTCGGTGCGGAGATGATATGAAGAAAAGTCTGAATAGTATTTTGCGTGACACAGGGCTCAATCCCAATAACTCCTGATCGTATGCCAGAAACTGCTGCCGGGACAAACGAGACAATCTCCTCTAATAAACAAAAAAATTACGTAATGCAAAAACAATCAAATAATTTAAGCTACAAATTAAAATTTTAAGATTTAACTTCTACGAATCCTATAGGGGACAAGTGCACACAAAAATAAATTATACATTTTATGTGACCAACAATGCACTGAAGTGGATTCCTCTGTAAAGAAAATTATTCGTCCCGTTCACAAAAAAATTGAAATGGAGCTAGTATACCAATCTTTTAGGTGAAATATATTTTTCACTAAAAAAATATCATCATCATCAGCGGTCCTGTGTTGGTCATAAACCGAAACCTTTAATTACTTTTAAACTAGTGTTGTTTGTTCTCATACATGCTTGTATAACTTAGGTGAGTATGTTGTTTAAGCCCCATGTTTCATTCACTCGGCTGCGTGATGCGACCCTAGGGCTAGTTATGTCTCGTAATCTAGATTATGGCGTGCAGACGCGAGCTTTTCTCCGCACTCGGTTTCCGCGTAATGGCGTGAGGGCGGGATGGTTCCACTGGGCGGAGTTTACGAGAAAAATGCACCGCCTAGTCGTCGCCACGCCCATCGTGTTCACTCACAACCATTTTACTTTTATAATATGCCACGGCTATGTGTGTGAGTATACAGACGGCGGCATACAGACGCCGACCTCACCAAATGTACTTAAATGTACAACGGACGTGTGTGTACATTAGCATGTCTACAGAACGTGAGCCTGAGTCAACTTATGTGTACACCATTTATTACAAACGAAGCATACATGTGCATAAAATAGTATTCTTGCATCTTAGAATAATGACTATTAAAAAAAACGATATTACGATCTTGGATCGTTTAATATGTATGCACCTCATTCCACAAGCAACGACCTAAGACCAAGGGCTTAAGCTGATCCATCTTTTCGATTTAATATCCATTAAGCCCTTTTTTAAAAGATCTAAAATAAATTATGTTTTTGAAGTAGGTACGTGATGGTTAAGGAACAACAAGCCATCGATGCCAATTCTGTATTCGAAGCCATAACATTATATTATTACTAGCTGACCCGACAGACGTTGTCCTGTCCTACCAATGAATATTGAATTCGAATAGGTATAATTAATAAAAAAAAGTGTGTTTATTATTCTAATGCTTTATGATATACAACATTCTTAGTTTTTTTTTTCTTACGCGTATATAAATAGTTTTGTTGGTATTCCGACACGGGAACAGGCGACATATAACTGGCCATGTGAAAAACATGGATTTTCAAGATTGATGCCACAAACACTTAGCGACTGCCCTTGAGATTTATTTATCGACATTGCGAATGCTAGCCGCACTGGAAATTGCAACCGTTTAAAGTCGAATGGTATGTCGTTAGGAATCAAAGGAATCCGTGGGATCAAAACGTCTTCGCCTTTGTCCCTTCCCTTTCAAAATTGTGGCTTCGATGACGTTTTTCATTAATTTATTCACTGCAAGTCAGGTACCATTACAAAGACGTATGTAAATTGTAATTAAATATGTAAATTGAACTTTTCATAATAGGCGTAATGGCTCTGAACTAATTGTGATATACACTAAGAAATTCAGTTTTCTTAAATCCTTTTTGTGGGAAATAATAAATAAATTATTTTAGATGTATTTTTTATCATTAAAATAACGATTCGACCGAAGCATTCACGTATTCTGTCAATTCTATGTCAAATGTCATAATGTTACATTAAAAAAGTTTATATTGTCCAAAGCACTAAGGTTAGATTAAAAATAATATTATATGGTGGTTAAGTATTCTTAAATAAGTGTTCTTAAATTTTCTAATTTTCCTCGTATTTTTTTATTTTTCTTCTTTCATAAGAACCTTCTCCTGACAATCACAACAAAAAAACATTAGTGAAATCGGTCCAGCCGTTCACGCGTGACCAAGAGAAATTGGGATTCATTATTATATAGTTGACCCGGCAAACTTCGTACCGCCTAACAATCAACGAATGTCGTGTTACATATTACCTGACTTTTATTTTTGATTGTATGTATATAAATATTAAGTTCACCACTTTATTGGGATAAAAATACAGAAATAAAAAAGTACAAAATCAAGTGCATCAATCGGGTGTCAGCAAGACATGATTAAATTAAACTATATAGTATACATGTAAGTACATATTGTGCGGAATGGGAAGCACTGGGTTTCAATTCTCTGCATTGCAGCACCAGCGTGGTGGGCTAAAGCATAAACACTCTCAGTTGTAGAGAACGACCATGCCCAGCAGCGGGACGTATATGGGCTGATAATAATGATGATGATGATGAAGCACTGTGTGATATACATTTTTTTTTATTGTCTACATTGACATCAAAAATAATCATTTGTTTATCGTCATGACGAAAGCAAGTAGAATCGGGGACTGAATTAGTTTAAACTCAAAGGGCATATCCGTTGGAATCATCGAAATCCTTAGAGTGTGAACCAACTCATCTTTAATTTTTGCTATGAGTATCGTCGCGTTAATTGTATTACTCGTACTCAACAGTTTTCTTAAACCAAGCGCATTACATTGCTATTTTCGTAGTTTCGGGTGTTTTAGATTTCGAAGCATGATGACCGACTACCGAGTCCACCGTCAGTTGAAAATTGTAAACAGGCACAACCAAGGAGTTCTTGATATATTTTCCTTAGTTAAATCATAATAAATTTCTGAACGCACGCATAAATATTTGACAACCAATAAATATGTCAATCCCTTTTTATTAATGACACTATTCTACATTTTTAAAATTTAAAATATATACGCAATTATTCGAATATTATGGACATATGTTGTCCATTCAAACCTTTATTTAAATACGTTCTTTAATTTGAGGGGACCATTAACCGTATTGACGGGATAAACATCAAATGTCTGACAGGATATTAGGTAGAAAGAACAGTTTATATGAGAAAATTAAATTGTTGTTTTTACCATATTCCTCGCAATTTTCTTAACTTTTTCTTTCATAAGAACCTTCTCCTAACAATAACAAACACAACAAAAAAAGAATTTGCGAAATCGGTCCAGCCGTTCACGCGTGATGCGGCGACCAAGGCAAATAGGGATTCATTTTTATATATAGATATAGATATAGATGGTATTATAATTGACATCTACAAAATTTAGCTACGCGTCACTCAACAATGACATACCTATTGTTAATAATTATTAGTTTCATTCGTTCATCACATCTGGCAGCCCTGAATCAATAAATCATCAACGTACATTTTAAAAATGGAACATATTTTTACATAAATAAATATTTTATTTACAACCTCATTTTATTTCATTTAATTATAACCTCTTTATATTTCTTTAAATATTTTTATTTTTTTGACGTTTAATAAATCCCGCCTGACATGTTGTATTTAATATAATATGATATTGTTAGTAATTATTATATTTAGTAGGTAGATGGAAAAAAATATGAGGTAGGCACTGTTACACGTAGCCGGGGTCATTTGTATCCACGGCGCGGCGGCGTAAAGATCCGTGACACGCGACAAGTTACAATGGATCCTATGGACGCTTCCAGTTATTTAATACCAGATTGGCTAGAACATTGTATCGAAGACAATAAGGATGAAGGTATATAATTAACGTTATTAATATCATGATGCTAGGAACTTCATAGTGTTGTCCTTATTATATGAATGAAGTGTTTTTTAGGCAGAAGTTAATGCACGGATGTTGTTAACTGTGGTTTTTATTGTATTTTATTTATGTATGTTTATACAAATAATAAAATAGGTATAACATAATCCTTAAATCCACGTGCCGGAAAGCGCAACGTGGGACGTCCTCCGACAAGATGGTCGGACGACCTTGTGAAGGTCGCGGGACGTCGCTGGATGCAGGCTGATTCCAACAGGTCCCTGTGGAAGTCATTAGGAGAGGCCTATATCCAGCTGTGGACTTCCATTGGCTGATGGATGGATAATCCTTAAATGTGTCTAATAAATACTCTTAATTAGCTCAATAGTACAACCTGATTTGTTCCTTCTTCTTGACGTAACATACTTGTTAGGTGTCATCTAGTCTCTGTCAATTAATATTATCTACCGGCAATGATCATTTACCGTTATCGTTAAGACGGTGTCATTATTCAAAAATAATTATTAAATGTACGCGTCAATTTTACCGAACTTGGTCGGTAAGTGCAGTGTATAGTACAAAAAATATCACTACATATAAGGATACTAAAGAGTAATAACGGCTTATTTATAATTAAGAAATGCATTTTTTTTTTAAATGTACCGACATAAGTGTTAACTATTCAGCGAATTGCTACACAAAATCGAATTATTCTCGATTCTATTTGACGATTTCGACTTTGTGGTGAATGGGCAGACTTTCATGATATTGCACTACCTCAGTTGATTATTTACTTTCTATTTTTTGTTACATTTTCTATAAAAGCGTGTATTTTAGTTTTTTTTTAACTATTATTTATTTTAGGCCTTATCTATTAAGATGATTTAAAATAATAAATGTCGTTTTCAGTATGTAATGACGATCCGTCGTGGCCAATCAAGTTGTTGGGCATGTCGTGTAGGAAGCTAGTGTGGAATTTGTGCGACACACTGGGTGTCCACAAGAGGGGTATTCCCGGCCAGGTCTGCCGCTTGGTGGAGCGGTACCTGGCTGCGCGGTTTAGAGCACTAGCCATATCTAATGCTCGTGAGTAAATACTCTTTTTTTTCTTTATATCTGAAGTCTAAGACCTATACCCTCTCAGATGTAGAGGAGGCCCGTGCCCAGCTGTGGGACGTATATGGGCTGATGATGATATCTGGACTTCCATTTGGACAGCATGGTCACGGTCACTTTGTTGTATCAGTATAATAAACAGCGTCAGCCTGGCGTAGTATTGTGTGGTCTAATCGCAAATTGAACTGGGGTTTTGTCGTCGTGCAGTTAGCAGGAATAATAGTTATTGGTTAACTGCTGTCATGTAAGCACTAACGATAGTAACTGACTTCGCTTATAGTCTTTCCGAAGCGCAGATGTGTGTTAACTAGAACATAACTGCACTTAACCGATTTGCTGGTTAGTAAGTTATACTGTTCCCGCATATTTAAGACTTTTACTGTAATATTTACGTATCCTTAATGAGTCTAGAAGTTTAGCATACACGTTGTTAAACTTATCCGGAAAAATACTTATCCGGGTATATACACAGATTTACACCATACATTACACTGGTTATTCTGGTGGATTTGAATATGTTGTCATCTGTAAATATATAAACAGAAACAGTATAATTATATCAATAAATAATGCATTTTGTATTTCTAATTACATTGAAGTGAATCTCAAATCTAACAGCAATTATTTAATAAATAACATAACATAACATGACTTTTTATCGATTATATTTTTTATTAAATATTCAGCTCCTTTTCTGTAATAGAGTTGTAAAGCCTAATTTTTTTTCGTTCCATTCTTCAATAGTACCTACAAATGTACTTTTTTCCTCAAAGAAGTCTTGTATTTTCAGCGCTAGATGAGTGGAACCAGCTCAGGATTTCTATGGTGGTTCGAATGCCTTTACTGATCGCCTCAGCTATACAACTATCGGGGAAGCTGTTCACAGTGGCGACTCATTTGCGTCCGAGCATTATTCAGAAAGTGTTGAAAATTAAGGGCATGCCTCACACTATAAAGCAGATCACCGAGGCGGAGATTGATTTTTTTAAAACATTGGGTGAGTATTTGTTTTAATAAACCAGTCGTGCGAAGTCCCGGTCATAAAATTTCTCTCTTGATGGATCATCATCTTCATCATCAGACCAAATACGTCCCACTGCTGGGCACGGCCCTTTTCTATAACTGAGAAGGTTAAGGCGTTAGTCCACCACGCTGGCCTAGTGCGGGTTTTGATGAATAAAAATTATTAATTGACATTATTTTAGTAGTCAAATATTTTACAATACGAGCATGTGATGTGCAATCCCGGGTTCGATTTCCGGGTCGGGCGAAATGTTATTGGGTTTTTCTATAGGAAATTCTCAGTAGCAGCACGGAGTCTGGAAAAGTGCCCGAAAAACGGCAATAGGCGTGCCCCCTATGACGTGGACGAAAACACAATTGGCGAAATGTGGGTGCAGAAATGCATCTCTGCCTACCCCTTCAGGAAATACTGGCGTGAGCTTATGATTTTCCGAAGCTCGTTGAGTGGCGATTATCATTCCATTTTTTTTTTTTTTTTTTTTTTGCCATTTTTTTTTAACTAATGTTGAATAGATGCAGAAAAGGTGTCTAACGAGATGTGGGCGAGTTAATAATTGCAAATTTCATATGCACAAACGCCCAAACCCGCACAATTTTTTGTAGGCTATACAAATGTTTTTACATTTTAGCTTTGAAAGATTTTTTTAGCTTCGAGACCAATTCTTTCGTATGTTTACTTGTAATCATTAAACGTAATTCATTAAATAAAGTTACAAGGTTTTCATTATGACATACAAACTTGTAATCTCATACTGAAATTAAGGAGACCTTTCGTCACACAAAAATACAGTTTCAGTGACAGTCAGTTACAGTGTAGCGGTACTTCCATATAAGCCCAAAAGCCCAGTTTGCCTTACATAATTCCGAATAATAATCTTTAAGTTTTAAATCTTTATTTAACAAAAGCAATTTGACATATAAATGAGAATATGCTGACCCCACAATAAACAATTACATGCTAGACATTACACAATTAACATGCAACGCTTTTGTGCTTCTATGAGAATACAGCCACTGCTTCCGTCATACAAAAATGACAGTTTCTAGCTATTTTTTTTATTTTTTTTTAATTATTATTATTTATTTATTTAAATACACCCAACAGTCACCATACATAGTTCTGACTCCACATTAAGATACAAGTCTTGTATCGTGGGTATCAGACACTACGAGAGATATTTCGGTCTTACAAACACTCAGACCCGAGACAAATAGGTACTTGTGGATCACACAAACATTTGTCTCGGTGCGGGGATCGAACCCGCGGCCCCTCGTTTCGCAAGCTGGTATCTAGCCAACTGCGCCACGGGACTGTCATTATTGACAATACAAGTACACATACATTAAACTCGAAGAACATTGTAGATTTTCGCATGCCGCTGCGGACTAGTGTGGAAACGGCGGAGCTTCTCGCGACGGAACTTGGTATGCCGCCGGAGATGCTGCCCGGAGTGTCCGCCATCGTCGACCTGGCCGAGTTCCACCGGTTCAACATCCAGAACGATCTCACACACACTGCTACTGGAAGCACAGAAACTGCCAGTAAGTTGTTCATATTTTATTGACAGCATCATCATCATCAGCCCCGTGGCGCAGTTGGCTAGACACCAGCTTGCGAAACAAGAGGCCGCGGGTTCGATCCCCGCACCGCGACAAAGGTTTGTGTGATCCACAAATATTTCCTTCGGGTCTGGGTGTTTGTGAGACCGAAAAGTCTCTCGAAGTTTCTGATACCCACGACACAGGACTAGTATCTTAATGTGGGTCAGAACTACGTACGTGACTGTTGGGTGTATTTATTTATCAGCCCATATTATACGTCCCACTGCTAGGCACGGGCCTCTACAACTGAGAGGGTTTAAGCCTTAGTCCACCACGCTGGCCTAGTGCGGGTTGACGGACTACACACCTAAGAAATTCCTAAGAACTTTTTAGGTGTGCAGGTTTCATCACGATGTTTTCCTTTACATAACCGCACATAACTTCGAAAAGTCATAAGTGCGTGACTGGGGTTTGAACACACGATCGTCGAGATTCGGCTGATGAGAAACCGCGCAGTACTTGTGCGTTGTAGAATCAATGGTTTTCCACTCCCCTGGCTGCTGGAAACTAATTAATTGGACTGGTGATGCGTTAATGTCCGTGCACTCCGATTGATATTACGTCTGCATTGGCAATGACAAAAGACATTCTGCATTTACTCCGAAGCGTAAATACAATACTTGCAATTCGGCTATTATCCAGTCACGTGAATCAGAGGCCTATGTCAATTTAAATCATCCTCGTACTTGTTATTATTTATCATAGTGTAGTTCATCAATGATTAAATTTTGGGTAAAGATTTTAAGTCTATTATATTGTCTACTAGCTGTGCCCGCGAATTCGTCCGCGCGGTTTTTTTTTAAAAGAAAATTTATAAACTAAAAGTAGCCTAAGTTACTCCTTATTAAATCAGCTATCTCCAGTGAAAGTCCCGTTAAAATTGGTACACCCGTTTCAGAGATTAGCCGGAACAAACAGACAGACAGACAGACAGACAAAACAGACACTCCAATTTTATTTATTAGTATAGATAGATTATTTAATTCTATTAAACAGGATTCTATTATTGAGGGTATTGTCTGATCCTAATGATGAATCTAATAATTACATTTATTAGTAGCAACTATATAACGATTCCAATGTATGGACAAAACTTACTGCAGGAAAAACACTGAAAGAAAGCACATCGCACAATTTATGTATGAATGTCCTGTATGATTTTATGATCTTTTTGGATGTATTTATGTACTCGTATATGTATATATTGTAATTGGTATATTGTTTATATCTTCAGCCCATAAAAGTCCCACTGCTAGGCACGGGCCTCTGCCATTGAGAGGGCTTTAGGCCACCAGGTTGGCCTGATGCGGATTGGCGGAACACACACCTAAGGAATCCCTAAGAACTTTTAGGTGTTCAGATTTCTTCACGATGTTTTCCTTCACCGTTACAGTAAGTGATAATTGATTGCGAATACACACATAACTTCGAAAAGTCAGGTGGTTTGAACCCGCGACCGCCGAGATTCTCGACCGCGCGCTTAAACCTCGAGGCCATCGCTTCTTCATATATTTTATATTATATCTGTATCTGTATGTGTGAATCTATTTATTTGTCTGTGTTATATGTAAGTAAAAAATATGTATTTTGTTACTGGTCTACTATTAATATTTTGTTTATATTGTTTTCACATTAACATTCTTTATGTATGTACATACCCACTTTTTTATCTCTGCATCGCCTTAAGGTCGACTGTTAGAGAATGCCTAAGGTATTATGTCAGAATAAGTACAAATTGTATAGTAAGCATAAATGAATACAAACTTTTAGCAATATAAAAATTTCAGTTTTGTCGTATATGATCGTTTGTTTTTTGTTTTGTTTCCCAGCGAAGAAACATCTGCGCACGCTGGACTTGTGCGCGGGTTCCGTTGTAGCAGCCGCGCGGCATCTCAACTTCCAAGGGCCGGACCCTGCGTTGAGATTGTCGTCAATGATCCGCACGCCCATCCTCTACATCTTGTGTGTCTCCAACCTCATCCTAAAGCACATACACAAGAACCATTCGGAACCGCTCATCCTGAAGAAACGTAAGATCCACTGATCAAATCCATGCCTCACCGGCCTTCGAAAACTTAATTTGTATTTTTTTTTTGGTAGTTACGCAGAGGCCGACGAGTCATTGAGCAAATGTGTAATTACCTCTTTCTTATGCATGCAATTTGATGGCAATAAGGTAGTATAGGGTAAAGGCGGGATAGATGCCCCACTTTTTGAAATAACCTCATAATTTTTAAAATATTAATTTTATATAAATAATGTCTATGAATTTAGCTAGGTCAATCTCTTATCTTTAACTATGATTTGATTGTTTTGACCTATAAATTATAGATTATGAGGATTTTAACTTCTCGTGGAACTCCTTTTTTGGGGATAGATGCCTACCCGTATGGATAGATGCCCCACCATGAAAATACGAAGAGGGATAGATGCCTGCGTCGTGGGATAGATGCCCTTCATAAACTCAACTAAACTTTTATGAGGTTTTGAGGACAATAAGTGTATAGTTTCAAAAGGCCTCTCCTAAAACAGAAATTGTAAATAATTGCCTAGTGTTTAGCCGAAGGGTGGTTTCAGTTTTCCACATCTTGAGTAATTATTTCTGAAAAATGTACAGGTATCATATAGCGAGTGCAGACACTTTATACATTGATTCCAGTCGGATTTAGATTTCGAGTTTTTTGTAGTTTTCAAAACATTCAATGCAGTTATCTTTACTCGTATCTTTAGGCTAACTCTCTCCATCTCTCTCGGTGCTCTTTGCCGGAAAATCTTTAGGTTTCTTTTCCTTAATTTTATAGTGAGTTGATCTGTCTTCATCTTCATTAAACTATAAATAATTCACCGTTTTAGTTGTTCGTGGCCCTAGTCAACTCTTAAATAATTATAATTTTCTTTATCACATAAATTAGCTCTAGGTCATCATCGTTGTTATCACTAAAATAATTCTTTTCCTTTCTTTTTTCTTAAGATGTTTTCTTTGATAGTTTCAATTCAAGTAGGTAGTATTCGTGGCGTGGTTCTATTAAAATCAAAGAAAATCTAAATATTTTATAGTGATAAGAATCACATAATAAATATAACAGAACACAAAAATATTTTCAAAATATAATTTGAAGCCACATATAGGTACATATGGTGCATGGAGGGATAGGTGCCCCTAGGGGCATCTATCCCTCAAAAAATCAGGGCAACTATCCTTTTTGATAGGGATAGATGTCTTGGACATATTTAAATAAATAAAAAACAAAAGAGCAACTATTTACATCTAGATGTATACTTAAGGAATCAGTATACTGACATAATAAAAAATATAACGGAATTAATGAGTACTTATAAAGTTATACAACAACAAATAATAACCTTTTAAAATATTGCGTGTTTTTGAAGTTCGTCGGGGAAATGAATGCCCACACCAGCGAAACTTATCCTCACTGCACGTCGGTCCATGGCTAACTAAGGTGAGGGGTGATCACGGCTCTTGGTTATACTATTGTTTCTTAGTCACGAGTTTGGGAAGTTAGGTTTTTTGATAATGCGGCATCTATCCCACTGGGGCATCTATCCCGCTTTTAACCCTATGCTTCATTTTCCATTAACAAAGAGTTGTCACAAATAATATTTGGTGATGAATCTTAGCTCATATAACTTTAAATCACAGGATTGATTTAAGTTATTTAAAATATTTCTTCCAACTACTTTGTTTTTTACATTGTTCTGCGTTAGTATAGAGTTATACGAATTTTAGTGTATAAGTATTCATTTTGTTTTGGTATCCTTTTGTTCCTTACACTCCGTACAATTCTTTTGTTTGCTAATTATAAATCTTTCTCAATTAATTCCTTATATCCCTAACCCTCTTACGTATAATATTTTGTATTATAATAAAAGTAGAGTGTTAATGAGCTTCGTTTTGATTGTATGTTTTATGTAAAACTGCACGAAAAAATCATTCGACAAAATAAAGGTACATAGGAAAACATGGATACCCATATTTAAACTTCATTATATTAATTAGATTTAAGCTTTATTAAATTTTTTTATCTTAAAACGTGTTCATTATTTACCTTTTTTTATCTAAGTAGCCTTATTTAACACTTATACCGCAATGGTAAATATATGTGCATACGTGAGTTGACTCCTGTATACTTAAAATGTAGTACACACAGTAGTATTTTTTACACAGAAGTTATATCAGTTATAGTGCCCACGAAGTAGGCGGCGAGTCTATTGCCGTTTACCAAACGTTTTCCGAAGACTCTGGTGTCACAGAATTTCAGAAAGTCCCAATAGTTCAACCCGATTTTTTTTCCTGAAATCTGTAATTCGTATTCCGCGTGCTTATTGAAAAAAAAATCTAGTTGCCTCGTCGCCTTTTATCGGGACCGATTTTCTGGTCGGGCAGTGTTATTTGGTTTTTCCATTACGAAATTCTCAGCTGTTCGGAATCTGGAAATGTGTCGGTTATGTACGGAAAAAACATGATGGGCTAAACGTGACTTCAAACAAGAGTCTGCCAAACTTTTCGAGCTACAGGCGGGAGTTTGTATGCAAACCGATCTCTTTAAAGCCAATCTATTTCATTGTAGCGTGCATGGTTGTAGGTGGGATCGCAGGTCTGGTGTCTACAGCCACGAAGCTCTTTCAAAGGATATTAAAGTCGGCCGCCGCCACAACGCGCTCTTTGACCGGCCAAGCGCGATAAATTGATGCGCGTTTGGATCACCAAACATAAGTTTAATATCGGTGATTAATATCACAATATTGTGTGCATCTGTACATTTCAAGGGGTTGATGCATTATCCCTTTGTTGTTTCTTGAAATAACTTCAATTTTCCGATAATTGCAATTTGTGAGGAACACGGTGAAGATGTGGTGTGTTAGTATAGACAAAACAAATGGGGTATGGAAATGGCATCTTTATCGATTCTTTTTCTTGAGATACAGCCTGGTGACAGGCAGACGGACAGACAGCGAAGTCTTAGTAATAGGGTCCCGTTTTTACCCTTTGTTTACGGAACCCTAAAAAGGAAAGATTTAATTGTTTGTAATCTTTTTGTAACAGAAAAACGTAAAAACTACTTTACAGGTTTCGATGTTTTTTGACATGCAGATAGACGCGATCTTGGGCAAGGATATAAGCTACTTTTTAAATCAACTTGCGACGGGCGAAATGGAGCCCAGCTGCTGCCAATTTATCATCATCAGCCCATATACGTCCCACCTTCTCTACAACCCAGAGAGTTGAGGCTTTAGTCCACCACGCTAGCCAATAAGCCAGCAGTAGCAGGTTACTAACTGTGTAGATTTCATATTAAATTTTTAAAGAAGAGTAGTAATAAAATAGAAATTAATGTAAAGTTAACGATCAGAAAGTTTGTGGGACATTAGTAATTATGGCAGCGGTTGGATGAGGAGGGCCGAAGATCGAGCCCAGTGGCGTGCCATGGGAGAGGCCTATGTCCAGCAGTGGACGTGAAAAAGGCTGTTGATGATGATGAGTAATTAATGTGGAAAACGAATAAAGGTAATTTTAAATTACATTTTTGATAGGTAATCATCGAGTCATTGTTGTTTAGTAAAACCAAGCTTTCGCTAGCTGCAAAAGATACTAGGTAAAATAGTGGTCTCACTTGGAGTGATATTGGTATCAACAACCAACATTAGCCAACATTGGTGTTGGTTTTATACTTTTGACATTCTAATCAACTTTCACTAAGATATTTGTGTACCTTCACACAAATCTATCCATGTATTGATTTTTCCAGACTCATCTAACTTTAATATCAGAAACAAACCCTTCAGATATCTATTGAATAATGTTATTTGGTAAACATTTTTTTAACAATGTCAAAGTATTGGAGCAAATTAAATAAGAAAGAATAAAACGTTATGACTGGAAGCCTGTTTTACTTTACCTTAAAAAAGTCATTGTTTTCGAATGCAGTAACTTCAATTTACACGATTGTCGTAATTGTGAATCGCATTAAATATCGCATTGTTTACTGGCCATGCTATATTACCGATCTACCTTAAATTATGCCAATGATGTTGTTACAATAAAAAAGAAATATGTTCAGTTCAGTTCTTCATTTGTGGCTTTTGCAGAACAAAAATAGGAAGTCTACGGAATCATTACACGTGAATATGACAGACGTTCATAACGTTTCGAATAGACCAATTAAAAATAAAGTAAGCATGGCTCTTGGCAGAAGACGTAACAATCCTTCTAATAAAGAACACAAGTAAGGCGGATAGAATTTAATTAAACAGCAGTAGGCGGGGAGACGGTCGACCGCGCGCCGCGCCGCAAATAATCCGCAAAATGTTAACAAGTTATAAAAATTATGAATTAACGTCGACGTGACGAGGGTCCGGCGGGACGGGGAGAGGGTCCGCGGGGGAGACGCAACAATAGATGCTGCTTTAGGGCGCCCAATAAAAACTTGACAAATGGCGTTTCATAATCGCATCGCATTCCAAGCCTCGTCACAGGGACTCGGGATCATCCTCCCCAACGAAAATATGTCTGCTGAACTGAAATTGCCTTGCGCTCGCTCGTTTCTACCACTTATCACTGACATGTCCACAAAAGAAGCCGCAGTTCCTGTTATATTGGTAGTGTAGAGAGAAAAATCAGTATAAAAGCAAATACAATTGAACACAAGAGCCATTGAGGCATGCTTGGTGTAATTTTCGCAATGAAGCATGAGTGTTAGTACAAGCACTACGAGCGTTTAGCCCAGATTGTCTCAAACACTTGAGTGGGAACGAGGATGTAAGCTCTTCACGTAGTTAACTATAATAGCGGGGCGTCGGAGCGCAAATATCGTCCCTTGCAGTTTCCTTTAGTTAACTGCATGTTGTATTCGATACTAATATATCTTTGTTGCAATGCAATATTACGACTTTGTTACAAGAATTAGAATTCTTAGCTAAATTAAAATACAGTTAATGATGACACTCATTAAATAGATTTAAACAATCCCACCTGTGGCGCAGTTGGCTAAACACCAGCTTGCGAAACGAGAGGCCGCGGGTTCGATCCTCGCTCCCAGACCAATGTATGTGTGATCAAAAAATATTTGTTTCAGGTCTGAGTGTTTGTGAGATCATAAAAATTCTCGTAGCTTCTGAAAAGCACAAGACTCGTATCTTAGTGTGGGGACAGAACTAGGTATGTGTCTGTTGGGTGTTTATTTATTTATTTATCTAAGTGATTTAGGGCGACGACGTAAGAAATTAGTTGAGACTTTAATGTCTTATTATATAAATTGTACGAAAAAATAATTTACCTATTTCTACAATCGTATTTGCATTTTTTCTTAGATAATATTGATTAAATCCGTAATACACTATGTCAAACGCAAAGGGAAAATAAAAAAGTGATTTTGTTTTTCTTCATAACACAAATAATTTGAATTGAGGGCTTGGAATCCTTTGCAAAAACACTTTGAATTTAGAGACGCCAGACTTTAACCAGTGTGACATGTGAAATTAGTGTTCAAAAATGGAAAAAAATGCTTTGTGCTTTAAAATGGACTATTATGACTGCCTCGTGGTCTCGCGGTACAAATATTTGCCATGCAATCTAGAGGTCCTGGGTTTGATCGAATCCAAGACCTCGGGATCACTCAGCAGATACTTGTGTCACGAGACAGTCCAGAACACGAGGCAGTCCTGATAATCTAACACCGTAGCCATCAACGCGCGTTGTGCCTCGGAAATGATCTATGGGGTCAGTTTATTCTCACATAAAACTGTTGGGGGGTCATAAAGTAAGTCTCGGCACTATTATTGCGTCAAGTAAAGAATGCGGGGTAATAAGGGCACGTCGTTGGTCGCCAAAATATTATGTTGAGTGTAGCACCCTACCACAAATCGCGCTCACTCACTCCGCAATGTTATTAAAAATAATTTCTCATTTTTATTGCGATTCCTTTGTTAGTGGCCGGTGTAATAAATTGCTGCTTGGATTAACAAGTTTTATTTAGTTTATGGTTAGATGTGTGACTTTTAGCTTTTAATCAAGAGTAATTTATTGTGACTGCCTCGTGGTCTCGCGGCACAAGTATGTGCCGTGCGATCTAGAGGTCCTGGGTTCGATTTCCGGGTCGGGCAAAGTGTTATTGGGCTTTTCCATTAGGTAATTCTCAGTAGCAGCACGGAGTCTTGAATTGTGCCCAAAAAACGGCAATAGACTCGCCTTCTATTACGTGAGACTGATACATACATGGAAATGTGGGTGCAGAAATGCACTTCTGCCTACCCCTTCGGGGAATACAGGCGTGAGTTTATGTTATATTAATAGAAATAGATATGTGTCACCCTGATCAGCAAAACAAATTTTATCCATGTAATTTAATTCCTATATACCTAGATGTATGTATTTGACACCGAAGTTTTGATATCGTTGACAGAAGACACGTATTAGGCTGCCACATTAATATAACTCCTATCCTGTGTGTTTAGGATATCTCTCTCCATTCCCTCTATAGTAGCGGAGGCCTGACCCAAGCAGTGAACGTATTGACCATATAGGAATGTTTTTGTTTTTTTTTATACTGGCACGGCAAAGTGACTCCACTGTACCTGATGGTAAGCACAGTGGAGTATTAAAAAAAATATATAAAAACTGGTTGGGTTATCAACAATCTACGAAACTTAAATAATAAAAAACTAATTTAAAGATATACAAGAACACATAGAACAGTTGGATGAGACTAGAAAGGAAATGTCAGCATGCCGAGCGTGCCGAACCTACGATGAGACTATCATATGTTTGACACGGCCGCTTCATAGTGATTCGGGTAGCTTTTCAAGACTTTTATAAATGTGTGACAACCAATAGTAGCCCTTCATTTTGTTTGAAATTTTCATCATTGATCATCTAATAGCAGAATTTATTCTGTTTACAGACACTTAGTCCAGTTATTTTAGTTATTTTAAACTCCAATCTGCGGAATAATTCCTAGTGAGCTGAATTTTTGTATACACCTTTATTACGGTGTTATAATGAAGATGTGGAAAATCGACATTGATATCGTGCCGGCTATATTTTAAATATTGTGTCAATATTTTATTGAATATTTTAGGATCTAGTCTCAGCTCATTCCTCCCACACCACTGCACAAGACTGTCAAGGAATTCTTGTAACATAACTGAGTCTTTGTTATATTCAATAATCCTGAAAAACTGAAGGTCCTCTGTATATAAAAGGGATTTTAAAAATTAAATTATTTCCGGAATGTCATTAACGAATATGTTGAACAGAATTGGACCTAGAAATGACTCCAGGGGAACACCATATGTAGTACATTGTGTTAACAACATGAAATCATTTACTACTATGTAAAAGGGACGATTTACAAAGAAAAAACGAATGCGATCTATAAAACCTCCTAATAATTCGATCAAAAGCTATGCTAAAATAGGTGTTATTTTTTTTTATTATTTTAGTTTTTATTTAACAAAGGGAAACAGTAGTATAAATATAATTAATATAGTATAGCAAATTAGTTACAATACATATACATTCTATATTATAGGGGTTGCTGTCTACGGGTTGACTTACTTACAAGAAATGAAACAAAAAAACGGCTGCGCCTTCCGTCGGCATACGTTACGAGCACGCGACATGGAATTTGAATTTTCAAAAGGTGAAACCAATCAATATAATCAATATCTTTTCGGAATTTTTAGTACCGTTCTTACTACATTTCTGATTTACCAATAATCTATCAATGGAGTCCGCACTCGCTCTTTTGTAGAAAAAAAATTTTGCAAATAGATTCGTTCGAATCTCAAATCCTGACAAACGCAAGAAGAGAAACTCTCTGTCGTTGTGTATTATAATTATGTATAAAGTACCAATTAATAATGTAGAATAAATATATTATAACGCATGATAACACCTTTAGTTCTAGGATTAAAATGAACAGTACGCGAAAGACGTCTCATTACGGAGTCTGCAAACGTTTACACGAAAATCTGTAATAATTTCGCCCCTCGAACTTAAATCTCGATTGGCAGAATATTAAAGTCTGCCTACCCCCTCGGGAATATAGGTGTATCAGTATATTAACTTACGCATGCACTAACAACATTAACGCGACAGTAACTACCGGTCTGTCTGTGACTTGTCAGGTCAAACTGCTGAATTGTTTGTTATACATTCTAGCATAGACATAGGTATATGGAGAAGTTACATACGAGTACATTGGATATACGGTTAACCAACCACAACATATTTTATAATGCTAACGTTTTGTAACACTGTTAAGTAAAAACGGGGCTACTTGCTAAAATCCAAACATCACTACTTTTTATTATCCAGAAATTCAGTTACTGGTTTCGATATTTTTTTCTAATAATATCTTTTATAAACATTGTTGTAACATCTGAATATTTGAATCCTGGTAACAAAGACATCAAGATCTCACCGTCGGTTATGTAATGCAGATAATATTATCATAAGATGCATAAAATATATTCTAGATGAACCCAGCAAATGGCCGCGCAACTGGAGTTATGTGAGGCTTAAATTTGTTCCAATCTGAAATTCATCGAAGTTTTCAGATAGCGTAATCCTAATTCGGCGGGGTTATTTTTCACGGTGCTGTGGGCGGTGGGGCGTGTCGTGGGCGCGCCCGCCCAGCGGAGTCGCCGCGCCGTCAGTTCTCACCGGGCTTGGTCGCGGGTGCACGCCGTGTCTGCTACCCCATCGTACTTGGAACGGGCGCTCACTTCCGCCGCTGCAAGGTACGTAAACTTTCCGCTCATTTGAACGTTTTGGGGTAGATTTCGTAGTCAGAAAATTAAGTGCCATTCATTTTGTCGTTGAAAAGAATTCATTTAGTGCATTAAAATAAATTTTAAGAAGCTGTGAGCAACTTTTTTTTTTTTTAATCATATATTGCGTATTATTAAATTTGTGGTAACAAAAATTATTAATTATTAAAAAAAAAGGAAAGTGACGCAAAAATTAATAACCTACTATAATTAGTTTAAATAATGTGATTTCTAATTCAAAATGTATTTTGTTACTTAATTGTTGATGTTTTTACTGTTTATTTCATTTATTAAACCGTTTTTTTTTTCGTTTTAACAATAGCATAAAATAACTTTAGCAGTGTGTTAAATATTTATAGTACATTGTTTAAATACCTTGTTCTGTATATTGAAAATTATAATTTTTCATTGCAAAATGGTTGTTCATTACGTGGAATGTCAGCCGTCTTTGTTTAATTGTTCGTTCTTAAATATTTTATCGCAATTTTAAAAGTTGTTTCCCATCAAAGTAGCATAAAAGATTACCCCAAAATGTTTCATCAAAATATTCTTTCATTTCTTGTAAATTTAGAAGTACAATAGTACTACAATAATTATTCTGTCGAATTAAACTTTCTGCAAAACACGTTGATTATCAAAACGTCGTTTGCGTAAGTCTCATGATTCCAGGTATTAAAGTGATACTAATATAATATCATTTCATCTCAGAATATGTAAAATTCAAATAATCCGTTCCAACTGCGATGTAAAATCCTTTAAAAATAATTTATATATTTTAAATTTATTTTATAATAATCTCATAATTACTTTCTACCGACTAACCGACGATAAAAATGGGTTAGGGAAGTTTTAGAGCAAAAGTTAAATAATTCCTTTTATTCCAGAACTTGGTAACAACTTTCGAATGACGTTTGTTCAGGTTACGTAGAACTTTGCTATAGAATAAAATTAAACAATAAGGCGTACAAAAATTATAATCTGTTATTCAATAAATACGTTATTAGATACATTTGAACCGAACATTTTCATTATAAATGCGCTTTTTGATATAGCCACTTATTACATTTAGAAATAAAACTGAGACGTGTAACAACATTTCTTTTTGCTATTAGAAATAATGTGTAAATTGTATTTTATAAACTTTTTTTATGGGAAAGGAGGCAAACGAGCTAGTGAGCCACCTGATGTTAAGTGGTCAACACCGCCCATGGACACCCACAATACCAGAGGAATCATCGGTGCGTTGCCGGCCTTTGAGGAAAATATAGGCTCTTTTCTTGAAGGTCCCTAAGTCATATCCATTCGGAAATACCGCCGAGGGAAGCTGATTCCACAAAGATGTTGTGCGAGAAAGGAAACACCGTTTAAACCGCACTGTTGAGGAACGCCATTCATCTAGATGGTAGGGATTGTTGCGGGATTTAATTACATAACTTAAAATTCTTTTGAAATGTAAAGTGATTTGTGCAAATATATTTTCAATCACACTTACCAACTTTCAGCATTGCCATCATACATATAACGGTATGTGTATTTGAGCTATCTATTCTTAGGAATGCATGAAACTACTGTTGTTTCGCTAAGTGTACCACGACGAAGCAACAAGCAGTACATAAAAATTCAATGACGAATTAAAAATTTGCTAACGGAGTTCATGTTGACTTGTGCGCCGAAATTATAAAATTTAAAAACACATTTTTTTACCAATTCTATAAAACAATGAGCTAAAAATATCGCAATAACAAAAATCATTTAAACCTAATACTACAAGCGTAGAATATCAATATAATACATTAGGGTTTATAGTACGAATGTCATCTATTCGTGTAAATCTTAACACATCACTCGAGAATGAATCTTAGGATTCTACCCTGTTGACACTAAGAACGCAGCATGTAAGCTACAGTTACTACAAGCTATTAATTCACTTTTTTTCTTAAAGAAAAATTTTGTACATTTTTTTTAATCTACAGGTTTTTTTTATTTTTTTATTTGCATCTCAATTTCATCAATATATTTAATTATATTTGTAATTTTGGAGTTTATAATATTCATGTTAAATTCATTCCAAGTTAATTATTTTTACAACAGTAGGTACACGTACAATGTTTTCCTATCTCCTGAAATTACCTTTCATATTTCCAGCTACCTCCAGCGGTCTGACCGAGGTATTTACAGCATGGAGTTGTATTTTCTTGAATGTGATTAAATGGTAACAATTTTATTTAAAACAATTACTGCGAAGCGAATTCAGTGTACACATGTTACTACCATGACTTTATCTTAATTTCACCTTTTCCTTCAAAAATAGATAGTAAAAAGATCGTGATCGAAAGCTAAGATAAGTAATCATCATCAGCCCAAATACGTCCCACTGCTGGACACGGGCCTCCTCTACAACTGAGAGGGTTTAGGCCATAGTCCACCACGCTGGCCTATTGCGGGTTGGCGGACTACACACCTAAGAAATTCCTAAGAACTTTTTTAGGTGTGCAGGTTTTATCACGATGTTTTCCTTCACCGTTAAAGCAAGTGATAATTCATTGTGAATACACACATAACTTCGAAAAGTCAGAGGTGTGTGCCTGGGGTTTGAACCTGCGACCGCCGAAATTCTCGACCGCGCGCCTAAACCTCGAGGCCATCACTGCTTCAGATAAGTAATAGTTGCGGTGAATATAAACACATTGACGCTAAAAAAATAAAGAAAAAAAAAATTAGACGATTTCCTAATCACCATAATTATTACCTGTCTCAATTTTGATCACGATCTGTTTACAGCGGTATAATATTACAAAATATTACCATACATTTATTTATTAGGCTTTTATACAGGTGGAAACAGACCGTGATCGAAAACTGAGACAATTAATTATAAAAAAAACTCAATATTTGACACCACGTTATGTACAAAGTAGGGAGAAAAAAACTAGGTGGTTTGAATTGAAAGTTTTATCGCTAAGAGCAATCTCTTCCAGGCAACCTTGCAAGGAGCGGAATGTGCTAAAATTAAGGGACGGCGCTTTATCTCGATAAACTTACATACAAATATATATTTGTATAGGTTCATATGTGGAAGTAAATAAATACAACTGAAAATAAACTTACATACGATAAAATGTGTATATATACCTATTTACATTGGTGAAGAAAATATTTTATATGAAGGGATTAGTTTATGAATAATTAATAAATTGTTATTAATAATTAATCTTATTAACGCTTAACAAATATACATTAACTTCAAGAAGATAACAGAAATTATTTTGTGTATAAACAAAGTTTTTTTAATACCATTAAGTTTATTGCGTGTATTACAACAGCTCTCGATACTCATCGCATACTCCACACGCGTCACACTAACAGCGTTCTAATGGATTCTTCTCGCCCATGTACGAACACTTAAAAAAGATTTAATTGCATGCCACGGCCACCAGCACGTCGCGAGCAATGATTCTTATCTGCGAACTTATTGAAAGAGGGGGTGGGTGCATTCCTATCGCGCATAAATCAGGCCCAAATCGTAATTCTTTCAACGCCGCCATGGTTCCTTTTTATTGCCCTCTAACAATCTGATATATCGATGTTATTACAAAGAAATTAAAAACATTACTTACAGCTTCTGTCGTTAATTTTTCGTTTTTAACGTCATAAATGCTACCTAATTTACTTGGAATTAACTTGCTTTCATTGACTGGCTGTGCATTTTGCGCAAAGCCGTATATTTTTTAATTATTTTTTTGTGACTTTCAATCTAAGAAAGTACTTTTGCACGCCATGAGAAGGGAAAACCGAAAAGGGGAATAACTTTAGCATACAACTTTAAATTCGATGAAGCCATTGAAGTGAAATTTAGAAATTTTGTTCTGCCTGATTCTGATTTTGGTTTCTCAGTACCTACCTGTTTTTTTTTAAAGAAAGAAACAAAAAAATATTTAAACTAAGGGTTGGGTGCGAGTAATATATAATTATTAATATAAAATATATATAAATACAAGAAAGAATTGTACCTCGCAACTCTCAAACACAAAATAAATATCAATGGAACATTTAATTACATACTCGTGAAAGGGATTCGAACCCGCTGCCGACTTCATATTCGACCTCCAACTAGGACTTAGGTTGTGAATCGAAATACACGAATTCTACTGCAAGTCCATCAGGTCTTTCTATAAAATGGATTGTTTCTTGTTGTTTTTTTTTTTTAATTTATCATTACTACAAATATTTATATACGATTCAACTGACGTCACTTGACTACCAATTTTTGTATTCGAGCCGTAGACCAACTGACTACGGCTTTGCTCTAACCATTCGAATCGTAGACCCTATTGACTACGGCATGTAGGGTTGCCAACATTTTCTCAGTGAAATACAGTATTTTTCAATTTTTTTTTATTAAAAAATATAGTACACTTCTAAAAAATATAGTACACTTGTAAAAAAATTACTATATTATTATAATTATAGTATATAATATTTTACGGAAAAAACAACAAAAATAAAACACTAAATTTTTTTTCGTTGTTGTTAATTTGATATTGAAAACTTTGACGTGCTTCCAGCACCAGCGCCTCCAGTTAGTAGAAAATAGAGATTAGTGGGAGCCAAAGTCAAAAGATTGTAGATGCGTCCGGAGTCTGGGATTCGGTTACACGAACTCGCCTCATTCAAAATTTAATGACAAGGCGCGTTAATTATTTTTTTAAATAAATATTTGTTACATTTCATTCGGTGTAGAAAATATAGTACTTTTGCGTAGGTACTATATATTTCTTCAACAGTATATAGTACGCCGACCCGAAATAAAGTACAATACTATATAATATAGTACGGTTGGCAACCCTAACGGCATGTCTTTACCACCTTAGACATTCGAATAGAATTGTCAATTACCTCAGATCAAATCTGATAGTGCCTTGACAATGCCACTAATTTATCGTATATACTCGTATTTACGAAATTTTCTTACGGCGATAATAAATTTTCTTATCAATTTTTAATACGTGAAGAAGATGATATGTCAACATGAATTAAATTCCGATGCATGATGCAATCAAAAAATGCTTCATTGAAAAAAAAAAATATTCCACTATATAATACACAATATGATCTTTAATCTACTAAGCAAAACCAAACAACATGGTAAAGAATTTACATATGCATTGGAGCCAAAACTGTGTAACCTTTACACAGTAAGTCAATGTGAAAAAAACAGCCCAGCTGTCATGTCACAGACGGCCAGTTAAACTTGCGGGAGGCCCAATATCCCCCCTCTCATCACCCCTTCCCCCAGCAATACTCAATATTCTTGTCAGAGTCTTGGTCATTGGCCTACGCCGTAAACAATAAAAACAGACAAACTCTTTTTTTTTAAGATGTGAACTCCATATTTTAAATGACTTCTTTGAATTGTAACTAATATCGATAAAGTTTTGTAAGGTTTAATCAAAATAGACTGCCTCGTGGTCTTGCGGTACAAGTATGTGCCGTGCGATCTAGAAGTCCTGGGTTCGATTCCCGGGTCGGGCAAAGTGTTATTGGGTTTTTCCATTAGGAAATTCTCAGTAACAGCACGGAGTCTGGAAATGTGCCCGAAAAACGGCAATAGGCTCGCCCCCTATTACGTGGGACTGATACATACCTGGCGAAATGTGTGTGCAGAAATGCACCTCTGCCTACCCCTTCGGGGAATACAGGCGTGAGTTTATGTATGTATGTATGTAATCAAAATACTCCTTGAAAAATACCCACATTAAAATGGCTCTTGCCCGCAACTCCCTATAGGAAACATTATGAAATAAACATTTTTCTCGGCTTTTGCCACATTTGTCATTGCTGCTCCCTTCCTATTGGTTGTAGCGTGATTATATCTGGCTTATAGCCTTCATCGATAAGTGTGTTTGTAATTTTTTTTTAACTTAAACAAGTTGTTCAAGTACCAATTCATCAGCTTTATACATTAGTATAGAAAAGAGGTTTAAAAAAACAGACTTTGTAATATTATGGCTTTCATAAAATACGAAATTATGCCCGTCTTCGACGATTTTGATCCTAGCTGTTTGCAGGAATAATATGAGCGCCGCACAATTCATTTAATTGTGCAACGGATCTGACCTCATCAAAAGTCTGCTCTGTGGATTTTTGTAACTCGCTTAACTGGGTATCCTGGCGAAATTAAAAAATTACAAAATTGTGTCGACTGTTGTTATCATCAGTATACATATAGGTACATATTTAAATATCTATATCCATCATGTCTGGTCACTTTACTGAACAAAAAGAATAGGTTAGTATTCGAACGCTGGTATACCGACTTAACCCCTCTGTGGCGCTTTAGTGCAAAAAAGGTCGACCATAATATTTGAACCGTTTCATAAGTTGGTTGCCCTCTTGTATAGCACAGGCCACTGGCCCCTAGGCTCAAATCAAAAGAGCACGATCCGAAGCTCTCTACATTAGTCGCATATTAAGATCAGCATTTTACGTCGCATTTTATTTTTAGCTAATGCAGTAGCGAAAAAGAATGTGTGTTTTAATATTACACATCAGAACACGGTTAAGTTAAGTACAACATTTAACTGAAAAGTAGTGACTGAAAAATAATCCCAAAAAACTACAATTCGAAGCACCGGATAACGATAAAATGATACCGATAACGTAAACACAGAAGATAGGAAGCTCACGAGGAACCTATACAAATATACATATCGATTAAACTTCAGAAACCGATGCCTTGGATGAAAATAAAATTTGTGACAGCACAAAAACAATTGCCGAGAAAGAGAGAAAAATACAATTCAAGAAAATTAACTACGGCATCACAAAAATGTGAGTATAAAGAATGGGCTGAAATTGAGAAGGACGCAGTTCAATTGTAGTCGACACAACAAAAAGCAAGTGCCAAGACTCGCAGTACGCGCATTATGAAAAATAAGACATTCATTTGTATGGTGCGGTTGTCTATTTGACTGTTGGCTGAATTAATTTCAGATGGCCCCACACACGCTCACTACTTAGCATTGCATTTCATTTTCTGCAAGCTTGATGTTCGGCAAATTAATTATTCTAAAGAATTCATCCCTTGCTCGGCACAAAGGTTTATTAGATGATAAAAATCACTTTGTGCATTTGCTTTTGTCAATTTAAAAATATTCGTATTAGCTTTGACGCCACAATCGTTAATTATAATTAGTCTGAGCTACTGTCTCGAGATTGCTAATGAATAAATACCTAATACTGTTTAATAGAGACCCCAACAGTTGATGATGTGGATTTCAGTAATTGTGGAAGGGATTTATCTGAACAGCTCTCTGTCACAATTATTTTAGGGATCTCTTAGTTTAGTAACTTGTATATGGTTCTACTCGTATCGCAGGCTGAGTAGAATGGCTGGCTAAAGGATACTTTCGTTTGCATTTATAGCTACATATCCCGCAACTGAAGACTGGTCACAGATGCGACAATAGTAGACTTGTATGTAGATACAATCAATACAAATAAATACAAATAGATCTTGTATTTAGATCAAATCCTCAAAATATTGTAAAAATGTCTTCCTGGCATGGCAATGGCACCTAGTATTTTATGCTTTTATTCTCACGAGTTGTAATTTTCATGAATATAGATTAATGACATTAGATAGATGTAAATTTGAATTATTAAAGTTCTTTTCCAATGAGGTTTTATTTAATTTTATTTAAAAAATATAAAACCTTGGTTTCATTTTTTTTTCCCGAACAACAGGTACGTGTATCAATATTATTGAAAATAGATAAATATTTTAGTCTGGGTTCAGAATTATACGTAGCAAGGGTTATTATTTATCATGACTATTGGTTAATTTCATTTGTGCATACATAAATGTCTATTTTTATAACAAATTTTTACAACTTTTAATTTACTCACCTAGTTTAACATATACAAATATTTCAGAAGTTATGCAAGACGACGTTATGCGGATTCATTATGGCCGTGTTTTCAAAGTTCTTATGAAATACTTTCAAGAAGTATAATTTCATGAGCTTCCTTGATCCGATCCTTTTATTTTTAAAATATATTATAAAAAAATAAAGCTGAATAGTTTGTTTGTAAGGTTGAACGTGCTTATCTCAGGAACTACAGGTCCGATTTCAAAAAATATTTTAGTTTTAGATAGCCCATTTCACGAATATAATCACGCCACGATCTAAAGGCGCGAAATAGCAATGAAAGGCGTGGAAAAAACGGGGGAAAATATGCATTTTGAAGTCTAAAGTTTCGCTTGCGGGATTCCGGGTAACAGCTAGCAGATAAATAAACTTGTCAGCGTGACGGCACTAGCGACACCACGTCCAGCGACTTGTCACGTTGTGGTAGAAGAGCACAGTACCACTCTGGCGGGCTTATATGGCCTTCTTAAGAGCTTCTTATTTGACGATCATGAAAAAGAAGAAGAAAACGGAGTTGTCAAAAAGTTGCTATGGATTGGACTGATTGATACCTGGGGGATCAACTTCTACATTATACGCTTCATTATATAAGCTATTGCAATTGTGATAGTCTTTTTTTTGTGATAAATGGTCGGTTTATTATTAGTTCATATTTGTTCTCATAAAGCATTTGGGCAACCTCTTGCATCTCGCAATGAGATGTAAGAGAATATTCAATTTCCATTGGGAAATTTAAAGTAGCAGCACGGTGTTTAGATTCCGTGAGACCGACACATATTTGGCGAAATATGGGTGCAGAAATCAACCTCTACCTACCCCTTTGGGGAATACAGGCATGAAGTTATGTACATTCTTTTGCAATGCTACAAAATAAGGGTAAAATAATTAATATGTCTGATTGACCGGGTATTTATAAAAAATATTTTACACATTTTTCTTATATTTTTATGGCTATCTTGCTTGAGAATGAAGTATTTTTCCTTTTTTATTTTTATACGTAATGAAGATGCGACCGTGATCACTTTAATAACTATGTAAATCAATGTGAACGAGATCAAATCAATAAACGCGGTCGATACGGACTCGTGTAGGACTGAGGGTATGACGGTGCAGGCGGTGTGCCGGTAGAGACGTCCACTCCCGGCGACTCACCTCATATGCCGATTGCATTGTTGACTAGGGGTGTGCGAATAATTCGAACTTACGAATTATTATTTGATTTTTTCGAATAATTCATAAATTCCATTTTTTTGATTCGAATTTCTAATCGAATAGTAATATTCGATTCGAACGATATTCGCACACCCCTATTGTTGACCTGTCGCGTACTATACGCATAAGGCACTTGAAAAAATCCTTATAAGTTTATTGGTTATCTTACCCTTCCCACCAAAGGGATGGCGTAGGTTCTACTGTCCATTGTGCAGTGCAAAATTTAAATTATATCCTCGTAATACCTTTATTTTAAGTAGTAATTGCCTCGAAGCTAAGGCGCGCGGTCGAGAATCTCGACCTCTGACTTTTCGAAGTTATATGTGTATGAATTTTCACCTACTGTAACGGTAAAGGAAAACTTCGTCAGGAAACCTATAAGTTCTTAGAAATTTCTTAGATGTGTAGTACGCCAACCCGCACTGGGCCTAAACCCTCTCAATTGTAGAGTGTGTTCCTCTCAGCAGTGGGACGTATATGGGCGATGGTGATGATGATAAATACCTACATTTATTTTAAATAATAGTAACAATACCATCCTGATAAATATTCGCACATTGCCCCATATAAGATCCGGAGAAACAACCTCAACTTTACTTACGTAACGTTCGATATTAATTCAACACACAATCCTTTAAACATCAACAATTACATGTAAATACCGTTGAATACGTTCGGTTTATTCCTAGCTGCAGTATGGAGTCATAACTCATAAGGCCGCGAGTAAACAGGCGGAGTGACCGTCGTCCGCCGCTCTCGCCGAGTGCACCATCTCATAAAGTTTACATTACATTTGTTTATCTCCTACGTTTCCGCCCATACTATTCTTTTCCAAGTGTTTACACGTTACGACAATAGAATAGATAGTTGGGAGTTACACGCACCAACTGCGGCTAAGTAGGTGAACTAAGGACGCGCGCACAGTCTGCTCTACAATTGTAACACATTTCGAATCTGGTATTTTGGTGGCGTGATTCTATTTGCATGAATAGAATTTATAGATATTTTCTACGATTATATTATTTTGAAGTTGGGATTTTAAAATATTTAACTTTATTTTTAGTGTTTTATTTATTTAAAAACATATTGGTATTTTCAAAGTTTCATAAATAACTTTGCAATTTTCATGACCCAAAAAGTTTTTGTACATTAGGTACTATATTTGTATAATAGGTCTCCCGCACCGAGGATTCCGTACAAACCTGTAGATATATAAGTAAAACGTATGGTATTTTTATTGCTAAATGAAATCCATAACATTAAAATATGGAAAGCTGGAGGAATTTCAATTTAATACCACTACGCGCTCATGAGGAAAGAGGCGGTGAGCTTATAAATATTAAAAATATTTTTAATGATGTACCTAACTAAAAAAATATACTTTTGTAAATTTTTCCTTTATCTGTGGTATAAGTCGTTGCTTAGTACCAAGTACCCTGTAGGTTTTGATTCCCTTGCGAGTGTCGAAAACTTGCTATATCTTTTGATTGCATTAGCTTAGAAGTTTGGTATTTTCACAGCTCCAAGGGACACTAGACCTGAGTATTGGATATGAATTTTAGCTTGGTACCTTCATGCGTTCCTGAGAAAAAGGATCTTGACAGACAGACGGACAACAAAGTGATCCTATAAGGGTTCCGTTTTTCCTTGTGAGGTGCGGAACCCTAAAAATAAAACACTTATTATTTATGAAAAGTCAACATTTTTTAGAAAGCGATTTAAAATCCGCACGTACGGATCGTCCTACGAAATCCCTCGTAAGAACAAGAATTATCATTCGTATATCAGCCGAAGCGTTGCCAACAACTAGAGACCGGATTATATGCAACATAAAAAGGTTGAAATATGCATGCAAATATGCATTAAATGCGTATAGTATGCATGAAAATCGACAAAATATGCACGAAAATGTTTTAAAATAATATGCAACATAAAATGATAGTTTTTAAAAGAAAAAAATTAAAAAATTCTATGCTTCACTATTTTATTTAAACATTCTTGCAATTACATTATTCTTCAAAACGAAAGTGGCGCTACTGGGCGCGCTTTACAAAACATGCGGCGGGGAGGGGGTTGGGTTTGTAATTATAAACGTCAATAAAGTATTTTATTTATTTTGAAGGTATGCGGATTTTGCTATTGAAAATAATCATAATCAACAGGTTTTAGCCGAAATATGCAATAACCGGCAAAATGAAGCAAATATGCAATGCATATGCCAATATGCAAATGCATATAATCCGGTCTCTACTAACAACATTACAACGCACACAGGCCAGCCTCACTCAAGCGCAGTACAAATAGTAGAACACACAGCACATCAAACGAAGACGGAGTCCCGATGCGGTTGTTTGGTTACTCCAAAACGCTCCTCCAATCAAAGGAGTGTTGTATCAACTGAGATTGATTACACCGACAACACTTAACTCATTACGACATGTTGTCGGTATAATTGGGCGACAAACGTCCAACGTGGATGCGAGCTGTTAATGACCACGGCTTGATTGTATGCATGTCCGGCAATGATAAGCACACACATTACGCTAATTGGTTATCGGGGCAAAACTAATCCCGGAACAAGGTAATGTCTTGTAATAATTACTTTCATACAGTAGCACATGTTTCGACAGTATTAATATTTAAGTAAAGTATTTCATTTTAGAGTCAACATTACGCCGTTTATATAATATAAAAATTACCATTAATTGGAGTGAACTGTTTTTATGTAATTTTATTAAACTTATAATTCCAATTATCAATAGTCGCGGGACGTTGCTGGTTGCAGGCTGCTTTCAACAGGTCCCTTTGGAAGTCATTGGGAGAGGCCTATGTCCAGCAGTGGACCTCCAGTCGCTGATGGATGATGATACATTTTTTTATCAACTCACTGTATGCACAAAGAATTAACACGTACTTTAACGTGAACGTCACTTTAGAGGAGGCCCGCGCCCAGCAGTGGGACGTATATGGGCTGATGATGATGATGATGATGATCAACTCAGTTAAAAGTTTTAATGCAATATGCAAGAGGAGCAATAATAAAAAAACTCGATTTACATGTATCCAATACATTTTGCTGTAATCTATCGATATTGATTCCATATTGTAAAACCCTCAATAGTGGCTCACCTAGTGTGCAGCATTCCGAGATCTCGTTATATATATTCATATCCAAGATAATTACCATAGAATCAATTAGCTATTGAAAAATACGTAAGACCAACGTACTTCATAATATATAAACCCTCGACAGTGCCCGCATCGCGTCAAAGATGCGCTTGCATTTCATCTATGTATACACATACAAACTAGGTAAACGCAGGTTCAGTTCCGGACAACAAATAGCCGATTTCCTGCAGCCAATTGACATACGAGATTGCAATCAAGATTGCCTCGCTGGCCTCGTTACGTTAATTAGCCCAAATTAACCCTAGCATTGTCTCACAATTCTTAGTGATACAACGGGGCTCACAACAGGTTAATTGGGTTTTAGGAAAAGTTGCTGGTGGTAGAATATTCGTAGCCGCCCGGATAGCGACCACCGTACACAGGGCGTAAAACCCGCCATAGTGGCACATGCAAGTGTGCCACGTTCCGGGATCAGCCAGTGTATATCCGGTTTTCGGGGGGGCTTCAATCATGGTGAAAGGATGACCGTGCCAGCATTTTTTGGCCGGTTTCTCGCGGTCGGTCCTTTGTTCACCATGGTATTAGTCCCCCAAACTTCTTCACAAGATAGGTGAAGAGGTTTTCGGCCGGCATGATTGCGTCGACCAACGGGAGATCATCATCTCTCGCTGGTCGGCACTTTTTCTGGACTCCATTACACTTACCATCAGGTGCAATGGGGTCACTTTGCCGTGCAAGTATAAAAAAAATATCTATAGATTTAACAGCCTAAAGATAATAGTGATAGTATACTGTTACAAATAAAAGCACTCCGAGGGTAGCTGTTGGTCGTCATGACGCCGGCTGCCTATATAACGGGCGCTGCTGAACGTCAGAGGGCACTCACTCATCGGCCGGTCTACAGTGCGGAAGCTCTGTCCGAACGTCAACGCTTGTCTTGTGTTTTAAATTCACCGTCATTAATGTTAACATTTTGTTATTTCAAATTCATGTTAAAAGTCATGTCAATTTATGTTTGTTACGATCACTGGTCGAATAAATCTTTATGTTAAAACCAATTAACATTCTCATTTATAAGAATACTATATTTATCAAGACAGTTGTCTTCACTTTGGGTGTTGCGATATCGAAATTTCCCTAAAAGACAAATAAGATAGTTAAATGACAATTAAAAAGTTTCTTTTAATTGTCAATTCAACGCTTAATTGGTGCAATATTTTTTTGGGAAATAACCTTTTACCAAAGCACTGCAATGGCTTTTTGATAGAAAACATGCAGTCTAGAAAACGTTACACAAGATATTTTCTCTGCGAAGTCAGCAAAGACGTCAACCATGTCAAGTACTCGTATTGTGAAACATTTCTTCTCCGTGACAAACTGAACCCAACATATTGGCTGCTATTGCTTAGAAGCTATAGCCTATGCCCAAGAGTACGTGTGCATATGATCTAGTTGTTTGTTGTCACAGATCGGTCGCCATTTGCCGCGGCGTGCTACCGGACACGAACTAATCGTATGCTCTGACCACACCGAAAGCAATAATGGACGGATTCAAAATAAACATTTTTTTCTATTCCCGAACAGTCTCGTTCGCTTTAAGTGGTCGTAATGGTGGATGTTTGTTTGTTTTCGCACGACCATTACAGTCGTTTTCAGTGGAAAAAAATATAATCTGTATTTTGAGTGCGTGTGATGATATTTTAAAGGCAATTCGTGCTGTCTGCAGGATTCATTTCTTTGCAATGGAAATTTATTTGTAATGTTTTCTTCGTATTTAATTTTTCACATGTATTATGCATTTTTATGTCAGTCTATATATGTCTCAATGCTGGGCACGGGCCTTCATATGTCTCTCGACAACTGAGAGGATTTTAGGCCTTAGACGACAACAATGTCCTAGTGCGGCTTGGCGGACTTCACTTGTACGGAATTCCTAAGAACTTTTTGGGTTCATTCATTATTACTTTATGGCTACAATGCATGGTCACCGTTCTACCATTTTCATCAATTCATATTATAAGGTGAGCAAGGCATCAGTAACTTTTCCGTGTCGTCAATTTTAAAATTGCTATCTAATGCAAATGTTTAATATGTACATACATATTATCACTGCCTGGTGGTCTTGCGATGTACATAATATGTCTTGCGATTTAGTGGTCCCGTGTACGATTCCAAGGTCGTACAGTGTTATTGGGTTTTTTCCATTAGCAAAATAGGCCGCACTAGGCCAGCGTGGTGGACTAAGGCCTAAAACCTCTCAATGGTAGAGGAGGTCCGTGCCCAGCAGTGGGACGTAAGTATATGAGCTGATGATGATGATGATAAACGTAAGACTGCGAGGCTACAATCATATTAGTGTTGTGTGTAGTTGTGTGTAGTTGTGTGTAGTTGTGGAGTAGGAACTATTGATTAATAATACTATTATTTTGTGTAAATAAAACTTAATGATATCATAGTGCGTTCAAAAACAATTTAAAGTCGATGTAAAAGGATGTTAAGTTAATAACCTCCAAAAATGTCGAGGACTTTTCGCTAAAACAAACGGAACAAGTGAAGGAAGCGGAAAGGAAAAAGATTCCAAAAAACCGGCCAAGTGCGAGTCGAACTCGCGTGAAAAGGGTTCCGTACGATGTTACCTGTCATGTTTTTTTTAAATCTGATATTCATCTACAAACCGATTCAACAAAACTTCGCATTGGAGTTGAAAAATATGTTCTTCTACACATTCCACCTGCAAATGTAAGTTGGTACGCACAATATTGAGTGATTTACCGTGTTTTTTTAATATCATGGACTTCTTATAGGTTTTCCTATAATCTATAAGTAGGAAACAATTTCTGTATTAAAAAAAATAGGTTCAGTAGTTTCAGAGACAGGGGGGAATGGTCAATTTATTATTTATTTAAAAATTACAAAAAAAAAGATCTTCCATTTGATATGTCACATGATGCAGTTTTCAATTTTTTTAATTTCTACCTTCCCTCCAAAATTACCTCCCATATAGAGATTTCATCTGTTAACCTATGCGTTTGGGTCACAGAAATTGATATGTGTACCTAATTTCAACTTAATCGGTCTAGTAGATTCGTAGATAATTGACTGTGACGGACGAACAGGCGGACACACGAGTAATCCTATATTCCGTTTTTTTGTTCGGACGTACAGAACCCTAAAAAAGTATCTACTCTTTCATTTTCTTTGTTTGGGTGTTGATTTTTTTTTATCACGAAAACAAATAAAGCATTTTGGGTTTTGCCTTTACAATAATGGGGCTGTTTTTGTTTATACGATTGCTACGTCATCAAGACGGTAGATTAATCAGCTGGCGAAAAATAACATGTATAAATTTATACTAATAACTATATGTTTGGATTAAGGCCACCTCACTCATCATGGAGGGTTTCCTGCATCACATGGCACCGCAATTCCTCCACCCTGCACTACAGAGTTTTGGATGTGGAGCATTTCGCCCGATAGGTGGCGCTTTTCATCCACTTTACCCTGGCAAGGCTTTCGCCAGACATCTTGGAGAACAATATGCTCTTGGTCAGAGTGTCGGACAAGCTCTTAGGGTATGTACATCGCGCAATATACAAGAGTGAAATTATTTTTCAACCAAACAGTTCCCATATCTCAATATCAATAAATATTGCCAACAATCAATTGTTCTTTAAGCATACAATTAAACAATAAAATAAATTGCATCTGTTTGAAAACAAAGAACATCTTAAATTATAAAAAAATAATAACTTAAATTGAACATTGATGTCCTCATTGATACCAAAAAGCTTCGACCAACATCTCCAAAAGCTCTCAATTGGTTGTTAAACGAAAACCCCGATTCAGAAGACACTGGTACCGGGCCTTGCCATCGGGGGGTGTATTTTATCTTTAAAATTAAAAAATAAATTAAAATAAAATAAATAACACAAGAACACGTGAAGGGACTATATAAAACATTTAGACCCTCTCCAATAATTAATCTATCCATGAAGAATTTATTGCTATAGAACATTATAAATACGAAATATCTTAGATGCTTACAACGAAGGTGTTTGTGCAGAGCGTCCGCGACGACACGAGCACTCCTCCGCTGTACCGACACACGTATGCTGCCAGAGACGACACCAGCTCCCCAGGGTCAGCGGCCTCGGCCTCACCACGACCCTGCAAGGACGACGAGCCGCAAGCCGCGCCCACTTGCACCGACTCCCATGATTTCTTCTCTTGTAAGTTGCCGTCATATTACCAAGGTCCGCTTGGCATCGATAAAATATTTGGCAGCTATAAAGCAGTATGAAATATTTGCACACATAGCGGACGGGGAGAGGAAGTCATCGTGCGGAGTGTGCGGTGCGCGTCTCGGGCCGGGCGTGGCGCAGGCGCATTTCTTACAGGAGCTGCAGCATTTGTACAGCCTGAGCGCACTCCCACGGGACACCGCTCCCCCCTCGCACTCCTTGCACCACCAGGATGAAGATGCGCGGTGGGAGGTAAGAGTTGAAAGCGAACCTATGAGTATGGAAATGATTTTCAATTCACCATAAATGTTTTTTAATCCTTTCTCTTGGAGTGAGAGCCCAAAGGAGGCATGTCGGGGTCTCGCCCGTCGCAACCAAAGTAATAAGCAAGCATACCGGTTAAAAACTCGGTAGGCTTCTCGTTCATTGTGAGTGAACGGGACAAATAGAAAATTTCCCTAGATTGTTCTGTGTACCAATCTTTAATTTATACTTCTATGTAACTATAAAACAGACATACCAGCGCATCCGTGCCAACCGGCAGCGGCGGCTGAAGCTGCGCACCAGGAAGCGCCACCACACCGTGGAGAGCATGTTGGGCTACGACCTGGACGAGGAACGCCGGGAGGAGCGGCCGCGCGAGTCCAGGACCTACGACGCAGAAGACGAGCCGGTCGACGTGGAGGGAGACTCTCTAGGCTGGCCTGAGGCTGCTATAAATGTTGATGGTTCGTCAAACTCAAATTCACAATTTTGCCATACTAAACAATCTCAAACCCGCACTAAAGTCTAGCTATTTAGTTATAGAGCAGGTCCGTGTCCAGCCGTAAGACGTACCTGTATGGAGCTCTATGGATGATTATGATGAAAAAATCTTAAACTCAGAAAACACAGAGGTAGTAGTCAAAAATATGTTAGGACAATTTCGGCAAAATATAATTTCTCACAGCACTCCCAACTAAGGACATCTGACGAGTGAGATAACAGAACTTAACTTTTGAAGATATATGCCCTGCCTAGAGATGGCGTTAGTGTTTTTACTCCAATAGATGGCGCTTAAATATGAAAGTCTGTCTACAACCTCAGCTCGAAGAATAAAATACTCTTGATAGATCTGTATCTATCTGTATCTGTTTTGCAATTAATAATTTAATTTGTAGACAAAGATCATCGCTCCGACGGCGAGAAGCTACACCTGAGCTACGCCGAAGATCTGGAGATCTCTAGCACGAACGACGCCATGCAATCGCCAGAACGCGTGAGGTATTTCTTTAATTAGAGTCCACAATACCCTTCCTTTCATAATTTTCCGTGCTGAACTAAATTTACAATAATACACACTCACTCACACCTACATCTCCGATGGGGTATGCAGAATTGCAGTTCCAACACGATTTGCCAGGTGTTTCAAATCCACGCAATAGGGTACAAGCCAATCGCCGTTTTACGACAACATATCCAAACTCCGTGTTGTTATGGATTGAATTTCCTAATTGACCGATAAGGTAAAACTTTGCCCGACCCGATTAATCGACCCCGGAATCTTTAGATCACTCGACACGCGCTTGTGCCACGGGACCACGAGCTTTATATTTACAAAGGTATCCTACTTCATAAATATGAATGTTACGATTTTAGGCACACTGCAGAACTTCCGAGGGATTTTTATCCTGAAGTCGATTTGTTTCGCAGAATTGAGACACCGAAGCCGCTGTCGCTGGAGTGTGCTACAAAGACATCGGAGGGCTTGGACCGGCCCGCAGAAGTGTCTACTTCAGAGCCTTGGCCCAGCACCACCGCCGCGCCTCCTACCGACGCGTGGCCGGCCCTCGCTGCCGAAGCTTACATGCAGGCCACCCGCCACAAGCCCGACGGGGAGAACTTGCCATCCTCCACCGATTCCCGCAACTAATTGTACAATTGATCACACGCCATCTTCAATTTCTTGTCACCACTGTCCAGCATTGGACGCGTTGTGTCCAGCTTAACCAGTAATGGTCACTATAGTAGATCCTTTATGTCTTTCATGGTGTTCTATAGCTGTTTTTTGAGTGTCTAATATTATCAGATTTGAATTGTATTGTAGTCACTGTCAGCTGCATGTTTATTTCAATATTTCTGTCTGTATGTGCGTAACGTAATGTCGGCACTTGATTCGGCTAGCAATGTAACACAAAATACGTGTATAGTTAAATTATCCAAATTGAAATAACTATTAAAATTGTGTACATAATGTATCGTTATATTCTTAGATTCTCCAATGAGAATATCGTAGCTCTCACTTATTATATTAATGTTTTTAGCGCGTAATAGTTAAAATGTTTATGTTCATCATATTATATCCTTAACATTTAGCATTTAATCATTGTAGTATCTAATACTTGCAGTAGTTAGCGTATGTTCGATTCTTTAAATTATAACACTGTTGTTGATGTTTTAATATGTCCACTTTTATTTCTTTAATGTTTTACAAATATAATTAATAATGTAATCGAAAATTGTATTGTATATACTTAAAATTAATTCCATTTGTGCAATGCATGCCTAGATGTTCAGACGCTTGTAGAAATGTAGCCGAGCTTGACTATAATAACATTAGACAGTTAGAATAATAGCCAATAAGGACCACTGCGAGTAAACAATTTAATATTGACAAAATAAATGTAAAGAAAAATTACACATGCAATTTTGGTACAGAAGGCATACAAACCGTAGAAGAGACATTATTTACTGACTACATTTCCTTATTAGCTAAGCCTGGATACCACATTAATTAAGAAAATGTTAAAAATCATAGCACTGCCATCTAAGTCTCTTATTACCGGGTAGGTACTTTAGGGCGGGCACTATATTGTAGTCAGCAGCCCCTAAGACAATACACCTTGCATTACACCCAATGGTAACATATTATAAACATTCTATAAACATTTTGGAACCAATTTTTCTATTTGATAATTTTATAAAATATAATTATATGTTATGTCACTTGATAAAAAAAAGTTGAAATTCATTATACTAAAATTACAGTAACACGAAACTCAATGCTGCTGGGTAAAACATGTCAATGCGACACTATAAACTTACAATTTCAACAATATAACGCGGCAAAAACAAATGTTTGAAAGTGGCAGGCAAATAAATGTCACTTTTACGAGAATTTTTCCACATCGAGTTTCGTATGACGGTAACTGATTCAGATTCTGATTCGTCATTATTGAGGAAAAAATCTGTGACCAGCACAATGAATCGGCACGCTGGTCGAATTACTCATGAGCTGAGCCGCGGCGCTAGCTATGTTCAAACTATGTATGAAGAATGCACAAGACCACACTACAACTGACTATACAATTTATTATCAGGATATTTTCAGTATTCGGGACGCGCCTTCACACGACCCATGTCTTGGGTAGTGAAGTCAAATATATTGAAATACCACAAATTTATGAATTGTTAAGTTAAGATTAAATTCGATATACTAATTTTGCGACTCGCCAAAGTTTAGTTTGAATGTGGAGTGTCTGTAGCCGTCCTCCGCTGTGGACATTGACGCGCGCAGCGTCGACCGCTCTATATCGCCCGATGTTCGGTAGTCTTGCACCACCTGAATAATACATTTAAATAATAAGTACACATGCTTTTATCAATTTAAAAATACAATTTATATTCATGGACTACGTAGGAATTAAATAGTTGTGTCCTTTTGTCCTCTCCATTTTCTGCTAGTTGATAAACTGATTAGGAGATAGTCTTCATAAGTTGAAACAGAACGGTTTATAAAATGCAGTGTATAAAATATAAAACCTTGCACCTTTTCCTACTTATTGTATTATAAATACTGAATTTGAAAGAAGCAGACGTCTGAGTTGTACAAATGATACGCAGTCATTCTTGTCATCAGATTTATAATTTAACTTAAATTTTAACAGCATCCTACAGTCAAATTTACCTTTCGACTATCATATTTTTTACTTTCACACAGATCTCTGACATGACACATCTTCAATCTCAAGTCTTATACACATGAAACCTAAATAACCTAGAAATATGAAGATATACACATGAAACCTAGATAGCCTAGAAATAACAAGACAATCTGTCCACATGAGCCTGCGCCTCGCACGGCGGACAATATCAAGATATGCTCACCTCTCGTCGATGGTCGACATTTCGGGGCTATAGTTTCTAAACTTGCTACGAGGGGCGGCATTGCTCTGTTGTACCAACTTAAAAGAAAAATAAATACTAAAATATCATTATTGTCACCTATTTTACGGTGGTAGTGGTAACTTGCCTTGCGGATGTGATCCTCCCGTGCTGCGAGTTGCCTAGACAGCTCGTCCCTGCGACGCTCCAGCTCCGCGTCATAGTTCCCTCTCTTTATGCAGTTGTCTATCTGTTCGTATTCTCTGTACAGACTGGCGTACTCGGCGAGACTCTGCTTGGCCTCTTGACTGCCGCCGCGGCCTTTAGACGTGGCTCCGTCGAAGTCCTCGCGATTCCCCACAAGGCTGTTTGATATTAACATTTTTTATAATCCATCGGCAAATTTACCGTATTAAGTACCTATTGTACTGCCTCGTGGTCTCGCGTTTAAGGCCTAGGCCTAGACCTCCTAAAAGGTCCTGGGTTCGATTCCCTGGTCGAGCAAAGTGTTATTGGGGTTTTCCATTAGGAAATTCTCAATAGCAGCACGGAGTCTGGAAATGTGCCCGAAAAACGGCGCGGCGATAGGCTCGCCCCCTATTACGTGGGACTGATACATACCTGGCAAAGTGTGGGTGCAGAAATGCACCTCTGCTTACTGGGGAATACAGGCGTAAGGTTATATATTTATTTTTTTGCCAAGAAAATAAAAAAATAAGGGTAAAATTATTAACTAAAATATATTTTATAAATACCTTGTCTAATTGACAAAAGGTACTTATCTCGCTTGATAATAAATAATTATTTTATTTCTCTGCTCTATTACGAGTACGTGACGAAGAAACGCCCGCAATATTTTTAATATAATTTTGTAAACCAATGTAAGCGAGATCAAATCAATAATCGCGCTCGATACAGACTCGTGCAGCACTAAGAGTAAGGCGGCGCGAGCGGTGTTTGGGTATGAGGAGTGCAAATTCCTTCCTTGAAAACAGGCGTGAGTGAATTAAAATAATGATGTACCTATGCATTAAAATAAATAATCATCGAGTAAATATACTCACTTATACATGGAGGTGTAGAAGTAATGCGGGCGACTGTTGGCGCGAAGGAACTTTGAGACGATGCCGTCACCCTCCCGGTACAAGTTTATCAGCCGGTCGTACGAGATATACTTGTATGAGGGCAGCCGTAACAACCGCGGACCCACTTTAATGGTGTTAATCTCTCGATTTTCCAAAGTCGGCCGCTGGAATAGTCAAATTTAGAATAATAAATTACACCGAACACTCACATACATAGTTCTGATCCGACACTAAGACCAAGTCTTGTATCAGAAACTACGAGAGACATTTCGGTCTCACAAACATCCAACCAGGCACAAATATTCAACAGAATCAATCCAACTCTAAATACACAAGCCATAGTCGTGTCACCGAATTGCTAAATAATTATTAGATTTTGTGGATGTTTTATTAAAGTTATACTTCTTTAGGCTGAGGGAAAAATAATGATGAGAGTGAAATTTTAAGATGCGCGCGCATCACTGTAACACAAAAGTAAGATGTTAAAGCTGCCTATGTGCTCCTATGTTATTGACATATTGAGGCTGCCTTTGTTAAATGTAAGTGTCAAATGGATCAGAAAGGTTTTAATATGTTTCGGATCGAATATTTTAAAAAAAAAGTTTATATGTTTTATCTTACTAATATTATAAACGCGAAAGTTTGTAATAATGTATGGATGTCTGGATGTCTGGATATTTGTTGCTCTTTCACGCAAAAACTACCGAATGGATTGTAATGAAAGTTTACAATAATATAGCTTATACATCAGAATAACACATAGGCTATACTTTTTAAAGATAGTGTGTGAATTGTCCAAAATATAACGATAATTGTCAAGTAAGTCGGGAAAAATCTGCTATCTGCGGGCTATTTTGGCGTACGCGTCACGTACGTCAAACATTTTATGTTTATCCCGCCAATACGGTTAATGGTCCCCTCATATTAATGAACGTATTTAAATAAAGGTTTTGAATCGACAACATATATCCACAATATTCGAACAATTGCGCATTTTACATTTTTAAATGTAGAATAATCAGTAATGAAAAGGGAGTGACATATTTGTTAGTTGTCAAATATTTATGCGTGCGTTCAGAAATTTATTTTTAAACTCCTTGGTTTTATATGATATATATATATATATATATATATACACAATATATGAATTATATTGCCTCGTTATTATATTATGACTGCCTCGTGGTCTCGCGGTACAAGTATGTGCCGTGCGATCTAGAGGTCCTGGGTTTGATTCCCGGGTCGGGCAAAGTGTTATTGGGTTTTTCCATTAGGAAATTCTCGGTAACAGCACGGAGTCTGGAAATGTGCCCGAAAAACGGCAATAGGTTCGCCCCCTATTACGTGGGACTGATGCATACTTGGCGAAATGTGGGTGCAGAAATGCACCTCTGCCTACCTCTTCGGGGAATACAGGCGTGAGTTTATGTATGTATGTATGAATTATATTAAAAGTTTTTTTTTTTTAAATCCCTTAATATGTTATAAATGAGAAAATAACTATATGACTGTTACGCTTTCACGCCTTAATCATTTGACCGATGTGAACGATTTTTGGTATGGACATAAATGGGACTCTGTGGAATAAAATAGACTACAACTTATTTTCTTTCTGAACCCAACCCTGTAGTCTACGCGGACGGAGTCGCGGGCAAAAGCTAATTTTTTTAATATATTATTTTAATAATGTAGAATAGTGAAAGTAATAAAAAGGGATTGACATATTTATTAGTTGTCGAATATTTATGAGTGCGTTCAGAAATGTAATATGTTAAACTAAGAACTATGTATGTGACTATTTGGCGTATATATAAGTTTTACTTCAGTCGTGTGGTATAACTTCTAACGCGTGTACATATGTATCTAAGTACACACACCCTCTTTTTATAAATTTGTCTTTTTTTCGATTTCAAAGGCCTCCCCCAAAGATATCCATATTCATAGGGAAAGTAGTCTCAGTGGACGTCCAAGTCTGTGTTTGTTGTTACGAGCCTTTTACACAAGGTGCCAATAATAATAAATAATAATAATAAATACACCCAACAGTCACATACATAGTTCTGATCCCACACTAAGTACAAGTCTTGTGTCGTGGGTATCAGAAACTACGAGAGACTTTTCGGTCTCACATACACCCAGACCCGAAACAAATATTTGTGGATCACACAAACATTTGTCTCGGTGCGGGGATCGAACCCGCGGCCTCTCGTTTCGCAAGCTGGTGTCTAGCCAACTGCGCCACGGGGCTGTCAAAATATCGGCCTATGTCCAGGAGAGGGCGTCAAATAATGAAACAAACATGTCAGTCGATGATAAATGATGACCTTCACCCATAAAAACACATGGAGAACATTAAACATAGGTTGTTGATTACTATCGTCAAAATTAAGTGATAAAAACGGTTTGTAAGTACTTTCGAAAGCTTTTACGATACCAGATTAATAAATAAGTAAATTATCATTTTAAACACTTACTGTCGTGGCGCTCTTCGTTCCATATGAAGGTAAATGGCCCATGCCTGGAAAAAAGGTAAAAAAATTTCTTTGGTCCCAGTAATGTTGTCATTATTATCATCATCATTATCATCATCATCAGTCCATATACTCCATCCATATATTCCACTGATGGGCGCGGGCCTCCTCTACAACTGAGAGGGTTTAAGTCCACCACGCTGGCCTAGTGCGAGTTGGTCAACTACACAGTTAAGAAATTCCTAAGAACTTTTAGGTGTGCTGGTTCCTCACGATGTTTTCCTTCACCGTCAACTTGGAAAAGTCAGGTGTGTGAGCCTGCGACTACCGAGAATAAAAACTTACTACTACGAGTACTTAGTAATTTTGTATGAAAGGTTAACTATTCCAGGAATAAAGTGCTTACTATGTATTTGCACTCCATGGAAAAAATATTTAGACATCTATTAACCATCATCAACAATTAACTTTTAATAATTTCTTCAATAGCATACGAGCCAACGAAAAGAATAAGATTACGACTACTAGGACCCGATAGTAAATTATAGTAAAAATGAATAAAAATTCTGAACCCGATAACAATACTGATTACTTACCCATATGATACGCTATAGTCATCGGAATGCCAGTTAGTGGTTGCTGTGTCTTGATACCATTTAAGACCTGAAATAAACAAATATTAAAGAAGTGCCTTATTCAGGGTGAACCCGACATCATGGCCTTAAATAAATAAAGCAAAAACCGCTTGCTAGTGTTGCCAAAAATTGCGATTCAAGTATGTTAAGGTTTTCGTTCTAATATCCATATCGCGGGGCGCTCAGTACCAGTTTGTAGGTAAATAATAAGCTATGTATAAATGGCACGTTAAAACAAATTATTGTTCTAATAAACTTATATTTTTCTTGATTTTTTTGCTTCTATAACAAAAAAAGTGAGGGCATGTTAATATTGCTTGTGATTTAATCTAATACCGTAATGTCGGGATTCAGTTATTCACGTTCCCTTTATACCTCATTGCTTTTACGTATATTGTCTGTAAACAACCGTCCAGTGCTATTGGAGGTCATTAAAGAATTCTCCGTAATTCTCCGTCTACACTTTCGCCGGCCATAGTTCTTTAAAAATACAATATGACTAGACTTAGTAGTTCAGCCGTAAAATCGTATCATCATGCATTACTTTGCAATATTTCTTATATTATACTAGCTGTCCCGGCAGACGTCATCCTACCCGGAAAAGCTTTAAGCGATATGCCGACAGCAGCGCCACCTACCGGGTCCAATTGTGTTTTAAAATCATCCAGGGACCGATTGTGATATACATAGAAAATTTCATCCCAATCTGTACAGCCGTTTGACATACGGCGCCATCTATCAGATCCAATTATGAAACTAAACCATTCTCGAATCCCCTCGAACACACACAAAATTTTTCATCCCAATCGGTCCAGCCGTTTAAGAGGAGCTCGGTTCATTTTTATATAAATAGATATGCCTCGTGGTCTCGCGGTACAAGTATCTGCCGTGCGATCTAGAGGTCCTGGGTTCGATTCCCGGGTCGGGCAAAGTGTTATTGGGTTTCTCCATTAGGAAATTCTCGGTAACAGCACGGAGTCTGGAAATGTGCCCGAAAAACGGCAATAGGCTCGCCACTTATTACGTGGGACTGATACATACTTGGCGAAATGTGGGTGCAGAAATGCACCTCTGCCTACCCCTTAAGGGAATACAGGCGTGAGTTTATGTATGTATAAATAGATATTTAACATTTATAGATGTTCCAAACTCACCTGCTGTAAATTGACTCCGATGTTGTGCGACGGCGTGGTGCTCTTACTCACTATGAAGGGAATGTTGGTCTTGTTGGAGTTGCCGTAGTAGCATCGAGTGCCGGCTTGCTTCATCTGCGAGGCGATCGTCGGCATTTCGTACCGACGACTGCGGTATTTGACGCGACGCGGCTGACTGTGGCTCTCCTACGCAAATTAATTAGATGCTCTTAACAGTTATAATACACCTTACATCATCACCGTCATCAGTCGAAAAACTGTTGGGCAAATTCTTCCCCCTAAGTCTTCCAGAGCGCTTTTTTTTTTTTAAATACACCCAACAGTCACATACATAGTTCTGACCTCACACTAGGATACAAGTCCTGTGTCGTGAGTATCAGAAACTACGAGAGACTTTTCGGTCTCACAAACACCCAGACCCGAAACAAATATTTGTGGATCACACAAACATTTGTCTAGGTGCGGGGATCGAACCCGCGGCCTCTCGTTTCGCAAGCTGGTGTTTAGCCAACTGCGCCACGGGGCTGTCAAAGGCTTTAGAAGCGGTTTAATGGAAATATCCAATTACACCTTGCCCGATCCGGGAACCCGAGACCACTAGATCGCACGATATACGCTGGTGCCGCAAGACGACGAGGCAATTAAGAAAAATGTGTCAATAATTATTTAAAAAAATTAAAGTAACCGTAGTTCTGTTTTTGCTAGATATAAGTTGCCGACAGCTATATACAGTTATACAAGAAGTAGTGATGGCCTAGAGGTTTAAGCGCACGGGCGAGAATCTCGGCGGTCGCAGGTTAAAACCCCAGGCACATACCTCTGACTTTTCGTAGTAATGTGTGTATTCACAACGAATAATTATCACTTACTTTAACGGTGAAGGAAAACATCGTAAGGAAACCGCTAAGAACTACAGCTACTTTCAGTGTCTTAATAACTATTATGATGATGATGATGATGATGAATAACTATTTAGTATTTACACATTTTTATTTTATACCTCTTCGTCTCACAGCACCATTGTAGGCAGTGCGATCAAGAGGTCACGATTTCGATTCCCGGGTCAACCAGTGTTACAGGGATTTTCCATTAAGAAATTCTCAATTATAGCACGAAGTCTGGAAATGTGTTCGAAAAACGGCAATAGGCTCGCCCCCTATTCATCATCAGCCCAATACGTCCCACTGCTGGGCATGGGCCTCCTCTACAACTGAGGGTTTAGGCCTTAGTCCACCACGCTGGCCTAGTGCGGGTTGGCGGACTACACACCTAAGAAATTCCTAAGAACTTTTAGGTGTGCAGGTTTTATCACGATGTTTTCTTTCACCGTTAAAGCAAGTGATCATTCATTGTGAATACACACATAACTTCGAAAAGTCAGAGGTGTGTGCCAGGGGTTTGAACCTGCGACCGCCGAAATTCTCGACCGCGCGCCTAAATCCTATTCGTATTCGCCCCCTATTCGTGGGACTGATATATACCTGGCGAAATGTGGGTGCAGAAATGCATCTCTAATTCTCTACCTAACCCTTCGGGAAATACGGGCACGAGTGTGTATACATGTCTGTATTATCACAATGAAGCATATAATAAAAGAATTCTTACCTTTTTGCTCTCTATTGGACTGTCGTGTTCCAGTGGTCCCGTGGCCTCGTCTCCGTTCTCCTCAACATTTAGTACTGCCAAATGACAATTTAATTAATTATATGCAAATTTCCATTTCATAGATTCGGTACATATGAAATGAAATGAAATAATATTTATTGAATCTAAATAATGTCAAATACATCACTTAGACTCAGTCATTTCAAAATGTTGTGTACCACCCTGTTCGGAAGGCAGTTATGACTAGAGAAGAACGGCCAAGAAACTCTAGTGTTGCTCTTTTCCAACCAAAGATAGTAAGTTGCTCGACCCATGAAAAGACTACCGATACTCAATTGAGTATAACATACCTATGTACCTATATCAGTGGTGGTACTTTCATAGAAGCCCGAACGCGTTCCACGTTAATTGTGTAATGTCTAGTTTGTAATTCTTTATTGTGGGGTTAGGATATTCTCATTTATATGCCAAATTGTTTTTGTTAAATAAAGATTTAAATCTTAAACATGATAATTCGGAATTTTGTAATGCAAGCTGGGCTTTTCGGCTTTTATGGAAGTACCGCCTATGATGCTTGATTAAGCATATTCGGTTAGAAGTTACACGCGTTTCTCTTGAACACTGCAACATACTGAAATGAAATATTCTATGCCTGTCGAGGCATAATCTTGTCTGTTCAAATCTCTGTTATATGTCTCTTACTTTCCGAAGTTATCGTATACATTCACAAAAAAGTATCCGCACTTCATTGGTCAGGGCAAAGATTGTTATGAAACTTGCGCAACTAAGAATTCTCCACGAGGAATTTCTTAGAAATTTCGAGGTCCACCAACTCGAACAAGTCCAACGTGTTGGACCAATGGGGTGCATATGGGCTGCTATAGTCAAATAACAGTTTATAAGCTACTTGGTAATAAAATTTGCTATTGTATATAATAGCAATCCACGGCAGCTTAAAAGTACTTGGGTCCAATGTATCTCAATCAAAGTCTGTATCAATAAAATAGATAAAAAAATACACCCAACAGTCACATACATCGTGAGCAAACACTAAGATATGAATATTATTTGGTAGGTGGTACGAGAGTAGAGTCTCTCAGACTCATAAACACCAAAACCCGAAACAAATATTTGTAGATCACACGAACGTTTATCTCGATGCGGTGATCGGACCCGTGGCCTCTCGTTTCGCAAGCTGCTGCCTAGCCAACTGCGCCACTCGGCTGTCAATGAAAGGGAATGGACTATTCCGAATGGTATACTATCAATGCTTACATATGTATGTCTATCCCTTACCTTTGGACTTCTTATTCCGTTCCTCAGCAGCGGTCGTGGCGAGTGGCGGAGACGGCCGCCGAGAACTAAAGTTGCTGCGATTCTTTTTGAAGATTTCCACTACTTCACCTTGTTTTGTCACTGCACAAAAAATACTTATACACTGGAAAGTCAAAAACTAAATAAATAAATTCATCACCTCATAACCTTGCCCCAGACTAAGATGTAAGTTTTGTATCGAGCGCAGCCGTGGCAAACATTTGTAGATTACATAAGTATTATGCATATTACGTCACACCCTGGCTTTTTATTGCGCAACGGATGAATATAACAGTAATGATCCCGTACCAGATAACTATCTTGTAGGACCAGTAGCGAACAGAGAATCAGATACAAGCAACAAGATCCAAAACATAATTGAAACACAATTGTTATATTTAATATTGTTTGCCGCCGTTTTAATTCGATTCTATTGCCATAAAGTTCAGAAATTTAAATGACAATGTAATCGAAATATTATACTCAAGATATAAATATACCAGTATCTTAAATTACTGAGAAGAAAAGTGCCGGCTGTTCTAGTAAATGAAACAACTTACTGTTTTCAACTGGTTTGACTTGTCGACGATTGACACGCGGCGACAGGGGCGGTCGGGCGGCTTGCTTCAGACTCGCTGAATCTGATTTCAGCTTCACGTCTGGGTGAAGTGGCATCATTAGGGGACAATTGTATTTTGATTTCAAGATATATACGCCAGTGGCGGTACTTCCGTAGAAGCCCAAAATTTTAAATTACCTTACAAAATTCCTAATAATAATCTTTAAACTTTCAATATTTTTATTTAACAACAGCAATTTCATATATAAATGAGAATATCTGACCCCACAATAAAAAGTTATAAATTAGACATTGCACAAGTAACGTGTAACGCTTTTGAGCTTCTATGGAAGTACCGCCACTGAAACACAGATGTATGGAAAATCACGTAAGTATACACTGGGACTTGGGAATTTCTAATAACACTAAAAATACTTAAGACGCATATGGACGACCTGACAGCATAGACAAAGTAACATTCAACAAGCCAAATCGCTAATTGAAATGTTTAAAATTGACAAAAATCATTATCCTAATTAAGTATACTTCGTTTCCACACACTTTAACTAGGTACGCCCTATAATAATTTGGCCAGGAGATTCACTTTCCAGGAGCCTTTATGATGATCATTTCTGTGATCACAACACTATTGTTCTAGAATATTGCAAACCGCTTCCTATAAGCGAGAAATCCAAGACAATCCTTTTCTACTCGCTAGTATTAAAAGCATGGTACAACTTTCCTACCTACGAAATTAGTTGCAAACTAAACCTTATACAGGGTGTATTCAGACCGTGATCGGAAACTAAGGCAGGTAATAGCTACGGTGATTACAAACCTACGGGCGTTGAAGAAAATCCCGACAAAAAATAAAAAAATTGACGTTTTCCTAACAATCATAGATATTAAATGGATGTGGTTGTAAGGAAAACGTATTTATTTTTTATTTTTTGTCGGTATTTTTTTAATGTCACTGTCTGAATACACCCTGTATGAACTTTCTAGGCATAATAATGTCGATATTGCAAACTTACATTCTTTCGCGGGGACATCGCGCGGCACGTGTCTCCGGCGGTTATTTAGTCCCATTTGTTTTGGATTGCGATTCTCATCGGGCTCGTAGTGAGCTATGCTGTGAGAAAAATCAACTGTTAAGCTGACATTCAGCTCTTTAAAGTATACTTACAAATTTGAAAATGTCGCGACTGTGTCTCTAAAGGCATAGGTAGGCAGAAAAGTATTTCTAGTATTACGCTCAGCTGTGTTTTTAAATCTATTATGATAGGTGGTGCACCCACAGTAATTTTTCAGGCATATTTCCAGTCTCCGTACTGTTATTTCATAATGTTTAAAAGATATAACGTTTTTCCCGACCCGGGAATCAAACCCGGGAGCAATCAAATGCGGGACCTACGAGACAGTCTTATTTTATTTACACACATTTTTATTTTATTCACACAATTCTAATTGCATTCGCAGTTATTAAAGGCGAAACACACAAACACACTTTCCCATAGCTGCAAGTAAGTTACATTACATACATACATAACCTCACGCCTGTATTCCCCGAAGGGGTAGGCAGAGGTGCATTTCTGCACACACATTTCGCCAAGTATGTAATAGCCCCACGTAATAGGGCCTATTGCCGTTTTGCGGGCACATTTCCAGACACCGTGCTGCTATTGAGAATTTCCTAATGGAAAAACCGAATAACACTTTGCCCGACCCGGGAATCGAACCCGTGACCTCTAGATCGCACGGCACATACTTGTGCCGCAAGACCACGAGGCAGTTACATTACATCGACACAGTAGTCATACAATATCTCATTCTGAAGTGGTATCATTCGCGAAATACTAAGAGTAAAGCGAAGAAAAACCATTCCACAGTTACACCACGCTGAATAATGGTTAACTGCGTTCTGATCACGCACAGACACGCGGCGCAACTCATCCGCCACATGCGTTTCCAACTCAGTAAGTGAACATTAATGAATTAAAATAGGTCGAGCGGACGCGTAACGACGAGGCCTATAAGAAGAAAATTCCTTCTGAAGAAGTTAGATGCCCGGAAGATAAAGGGAGGTTTAACCTGTTTCCTTTCTCCCATGCCTCTCCTAAACAATCACTGGAATGTGAAAATATGTAAGTTATCGGTGGAACGACTCCGTAAGAAAAAAAATAGACACTAAATTTCAAGTAGTGCTTTATTACTGCACCCACGTTTCGCCAGCTGTGTCTAAGCGACCACGTAATTGGATGCTAGTTTATTTCGGGCACATTTCCTAATGAAAAAATTCGGTAAGACTCGGAAGTCGAAAACTGGACATGTCTCTCGACCGCACAAACTAGTGTCGCAGAACCAAAGCAAATACTTTCGCATTTAAAAAAATATTCGCTTAGCAAGTTTTGCTACAAAACGCCACCTCGAAATTCCCCTTCATCACTAAAACGTACTTCTCAAATGACAGATTTTACATTCACAATTATTAACTCTCGTACTGGGCATCAAGGTAGGCCTATATTCAAAGATTAGAAACCAAGAATAAATATCGTAACGGCGCGTATCAAAACTATCGAAGCAAAGCATAGCCGCCTCATCAATATTCATGACTGGCCGGTCTGTTTAACTGATCAACATTTATCGAAGAAAGTAACATGGAATCGGCTCACACAACTCTTCCGAATGAGGGTCGAACAGGTCTGTGTCGGAGCTGCCGTCTCTCCCGCATGCCACCTCCATTGGACCCTCGCTGCTGATCTGCGCACTGGCCCCATATTCACCTGAATACAAAAATCATGATTGTACCCTTCATTGAGAATATCCCGAATTTAGAGTTAGGAACATTTTTATCTAATCATATCTTCGAATTGATTTTATAATCAACCATTGAAAATAATTAGTTGAAGAGTGTCACTTACAATTTTTTTAATTGATAGGTTATTTTTTTGCATCAATATAGACATATAACTGAAGATTTGTTATTGTAATCAGACTTTAGTTGACAAAAATGTTATCAAAGCTTCTAGGGAAAGTCAAATACATTTGTTGAATTGGCTGTTCGAAATGGAACTGGTTGTAAAGCCTTTTAATTTTTTTCATCTCCATTAAAATCATACGAGTATATATAGCATAGTTATTATGTTTTATAAGGAAATATGTATTTTCAATCTCCAATTTCTTTAGAATCACCTCCGCGTGTGGTAAAATTTAACGCTAAGCTGACCGATAACCGTTAAAATTCTCCTCCATTGAAATAATATATTACCAGTCCTAGTAAAAGTAGATATAACGAAGACGCATACAAATTCACTTGTATTTTAGTCCCAAAATATACAACAAAAATTTAATCCCAATATATTTTAAATCCTCTCAGTTGTATAGGAGGCCCGTGCCGCGCAGTGGGACGTTTATGAACTGATGATAATGATGATGATGATATTTTAGCGGCAATCAACCACATGCATAACGGCTATCTGTTCATATAGTGTTATATTGTTATATTGTGTTATATTGCTTATAGATTATTGACATTGCTGTCTCAAAATGATATTTAGAATGAAACCTCTACCTCTTACTAAATTGTAAACATGAATTCCACTTACTGTCACCATCTGGCCTTACTTTCCGTTGTTTTGTACGTAGATCCCTTAAATTTTTATTCTGAAATAAGAGAAATCGTACATTATTTTAACGTACTAAATCTAGCTTCTAAGCAACATTGGAGGAGATTTTTTAAGTCTTCATGCAGATATTTTCCGCTTTCTTGCTTACTTACTTTTCTTTCTTACTTGGGCCATGTAATTGGAAAACTTTTGAAAGAATTTGAGTATTAATAATGACCATTTTATTCCATATTTATTTGTATTGTAACAATACGATTCTTTGAGACATCAATTGGTCTTACTTAGCGATAAGACTGTTGTTTCCCACTTATACATTATAAAAACTATAAGATAACCACTATGTCAGTCCCTAAGACGCAAACAAACTAGGCTAAGTATTGAACCTTCTTAACAGAATAAAAAATGTATAAAAGTCTAAATTAATTAATTCTGGAATACAAAATTTGCCAGCCATGCAAAGGATTTTAATTATTCAGCTACCTTGGAAAGAATCCAGCAAAAATCAGTTTTATGTCGTATATAACCGATGTATTAGTAACAAGCCACACATTAGAAGCACCAACCTGAGACAGTCTAGCGGCCACATTCTCCTGTGGCCGCCGGTACACCTGGTTGTACTGGCCGATCATACGGCGCTGCTCCAATGTGGCCGGGTCGAGGTAACCGCGGATCGGGTTCGCGGGCACCTGAAAAGCCCTCAGCCGCGACGCCTGCGACACCTCTGTAACCACCAGAGCTGCTGGCTTTTTAAGTCTATTCCATACAACACCACAATATCAACATTTGCCAGTAAATGCACTGCTCGTCACAATCATTCGCGTATTTAATGGATTTTATGGTATGTTTACACTCTAGCCGTGAAATCATTACAAGAATGCACGACGCGGTCTCAGCGCTTAACGCATGGCTCTCTACCGTCGCGGTTTTCGCAGTAATGCTATCGGAATTGCCGGAGCCGGTTGGTGATATATGGCAACCGTGTTATGTGGACCACGCTTGATTCTATGTCAATGCCGTCAAATCTTCGCACAAATATCAAGAAGACAATTGCACAACGGGAAAGCGAATAAAAAATGCACTTAAAAACTTTTACGCGGCTCATCGAGCTTAAGTAAATGTGTCGATCGCGATCCTTACACCGAACCATTTTCATAATTTTTGCTACAAATTGACCTATAATGTAGATTATCAATTTTTGGTTGCTATTAAGAGCGTTTACGCTCCACGCGGCTAGTTGAATTTCGGTAAATATGACTCGCACTAACGCCAGCGTCGGTAAATAATGATATGAAATAAAATAAAATAATATTTATTGAATCTATAATATGTCAAATAGATCACTTAGACCATCACTGATTGGAAGGCAGTCATGGCATGAAAGGCCAATTTATGGATGGAGCTGTGGTGGTATAGACGTACGGCCAAGTTGGGGTTTCATGGAAGGCAAGTGGACAAAACAAGGCAAAAAAGCAGTCTGCAGGCAAAGCTGTAACGTAGCACTTATCTCTACTCATATTATAATGCTGAAGAGTTTGTTTGTTTGCTTGAACGCGCTAATCTTAAAAACTGCTGTTCCGATTTTAAAATTATTTCAGTGTCTGATAGTCCAGGCTATGGGCTATTATATATCAACATGCTACGACCTAATTGTTGGAGCGGAGAGCAGCAATGGAAAATGTGGCAAAAACGGGGAAAGAATGTTCCTTTTGAAGTCTAATGTTACGCATACAGAATTGCGGGCAGCAACTAGTCGTTAATAAAGGTAGCCCAATCGCATTTATTACGAATATATTATTTTTACTTTAACACTTACTCTTTTTCGGCTGCGTCCGCACTGTTATTAATGGTGCGCTATCTTGTTCGGGGCATGGATTCACTGTGGTCATACTGGAAAAAACGGTAGTTTGATAATTCGTGGTTTTTTTATCTATCAAAGTCACTGGAAAGTCACTTTGCAGAATGCACACAATATTTTGTTTGGGACAAGTATAACAGTATTTATGTTTTTAATATACATGTACCTATATAGTATATTATTATTTTCGTCAAATAAAACGGCCATTAGAAATAAATAAATATGAGTATTACATAAGAAGTATTTTATTTGTCTTTGTAAATTTTTAACAATACCTGTTAAATTGTAAGTTTGGAAAATTAATAAATAAATAACTACCACACTTACTAGTGACTATAGTTAACTATACATATATTGCATATATAACATAATTGTTTTATAAACACGACTTTTAGTGTCACCACCTCATAGCTACCTTCAGGTAATTGTATCTTACACACTTTCCCAAAAATTTTATGGCCTAGGTATGTAGGTAAAGTTTAAATTGAATTTTGATTGGAAGAAACTCATTACGAATGTAGAACTTGTGACCAGTGGCGGTACTTCCATAGAAGCGCAAAAGCCCAGTTTGCCTTAGATAATTCCGAATAATAATCATTAAGCTTTAAATCTTTATTTAACATAATGAATTTGACTTTCAAATGAGAATATCCTGATCCCATAGTAAAAAAATATAAACTAGACATTACACAATTAACGTGTACCTAACGCTTTGGGCTTCTATGGAAGTAACTACCGCCACTGCTTGTGACGGCACTCCCTGAATATGATATATTAAATTATACCACGTACATAACTAAGCAAAACATAACAAAACAATATTCAAATTTAAGTCAATAAACCAAAAATTCTAATGATTTTTTACGTGTAATTTTTACTTTTAACGTGTCATATATCCAATATATTTTTGCGCGAGATCGTCGCATAACCCACAAGGCCATATAATTTATTATTTACTTATACAATGGGGCTGAGAGCCCCGTGATGTGGATGTCAGGACGAAAACCTCAAGATTTTTATAAAACTACCAAGCGGTTATTATTACCTAAAGTTTTGTACATTGTAGTAGAATACGGTCTCGTGACCATCGAAATCATGTGCTCGTGCACATGATTTAAATTAATGTCGGGTTCACCCTATGTGGTAAATATACTACCACCAATAAAGATCAGTCACCTTCGTTTTTTAAGTTTTCTTTTTTTCTTGATACTTTTGACTAGATCGATTTTGTCCTGGAGCTCGTCACATCTGGCCTCGGCTGCAGCGAATTGGTCATCTACTTCGGGGATGGAAGCTAAAACATAATATAATAATGTACATTTGTTGGTGATTGAGGAAATAATTTTAAAAAGATTAGGTATGTAAATGTTAAGGATATGCGATGAAAATTTTTACTCGTTGACTTCTTGCTAGGATACCCTAAAAATAAAATTATGAAATACGAGTACATAAACGTACTTTTTGTATTCAATAGATAATTCACGATGAATTATGACATACTTAAATAGTGAAGAAAAACATCGCGAGAAAACCTGCATACCTAAAAACTCTTAGAAATTCCATAGGTTGTTCGCCAACCCGCACTAGGCCAGCGTGGTGGACTTAGGCCTAAACTCAGCCGTAGAGAAGGCCCGTGCCCAGGAGTAGGTCGTATATGAGCTGATCATGATGACGATGACGCCAAGGAAGCTGTTTAATTTCACAACAATAAAACTATAGTTTAATTACCTCTTATCTCTAGTTTTCTTTCCGAGCGAGTTCCTTCTACAGCCGCTCCAGCAAGGCTGCTGGAACTCCTGTGACGTTTGTCTAAAGGAAAATAACAATGCGCTTCTAATTATACGTAGGTAAGGTACGGCTTACCAACATCTTTAAAGGCTATCGTTTGATTGTTAGTACAGATTTTGACATCATTAGACCCGGCACAGAGTTTTAAGCTTCGCCATAGGAATAGTAATATTTTAACAATATTTTTACATTTTACAAACATACATATTACATAAATAAATACATACATAACCTCACGCTTGTAGGCAGAGGTGTATTTCTTCACCCACATTTCCAGACTCCGTGCTATCACTAAGAATTTCCTAATGGAAAACCATTAACAATTTGCCCAACCCGAGAATCGAACTCGAGACCTTTAGATCGCACTGCACATGCTCGAGCCTGAGACCACGAGGCAGTCAAGTAAAATTTTACATTTTACTTTACCTATACATTGTTGCCATATTACTCCTAAAAACATCAATGAAACGAGATAGGGAAGTGTATACCTCAGAGTAGGAAGTAAATAGTAGAATTTGAACAGATATTAGGTCTCAACAGGCTAGCTTGGTAAATTAAACCCCATCCCTCTCAACCCTGGAAGTCCCTAGCCCGTGACTAAGCACTGATGTAAAATATTATGCTGTTCTGAATAATATCCAATGATCTACAATTTTGAATGTAACAAACATAAATATATGTAATATGCGCCACAAGAAATAAAAAATGTGCTGGAAATTGGAATTAATTTTTATATTTTATGAAGAAAAAAAAATCATCAAAAATACTTTGCGTTACTTACTGTGGGGTAGAGAGGGATTTTGGGACATTTTTATGACCTGGGATGAAAGGGCGTTAATATAGATTTTGTAGGTTTGTATGGAGAGATGATTTCTAATAATTCACTTCATAACATGGGTTTTACATTGACAGCATTGGTCGCTTACCTCGAGATATCTTTAAGCCGTCGCCCATGCTAACTTGAAATTTTCATAGCACACTACTTGAAAGCGTTATGCTATTTTATAAATAACAGAACAACTGATTAATAAATAATAAAAAAGGGAGTTACAATAGTAAAAGCATTAAAAAACCATTACGTCAAAGATGTCAAAATTGTATCAATGTATGAACAAGTAAGCATCGGCGCTGACTTCGAAATCTATGCGTTCTGCAAAACTACAGCACTGGCAATCTAAACTATTTGTTTTAAATGGAATCTATACATATATAAAAAATGAAACGTCTGTTTGTAATGTTAAAATAACAACTTTTAACATTTGGAGTATAAGTATACGCGTTAGCTATGACGAAAACGCGATTTAAAAATGTTTTGTCTGTCTGTCCATCTGGACTGATTTTGGAGGGTGACATAGGCTTCTTTAATTTTCGGGAAAAAATATTTTTTTCCGGGGATTTTGACTAAACCTCTTCAAGGTGAACTCTCATCAGTATGGTGAACGCTCTGTGACTGGTTATTCTAAGTTCGGCGGCGCGACTGGCCTAGAGGTCCATAGAAAAACACTCACGTCTGTATCTTGGCTATTTGCCATTTTTTGAGCGTTTTTTCAATTTCATATTTCGTGTTGGTATAAAAATGTTCCGTTGCTAAAACCCAATAACACTTCACTTGGTAATCGCACTCTTCATCTCTCGCTCGTACGCCACTCATGGGACCAAGTTAATAGCAAAAATAATTTATACACTTGCGCCTATATTCTTTCTATCGCCTTTCTCTAAGGGGTAAGCAGGGGTGGTTCCACGTCATAGTGCCTTTTACCGTTTTAAGCGCAGTTCCTAATTCCGTAAATTCCCTAACGTAACATCCCGATAGGATTATAAATTGAATCTCAGAATAGCATTTATTCCAAGAGATTAATGACGTAGAGGGAAAAATATGCAGAAATACTTTCTAAGTATAAAGTACCTAATGTACGGAGTACCTTACATTAGACGGAAGGACACGATGAAATCAATCGAAGACACTGCTTATCTTTTCGGTCTCAAAAGGATATGCATTAATGCTTGCTTCTGTAGGTGTACAATAGTAGCTAGCGGTGGCGCCCAGCTCAGCCCGGGCGCAATATTGAATTCGTATTCATTACCCGGGCACAATTCATTTTTGCAGGATAATTAGACTATATTATTGATTATGATGACTGCCTCGTGGACTGATGGCTCAAGGATGTGCTGTGCTTTCTGGAGGTCCCGGGTTTAATTCCCGGGTCGGGCATAGTATTATTGAGTTTATCCATTTAGAAATTCTTAGTAGCAGCACAGAGACTGATAATCTAAAATGGCAATAAGCTGGCCCCTTTATTAAGTAGGACTGACGAAATGTGGGTGCAGAAATGCACTTCTACCCACCCCTTTGGAGAATACAGGCATGTGTGATGACTATTTTCTGTCTAGCCTTTTCCACAAGCGGCTCTCGGCAAAGTTCCAATGCTCCACGACGGTCACGCCCCACTAGTCGATGCCGGATTGTCAAATCAATCCGATTCGTTATAAGGGAAAAAATAAAGGTCACTAACCAATTTGTTTCTCCTTACATCATTCAGAATTAAATTACCACGTATTCCTTAGCATCCTGGACCCTTTAAGCATAGAGTGCATCACAGCAGGCCGACATAAATGTATCAAGTGATGAAAAAATCTGTAGATCCAGCTGTTCTGTGGTCACTATAACATGCAGAATAGTTTCTTTGTCGGGCTAGTAAATGGGAGTAAAACTTTCTTTCTTAGTTTGGCTATACATAGCCGATGATCGATGGTTTTGAGTCACGAATCACGATTAATTATCGCGTACTTTAACGGTGAAGGAAAACATTGTGATGAAACCTGCATACCCTAAAAGTTATAAGGAATTTCTTAGGTGTGTAGCTCTCCTCGCCGCACTAAGCCAGCGTGGTGGACTTAGGTCTAAAACCCTCTCAGTTGTAGAGGAGGCTTGTGCCCAGCAGCAGTGGCGGTACTTCCATAGTATGTGTAAAATTGCTTTTGTTAAACAAAGATTTAAAAATTATTAATCGAAATTTTGTAAGACAAGCTGGGCTTTAGGGCTTTGCCACGCCACTGCCCAGCAGTACAATGTATAAGGGGTGATGAAGATAATCGAAGCTAATCTGATCAACTTACCACCGACTAAATCTTCTTTTCCTCCGCTGTATAGCAATCAGTATTTGTGTGAAAAGAATTACTTGATGCAGATACCTAATCACTCCTTATGCGATTATATTAAAACTTCAATTCGCGCATTGACATTGCTCAGATTTTTTGCACGAGTAATTGATATTGTCGCTTGTGGGGTGTTCAGAAAGCGATTAGACACTTACGCTATTTTGAAGGATTTATATTATGTTTAAGGAATAACATTATGCAATGAACAACTCCCACAAGAGTAAAAATAAGAATGTAAATTACTGAGATATCTCTGAATTTGAAAAATGCATTACAATAGCAATGGTTTCGCTTAAATGATTTTCAATTTTATTATTTACTCGATATCTTTTATTAATGACGCCCGCAATACCCCAATATTAAATCTAGTTATCAATTGTTGTGACAAATTAGTATTTCAATTTCAATGGAAATAAGACGGAATTGAAACATTTACGTAGTTTCGTACTATGCAATTTTTTTTTTGCAAATAAATTGTTTCATCTTCCCTGATAAAAGGCAGGAAAAGAACCCATAATAATTATTATTTTTAAAAATCATTTTTGAGAATCGAGTCGTCGTTCAATTTATATTTGAAGAAACTAAATAATCTCAACAAAAAAGACAGAATTTTTAAACTTACAGTGTGCCTACTTTTCATTTCAAGCATAAATAATCAATTTATCATATCCAGATAAAATGCATGTGACAATAAAACTGATAACCCCAATATGGATGCTGCTTCTGTTTGGATAGATGGTGATAAAAGCAGAGATTATCATATTATAGTAAGTAATCTAATACAACAAACATTTTGTTGTTGCGGGGAATTACTTCAAAATGAGCATTGTTTGGCTTATATAAATATTATTGTATAATAATATACAGTACAATCCCGATTATCCGAACATCGATTATCCGAACATCCGATTATCCGGACTCATTCGTCACGGCTCTAATTATTAATTTAAAAATGTTTTGACGGCGCAACGAGCATGTTACGACAAGTTTACTCCCGCCTCCAACGGTGTACTCCCGCTCTCATTTGTTTGCGGGATAGTGTTTGTTATAGTTTCATTTTCTTTGATAGCGTTCAACTGAAAGGTTGTCTTTTATTTTTGTTAATAAATGAAAATGAAGATAATTGAGATGAGAGTATAAAAAATGGTGAATCTGGCAGTAAGTTGGCACAAATATATGGTGTCGGAACTTCTACGATATCAGATATTAAAAAGAATTCTGATTCCATAATGAAATTCACCTGCGCGCTTGAGCAAGAAGATGGAAGCTCGCAACGTAAAGTCATGAAAAAATCTCAAAATGAAATTCTGGAGAATGCAGTTTTTACTTGGTTCTTACAAAAGAGAGCATGCGGTCAGCCCATATCTGGACCTCTGTTATGTGAAAAAGCATTGGATTTTAATCAAAAACTTGGTGGTGATACTTCTTTCAAGGCGAGCTGTGGATGGTTAGCAAGTTTCAAATCCAGACATGGAATTCGAGAACTGGAGATTCAAGGAGAAAAACTGCTAACGTTGCATCAGCCGACTCTTTTGTAGACGAGTTAAAAGAATTTCTAGATGAAAAAAATACGATTTAGAGTAACAGTAACGAGAGAGAAGATGAAGAAGAGACTGAAACTGGGGATGTATGTCAAGTACCATCTCATTCTCTATTCTCTTCATTATCTATCGTTATAGCTCGTTTTTTATATATCGTATTATCTAAGTAAAACCCATTACATAATAAAAAATTATTAAAACTTAAATATTATTTGATTTGCTTTAAAATCGGTTATCCGGATTTTCGATTATACGGAATACCCCTGGTTTTAATTGATCCGGATAATCGGGATTCTACTGTAATATACTTGTACTTATTTATATTTGTGTTAAGTAGTGTACTATTATCGACTTATTTGAATGTTGGGGTCTTACCTCTCCAGTAAATGTATCAAGAGAGAATAAAAAGATACTATGTTATAAAATAAGAGCGTACAGTTGAATCTTATATTTATTAATAATTCAATATACAGCCTATACTACTAAGTGACAAGAATAAAATATAATAAAACCATTATTTAATGATAAATATTAAGAAAATAAATGCCCGACACAATTATCATATAGAATGCTAAATAAATACGAATGCTTAAAAATGAAAATCTATTCATTATTTTCCATACAAAATTGTCAACTTCATTACATTTTAATGTACAAAAGCGTTCAAAACATGTTTGATTGCTATCACCAATGACCTAGGTCATACAGTCTCGTTTACATTTCATTAAATTGTATACACAAGTTACCACTTGAGCCACAATCATTTCACGTGAGCAATCACCCAATATTCGAACAACTATAAGCACACAGTTACAATAGATACAAGATATATTTTTTACTTTAATACTAAAGTATTTTAAAATATTCGAAGTTATAATAAAATACAGCCATTTTACAATGGTTGGTGCACGGTCCATCAAATAAATGTTAGATAAATTATAAATTGCTCCTTTATTTTAGCAAAAATTTTGAGTATTACCGGGCTATAGAACAATATTACAGTTTTCCATACAAAAATGTGTGACGCCACTCACTGTGCGTTTTGCCTATAATTATATCAATGATAAGTTTAGTGTATAATAATGACACAGATAACGTTGCGTACAACTCGCTTATATGACATTTACATATAAAGAGTATACAATATATACGTAGAGAAGCACGTCCAAGGCGTACATACCACCTCGTCACCCGCCATACAACAATACAAATACATTTCAATTGCACGGTGTGGACATTACATGAAAATCTAATACTCATTATGCATCAATATTAAAACAATCAATAGCATTTCATAGTTATAATTTAACTCTCAATAACATGCAAATTTATAAAAATTACTAGTTCAATGTGTATAGGAACACACCGTAAATACAAAACCGAGTGGACGGCTGTCGCGCGGGACAGGCGTTGCAACAATTGAAATACGATGATTAAATGTTACTGCATTATACTTTTTTATATTTTATAAGTAATTAGAAACGCGCACGGTTTGGATCATAGCGAGTATTGTGCATATTAAGTCATTTTGTGGGATCCAATGTCACATTGCAGGCAGTGCCATCGTCCAATTACTATAACTGGTTCACCTACCGCCCACACAATGGTATTTGTCAATCAATCACCGTCCACTGATGTTCACTGCAGTAATGACACACAATGGTAAAAGGTACGAATGACTAAATAATCATTATAAATAAAAATTAATTTCTATAAAATACATACACAGTATAAAATCGCCTTAACTCAATACAATAATACCATTTAACCATGAGGCTTGAGTAACCTTTGCTCAGCTTAAAATTCACTTCACAGTGGCTGTAATATTCATTATTTTTAATATATGGCATAATGTTTAATAATTATAAGTTTTATAAAAATAAGTTGAATATTACAGTTTTTAGGGGTGGTAGGTTGGAAAAGACGTAGCGCTCGAAAAGCGTTGGTGGGATGACACCGCTTATCCACATTACAAAAGGACACACTTCTTTTTCCTGGCTGGCTCTGGCGGCTCCAAGGCTGCAAGAATGGCTTCATCGAACACATTCTTCAAACCTTTCTGTAAAATACACAGGAGTTTGTATTAGTCACATGTCAATGATTAGTTAGTAGACTCTTATATGGGTCACTATAAATAAGCTACTGTAACTGATTATAATCAGGCAGTCCAAAATCTTGTAGGTAATCTTAGTGGCCTAAAAAATGTAATCACAAATTTATTAGCCTCAGTGTGAAGATTGGACTTGTGGTATCTCCTTTTACAAATTTGTATAAGTTGACTAAACCTTAAAAACCAACCTAAATATTAAACTTAGTTTACTATTTTTCTATGGCAACCATGTAGATTAGCTAGTAGCTAATATAAGTATTATTTGCACATAAAAGAATTTATAAAGTCTAAAATAAGTTTAGGATTTTACCTAAAGTAGCACATAAATATCAATCAAAACACATAAATTATTTCTCGTTGGTGAAATCATAACCACCTGTTGGTTATATACCCATAAAATATTTTTTGAAATAAATAACATTTTACTTCTAACTTTTGCTACCAACCAGACAAAATATATTAAATATATAAATTGGGCAGTATACTTGTACATTTATAAAACTATTAAACTAAATTTTCTCACAATGTATCAGGGTTTTGCTGTGTTTAAATGCATTTATATTTGCTTTAGACTAGTCAATGTTAAATTCTAAATTGAAGCAAGAAGCCTAGAAAAGTCCCTGTCAAATAGCGATGGTCTTGCTTCCATTACATAGCACTTACTACGGATGAAATGCTGATGTACAAATACACCTTTGCCAACCCATGAAGTTAGGAGCCAGGGAGGGTGTATTATATTTGTATACACTATAGTTAACACTGTTTGTGATGTTACATGAACTTTTTGATTGCTAAGTTATTCTAACAATACCAAAGCCACACCATATGGCACAGTATGAAACTAAGAAATAAACATGTGATCCAAAAGTTCATTTCATATAATCAATTTATCCAACTCTAAAAGTGAAAGGTTAAATATGTCAGCAAAAACAAATGTCTACAAAAAATCTTTTCAACTTAATTTATCTAAGTATGGGGCAAGATTAAGAAGGGAATAAAAATTAACAACTACCTGTGTCAGAGCAGAGCATTCAACATATTTAACAGCTTTCAGTTCTTTAGCGAGTTTCTCTCCTTGTTCCAGTGACACTGGCTTTTGTTTTATCTTAGCCAACTTCTCCATTGTGGCAGGATCATCCCGCAGATCTATCTGTGTTCCTACTAGAAGGAATGGTGTCTTTTGCTGATGATGAGTTATTTCCGGTACCCACTATAAAAAAATACATTTTTATTAAACTTCACCAGCCATTTTTTTCATCTCTTTAATATAAATGCTAATCATATTTATAATAAAAAAAAAATCAAAATAATATTTGAAATGTATAAATCATTTTCCAATCAGTAAATAATTACCTTTTCTTTAACATTTTCAAAGGAACTTGGACTCACTACACTGAAGCAGACAAGGAAAACATCAGTTTGGGGATAACTCAGTGGTCTTAGCCTGTCATAATCTTCCTGGCCTGTGTGGAATTAAACAAATAAACATTTTAATTTGTAATGTCATCAAAAGCTACACAACTATATTACAATATTGAAAGAACAGAATCAATACAATAAATAGTAAATACAAGGAACATACCAGCAGTATCAAAGAGACCCAGAGTGTAGGGTTCTCCTCCAATCATAACAGTCACTGCATAGTTATCAAACACAGTGGGCACATATTCCGAAGGGAACTTGTTTGTTGTATAGCTGATCAACAAACAAGTTTTACCAACAGCACCATCACCCACCACAACACATTTAATTGTTTGCATTTTGGCTAGCTTTGTAACAATAAATTAATGAAAGCTTCTTTTGGATTGGCAATGTTCACTGATCATAGCAACCTCAACAAACAGCAACTGTCTGAAACAATAGAGAATAATGTTACATACTAAACAACTTCATGTTCAGTCAAAAGAATTACAAATATAAGAACAATATTCGCACCAGAGAAAACATAGATAAGTAACAGAATTGTAATAAAACATAGAAAGTGTTTTAGTGGTAACACAGAACTAGTGTGCCCATACATTGGCAAATGTACAAAGGAAGGACCTATACAAGCAGCAGGATGTGAGTGCATTATATTCAAATGAGATGATTGCAGCAGAGGAAAATGAACACTACTGACATTCTCATATGTAGTTCACTGGAAATACATATTGTGACACTCATCATGCAGTGTATCGCAAGCAAGACAATAAATAAAAATAATAACTTAGGAAAACAACAGAAATCATAAATAATATATTGAAACTTTTATAAACATACATATTTATGTAGGGGTATCTTTTTAGTTATTAAATTATTTAACATAATATAATCCCATTATAGTAAATCCAGCTTGCCAATTCAAAATATCTTTTGTTTTATACCAGAATTTGCAGCTTGCACTAAAAGTATAAATTAATTCCCAATACTATTTATTTATTGTGATTTATGTGAATCCAATTTATGTGTGGAAGGAAAATCTATGTTTATATTAACTATAGTATATTTATAACAAAGTGACAAACAATGTGTCACAATCATATTTGCATTTGAATCAATCAAACCAAATGTTTATAAATTATGAGTGAATTATTCAAAACACAAATGAATAACACTACATACAATTTATAATGAAATAATGTTGCAAAAGGAAATATTTCTACATATACAGGTATATTCAATTAATTAAGAATGACCTATTATGTTATTATTAAAGGTCAATATGGGGAAACTATATTTTGCAATGGAATTTTCTTGTGGGTGCAGATTAGAACATTTATTTGTAGATAGAATGTATTGATTAGCTTACTGAAAGATTGATGATGTAAATCAGCAAAATAAAATACATAAAAACTTGAACTATATATACATACAGATCTTCTCTCATAGGAAAATAAAAATTGGTTAATCCAAAGTACTTTTGAATATGTTACTAATTCGCCATACATAAATATTAGCTCGCAAGTGCTACAATCCAGGAAACCTAAATAATGTTGTGTCTTGAACTGCTTATGGATATGTTTTCTTAGCATTACTGATAAATACCAAACAAATATGTTTGAAACAATAAATATTGATAAGTTTTAATCAACATAATTTTGTTATGTCTTAAAATTTGATTGTTGTAATGATAATATGCAATTATTTTAATGTCAATTTGACTACATTGACCTAAATATGGTAAAAATTGTTATTATCTTTTCACCAATAAATTATTTCAAAATAAATAACACATAAAAAAAATAGTTATACTGTCAAAAAATTAAGCAGCAAAATTAGAAAAGTTATTGATGGTGTGTTGAATATGATAGCCCTTACAAAAGTGTAGGTACTATTGCTGTGCAGAGAAGGGAAAACCAATTTACAAACTAGTTAAAAGCTCCATTAACACACACATTAGTCAGGTTGACATCGAACGCAGTGCCGAACGATACGTAATCAACGCATACCTCGCATAGCAAATAAAATGCCAAGCACACTACAAAATAGAGCACGTACTAAAATAAGAGGACGATGACCCTAAATATTATAATGTAAATAGAACGCTGCCGTGAATTTATTAAACTGTCTAAATAGGTAACAAAGAGATTTACCGCAACACAGCGGATAGCACTGCGGCAGGGTGTGTATGGCTATCGCGAGTCGCGACTCATCGAGGCCTCCTTGTCCTAAACGCCGTTACTGTTTTTTATTCACGTACATGCGCCAGCGAAAGTCCCATCCCGATGTATACCCATTTAACACATATCAATAAATGAAGTGCACATGCACTTTGCATGGAATAGCCCCAATATTTCTACATATATTTTACATAATCACGTCACAATAAATTTTGACGTCCATTTTGTGTCGGGTCCGGACGGTAGTAATATCATCTCATATTATGGCGGAATGATAAATATCATATCATAACTTACCTTGAAAAGTTGCAGCAACTACAAAACAATAAATACAATTTCACCACGTTGTAAATACAGTTGGAAATTACAAACTGCACGTAGCGGGTTGGGTCATTGACGGTGACGCCATTGATTGATTAGTGTTGTACAGCGATGTTAAACAAAGGGATGCCCGAATCGAATATGAGAATTGTATTTGTATCGATAAATATTTTTTTTATTGTAAAATATATTTAAAAAGAGCTCCTTTTCACAATAATACTAACAGAAATAAACATGGTTTATTAACCACCTCAATCGTCATCAATATAACATGAAATAAATATTTCTTTTAATAGCAGTAGAATTCTAAGTATTACCCAATTTATAAATAACGAGGCTATGCTGCTAAAATAACGCGTAAATAAAAATATTATCCCGCAAACACGCTGACGAGGTTTATGACCTTTAGCTTTATAATGATTGTTTTGTCCAATCTCATAAACTGTTGAAAGAAATACATGTCTACCAATAGCTTTCTGCGGCTTATGATGCCGATAAAATATCATTTTATCAAATAAACTGTAACACTAGCGAGTTTCGCAAACGTTGATTGAAGCCCAAATTAATCACGTTTTATTTACTTTTAAGTCAATTAGGGCCATAGGGCGAACGGCTTTCAAGTAGGAAAAGAATATTATTTAACAATAATTATAACTACCGGTTATCGTACCTATATAAATCATGCTTCCTCTGTATGGAAGTACCTAAGATTTAACAAATAGATAACTATTAACTGGATAACATTATTTTGAGGGTTGGCCAATTTAGGCATCCTTTAAGGATTTTTATGATTAATATAGCGCGGCCCCTATTAATGGCTAAATGGATTATGTTAGAGTTTAGTGGAAACACCACATCATCAGTTATAGGTTCGATTCAGGAGCACATTTCTCTAATTTTACGATCTGAAGATTCTTATATTATTGTAAGGGTTTGTCTTGCCTGCTGCTGACTTGATTTAGGCTTTACAAAAAGAAATGTCTCTAGTATCGGAACAAATAAAAAAATGAATAAGGACCCCATGAAGACGTCACTAACTGAAAGATTCACTTTTACCGTGGCGAAGAGCATGAAAAAAAAGCACGTGTGATTTTTATGGATGGTCTTCCTTATGAGTTTTAATTTTTCATAAAAATAAAATCATTATCGATAAATGCAATCAATCTAAGACACAGGTTATTTTAAATGGAATATGTTTTACGGATATTTTTTGTTAACGGAAAATAACAATACGTATCTACCTAGTACCTAGAAATTGATGATAGAAAAATACCGTAAACCGTTGAAGTTATTAGGTAGGTAGGTACCTATAAAATTATTGGAACTGTCTTATTTGTCTATGGTTTTGCAGGTTTTTTTTTTTACTTTGCTTTGTCTATACTAACGTAACGAAGTCGAAAACGTCATAATTTAAAAAAAATGAGAAGCTGGCCGGCGGAATTGAGTATCGTTTTAAATTCAGAACATTTGGAACTATAGATTTTTTAACTTTTGTATCTGTAAAATTCTAGCAAGACTTCCCTCTGTTCTGTGCCTAGCTTTAACTTAATTTTTTTCAGTCTATTGGAACTTATTAAGTTTGTTTAACCTGCTGCGAAGATGCTTCACTTGGGAGATTCTTTTCCTAATTTCACAGCAAATACTACTGACGGAGAAATAAACTTCCATGATTGGCTTGGAGATTCGTAAGTAACGCAATTTTTGTTTCGACCTCGTCATTATGAGAAAAATACATGTTGAAAAATGCCTATGACCGGTGTTTTAGTCAATGTTATTTCATTAAATGATATAAAAATTAAGGCATTTGAGAATTACTTGAAAAACATAGAGCACTATGTTAATAAAATAGATAGCAATCTATTTTCACCAAAATTAACAAATGGCCTTCAATTTGTAAATTAAGGTGATAATAGAGAAAATGAACTTTCTTGAAATCAAATCAACAACTCCTTCAATTGTTGTGTGTTGTAGACATGTAAAAATTCTGTATGTCTTATTCCAGATGGGGTGTCCTTTTCTCTCATCCTTCAGACTTCACACCAGTTTGCACAACTGAGTTAGCCAGAGTACTCAATCTACTGCCAGAGTTTGCCAAACGTAACACCAAAGTTATTGGTCTGTCGTGTGATACTGTGTCCTCACATTTGGAATGGTGTAAGGACATTAAGAGCTACGCAGGTGGGAAACATTAAACTTTGTTAGTTGTATGGATAGGAAACTATATGTTATTTATTTGGACAGAACATACCACTATGCAGAGGTGGTATTTCCATAGAAGCCAAAAGCATTACACAGTAATTTTGTAATGTCTAGTTTAAATTTGTGTATTGTGGGGTTCAGGATATTCTCATTTATGTCAAATTGCTTTTGATAAATAAAGATTTAAAGATTAAAGATTATTTATTCTGAATTTTATAAGGCAAATTGGGCTTTTGAGCTTCTATGAAAGTACTGCTACTGCTACAACAGTACTTAATTCCAGTCTAAATAAAAGTAGATTAGTGTTCAAATCCAGAGCAGACAAACACACTGTTATTTTACCATGAGTTACATAGTTGCCATATTTGAAATTAACAATTTGATGTTAAATTTATAAACAATAAATACATAATGTTTCTTTTTTTCATATTGGCACAATTTAGTAATAACACTATACCTAATAAGCACAATATTGTCCAGGAGTGGCAAGCGGCAAGGAACTCTCATCTTGCATCATGTTGACCTGCTGAGATGCTACTCCTTGCTATTTATATAAATTATAACATTCTATTGGTGTATTTTATATTGTATATGATTTTTTTGCTTCTTTAAAATCATATATATTTTATGTAATACTAGCTGACCCGGTGAACTTCATTCCTCCTAACAGCAAATTCTGTTTCAGAGATTATCGGGAACAGACAGACAGACTAAAATTGTAAAAAACGTTATTTTGGTATATGTACTGTGTATATATCCATATACATTTATTAAAAAGTGGTTATTTCAATATTACTAACAGACACTCCAATTTTATTTATTTGTATAGATTTTTGAATATGTTTTTATATTATAACCTCACACATGAAATGAAAAATCCTTTTTGTTATTAAATCTTTGACATCCAAGTTTCATATATTTGAATAAATTGGTTATAATTATAGCCTTCATAGTAAATTAATGGGACTTTCTTATTTAATGTTCTATTTCACTTGTATAAATAGAATTGAAATTTCAAAAATATGTTGACATTGGAATACAAATTTTGTTTACTCAGCTTGCACCTCAAGAATTTACATTCACTTGTGGATTACAATGTTTTAATTCCAACTATGTTTCAAAATTTATCATATTGATATAAAAATGTGAAGGTTTGTGTTGTATTAAATTTTTGTTACTCTTTCACATAACAAATACTGAAGAGATTGCAATGAAATTTGGAATGGAGTTATCTGATACCTGGGATAACACATAGGTTACTTTTTATACCGGAAAATGATTTTTTTACACAGACAAAACTACAGGGCATAGCTAGAACCTAATATGTCAAATATAGTTTTTATTCATGGATATATCTTGAAGGAAACTAACCTGAATAATTTTAGTGGAGTATAAAAATTTTCACCTTTCACATAAACTGAAGTATGTTTTTATTTATAACATTTTGTTGTACACTTACAAACAGTATTAAAGAAGAAAAATAAAAATAAAATACTAGAGAAGTGTACAAAGAACAGCCTTATTGCACATAGCAATCTTTTCAAGGCAACCCAAGGATGTTATGTTGTGTCCTTTAGATCTCAATGCTGTGATTCAGTAAGTCTTGCTGGGCACAATACCAAATATATTCATTTATTTATGGTATGAGTTTCATGGCTTACATTTCTCTATTAAATTTTTAAGGACTGTTCATGTGATTTATGCTACATAGTTAGGCAATTTCTAGATAAATAAAGACTAAATGATAATTATTTTTAAATATCACCATTTTCAGGATGTAATGAAGATGAGCCGTTCCCATATCCAATTATAGAAGATAAGAATAGAGAGTTAGCGATGAAGCTTGGTATGATTGACAAAGATGAACTAGACCATGTGGGAATGCCTTTATCTGCTCGGGCAGTCTTTATTGTGGATCCCATCAAGAAGTTCCGATTGTCATTACTATATCCTGCAACAACTGGGAGGAACTTTGAGTGAGTATTTTGATTCTATATTCTAAACAAATAATAAAATATATCTGTACTTACATATGAGTAGGGTGAGTATGAAACAGACAGTTTATACCAAGGAAAACCTAGAAACATAGTATATTGTAACATTTTTTTGTGCCAATAGGTAATATACATTTGTGGTTGTGCCTCAGATTATAATTGTGCATAAAGATGAAACTTTTCAATGTTCACTCAATGTGTGAATGTACTGTAGCTAAGTATGTTAAATTCCATTATCAAATTATGCAACACAAGGAAAGACAGAAGTGCTGGCCACTAGAATCTATATATTTTTATTATAATTCCATAGACTGCACTGCATTCGTCAGGGGATGCCTCTTTCCGTTGATCTGGCCAGTCACGGAACAGAGCTTCGAGTACGCGACCTCGGCGCCCCGAGCTGTTGCAGTCACCTACTACCTCCTTCTCCGTGACTGTAGCATCCACACCATCAGGCCAAATATCCTTACCTGCAATATCCTATACCCAAACACACGCTATCCCTACCCCATTCCTAAAACGATGAAACGCCCAAGGAGGGTTGGCGTCAGGCAGGCGGCCGGCCGTAAAATATTTGCCAAATCAATCAATGCAGTATGGACACGAAGAAAGGCGACAGGGTTAGGGCGTCCCCCGTAGGCGACGCGCAGGGGCAGCACCCGGCTTCTGCGAGAAGTTGGCAAGGGTTGTTGCACCAGCCCGGGCGGGGGCAACGTAAGACGCTAGCCCGGGAAATGAGATTGAGGTATGCAAGTTGGAATGTAGGGACGATGACTGGTAGGTCAAGGGAGCTAGCAGCTGTGTTGAAAAAGAGAAGAATAAATGTGGCTTGTGTGCAAGAGACAAGGTGGAGAGGCACGAGAGCTAGAGAGATTGGAGAAGGGTATAAGTTTTATTATTGTGGAAGTGATGGAAAAAAGAACGGGGTGGGTGTTGTCCTCGATGCGAATTTGAAAGAATGTGTGATAGATGTGAAAAGAATAAGTGACAGATTGATGGTTGTTAGGATAATGGTTGAAAACTTGATGTTAAGTGTGGTGAGTGTGTATTGTCCTCAAGCAGGATGTGATGACCTAGAGAAAGAAAGATTTTGGGAGGACTTTGACTGCGCGATGATGGGTGTAGATATGAATGAAGAGATAATTATAGGAGGAGATTTTAATGGACATGTTGGAAAAGTAAGACAGGGGTATGAAAGAATACATGGAGGGTGGGGATTTGGACGCCGAAATAAGGATGGAGAAGCTATACTCCAAGCGGCTTCGGCTTTGGATCTGGTGATCGCCAATACCTGGTTTCAGAAGAAAGACGAACATCTTATTACCTACAAAAGTGGGCAACATAACACCCAAATTGACTACTTCCTCCTCAGACGCAACAGTCTCAAGTACGTGAAGGACTGTAAAGTGTGCCCTGGCGAGGAATTAGTGTCCCAGCACCGCCTGTTGGTATTGGACACCAAAATCGTGGTGAAAGTAGGTAAATCCCATGCGCGACCACCCTCCAAAATAAAATGGCATTTGTTGAAGAAGAATGATTGTGCAGAAGAATTTAAGAGACGAATGGCAGAAGATATAATTAAGATGGGCGATATGCAGCCTCGGAGTGTGAATGACTGTTGGAAGGAGATGAGTAATTGTGTAAGAAAAGTGGGAAGGGAAGTGTTAGGAGAGTCGAAAGGGAAATACATGAGAGCGAAGGATACATGGTGGTGGACGAATGATGTACAGAGTGTGCTTAAGGAAAAGAAACAAAAATTTAAGGAATGGCAGCGTGAAGAAGTGAGAAATGTCAGTGAGAAAGAACGAAAGAAAATTGATTATGATGAGTGTAAGAGAAAAGCTAAGAAAGCCGTGGCTGTCGCCAGGGCAAAGGCACAGGACATATTGTACAAGTCTCTGGAAAGCCCTGAGGGACAGAAAGGTATTTACCGGCTGGCTAAAGCTAGGGAACGAAAGGCGAAGGATGTGACGCATATGAAGTGTATAAGGGATGAATTAGGAGAAATATTGACCGATGATGAAAGAATCAAAAATAGGTGGAGAACCTATTTTGAAAGGCTAATGAATGAAGAGAATGATTGGGAGAGACTGCTTGAGGATATACCAGTGAACGCGGGGTTAGTAAGAGAAATTAGTGTAGATGAAGTGAAGAAAGCTGTGAGTGGAATGAAGAATGGAAAGGCGATTGGACCAGATGGAATACCAGTAGAAGTATGGAAGGTTATGCAAGCAGATGGGTGGAAGTGGCTGACTTTATTCTTCAATAAGATGTTACTGGACAACACGATACCCGATGAATGGTGCAACAGTTATCTGGTGCCCATTTTTAAAAACAAGGGGGACGTGCAAGATTGTAACAATTATCGGGGAATAAAGTTAATGTCGCACACTATGAAAGCATGGGAGAGAATAATTGAGCGACGCCTGCGAGAGGAGTGTGAGGTTTCACGGAACCAGTTCGGTTTTATGCCTGGCCGTAGGACAGTGGATGCCATTTTTGCTATTCGCCAGTTATGCGAAAAATACAGGAGAGCACATAAAAACTTGCATATGGCATTCATTGACCTCGAAAAGGCTTATGATCGGGTTCCACGTGAAGTTGTATGGTGGGCCCTTAAGAAGAAATGTGTGCCTGAGAAGTACCTGCAGTTGATTCAAGCCATGTACTGTAAATGCAGTACTCAAGTCCGGACAGCAGCTGGTCTTACCGCCAGTTTCGATGTCGCTGTTGGTGTGCACCAAGGGTCGGCTCTTAGCCCTTACCTCTTCCTGTTGATTATGGATGCTGTTACGGCAGGTATACAGGAAGAGGCACCCTGGTGCATGCTGTTTGCTGACGACATCGTGCTGGTGTCAGAAAGTGGCCACGAGGTGCAGAACAAGCTGGAGGTGTGGCGGCATAGACTTGGAAATTTTGGCCTAAAAGTCAGCAAAACCAAAACACAATATATGTTTTGCGACTATGGCGGTCTTTCAAGTTCTGTGTCCGTCACACTCGATGGAATGTCGATACCAGTTTGTTCCGAATTTCGCTACCTTGGGTCACTTTTGCAAAGCGACGGAGATATAGACCGGGACGTAAGGCAGAGAATCAACTCAGGATGGATGAAATGGCGACAGGTCTCATCCACAATATGTGACCCCAGAATGCCCCTCAAATTGAAGGGCAGAATATACAAGTCCATAATAAGACCTGTCGTACTGTATGGATCGGAGTGTTGGGCTACGAAGAAGACGGACGAAAGACGACTGCATGCAGCGGAAATGCGAATGTTGCGATGGATGTGTGGTATAACACGGTTTGACAGAGTGAGGAATGAATATGTTAGAGGAAGCCTGAAAGTAGCTCCTCTGATAGAAAAACTGAAAGGAAACCGTCTGTCGTGGTATGGGCATGTTATGAGGAGGGATGAATCATACGTAGGAAAAAAGGTGATGGATATGAAAGTTGATGGATGGGCGAGCAGAGGAAGGCCAAAGAAAAGATGGATGGAGTGCGTGACTGAAGATATGAAAGAAAAAGGGGTGAATGAAGACATGACGGCTGATAGGGATGTTTGGAAGGATAAAACATACTGCGCCGACCCCAAATGAAATTGGGAGCAGGGCAAGGCAATGATGGTTGTGCCTCAGAGTTAACATAACTGCCTGTCTTTTCACTAAATATACACATGATGCAGTGGCGGTACTTCCATAGAAGCTGTGTAAGGCAAGCTGGGCTTTCGGGCTTCTATGGAAGTACCGCCACTGCATCATGTGTATATTCAGAATAAGCTTTAAATCTTTATTTAAGAAAAGCAGTTTGACATATTATATATGACAATATCCTGACCCCACAATAAACAATTATAAACTAGACACTACACAAATAATGTGTGACGCTTTTGGGCTTCTATGGAAGTACTGCCACTGACATGATGATACCCAGAGCTTGACACACCTATGTGGCAGTGGTGATACTTTCATAGCAGCCCAAAAGCCCAGATTGCCTTACAAAATTCCGAATATTAATCATCAAACTTTATATATTTATTTAACAAAAACAATTTGACATATAATTCAAATATTTTTGATCCCACAATAAACAATTATAAACTAGACATTACACAATTAATGTGTAACCCTTTTGGGCTTCTATGGAAGTACTGCCACTGCTATGTAGGTGTAAGAATTGAGAAATCAGTTGCTAGGTAGTTATTGGTTGATTATAAAATACATATAATAAGAAATGGGTTGAATACTTATGACCTTATAAAAGGAGTATGCATCTGACAAAATTATTAAGACACTTTGTCTCATTTTATGCTAATGTTTAATGTTTCACCAGTTTGTCACTTGGTTCCTATGCTCTAATTACTTTGTTCATTATTTTGTCAGATATGTGATCATTACCCAACTTCCAAATAGATTGTCTGTAACATTATTTACTTTTATCTTTGATTTTGGTGACAACTATTTCCATTCATTGCAAAGTAGACCAAACAAATACAATTTAGCTACGAGTAGCGTAAGTTGAAGTCCCATTTAATCTGTTTTGATTATTTTGAACACTACTGTAAAGCAAAAAAAAAAAATATTATAAAATACTATAATATTCCTGAGAATTAATGACCTGAAAATTGATTTATACACTCTAGTATTACTGTTTGAATTATTATGAAATATGAGCTGAGTATATTGACTTCGAAACAGCACCACTGTTCCTATAGTAAATGCGAATTTTTCAATGGAAAAAATCAAATAACACTGCCCAACCCGGGAACCAACATCGGGACTTCTTGTTGGCACATTGTACAATGTATGTATATAGGAGGGGCAAAAGCAGGAGCCAGGATGAAGATGTGCAGTAAGTCTATGATGGGTTATCACGGTGAATGCTAGAAAAAGTTCTTCTGTTTTACACAATCAACCTCTTCCATAGGAAAATTAGTTGGTGGGGTCTTCAAAAGCTAGAGGAGCCTCTTACTCATTTGTTAAAAAATATAATGGTTTATGTCTTTGCTGCCCACTTGTTTTTATAATAATAGGCTTGTTAAGCGAAGAGTGAACTAGCGACTTGGTGGGGTGGTAACATTTGAGTCAGTTTTGTACCACCGACCCTCAGAACAAAATATTTTTTTTATCCTTTCAAGAAAAGATTTTAGTTATTTATCTAATGTATCTTATTATTTCAGTGAGATACTGCGTGTTCTGGACTCCTTGCAGCTCACTGACAAAGCAAAGGTTGCCACTCCTGTTGACTGGAAGGTAATTGTTTTCTTAAACAACTCTGTTTAATTAAAGTTAAATAATCCCACTCAATTGCATACGAGACCGACTGGGCTGCTTTTAAATTTTCTAACGGAATAACCTATAAAACTACCCATAGTTTTACTTATGATTTTACAAACAATCGCACACTTAATTTATTTGTTAAAACTAGACTAATATTTTTTCCGCAATTTTGCCATATTTTTTATTTCTGCTTCGCTTCTTTTGGTCGTAGCGTGTTGATATATAGCCAACAGTCTCATTTAAAATCAAATAATACTGCCCTATCCGGGAATTCAACTCAGAAACTTTGCACGCCGCATTCTTACATCTCAGTGCATACCAGTCAATAATAATTTAATTATTGGTGAACTTTTTTCATTTAGTTGGGTGAGGACTGCATGGTGCTGCCGACCCTCCCAGAAGACCAAGTGAAGAAAGTGTTTCCGCAGGGTGTGACCGTGGTGCCTCTGCCCTCCGGCAAGGCATACCTTAGGAAGACCACTTGCCCAAAGATTTAATCTTTGCATTGGCAATTTGTTATGTTTGTGATTGAATATAAATGGTTTTATGCCTTGTTATTTTTGTAATAAAAATATGATATATATTTTTTCATTAAAACCACTAATAAGATGAAGAGATTAATGGGAAGTATCTATGGGTTTGGAGTTCATGCCGGCCTCTGGGGCGTAATTCAGCCCACATTCTGTGTATTACAATTATGTATATACACTATGTCTGCAACCCTGAACTATTTATAAGCCAATATCTATTTCTACACCTACGTTTCGCCAGATTTTTAGTTCCCATGCAATAGGCGGTGTGCCTAGTGTCGTTTTTCAGGCACATTGCAAGACTGGATGTTGCTACTGAGCAAATTCTCAGGAATTAGGAAATCCTATTAGATCCAATAACACTACCTAACTACCTACCCAAATAGCGTCCTCTAGATTAGTGGTCGGCAACCTTTTGGCAGGCAAGGGCCGCAATGTGGCAAAGTAAACTAAAGGCGGACCGCACTTGTAATATTTACCCTAGATTCTACGTAATACCTATGTATAATTGGTCATATCCCATAGAAAAATCGAAATTGTTGACTAATTTAACATTCACGGGCCGCGCGTTGCCGACCGCTGCTCCAGATCATAAAAATAAATTGGAAATATGGACATTATTATTGGTATTTGAATCGTTTAATGATGAATGGAGAATTTAGCTGCATCTGGCGGTAAATGACGACGATTGACGATAAATGAATAATAGACGTAAATCATGTCGACCCAAAATTCTCGTCCAGAACTTTAGAGATATATATTCGTAGGAGGGCAAAACTTATAGCAAAGCAAGTTGAATTGGGCGGGCCATATCGAGCGTGTGACCGATATGGGACACGATGGATGGATGTTTATCATAGCTGTTCAGGTAAAGATTTGTTGGTATAGGTCGTTTATTGGTCGCTTCGGACGTCTTTCGGGAATGCATATGAACCTAATGATGATATGATATCATTATTCAGGATTGTAGAAATAAAACTATAATAAAATATATTTAAATGATTTTTTTTTATATTATTTAAACAATTTTATATGGTTAACATAAAACAGGTAATTAATAGCAAATTATATTTTATTTATGAGCTAGAGGTTCAAAATTTTTTTTTTACAACTTAAATCATTTACAGTAGTAACTTCTAGATGGCGATAGTTGTTTGTTGAAACTTGAAATGTATAGGTATAATAGCAAATACAAAATTTGTAACAGTTACATACTGTAAAGATATAATGTGTAGGTACTTATAGGCTCAAAATTTGGTTTTATTTATAACACACAGGGCTGGGCAAAATACATGCTTTGCTTTAATTGAAATACAAATTACAAAATACTGTATCGCAAGTAATTAAAATACGAAATACAAAATACATTTAAGTAAGGTATTTGAAATACAAAATACAGTATTTTAGCTATTTGTAATTGAAATACAAATTACAAAATACAAAATAATGCATATTTATTTGTTTTGGAATAGTTTTTTTTTGAGGCGGTTTTTGTTTTGTTATTGCAGGTCCTGATGAGCACAAATTTAATGACTTTCGTCTTGTGTTAAGTACTAAATTATTTTTTATAGACAAAAACGACCAATATTGACTTAAATTTGCACATTTTTTTTATCAAGGTAATGTAGATTGTGCAAAATGTAAACGAGTGCCTCCACTGAAACTTCATATAAAATCCAAACACAGTGATTAGTACAAATATCTTTTATTGCTGGAACAAAATAAGCAACAAAAACCAAAAACATCCAAACAGCTGATACATTTACAAGGGCGTTGAAAACAGTTATATTTTACTTCAATCTGATATCCGTAACCGAAATTATCCGAAACTAACGGATAATCCGAAATAATTACATATCCGAAACCGATATAATTTTTTTTCTATATCCGTATCCAGATCCGAAATATCATATCCATAACATCCCTACTTCAGAGAGAAGACGTATCGCTCTGCAATCCGTCGTATTTTGGTTTCGTCGATGTTTTCGCGGTTATCTGACTGCAATTCGAACAATGATGATGATCAGTGATGATATAAATGATGTATTTAACATTTTACAAACTCAATAAACATTGTTTCATTCATTTTCATTGCATATCATTAACTATTTACGCGAGTCATATTTACCGAAATCGTCTAGCCGCGTGGCGCGTAAACGCTCTTAATTCAAATAATCGAAATGCAAAGCGCTTTTTTTCCGTGTTTGGGTTTTAAACAAAGTATAAAGTACACGCTGAAAGATAGATAAAGGGTTTCAAAATTATTAATTAATTGTGTTTCAAACCGTATGACGAACCACGAGAATTTTTTACAGGAATCTCACTCGTCGAAACTATTATGTTAATGGATATTGGATGTTCGAAATTGTGTCCTCTTACTAGGGATGCCATTGACACGGCAATTTGAGTCAGTTGAAAAAAAAACCACGATACACGGCAGAACATTCATTGCCGTGTCATAAAACATGGCAATCAGATAAAAATTTAATGCATTTTGAAAAAAATAATATGACACACGGCAATTTCTCATATTTTTCAACAAAAAACACGGCAATTCGACATCCAAAACACGGCAATCAATTTTTATTTTATGGCAACAATGCCTCTTACCTGTTTATTATGTTTTAACAGTAGTGTGCGACATTATGACGCCCATTTCATCGTCACCACCATTGTCAACTTATAATACCTATAATATACTTATAGACCACCATCTTCGGCTTCCCTTCTGTGCATCTATGTACCTAAAAAATATTTAGTTGATCACAAAAACATCGTAAAAATAATAATTAGTATGCTAATATATCGCATGTAAAAGCCTATGAATAGAATCGCCGAGTCAAGATGAGTAAGATTTTTTGTTATCGTTTTATTATGTTTTTTCGTTTTCCCGGAACGTGTTGTGATTTATTTACGTTTTTTAAGTGGGTTTGGATTAATTATTCATGACATTTAAATTAATGTTTCCTTTGAAACCGGAATATGTTCGTTTTGAACAATTTGTTTACTATTTTCGGTGACGACAATCTACCCGTTATATAGGGTGTCCCAGCAGTCGACGATAACCCTGGAAACGGGGAATAGCCCAAGTCGTAATAGTTTACAGAAAAATATTTAAAAAAAATATAAGTTATGTATTTAGAAAAATATAGGGATTTCAAAAAAATCTAGAAAATCTACACCCTGTGACGGTTTTTTCACTACTGTTGCTGCAAATCTCTACTTTTTTAAATTATTATTTTTGTTATGTAATCTTGAATAATGCCTCTGCAAACTGTTATCCAACATTTAGAGCCACCTTGCTATACTTCGGAAGAAAATGACATTGTTTACCAAACCGCATATTTAAAATTAATCATACGCCCAAATTTAACTGACTGTCCTGAAAAAAAAAATGTACTACGCGAGTTTGGCAAGTAACTTTAAAAGTTGGCGCATTTAATAAGGAATCTAAAATGGTATAACACTTGCTACATTATTTTTTAAATGTGGCACAATATTTTTTATTTTGCGAAGAAACCCATTTGATCAAATTTTCTTATTAACTAAAGATGTTTCTATTCGGCTCTTCGAGACAGCAATTTTAAGATACTATTTGAGTGAGATGGAGAGAATCGTTTTACGATGTGTGAGCGAGACAGATAGTGAGGCTAGTTCAGTTAGAGAATATTTCGATGAGGAATACCGGAGTAGATGGATAGGACGAGCTGGCACAATCCAATGGCCAGCCCGTTCACCTGCCTTAAATCCTTTAGACTATTTTTTACTGGGTAACGGTGAAAGAAAAATTTTGTTTAAAGCCAAGAAAATTTACCTGAGCTACGGCAAAAAATAAATGGAAGTAGCTGAATTTGTTAGGAATAGAAGATTTTCGCCCCTGATAACCCGATCTTTTTTAAGAAGATGACGAGCGTGTATTGCGGCTGAAGGAAGGCAGTTTAAACATGTATTGTAAATTTTACTAAAGAAATATTTGATGCAATTACTTAATAAATCTAAGATATCCAAATAAAAAAAGCCTAAATTTAAAATAAAAAAGTAATCATTGCTCCGATGCGTGGTGCCCATGGACTACCTGACAATGGAGTATCTGTCTCACTCACACATCGTAAAACAATTCTCTCCATCTCACTTATCAGTTCATCATCATGTCATCTTTAGTTAATAAGAAAATTTGATCAAATGGGTTTCTTCGTAAAATAAAAAATATTGTGCCACATTTAAAAAATAATGTAGCAAGTGTTATACCATTTTAGATTCCTTATTAAATGCGCCAACTTTTAAAGTTACTTGCCAAACTCGCGTAGTACATTTTTTTTCAAGACAGTCAGTTAAATTTGGGCGTATGATTAATTTTAAATATGCGGTTTGGTAAACAATGTCATTTTCTTCCGAAGTATAGCAAGGTGGCTCTAAATGTTGGATAACAGTTTGCAGAGGCATTATTCAGGATTACATAACAAAAATAATAATTTAAAAAAGTAGAGATTTGCAGCAACAGTAGTGAAAAAACCGTCACAGTGTGTAGATTTTCTAGTTTTTTTTGAAATCCCTATATTTTTCTAAATACATAACTTATATTTTTTAAATATTTTTCTGATAACTATTACGACTTGGGCTATTCCCCGTTTCCGGGTTATCGTCGACTGCTGGGACATCCTGTATATTACAATTCAGCATTTTAACACGCTTTTATTAGCTTCATACGTACGTATGTCTGTATGTAACGGAAACATTGAACATGATTTTGACCACCATGAAAACGTCGGATTACCTCGAAATTTGGCATACTTATCAAGGAGCGACGACAATTCGATATTTAAAAATACATAAAAATAGTATAAAAAGCACAAGCTACGGCAAAAAGACAAAACTGCATTTGATAATACTTACGATGCCGTCCAAAACGTGCCGAGCGGCTAGATAGTCTCATAGGTACTGGTTGGCTGATTTGCTTCTTCACACTACGGTTAAGGGTCTATAGGACAATGGGTACTATGTCTAAAACTAGTGTCTATTTGGCAGTCTCATATCTTAATACGCCTTCTGTTTAATCCTATTTATAATCTATATTATTATTAGGTACATATGTTATAAAGCTGAAGAGATTGTTTGTTTGTTAGATTGAACGCGATAATCTCAGAAACTACCTACTGGTCCGATTTAAAAAAAATCTTTTAGTTTCAGATAGCCCATAATAATAAAATCACGCTATGATTTAAGTTTAGTAGCGGAACGGGAAAAAATGAATTTGAAGTCTTAAAGTTTCGCATACCTACGTAGTTGCGGACAACAGCTTGTAACAAATGAATTAGGTAACTGTGCGCAGTGGCGGATTTACCAGCAGGCTGAGTAGGCTGGAGCCTAGGGCGGCAGATTTTAGGGGGCGGCAAATTTGCCCCAGTTTTTTTTTACAGAAATAAAAACCGCCTTTATATAAAAAAAAATATTCCAATACAAATTTATATGCACTAAAAAGTAGAAAAATAATTGCGTATTCTTCTATAACTTAACAAAAACTTACTTTTTATCTTCATTAATATGTAGTAACGATCTATGTGTTTACCACGCAAGAAGATAGGTAGGTACCTATGAATAATTAATAAACAATGATCAAAATATTTTTTTGAGTTCTCCTAAGTAAAATGAAATGAAAAAACTTACTTAAAAGTCAAACGAATTATTACGATAATATCATGTAGTTACAATTATTGTTATTTTTTGGAGTCGGTGTCAGCCAAGGTACGTTTGTAACTACATATGCACAAAGATATAGGTGAGATGTGCTTGGTTTAATTAGGTATTGGTATTCTGTAACAGTATATTGTCATTCGTATAAAAGTTAACATGTTAAAAAAATGTTTCTTAAAGTATTCTCGTATTATTAATGCTAGGTATATTGTAGTGTTTCCTTGGCTTAGCGACTCAGGGGAGCTGTGTATAGAAAAACGCCAAAATGAACTCTGACTCTGTTGAAATCCGACTCTGTTCCTTCTGCATCTCAATGACCTGTTACTTATTAATAACATCCATAGTTATGCGGATCATAGTACCGGGGATGCCTTGTATACTGGTCGCACAAATTCCTCCCAGAAACAAGTCAATGAGTGCCGAAATAAGCTTGTTTCGGAAATCGACTATTTGTTGGATCAAGCCGCAAACTGTGGCGGGCAGAATTTAGTCCGGGATTTTGGATCGTTATCCTTGGGCGCGACTGTACCGGTTGGCATTCAATAAATTGCGTCCACCGGCGCCCCCTTCTCACCCAAAGTCTTCGACCGGAGCTCCTGAGTGAAGTCGTTGTTGCTCTCTTTCCGGCTAACTCGGATTTTACTCCTCCACCGATGCCACCACGCCCGTGGTCGGTGAGGGACGGATCGTTGGTGGGATCATTTAAGTGTTTGGCAAGGGAGACCTCGGAGGTTCCAATTCCAGGCGTTACGCCTGAGGAGCTTCAGGCAGCAGTACTGCGGCTGCGGAGAAAGAACACTGCCCCGGGGCTCGACGGCATCCCGGGACGTGTGTGGGTCCAAGTCGTCGAGTACCTGGGTGAGAGGCTCCGCGGCCTTTTCTCCGCGTGTCTAGAGCAGGACGTCTTCCCACGACTTTGGAAGACTGGGAAGATGATCCTGCTGAAAAAGAAGGAGCGTCCCGCAGAGTCGCCATCGGCCTACCGGTCCATAGTGTTGCTTGACGAGGTCGCCTAGCTCTTTGAGCGTATCATTCATGCGCGCCTCGTCGAGCATCTGAAGAGGGTCGGTTCGGACCTTTTTTTTTCATTTTTCCGCGGGCAAAATCCTATTTACGGACCATCCCACCCACGGAGGGGTGAGGGTGTGCCGGACTCACCGGCGCCTTCCGACCCAGCATGGATGTTACTGCCCAGGGGTAGGCGGCCGCTGGGCCGGGTCCCTGCCAAACATTTACGCGCCGTAATACCGACTAACCTCCCGCGACGGCCACCATCAGCGCAAACGAGACGGCCCCGCCGGGGCCGCCTCAGCGCAGTGCCAAAAGGCACGCCGACCTGACGCGTGTGGCGTTTTCATCTTGGGGGACGCCAAGGTAGGGACGGCGGCCCCGTGTGGCCTCTGGGTGCCGAGCTAGGTGTTGTCCCAGCGCCTCCTACGTCGCCTGTTGCGACGAGCAGGATCGGTCTGCTCCCGATTCCGCTCCGCGCTCTCCTTCTGCGAAATGACACGTTCGCAGAAGGAGAGAATAGCTTTCCACGACCTACGGCTGCCGACCATGGCGGCGACCACCATCGGCAGCGAGAGGTTTTTTACCCACGACCGCTTTTTTTTTTTTTTTTTTTCACCGCAATTCTGCGGGCGAAGAAGGCAGTAGCCCAGAGCAAATGCATGGTGGCGGTGTCACTCGACATCGCCAACGCCTTTAACACATTGCCCTGGCCCTGCGTAAAAGAAGCTTGTCGATACCACGTGGTGCCGCCCTATCTCCGACGCCTAGTGCACCCCTACCGTTCCAACTGAGATGTACCTAGTGTATTCGGGCGCTGACGAGTGGCACCGTAGAGAAATGTCGTGTGGTGTCCCACAGGCGTCGGTCCTAGGATCTCTTCTGTGGAATATTGGGTACGACTGGGTGCTCCGTGGTGTCGGCGTAATTTGTGAAGCTGACGTTGGCGACAGCGTGTGCCGGGACTTTTCCGGAAGCCATCCACCTCGCCACGCTAGGCACAAGCCACCTGGTGAGGAGAATTCGGCGGCTGGGCCTCGCGGTGGCCCTTCAGAAATCCGACGCTATCTGCTTCAACGGGCCTCGGAAGCAGCCTCCTGCAGGGGCTTATCTGACGATAGAGCGCGTGGATATCCACATCGGCTCTACGATGAACTGCGGGGGCAGTGCGCCATGACTAAAAGCAACTCCAAGATGTGCGGCAGAGAGCGTTCCGGAAGTTCACAATAAGTGAGCGTTTAAAATAGGGTGAGTGGAGGGCATCTCAAGCCCTCCCAATTTAAGGTGTCCATAATTGGACAGTGCGCTGGGCGGCAGCGGACCATTTAGTGCGCTTCTCACCCTGAGATCCCATGCCATGTTCATCGAGAGGTTTTAGACGGTATGCTGGCTTAGGATTTTGGGTAGTGACCCAACTCAGCTAAGCGGACAAATGCTCCGCGCGCCGAGTTGGAAGGCCAGAGACCCCGACATACCCCTGTCGGGCCTCCCCCGAGGTTCTGAAAGGGCAGCTTAAGGCACTTTCCTTTCGTTAAAAAAAATATGGCAGAATTTAGTCCAATTTAATCGGTCAAAGAAACAAGTTTGCGCATTTACTGCTAAGAAAACTCCCTTTTCTTTATATCACCTCAGTTCATTCGGTGCTTCCCTTGGTATCTCGTCTAGTATTGGAATCCTTGGGGGTCTATGTTCGAGTACCGTCAAGTTCTTTGGTCATCTGGAAGCTAAAGCTTAGCTGGCTTCGAAAAGGCTTGGTGTGTTCAGCAGAGCGAGACATTATTTCACGCCGGCTCAGCGCCCACAGCTGTATAAGGCGCAGGTTCGGCCTCATATGGAATATTGTTCTCATCTCTAGACTGGAGCCCCTCAGTACCAGCTTCTTCCATTTGACCGCATTCAACGACGTGCCGCTCGAATCATCGATAAAAAAACAGAACAAAACTGACAAAAAAAAAAAACTGACAAAATTGACCCCCTGGTGTTCCTCAACATTGCGGTTCAAACGGTGTTTCCACAACATCCTTGTGGAATCAACTTTCCTCGACGGTATTTCGTAATGGATACGACTGAGGGACCTACAAAAAAAAATTGCCTGAAAGGCCGGCAACGCACCGATAATTCCTCTGGTATTGTAGATGTTCATGGATGGACGATGTTGACCACTTGACATCAGGTGGCTCACTAGCACGATTGCCTCCTTCCTTATTAAAAAAGACAAAAACTATTTTGAGTCTTTTAATTCTAAAATAACCGAAAAAGGTGGAAAAAATATATATTAGAATTAAAAGACTATCGAAAGAGATCAAAATGCAGAGGTCAGAAGGGGCGGCAAATTTTGAATAGCCTACAGGCGGCAAATGTCTAAATCCGCCACTGACTGTGCGACTAATATTATGCGATTATTACGTGGAACCAACCAGGCTAATACTGTGGTAATCATAGAAAGTAACTGTGACTTGAATCTTTCTTATCCTCGTCTTACCTTTATAATATAAAATCAGGGTTACCAACTCCCAAAAATATTTATCCCTAAATGTAAAGTCAAAAACCCCTAAAATCGCCACAATTATTTGAAAACCCCATAAAAAAAAGAAAATATAAAATATATAATTATATTCTAATTTTATTAGCTACTAGCATTACGAATTAGAAAAAATTGGATGTAAGCGTGGCGCGTAAAGCCGAGGTCGTAGGTTCGAATCTCACTCGTATCATAATTTTTTTTCGACTGTTTGCATTTTTTCTAATAATTATTATCTAAATAACATTTTGTAAAACAAAAAAAAAGCAACAAATAATATTCTGCAATATTGTTTAATAGTCTTTATTTATAAATTATTTCATACGTCAAATGTTATTTCATTTTATTCTGGTTCAGACTATTTAAAATCATACATGTTGACATTAAAGAAACTTAGCATTTAGGGGATGGATTAATCCCTAAAAATACCCCTAAAAATATAAAGCCCCTAAAAAAATCCCAGTCCACATTTTTTCCCCCCAAATTTAGGGGGAAAACCCCTAAGTTGGGAACACTGTATAAAATCCGAAAGACAGAAAGATAAATACAGCCCACGTAGAGAATAGTGATATGCAGCTGAATCAGGCCAACTTTGCACGTATGTAGATACCTAGGTACATCATTTGCCATACGTAAAAATACCATGTTTTCTACTACCTACTAGTAATACGCGGTGCCGTGTTAGCCGGTTACATTTATATATTTATTACCCTATCACAAGTCGTATCCTAATCGTGATGGCCTCGAGGTTTTGGCGTTCGGTCAAGATTCTCGGCGGTCGCGGGATCTACAATTCTACACCTCTAAATTTTCTGAATTATGTGTGTATTCACAATAAATTATCACGTACTTTAACCTAAAAGTTCTTAAGAATTTCTTGGATCTTTAGTCCGCCAACCCGTACTAGGTCAGCGTGGTGGACTAAGGCCTAAAACCTCTTAGTTGTGTATGGATGATAAAGTCGTATCCTTAATTACCTTTTCAAATTTCTATTAAACAACTCAAGTTTCTAGTAAGGAAGGAACGCGTTGGCCGGCAAACTGTTCCGCTGATTAATGGCGCGGCGAAGGAGTGGATAGATTGCGATATAGTTAATTTGTAGTGCAATAACGCAATGCATAAATATGATAGGAATTAGTAAGCTGGCTGCTGCTGGCCAGTATGGAATAAAGGAAGATTCCTGCTTCGTTCCATATCCGAAAATTTAAGGTTAAAAATAAATATTTTTCTCTGTTTTTATCACATCATTCATTGATGATATATAGATTAGGTATAAAGCCTATCGTCGTGATGGTCTCGGGGTTATGGCACGAGGTTCAAACCCTAGGCCTACTTTAACGGTGAAGGGAAACATCGTGATGAAACCTGCGCACCTAAAATAAAAAGCTCTTGGGATATTCTTAGGTGTGTAGTCCGCCAACCCAGCCTATAACGTTCCTAGATGAATTGACTATTTAACGTAAAAAAAAACAATTCGAACTAGTAGAGTCTGAGATTAGCATGTTCAACCAAATAAACAATCAAACTCTTATACTAGTACAGATAAGGATCCAAATATATTAGGTCTTCCGGCTAGTTTTGAGGAAACGTGTCAAGTGGCTGTCGCGACAAATCGGTACAAATTACTTAGATATTCGATGTTGCGTGTTTTAGCCTGCACTTTAATTATTCGAAGTAACTCATTTATAGTAAACGCATGCAAGTTTAAGTGTGATTAAATATGGAACGCGATAAATATCATTTTCGTCATTTACTACTGTTTCTTCGGAAGTCTTCAGAGAGAGATCTTCAGAGGGAAGTGTTACCGCAAGCCGCCAGATAGTGTTTCTTCTGATTATCAACTATTTCGATCTATGCAACACAGACTTGCAGATTAGCACTTATCAAAAAATGGATTGATGAATGGATCGCTTCAAAAGATGATCAGTTTTTTTTATGATGATGATCCATTTGTAGCCCAAAAAATGGCAAAAAGTTGTAGCATATTTGTTTTTTTTTTTTACAATACAAGACAACAAAAGTATTTCGTTTTTAATAAATCCCTCAAAAGTAACCGAAAGGCCTAATAGTAAAGTAATAACTTAAATGAAAATTTCATTCATGAATACTCAATAAATGTAAAGAAACAGAAAGATCGTCGACTTGGCGTTAGGTCGAGTGTGCGTGCCGTACGTTTTAGGGTCAGGGTTCGATTTCTGGATCAGGAAAATTGTAATTGGATTTTTCCATTACAAATTTCTCAGTATGAGCTCTCAAAACGTAGGTGCATAAATTGCGTCTGCCTACTTGTTCCCGAATGTACGTTTATCGGATACCGCTGTTGAAGTTAGCTTTTCAATAGCGGTACCCGACGATCGATAAGTCCTCAAACCGAATTAGTCACTACGCAATCAATTAGGACAATATTTTAATTGTTAGATAGATACATACTTGGTTTCCCAAGTAGACAGGCTCCGATTAGTTTGATAATCCCTGAAAAAAAATGTGTGATATGAAAACATACTAATTTAGTAAATGATTGGTATTGTAACTCATCCGAGATAGATGTGAAAAGTCGAAGGTCAAGTAGGCGTTCAGTGTAGTAGTCCAAAATCTAAGCGACTTACAAAATACAAGCAGTTTACATAAATACCTACATCTATAACAGAAACGATTTGACTTACATAGTCTCAAAGTTAAATCATAACTATTAAGATTAGAAAGATTGTAGGTTAAAGTTTAGACAACCATCTTCAAATGAACGAATATTTGTCTTACAAATATTTTATTGGTTCTTGGATTTTTTTGAAGTTAAGCTAAAGTAAAGCTCCTCTAGTATCTATAATAAGATCTCTCAGATTCTATTCCAGATTCCAGCTACCATGATTTTTTTAATGGAACAACTTAAACAAATTACATAACTTCATGCATATATTCCCTGAAGGGGTGGGCAGCCGTGCATTTCTGCACCCACATTTCGCCAGGTATGTATCAGTCCCACGTAATAGGGGGCGAGCCTACTGCCGTTTTATCAGGCACTTTTCCAAACTCCGTGCTGCTACTGAGAACTTCTTAATGGATAATCCCAATAACACCTTTCCTGACCCGGGAATCAAACCCAGGACTACTTATCTAGAGAAATGGGATATACTTGTACCGCGAGACCACGAGGCAGGAAAATTAATAATGCTTATCAAACGGGACTGCAAGTCTATAGGTAATACTTGGGTTTGACCATTTCAATCATAATCTAAAGTCGTTAAAACGTGTCTCGAATCTCGATACAGATAGCGGCTTGGTACGAGTAGGTATATGTTTCAATTGCATCAGTAGGACGTGAATTGTTTTGAGGGTACTGAATATCCAAAAACCTTTGAAATAAATTCTAAAAAATGTTTCCTATAAAAAGGTGAATACTTGTGAAGTATTCAATAATACATAACTGGTGTCAACAAAAAATAACCATTATGGGTGTAAAAATTGCACATAATATGTAGTTTGCGACTCACAAATTCGTGCGTGGGCGGTTGTTTTGAACGTTGCATGTTTATTAATGCTAGAAAAATCTAAAAGAGCTGAGGCTATAGAGCTGCAGCGAGTAGCCGCGGTAGTGAAGAGAAGTGTGAGACACACAGGCGGAGCGGCCGCGTCGCCCCTGCCGAGTGGAGCGCGCTGTAGGCTGCAGTGAAAGCCCACACTTTCATCGTAGTGGGGCGGGCCGCCGCTGGCACAACAAAAGTGAACGTCGTTGGGCGCGCGTACCACGCTGTGTGTCGGTGAGTCGCCGGCGGGACAGTACGTTTTCGAGCGTATCGCGTAACGTGCGTATCGTATCCGTGCGTCCGTGATGTCCAGGTGGTGGATGGTGATGTTATTGGCCGCGAGCGCGGCGGCGGCGGGCACCCGACTGCCCCGAACCTCGCCGCCCGCTCCGCCGCCACAGCCCTCGGCCGTACCGCGCCTTCCGCAGAGGAACCTTACTCTCGCTGCCAGATCTTCAGTCAGAAACAGGTCAGTAAACTTAGCGCTGAACCGAAGAGCAATCTCTATCCACCGCATCCCTACTGTTATCTCTAGTGAGGGAGTTTGTTGTCACATGTTATTTCACATCGAGCACTCGAGCCCGTTGGGTCGTATTTACCAACATGTCATTGATTTATGTGTACTTTCTGTTATATAATTTGGTTTGTGGGCTCCGCGGTGCAAAATTTTGATGTTAGTTGATTGAGTGGAATGAGTGTGAATAACAATTTGTAAGTTATTAAAGGGAATTGATATTATTATGGTTCTAGAGTCTGTCCGTTGTTAAGCAACTCCGCAGGCGAGCACACAAGCTTTTGTGCTTAAACTTGTCAAGTACAACTACTATAGATAGGTGCGAGTGTAAACGCGATATTAATGAAATGTCGTGCCCCAATTTCTGTGTTATTATTCATTTTGTAATATGATGTGATTTTGGGAAAGTAACGAATGAAGTAATGAATACGAGTCTTTTTAAAACGAAACATTCATTAAATATGTTAAATGCAAGCGATTAACCTTATTATCAGAACTAAGAATCTATCGCCGTTTACGACGCACTCATCTCCAATTAATCATTACGTCGGCGTAATTAATTTTCCGTTTAATCCACACAAATTACAATCGAACAAATTGTTCACATTTGATTAATACTTTATTAACATAAAAAGATAATAATATACTTCATAATATTGTACTACAATGATGAAAACCCAAAATGTGATTTTTGCGCAACATAGAATAAATAAATAATCGATAGAGCGTCCAATTTTGTAACGACAAATGAATAAACAAACCTTATAAAGGCTTTCAAAATCCATGTCGTGTCGTGTTGCAATTATTTTTGTATACATTTTCCGGTTCATTAAACGATTCTCTGTCATTGTTGCATTTAGCGGATATGCATTTTACATAGTCCGATAGGAGGCAATTGTTTTTTACGATAAACATAAGTAAGGAAGGTAATAATACCTAGTAAGCTCTGATTAATCACATTCGTCTCTTAATCTCGAAACGTTAAACACTAACTTGTACAGTCGAAGCGTTGCGCAAACTAAACAAAAACTTAATGCAAATGATTGCATTCACCTTCAGATTTGGTGTGAGCTCATAAACTATGCATAACAACTTGATTAATCTCAATACATAAGTGCAGAGATACAAGGTATGAAGTGCATGTTGCATGTAATCACTCATTTCGCGCCCGAACGAGTTCTAGCTCGCTTCTGTTCTGTATAAATCCATCATGTTGCAGTGTGCTGTGTGGATTTCGATAGCATCTATGACGATTAGCTGAGATTTCGTTAGGTTAGTTAGTGACCTCTAGCCTCATACATTAACGTCGACGCCATGTATCTTATTTCGCTTACATCCAACTCGAAATTGTTAATCAAAATATGTCAACGGAGCCTTGAAAACTTTTTAATTATTACGATATTTGAATTTGTATTGTGAATAATTTATTTTTATTCACTATAAAATATTAGTTTTTATGTACTGTTTCTGCCGCTATTTGCGTAATGCACGCACGATGGAATCAACATTTCACGTTTTAGTCTCTAAATAAAATAATTTTGAAATAAGTGATAAATGTGCTGTCGAGACATGTGTAATGGCTTCAGGTGTACATAATGATCCATTATATGAGCAATTTCTTAACATGAATTATTCATAAAAATAAGAAACTCAAGGGTCGTGTAATCCAGGTCAAAATCTATTAATATATGTACTTGTCCATGTAATGGAATGATTTAATGTATAGTATTAATGTTGATTTAATGATAATTCATTCGCTCTGTACCGCCGTCCGCTACACCTCGAATGGATCTTATTGATTTTGTCACAAATACAAAGAGTATATGTATATACATAAGTATCATGTTAGAGGTAGATGCGGTAGTAGTGAGTCTATTTACCTCTTAAAGAGTTTATGTAAACACCGCTGATAAGATCGGAAACGGTTGAATAATCGTTTTCGTAAATATTAAGATCCTTGATTTTATGGTATTTTATTTATGGACGGTGCAAATTGATACTTATAGGGGGCTATAAAGATAGACAGAGTTATTTATACACCTACCAATAAATCGCCGTAATGTTTTGTCATTGTGAACTTGTTTTAAGTCAACCTTGTTAAACGATATTTAGATTTAATATAGTTTTATTTTTATATAATAAAAACTTTTAGTTAATTACAAGCCAATGTCGATGTTTTAAGTTGTCCTGATTGTTAACGTGTTGAAGAGAGAAATAAGGACGCGATAAAGCGGAGAAGGATCTCTGAAAACTGAGGCTTTGGTACTAGATCTATTTACATCATGTCTTTGAGAAAACCTCGAGACATCGATTTAATCTAAATCGAAATTCTTATTAAGCAATTGGCTCGAATATTTTGACGCTAATTTGATGAAAATCTATTCATTTATCAAGTTGTTTTAGGCCAAATATAAAAAAATGCAGATCGCATTAATAATTACAGCTAGTTATTTTCCATAAATTAATCAACATCTTGAGTGTGCTGAGAAAAATATCGTCTATTTACATTATAAATATTGTTCAATCTTTATACTTCTTTGTATAATTAAAAAAAAAACTTTTTAGAATGTGCGATATTATTCTGCCCAATAAGAAACGTCAATTATAATCTTTGAGTCACGACAAAAGTAGGTATGTGTAGTGCGATCTAGGTCCCGGGTTTCATTCTCGGGTTAGTCAAAGCGTTATTGGGTTTTTCTCAGTAGCAGCACGGAGTCTGGAATGTGCCGGAAAAACGGCAGTAGGCTCTATTACGTGGAACGAAAACACAATTACCGAAATGCGGGTGCAGAAATGCCGATACATTCGGGCAATACAGGCGTAAATGATTATGTAAATATTTAATCATTATCAGATAAGTAATAAAGGTCCGCCAACCCGCACTAGGCCAGCGTGGTGGACTAAGTCCTAAACCCTCTCAGTTGTAGAGGAGGCCCGTGCCCAGCAGTGGGACGTATATGGGCTGATGATGATGATGATGATCAGATAAGTCAATGCAAGTGTAATAAGAGATAATCTCTTGTCAACAATGAACACTCTAATAAGACCTACTGTAACCTAGCAATGTCAGAATCATTACAGATGTATGTATATAATGTGTTAAATAATAGTGTCATTAATCTGTAAAGCTTTAGGTATCGATTTTTGTGAGTAATCGGAGTTAGAATTATATATCTATTATTATAAAACACATCACTTTGATATTAAAATACTCTTTGCTATATTTAAATAAACCGATGCGCCCACATTCGTGTCTTCAATATGCATAGTAATTTTGTATTGATCTAAATATCTAGTCAAGGCTGCGCACGCGCATCCTAAGCGTATCCAGTGACGGTTAAATGTTGTCTTAATTGCAATGAACGATGGATCCACCGTTCGTACAGTTAAATAAACGAGGTCTTTTGGATAACGCATTTATTAACATTGTTACATTCACTAGTCAATTTGTCTGTCCATAAAGCGAAGTTTGCGCTCTATATATACATTTTTAAGGACAACGGAATTCATAGCTTTTTGCAATTTGCTTACTTTGAAACATACTTATGATGGATTACGTTTGTCGTATTTGGATATGAGTTATTATAAGTTCATATATTAAAATATTTATTTAATAGTTGGTCGTGTAAACTATTATGCGATTCCATTAAAATATAGGAGTAAATGAGATACTAGATTTATCACATATGGACCTCGGCATTGAGGCTTTTCAAATTATCAAAGGGAAATATTTCGAAATAAGACTGGTAGTTGGAACCAAGATTTTGCCATTAATAACCTGTCTGCTGCCACACGCTAAAAAACCCTAAATACATTACAAATAAAAAAAATTGAAAAGGAGCGGATATTATTCAGCGTAGGTGCAATTTTAATAGTATTTATTTGAATTTTATTAGGAAATTGTAAAGTGATTATATATTGAATACCTCTCTTTAGTATCTGTAAGAACTAATAAAACTAAACAGACTTATAAAAATAGCCTTAATGATCAAAATAAGATCACAATTTATTGAATGTGATTTTTGCCTGTGTTTTCCTCAATTTGCGTTCATTCATGTGGCAAGCAAAATATGTTAAAGGTATAAAAATAAAACTGTTTTTTTTTTAAATATCAATGGTATTTCTATAGATACTGTAATTAAATATATAATAACCCTGGGTGATATTGGAGAAAAATAACAATATAATAAAAATTAAAAAAAGGGAACGTAGATAAAGAAAAAAAAACACTTTTATTTCTTTTCGTACAATTCTAGCACTAAGTTTGTTACGAATAAATAGCCAATGGTTTGGCGCAAAATAATGGCTATTTTGTCCATGTCGGAAATCAGGAAAAACGAGGCCTCATTTGGAATTCCACTACCCAAAATGGCGAGTAGCTTTTTGGTAAGAACATCCTTGCAGGTCTTATTTAATGCATTATAGTATACAGTAACAATAGAATGCATGACAGTCTGTGAAACGCCAGGCCGTGGATTCGATCCCCGCACCGAGACAATTTTTTGCCTGATCCACAAATATTTGTTTTGGGTCTGGGTGTTTGTGGGATCGAAAAGTCTCTCGTAGTTGCTGATACCCGCAACACAAAACTTGTATCTTAGTGTGGGGTCAAAACTATGTGACTGTTGGGAGCAGTAATTATTATTCAGAATACGCACGTGGGAAATGCTTAAATGAAATTTTATTAATACAAGTTTCTCTCTACATTACATTTTACTATTAAAGTAGCTCTTTATTACCGACAAATACTACTATAAACTCCTATAAGTCAGAGGTGTGCTCATTGGGCATGAATCCACGACCTCTTACTCGACTTTCCGGTTTGCTACCGAGCAAACTACCGCTCAATGTCAATAAGGAAACGAGCTTTAATAAATATGAGTTACTAGAAATGGCAATAATCGTGTTACACGACCGATTCCAGTATTTTTAGATGCTTCATGCTCATTTCGCCACAATTTTCACTCGCACGACACTAATTGTCTTCGTGTTGCATATTATAATGCGCGTGTTACAGTTGGGACACATTAATATACATACATAAACTCACGCCTGTATTCCCCGAAGGGGTAGGCAGAGGTGCATTTCTGCACACACATTTCGCCAAGTATGTATTAGTCCCACGTAATAGGGGGCGAGCCTATTGCCGTTTTTCGGGCACATTTCCAGACTCCGTGCTGCTATTAAGAATTTCCTAATGGAAAAACGCAATAACACTTTGCCCGACCCGGGAATCGAACCCAGGACCTGTAGATCGCACGGCACATACTTGTACCGCGAGACCACGACTTACCATAAAACAAATTTCCTGCAACAGCGAAAAAATATGTGAAAAGTTTTTACATAAAGTGTTGTAAGAATACGTTAATGTGTATTTATCCATTTTGTCTTACTCATAAATTGTTGTTTTGAAAGCTTACGCATGCATATAATATGTTACGGTTAAAGTGTATATACAAATCGTTTTAAAAAGGTTTCTTGTTTCGAGGAGCTTTCTTTATTTTGACAAAAATATCGCAGTGGTACAAATGGTAAAACCGCCTGTTTCTTAACCTAATCTTTTAACATTTAATATGAACCAACATGTAGTGATGGCCTCGAGGTTTAGGCATGCGGTCGAAAATCTCACGGTCGCGGGTTCAAACCCCAGGCACACACCTCTGACTTTTCGAAGTTATGTGTGTATTCACAATGAATTATCCCTTACTTTAACGGTGATGGAAAACATCGTGATGAAACCTGCACACCTAAAAGTTCTTAGGAATTTCTTAAGTGTGTAGTCCGCCAACCCGCACTAGGCCAGCGTGGTGGACTAAGGTCTAAACCCTCTCAATGGTAAAGGAAGCCCGTGCCCAGCAGTGGGACGTATATGGGCTGATGATGATGATGATGGTGCACCAACGTATTCCTACGTATAACCTAATTTAAAATAGGCAATTATAGATGACATGTTCTTTATCAAATGATTTTAGAACAACTAAACTACTTAGATGCTTAATTCAGAACAAACGATTTCCCTCTATACGAATGAACCCAGGACCTCACAATCCACGAGTATCTTGCTCCTGTATTTCGGACAGTGACAGGCGATAGTGGTAACAAGAACGATATCATGGCCACAATCACTTCCTCTACCGCACATTCGATTATTTACACAAGTAAGTTATTAATTTTTTGTACCTTTTTCAGCTTGTTTATTTTCCTTAATTAGCATTCTGAAATGAACTCAGAATTATTTAATAATGAACATTCTTATTCATGGATTAGTTTACGTTATTATTTTAGGTCGGCTTCGAGGGATAACATACATACATCATCATCATCATCATTACACGTGGCATTGTAGGTCCCAATAGGAATGAAACTAACTCAACTAAATAACAATAAAATTTATAATAACAGATAGAACTTTAAATGTAGAAGACGATACGTTAGGCCCGAGTAACTTTTTTTGAAAACCCGTATTCTTCTTCTTTTTCATACATTTATATCCCAATTTTATGAATATAACTTCAGAAAACTAGCATTATTGAAAAATACTATTATATTAGGGATCCGTAGACTTCTCTGTCCATCTATTGAAGTATCAATTATTTTTTTAATCGATCTAGTGGTTTAAGCAGGAAAGCAAAGGAATCAAACTGAAATATTAAACAATTTCTTAAGAAATTCGATTGCCTTAATTGCTCGTCTCTTATTTCCATCTAATTAACAATAAGAGATTATTAGTCGACCTTTATTGGGGTTTTACTTTTATCTTCGCATTAGTATTCAATATCCTACGTGTACAGTGAAGTAAGGCTCGTATAGATATTAAATAGCGATAACACATCTGTTAGTGCCTTTTAACTTTTATTAACATAAGAAACATTGGCACAAGTATGTGCCGTGCGGTCTAGAGGGCCTGGGTTCGATTCCCGGTTCGATGAAAGTGTTATTGGGTTTTTCCATTAGGAAATTTTCAGTAGCAGCACGGAGTCTGGAATTGTGCCCGAAAAACGGCAATAGGCTCGCCCCTTACGTGGTACTGATACATAGGTACCTGGCGAAATGTGGGTATAGAAATCCACCTCTGTCTACCCCTTCGGGGAATACAGGCATGAGGTTATTATGTAAATACATATGTATGTATGTATGCAGAAACATAGAAATTAATAAGACTAGGTACCTACTGAGTTGTGTCACGTGTGCCACGCTCCTAAATCATCATGTATTTCCTTTTAGTACGAGCTTGCGCAATAATGTCGCTTAATAAGAAATAATCATATACGTTTATACTAGTCCATAGTCCACGGCCATTTTAGATATCCAACTAAGCGATTCAAATTGGAAATGATTTAAAAAAATATGAATTTTTACACTTGGCGTTATGTAGATTATATCCACCTTCTATAAATTAACTATTTAAAATGGACCTTGCAAAAAGATTTTTCAAATTCGAACCATTAGTTCTTAAGATTAGTGCGTTAAATCAAACAAACAAACAAACTAACTCTTCACCTTTACATATATAGATTAAGCATACGAATATATAGATTAAGCATTTAGCAAGCTTTCATGTGTGTAGACTTCAGTTTTATCAGTTTAGCCTGTAGGCTGTCTTACAATTATCAATAATTATATTAAGTAGATATATATCAAATCACAAATTTGTAACAAAAAATATGAAGCATTATATAAAAGCCTCTGATAGAGAATATATATGAGTGGCACAAGCAAGCCGCTTCATATAAATGCAGACATTGATTGAGTTGTATCTAGATATCCTTGCACTGACATAATACATTAAACAATAAAAAGCTCACAATACGCTCCATGCACCACGATGTGTGAAACATTCGTTCGATTAACATTCACTCTTGGAACAAAATATGTAAAATTGACGCAAGCGCAGGAGTCAGCGCCGTCCGATACTACTAAAGTTAATCTGACTTTATAATTACGTACGTTAGGTTTACGCAGGCTCGAGTCGAACGCAGCCGCCTTGCAGTTGCATGCACGAAATAAGTTTACGCGAACCGCCTTCAGAGAGGATGATGAAACGTCCATTTCGATAGCAAATATTTCACTAAATTGCTCTTATTAACTGCATAATTAATGCACCATTTGAAGTTTAATAATACTCTTTGCAGGCGAGTGCCTACGCCGCGCGACACTAATTATACTTTGGTAATTTCAGTGTTCTCATGCACTGCAATTACCAACAAATTAGACATATGTAACGAGATAAAGTTGCGTCGGACCTTTCTACGTGTAAGCGACGGCGAGCGTTTTTCTAAGCTTCGTGTATGAAACAGGTGGATATAGAGGCGTTGCAGTGCTGGCACGAAACGAGATCAAGGTTACGCGCTTGTATTGTTGCACCGATGCTAATTGTAAGTTCTAACTACCGCCGGCCGCTATCAGTAGAGTACAATACCGCGGAGCCTTGGACGTGATCCTTCATAGGAAAACGAGAGAAGCTTAAATTGCTAATTAACCGCATCGAGTCGAAAATGAGCTTGCTCGGCGTCACTTTTCGAAGGGACAATCTATCGGCCAAGGACGGTCTGCGCGAGCGAATGTAAAGCATCGTGCGTGAACTTTGCGATTGAATAAAAAATACGCACAAAAGGGAACATTTTTCAGCGCAAGCGGCCTTTGAAGCGATTCATGTCTCCCTCGCACACGCGTGCGCCGTGTAGGCCGGCGCTGGTGGCGGCTCGCTCGGCCGGCCACCGTTTCGCCTAAATGTCAATGCCGAATCGAGTTGATACAGGAAGAAGTGTCTGGGTGTGATACGATGTCGCGGCTCTCATTACTTAGCGTATGTATCTATAACAAGGACGCCTCGTACGGCGCGCCCGCCGCACGACTAGGATACATTCATTGTTCTAACCAACGCGACATTTCATTTGATTGCAACCGCTCGGACGGGTCTGATTACCACCGCTGTCGTTCGAATCATTAGCAGATTCACGCTCAGCAACCCAGATGCATATTAAATAAGGATTGTTCTAACGATCTGCGACGGTGTAGCCATCGGCGTCTGTGTGTGGGTGTATTATATCATTTGTGTGGTAATTTGCTTGCAGTATAAAGTGTCAAAAATTATGCCAGAATCGTTCGGCGTAAATATTACAACATGATTCGCGCTGAAGAAATCGATCAGGGTTTGAAAATTTGTATTACACCAATATTAGAACGGTGGTAAGAGTTACTTCCTGGACGTGTTACTTCACAGGGTCTCCACCTTCTTGGAGAATGTTCGGGCGAGCTAATCCGGCATGTAATGCTATGTTGCGTGCGTAAAGTAGGCGCATCAACACACTTTTTATAATGTGTTAAACTTTTGATTTTATTCAACATTTTTTTCACACAGTAAGTTCTTTGTAAAGTCGGTACAATAGCTTGTTCTGTATATACTCGTAGTCTTTTGGCTGATAATTAAAATATTATAACCATCAGCCGGGGTTTTTTAATTGGAGACATACAATAACATCTTGCGATGAAATACTCTCCAACTGTACCTCTTGTCTTCGTAGGATGTTGTCTAATACATCTCTTGCTTGACTGGCAGCAGTCTGAAGTGCCATCAAAGAACATAGAACTAAATACTATTGCAATAATTAATTACTGAATAAACCACGCGTACAGACTATCAGATGACGCTACGAGGCCCTCACCACGTGAGTATTTAATAATAAAAATATAAATACGAGTAGTTAACAATAGCGGCCAGTACGTATGTAATACTTTCAATGATTATGACTTTTAAATTGAAATTGGCCGGTTACGTGGGCTGACCGCAGCTATGTAAGACGAATTGACAGATAATTTTATATTGTGATAACTCAACCTGCTTGCCTTTCACTCGACTAAAATATACAATATCAACGACATCCATCTGTTTTGTCTGGTACGATAATTAGGTATTCTATTTTCGCCAATGTAGCTTTCTATTAGGATGATTGTTTTCCAAACATTTCCGATATTTTAATTAATATACAGCTAAGTGCATACCTTTACATAGTGAATAATCTTAGGGATTTTCATTGCTAAGCTGACACTCTATACACTTACAAAGACTTTAGTGTGGTCAGCTACAATCAGAGCTGAATTCAATCGTTTTTTGCATACGTTTTTCCACATAGTAAAATAAATTATTATACCCTATTTTGTAAAAAGAATACAATCATGAGATTAGGAAATTTTTTCGCATATATTTTTTACCCCATAAAAGAATTTACTTTACTCACTTTTTCTGCTTCTCTATTCACTTTTAGATCTCCGCACATCAGAAAGAAAATATGGTACCCGTAATAGTGCTCTTGTGTCTCTTTGTCGGTCAATGTGTCTAACACAGATTGTTTTGGCCCTATAGTCCCTAGTGAAATGAAATATTCCGTACATATAGATTATATTACTGCAATCGAGAACCGGTTAAGGACCAGAATGTGAAAATTGAGCAAACATGAAGTGTCTTCGCACACTTCAAAACAATCTACATATTACCTTATTACACGAAACCTTTCAACCGTAAAGACAGTTCATACTGAAATGTCAAAGGAGCGTCTCATTTGCGTAACACCGATATACATGTGACAATTTACCTACAATCACGACCAACTTGTCAACGCGCATTTATGTTGGGCATAGCATTAAATTATAATCATTGATAAATTAAATATATAAATAAATCGTGCTCATGCTCGAGGCAGACATTCTAGAAACTGATGGAGGCGCTGCGGATGATCTATAGGCTACAAGCTCTATTCCACCTAAAGATCTCTTCTTATATCTTTGAAACTTTTATGATCACTGGAACAGATTACTTCGCTGTTAATATGAGGTGTGCTTTACCAATTTTATAGGTCACGCATCAGTAGATATGTATTGGGATTGAAATGCAACTAATATTTCATGGGCAATAAAATATATTTCACTGCGCTTCTTGTTTACGTTATTCCGTTTACAAGAGACTGGCAACTGTCTACTAGAATGATCGTGTTCGTTTTTTGACAGTTGAAATTGAATTTGGAACGCGTTACACTTACAAATTTGGTGTTGCCAGTTTGCCCAGCCTGTATAAAAAAATATATTTTCGTGTGTTTATGACTATCCTACTTCGCTTAGGCGCATATTTATTAAATAAAATAAGTAGAATATGTTCTTTCCCTATGTCTCACCTATAGCCATACCAAAAATCATCCAAATCAGTGAAGCAGTTCCTGAGATTATTCGCAACAAACATACGAAAATACAATTTTTATAATACGAGTACTAGCACAGATCACAGCTCATTTTATCAGATTCAACAAATATCACAATTCGTTATGAATGTGTTCGTGTTATTCCAAAACAGGTGTTCATGCCTCGATAAGTTTTTTGACCTCTCATTCAGAAATTGATGCTAATTATCAATAGTAGCACTTTTAAACAGTCTTAGAAACAATATCAGTAGATATAGTAGAATTTTGATGTTCGACTATTGGAATGGATTTTGTTGCCAATACAATTTTTTGTAATGTCTTTCTACAGTGATACAAGCTATCCTGTAAAGATAGAAGTATAATTTAACAATAAGATGTAAGATTACTTGATTTTAAAATTCCAAACCGACTCCGAAATTTTTGAAGAAATACGTTAAGAAATGGAGCAATTGCTTCGACACAAGCCTCATTGTTTTTATTGAGAAGTTTCGATTATTAAAAGTTTTTAGTAAACACCTAAACTAGCATTTCCCTATCGTAATAACAAACTTAAAATCATATAAAATGTTAACATCATTACAAATAGTACTTCCACAGCAAAACCTCAACCTTAGTACATAAGGACGAGCCTTAGGACTGAGCAAATTAGTTAATATTATGCGAGTAGTAATATTCTAGGGATTTAGCCTCACGTCTGCCCGATTATCGCAAGCCGAGGATTGTGTTTTGATTTCATAGTGTGCGTTACATTAATTCACGCACCTATGTGATCTACGTGGCTGTTAAAATGCCGCGCAGTCATATTATGGCCAATTAAACTTTCAAGCACGATTTATATTCAATAAGGTTATTGAAAATATACATGAATGCAGGTGCATTCATGTGAAAATATCAGCAGCTTTGTAAACTGTTTCAATAGGGATAACGCGTATACAATCGATAATTGCTGCACAAATCGATAAGATTGTTGTTGTGCATTTGTATAATTTACGTAACCGCGGAAGGCCGTTTGAGGTTATTTAACACATTATTGTTTTACGATACTAAGGTTTAATTTAAATTGAATTATGTAGTAGTCTAAAGTTACACCTAACTTGGCAGTAATTCTTCCAGTGTGATAGTACTTAAATGTTGAATAAGTCACTAATATACTTACATTACCTGAATTTTGAATCGTTTTAAAAGCCATATTTTAATTACGGGAAATGTATGGTTTGAAGGCGTACTTATGGAATCAGCCATTTTCAGACAGTCAGCCTATGATAATTTCTATAATGACAACTATCTTTACAGATTTATACTTTTCTTTTATGTTCCTATTACATACTCATTCACGTAAGAGCAGTATATTACCCGACTTGAGTTCACATTAAAGCTGTTTTTATGATTCCGGGGTAATTCAACTGTCTCATAGATAACTGGCATTATGCAACAGTTTTGCGCGTGTTGTACAATCAGTGACACTGGATCAATCATTCTTACCTCATTCCCTTCTTTCTTACACTAGTGTTATGGGTGTTTAAAGGCCGTGGCGATGACCTGCAGATTAGCCGCTTATTTGTTTGTAAGCCACAAATTTGTCTCCGTGTCCATGGAACCCAGTCCCTGGTTCACCAGGCTGGGGCTTTAGAATCCCACCACGGTATCCCCTGCCTGTCGTAAAAGGCGACTCAAAGGGGCCCTTGGGGTCGCTGGGCGCGCTGCGGGGGCGGGTTGGAAGACCGGTGACCCCGACATACACTTTCCGCCCCCCTCCCCCTGGGCTGGCGGGAAGTAGAGCCATAAACAGCTTTCCCCTCGAGAACAAAAAAAAAAAAAGGCTGGCGTTTAACCAACGTTACCACGACTTACTAAATGAAATAATGAATTAGTAGCTGTTGGCAGCAACTACGTATGCGAAAGTTTAGATTTCAAAAGGAATTTTTTTTCCATTTGTATCACATTTTTGGTGGTTGCTACGCTCCTATTGGTCATAGTGTGATGATATATAGTCTATAGCTTTCCTTGATAAATGAACTGTCCAACACAATTTCTTTTAATTGAAACCAGTAGTTTCCTAGATTAGCGCGTTTATCCAAACAAACAAATAATTCAGCTTTATATGTCTGTATAGATTTCACAGCCTTTAAGACTAGCTGTTTGTAGCCCTAGGTAATAATACCTAATTTAGAAGTTTTAAGAATTTTAAATAGAATATTTATAAAAAAATAATTCAGTCATGTGAATACATACGTACATATTACCCACCTTCACTGCGGGACCAACCACATCAATTCAGTGGGAAATGTACGAGGACTTAGCGTACCATCTACCGAATAATGACCGAATCATCTCCATACGTAAGGTGTTATTAGCCGTTGAATCAGTTTGTTATCAAGGCCGGCTAACCAATGATCACGTGAAGATTACTGGCACAATCTAAAGGTCCATTTGCATGATTGCATACATTCGGATATTTAATGTCGTGTAAATAGTGACGTCGTGTCGATCTTATAGTATCTTACGTGCTTCGTTGAACGTTGAAACATTGGCTGTTATCGAGTATGAAAATCATTAACAGCTTATATAAAACCACTGTTAACATTAAAGGCCAAATACACCCCACTCGGATATTTGTCTATTCCCTATCATCGAAGGCCGGTCACACGAGCCCTGTAATTCATGTATAGACTGAAGTTACTATCATTTATTTTTACCAATAATAAATACTTCTAATATTCACATGTCTAGTTCTGACTCTAAATAAAGATTCAAGCCAAGTGACGTAGGTCTTGAGGGGTCCATAACTGGACGGTGCGCTGGGCGGCAGCGAACAATTTAAGGCACTTCTCTCCCTGAGATGCCGTAAAATCGCCCTAAATGCGCGTGATGGTCACCGAGAGGTTTTAGTCGATATGCTTGCGTGGGATTTTGGTTAGGGACCCAACTCAGCTATGCGGACTATTGTTCCGTGCGCCGAGTTGGAAGGTTAGAGACCCCGACATACCCCTTTCGGCCTCCCCCGAGGTATCGAACAGGCGAACTTAAGGCGCTTTCCTCTCGTAAAAAAAATGAAGCAGGTCGCATACTTAACTGTACTTTTTTGTTTTATCAACACCCAGAAAAGAGGGAATATGTGTGGATGGCAGAAATATTTGTCGTGGTGCGGAGGTCGAAACCACGGCCTCATAGTTTACGGGTTAAATGCTGGCCAACTGACACGAAAGTTGGCAATTCATTTAAAAAAATATTCACTTAAAAAAATATTTTTAAAAATAAAGTGGATGTAGAAGTCTTCAAGAAGACAGTCGCATAGCAATAATCATAATTAAAAAAAAGATTTTATCAGTAGTGTGGGACAAATCATGCTTAACTTGTAAAATATTCTTAATAAATTTATTTCTTTCTACTTTCTTATCTAAATCCTGCATCCTAAAGTTGTCTGTAAGATATTGTCTTACGCAATAAGACCGACATTTGTACTTCTTATTCTTTTCATTATTTTGTAAACTAAGTGTGTGCAATGAGGAGTTAATAAATAATGTTTAACTAACGCCTAAGCCTAAGTGTCTTTAGTATTGTACTTATCGTTTACAATACGGTGCGCCTAGAACTGTTTACTTATTATGAAGAACTTATTGTCCGCGTTTAGGCTCGCGGTATTCTGTAAATCAGTGTTATAAATAGCCTTTAAAGGCCTTCGGGATGAATTTCATATAAACTCTTTAAAATTGAGTCAGAAATTGAGGCGTTGTTGCACATTAGCAACAAACAAACTCATTTTCACATTTGTAAAATAAGCGACACATTTTATTTGTTAAAAAAATCAAGTGTAAAAAATGCTGTGGTATGCGGACGCCTTCGTTTCGTTTCGTTATTGTAATGTTATAGTTTCCTTATGACAATTTTCTCGTTGACTTTTATAGACTTACAAGAGAAAAATATGAGCATTAAATAAATTTGTAAAAGTACGTAGTATATTAAATGATATAATCTGTATATTCTCCGTATTATTCAGTCATTCATAATCTGTTTGCGACTGTACCATTATATTTAGATCAATGCAAATAAAACAATACATTCATAATTATGAATATTCAACGGTTTGCAAGCGCGCATTATTTTATTGTTATCGCATTCATTATGTTTATTTTATTCATGCATAAATTTATTAAATTTTTATTTATGTCTGATTATTTTTTATGAAATTCGCTTTCTGTTTTTATATGCGTATCTGGCCCAACTCGAACTTGCTTCGTCTGGACATTAAAACGCTCGGCACCAAACACTCTTCATCTCACTTCATAGAGTTTAGTATGCATTTAATTTTTGTTTGATATTCAGTTTTATAAATGATGTTGACACCGTCTTGGACCAGCTGATCCAAGTAAATATTTTTAACTATGTAATCTCTGCCCTCTCAGTTGTAGAGGAGGCCCGTGCCCAGCAGTGAGACGTATATGGGCTGATGATATTGGTGATATCTCTAACATTTTAAACCTGTTCTAAATATTAATTAATTTATATTATCAATGATTGCGATTATCACTTACCAGTCGGCCTAATTATGTCGGCCTGTTTGAAACCAGATGTTCTCGGATCACTATGTTTAAAATACTTAGTACCCAAACTGCTCCTTTTTTTATACTGGCTCGGCAAAGTGACCCCATTGCACCTGATGGTAAGCGTAATGGAGTCCATAAAAAGTGCCGACCAGCGAGAGATGATGATCTCCCGTTGGTCGACACTATCATGCCGGCCGAATACCTCTTCACCATTCTTGAGTTCTTTCTTCCTGTAAAATTCTCACACTTGTAAAAGTGGTCTGATATAGAAAGCATTCGTTTCCATTACCTAATGCTAATATACGGATTTCGATATGCTATTAATATTACAAAACATCAATAATCCCGTTCGTCATTTATTAAACGTCTATAAAAATCTTGTTCGTACAAGGCCATATTGTGTTTAGAAAATAAACGTTTGTTTATACTTGAGACTGTGAACGGTGTATCGGTTTCCACTGCGTTGGAAATTTACACTGGCGACACCCCGCTTGTTTTATCTCTTACAATACTAGCTGAACTTGACTTAAAATTAACTTGTCATTTAGCATTTACCGTAGCAATAGTTGTGTGTTACCAGTGATGACATACGGCACTGAGACGTGGCCTCTCACTATGGGCCTCATTAGACGGCTCAGAGTCACTCAACGAGCTATGGAGAGGGCTATGCTCGGGGTTTCCCTACGAGATCGAATCAGAAATGAGGAGATCCGTAGGAGAACTAAAGTAACCGACATAGCCCAGCGGATTAGCAAGTTGAAGTGGCAATGGGCCGGGCGCATAGCGCGGAGAACTGATGGCCGATGGGGCCAAAAAGTTCTCGAGTGGAGGCCACGTACCGGAAAGCGCAGCGTGGGACGTCCTCCGACAAGATGGTCGGACGACCTGGTGAAGGTCGCGGGACGTCGCTGGATGCAGGCTACTTCCAACAGGTCCCTGTGGAAGTCATTGGGAGAGGCCTATGTCCAGCAGTGGACTTCGATTGGCTGATGGATTGGATTGGATTAGCATTTACTGTGTCAATGTTACTATTGTTCGTGGCGCATTCTGTTAGGTGACTATTGCCTTAGTTGCTGCGCTAATTTCTTTATAAATACTTTCGATTTGTGAAGTATATTTTTTGAAGCGTCCAGATACCTCCCTTTAAAGTATCTACTATCTACACTTTTAAAACCACTCAAAACATATGACATGGGTGGTACTAAATAATATTATGTGAAAAGTGCTTTTCAAAAAAAGTCGAATATTCATAAAGAACTACATATTTACTATCGCCTATTTATTCATACGTCGTTCCGTATTTCAGACTAGGTATTACCGATTATATCTTGGGTCTAAGCCTACATTATTGCAAAGCTATAGGTACTTTCGGTATTAAAATAATTGATTCATCCCTATTGAAATTAATAGCTCGATAACCTGTTTTTCATTCCTTCATCATTCATCATCAGCCCATATACGTCTCACTACTGGGCACTGGTCTCCTCTACAACGGAGAGGGTTAAGCCCTTAATCCACCGCGCTAAACAACCTAAGAAATTCCTAGGAACTTTTAGGTGTGTAGGTTTCGTCACGATGTTTTCCTGCACCGTAAAAGTATTGGGGTTTGAACCCGCGACCGTCAAAATTATCGACTGCGTGCCCAAACCTCGAGGCTACCACGGCTCGATAACCTGTTGTTTATTTAATTCACGAAGATTTGGAAACGCAAATTCAATTTCTTTTCATTAGTTATTGACGTTAGTGATTAATGCGTTGTTTCTCTATTGTGATAAAATCATAAATGTCACCAGTTTCCCTAATATTTTAAGTCAATTTTCGTCATCAAAGGCATTAACATGTGTGCATAATATTCCAAGTTATACCAACCCGCGCGTTGCGACTACACTGTCGAAATGATGTCGACCATAATTTCTTAAATTGCGTTCGTCGAAAGGTGATTGCGCCATTATGCTATAGTGTTTAACAACAAGGACCAATCAAGCCGACAATTGTTTAATTTCTTGTTGTTATAATCTATTATTTACTCTTAATGCTTTTAATTATCCCCCAGTGAATAGGTGTTAATTACCGCGTTAACATTTATTAACGTTAACAAACACATTTTGTTTATCAACTATCATTTACTATATAGTAGTAGTTATTGATAATTAACACAATGTAACTAGAAATATATTATTATAAAAGTATAAATTGTGAAATAATTAAATTACCAGTTTATGTTTCTTCTTCGGTTTGCTCAGTTGCTCTCCATTCATTTTTTTAAATGTAATTCTAAAGACAGTAAAACTGCATTGGGATGTAAGAGATATTATTAACGCTATTAGAAAAACATTGCGAAAACTAGCATTCCATACATTGCTGCAAATATGCCTTTTGTGCCTTAACAAGCTGTTTAATAAGTTCAATTCGGTCCGCCGAAACGTCACAATAATTCAAATATTTTTTGTTACAATAGGATGACATTGAATGCAATCGGAATAGCATAAAAATTGTTCAAGGCACAGGCCATGACAATAACGCACATTGAGCGCTGTATCCAATCGTAAGAATGTACGCTTGTGAGGCTGGGGCCTGGGGGGTCAGCTAGCGATGGACGTAACTAACCATTCAGTAATTCTTCAAATCATTAGTAGGTACCGCTCATAAATCACACTCATGTTTGCACTATGCATACTATAAAAACGTTATTCAGGTTTTATAAACCTCGAGGGGATTAAGTTTCAAAACTGACGACCTTCATACATCAGATTATCTAAACTTTTACATTCGAGACACCGACGTCTGACTGAATGGAGCTTGCTAGAGCAAATTAAGTTGACATTGTGTGGCTGACCGTATATATTGAGTTATTGAGTAACCCTGTTATGAATCTTTCCTTTGATGTACTAAAGATACTGTGCTATTCGCGGAGCTCGTCAGCGAAAACTTGTACCGTTTTAAATTACGTCTCAACTTTGCATATTTAATAACCTGATTCTAGCGACGGTGCGATGACTTCAATCTAATTTCAATAATAGGTTATAATGTATTCTGGAATGTTTTTATGTGACGACGACCGCTACTTATTTATTGGTATTGTTGAAAACATTTTTATACAAATATGCGTGTTTTGAATAAGTGGCAGTGAAAATTTATGTTACATAAACATAATTTAGGAATGCATCTTTTGCAATGATTATAAATCAATGTTTTTCACAAAAGCTGTCTGATCTCCAAAGTCAACGTACTAAGTGAACGTTGACCTTTTCTCATCGGTCATCTGTCGAGTTTTCATTTTTGTTATGTTTATTGATATCTGCCGATGCGGCGCCGCTTCGGCCTACGACATTCGTCACTGGGAGGGGGCGGTGAGGCCCCGCGGAACACTTTCGATTAGTTCAGTAAGTTAGTCTTGTTTGAGCCATCTCAGCCGTTCGCTTTACACACTATTGTCGGACTACCCTTGACCCGATCCGCTCGAGGCCGATTTCTTTTAATTCTTTTCTATAACGGGATCATATAAATAAATATACAGAAATACATTCACTTACATACAAATCCGTACAATATTATAATGTAGTAATTAGCTCTATATGAAACGTAGTTCGCTGGCCTTTGTCCGCACAGTTCCGTCATTGGTTCAATTATCATCATCATCATCAGCCCATATACGTCCCACTGCTGAGCACGGGCCTCCTCTACCTTTGAGAGGGTTTAGGCCTTATAGTCCACCACGCTGGCCTAGTGCGGGTTGGCGGTCTACACACCTAAGAAATTCCTAAAAACTTTTAGGTGTGCAGGTTTCCTCACGATGTTTTCCTTCACCGTTAAAGCAAGTGATAATTCATTGTGAATACGCACATAACTTCGAAAAGTCAGAGGTGTGTGTCTGGGGTTTGAACCTGCGACTTTCGAGATTCTCGACCGCGCGCCTCAACCTCGAGGCCATCACTGTTTTTTTGGTTCAATTTAAATACTTATAATTTATGCCGCGTGTGTCTAATTCACGTTATGTAAGAGGCAGGATATTTGTTCCACTACTGAGCCGTCGACTGTTTGTCCTTCATAAGGTTGTGAGTTTGTACGGACAACATTCACATTGCAAGCGATAATAATTTAAATCATTAAGTAGTTGTTACATGCTATTATTCTCGACATCCGGTTTGGCAGCCCTGATACGAGCCCATTGCTTAATGTGTAATGTTCATTTAAATAATCCACTGCAATTGTATTAGGTGTTAATCTTCATAACTCATAAGATCAGTCTTTGTCACTATGCGAATATTTACATACATATATGTACATATGTTTTGTTTGTGCTCTCTTTAAATAAATAAATACACCCAACAGTCGCATACATAGTTCTAACCCCACACTAGGATACCAGTCCTGTGTCGTGGGTATCAGAAACTACGAGAGACTTTTCGGTCTCACAAACACCCAGACCTGAAACAAATACTTGTGGATCACACAAACACTTGTCTCGGTGCGGGGATCGAACCCGCGGCCTCTCGTTTCGCAAGCTGGTATCTAGCCAACTGCGCCACTTTGTATTTAACTTTGTAATTAACTTGCCTAAAGGTCTCGAGTTCGATTCTCGGGTCCATAATGTTGTTATAAAATTTTGAAATAAGCAGTTTTTCGCCAGTAGCACTGAGTCTGGAAATGATTCCCACGTCACTAGACTCGTATGTTAGTGTGTAACCAGAGCTATGTATATTGCAGGGTAGTTATTATTTTTTATAGGCGCATGCAAAATTAAATAGAAAATAGAGACACTTAACTCCAATTTTTATTAGTAACATTTTTGCCATGGTTAAATCACTCCGAATATCGCTCTGTAGTTTCGTAAAAGGCGCACAACTTGAATTTATATGTATGTAATACCAATAAGGTACCTACTTAATTTGAATTTAGTATGTTTAATTCATTATATCATTTTTAGTGCAAGTGAACGCTATAGACCTAAATAAATGAAGAAATGAAGTCGTCGAACATAATTTTACCCGTGATTTTGTAAACACAAATCTAGTTTATCTCTTATATTATACACTCGCTGTTGCCCGCAAATACTCATTGCTGCTCCGCTAGCTCCGTAGGTCTCTGGAGCTCAGTACAGTAATGATACATAGCCTTTAACCTTCCTCGATAAATGAACTATTCAACACAATACTCAAAAATTCAATAAGGCCCAGTAGTTTGTGGCATTAGCTCGTTCAACCTACAAACAAAGAAGTAAATTCTTCAGCTTTTATGTTTAGTTTTTTTGAAATACTGCGAATATTAGTTAAGTTTGATATTTAGAACATCATTTGAATCCACGGTGTCACGTATTTCTATTAAAAGACTATGGGTAACCGTTGACACCATCGCTTCACCAAACATTTTAATAATGTGATGAAAATAATTTTTGGTGTGGTCCATGTTCTCTATATAGGTATTAACCGTTACATATAAGACACAATTAAGGCGTATATCCATCTGTGTATATTCGACTACAATTTTCTTGATTTTTACGTTGATCTGAAAATAGCTTAATCCTAGCTTAAGTTAGACCCACTCGAGAGACGACTTTTATCTATAGACGACCATATAAGTCTATGGCCTTAGTCCATAACCCTGGCCTTATGTGATGTGCCAAAGAAATTCCTTGTAGGTACTCTTCAGGTAGGCAGAATTACTCACAATTTCCCCAAACGTTAAAACCGATACAATTTCATTAAAAATAATTTGTGTTAAATGAATGCCCAATTAAACACATAATTAGGCGTGAAGTTAGAATTAAGTTAATAAAGTGAGTTGTTTCAATCGAAGCCGGTTTCAACGTCAGCTCTCGGAAGTAAAAGTCAGCGTGCACTAATTATAAATTTATCATTCAAAGAACCTCATCACATTATATACAGACACGTGTATTACGGAAACCATAACTTACGTAGAGATAAGTAAATGTACTACAACATTTCACTTCTATTTTCAATTGGGTATTTGCTGTAATAAAGTCAACACCGTTGAAATACTTGGATGAAACTCTTCAACTATTTAAAATTAAAGAAAAGGAAAGAGAAATATAAAGGAAGTCGTGATGGCCTCGAGGTATAGGCACGCGGTCGAGAATCTCGACGGTCGCGGGTTCAAACCCCAGGCACACACCTCTGACTTTTCGAAGTTATGTGTGTATTCACAATGAATAATCACGTACTTCAACGGTGAAGGAAAACATCGTGACGAAACCTGCACACCTAAAAGTTCTTAGGAATTTCTTAGGTGTGTAGTCCGCCAACCCGCACTAGGCCAGCGTGGTGGACTAAGGCCTAAACCCTCTCAATGGTAGAGGAGGCCCGTGCCCAGCAGTGGGACGTATGTATATGGGCTGATGATGAAAGAGAAATATATTTTTATACGTTACAATAGTAATACCTTACTCATTTTTGTTTATTCGTGTTACACAGCAATTATATTCCGGGATATAATAATTTATTGTCGGCGAGATGTCTATTGTTTTAGTATGATCGTGGCTGTGGGCCGATACGATATATCCGACCTCGAAACTGCCGGCTCAGATAGAAGCGATAACGAGCCGATTGTTGAAAACTTAAATTATGTTCTTTAAGATACTCGAGGAAGGCTATTCAGATCGTATCGCTACGAAAATTGTTAGCTGATGTATTTGTACTTCTTATCTGCCAACAGCGATATGTATCTGACGTATAAAACTATTATGTTTCAGTACGTGTGATCATTATCTTACACAATAAGTGAGTTCCCAATATTGTTCGGCGTAATTTCCTCTAAGAACACGATTTGGAAATTGCTAAGTTTTACACACGAGAGTTTAAGATTTGTCTGAACATAAATAAAAAAAATAAAAAGTCAACCCTACAGTCACATACATATGTAGTTCTAACCCCACATTAAGATACGAGTCTTGTGTCGTGGGTATCAGAAACTACGAGAGACTTAGTCCCCCACATTTTGCCAATTGTGTTTCTGTCCTATATTAATGATATAGGGCACATTTCTAGTCTTCGTGTTGCTACTTAAAATTATCTCATGGAAAAACCTAATACTGCCCGACCCGAGAATCGAACCCGGGACCTGAAGATCGCGCGGTACGCCCCGTTAGTAGTAATTAATAGTAGGTAACATAAGATTAGATTTTTACCTCCATTGAAGATGGGACTATAACGTCTCACTAACGTTCGAAATACAAGGTGCCAGATATGGTAATGCGCCGCCGTTTATTGTGTCGTCTACAGCATGACCTTGCCTTCCCAAATGTACAATGACCAATCTGTATATCGATTTATTTCAAGGAAATCCGAATGGTTATTTGTTTTATTTGCTATTTTAGTAGTTTTTTTAGGACGTTCTTGTTATGTTGATCAATGATCTGTGTGATGGTAAGGCATGACAAGTGGCTGCACTGACACCAGATAAATAATAAATAAATAAATATACCCAAAAGTCACATACAATTTTCTTCACTAAATATTTAGATGATAATATTCCCTTAAATATAATTGGTAATTAATATGTTTGTACGATGAGTCTTTCATCAAATTTAAGGGGGTCGAAAAGTACTGTTTTTGCTCAAATTAGGCTAAAACTGCGTAAACGCTCTTAAGATACAAGTCTTTTGTCGTGGGTATCAGAAACGACAAGAGACTTTTCGGTCTCACAAACACCCAAACCCGAAACAAATACTTGTGGATCACACAAACATTTGTCTCGGTGCGGGGATCGCACCCGCAGCCTCTCGTTTCGCAAGCTGGTGTCTAGCCAACTGCGCCACGGGGCTGTCGATAAGTGTAGTGCGCTTCCAAAAGAAGGTGGAGTACGAATCAGTACATACTTTTTAGGTATTTTTTATTTTTTTTTCAAATTTACATACATTCCAGGATTTCCAGGATAATCGTTACCACATTATAGACTTTCTGATATTCACGTCATTTCTATGGGGTTTACACCAACCTGCTCGTAATTCAATCTAAAACGACTGCTTGCTTCTGTCACTTTTAATATTGTTGATATTATTGATTCGCAACATTCATACATAGGTAAATCATTGAAATTCAACCCTTGTATTACTAGAGACTTTATATCTCACAAACATAGGTATGCTATAAATTTGGTCTACCTATGATCTCTCTATAACCTGTATACAATTTTGTGGAAGGAGTCAAAACTATTCAATAAATATGTTTTTCTATGATTAATCATGAATTAGCATTTACATCTTTCATAATTTTCTGCCCATATATATCCCACTGCTGGGCACGGGCTTGCTCTATAGCTAAGAGGGTTTAGGCCTTAGTCCACCATGCCGAACAAGTGCGGATTGGCAGACTGCACACCTAAGAGATTCCCAAGAACTTTTAGGTCTTAAGGTTTGATCACGATGTTTTCCTTCACCGTTAACGTACGTGATAATTCATTATGAATACACACATAACATGAGAAGTCAGAGGTGTGCCTGGGGTTTGAACCCGCGACCGTCGAGATTCTCGACCCCGCGCCCAAACCTTGAGGCCATCACTTAAGTAGTCCATCACTCAGTTTTACATCTTTAAAATTCGCATATTTACAATAAGATCACGCAAGACGCTACATGTTACAATACGGTTGACGTAAGTCGTAACCGTTCTTTATTTTAACATAATAATTACTATATGAAATCTATAGCAATGTTAATTTACTCGCTATAAGAATAAGTTGGCTCGGGTTTCGCAAATCTTGCCAATTTGATTTCGTACTATGCTCGTATCTTCACTGGTTCTGTATAAGATTATTAATCTGGATTTTTTTTTATTCTTGCGTTTCTACCGACCGTATAAGTTACTTTCTACTGGTATTTTAAAACATGAATATATTATTTCGAGCATCTCGTTCTCAGATTATTTGAAACGTTGAATATTTTTGACAGAAATGGTCTTACATTCAAAATATATTGTATACCTACTATCATAAATGTAAAAGTAATTATGTGTGCAATGTTTTTATGTATATAAGCTTATTGTCTTTATTTCGTTTCGGAACCCAATTTTAGGAATTTGATTTTGCGTTTTGTTGCAGACTATAACAAAATTAATATACCTACTTCGGCATTTCATCCAAATATATCGAATAAAAATCTATGACTATTGATATCCTAGAAAAATGTTTTATTAACTTTTGACAACTAGGCGTCACATAAACTTACGAAATAACCTTACCGCATTGGTAACAAACATCGAGGAGCATATTTCGTTTAGAAAATAGAAATTGACAATTTACAATCCAAATCAATAAAGTCATAGCCAAAATAGAGATGGCCATAGAGAATAAAGAGAAGGACAAAATTATGTTATTTATTCAAATTATACGAGGAATGTAAAGATATTTTAAATCATCTAGCAAAGTAATACTGCCGTAATCTATAACGTGGTATAAATGTGAAGAAAAGTTACTAATGTAATTTAAATAAACTTTACGAAACTAATTTGATTTCAACTATAGTACATTTTTTAAAAAAAAGAACTGATTTATAGCACCACCGTTTCGATAGGATATTAAAAGACATTTATGTAGGTATTACATACATGTTATGTATGTGTGTCAAGTTGGTACAAGATGAACGGCTGAAAAGACTTTGACCATCATCATTACCTGGTGAGTAATAGATTAGCGAATACCTCGCACCTAAACAAAAAGCAATAGGTCGCAAATATTTCATTAATTCCAACGTTGATGTCAATGACATGTAGCAGTTAGATAACCACACGTCTCTGTCCATCGCTTTTTTAATTCTCATAAACGAGTCTTCCTAATTGATGTGTTTGTTTACTGATTAACATTCGAAATTCAAAGTTGAATGTTACCATAAATAATGTAGATTTTTATTTTTTTAAACGCTTATAAAGGCGTTATTGCTACAACATTCATTAGAGGTATTAAAAATGTAAAAAGAGATTAAATTGAAAATAACTTGTCAATTAAAATGTTGCGAGGTAGCTTACGCAGCATAATTTTTCAATTGGCCCAATAAACTATTACACTCCCAACGATACCTTGTATATAGAACATTTCGAGTTTCGACAAAAACACAGCCGCAGTGAAACGCCAAACGCGAGTAGCAGTTTGCGGTAGTGGTTCCGCAGTAATGTTTTCTATCGAAATACTCACGAAAACTATAAATATCCTCTAAAATTGTAATGTTCTTATCGTTGTTTAAGTTACTTAGATTATGTTACGATTATTAGCTTACCAAAAAAATAGATTCTAATCTTGTTATTAATTTATCGGTCACTTTACCAATATATTTAAGACTATAATTATAAATAAGTTAATATAAATTTATACTCAATCGTTACAGTTTCCATAAATATATATTATAAATAGTTTTAATTCATTTTATTTTTCAAAGAAGATGTGTCGTATAAACATGTCGCGCTGTTGCACCACGATAGGATAATCTTCACCATCTAAGGAACACTAAAACGATGAACAAATCAGAAGCTTGTGGTGTAGAGGCAAGAATGTAGTTACTTAAACACAGCGAGCATGGGACAAATCGAACCAAAGCTATACGAAATATTTGCCAAGAGGCTCTCAAGCTGCGAACAATCTCGATGGGACGCCAGATGAAATCATTTTGCAAGTAGAATATTTTGTGTATTGCCAACTTTTGATAACTCATTTTTCCACAGATTTGTGGCTGTCAATTTGGTATTATACATAATCTGACATATATTTTTTTACAAAGAATACGGTAATTGTAGTTTTAACGGTACAAATTATAATAATTATAGATGTCTCACGTATTACGATTGCCAGCGATTATAATTCAATAAAAACAAAACTTCATCATAGTGTTTTAAACGTTTTTAAAATTGTGCCTTTTTGAAAGCAATAAAAACCAAACATTATTTTTATTAAAAAAAAAACATCACTTTTGGTTTTGTTGTCGGCTGAATAAATAATTTAATTTATTTAAAGTACAAATGAGTAGGTATAGATTAATAAAATACCAATTTAGTTAATTTATTTTGCTAGGTATTTGTGTTAATTTCTTTAACTCCCCGATGATTTACTTTTATGATTTAAATAAGGACCTCCTTCTAAAGCAGACTAAGCAATTTGTGCTTAAATCTTACACACAATAATGACAATAAAACACGTCAATTAGAGTGGTGGGCCGCTGGCGGCAGTTCGAGCGCAGTGCACACAGAACTCGAACACAAACCTTGTTGCAGTTACGATATTTACGATACCGACATTTTTTGCTCTCTACAAATAGACATTCAAGCTGCGTAACCTCGCCTCCAAAAAGAGAAGTCAACTATTAGCTGATACCTATTGCTCATTTTATAGTTGACACAGTATGACCACACTCGACGCAAGAATTTACCAAAATAGTGCAATTGGTATAATGGTGTACGACGAACGCCCCACCTATTGAATTTTAATTTACATAAAACTATTCGTCTTTCTCTTGACAACATTTAATTAGGGCTCATTTCGTAACGTCATTAATCACAATTTAAGTTAACGTGTAGCAACGTCTTTACGACGGCCCCACCCGTTTTCACAGATTTCTTTCCTCCGGTACACATTACTCTTCACATGGATTTCTTTCATTCGTGTGCGAACGCCAAAGAAATAGTAAACATGTTTTATATCATAACTGTTATAGATATAATGTACGGAACAGCTTATTTTATCATATGTATGTATCTGATTAAAGATATTAGTTACCAAGCTACAATTGCTTATTCTTACGAAATCCCTTAAAAATTTCCTATAAAGATGTGTGAGTTGATTTTATTAGATCGTAAAATTGAATTAATCGATCCTATAGTGCGTTGATCGATGTTTTATAATTGTAATTGCTCCGGTTTGTTTCTCCATTTCAAACTATAAATATTGTTTGGCAACAAGTAATTGTGGCAAATTAAAAAATCGTCTTAATTAATTGCTGAATGTATTTTGCAATCGCCTTTATAGTATTCAAATATTAACGAATCGAATAGTTGAACATTCATGATCTCTAATTGTAATATATATCTTTGAACTATAATTAATTTCTATTACACATATTTTACAAAAATCACATTGACACCTTTCTTGTTATACTCAGGAAAACCGTTATTATTCTAATCGATTTTTTTTTAACAAAATGATCTGCTTGTAGGTTTAGTTTACGTTTCTAAAATAGAATGGCTTTCAAACATCGTGTGACCACACAATATCAAACATGTGCGCTCGCACGCGCCGTGTAACAGTCGGTCCAGTTGTTTCCGCGTCACCAAGCGTAAAATATGTGATCAAACGTCCTCTTGATATACGAGATACATGTAAACGCATATCCAAAACACGCTAATATAGTATCATAATATAATACCGATAGCACAGTAGTACTAAACAAAATATATCTATTGTTCTGTCATAATAATGGTTTTCGCTTCATCGACACAGTAGAAGTCTTGCCTCTAAAACCGATTTATTTTATTTGGGGCGTTTTTATATGATTGAGTAATATGAAACATAGATTGAAAGATCAAATATTACATTTATATATTTACTATTATCTTACATTTATATATTTAATTCATTACTTCTCTTCTTTTCCAAAAATATATAGGTTTGTGTTTGGTTATAAATTAGCTATTTATTTTGCACATCTGCTGTGTATCATCTCTGCATCATCCAAGGTTCAACTGGCAGAAAATGCCTTAGGCATTAAGCCCATTGTCCTCGAGGTTTAGGCACGCGGCCGAGAATCTCGACGGTCACGGGTTCAAACCCCAGGCACATACCTCTGACTTTTCGAAGTTATGTGTGTATTCACAATGAATCATCACTTACTTTAACGGTGAAGGAAAACATCGTGATGAAACCTGCACATCTAAAAATTCTTAGGAATTTCTTAGGTGTGTAGTCCGCCAACCAGTATTAGGCGCAGCGTGGTGGACTAAGGCCTAAACCCTCTCAGTTGTAGAGGAGGCCCGGGCCCAGCAGTGGGACGTATATAGGCTGATGATGATTAAGTTCATTCCCTATCCCGGTAGTCGAAACTTGGAACTCCCGCTCACACTATGCACAACAATGTGGCGGGAACAACAAGGCAATCATATTATTAATATTGTGAATAACAACCTGATGCAGTTGACACAATGTACATTTTATGAGGTTGTAGGTCATAATAGAAAAATATAGAATTTTATGGGTGTTAAACATAATTAAATTAATAAATACTTTTTTTGCCCACAGTCCTAAAGTATAGCCCAAGCCTAAAGCAAACATTTGATAAACAAACAATTTACACGAAATACAACTGGCCATCGTTTCTCGTTCACGGAGACTTGCTTTTTATTTGCGCTTTTGTTTTTTCTGGTATCATTCAAACAGTTCAATGACCTAAAAAGGCGTATACAACATGTGATTTATAATAAAATTCACCAACTATTTGTTGCGGGAATCGTGCGTGCGGCACTAATACGTCTCCATGATATTCATTCAAGACATATATCACAATAATACGTTATATATACGTATAGTAACGTTTTCCATTTGCTATAAATCACTTTCCTGCTTTCACGCTTGGCTGCACACAAAACCAACATAATCTGTGTTTGTTGTAGCTGTTTGTGATAATTTGTTGGTTTTGGTGTTCCTTTGTTGGAATAATAAATTGCCAAGTTCCGGAACAGTTATTGTCAACCGAACTGGTTATTTAATCAGCCCAAGAAGAATTTGGATTTGTAAAATTTATAAAAAATATCGTTACTTCAGCTTAAGTCTACTATTAAGTTAAAATGTGAGGAGACATAAAAATTTGTTCTAACGTAATTAAAGATCAAGGTTACTTCAAGTTTATTAAAAATGTTTGGTACGGAAAAAAATACCTAAGTACATATGTTCGTTGTTTCATAATCCTTTATAGGTCCGACATATTTACGCGTAAAAGTAATCTTATTACATTTCCATGGGCTTATTTATTTCTGTATCAGAATTCAACTAATTCGTTTCGTCGGTTCAGGCGTGAAATTAAAACTATCTTACTGACTATCGCATCTATAATTCTTATTAAGAAGAAAATATTTAACGTAATACAAAGATTCAATTAATACAAATTCTATATTTAGTATAAAATTGACAATTGCAATAACCAATCCCGAGGCCTTGTGGAATCAGTTGATTAACTTCAAAAATAATATTAACAGATCTTATCAATCCAATCCAATCCATCAGCCGAAGGAGGTCCACTGCTGGACATCCTGCTGGACTCCCAATGACTTCCACAGGGACCTGTTGGAATAACAGATCTTAGTTGGCAGTTTATTCAAAACCATTCTCAAGTGCATTCAATATGTGCACTATTTGTAGTGGAATAGTCGAAATACCATGGCCGATTTAAAACTTGCAAATAGGCACATGACGCGCGGGCAATTTGCACCTCACTTGTAATGACATTTTGTGCTCATAATAATAAACGCTTGATGCCTAGTGATCATACGACAAAGTCATTTTCATAAGTAACTTTAACAGGTTCTCGATTTATTATGTTTTTTTTTGGATTGTTATGAAGAATGTCTTCCTATTTAGCTCGCTTACCCCGTTTATTCTTCTCAAGTTTCCAAAACTTTTAGATGAATTTGTAGGCGAGCCGCTTGAAATTATGCTACCTTCATGCTATTATATAAAACATGTTTTGCTGATAATCAAGATATCTGATTTTTCTCTAACTTCTATTTGGACTTAGCATATTAGCAGGATTAAAAACACACGCTTGCGAGGGATTGTAGTAAAAAGTAATTTTAAATTTGGTTATCGACTATGTTTGAACTAAGAGTGACCACTATAATGTATTATAGAGGTACCTTTTCACTTTTTAGAATCCAGTTATATTTAAGTCATTCACTTATTTAAAGAGAAGTTCAGATAACATGGACTTAGCTCGAAGTATACACTTGATCATGACAGAAGGTCATGGTACTCAGGGCCATGCAAACACGCAGTGTATCACGCACAACACGACCGGCCCGCTTGTGTTGCGCTCGATCTTATATCGCGATAAACATACATTTGCTTGCCAGTACTAGCAACAGTAAGGCTGGGCTCCACGCACGCGGCGGTGAACTTTGTGCCTTTCGAAATCTCTCGGTCAAATCGTCATCTGTTCGTGACGAAATGCCCCTTGTCCGTGTGTGAACGCTCTGAAGCATGTTCTTGTTTATCTTATCGTTTGACTCAGATTATAATCAGATCTGAGACAACTAAATGTTTAAATACAGAAATACAAAATAAAAAGTAACTCGTACTATGTGCAACTCTTATCAGGCTTAAGAAGAAATGTGACCGAAGAAAAATGCTCAATAGCATTACAGTAAAACTTGATAGGCACCGGCTGAATTACAGCCAGATAGGAAGAAACAAAGTAAGATTGATAATAATGCTTGCCATCACATCGTCATCTTCTGGTGTAGAACTGTTAACACCAAAGAATAACTTGTCGCATTGTAATGGAGAGGCCTATCTCCAGCAGTGGACGTAAGAAAGGCTGCTGCTGCTGATGATGATGATGATTGTAATTTAATTATAATTAGTGTAAGTTTAGTCAATTTGGTCAAATAAGAAATTATTCTGACACATTTTGACTTGGTCTCTACCTCGTCAGCGCCTCTTGTCATGGTGTTGGATGTGGATAAGAAAAATCGAGAATCTGAATATTCTGCTGTAGCATGCTATTAAAAATAAATAAACACCCAACAGTCACATACATAGTTCCAACCCCGCACTAAGATACAAGTTTTGTGTCGTGGATATCAGAAACTACGAGACACGTTTCGATTTCACAAACACCAATACCTATGTTAAAACAAATATTTGTAGATCACATAAACATTTGTCTCCATCCGATTGAGCCAGCGGCTTCACGTTTCAAAAGCTGGTGCCAAGCCAACTGCCCTACGGGGCTATCGTCACTTATAGTCTTGTCATGATTGCTTGCATTGAATGCCATTTTAAAATCGTGTCTAAGCAATCATTAAAAGAATTAGCATTTCCGAACGTAATAACGCATTAACCTACGCCTCTCACCCTCTAATGCAAAAAGGATGTGACGACACGCCGGACTGTGAGAATGTCAACATTATCCAGCCGAGTGACTGCAGTGACAATGACAGAAGTCACTCGTGGTGATGACACGTACTCAAGTACATGTAACTTATGCTTATGGATTTAACATACTTAGACTGCGAAAAATCCCTGCACGCAGGCCGTATTTAATAATAATGATATACACTTACGCCTGTATGCCATGAGGAGTATTTTGCCAAGGTTTCACTAGTTTTGGACTTGGTCCGCGTAATGGATAGAGCTAGTCTATTGTTGTTTACCGGTCACGCTTTCAGAATCCGTACTGCTATTGAAAAAATCCTAACGGAAGCACTCAATATACCGGGAACCTAATAATTAGGAACTACTTTTATTTTAATTACGAATATTGACGGAGGATTATTTTCACAATTCATAGTTTGGTTGAAAAGGTATTGTAAATATTTGCAGTTATTGTATTATATTTCTTTATCAGTAATTTATGGGCATATAAAAATTGTGTTATGACATATGATTACAAGTTAATGGTTATGCGTAATATTATTACATTTGATATTAGCTCTGACTTTACATCACTTTTCAATATTTGATTATAACTACAATAGGGACACGCGTTCTCTGCACAGTTGAACTAAAATTAAATTCAATGTACTCAAGTTACAACTATTTCTTTCCGGAAAATCTATAATAAATAAAAAGTATTATAAATTCGTAAATGTGATGTCCGAGTTGAATATCGATAAAATAATTAAATATTCTGTGTTGAGGCGCGGTCCCTTAGTTTAACATTTTGATTAGTCCGCTATGTAAACGTCAATTATATACTCGTATTAATACACGTTCTTCAGATTGACTGCCTATTAATTACTTATTAATGTCCTAATTTATAGACATCGTCGATGTATCGATGCCAACATCCGCGTCCTTGAAGTGTTTTAGTATCGAATAGGTTTTTACGCATTTGTTATGGAAAAATGAAAATTTATTAAAATCAACACAATTATAAATCAAAAGCAACCGCTCTGTGATTAATCAGTACCTCAGATGTTGTAAATATGAAATATTATGTCTATTAATAATGTTGTATTATATCTATAAATATTTAATTATAGGCGCGCATGTATAGCGTTGCCATTTGGGGGGATTTGCCTTGGGCTGCTCAAGACCGGGATGGTTGGCGCTTTCTTGGGGAGGCCTACGTTCAGCAGTGGACGGCGATAGGCTGAGTGAGTATATGTATAGCGTTTGTGCTAGTCACATTAACACAAAGGCAAACGTTTGTATGGATGGTTGTTACTCTTTCACGCAAAAACTACTGAATGAATTTTAATGAAATTTGGCATGGAGGCAGCTGAATCTGGATTTTATCTCGGGAAAACGTTCCCGAGGGTTGAGCACTGAATTTAAGGTTGTGTCGGGGCGGAGTTGGGGCCCACCGCTAGAAAGATATTCTTCGACTTGCTTTTTGTATTACGTGGGTGCGAAAGTTTTCCAAATATTTCAATATCTCCACCAGCTACAATCAAAACAGAAACACTGTAATCTAAAACAATTAAAAAAACGGTAGAGGATATTTGGGGCTATTGGATTATTGATAATATCGCTAGTTTGCATGAAACAAGGCAGGCAACTATTTTGATTTATGGCTTAGCTCTGTTCTAATTGAGTTTCTATGTAAATAATACTTTCGAAACTATAACGATTAACCTCATAGAAGTATGAATTAAAATATACCGTAGTTTTGCGACACTCATATGTGTCGTGTGATCTAGAGGTTTTGGGTTCTATTCCCGGGTCGGGTATAGTGCGAATAAAAAAAACATTTTTTCATTCGAAAATTGTCAAATTTGATTGATACGTGGGACAAAAAACAATTGACGATGAGTTAGTGCAGAAATGCACCTCTACTCATCCCTTAAGGGAACGCAGACGTGAGTGCGTATATATTACCGTAAAATTAAAACTGTACCACGAAAAACCAGTCGCCAGGGAGTTGCAAAACGGATTACGTTGTTTAGTTCTTATGAATATGCAGGAAAGTTAAAACATATAAACAGTTTTATTTATGACATTTATGTGATTAAGGTTTCCTGTACAAATGTCGCCCTTTTCTCGGAATGTAGAATTCAGTCTCTCCAATACTCAAAACTCATATTTATTATTTCATAAATAATAAAATAAATAAACGAATGTTCATTCTAAACTATTTTTTATATGTATATTGTAATCCAATTTTATTTGATCTATTTTAAAAATAAATATTGTTTTGATATTTGCCAATGGACATCCGATTTGAAATATATTCGTACACCCGATTCATTTGGACCACATAATATTTTCAATTTGGTCTGAGTTATTACCGTATAGAAATGAGAATATTAAACGTGGTACCGATTATCATCGACCCCTCGGCTCCTAGACCTGAAGTTGAACTATCAACGAACAAAAACTCATGTTCAACAAATAGGTACTTACACTGCAATAAAATTCTATCAAACGACTCCAACAAACCTTGTAAATGTATTAAATCTTATAACTCATATTTATTGATTGATATTGCCTCATATATGAATATATTTACTATAATATGATGCTGCGGTACCGGATTGATGACAAAAATATAGTTCAACAGAACGTTTTCAATAGAATTAATCATCATCAAGTGTATTTATATTAATTCTGAATCCTGTTAATTATAAACGTATTCGGAACATTATATAAAGGTTATGTGTATCAATGATTGAGTGGTTTTTGGCCTCTTCGCTTGTAAGTTATAAATGAGTCATTTGCTTGCCAAGTTGTTAATATTTTGATGTGACTACTACCGAACGGGAAACCATTAAGTCTTAAAGTTGTTATAGATGTGGTGTTAACAGATTTATATGCAAATCAACACCTATAGGTCTTATCAACTGTTGGCCTAGTGCGGTACGATAGACCAGGGTTTCTCAAAGTGGGGTTCGCGAACCCCAAGGGTTTCGCCATTCGACGGCAGGGGGTACGCGACAAGATTTACGTAATGGTGACTTGATTGGCACGTGCGGCTCACATAGTGGCTACAACATACTTATGTGATAGTGGATTTTCACACCTGGTCATGATAAAAACTAAATACAAAAATCGCCTTGATACCGAGTCAGAATTAAGGTTGAAATTTTCCAAAATTACTTCTAAGATTGACTCCATTTGCGACAAGAAACAAGCTAACCCATGACATTTATATTAAAAAGATATTTATTTGAAATAAAAATCTTAGTTTCTTAAACAGACAAGTTTATTACTTTTTGTTTGGGGGTGGGGGGGGATTAAATTAGTTACTTAAGGGGTTTGCAGTCACCTGGAAAGTTTAACAGGGGTTCGTGAAACCAAAAGTTTGAGAAACCCTGCGATAGACTATACATAAAGTATTCCCTTGTGGTGTTGGCTATACACTAGCTTGTGAAACGAGAGGCCACGGGCTTGATCCCCGCACCGACACTAATGTTCATGTGATTCACAAATATTTATTTCATTTTGCCTCGTGGTGTCGCGGCACAGGTATGTGCCGTGGGATCTAGAGGTCCTGAGTTCAATTCTCGGGTCGTGCAAAGTGTTATTGGGTTTTTCCATTAGAAAACTTTAAGTGGCAGCACGAGGTCTGGAATTGTGCCCGAAAAATAGGCTCGCCCACTATTACGTGGGACTGATACTGGCGAAATGTGGGTGCAAAAATGCACCTCGGTCTACCCCTTCGGGGAGTACAGTCGTGAATGTATACATATGTTATTTTGGGTTTGTCAGACTGAAAAGTTTCTCTTAGTTTCTGATAGCCACGACATAAGACATGTATCTCAGTACAGAGTCGGTACTATGTACTCGTATGTTGGGTGAATTTAAATTAGTGTTGTAAAATGTCCAAAAAATATAAATTATATGAATAAATCTGACGTTTGTGATTTGAGTCCACAACTGCCGAGAGGCTTACTGTGCCTACTTATCGAGTATTCAGGATTTATCGCTCACATAAATCACAACTATAATTAATATGAAAAATTTTAGTCTTATACGCTATCAATAAATCAAAAACATAGATCATCATAACAACAAGCGCCATTTTATTGGAGAGGAGTGGCACGACCGTGACTAGATGGGTCGATGTTCAGTGATAATCATCCCTGAATATTAAAATTCATTCATAACGGCTTTAAGGGCTGCAAAGAGTACGACCACAATAATCGTTCATGTTACTTACCCAGATCTTTAATATGAGTAGAACACTCTAAATTATTTAAGGTAGCGTATCCGTGGTTACAACAAGTGCGAAAGTAAAAAAAGACTATAGGTACAGTCGTTGTTTTACGTTACAGTCATTGTAAGGAAGGGCATTGGTATTTTAAGTTATTTTAATGCTCTCCTCCCCTAGCTTTGGACCTGTTTCCCTATGATATCTCTTTGGGATATCTTTACGTACATATTGTCATACCAACATCCTCTAATGATTAGGCAGAGATATGCATATCTGTACACGCTTGTTTCATAAGCATATAGCTTATGATTATCTTTTGCTGGGCAAATTTTTAGACTATGATCTGGAATTAAAAAAAAATGTCTAACCCAGGTATTGGCCAATGATCCTCAAGCGTCAATTTATGCTGTGACACAACAAATTCAGAATTGTAACGTACCTAGGTCTATGCGTGCAACCAACACCCAATAAATAATTAAAAAAATAACAAATGAAGATATTTATATATTATATATTTAGTAATTTATCATAAGTCATAGTTTTTAAATCATAAAATACGCTGAAATGTATTGGCTTAAAGTTCACGTGTTATATGTTTTTTCTCGAAAGTGCGATTATTCCCACTTGTGTTAGAAGGTCACCAAATTACACGTATAAAATGACATAATATTTTAGATTTGTCATTAAATTTAAATCTTCGTGGCCACTTGGGCAATAATTTATACAAAAAAATTGACATACCACATTGAGGAATTTAGTAGGCGTACATTAAATTAATTTTACACAAGAAGCAGTTTTACTAAAACTAAAGCTATAATCTTATGGGAGGAGTTTAAAATACGCAAAATAAATAACCAACTAACTGACTTTAAGAACTTAAAAGAATTTAAGAAAAGACAAATTATAATTGCCTAATATTAAAGATGGTCGCCGACCGCGACGTGACGATTTTTTTGACCTAACGAAGTAATCATATAAATAGATTATTATAAATATCTAAGCAACTCTGTCTTGTAGATTTTTTACGCTTAAACCGATGCGAACCAATTTTGTTCAAAGACGACAAATTGATGGGAGACATAAGCCACTTTTCAAGTAATTCGGACTACTAGCCGTGTTTAAAACGAAAGGTGTGACACAAAACAACTTTATTAAAGATAGCAATTGCACAGTCGATGACCACAAAACTACAGTCTGTTTTAATTAGTTTGTGATTTTCCTCGCTTCTATTTCTTTCCTTTAAATCTCCTGTAAATGTTTACATTTTATTTATTACTATAGTTGCTGTTACATTTTTCAATTTGTCAAAAATATTGGCATAGAAATGCTTCTATTACCACTTGTGTTGTACCTATATGTTTGATAACTATCGAACGCTATATGGCTATTAGTACCGCAAGTCTAGCCGTTGTTGGGACTACATTCTCCGCCAGGTGTACGCAAATTATGTGCTCACATCAAAGCATGTCTCATATTACGCGACCATCAGCACGAATTAGGGCATGAACAGCGACAATAAAATTGCGTAAGGGTTCAATAACTGCCCGGCGATTATCCAGCTGACTCAAGCTCTGAATTCTACCGGGCAACGTCGCCTGCGTGACTTCATAATACAATTACCAATATTACGTTTGGAAATCATAACAATTCCTTTGTAACAAACGCAATTGGCAGAGAGCCGTCGTGAATGAGCCAGTGAAACTTAACAATGCTGTTAACGCGAAAATTATTACTATGATTAATTTTGGTTATTATGGTGCTATTAAGCATCGAAGTTCATTTGCATAATGCTTTTTATCAACCCGAGCTTCAAAGGTCGAAGACGAACGTGAGTAAACTGCACACATGGGCAATTACTGCTAGCCTCCGCGCTCTGCTTAACTAGGTCGAAACAATGCAAAAGTATTTCAATTCGTCTTCGAAATGACACTAAATCAGCGTTAGAGCTCGGAACCCTCGCGATCTTCATTGGCTCCATTCAAATGGCAAATTTCTGACGAAACGGCTCAGGTGCGGTCACGAGCGGGTTCCGTTCCCATCGCCAGTGTTGTAGACGGGCGAACGCACGACGGACTGTAGTTGGCTCATCTTCACAAAACAAATGCCTCGTTCATAATTTGCTTTCCTAAGTTGTTAACTATACCTATAAAATATAGTAGATAACCTTAATCGAGTGCAATCGTTTAAGCAATGCTCTCGGTCTTAGGACGCGGGTGTGATATTAACAAATTTGAAACTTCACCGTCTATCAATTTTTATTAAGAATGTTGTAACTCCTTGTTGGACATGTTAGATTGACCAATACATTTATCAGTACATCGATTTATTTCACGTGCCCACGCCCCTGCAGCCGAAAGTAAATATTCTGATCCTTATGAAGTGAAAGGCTTAATGCGACGTGCTTTAGCTCCTACTGGCCTAATTTTGATCTAATACAATAACACTTATATTATAAAAGTGATTAGTCAGTGTGTAAATGTTTGTACATCTTCACCATTAATTTTCACCATTAATTAATTCATTACTTTATGCGTGAATTTCTTAATTTTCTCTTTCAAGAGAACCGTTTTGTCACATGAAGAAACACAAGAAAAAAATAATTAGCGAAATTGGCATAATGCCGTGACCAAGTGAAATAGACTAGAAAGATGGAAGTGCGTTCCATCATCATACCAGACGATGACATGTGTTTGCTTGCTGCATTATCTTGGTAATTAGTCCTGGGTCCGTTGACCTTACCAAGATCGCACTTCTCACTGTGACCTTCGAAGCATCTTGTCCAGTTACCAGCCTTCGTAGGTCATCGCTCTAGGGTAGGGGAAGAACGTGAGTGTATATCGAATAAGAATTTGGTTTTAGGTAATCTTTTTATTATATACATCGTATTAACTCTTAAAAGCCGATGCTTATACGACTGTAGGATAATCAAGCAATGTCGAACCAACATTGGAACAATTATTTTCAATTACTTTTTATCACCGCCCTCAGTATAATAAATCTAACGTTCTACATGCTATAAATAAGCAAGTCAGACAAAAAATAAAGTGGTCTTTTTAAATAGAGCAGGATTTCAAGTAACATATTATTCGTTATTAACATTTAGCAAGTGATGTTGGCAATAGCAGACAGAACGTGCGTCATCCAGATGATTTACAGTCAAAGTTTGTAAAGCCGAAAGTATTCATAACGATAAAATGTGAAAGATAATGTGCCTTACTATGGGGCAAGTTGAATCTTATCGAATAATGCCAGATATAGGCGAATTTTCTATTTTGCCATTTTTTATATAAGTTTTAATGTAGAAAGTGAATAATTAATAAAAAGAGATCTATGGAATGCGCGAGGGAAGATTTGAAAGAAAAAGGGATGAATGAAGACATCTGCGCTGCATGGCATGTTTGAAAGGAGAAAATATACTGCGCCGACCCCAAATTGAATTGGAAACAGGGCAAGAGAATGATAACTGTCAGCAAAGTGACGACACCGCACTTGGTGCCATGGTGCATTCCTACAGAGGAAAAAGTAGAGAAATACAGCCATCTCTCCACACTCCACGTAGGTATAAATATTTACACTTTGACGTTTGACGTTTGTGGACACAGCACGTGAGTCTCGGTATGAAGAATATGCATAATGCATTGTATTTGATACGAGTCCATTTGTAATGACCTCGGTATATAAACCAAGACTTGACCTTTTATGTACTTAACTTACACACTTATGTATATCATTAAGAGAAGAAACATTATTTCCAGTTCTTTCAAAGTAATTGATTTGGCATTTTGAGAGACATGGTATATGTTCTTGTTGTCTCGAATGCAAATATTCTAAAATCAAATGTCAATTGATTTATGAAAAAAATGTATTTGTCGACTTTAATTATTTTATCCAACAGAGCTAAGAAGGAACAACAAATGCCCAAAACAAAAACAAAAAACTATTACAATGTTTTTCAGTTAGACTCAGTTAGTGACACTTTTCCACATTACATAAAAAGTGTAAGCAGAAGATTGTATTGGTTGACTATGTACGAAAGCTTTTTTTATTTACTTTAGAAACGAGAAAATTAAAATCATATAAGGACTGTAGTTAAAAGCAATTCTGTAAAGAAAAAATATTGTATTTCAGTTTTATAATTGCTATTTCTGCTAATAGCGATCATCTACGATCTTCTTAAATCTCATATAACAAGTTTAATTATTATAAGCACGTTGATACCTTTTAAAAACTTAGAATAAGAAAATAATAAGTAGGTGAGTAGTCTTTCAATAGTTAATTATATGAAACAGACGGCAAAAGTTTGTGTTTTTTCTGACAGCATTTGTCCAAATAAAACTATACTTTTTAGTTGATCCAAAACACTCAGTAAAATAAAACTATAGTATCAATATTTAACATTCCTTCCTCCAGTAACGGGGGCATATCCGCAGTAGCTACGATCAAGTTATCGAAAATATTACACGAGTATTTGGCCTTGCCACGTTTTTTTATATTGGCGCTGTGAATGTAATGTGTGCTTTAAAATTTATCGACGCCGGTAAAAATATGGGGCCAGTTCCCCGACCACAAACATCTTTCATGATCGTATTTATAATACCAAATGTAGGGAAATTGTCACATAAGTTGCGATTAGGAATTTGTAACCATTCCTTGTGAAAATTGCTAGATTTGTATAATTAGATTTGTTTAAAGGTGTGTGTACCTATAAACAAATCTAGCATTGAAAGTGTTATTTTTACTTTTTGAATATAAACGATTCCGCATCTTTTAATTATAGTTTTAAAAATGCACATGGTTTTCGTTTTTTTTGTGATTCTTCATGCTACATCTCTATAACTTATTCTTACTTACTCTATATCTCTATTATTATTTGAAAAAAGTTTTACTTTAAAAAAAAAACACTTCGGCAAAGAGGTTGTATGCACAGAAAATAGTATCATTTTATTTAGGCATATCGAGAGTAAAGTAACGAGTATAATGATGGAGACAAGGACGCGTGCGTGCACCAATTATAGTTATGTACAACATTCACAATGTTTACTGTACTTTTATAATTAAAACAAAACTTATTGACATTAAAAACTACAATGAAAGTCTTAAAAAGGTCATTAATGTGAATATTTTAATAAAGGTCAAACATAAAATAAATGTTAGTAAATATTTCGGTTTCGGGCTTAGTATATTATGTTCCTACAAACTTTCGCGTATGGTTGTAATATAGGCTTTCAAGCTTTATTTAATGGAGATTGGACCATTAGTCCACATATTTATGTGTATATTAATTATATTTGACTCCAAGGACATTATGTTAAAGTAGTTATTTAAACATGTCCAAAGGTTTTCCGATGCCTTTTTTTTATTTTTTTTTGTTCTCGAGGGGAAAGCTGTTTATGGCTCTACTTCCCGCCAGCCCAGGGGGGAGGGGGGCGGAAAGCGTATGTCGGTGTCACCGGTCTTCCAGCCCGGCGCGCGGCGATGTCATGTCCACGCAGATGATATTGCCGGGCTGGGTCCCTAGCAAATTCCCTAAACCGGCATACCGAACAAAACCCCCCGGTGGCCATCTCCGCGGTGAGTGGGGCGACCACGGTACGTGAGCGACGTACACAGGCCACAGTGCCGCCACCCCTCTCGGGGTCACTTTCAGTGAGGACGCGCCACCCCCGCAGCGCGCCCAGCGACCCCAAGGTTTTCCGATGCCTAGAATTTCGTCAGTGAAATTGGGAGGAGTTAGAACGTAGTAACCGCAAATTGATGGACTAAATAAATACTAAGTTTCTTCTCGCAGTTTTCGATTGCTATAACAGACGTGGTTATAATTTCATTACAAAAACATTGAGGGAGTTGTGACTTCGGCTTGAACCTGCAATTTATGCCTCGGCAACGTGTCTGAAAACAACTAACAATTTTTTTTGAACATGTATCTGGACAAAAACAGTGTTTTGAAGGAAGTTGACCAGATCACATGAGTTCCCGACTCGACAAACATTTAGTGTGTTTATAATATGACATTTTGTTAGATTACGCAATGCAACGCATATGCTAACAGGCTGAACAAACCGTATATTGTCACAATTCATACGGTAACATATTACCTATAGTCTGATTTGTCTCAAATATTGTAAGCAATTTTATGACATACAAAACTTCACGCCTGTTTTTCCCGAAATGGTAGGCTGCACCTACATTTTGTCAGGAATTTATCAGTCCCACGTAATAGGGGGCAAGCCTATGCCTGTTCTTTAGGCACATTTCTGGACTTCATGCTTGTATTTAGAATTTTCTAATGGAAAAACCCAATAACACTTTGTCCAACCTGGGACCTTTAGGGCATTTTTATTTATTGTTTTTATTTCATAGGTGATTATTCGCGTTAAAAAACCCACAATTGAAGGGAATAGGGAACAGTTATAATATATTCAGAAATTTCAATTCAAAAAAGGAACATACGGTCTTTCAAACGCAACGTCGCTAGTAATATTCTCCACAGACCTTGATTTACATTTGTTTTTACATTGGTAATGATAATAGGAGTATTAATAAAATTTATTTTAAAAACGAACCCACCTGTCTCTATAGATAAATGACCGGAGACAGTAGCATAGATTATAAATAAAATTAAAAGGCTTTATAAAGTGACTTCCTTTGCCTCGGTGCACACCACGTGCCCAGTACGTGTTCGTTGTACCCGATATACAAGTGTTTCTAATTGCTATAGTTTCGCACGGACACAAGATACAATTTACAATATTCGCTGTTGAGGCAACAGGTATAGCCAACAAGGAAGTCGGCGTTCACTATAAGGTCACTTGTTTTAGTACTTGGCGTGGGCAGTTGAATACACACTCACCCTGCTGACGTATCCGCTCTCAATTTAATGAAATTAAGAATTATTTTAAAACATGTTAATGCTGTTATTTTTCATTGGCAACACCATTTTTTTAAATATTAGTTGCTAATAATTAATTGTGTGTCTGTTAGATTTTCGAATGAAATTTGTTATGTGACTTTTTTATGGGTGTACAGAAATATTAAAAACTTTTCATATCAAAAAAATATATTTGCACAGATTTTATTATTTTGCTTATAATATATCACATACAATTTAAGTCGATATGTGTAATAGTTTGTTTTCGTAAAATTATATTTGGTTAATTTACAATTTCAATTTCGAATTCACTTAATCATCTTAAATTTTGGAGAACATTTTTCCTTGGCTTAAAACGCAAAATGTTATCATGTCAAAAAGACAATCTATTTGGGGTAACTATTTAAAAGGGAGAGACTACGTTTTATTCCATATGAGTAAGATTTTGAAAGGGCCTTTTTCAAGTCAGTAAAATAAACTAATATGCATAGGTAGTAAAAAGTTGTCTAGTAACGCTGTGTTAATTAAATGTAACATAACTCCTTGTTGATTTCTTTACGGCTGGACTAAATGTCCACGAGGAATTTCTATTTATTACGCAGTCATTAGCTTTGTGTTTTTTCTATGTATACAGCAAACATACCACGCTGCGAAATAAGAAAGGCCAAGTCTATTAATTTTTTACACGTTGCTAGGCTGCAGTGTTTCTAAGCTTTAGTCTAGCGTGACTTTGAAAATAGTTTTTTTTTTAAATGTTATTATTCATAGACGTTTTTGCTTATTTGCCACTGGCTGGGTCGTTGTTAAATCACATGATCGATATATTATTATTACTGGCAACCCAGAAATCAGAATACTTTTTGTTTTGGAATAGATCCATTTATGTTTCTTAATATTCATCACTGCTTACAGATTATTTACATAATACCTTTTGAATAAGCCATTTAGAGCGCGCAGTTCTGATAAGACATCAACATCAACGTCACGGAAACTTATATCGCCAACTAGCGTAGCGCTCTAATACGCGGGAAAACACTTTACTTTCCACGCAAGTGATTGACATTTATCCGAAGTACCGTAAAATGTGGTGAATAGGGACAAATCCTAACTTAATGAACAATTTTCAAACACATTTCTATGGATAAATCGTTATCTCAAGGTAATAATTATTGAGTCTTACTGGTACCTTTATGATTAAATGGAAAACTATACAATTAATATTCTGATTTTCGCAAAAATGTAAAAAATATATGTAATCCCTATTCACCCGGAAACTGGGGTTAATAGGGACGAAAATAGTGTCAATAGGGAAATTCACCAGGGCTGATACTTCTTACTTGTAATAAACAATTTCCATTTATTTTCTGTTATTTTATTATCTGATGATGTAATAAAATGTCATCATCATCATCATCAGCCCAAAGACGTCCACTGCTGAACATAGGCCTCCCCCAATGATCTCCACAGTGGCCTGTTGGAGGCAGCCTGCATCCAGCGACGACCCGCAACCTTTACCAGGTCATCGGACCATCTCGTTGGTGGACGTCCTACGCTGCGCTTTCCGCTACGTGGCCTCCATTCGAGAACTTTTTGACTCCATCGGCCATCAGTTCTCCGCACTATGTGCCCGGCCCATTGCCACTTCAACTTGCTAATTCGCTGGGCTATGTCGGTTACCTTAGTTCTCCTACGGATCTCCTCATTTTTGATTCGATCTCGTAGGGAAACCCCGAGCATAGCCCTCTCCATAGCTCGTTGAGTGACTTTGAGCCGCCTAATGAGGCCCATAGTGAGAGGCCACGTCTCGGTGCCGTATGTCATCACTGGTAACACACAACTATTGAAGACTTTCGTCTTCAGGCACTGAGGTATATTGGACGAGAAGACGTCGCGTAGTTTCCCGAACGCTGCCCAACCGAGTTGGATTCGACGATTGACCTCTCTCTCGAAGTTGGACCTGCCTAACCGGACCACTTGTCCTAAATAGACATATTCGTCTACAACTTCGAGAGTCGAGCCCCCAACTGCGATCGGGGTGGGCACAACATGGACATTCGACATGATCTTCGTCTTGTCCATGTTCATTTTAAGACCCACCTGTTGAGAGACTCGATTGAGGTCTTCGAGCATAGTGCTAAGGTCTTCCAGCGATTCTGCCAAGACTACAATATCGTCGGCAAACCGAAGGTGTGTGATATACTCGCCGTTTATGTTGATGCCGAGTCCTTTCCACTGCAAGAGCTTGAAGGCGTCTTCCAGCGCGGCTGTAAACAGTTTCGGAGATATGACATCTCCCTGTCTCACGCCTCTCTGTAGTGGAATAGCCTTCGTGCTCTGATCTTGTACTCGGACCGACATGGTGGCGTTGCTGTATATACTTTTCAACACCTCGATGTACCGATAGTCGATGTGGCACCGCTGGAGAGACTGTAGCACAGCCCAGGTCTCGATCGAATCGAAGGCTTTCTCATAGTCCACAAACGCTAAACAAAGCGGCAACTTATATTCCTCGGTTTTTTGTATAACTTGCCGAAGCGTATGGATGTGGTCTATGGTGCTAAAGCCTTTTCGGAAACCGGCTTGTTCGGGAGGCTGGAAGTCATCAAACCTGCGTTCGAGACGATTTGTGATGGCCCTCGAAAACAACTTATAGACATGGCTCAGGAGCGAGATGGGTCTGTAATTCTTCAGCAGTGTTGTCACCTTTTTTGAAGAACAGTACCACCACGCTCCTGCTCCATGCCTCTGGCGTTGAGCCCTCGAGGAGAACGGAATTGAAGAGCCTCTGAAGGACTTTAAGTATCGGCGTTCCGCCCGCTTTCAGAAGCTCTGAAGTGATTCCGTCTTCACCCGGCGCCTTGTTGTTCTTAAGTTGCTTCAGAGCCATCTCAATCTCGCACAGGCTGATGTCCGGGATATCATCACTGAAGTGCCGGATCAACTCGGCTCTCGGGTCTTCGGCCGAGCTAACAGTCGGTTCGGCAACCGAGGTGTAAAGCTGTCCGTAGAACCTCTCGATCTCCCTTAATACCTCTGCCTTCGTCGACACTACGCGGCCACCTTCCGTCTTCAGCCTAGACAACTGTCTTTGCCCAATAGACAAGTCTCTTGCAAACACTTTGGAGCCTCCGTTCCGCTCGATTGTCTCCTTGATGCTCACAGTATTGTGAGCACGGACATCGTGTCGCAAGGACTTCCAGATCCGTCTATTGAGCTGACGATATGCTTCAGCGTCATCGGAAGACTGCAGCGCCATAGATTGACGTTCGGCCATGAGGTCAAGAGTGTGGATCGAGAGTTTTTGTGGTCTATCTCTACGGCGAGGCCTAAAATGCTTAGATCCCACCGTATGGACAGCTTCTACCAAACCACTGTTTAGCTCGTCCACCGCAAGGTTTTCATCTAAACAATCAAAGCGATTTGACAGCTCGAGTTGAAAGCTCTCGGGGTTTTGGATATGAGCGCGAGTAGGTCGGAGCGTAGACTTCATCAAGCGACGCCTTTCTAATTGGACATTGATATTCAATGAGCCTCTAACCATTCGGTGATCACTACCGGTTTTTACCCTGTTGATCACGGAGACATCACTGAATATCCGTCTATTCGTCGTCAAGATGAAATCTATCTCGTTTCTCGTAGAACCGTCAGGACTCAGCCAGGTCCATTTCCTGTGAGGCGGCTTCTGGAAAAAAGAGTTCATCGCGAAGAGTCCCTCTTTCTCCAGAAAGTCGGCCAGCCTCTGACCCCTGGGGTTCCTTTGCCCATGCCCAAATTGCCCCACTTTCAACTCTGCATCGCTTCTCATGCCTAACTTTGCGTTGAAGTCCCCCATAACAACATTGAAGTAGGTTTTGGAAGTATGTATGGCCCGACTTATGTCCTCATACATCTCCTCTACTTCTTCATCTGGGTGTGTCGAGGTCGGCGCGTATACCTGTATGACCTTCAACGAATATCTTTTCGATATTCTGAGTATAAGGTACACTACCCTGCTCGACACACTTTCGATGGATACGATGTTGTTGATGAGAGACCTGTGGACGAGAAATCCGACACCTCCTCGGGACTGTTGGTCGTCCCCCCGGTAGAAGAGCAGGTTACCGGACTTCAGGGTTATCGTGTCCTCCCCGATTCTTCGGACTTCCGACAGCCCCAGAATGTCCCAGTGTAACCCGCTCAATTCCTCTTCCAGTTCGACAATCTTCTCGTCTGTCCTCAAAGTGCGTACGTTGTGTGTTACCAGGGCCAGTCGTCGTCGGGGGTGGTAGCCGGGGCCAACCCGGGGATTCTTAGCACCCCCTGCCCCGCCGTAACCATGGCCGCTACCGTAGCCAGGAATAGCGGGGCTGCCGGGGACTGGGGGCCTGGTCCTAGTTTCAGTCATTGAGGGGATTTTGCCGATACTCGCCACGCTTGGCAGGCGGGTTGGCGAGCGCAGGAGGGGACTCGTGTTAATGACGCTGCTGCCCGTCATCAACCGGGGAAAGGAAAAAGAGTTTGTGGGTAAAGGATGTTATGGGAAAGGAAAGTATGGCCTGTAGGAGTGGATACTGCAGTCACGGAAGGGAAGGTTGGTAGTGACTGCAGTAGCTCGGGGGGCCGAGGTCGCGTACTCGAAGCACCTATTCTAGGACAGGCCATGACCACTAGATAGGAGCATCCCTGACCCTAAAATGTACTCATAACTTTTTATAGTTTATTTTTATAATTATAATCAAATAGCAATTTTTACATTTATAATTAATATTTGTGAACATATCAAATCAAAAATATTTATTTAAAGTTATTTAAACCGGTTTTATAAAGTTATTCGTACCAATAAACCACGTTTTTCCAGTAGCCAACTATCACTGTTATTTAAGCTAATTTTGCACAAAATCAATATTAATTATACATCTAACCTTCCTCATCACTCTAAACATTGATGAAAATCCACATAAAAATCCGTTCAATAGTTTTTGAGATCATCGCCAGACTTGCTGGGGAACTTGTTTATTTAATATGTATTGATGTTTCTTGAAAGTCGTGATGGCCTCGAGGTTTGGGCACGCGGTCCAGAATCCCGACGGTCGCGGGTTCAAACCCCAGGCACACACCTCTGACTTTTCGAAGTTATGTGTGTATTCACAATGAATTATCACGTACTTTAACGGTGAAGGAAAACATCGTGATAAAACCTGCACACCTAAAAAAAAGTTCTTAGGAATTTCTTAGGTGTGTAGTCCGCCAACCCGCACTAGGCCAGCGTGGTGGACTAAGGCCTAAACCCTCTCAATGGTAGAGGAGGCCCGTTTCCAGCAGTGGGATGTATATTGGCTGATGATGATGATGATGATCATAGTTTCTTGAAAGTCATTTCATTATTAGGAAATAAACAATTTTTTTATGCAGAAAAAAATTGTTAACTGTTAAGTGCCAACCCTACTAACGTGTACCTATTAATACATCAGTGGTCCCAATTCAATTTATTCTCATCCCAATTAACCCCTCTTTCGTCTCTATTCGTACATGAAACGTTCCCATTCACCCCAAAAAAGATCAAATTTTCATGCCTTTCTAATTTATCAAAAAACATTAAAATTAATGAACAACTGACACTTACCTCCAATGTATACAAGACTACAGACACTAAATTATAAAGGGTACACGTTATCAAAGCAGTAGAACAAAGGAAAAATTATAAAATCCAAAGTTTGTCACACCAAAAAAGTTTCAGTTACGAAATGCTATGTTAAAATACATTTTTTTTATAGTTTGCGGCTAATATCGTGCTTGTTAAGTGGTGCCATAAAAAGTTTCGGCATTCTACTATTATAGTACAAAAAATAATAATAATTTGTAAGTAAGTAGAAGTAATTTTAAGCGTTGAAATCTTTTCCCCGTTTTTTCCCTATTCACCCCTCAATCCCTATTCAACACATTTTACGGTAATTCGCGACACGTGTTCAATAGATTTATGTTCGATAAATTGCTCAACAGTCGAGATTTGCTCCAAAGCAAATATTAAGTAAAATGAGCGTTAAATTCCAGTGGCTAAACATAAGGTGCAATACGTTTGCACTTGAATCGTTGAGTACTAGAAACTCGCAGGCCGGTCACTAAATTGTAGCACTAAGTAAGTTGCGGCAATACAACGCCCGGTACAACCGGCTGTGGATTCAATAAATAAATTCAAAGATATTTTAAGTTGCGCCACTTCCTATCCTGCGTATAATTTTAATATTTGGTTCAATTATTTAATTGGCCACTAATGTTGCCAGCGAAACTGTAACATGTTTTCTAATCGGAGGCGGATTGTTAGCCAACGGGTGCCGGGTATCATTTCATAACTGAATTTATTTTTTACAGTTATTAACGTTATGCTGTATCCTTGTAAACATAATGCAGCGTATCGTAATATTACCGATATGTTTGTTACATTATTTTTTTAGTCTATAACATAATTAAACCTCGGCGTTTGGCACTTCTTCGCGATTAACTTTACTACTTCAGACATCGTAGAGCAGCGGATATTTAGAAATAAGATACATGTGCCCGTAGCTATCAAACACTGCGACTGAGCTTTACAATCCACTGTAAGATCTGTAACTAGAATTTTTCACACAATTATTAAACTAAATATTTTATTTTGTTGTAATTTGTTAATTTTTTATTAGTTCTTAAATTGAATTATTTTTTATTGTTTTACTTCACTATGCTATCTAACTTAAATAAATCCTAAGAATTGTATGCACACTTTAAGTGTCATGTATATCAGACGGTTAGGACATATTATTAGGAAAAAAATGTTTTAATTTATGTGATGTGGATGTGTTAAATAAATAGATACAGATAAGTAACAGCGTACGTAACAATTTGATTTGTTTATGGGACCCGGTTATCAGGAGGTGATGATTGACGTTTATCTGCAACCTTTTGAAGTACGAAAAATATCATAACCTCACGCCTGTATTCTCAGAAGGGGTGCAATTCTGCACCCACATTTGAAAAGTATGTATCAGTCCCACGTAATAGGGAGCAAGCGTATTGCCGTTTTTCGGGCACACTTCCAGACCCCACGCTGCTAGTGAAAATTTCCTAATGGAAAAAACCAATAACCTTTTACCGATCCGGGAATCGAACCCAGGAACTCTTGATCGCAAGGCAAATACTTGTGCCGCGAGGCCACGATGCAGTCAAAATGATCTACTAAAAAATCAGTTTGCAATAGCGCATGACAAAAACTTCAGCAACTTTGACATTTGTGGTTGCGACATATAAATACCGAAGTAGTCATTCAGTACTTGCTATAAAGCAATATATTTGTTAAATCAATTCAAAACCTAACTCAGGTTTATCTAATTCCCACATCGCATAAATATCGTCCTAAATATGTTAAAATAAATTACATAATATATTAGTTTAGCGTAGGTCAAAAATCGGTGCAAATCAAACCACATGCGACCGGTTACGCCGTGGCATTAATTGCTTATGGGCAAAACTGCACACAGAATATTCTACCCGCGGTTACCCAATCAATTAAAAGTACCAAACGCCCATAACACCGTATCCGGCGAAGAAACTGTCGAGCCGCCACTTCGTTAATATTTTACACGGCTAATAAATAGTGTTTCCTCTGTAATGTTTGTAAAAAAACTCGCCGCGAATACCGACGCATCCAGGATACTTGTATCGTACGAGATTCCACACAAAAACTTATAGCAATGTAAAACACGCCACCGGCTTCGTCTCGCGTCAGCGTCCAAAATACAACTTGACAAAATTTGGAAAGTTCTCGAATAATGCACTCTCACATGAACTCGACTCAGCTTATAGTTAATTAACTATGATATTTTGATATGCTCTCACTGCTCGGTGTTGGGATTTCCAATTGTCCATTGTGATCCAAATAAAGTGGGGCAATAATTCATGTTGTTAAGTGCTTGTTGAAGTAAGATTAGTGTATCTCAAGTGTTTACAATTATCATGGCGCGGATTTCTCAATGGAAGTGGATTTAAGTTTACATTTTGCATGCAAATCACGATCATTTTTGACCACGACTTGAATACGTAATTTCGCTGCTAATGTTGTTGATTAGCCAAACATGCGAACACATGTAAATTGTGCGATAAATTTTTACAACAGCTTTGCATATTGTAGATAAAAAAATAAAAAGAAAGGCGGAAATTATTCGCATTGAAAGAAAAATATTAACAAAAAATTGCAAAAAATATATCTACACAATTTATGGCGTTGGTAAAGTTACGGCAATATAATGTGTGACATTTTTGACATGTGTGTTGTTGTATGTAGAGACAAAATTTGCCGAATATACAAGCATTATAACAATGTTTACACATGCATATTAACTCGTACGATCATTTGACCTAATTGTGATCAGCTTCTTTATCTGCTTAAAACAAAACATAATTATATAAAGTCAGATCATCTAAAAAACATTAAAATAAAATTGATTTCCATGGCATAGAAAAACAAAATCGACGAACTATTAATAAATAAAGCATTCCTTTGTCTGCGCCAAATTTATTGTTACATTTTTAAATTTTAAAATATTCCGAGATGATATTTTAACGAAACATGCATTTTGAATGCAAAGTTCCAAGTTGGATTTGTAATAAATTTAATAAAAATGACAGATCTACATTCGACATTCAAGATAAAGTTCATATGGACGCGTCACAACTCACAATGGCGACATGTCACAAGCGACAACAAAATATTTCACAATGAAGGATAAGGTGGAGTGTTCGCCGACGCTACACCGGCAGTTTTAAACATAATCTCGTCGCAATTAGCGAAAATAACGTAGGACAAGTAAGGAAAAATATGTACGTTAACCCATTGAATTCTAATCAAGATGGTGGAACAAAGCGTTTCCTAAAACCATCATGGTTTGGGAACTCATTTGTATAATATCTGCGATCGTAAGGCCACGTGCGTTGTTTACCCTCTCCTTGCGCATTACATAAGCATTGTCATAACACTTTTATTGATATTTAATTGCATAACGTTCGGCATATCGACAGGTTTTGCGGGCGCGGCGCTCGGGGCCGCTCCGTACCCCACGACGGCCACCGCGACCTGCGATGCACTCTTAAAACATTGTTACCATTTACACTTCACTTAAATAGATTTGACTATTATTGATTCAATATGTGTTTATAAGTATTAAATAGTATGATTCTCTTTTATTCAATAATTGATAAAGCCCGCAGTACTACTATACGTGATGAATTGTTCAGAGAAATATGAACCACTCTTTGATATGTCCTAAAAATATCTTGAGCTCGGGAAAGTTGTCCATCGATTGTGAGATTTTTATCGAAATATAGCATTGTTTGAGTGTGTGCAACTGTAATATTGTTGCAGTTATGATATAATTTCCTAGTTGCTCCCTTAAACTATGATTATATAGCGCAGCCGGTGATTTGGTGTTGTAAACAAAGTCGACTCCGCTCGGAGGTGATCAAGATTTCTCTAAATGAAGCGGTAATGAATTCCCAAGCCATTGTGTTATGAAAATGAACTTTCGCTTCGTGGTCATTGTCGCGATGCCTTAGACCTGCCTTCAGTAGACAGCACAATGTATGTTACGAGATTTTTTCTTGAATAAATTACGTCTAAAATCAATGTCGTGGCTTGCGTGAGGCTTAGCACTTTTGTATATTGTTTCGTTTAAATATTATTTATGACAAGGTGAATTGTTTTGATGTCGAAGCGCCTCGCTACTGTTTTTACAAATCCAAACTATATTTTCACGTAGATAAACACCGTGAAGTTCTACTAGTAGATATCAGGAAGAAACCAATTCAGCTGTAGTTAGTAAAATTACGGGTTTGATATAATAAATAATCATATGTATTTGCCCGCGCCGATCAATGGTTTGGAGTGACAGTGTCGACTGTCGGCGTTTGCCAACCTCACCGGGAATGTTGCGCAAACGCCGAGCTTCAAGTCGCTTGCAGTTGATTTGTGGCCACTAAAATGTATTTCGCTTACGCGGAAGCGGTGCACAATATCGATACTGGCAAGTTAGGTAATGTAGGGCAAGATATAGTGCGACTAAATGCTACTGGCAGCCTGTAGGTACTGGAAAGTGTTGCCAACGCAAATACTACCTGTTCATTCTTACATTCATGTAGCACAATACTGTGACAGGGCTGTCAGTATTCTCTGTTTAAATTGCCTATGATGGAGTAATATAGATTGTCGATGATACATATGTTTCATAAATACACGTAACTTAATTATAATGTTTTGTCATCGTTACGATACAGGCGGAATGGGGCAGAAATTATCTATTTAGTTCCATTTATGTATTGCGGCATGTAATAGAATTGTTCTATTTGTAACAGGGTATGTAATAGAGAAAAGATATAAGTTGTTTATTTCCCTATTGCAAATTCTACACAATTTTAGAAAACTATAAGCTTTGATCCATAAAAGCAATACACACTTCAAAGTTTCCATTTAAACTGATTATGATCAAATACAGTTAAAGCTAACACATATATTGTTCTCAGTTTTAAATGTGGGAACAGTAAGTAACAGGTAAGTTCAGTCAAAATGAAAAGCAAAGGTGCGCAGAGTTTTGAGCCGCTGCGTTTTTTGTCAAGCCACTGGTGAGTCATAACATAATGAACTTGCCAGCACAGAAAGTATGGAAAGTTGCCGATGGTCGTGTGCACACAGTGCGACGCCCTCACTTGTCATTTCCCTGGACGACGAGCGCGGCAGCTCTGCCACTTGGGACATATCGGTAATCGATTCCTTCATGACTCGCGCGTTTCCGTTTTATTATATGAGTACATGAGTACTCAATGAGTAATTGCTCAATCCATTGTTAGTAGGGTAATTTAAAACGAATTCCCATTTATGTATGATTTTGTCCTGATTCTCATATTTTTCCGAGATTAACAATAAGCTACTAATTGTCTCTATAGTGGCGTTCTATGTTTATACCAAAAATTAACGAAATCAGTTTAGGGTAACGAACGATCTTATTTGTAATAGTGTACTAACATGTCATACCAAAGTAGAACGGATGGTAAGAATAACATTGGTGCAGTGCTTGGTCAAAAACAGAACGAAAACCAATTTATTGTCTATATGTAAAACCCAAAATCGAATTTATTAAAAGTTGATTTATTTTTTAAACCATCACCTCGTTCATGTAACCTCAACCTTAAGTTTATATAAACGGCACAGAAAAATCATTTTTTCCGTGGCAATTAAATAATAATTACGCGTTGTTAGCTCCGCCCGGGGCAGTGGAAAATGTAACAAGGTGGTCGGGCGGTACTAATCTTTCTATTTTTGGAACGGCCCATACATTGGCCATTAAAACGGGACGACCGAATAAATAATCATGAATATGTAGTTTGCTCACATAAGCCGTATTTTGTTGTCAATCATTCTTCGACTTAAAGTGCGGAGTGTGTGATGTGATATTTGGTAAATTGTTCATTCATTTCTTTGTTACTTTTGCAAGTAGGGCAGAATGATTGTGGTTTAACTGGTTTAGTTCATCATAATCGGTCCATGTTTATCCCACTTTTGGGAAAGATTTTTACGAATGAGGAGCAGTAGACCTTAATCTACCACGCTATTATTGTAGCGACAGGTAGAGTTCACACACCGGAGAGATTCTTTATTAAGGACTCTTCTTCTTCTTTATTAAGGAAGCATAAACTCACGCCTGTATTCCCCGAAGGGGTAGGCAGAGGTGCACTTCTGCACCCACATTTCGCCAAGTATGTATCAGTCCCACGTAATAGGGGGCGAGCCTATTGCCGTTTTTCGGGCACATTTCCAGACTCTGTGCTGTTACCGAGAAATTCCTAATGGAAAAACCCAATAACACTTTGCCCGACCCGGGAATCGAACCCAGGACCTTTAGATCGCACGGCACATACTTGTACCGCGAGACCACGAGGCAGTTCCCTATTAAGGAAGCTTCTTCACGATAGTAACCTCGTTTAGCGCGTGTATTTAATTAAGAAAAAACACAGAACTCATGAGTTGTAGAGAGTTGAGGCTTGAACTTGCGACCGTCGAGATTGTGACTCGACAGACCGCGCGCCTAATCCTTTAGCCCATCAGTTTGGTGGTTTATTATTGCTTAACGTAACTGGTTACTGTTGCGTTACTCACAATCCGAGCTCAGATTACTAATTTAGAGCCTAAAGCGGGGCAATATTTTACATGTTGTTATTAATTTTGAATTTTGTTTACATCTAAATGAACATATTTGTAAACGATCATAATATTTAAGTCTCAATCACGAGTTTGCATTTAAGACATAAAAGCTATAGCTGTGAACGCGGTGCGCTAAATTCTAGGCGTTTCCTTATTTTAATACACTTGCGGTTTCGATCATACCGCCATTATTGTGTTAAAATCGTAGTCTTTTGCCTCCAATAGAATCCATTTGCCACACAATAGCTGGCAGTACCATCATTTGACTGTGCCAGTATGAAATTTTTAAACAATGACTTTATCAATTTTGTTTACCTTTTTTCATATTTCTTTACCAAAATATGGGCAATGAAAGCCGACCATTCAGAAATCTAAATACCACAAGATATGTTCGTGTAACCGTCGAGATTTCACTGCCAAATAAAGTCAAAGGGAGTAGAGGGGAGGGGAGGGGAGTTATGTACCGCTGTGCAATTCTTTATGAGAAAGTTAATAAAAGGTGACGGTTAAATACCATTGCTGTTAACAATTATGTTAACACGCGCGAGAAACTGCGCCTTAACTGGACTCGAGCCTCGAGACATTATAAATAAATCCGCTAAAATAGAACGACACTTAACTTGATTAACAACAATTTTTAGAATTATTTGTTACCTTGTGTTAAGGAAATTGAAAATATTGTTTTCTATTACAATTGGCCAATAAGTTTAAAAAAAGGTTGACTTTCAGTATTTTATTACTTTCATGTCATGCAAATAACCCTAGGTCAATAGAATTAAAAATGTGTGTAGAATGAGAGTAGAAGAAACAATGGTAGTGTTTCATAAAAACAATGCTATGAATAGTCCGCACTCTCAGCGTATGAGGATACTAATTAAAAACAGCTTTGATACTTTCCGCCTTTGTGAAAAATACACAGAAAACAATAGAGTGGTGTTATTTAATACGTTTAGGTAGCTGCGGGGTCGCGTGTTATGCGGTCAAGGTATAGCAACACCCGGACGAATCCACAAACGTTCAGAGCAACACATTATTTCGGATATACTTGTTGAGAATGAGCTGTGTGTCGCGACTAGCCTCGTTACTCGTTGATACCTTTCCCGGTATTTATTACGAAACATTTAGCGAGCACATTGTGAAATCGGGCGATTCGCTAAATGTCCACTTCAGACTTTCACCATAGGGAAAGGGTTATTTCATTGATATCGGATAAATTACTCGCGCGAATAATATTAATTACCAATATTAAGCAAAATTTGTTAATATCGATATATTAACACATTTTGCTTAATATTTACTAGAAGGGCCTCGACGGTGTAATTGGCGTGTGCCATACAAATGATCTGCACTATAAATATCATCGCAACTGCTCTCAAACTGGGTAAATTGAATTCATCTAACGTATTTCTTTATGCCTTAAAAAAACAAAAACATTGCGGACCGATAAACCACTGGGAGAACAGAGCTAGGAATCCTTGATATATCCTTTCGTATACCACGAACATTATGAACCCTGAGCCGTCAGTTACGGCAAAGCCTATAAAGTGACTTGCATTCAACTAGCAATGCCTGACCTTCTGACCTCTATCGAAAACAATAAATAAGTTGCAGTTGCCTTCAAATACCTAAGCAATCTTTTTGAAAGAGAACTCAATTTTCTTTCAGACTTTAAAATTACTTGTCACTAACATCGAAATAGTTAATTTCTTCAGTGAAAATAGGCCATATTATAAAAATATTCGAATTGTTAAACGTTTACCAAATCATAATAGAAAAAAATGCTAAATTACATCTCGGGACCAGACACTGTTGCGTATCAGCATGCGCAATCGGGGTTGCTAAATAGAAACAGAGAAGTGCTGTTATAATTGCATTGAATGTTGTGCAAAAATTGTTCGACGCCCGCGGCCGATAGCGAGGGCTTAACAAATGCATCTGACGGCAGCTGATATGTCTGTTATACCCAACTGTTGTGGGATATTAATCAGCATCGGTGCAGGCGCGCGGCCGCGATCGCTGCAGCCACCGCGCGGCCGGTTGCTGCTCGGCTTGTTGCGTCAACCAAACGCTCCCATTTGCGGCTAATCGGACGCAGCAATTGACATTTCAAAAGCTCTTACCTTTGTTTAAACCTGATAGCCGTGTATGGCTCCACTCCTAACGTTTCAATAACCTCCGCCTATAATAAACAAATAGCGCAAAACAATTTCGTCTATTTCTATAAGTTATTTATAACCGAAATTTTTACGTAATAACGAATAATAATTTGTTATGAAACTACCTGTAATGTGATATCAAATGTTATAATTTTATGATTCATATTATGTAGCGTTACGTAAAATAATTAGTGTATTTGTAATGCGGCCGGGTTCGGAGTGCGTAGGTCGCGCAAATCAGTAAATAAAACACATATCGACAATTTGTATTCCGCCGGTTCAAAGATTCAAGTTAAAGAACTGGTTTTAAAAAGTGGTTTTCTTATTAAATAGGACGTTGAACTTTTTGTTCCAATGGCGTTATGTAATTACCAAAGAGATATTAATTTGTTTTCTCTCCACCCGTGGTTACTTAGGTAGAGTGACATGCGATCGGTGCGCAGGAAACGCCAGCAAGGCCTACCGCTCCAATGTGTCACTCGAATAATTAAATAAAGCTTAGAAGGGTGTAATGGCCGCTAAACTTTTATAAATATATGTCACATACATACATACATAAACTCACGCCTGTATTCCCCGAAGGGGTAGGCAGAGGTGCATTTCTGCACACAAATTTCGCCAGGTATGTATCAGTCCCACGTAATAGGGGACGAGCCTATTGACGTTTTTCGGGCACATTTCCAGACTCCGTGCTGTTTCTGAGAATTTCCTAATGGAAAAACCCAATAACACTTTGCCCGACCCGGGAATCGAACCCAGGACCTCTAGATCCCACGGCACATACTTGTACCGCGAGACCACGAGGCAGTCAAATATATGTCATTAACCACAAAATTGTATATTCATAAAGCTGCCCACACGACACCGATTAATTTTACATGACTTAACCCCGTATAGGAGAGGAAATTCAAACGTGGCACCGTTCATTACATACATTAACTGTTATAATGTTTTCTACTCGCGTAAGTATCTGTTAATGCGATCTCGCTTACCCACGTAACATTTCTCAAATATTTACGAAAGGCCCGTATGTGTCTCTGTTATTAGGTACACTTTCATAAAACTATGCAAATTTTTATATTATACCAACGCTAATAAAATAAATTATTTAATCTTACCAAGTTAACGTTGATCTAGTTTAACAAGAACTAAACTGGATTCAGTAAAACGATTTGTAACATATAAATGGCGTCGTTTCAAAACTAGGAGCTGTGACCAACTTAGGTGGGACAGCCTCAAGTTTCTTTGTGACTTTATTTTGTACATATCGTTGAAAATGGAGCACCTTTAAAACCTAGTGATGACTAATAACACAATGTGGAACGACAATTTAGTAAAAATGGCGGGAAGCCGCTTGATGCAGGCCGTTGCCGACAGAACATTCTGGAGATCTTTGGGGGAGGCCAATCTCCAGCAGTGGACGTCTTTAGGCTGATGATGATGATGACTTATATTTTTTCTCAAGTATTACCTTATAGATAATCTCACTGTAACTTGCTCAAATACACCTTCGTACTTTTTTTAAAAGGATCTAAAGATCGTCATAGAACGAAAGGCGTAGATTTTATAATTTTATTCCATAGCTGAATAACGTGTCATAGTCAGTTATAAAGCTATCCATCAGCCAACCAGTTCAGCCTAAGGTTTTGAAAGAATGCTTGAATATCTTCATTAAATTATGGGAAATATAGAAACTCTATATGTCTACATGAAATTCTATGGGACGTACAAATTGTACGAAGATAAGTCGTGATAGAAACCTAATTAGTTTAACGTAAATTTACGTGTCAAATGAATGAATTTATTATTTTTATATAGGTTCATTCCTCTTTCGTATGCAATTCTAATAAATACATGCACTAGATACTTAAATACAGCTTATATTCAAAGCGAATAGATCACACATATCGATCAAAATTTGCAATGCAGCAAAAACCCAATCGAAGTCTCGGATAGAATTCCGTTTAGGCAATATCCTAGCTGTCTAATACAGCTTCAGAACCATTAACTAGACAAAAGTATTGCAGTGGTCAGGTGGTCTACAATCGCATTAAACACAAATAGATATCGATCGATTTATCCGGCTGCGACGATGTTGCGAAACCCGCGCATACGCGACTCTTGCGCACCTACATAAAGCTAAGTGCCCATTGCGCGTTGAACACTATGGATGCAAGTTTTACTGCACTGATTTCATAAAAAAAAAATTGGTTACTATCCGCTGCAATTTTCTCGTATTGTTCTATCACATATTTATGTTCAATTGACTTCTTTTCTCATATTATAATTGTCTTTTAAGCTAAGTAAAATAGAATATGAATAAAATGAGATCACTTCTTCACCCCGTAAAATCAAGCTCTAGAGAATCTAGAAATTTGATAATTACCTTTACTTGGGCGTGTGCTCCTGCAATATCCGTAGTTTTTGCTTCAGACATAACAGGAATAAAACCATGTCCGCTATTTTATGCCATCATATCTCGAATTCTTATGTCCTGCTAAAAATATTCTGTGGGCTCTACTTAAATGGCTATTTACATATAAGGATTAATTCGAGTCTACTTTAAATGCATTGCGGTTGATATTAGTGTTTCGAACACAAAAAAACTGTTTAAATGTCAACTAAGGCTTAGAAAATTAATGTTATCGGAACGTAATAAATATCTGTCCCAAAAAGTTATTTTGCTTGATTATATCGAAGTAATTGGGAGTATCGTATTTTTATTGCCTTTATCTATGTACAATTTGAGAATACGATTACATCTAACAGTAAAGTTCGCACATTTTCCTTTGCTTCAGAAGTATGTTAATACATTATTTCCCGTATTTGCCAATTAGCAATGTATAATAACCGGAGACTCACTGACAATTATCACCTACTGTCAGAAGGTTTCTGGTGACTAATAATGCCTCAATCAATGTTATTACTGTCACAAAAAAAATATTGGTAGAATTTTTCAACAGGGAGCTTACATTGAGTTTTTAACATACTGCTCTGATAGTTCTTGTTCTTTATGAGCACCTATTTATTTGACTCCCGCGGCATTATAAACTAAGCATAGTGACTTTATCTATCAAAATATATCTGAAAATGTCTGGGTGAATTATCTTCCTGAATTGTTATTGCCGTAACTGTTGTGGGTGTTATTAAAGTGATTTTATTACTACTAAGTAATTTATAAATATATGCGCAACTCGTTTTAGTTATGAGATTTTTCTACGACCTCTTTAAACTGCAATTCATTACAAACTTAGCAAGTTAGGAATTTGCAAGCCTAATACTGCACGTCTTAATAAAATTGTTTGCCGTAAGCCTACAACGTTTAATCGCTGGACGCATTTGCGATCGGCCAATCGCTTCCTACTAGTGTCGATCCTTTTCTCCACTGTTATTAGCTCTATTATGATCGTCGCGTCAACAACCTAGATTTGTCTCATAGAACGTTTGCTATCCCAACAATATGCCTTGCTGTAACTATAACTTTTTATAAAAGTCGTGATGGCCTTGAGGTATAGGCACGCGGTCGGGAATCTCGACGATCGCGGGTTCAAATCCTAGGGACACACCTCTGACTTTTCAAAGTTATGTGTGTAGGTATTCACAAAGAATTATCATGTACTTTAACGGTGAATTTCCAAGTGCTACAAGGAAACATGCGTATATCTTTACCGTGTAACTTTTTGAAAAAGAAATCTAGATTGTAACACAGTCTACGGCAGTGGCGGTACTTCCATAGAAGCCCAAAAGCGTTACACGTTAATTGTGTAATGTCTATTTTATAATTATTTATAGTGGGATCAGGGTATTCTCATTTACATGTCAAATTGCTTTCGTTAAATAAAGTTTTAATGCTTAAAAAATATTATTCTGAATTTTATTACTGCCATTGGTCTATGGGTGTCATAAGGTTTAATATTATTCTTTAAGTATAACTGCTAGTTGGGTCAACTATAGACTTAAATATACATTCGAGAATGTTTGAACGATTTGTGAAATGCGCACTTAGTAATGTGGCGTTTCGTTTAACTCAGGTTTAAATGTTGCAAGCTGATCATTGGCGGAGTTAAATTAGTACTCGGCTGCCAAGATTATATGTTTTACACAGATAATGAAATGATTCATTACGAAGGCAATTTCGATATATAGATTTCCTACAGCGCAACCAAATGGTAAAATAATTGCAGTATAACAGATACGGTGTGATTTGATTACTAAATATTATTTTATAATAAAAATAATGAGAATTTAAATTTAAAAGTCGCAATAAAACCATTTAGTTCATACGTTTGCAATTTTTATGTCATATGATTGTAATTCAGGTGATATTAGTTATTTAGTATTATAAAAAAAAACTACATATTTAATGATAGAATAAAAATCGCTTCGTGCAGCATATGGTTCAGCTTCTAGACTGACAATTTATTTCAAATATACATACAAACAGACGTGAAGGCTGATAGGGATGTTTGGAAGGATAAAACATACTGTATTACATAATAGGAGCGAGCCCATTGCCGTTTTTTGGTCACAATTCTAGACTCCGCACTTACTCAAAGAAAACCCCAATTACACAGCCAGACCCGGTTTCTCTGTATCGCAGGCACATACTTGGACCGCGAAATCACGAGGCAGTAATTTTTTTTCAAGTCATCATCATCAGCCCATATATGTCCCACTGCTGGGCACGGGCCTCCTCTACAACTGAGCGGATTTAGGCCTTAGTACACCACGCTGGCTTAGTGCGGGATGCGGACTACACACCTAAGAAATTCCTAAGAGAAGTTTTAGGTGTGCAGGTTTCCTCACGATGTTTTCCTTCACCGTTAGAAGTCGTGACGGCGAGGTTAAGTCAAGTCGAGGTTAAGACACGCGGTCGAGAATCTCGACAGTGGCGGATTCAAACCCCACGGATACACCTCTGTTTTTTTCAAGTTAAGTGTGTATTCACAATTAATTATTTCAAGTATCTTTTTACAATTGTGAACTTACAGAAAGAAAGTCGTTTAAACTTAATTCAGTGAGTTATTTAAACAACTTTAGATTTGGAGAATTATACCACTGGTGAATGTTTGCAATTAACTGTAGGAATAATTTAAACAATATTAACCGCAGTAAACAATGCTCGGTAGGCGCTTGTTAACCAGTTTCCTGCCACCGCTATCTGATTTCATGCCCGTCAAGTGTACTGACGTGCTGAAGAACGTTTGTGATCCAATCACATGATTCTGTTAAGGCACACCTGCTCTGACAGCCTATTCCTGCTAACATTGACTATGCAGTTGGCTAAACTGACAGCCATTGATAGCCCAGTGGCGTAGTTGGCTTAATACCAGCTTGCGAAACGAGAGGCCGCGGGTCCCCGCACCGAGACAAATGTTTGTGTGGTCCGCAAATATTTGTTTCGGGTCTGGGTGTTTGGGAGACCGAAAAGTCTCTCCTAGTTTCCCGTACCCACGACACAGGACTCGTATCTTAGTGTGGGGTCAGAACTATCTATGTAACTTTTAGGTGTGTTTATTATTATTACAAACTGGCACCTGCGGTAAGAAGCGATTACGATTATCTCTGTCGACAGAAGTATGCCGGCCTTCTCGAAACTGCGCGAGTCGCATTGTCGATTCTTGCGATGTCTATTAAATGATTTTACGCTTTTGAATTAATGGCTGTTAAGGAGTATAGGAATAATATGTGCATACGTTTGTCTATAAAATACATATTTTTTTATATCTACAAGTTGGATGGCGTGTATTCAGAGAACAGTTACCCACGTACTATAGTTGTCGGTATAAAATTTGTATAAATACGTGCACGAATCTTTGGATTTTCTGCGCCTTAATAAATAAATTGTAAAAAAAATATTGTATAATAGCAATAAAAAATTGAGCTATTTTGATCCTGAGATTATTAACTAAAATTTGTTGTGCAGAGGCAGACCTAGCTCTTGATTCTTATTCGAGAGTTTTGACCTGTTTCTTTTTTTATTTAACGACAAATTTGACAAAGAAATTTAGGCAGCACATAAAGCGAACTCCAGTAAATATAAAAAATGGGCGTATTTCGCTTACAAACTTCACTTCATCCAAGTATTATTTTGTTTTGAACAGTTTTTCCACAGTACCTACTTTACAGTATACTTGTCGTTAGTACCTATACATCCATGTTTTAACAATGAATTAGGCTTAAGTTATTCTAAACAGCCTGACAAGGGCAAGGGCCTGCAAGGGCCTATTACACAATATTCAGAGACGGCAATGTGAATATGAGACCTTGGAGCGCGGTCGCATGTAATAAATGGCTCATAAACGGAGTGACCTCCAGAGGACCACCCATTATGCTCATGACTATACATACTATATCTTCTCGCCTATATCCTCGAAGGGGTTCTTAATTACCCATCATCATCATCATCATCATCATCAGCAGTATTTTTACGTCCACTGCTGGACATAGGCCTCTCCTATGGCACGCCACTGGGCTCGATCTTCGGCCCTCCTCATCCAACCGCTGCCAGCCACCTTAATTACCCGCGTTTCGACAAATTTGTGTGTCATTCATCATATCATAGAGGACGAGTTTTTTCAAGCACACTTCCAGACTGCGTTCTTCTTGAGGACTTACTATTGGGAACACCCAAAAATACTTTGCCAGACCCATGAATCGATTCCGAGCTTCCTAGATCGCACTGCAGACACGAGGCCGCGAGCCAAAACAAACTTGTTTAATTGGGACATAAAATTAATTAAGTTAAATGTTCGTTTATTAATCATATATAGCATTACTACTAATCGTTGCTAATGTGTTTTCAACTAAAATATATTTTGACTTGATCTGTTGAGTGACCTATCAATGCTTATACATATATATAAAGATTAAGAGTTTGTTTGATTTAATATACATAAAAATGATAAAAGTAAAAACGGAAAATATACGACGATGAATGAAACGTGGATGAATCTCGCCCTTATGTGTCTGTATACAGGAAGATGTTCCATTCCCATCCATGGGATGTCTGTTATAATTATTTTACACCTTTGACAGCAAAGAGCAGACTTCTTTCCTATAATCGGCTATAATGATGTCGGCTCCCACTATTCCTTAACATAAGGATATTGAATGTTTGTATTGACGCAGTGATGGCCTCGAGGTTTAGGCGCGCGGTCGAGAATTAGGGCGATCGCAGGTTCAAACCCCAGGCACACACCACTGACTTTTCGAAGTTATGTGTGTATTCACAATGAATTATCACTTGCTTTAACGGTGAAGGAAAACATCGTGATAAAACCTGCACACCTAAAAAGTTCTTAGGAATTTCTTAGGTGTGTAGTCCGCCAACCCGCACTAGGCCAGCGTGGTGGACTAAGGCCTAAACCCTCTCAGTTGTAGAGGAGGCCCGTGCCCAGCAGTGGGACGTATTTGGTCTGATGATGAATGTTTGTATACAATCAGCAGTCGATCGCTATAGGCTATGTGTAATAACAATTTATCCCTCCTTGTTTCCGACTTTGCTGTAACTATTTAACAGTCCATGAAGAAATTAACCTCGTCAAATACTTTGTCAACTACTAAAAACTTTGTTAACTACTTTGCCTAATGAGCTGATGATTTAATCAATCATCGAATACATAAATATACAAATTACGTGTTGCAATCATTTTTAACGTGAGCCTCTGTACAGTAAACATTTTAACGACTAAATTTAAATAAACTAAATTATTTATTTATGTAGGTCACAAAATATCATTCATGTACATTATGAACTCTTAGATAAATTAACCAAACCCAATAACATTTTGCCCGACCCGGGAATCGAACCCAGGACCTCTAGATCGCACGGCACATACTTGTGCCGCGAGACCACGAGGCAGTCAACTACTGCTACAGTGCTAATAGACAATGATAATAAGGATCTACACCAAAAATGTTGCAAACCTTCGACACTGCTCCATTTTTTGTTGAGTAGAAGGACGAGCAGACACGCTGTCACACCAATATCATATCATTGTAGTAGGGATTAAGAGTTGCTGTCCGTCAATTTTAATGGTACTAAAATCCACGCGTTCTTTATTCGTTTAAGAATTTATGGCTCTTATGAAATATTCAACTTACCCGATTCGGAACGAGGATCACTGATAGCCATCTTAAAAGGAATTCACTGTGATTTTTAAGACACATTCCGACCTTAGCGTATCATCATGGAATCACCTTCGCCTTGAACGGAACGTTTGCGCAGGTTCATAAAAGTATATGTGCCTCTTCATGGAGTAATGTTTACTTAAAATTCAGATTAATTTTATCAACAACTTTGCGAAGCAGTGAAAATCTAAGCAGGTTACTCATTATAGATTGCTTCCTGGTCTCGTGGCCACAAACGACGGTCATTTGATATCGAAGTCAACTTCTTTCAAAAGTTGGAAATGTACTCGAAAAACGTGTGTGTAGCAATGCACTTCTGTCGACCCTTTTGGGAATACAGGCGTGAGTATAGACTCATTATTCATTGTATAGACAGTGATAGTGAAGTTGCAATATCAAGACTCTTTTTTGTACGAATGCACCTCTTAATTAAATCAGAAGCTAAAACATCATGATGTGGTGATTGCGTGACAAGAACTGGCACATATGTACATACATACACTCACAAGTCACAAGGAGGTAGGCCGTAGTGCATTTCTGCATCCACGTTTGGTCAATTAATTCAACGGACAAGCGAACTCGGCAGACTAGTTCACTAGACTACGAAGATCAAGAGGCAAAATATGGAAGTTGGCAGAAAAATAATGAGCAAGAATTAATATATTACTCTAAAAATAAAATATATCCTGCTTTTAATAATTTAATAACCACCCTCTTTAAAACCCTTTTTAAAGAAAATCTCATGTTCTCATAGACTTGCTGTACTTCCTTGTTTGTCGATACTGCTATTACGAAATGACAGAATACGGACGTAATAGAAAATTACAAGTTTTTAAACGTTACGATAACCTCGTAATCTTGTTGATAACATTAACATGTACTAGCTAAGAATACAGGTAAATACGTTTTATATGTCGCACATTTATATCCGATAATAGACCTCCAAAAAAGTTTATCCTAATGTTGGTCGCGTTGTGAGCAATTTGTATCGCCTTGTCAGCTCGGCGGAGTGTTTGCACTCGCATTTATCACGCGGTCCCATTACCACAGCTCACATAAACATCAGGGTTAACCGATATTTAATCGATCAATCTATCTTTGTGCACATGTAGTGTGCTCTTTTTTATACATTGATTGGATTCATTCGAGTTATTTGCAATTAAAAGAACACAGGATTAAATTTTATTCGAATGCAATTTGTTTTGTCCTTATTGAAACTTGAAACGATCATCGATGTAAAAAATTCTTATGTTTATACTCAAAGTAATGTGTTTGCGAAATATACAAATAAAAATACTGGAATCCTTTCATATGTAACATTACTTTATTTTATTGTGTTATATTTATTAAATTAATTCATGCAATCAGTGCTTAAGAAATTTCAATAAAACCGAGCAATGCGCATTGAAAATTAAAAAAAAGATCTTTTATAAATGTTAAATATGACGCTACTTAATTCGAATCAGTTACATTGTGCGATTTAGTTGAGCTGAATTGTGAAATCGCTATCGTACGGTCGGCGTGAAACACGTAAAACGATTTTAATGCCAGCCGAGAACATAATGACAGACGATTTGCTATCTTGCGCCATGCAAATACTACGCGTTCGTATGCAAGTCTTGTTCAGTGAGTAATTAATTGTACAATTCAGGCCAGTTAGACGATGGAGTCTAAACGTATCTATTCCAGTAATCCAATAATCACAGGTTAGGGAAGTGCGCCTTCACGACAGCGCGACGGCTCCGTCTCTAGGTTTTCGCTTCGTGAGCAAATCATCAAGCGTCTGTTACGTGATACGAGAACACGGCCTTTTCAGTTGAGCCCAGTTCACACGGACAGCTCGACACCGCCGCATTGTAAATTAACATACTTACACGCATAATACGCATTGGAATCATCCAGGAAGAGACTTTTATACCGCAATTTTCACAATCCTGCCTCTTTTCATATTATATAATTTTATTTCATTTTTTTATATACAGAAAAAAACACCGTTAAGATTTTATCACTGTGAACTGGATTAAATAATTTCATTTCGTGTTACTTAAATGTATCCAAATACTGTTGCAATAATTGTATATGCATGCTGAACGGAATTATGTTTTGTATACCCTGTACGTATTAACTGTTAAATTTTAAACGTATCATAATGTAATACGTTTGCCATTAGGAAACAAACGGTAACTACAGAAGCAAAGTGATTTGGCATCGCATTAACTACACTTTAACATATGCTCATTAAAAAAACAAACTTGCGCCGATACGAATCTCAAACAGTCGGCCTTTGATTACTTTTAAATAACAAATGTCAAAGAGATGGTAATTCCATCGCAACGTCCATTATGAACTATACTAATTACGCACGCCATACGTTCGAAATATGCGATAGCTATCAGCTATTTGTAATCAAAGATAAATGTATGAGTCGGTATTGAGAGCCGGTGTGACAAGAATAAAAAGGGACACACATCGGATAGTAAACATGTTCATTATACAAGAGCCAGCTGGTGCTAGTGGCATGTGCTAAGCCTCAGATCGATTGTTATCATATGACACGGCTCGGTTCATTAGTAAAGACTTATTAGCCGTTACCTTCAGCACTAGTACTCGGCAAGTAAAGCAAGCGATTGTGTCTGAGTACAATAGGCTGCTAAGTATGTGACATTGCTTGCAGTGAGTGCCTATCTAGATGTGCGTAGACGTTGAACGAAATAATTTCTTGCGTTTGTGACCAACAACCAATTATATATTTGCCAATTATATACACGATATAGAATTCAAAAAGCTAAGCTTATTAAAATATACAGCCATTCATAATAAACACATATTTTTGGAAAATATTTTATTACTTCATCAAAACAAACAGTCGGTTTAATAATGAAAACTATTTAAATGTCTTAAATATCTTTCATAATGGACCTTCGGTGAGCGAGTTATTTTGCACTTGGCCTCTTTTATTAATAACATATTATTAACATTATTCGGCTTTGTTAATTCTGCAAAGTATAAACAAGTGACATAAATAGCGTACTAGCTTATCGAAGGAGGCACCACTGACGCGTGCGCTCCGCACTCTTAACCAGATAGCAGAAGCTGTTGACATATTTCATTATATACTGAGTGAATTCACAAGGGTAGCAGTATGGACAATTTCTTATAGAAATAAAATTGTAGAATAAAGTTTATAATAATTATTTTTTTTGGATTGGAATTTTACTAGTCCTGTAAAAGTTTTGTCGGTCAGAAATGAATAAATATAAATTTAAAAAAAATATTTTAAGCAGCAAATTCATATTTAAGAAGCGTAAAATAGCTTTCAAGAGATTCCTCCTTTAAAAAAATTGGAAACTTTAAGCGAATCTGTATCCTTATACATAACTGAGCGGACTGACAAAAACGTGCCAGATAACTCTACAATCTAAGGTATACACCAACCATAAAATTATGTCGACTTGCTTTGCTGGAATAAAAATAATGTATGGTAAGAACGGCGATTGAATAATTTAATGTGGAATTGTGAATTTTGACTACATTGGATCTAAACAATATGTAGTATAAATACTTTTATCGCATTGTTCCTGTCATGTGTTGTAAAGAAAATGTTGAGAAGAAACTTGCGTATATGAAATTCACCACAAAAAAATCTTAGGTATGTAAAATCCACTAATAAGTGGATAATAATGGCGGGTTTAAGCCTCTCGATTGTTGAGAAAACCCATAATCAGCAGTAAAACATATACGGGCTGATGTAGATGTATCATGCATACTGTACTTTTTCTTGAAATAACGTTTACCATAATCTTTTGCACGTTTACCCTCCATTAAGTACGATATTTATGATGAGATAACATTAGGATGGTTCATTGCAGAAGAGCTGAAGGCCAAGCGACCTTTACCATCTAATTTAATAAAACATTATGTTAATGTTATCTCAACATTATGTGCCATACAAAACTATGTGTCATGTGTCATCGTAATGACAAATTGTATGATCACTGTGTACTGGATGCGGATTCTGATACGGTCAATATTTCAACTTATTTTCTAGTTAAATTGCGAATAGCATAACATAGTCGAAATGCGTATAGTGATGTACGTAATGCGTACCTATAGGTTATTGTCGTCATTTCGGGAACACTATGTAGGATATTTATTATTTCGAGTGTTTTTGAATAAAGATAAAAAAAATGTAGTTACCAGCTTCCATAATTGTGTACAAAAATGATCTATGAGAGATATAGATTACTGTCCAAAAATATTCATATCCTTAGCACGAGACATATCTTTAAATTTACAGATATACATCATGTATAAAAAAAAGTCGAATGCTTCAACTAATTGTTCAACTAGGCCCTAGTTACTAGGGTAATAGGAGTGATGTAAACAATTTGACCTAGAGTTAGTACCTTCAAATGAATGCAATTGACAATCGCCCAACGAAAAGAACTGTTCCAATAGTTGACATTAAGCCTTTTTTGGTGTTGAGGGCCTACGCACACCGTTCGCGTGGAGTAACGAATTACCTTGGAGCAGTACTTTACGAGACTAATCCTGCATAGCATTAGTGCGCCAGCCCAGCAATACTATTTATTAAACTAGGACGACATACTTACACGATACATTAATTTATATTTAATACGTGCTCGAGAATAATTGTCGCAATTGATTTAATCGTGCTACACATTTTCAAGTGCGATATTTCTTTTCGACCTTACAGTGTGATTTAATTTTTATAGTTATTGTACAATTGTAAAGCAATACGAAAGTGGGATAATTTATTTGATGAGATTATAGACTGTTGGTTTTTAAACATCATTTTCTGTCGATATTTACTACAAATATTACTTATACTGACTGACTTTTAGGGACATATGGAGTCATTAAAAGGATTTTTTCTACACCTAAGTAAATGCAAACGTAAGTATATCTCCTAACTTGCCACAAAAATTCTAAATGCATGTAAAATTTACATAGTTACTCCTTTCAATCAATTTAAACTTTTGCACCAGTACAGTAGTATATATACATATAATATACACATATATATAACAGTATGCATCAATCCTGACCCAACTCCGAATAAAAACTCGCTTGTCCAGTATATGTCAACAACGCATCCTTTCGTACTTCGGTCACACGGTGCGCAGAGGCGACGGAAACCTGGAGAAATTGATTGTGGTTGGGAACACCGAAGGCAAAAGGTCACGCGGTCGTGCACCAATGAGATGGTCCAATCAAATAAAAGAGTCGTCGTCCTCTAAATTCTATACTGCCATAAGGGACGCGCTGGACAGAAACCGGTAGAAGCAGATCATCCGCTCCAGATGTCACCCTAATACTGACCACGATCCTCAGATATGAAGAACCGACCAGAGACAGAGAGATATACCTACTCAGGAATATTTAACTAAACCTTTTGTCATTGTTGTGTTTTCCAAAATCTGAGAGCCATTTTGTGATTAGTGACTGTAAAGTAATTGCAATCCCTTTGTCCAATGTACAAATTGCAGTAGGTAATGGTCGACGACATGTGTTTGGCCGGCGGTAAACAATAAATAGTCACTTGATGATGATGGACAACGTATAATTGTGGTTTGATGGCATTTGATGACAAGTTAATGATCCTTTTGTACGAGTATTTGTTTTTAGTGGCTGCACTTTCTTGCTGTTAGCATTCAGTATTATTATCGTTTATTTACTCAATGAGGTATAAATCACAATTTATTTAGTTACTGAAAATTAACTTTTTGATGGGGAAGTAAACGAAGACGTAAGAAATATCCTGTAATAAATTAAAATATTCAACTTGTTATGCTTCATGGACGGTCTATATCGATCGTAGACCATGATTACAAACGACGCTTCTAAATCTTTTGTATATATTTTGAGGTTTATTTATTTGATGCTTTGAGGTAGTATATTGGCAGGTTGAACATGATGTCCAGACATTTGATTCCTGCGATATTTATAAGGTCTTCATTCCAGCTTATAGATGAACATTCAATGCTGCATTGACCGGTCTGTTAGTTGTCCGCTTATCATCGAGAATCTTTTTACCCTAATCAATATTCGTCAAATCTGCTCATATGTGCCCCTCGCCGTGATTTGATATTCGTATTACTGTAGCGTCTGCCTTCCAAACTAAATGTCTAAACAAGATAGAAATTGAAGAACCTATTCTATTCAATTTAATAATGTTATACTGTGAACTGATTTCATTCTTGTTGAACGCGTATTAGATTGACCCACAATAATATATTTTATTTTCAAAACATGTCCAGTTGCGGCTATGCTAAATGTTAATGTTAATATCGAATTGGTTACCAGTGTTCGACATATGGTGGCTGTCTATGGAAAAAAATAACTTACGCACTTTATCGTATCAAAGTATGTCAATAAAATATGAGAATCGTGTGATATAAACCTCGGATTGATATTACAGAGTCGACGCCCGCTCACCGAGTATCTTTGTCGGTTACATACCATCTCGTCAAGGCTCCTAGTCATTATGAAATTGTCAGTTTTGATGTAAAAATAATAGAACACGTACCTACTGACCGTAATAACAGCGCCGACGTGCCTTTTGATATCGCAATTGGCACAAAAAACAATATCGCACTCTTATTTTTATTTCGGCCAGTGAAATTATTTGGTGAGGGAATAGTACGGCACACGACAGTCTTAGTACAAGTAATAAATAAATACACCCAACAGTCACACACATAGTTCTGATGCCACACTAAGATACAAGTCTTGTGTCGTGAGTATCAGAAACTACGAGAGACTTTTCGGTCTCACATACACCCAGACCCGAAACAAATATTTGTGGATCACACAAACATTTGTCTCGGTGCGGGGGTCGAACCCGCGGCCTCTCGTTTCGCAAGCTGGTGTCTAGCCAACTGCGCCACGGGGCTGTCGATGTCCGTTATAACGAGATTTCACATTGCAAGGACTGCTCTAATTAAATTTCGTCAGTATTTTGGAATGAGGAAACATTGGGATGTTGTAAAATAGCTGTAAACGCACATTTCTAGACCTTCATCTTACAAGTGTCAATAGTGATGAAACAAACTCTTGCAAAAGCATAGTATTTAGTGTATCATTTAAGTGACTTCCTACTGAACTATACTTGTTATCTCGATGGGAGGAAGCTTTGCCAAATTAAGAGGAATTTAAAAGTAGTCGCCTTTTGATTGCATTAAAATATCTTTATCTTAATCAGTTACTACGTAATAATATATAATACTTTTTCAATAAATTTCTTCTTAAATATAAATAATAGCGCGATTAAGAGAAACATAAAGTAGGTAAAAAATTTATTAACGAGAGTTCGCCTATCTCAAAAATAATGGAAACATAATTAATTGAACGTTTATTTTCAAGCCGAGTTTTAAGCTTCAGTTATCGTAGGCCAAGAGTCTAGAAAGATTCATCACAGCCTCTATAATAGAACCACATGGTGCTTAATCTGCCAATTAGAATTTGAAAAAGCATTATCACTACATAATCTGACACTTACAATTTGAAATTAGAACGTCAAATGTCAAACGATCTAAACGTAATAATTGTTTTTTAAAAGACTATGTTTTATTCCACTTTTTTACTACGGCCGTGGTGGCATAAACAATTGAACGTACTCATAGCGACAAAGGCGTCGCGTTGTCTGGACGAATTTATTTATGACTGAGTAACCAACGGATATTTACGACGAGTGATAAATTCATAACCTATTATGTAACTCCCTTTACCAATGGCCACGTACTGTCAATCAAATCTAGACTATGTTATTCTCACTGGCTCTCAAACGATTGTCACTTATTTTGTCATATTAACTTTTGGGAGGAAAACGTCACAAGTACTTATGAAAGGTTTTCTTACTCGTCAATTTGTTTTGAAAGCGATTTGTCTTTGGTGCTGTCATTACTTGTTATGTCATTCATTAACCGATTGTGGTTAATTTAGTTTAATGTTTTTTACATCCGCTACTTCAAAGTTCTTTGATGTTTGAACATCGCGGTTATGTTTTAATTAATTTTAATGACATACTTGACGTTGTCACTATATAAATGACATATGATAATCCAGTGTTACGTAACAGAAATTCTTGTCGGTAAGGAACGAAATGAGTCTATAAATTGAACGCCACAGTCAGGTCCCTACACTTCCTCCTTTCTCTCCCGTCTATGCCTTTACTTTACATTTCAAAACGCTTTTTGAATTCGGTACCTATCTTATATCTTTAAATGAGCAATTCTTGTATATATATAATTGGAATCTCGGAATCGGCTCCAAAGATTTTCATAAAATTTTGTATATAGGGCGTTTCGGGGGCGATAAATCGATCTAGCTAGGAATCATTTTTAGAAAATGTCATTTGGAAGAAAAATAACAAAAAGGAGGCGTTTGAGTAGACTCTTCCTGACATCTATTGGCGAATTGACGAATAATAATACTATTTTTTGTGAGCAACTAATTGCTTTAACGACACAACAGCAGATGGCGCTGTTAAGTAACATTATTCATATTTCATCATTTTATTAGTAATTCGTACTTAAATATAATTTCCAAAAAACACAATTTAAAAAAAAAATCAGTGCAAAGCTCGGTCATCCAGGTACTGAAACATTAAGTAAACATTTTAAAAGTTTTATACGTCGACCTTCTATTGACCAGCGTTAATGTAAATGTTATGTAACAATTAATTCGTTCATTTCAACCGTCGTATCAGTCCGAGATTCCAATAGCTGTACTAATTTAATAAAATATTTTGCAAATGTTACGAAACAACTGCACATTGCTTCCACTTCAACCGACAAAACTGTTTTTAGCGCACTTAGTGCTGTTTATGTAAAATCTTGCTTTTTTCCTGTCCAAATTACTCGTATGCGTTTGCAACGGGTCGCACAGTCTCTTATGTTATTTTATAATGTATACTTGAGCGAATATAATAAAATTTATTAATAATCGTCATCGATAATTTTTTAATTTAAATATTTGGTCTTTGAGACATAGGTACAGATTTCAATTTTAGATAATAATAAGCAGACTTCGCAGGAAAAGTGTAAACCAGGATAGCGTGTAGAGATGTAACGCACATATGAGATGAAGTTGCTTCCATTTTAGGGCTGAAATGATAATTGCTATATCCTTATATGTTTTCATATTATAATTACATCAATCAACACTATTAACTACGATACTACTCTGGGCCAAAAAGGAGTTGCATTAAGGATATAACTTCGCTCACTATAAAACTTTAACCATCTTAAGTACTTAATGTAAATAGCACGACACAAACACCGTTATAAACATTTGAAACGTATCTTCAACTATTTGTTAGAGGGTTAAAAACCTTAAGAAGTTGAGCAGATTCGTCCAAGTTGTTCCACATTGAAAAAAATCTGTATGAACCCCGACTAGCAGACTCTTAAGGTATAAAAAATAACTAAGGAGCAATTTCGTTCAAATGAAAAAAATAACTAGGCACAAATAGAGTTCGTCCTTTAACGAATGATTGACTTTGCTGTGAAATAGTTTGCTAGTATACGTTTTTCCTCCGTCCTATAACCTTGATTCTTGGTGGCAGGCCGGCATTATTGTGTCGGACTCTATACGAATAAGTATAGTACGAAAAAGCTTGCCGGGCGGGACCAGCGATAAATCTGGAAAGTTTAAACCATTTTCTCGAAACTAAAGCTATTAGATGCCTTTCCAGTGTCACGGGGGTGACCGGGAAGCTTATAAATACTAATGTTTCCGCCCTCTAATCTTTTCTTATGTATAGTTGTCTCTGACCGAGATCCTAACAGAAAATCTACGCCAGCAAGCCGTCTAAAACCCCTCAGTGGTTTTCAAAAGCACATCCCTGGGCTGAAACACCCTAGAATACTTATTGAGCAATGTGATCATACACAACGCACTCCCCAAAAATTAAAATTCGCATGCACTCCTGAATTGTCCAGGTGGACAATCTTAAATGGCACCAACACTCTTGTGCCTTACTGGAAGACCATTTCATACATCTGAGGTAGGTATGGGTGCTTCGATTAGATTCACTCTTGATGAAATAAAGAAGCTTGTTAACTAGATCTGTTATGATCGACAAGTAACACAATTATAAAAATAAATGCGCAAGTATTTGAGAATATACCGGCCGCGACCGCGCCGTCCCGTATCATGCCCTTATAGAAATAATGGGTGTGTTCAATAAATCTACTGTCCCTTAGTAGTGTAGATCTAATACTTGAAAGATTAAGCGAACAGTTCGTGCATTTGTTTTGAAACATTAAACCTGTAAGGCTCATTCAGTTACTTAACTGGCTTTTACGTAGATTCCTGTAACAATTGCACATAATATTGAGAACTGCGCCTTTGTGTTTCACATTCCTTGCTTTACGAAACGAAGCTATGGCGATAGTATCGTATCCGCCATTGAGTCTATAAAAATAATTTCTTTAAATGAATATTATGAATGTTTCCCTCGAAATATTTAAATGATGTAAATATTTTATTTATTTTTCGGCAGCGCCTAAATTTTCCTTTTGGTCTCTAACGAAGCTGAAAGTTCAATTCAGTACAGATCTAATTAGTTGCCTGTTATCGTCTATTTAAATAAAAAGTACAAGCTACAGTCACACACACAGTTCACACTTTATACCAAGTTGTTACATAATGACCATTACAAATCATAAAAGTGTTTTTGGATTAAGACGTAGAAGTTAGTATGTTTGAAGCTGTATAGAGCGACATATTCTTAAGCTAGATTAAGCTTTTTAAATAAAGAAAAAAAATGTGTTCTAGATTATACCAACAACCAGACTTAAAACAAATATTTGTAACATAAACGAAAATAATTTATCAGAAATGTCTTTGCGTAAAACGGGGGAAAAATATCGTGACTTAGTTTAAACTCCCCAAAGACTAGCGAAAATCTCCACTATAAAGTTTCCAAGCAAACTATTGAATTAAAATGTTATGATAATGTAAAGCGAGTTGATAAATTAGAAAACAAGCTGTTTATTTATGCACACTATCTTATCGACGCAAACAAATTTGTAATATCGTTAATAGACGAGTGAGGCGTAAATAAGAGTCAAATATTAAGATAAATTTGCACATATACTTTATGCTGTTAACAAGTTGTATTAGTCACCTTTTTTCATTCACGATCTTGTATAATCTTGTAGAGGTTATCACGCAATCTGAAATTTCGTTTCCTTCCCCCTATTTTATTAAATATCCACAAAAGATATTATAGATATCTTGATTTTTGATAGAAATAGCCATTTAATATTTGTTTACTATATTGTAATCGTTGAAAGCGTGTAGATATGAATTATTAATCATATCCAATCGGACCACCCGTAGTTTAACAGCGTACCGGCAACAAAATTGTAAATTATGTCTTATGTATTCAGGCAACGTGTCAGTGACATAAAAAATAGCTTCTATGAAGTTTGTACAAGATTACTGTTGATTAATTACGTTTCGGACTAACGGATTAGATCGGAAAGGATGTATAAACATCTTGAAGAACTTTTTAAAACATAAATGTATTAATTTAGAACCTCGGTTCGCTTTTACTCTCACGCTCGTGTTTCGGAATAGCCGGATTTTTTAACTTTGCAACTAACGCACAGATACCAAATGAAACCGATATGACCTTGATTGTCAGGTACACTGACGGATTATTCCATACAACTAATACTTACGGTAAACATTTGTTAACAAGCTCCGTGCCGCAGTAGCTATCATGTGAATCGCAAAACGAGGTCCTGTGTGTTTAATGACTGTATCGATACAAATGTTTATTTGTCTCATAAACATTTGTTTCGGGTCTGAGTGTTTATGAAAACGAAAAGCCTATCATAGTTTCTGTTGCCCATGATAAATAACTAGTAGATATATTAAAACGTGGCCAAGACTATGCTTGTGAAAGTAACCTATTTTGGTTTGAGTCTCATTTGTGTTTGTAAATTTATAGCGCATGCATTATTATTGCATTTTTTCGGGGGGGGGCTTCAATCATGGTGAAAGAATGACCGTGCCGGCATTTTTGGCCGGTTTGTCGCGGTCGGTTCTTTGATCACCATGGTATTAGTCCCCCCAAACTTCTTCACAAGTAAGGTGAAGAGGTTTTCGGCCGGCATGATTGTGTCGACCAACGGGAGATCATCATCTCTCGCTGGTCGGCACTTTTTCTGGACTCCATTACACTTACCATCAGGTGCAATGGGGTCACTTTGCCGTGCCTGTATAAAAAAAAAAAAAAAAAACACATGTTCATTTTTTGGTACTTACAGAACTGACATTTAGAGCATGCCAATAATATCAACTTTAACACGACAAAGCGTGCAAACAAAGCGTAATCGAGATACAAGAGAAACAGACACGCGACAAGTAAAATACACTTTTCAGATTGCAAAACGATACAAATCCATCATCTGTCTGTATGAAGGCGTGTCTTTAACAGATTATCGTGTTGTGATAACGTCGGAAATTCAACACGGAACGTGGAACTCCAACACTTGCTGTTGCGCAATCTAAAATCTATAACACAGCCAAAGAATTATATACGCAAACATACAGACATTAAATTTAATATTATCATTAATCTCGCTGTGTCTAAGTGATGGAGATTTACGGTTTTATGTCAATCGTTTCCGTTGTCCATTGAACTGAATTTTTGGTGATTGCATAATGTACTTCGCGAGCGTTTTTCGTACATTTTTAACATAATGCTACGAATGTTCAGCTTAATGTTCGGCGATTTAATTTTAATGTAAATGTTTATTGTATAAATCGTAATACTTCCGTAGCTGTTCGAAATAACTGCCCAATGCTATTCATACAGACTTGCAATTAACTACATCCCAACAAATTGGCAAGCAATGCCATTAATGTAACAGATATGCAAATTTTTGAAATAACGGATCTTGAAATGCTATTAATTAACAGTGTCGAAATTAACAATGAATAAATTATATGTTTATTAATATTTCCTGACCCAATTGTAAAATGAAATCTTAGAAATGTTCTGTAACTATATTGATAAGGCATTATTAAATTTAATTTAAACATTCATTGCTCATATTAAGTTTTAGAAAATGTTACAATATCCTATTTTTTAAATTATATTATTATTTTTTCACCGCTGTGGCGGAATATATAATGGTGATGGGGAAAACGCGAACCAAGAAATCCCACACATAATGAGCTAATAAGCACATAAGCAGCATTAAAAAGTCACTTTATAGAAAACAATTTCAATTATAACTTGTATGTCAATGATAGAAAAATCCCATACAATTTGAATTGTAAGTCAATTAATCCTTTTGTTCAAATAATTCGTGATTCCATTTATACATATTTGTGCGATACTATCGTGTGTATTTCTTTCAATCTCAATGCTTTGAACCTTGACTTAGTCCGTGGTATTTGACAAAATGGATTCCAACTATTCGGAATATCCATGGTCATGGATTTTACCCACAGATAGTAAAATTATTTATTTACTGTTATATTAAGTAATAACGAGCAATTTTTCTATAAAAACTGCACTTAGTAGTAGAAGAGGGCCGAGCCCAGTAGTTGGAGAAACATGGGCTGATAATGATGATGAACGTTAATTTAGCCCACAGTGTAGGTAGATTAATGAGAGGTGAAGACAGCCAGAGTGGGTAAATAGAGGCAGAAACTCATTTACCATTGAGAAGAGAAAGGTCTACCTATAGTAATGTAGATTGGTACATCTCCAATTTTCTAGACATTATAATATTCTAAGGAAATTCGATCAGACTTTTTTTTACATTGAATTACATTTACTCAAAATCAAAGCAACTTAACATTCAACGATTCCGACACAAAACGCAAAATAATCCAGGTTACAATTTACAATAAAAGAGCAAAAACAAACAGAACTACCATTATCCCAACCAACGACAATTGTGTCAGACTGACGCGACGGACGGAGCGCAACAAAAGGAGGTCCGCCAACACTCGACACCGGCCTATATAGAGAAACTCCTCCACTACTCTTATGTATTCTAACAATATAGAATATTGTCAGGTATACGAAAGTCTTGAATTATTTACTCAAGCATTAAAATGAGGATGAAGATTTGATTGATCCCATCCAATCACAAAATTTGAAACGCTTACGTCTTATCAGTCTATGTCTGTTGTTTAGGAATGCTTAATCATACATGCTGGAGCCAACATTGGCTGCAGTACCTTATTTACCCTTGTAACACTGTTTAGCACATTACGTGAATTACGCAAATGGCATCGCTGACATGTCCATTGCGCTATGAACTGCGATGTTCTGGGATTAACTCCTGTGACAATTAAGTTTATGTGCAATTATAATATTAGGCAAGGCAATCTAATAATAAAACAACATTTAAAATGGACTTAATAAAATCACTATTAAACTGCACGCACCACTAGACACTAAAGCACAATAAGACCAATAATAACGTATTTGTAATCACCGTGGCTATTGCCTGTCTTAGTTTTCGCCACGGTCTTTATACACCCTGTATACCCTGGCGGATCTGAATTTAAATAGGGTGAAGACGATTGTCATATCACAAGCAAAAGGTTATACGAACCAGAAACGGACTTACCGAACCAAATCTCACTCACCGAACGAAACGTAACATGACAAATCGTTTTTGCAGATATCTTATTAATCCAACGAATTAACACCATAATACCAGCTGAATCTAACCTGACTCTGCCATACGTAATAACAAACGGATCAAAATGAATTAACCTTCATTTTTCAAACCTCCATTCATGGCGGGAAGAAGAAAAAATACCCAATCAAACAGTTACCCTCCATGGTGCAATTCAACGAAACGGTGCATGTTAGCACTAGCGGTAAAGAATTTTTCTCATCGTATTGTGTGCGCCAGATGCTCTACCGTGTAACTCATGGAGGCCATAAAATGATTATAACTGGTGCTTCATACCGTGTCGCAACTTCACACCGTTAACACTTTTTTCTTTCTAATATCACGATGCCATTTACAATACATAAAGGAAAAGTATCGGTGATTAATCGAGATATCTCACGAAACATGATTTTTTGCCGCTTGCTTATCTGCAGATAACTTTTGGCTGGCAATTTCCTAACGAAGGTAGGAACAATAATGTAAAACATTTAAAAAAAAATCGTTGAGTGTGAAAAATTATATAAGCTTAAATTTTTTATTGTTAATTTATGTACTAATTAAAAATTAAAGTATACAAAGCCATTTGGGTCTCAGATACCTCTTTTTCATTTTAATTTGATTAGATCACATTTTAATTTTTAACCACCAGTTGGCCGCTCACAAAAATTAAAAATATCGCGAGTGTCGTTGACCACATCATTTATTTTTTAGGTTACTTTACTTCAATTTATAAAAAGGATAATGATATGCTCGAATCTTCTTTATATTAATGGATCAGGACGAAATTAGCTACCTATATTTCTTTTTTTGATTGCTTAGACCCCAAGCACGACACCGCTGCTAATTTTAAGCGGCATGGCAGTCCGCTGTCTTTTAAAAACACAATGGTCGAGAAAATATTTTGTGTAAATAAATACACCCAACAGTCACATACATAGTTCTGACCCCACATTAAGATACGAGTCTTGTGTCGTGGGTATCAGAAACTACGAGAGACTTTTCAGTCTCACGAACACCCAGACCCGAAACAAATATTTGTGGATCACACAAACATTTGTCTCGGTGCGGGGATCGAACCCGCGGCCTCTCGTTTCGCAAGCTGGTGTTTAGCCAACTGCGCCACGGGGCTGTCAATGCGACGAAATACCAAAATAAACGTATATTTTACAAGAAATATGCTTATTGTCATACCGACATGGTACCCATAACTATCAGTTGCTAGATAAAGATGTATTATTACACTGCACAAACTTTCCATCACATAAACAATAAGAAATGAAATTGTCAATTGACAGTTACTACATGTCCGTCAAACAACACCAAATTTTAGCCAATTTTGATGACTTTCACTGTTATCCGACTTTGATACTTCGTTTACGTTTGGTGCATTTATTATGTTACGTAAATGGAACGACAGTGTAAGTTGAAAAACGTTTTCAAATGAATACTTTGTTTACATGAATAGTAATATTAACATTTTTTACCCTACACTTTTTAACTATCTTTAATACGTTGACACTTATAACCTTCCTTGATGATTATTTACTACTTCCCACGTGCCTTTTTTGACTATGTAAGTAAATAAATAAATAAAAACACCCAGATGTCACATACATACATAATTCTGACTCCACACTAAGGTCCAGACACAGGTCTTGTATTGGGTATCAGAAACATCGAGAGACTTAGCGGTCTCACAAACGCCCAGACCCGAAACAAATATTTGTGGAACACCCAAACATTTGTGTGTTACCCAAAACGCTATTCCTCAGCACATGAACGTAAATATAGAACAGAGCCTAGCTAATTTCAACATAAACATGCGTCATTAATGTTAATAAGTGTAACAGATTGTTATTCCCATGAAAATGCTTGGCGTTTTTGCCGCACTTAAATAGTTGCATTCTACGACTCAATTGTGAATTATCGGAAAGGAGGTCAGATTAGCTAGGTACAAGTGTATTAAAATACACGGCACTTACGTAAACTGTTTCCATATCCACACGTAAATCACTTATGGTATGATAATCGACTCGAAACATTTTTATTTCATCTAAAACTTTAGTTTTTATTTCGTTTTTTAAGAATTGCCGCAACACGCTCAAACTAAATACTACGTCATACTCCGCGCAGTTTTCCAAATATCTTATTGTTGTTTTTTCTAAATGCGCAAAACGTGGATCAGACGATAATATGAAGATCAACAGAATAAATGATTCTTTCTTTCTTAAATGTTAATCTTTGGGAGAAGAACTTAACCTACTCTCAGTAGATCCCAGGTATATTTATGTGTCATATAGCTTCTTATAAAGCGATTCAAGAATGTTCTCAAAGATTAAGCTGACATATGGTCGTGGTATAAAAGTTGCGACTCGTTGAGTGTAAATGTGTTCTACATTTTTGTGATTGTGCATGATCGCCAACCTGATACATGAAACAGTTTCACAACACTACTAAAAAGCTGAGGGCATGTGTAAAATAAACAATCCAATTATAAAGCTCGGTCGTTTATTTGCGGACTGAAACGTTTACAATTGTATGGCAGATTACTCATTACGAAAATCCTTAATTTTTAGAAAATATCCGAGTGTCTCTTTACAAAAATATAGTAAATACTAAATTAGCTGGAATATTCATCTACAAAACATTCTGAACCGAAGCACATGGCCATCATTGTGAGTTTTCAACCTCATATGACAGCCCCGTGGCGCAGTTGGCTAGATACCAGCTTGCGAAACGAGAGGCCGCGGGTTCGATCCCCGCACCGAGACAAATGTTTGTGTGATCCACAAGTATTTGTTTCGGGTCTGGGTGTTTGTGAGACCGAAAAGTCTCTCGTAGTTTCTGACACCCACGACACAAGACTAGTATCTTAGTGTGGGGTCAGAACTATGTATGTGACTGTTGGGTGTATTTATTTATATGCGGTGGTTGCTGCCAGTGCTTGTATCAATATCCCACGAAATCAGTCTATCCATCTTTTGAACCAGGTAAGAATCCGTGGACGAGTCCTAGTTTATTGGGGTTAAACTTTGACAGAAATTTTGTTACCGCGCGATGCTTCTAACGTACTGGCAATTAACAGTACAATGCTCGAGACCATGAGCTACATTCGCGTCATTACGACCGTACTTTTTATTATCTCGAATGACGAGAGGAGAAAGTAACAATTACACACTCATTATCCACCTTTGTATTCACCGGCTGTTATAAACGGCATAAAGGTAGAAAAGTCATAAAACAGTGACCTTTAATGCAGCCAAGTAAAAACTGTGATATCGCTAACTTTAACCGCAGGCTAACCTCACCATTTGATTTTAAAATTGACTTTTTTGTTGACCAAATGAAACTGACCTCACATTACATCGCATCAATATGCGTTATAACAATTATTTGACGTGTCACATAAAATAATAAAGATAATACATACATACATAAACTCACGCTTGTATTCCCCGAAGGGGTAGGCAGAGGTGCATTTCTGCATCAGTTCCACGTAATAGGGGGCGAGCCTATTGCCGTTTTTCGGGCACATTTCCAGACTCCGTGCTGTTACCGAGAATTTCCTAATGGAAAAACCCAATAACCCTTTGCCCGACCCGGGAATCGAACCCAGGGCCTCTAGATCGCACGGCACATACTTGTACCGCGAGACCACGAGGCAGTCGATAAAGATAATGTTGCATGCAATCAGACTACAAATTAAACCGATGCATTAACCATGAATTCTACATAAATTCAATCGACTATTGCAGTAATAACCATATAGAACGGCAAGGACGTGAACAAACCAAATTAATGACATCGTTGAGGAAATACGCTAAACGGGAACCCAACCTAATATAATTTGAATAGGTGCTGCAATTTTATTATCTGCGGGGCAGTTTCGCAAGTGGTCAATGTACCGGCTATTGCGACGCCGGTGCCATATTTATTATACTTTAAATTAGTGTCAGGAAGAAATTCACGCGGCGGCAGGCAGGTAGGCGGGCTAAATGTAAACACTGGTGAACCGCCCTACTTTATCAACATGGCGATTTTAATATGGATTTGCATAATGCACCGAGAGCTGCGTGTGTACATTACACTTCAGAGCAGCAGGTATTGCCCAGGCTCGCCGCAAGGTCTAAATAGAAAGGAACACGGGGGAACAATTACTCAAAATATTTATTATTACAGTTGGGATTTATGTCAGCAATTTGTTGTCCTGTAAGCGTCGCGTATTTATTCGGCGTATAAAATCTATGAAAATATTTCGGTGCATATTTATTTGGTATAATTATTCGCGTCATGAATTGAAGTTCTTGTGCAACCTAGTTGAATAAATTACGTTGGATTTGCATTCTTCGCGTATCAAATCTCACGGGGCTTGGGCAACAGGTGGGCCAAGGGCCCCGAGCCCGGCCTGATTGCGCGCCTGGCCTGATGTGAGAGGGCTTACCTTAGCTCAGGCAAGCGGCAGTCAATGTAATCAGAGTGGTTCCATTTCGAAATAAATGTACCTGTATTTCTAACAGTTTGAACAAGTATTATCTAGTCAACAAATCTTTGTGTTAGGTCGTCCATTGCAAATTCCAAATTTATCGAACCAGTTTACACTTAACAGAGTCTTAATGATTCGCGAATCGGTGTTTAACTATGATACACGTCACTTAGCACTTTTAAAAAACATTCTTATTAATGTGGAATTTGTAAGATAAATATAATATCAAGTCTCTTAGATCATTAACAACGAATTATTTATCGTCACGAAACTTAAAAGAAAGTCGCAATTAAATTAATTAAAACACAAATCTCAATTAAATGGTCAATAATTTACACATAATAAGTATAAGTAACTGCAATAGAAATTGTAAGTTGTGACATTTTTGTAACACGATGCGATCTTCATGCAAACATTAATAAGTATATAAACATCATTTATAATGCCAAATAATCGGTTAATTATCACTCAACTTAAATAATTAATTAATTTAATTAGCACATAATAAACAGCAATTAATAGCAAATATGAATCTGAAATCCAATGAACTTTCAAATGTCTGGCAATATTTAGCACTTATCTGTGTTTTTTTTTATTTTCAATTAATTTTAAAAATTAGAATTGTAATTTATGTATCTTCTTTTGAAACGAGTTCAATCGTAAGATAAACACATGCTGATCATAATTTGTATACATTTGTTGAGTCAAGTTACACAAAAAGATTGAGTTGTAACTTAGCTCAGTTCTAGCATAGTATGTATGCGTTTCATCAAACATATATAGTATATATATAGTAGGTATTCATAATTTGTTCGAGGTACTCCCAACCCGTCCCTTATTCAGAACGTCATCAAAGTGGCTGTATGTTAAATGCAGCTAGGAACTCTTCGAATTTTCTAATTATATTTTTCTCATTAACTAAAAATGTAGTTATGTATCTTTATATCATGTATAAGTGTATTATGCATGCTTGCTTCTTCCTTTTTGAACGTGAAAGGAATGCACGGACAGATTCTGAATAAAATTATTACAATGCATTTAGATTTTCCAAATTCGCCAAACTTTAGATTAAGTAAAACGTCAATCATAAAGATCTCGAAGACCAATACAGATGATTTTTATTAAGTAACAACTATAGGTATAGTCAATATTGGCTTGGAAAAAGAGCATTTAAATGCGAAAGTCACACATGTATAGAGACGGTTGATGGAGTACGCACGTGGCTCGAATTCAAGGTTTCTATTTCTTTCAGTTACGCAATACCATATAGGTATATATCAATTTCACTATTATGAGTCAAGAACTATTCAAAGTTGCTGTCCCGTCATCTTTAGTACTTCATTATTCGAGTCACGACGGTTGTAAAACAATTTGGAATTTCTTTATTGAGACTTCACACGTGTACGATGCTTCTTCTATATTAAAAATTCAAACATCTTTACGTCAATCGTACTCAGTTAATCTTATACAAGTAACTCCTTACAGCCATTGTCTTTTAATTGCTTAACTACTAATAATAACCCACTTATAAACCACAAATTGATCAGTTATCTAAGCGAAAATATAACCATTATTAAATAAATTTCTATTCGACAGGTTAATTATTTTGATGTGCTCTTTCAATCCGAACTTTCATTGAATAAGGCAATAAAAATTCAACTTTGTTTTTTTTTTTGTTGCAGGGAGCAATACATATTCAACGTGTTCGAGGTTATTGTGAGCACACTCGAAACAAAACTACAACGGATAGAAAACCTAGACAAGGCAGTGGAACACCTAATGAGGAGAGTGGAAGCCTTGGATTCTAGAGTAAACGACAACATTCACAAAACAGACGCAATCATATCAAAACTGGGAAATCTGGACTTGAAACTTTTCAGTCATATTGGACAAGAAAATAGTGAAGGATATACGGAAAATACTACGAAGAAACAAAACCAAGATAAACCAATTGCGAACGCTCAATTACTTGATAGGAAACTTGAATCACTCGATCAAAAGGTGTCTAATATCGACACAAAGTTAGTCGGTTTGAAAAATCAGATTGATAACAACTTTTTACCGGTAGATGATATCAACGCAGAGGCGAGTGAAAAGAAACCTATCAATTTGAATGTAATCGAAATCGCGAAAGGTCTAAATTCCGAGGTTATCAATGAAATCACAAAAGAAGTGGATCAGTTACGGACATCAATGTCTACAGTCGATCGCAAGTTACAGTTCCACATAAATTTGGTTTCCGAAAACTTAGGTAAAGTTTTATACATGATGGCAGATGTCCATGCAGCTATTGTGGAGCCTGAGGCAGCTTCTATAAATGTCAATAGTTTGTTTAAAAACAGGACAGCAAGCAGCACACAATCACCAGTTACTAAAAATAGTAAAATAGACACACTGGTGAACAAAATCATTCCTATGATGAGTGTTTCCGAAAAAATGGATGAAGTTTGGGATGTGGTTGTTGGAACCAAGAGTTCTGTTGACGATTTGGTACCAAAATCAGATGAACTACTTACACAAACACAACGACAAGAACGTGCGATTGGGCAAATCCATAACGATTTACGAGTTAAAACTAATCTGATCATAGAGAACTTGGACATGGTGGAGAAAAGGTTGAAGAAACAGGAAGACGACGTCGCCACCCTAGCCCAACGGCCCGTTCCTGCTGAATTGCTATTGGATCCTACTATTGACCGGCTCGTTGAATTTGCGCCGAATAGATTCCGCGTGGAGGACCCCTCAACAGATCCTACGACGAGTACCGTGGCAGCTACCACAATGCCGTCCTCCTCAACAATCAATAACAGGTGATACCTTTCTTATATCGAAGCTGGCTGAGCGATTATATTAAGTAACATTGCGAGCGATACAGCTGTATGCGTGCAGTGGCGATGTGTTTGTTGCATGCGTTGTTTAAGCTCGATCCAGGGTTGTACAGGTGACTAATAGTTATGTCGCACGCAGCCCAAGCAGCGTGAGTGGCTCGAGCGCCGCGACAGTAACTGTGACGCCGGCCAGCACGGCCAGCACGGGTGGCAGCGCCGGCACCACGAGCGCCAGCGGCCTCGGCCCCACCAGCGCCATGCCCAACTCGGGCAGCACCACGCCCCGCCCTTCCAGTCGCAAGGGCGGCATCATCTTCCCAAGCGTCAAGAACAAACCCATCATCGGCAATAATACTTTCGCTTCGGAGATCGTCGCCAACTATAAAGACGTGAAAGTGAGTCTAAAGTTACATAAAGAATATTATTACTCATTATGAACACACCTGTCCGTTGTCGTTGAAGCGATCTTAAAACAATTAATAAAATGCGCTAACCAGTAACATAGCCGAGGTACATACAGCTGTGATTTTTAAAATACAATGCCATGAATGCTAATCAATAATCATGCAAATTGTCGTTTATAACTATGTTTTTATTTTTGTATTTGTGTTTGCTTCGTGGTCTCAGGGCGCAAGTATGTACCGTGCGATCAATTTCTCCTGGGTTCTGGGTTCAATTCCCGGGTCCGAAAAAGTGTTATTAGGTTTTCCATTAGGAAATTCTCAGTATCACCACAGAATCTGGAAATGTGCCGTTTTTCGGGCAGAGCGAGCGATAGCGAGCCTATTTCCCTATTGCGTAGGACTGATACATACTTGGCGAAATGTGCGTGCAGAAATGCACCTCTGCCTACCCCTTCGGGGAATTCAGGCATGAGATTATGTATGTATGTATACATGTATGTAACTATGTTTTGTGTACTTTTTAGAACCAATATTTTTTGTTAGATTTATATTGGGTTACTACTTCCTATCTTAAAATTGTATGAAAATTTACTGGCGCTTTAAATCACAACGCGATGACTTCATAATCTGGTTCATCGATAGATGTTGGTTAAAACACGGCCATTATAATAATCATAGATGATGTAAAGACAATCCCATCTATTTCATATAAATTTAAATAAGTCATTTTATATTATCATATAAAAAAAAAGACATTTCGTGTTGCTGAGGGAGTTTCTTGCCGTTTCTTCTCCACAGCGATAACACGTTTCGAAGCGGCAATAGCTTAAAAAAAACTTAATTGACGATTCAAAAGCACTTGTAAAAGTCTATTTGAATAAAGGTGATTTTGACTTTGACTTTGACTATAGATACAACAATTATGATAGAACAATAACATCGTGGTGAATAAAACGTGGACTATATTAAATTCGGCAACAAAATAGGTTAAGTGAATCGGAGAGCATTGCGAGGTAGATGAATTAGATAGCTGGTACAAATCTGCCGCAGTAGTTACGCGCGCAATGAGTTATTAGTGTGCTGTCGGAATTTTAATCAACGTTTGTCGAGGCGGCCGATCGGGCGGCGGCAGTGCGCGCACGCAACTTGCACAAATCTTGTCCACTCCTATGCATTACCAACATTTACCTTCTGGTTAAGGAAAAGGGAACCACGCAATCGAGAATTACGGCCCTCGAACAATCACATCGGAAGTCAATTAACAATAATGATTAAGTACCGAACGGATGTATTTGGTATTTGGAGTAGTTTCAAAACTTAGTTATTAAGCAAATTTTGAATTTAAAATAGTTTACTTTAAATTTTACCGATTTCTGTATGTTTTGCTGTTTGTAGAAATTGTTATGACGTATTTGTTTTAAAAATTAACATATATATTATTAAATTAATAAAAAAATAATAAATAGAAAAATATTATTGTATGTTTAAGAGAATAAAATGAAAAAAAATAATAAACAAATTTATTCCAATATTGTTCCGAAATTAGAGTAAACTTTCCGTGTACTTAGTGATCTGGAAGTAATGGTTCTCAACATTACTCATGCAAGCACGCCTGTTCAATATTCATCCGAGCGCTTCATTATTCACACTATGTAGGAAATATATTGGTTTATTAATAGGCTTCCGCGCAAAGGATGTTACGTTGTGTTACATAAACACGTTTCAACTGTGCTGTTATTGTTTGAATACGCGGGGGCGTTTCCGCAGTTTTGTGCTCGCTAGCAAAAACCCTTCGTTCCCAGCCAGCGACAATCATAACTGATTACACCGCATTTATTGTACTTTACGAGACTCTGTTATGTCGGGCGCAGTGACGCAATGTTACAAAACTAGCACTTTACCTATTTACCACTTTGTTACATGTATGTACGTCATGCGGTCTTTTATGTCTTGAAGTTACTCGTAAAAATCATTTGACTTGAGTGAATTAACAGTTTCCTTTTAGCGGACAATTTAACGTATTGATTGCTGAGAAAAGAATGTCTTTCTAACAATAGCTGCTGACACAATAAAAAATATTGGAATACTTTTTTACATATGTTTAAATATATATATATATAATAATGTTAACTCCTCAGAGTCAGGATGATGCTTCGTACTCTTAATACGGTCTATTGATTCCGATGAACAGGATAAGCACGGAGTTACCAGCTTTTAGAAAACAACTCTTGACGTTTCTTATTCAATCTAAGTATATGACTATATGAATTCCTCGTGGTCTCACGGTACAGGTGCGTGGCGCGATAATCGTGAGGACCGATTCCCGGTTAGAGCAAAGTATTGTATTTTTCCATTAGAGAATTTCTAATAGCAGCCTAAAAGTAGCAATAGGCTCGTCCCCTATTCGTAGGACCTAGTACAATTGTCGAAACGTGGGTGCAAAAAACCTCTGCCTACCTTTGTGGATAATACAGGTGTGAGAATATGGATTATACAATCTATACTTAACAAATATTTTCCAAGTATCATGACCACAAACATCGCAACGTAAATATGGCGATTTGTATGACCATGAGCAAAAAGTTAAACTTTATTTTGGTAATAACAAAAACGTTAATTAAACTCAAGCATATCGCTTTAATCTTACTCGCAATTTTGTTGGGGTTCATTACAAAACTTCGATATTCGACAGGCATATTAGCATAAGGATACAAACTGAAAATCATTTACTGATTAATTTTGACGCGTATAATCTGAAATAATGGACAACCTAACCCGACACAATTGTCGTGTCCTTCTTTGTTTTCTTTTGTCAAATATTCTTTATGAATAAGATGTTAAATGAATAAATTTTTTTACCCAAATAGCCTGGATCTAATTAGTTTTTAATTATTAAACAGTTTTGGATAGTAATAAAATTCGTAGAAAAAGCAATCTAATCTGGATTTTAAAGTTTGTAACTAATATCACGCTGTACACCTGATGTTGTTAATAAATTGACAATTGTGTCAGTGCAATTTTGTCAATAACCACAACTTAAGCCGCAAGTTCATATCTCTGAATATAGTGTAAATTTGACAATGATTAATTTGCGGTTTTTGTTTTACCACAGCTTTTAGCACAAAAATTCAATAAGCTAGGTATATTAGTTTAGTAAATGACTGAGAAATCTGTGCCCCGGGGTAATGGAAAGCACTACAGCTAACATGCGTCACAACAAGTTAGAGCGTGTTTTGTTTTGACGTCATCCATGGGGAAGAACAGAAGAATTGTCGCGAAGAGGATCCCACTTGTTTGGATTAATTTAAAGTACCTAATTGTTATTACTCCGAGTAACCCATTCGTTGTGTTTGCTAATCGTGCTGTGCACTTTTCATAAACGTAATGTGATTCAGCCAAATTACTAGTGTCATTTATTTTGTTTTCCATTTTGATAATAATTAATTCAAGCTAATGAGCCTTTTCACAGACTTCTTAAACGTATGCTGTTTCTCCTTCTAAGATATTAGTAACTATCATGTCTCGCAAGACACAATTTGGTCAATTTATTTACATACCTATTAATTTTAAATGTTATACATATTGACAGCCCCGTGGCGCAGTTGGCTCTAGCCAACTGGTGTCTACACCAGCTTGCGAAACGAGAGGCCGCGGGTTCGATCCCCACCCCGAGACAAGTTTTTGTGATCCACATATATTTGTTTCGGGTCTGGGTGTTTGTGAGACCGAAAATTCTCTCGTAGTTTCTGATACCCACAACACAGGACTCGTATCTTAAAGTGGGGTCAGAACTATGCATGTGACTGTTGGGTGTATTTAAATTAATTTTTAAATGCACGAGACCTTGTACAAGTGCATAAATTATTTTGTATCACGAACACAAAAGTTAAAACAAGAATAATTATGGCATGGAGAACCGATGTTTCATCATGTTTCAAAAATGTATGATTTTTTTTAAATACTTCCGACATTTACTTTATAATCACCTCCCATGACGTAAAACCATATTGTTTTAATTGTTAACCGTCATTATTCACAAATGCCATAGATAATAGACGTTCGAGAAATGAGTGTTTACTTTCAAAGACTTATTTGGAAAGTCTATGGGCTTTGAAACGTGAATTGTGCAATCGACTTTACCGAAATAATGGCTAATGGTTCTTAAAAACAAAAGTGGTAAAATCATTAGCTAAATTTGGAAGAAAGAAGATTTTACGCCTAATGTATGAAGGTATTAATGATCTCACATATTATTATTTTTCTTTACCGTTAAAGTGATAATTTGTTGTGAATACACACATAAATTCGAAAAGTCAGAGGTGTGCCTGAGATTTGAATCCACGACCGCCGAGATTCTCGACCGCGCGCCTAAACCTCGAGTCCATCACTCCTAAATGTATTTTAGTAAGGAACTATTGCTAAATTTATTTTATTTAGTTATGTGTATTTTATTAAGCAAGAAATAATCTCAATCATCTGGTAGATTATTTTAACCAAAGAAGGCCTTTTTATAAATATTTTTATTACGACTTTAAAACGCTTTTTGAGAACGATGTAAAGGAGTTTAAACAGCAGATAGTTCCGCAATACTTGCTATGTCTACTTACTGATAGGAGTTAGTACTAAGAATGATGTGTGCGTGACGACAACTCGGATGCCTGCATACAATAATCCGTAGCCGAGAAAGCGGAGACAGTAACACGAACTCTCGTTGATATAATTTTTTACACAATAAAATTAATTACTGCCTTGTGGTTTAGCGGCACAAGTATGTGCCGTGCGATCTAGGGGTCCCGGGTTCAATTCTTAGGTCAGGCTAAGTGTTATTGAGTTTTTCCCTTAGAAAACTCAATAGCAGCACGGAGCCTGGAAATGTGCCTGAAAAACGTTAATAGCCTCGCGCCTATTACGTGGGATTGTTATATACCTGGCGAAATGCGGGTACAGAAATGCAAAAACCATGGATCCTCTTAAAAGAACGAAACAAAAAATAAAGTAACTTGTACCTACTATCTAATTACGAAAGTATCTTTAAAGTCCAATTTTGATACTCAAACTATAAACATTAGATATAGCCTTACTTATGGATTATAATCGTTATTTAATTTAACTACTGCTTAAGCATGATATGGCCTGCTCTTTTGATGGACCTGTAGCGTTGGAGAAAACAAGACAAAGCATGGTTAAATAGTAGTTAAAATCAAATATTTTTTGTAAATAAATACACCCAACAGCCACGTGATAGGACCTCGGAGCCTTAATTAATAACACTGCGGGTCTGAAAACCGCGGTTTCCCTTTCTATAACCAACTCCTCGCCAATCGTGGATTGCGGCTGGCAATTTGTTTTAAATTTAGTTTTCGGATCAATCACGATTGGCATAAAAATCCTATTTGGCAATGCACAAACCCGTCAGCTTAAATATTATGACACTTATCGGTCACTTGTTTAATCATATACCTAATCGTACATCCGCTCGCCAGCACATGTAGGTTGATATATGACAGCCCCGTGGCGCAGTTGGCTAGATACCAGCTTGCGAAACGAGAGGCCGCGGGTTCGATTCCCGCACCGAGACAAATGTTTGAGTGATCCACAAGTATTTGTTTCTGGTCTGAGTGTTTATGAGACCGAAAAGACTCTCGTACACAAGACTTGTATCTTAATGTGGGGTCAGAACTATGTATGTGACTGTTGGGTGTATTTATTTATTTATATACTCATACTAATAGTCTAAGCAGTATTGTGTGTTGTTGCCACATAGTTTTTTTTTTACGTGAATATGTGATGATGGTGATAAATAACTTCGTATCAAAAACAGTTGTTGATAAATTTGCAAGTTTTGAATTTATACACGGACTCACGATGCTCATTCGTTTCGTTTAATCTCCGGAACGGTTAGACGGCAATTTCTCTGGGAGACAGCTGGTGTTATAAAAAGTGACGATATACATAATTTGCTATGTTGTAGATCAAAAATTTCTCCGCTTTTATTTACTAAACGCAGTCCAAATAACAACAACGATGCAAAAGGAATGAAAGTGCCGCCTCATTACACAACAATAGGATATTCTGCATATATTCATGTCATCTTTTAATGATATCACTGTCGGTGTAAAGACGGTTTCACGTTGGCGGCAATATCGCACGTAGAATTCGATCGAGATATTTTGTATACAATCAATCAAACTCATAATTGGTGTCCTAAATCCGGTTATGCAGTTGAACTTCGCAATATGTCGTCCGGTAGAAGACTGGAAATGGAGCAGTGTACTAACATTTCGGTAAGAACGAGCTGGTGCCTAGCCTCTCAATACTTCAACGCCATTGAAGCTCTTAAATGCCATTGGTACAGGAAGATCCGGTTGTATGGATTAAATAATTTATAATAAGCTACTTTGGAATTCATTTATATAAGTACGTTAGTACGGTCATATGCAGATATATTTTTAGACTGCCTTATGTTTTTCGTTACTTGTATAATCTATATTTAACCTACATACATTTTGCCATCTTGGGGCATTCTTTTCTTCTGTGTTACGAAGTGTAAGTATGTTTCTTAAAGACTAATTTATCATTATCTTATTTTTGCGACCAGCCTTCTTATTTCATGAAGGACATTTATACCCAACCACTTATTTCAATAGCACAGAACCTCTGACTCGGTCATTACGTATGTCGGTGACCTGGACTCAAAGGGAGTACCTAAGGATATTTTTAAAATCAACGTTGCCAAAACTATCGATGTGAACGGGAGCATATTTTTAAGTCATAAGTAATCTATCAGCTGTTTAAATGACTCACTGAGGGAGAAAGTAATAAAGAAAGAATATTTACGTTTCCTTATCCAATCTGGAAGGAAAAATACTGTTTATTTATTCGAAACCTTTTAAAATGCCCATTTTCGAGAAAAAATATGGCATTGCTGATTAAAATGTAGATTTGGTGTGTCTATAGCTTTATCACTGGCACACGTCACACTATATCCTCTTCATGCATATGAAACACGCGCGAACTTATTATTCTATGTGCACTCCGAATATAATATTATGTGTTATTGTGAACAGCGAATGTTGCGTAAACCGTCCAACGCACCTAACATAAGATACTTGAAATATTATGTTTTGTACTTAATAAATGGAGCACAGTGCGAACGATTACTACTAAGGCGCTCGCTTACTGTTTTCTATACTGTGAAACGCTGATATTGGTAGAACCCTCCGATATCATAAGTACAATGGCGTTGTTGTTTTCAGGGTTACTCGTGTGTGGACCTATCAAACGCTGGAATGCGGGAGTCCGGAGTATACTACTTGCAAATCCGAGGCACAACGTACTGGTTCCTCAAGGTCTATTGTGAGCAAAATATAGCTGACGGAGGATGGACTGTGAGTATTTAATTTTTATATTAATATTTTGGAAACAAGAAAATAACTGCCTCATGTTCTTGCGGCTCATGTATCGTGCGATCTAGAGGTCCTGGGTTCGATTCCCGGGTCGGGCAAAGTGTTATTGGGTTTTTCCATTAGGAAATTCTCAGTAGCAGCACGGAGTCTGGAATAGTGCCCGAAATACGGCAATAGGCTCGCCCCCTATTACGTGGGACTGATACATACCTGGCGAAATGTGTGTGCACCTCTGCCTACGCTTTCGGGGGAAAAAATGCATATAAAATAAATGCATTAATTCTCTACAAGATCATGAATGCACTATGACATTAATGGTAATAAAATTTATGACTTTCTTAAAATAAATATGTAATTTCAATTAATTAATATTATACAGTTAGATACAGCAATTAGAAGACTTAGTTAGATTAGTTGCATATTACTCGTAAATAATATGAAATTAGGGAATTATGTTGAAATAATTCTTGAATGTAGGTATTTATTTGCACACTTCATCACAAGTAGTTTCTTACGTGTGCGTAATCGTTCAACCTTTTTTTTTTTTTTTTTCAACTGGCACGGCAAAGTGACTCCACTGTACCTGATGGTAAGCACAGTGGAGTCCAAAAAATTAATACCGACCAGCGAGAAACGATATGGTCACCCGCTGGTCGACACAATCATGCCGGCCTGCACAAATGCTTCTTCACGCTTCGCTTAAAGGATCCAGGGTCATAGAACCTGCACTATTCCAGCATTAAGGACTTGGCATAATCCTTCTCAGCGGTGCTCGTGCCCAGCATCGGGGTGCATGTATATTGGCTGATATACATAGTTTGATAAACTGTGCTAGCATATTTTTAAGAGAAAAAACTATACCAAAAACCTAAAAAAACACATATCTTTGTATCAACTGTAGTATAAGTACTTCCGTGAAGGAGCGAATGTTTCGTATTTAGTTCTCTGGGACAAATGAAAGTCATAACTGACTCAAACTTGTTGAAGGACACACGTCTACTTACTAGATACAAGAACTCTTTTTGCATACTTTTTTTTCATTTCGTAAATTATTACATTATAAAACGTAGTAAGTATCAGTGTCCTGCATGGCTATTAAATGATAGAGCCACACCCTAAAAAGATGAGACAACATGTAGGCTTACTCGAGATGGTGCCTTATTAAAAGAAAAGCGAAATGAAGCAGAAAAGCTGCACTTCATCATGAGCGTAATTAGCAAAAGCTGCATTTATTAGAGTTAGGGTATAGTAGATATACTCCCATTCACACCCAGTACATCTACCGAAAAATACCTTTCATGACGACACAACTTAGTGGCACCTTCCGAGACAAGCCCTAGGATACTCGGTTACGAAAAACCGGGTATAATAGTATCTTTTTTTTTTTTTCCCGCGGGGAAAATCCTATTTACGGACGGTGTGTCGGACTCACCGGCGCCTTCCGACCCAGCATGGATGTTACTGCCCGTTGTCGGGCGGCCGCTGGGCCGGGTCCCTACCAAATATCAATGCGCCGTAATACCGACTAAAAACCCCGCGACGGCCACCATCAGCGCATTCAACGAGACGGCCCCGGAATACCCTGAAGCCAGAGCTATGGATTGACCCGGGACCGCCTCTGCGCGGTGCCAAAAGGCACACTGAAACAATTGTTACCCCTCGGGGGCCGCCAAGGTAGGGACGGCGGCCCCGCGTGGCCTCTGGGCGCCGGGCTAGATGTTCACCCGGCGCCTCCTACGTCGCCTGTTGCGACGAGCGGGATCAGTCTGCTCCCGATCCCGCTCCGCGCTCTCCTTCTGCGAAATGACACGTTCGCAGAAGGAGAGGGGTATAATAGTATCTGCTGGTGAAAAGTATCCATTTCTAGCCCCACAATACTTATCTTCTAATATCAATGCGGTCACTGTCTTGACACCTTTTTTTAATCTATTGCAGACCCAGACAATTATTTGTAATCTATAAATACAAAGAAAGCTTTATGTTAGGGTTATAACAACTATCTTTCTAGCCTCAACTATATTCTTGGTCTCAAGACCTATTATTATATTGCGTATATGTGTGAAACAATTGCTATTCATGTACCTACTTATTTTTGTCTGATCAATGTTTCTAAGAAATAAAGTTTTTATTCGAGTCCTATTCGGTCACACACCCACTCAACGTGCCTCAGGAAACTCAGATCAGAAGGTGGAAGGCTAATATTAAAAATTTGTCCAACATGCTCGTTGAATCGCAGGGACGATTGGCAACATGAATGGCTTTCGTGATCATCTTTACTTTATTCATGAAATTAGATAGCTTAAGAAATGAAGAAAGTAACCCCACGACTAAAGCTACATTTAAAAGGCACTTAGGGCTTTTCTTGACTTTGATTACGTCTAAGTAAACTAAATAGTGTAATGTTCCGCTTTTTCTTGTTGAAGACTTAAATTCTTTGATGAAGAGAAAATACTTAGTTTAATTGTCGCAATAAAGGTTTTTAGAAATAGAAATGAAAAATAATAATGTATCCTTTATCGTACAGTCTCGATCAACGATATTTTTTAAAGTCGGTTGTTATTAACATTGCTTTGTAATGTTATGTGTGTGAAGATAAAACGGATACGGATGCTTGTACCCCCCAAGGTGTAGGCTTACTGCAATAACGATCATATTTGCGATCCAATTCCCAAGTAAAAGAGGTCGAACATATCGCAGTTTTTAAGCTCATTTCCGGCTTCCACGCCGCTACTAATATTTTTCTAATAGAAAAATCCCTTAAAACCTTGCCTGAATCGAACCCGACACATCTAGATCGCGGCAACATGCGTGCATGAGACGTGTCAGCGAAGTTTGTTCCGGAATTCCTTCATTTTGACCAAAAGAACCGTCGCATTTTTTGGTTAAAAACTACACCACAATCATGCCTCAACCACCATATTCATCGGATTTGGCCCTATGTAGCTTTTTCTTATCTGATGGGGATTAATATGGAGAGAATAACATATAAATTTTGATGAATTAAAAATATATTTTCTTAAAGATACAAAGTAACCTTAATTTTTGAACACACCTCGTTTAGGTACCTACTGTAATTAGTATTTCTGTTGTGTTTGCCCTTAACCATCACATAAGATCGACATATTGATTTTGTTTACCCTAACTTGCATGATAAGGTAAAACGAGCATTTATTTGCTTCAACGCTGAACCAGTCCTGAAAAATTCATGTAGAGAATAAAGAAATGCTGATATGAGAAACAAGAGGCTATATTAATAGAAGGTACTTTTTATACCTAAATGGTTGGACCGATATTAACCGGACTTTCACTGACCGATGATGTTATAACATGTGAAAAAAACTATTTGTGTACTACACAAAAAACGTTACTCTCGTCCAGCGGTATCAGTGTGCTCTGTGAGTCGGGTCCCAGCTCAGGCAGATTTATAAGATTTTACTCTTATAAAGTTCTCGGTATTAGCACGATGTGATGTGAAAAGACAATCTTAGTCACTGTTTCGTGGGCGTTCCTAAATGGTGAAACGGTGATTATAGAAATAAGCCTCTTACCCTTACCCTTAGACGGTATAGGTGTGCATATATACAGGGTGTATTCAGACCGTGATCGGAAAAATAAAATAAAAATACTTTTTCCTAACAACCACATACATTTTATACCTATGGTTGTCTGGAAAACTTATTTTATTTTATTTTAATTTTTGTCGGGATTTTCTTTAACGCATGGTGGTTTGTAATCACCTTAGCTATTACCTGCCTTAGTTTCAGATCACGGTCTGAATACACCCTGTATGTGCTAGATGCTAAACGAACGTGGTCTTGGCAGCTACTATTGTTACATTAATTTATGCTAACATTTATTCTCCCCAGGTGATACATCGTCGCGACGACTTTGGGGTCCCAGCGGAGAACTTCAACCGCGACTGGAGCGACTACAAGAACGGCTTCGGCGATCCCAGCAAGGAGTTCTGGCTCGGAAACGAGAACATATACATGCTCACAAACAACGATGATTACATGCTAAGAGTCGAACTTGAAGATTTCGACGGCAATAAGAGGTGAGACAAGTTTAGCACAAACGTATTTATGCTTTTTCTTTTTCGAATATTCGAATATTTTAGACCAGTTTCGAGGCAACCCTTCATAAACTTTCAAGGCTGTATTTTGTTTTGAGTTCAGTTTATAAATTAGACCAAAATTTAAAACTGATCATAATGGATTTTCTAATTTAGAAATCAACGACGAAATGTTATAGCAGGTAAAAATAGGTAAAATTATAATTTGTTTTTTTTATTCAAAAATCTAGCGCAGGCATTTGACCACGATCTCACCTGGTGTTAGATCTCATCAATTTATAATTGTAATTGCCAAGACAACATTAATGGATGTGGCTTTGATTTTTTTAGTCTTATACTATTTAGTAATTTTGGACCAGGGTTTTTTAGATGCAAGGAGCCCTTAAGATCTTGCAAAGTTCCTTTTTTTGGAACCCCAGTACCCAATTCGACGGTCGAGTCAAAAAAAACCTCGGTGGACGCGGGTTAAAGCCCCAGAGACAAGCTTATTTATTTTTGAAGTTTTAGGTGCATATATTCTTGCATGAATTAACAAGTACTTTAACAGTGAAGGAAAACATCGTGGGAAAACCTGCACACCTAAAAATTCTTATAAATTCTTAGGTGTGTACCTAGGTCGCGAACCCGCCCTAGACCAGCGTGGTGGACTATAGCCTAAGGGGCTCAGTTGTAGTGAAGGCCTGTGCCCAGCAGTGGGACGTTAATGTTCTGATAATTTTTGACGTTTAGGAAGACCAATTTATTTATAGCTTTATTTAAATAAAAATGCTGTTAATCAGATATGCGCAGTATTCGCACTTCAAAATTTATTCTGAAGCGGAATACTACAAGTTGGAGATCGACGGGTACGAAGGAAACGCTGGTGACTCACTCAACGATCCCTGGTATGGTTCTAATAACAGTCCCTTCTCAACTTACAACAGGTGAGCTTAATCTACATACCGATACATAGTCGAAACCGGATATAACGACATCGAAGGGACCGTATATTTCGGACGTTATGTCCGATAGTTGTTATAAGCAATATACACAAATAGTTGCTAGTTTATATAGAGATTCGGCCGGGACCTTGCCATTCGGTTGTCATAACCGATCCGTCGCGTCGTTATAAACGATGTCGTTATAATCGGTTTTGACTGTATTTATATAAGTCATATTATCTAAATAATCAAAATCGTAATCAAAAGTAATAGGTTCTTATTTGCCGTCTTACTCATTCAGAAAATAGTTAGAATATATATATAGCTGATACATAGTCGACACTACAAATAGTCTAGATTTTTGCAAATACAAAACGATAGGAGGAGTTTAAATGGACACAACGAAACACATTTATTTATTTATTGATGTTTAAAATATTTTGTTTCATTTGTTTCCGGACCTTGGAAACGAGACAATTCGTACTTTCATTTTATCTTTCTCATAGACCATCCTTTCCAAGATACAACACTGAAAGACCTTGATTGCATGTTGCAGAGATAACGACAGGTCGTCATTGAACTGCGCGTCGATGTTAAAGGGCGGTTGGTGGTGGAAATCGTGCGGGCGCGGCCTTAACGGCCTTTACCTACATGACCCGCAAGACCTCACGGCCAGACAAGGTAACCGAACGTTGTTACAATCGCACTGTACGCTAATCTAGAGCGTTCTGTCGTGCATCGATTTCGAAGTATTCGATTATATCAATCGATTAAAACACTCATAATCGATAGGATGTAAATGCTAATAGTGTTGCGTATGCGGAAGATATTTACATTTGTGATCTACGTAAATTGAACAACTACTTAAAAGGATTGGAAGAATTTGAAAAGCGCGGGAAACTTCGAGCTTAGTGGACGTGATTTTCAATATTTTTAACTTTTATATTTAATTCTGACTATCAGTGGAGTAATTTGTATATATTTTTTCGTAGTTATTTAGTATATTAGTTTTATTCATTATTAGTTTCATTTAATTCATCATTCTGGTAAGTTTTTTTTAAATATTTAGTAAGGGTTTTGCAAATGAATGATCCGCCTGATCCGGGGGGATTTGTCCCCCCGGCAGGCAATTTCGTAACAATAGATGATACAAACATCACAAATACCAATATCTCCGAGTCGGGAATGGAGACGGACGGCTCAGTTTCGTCCCGTCCTCTCAAACGCAGTCGCCGACATCTCTGTAAAACATGTAATAAAAGAAGGAAAAAACAAGGGGCTAATTATTCACTATCTGATTGTGCCTGTTCCGACCATCTGCAGCCGGAACAATCACAACCAATCAACACAAAGTCTATAATTGAAAAGGAATCTCCTCAGAGCAAGATTCCCGCGCAAACCGTGGGAAGGAAATTATACGATAGGAGTGATAGCGCTCCCTACATTATTCACTTACAGAAAAATATTACTTCGCCAGATGACTCCTCCGTATTGCATCCGCTTGCATTTGGGAAGTTTTTAAAGAAATATAATTTTAAAAATATAATTAATGGCAGTGTGAAAAAAATTGGGAGAAATAAAATTTCGCTGGCTTTCTCGACTCATGTAGATGCCAATTCTTTTATCGACCATGAAAGTCTAAGCAAAAATAATTTTAATGCCTTTATTCCTTCCTTTAATGTAACAAGAATGGGATTAGTACGAGGGCTACCAGCCGAGTGGTCTCCAGAAGAAGTTATTGATAATGCTTCAGTGCCAATAGGTTGTGGTCCAATTTTAAAAGTTAGAAGATTGAATTTTAAAACATTGGTAGATGGAGAGGTTACATGGAAACCATCACAAACAGTGGTGGTTACTTTCGATGGCCAAGTTTTGCCAAAAAGAATTTTTGTATGTTACAATGCATTGTCAGTAGAATTATATATTTACCCTACAATCCAATGTTTCAATTGTTGTCGGTTTGGTCATACTAAAATGCAGTGTAGATCCACTCCTCGCTGCTACAAATGTGGACAAAACCATTCTGGACAGTCTTGTAATATCGATGAACATGATGCTTATTGTTGCTTGTGCACTGGCCATCATTTTGCCATAAGCAAAGTCTGTCCTGAGTTGTTGAGGCAAAAACAAATAAAAACTCATATGGCGCAGAGTTCTCTGTCTTACGCAGAGGCTAACAAACTGGTCCCACCATGCACAAAATCTTATGCCGATGCCCTGACATCCCTCCGACCTAAAGCTTTACATGATAGCCCTCCCATTTTTAACCAATTATCCAACAGCCAGTCTGTAAGTTATAAAAAAACTATCTTCCGCAAGCCTCGTTCATCGCCTACAGGCCATGTTCACGGATATGACAAGGAAGCCCATAAAGCTATCATTAAAGATTTCTCTATGCCTCAACCTTCAAACGGTTGTGCATACAATACCAGCAACAGTCAACCTGAAAATGTAAATGATACACAATTTAACCTGAAGGAATTTATTACTTGTTTATTTAATCTTTTTACTAAATTTAATGTCTCACCGTCCAACGTTGCCCCCCTTCTGGACCTACTCCCACCTATTTTAAACAATGGACAATCAGTCAACAAATATAATTCAGTGGAATTGCCGCAGTCTGATTAATAAAAAGTCTGAACTTATTTATTTAATTAATACACATAAACCTTTTGCATTTGCACTATCTGAAACTTGGTTAAAATCAAATTATGTTTTTAAAATTCATGGATACATAACTGTGAGAGAAGATAGGTCTGATGGGTATGGTGGTGCTGCTATACTCATTAAAGATTCTATCCCCTTTTCCAAAATATCTTTACCTTCTCACAGTGAACAAATATCAATTGTCGCTGTAACTGTAAATAATACTTCTTTGGTATCTATTTATATATCTCATCCTTCCTCTTCCATACTTAATGAAATTAACATTCTTCTTAAATACATTCCTAGACCTCTTTTATTACTAGGTGACTTTAATTGTCACCATCAATCATGGGGTAGCTCTATATCCACTTCTTATGGGGAAGACTTACTTGAAATATTAGATAGACACAATCTCTGTACATTAAATACAGGTGGTCCAACTCGTCGCAGGGATCCTAACCATTCTAATCAAAGTGCTATAGACCTCTCTATCTGCACTCCTAATCTTGCATCTATTCTTTCATGGTGTACTCTAACTTCTACATTTGGGAGTGATCATTTTCCAATCATAATTTCTTACCCATTACCAAATACAAGTACCCAAAAGAAAAAGTCCAACATAAAATATAAACTCCCACCCAGATGTAGTAGTGTCTGGGAAGTTTATAAAAAAAAGGTTGACAGTCTTCTCTCATCTCTACCTATTGTGACTGATGGATGTGAGCATGATTGTGCTGAAACTTTAGCCCTCACATTAATTTCCGCTGCAGATGAAATATTTCCTATTAAAAAAAATTCTACCGCCAGAAACCTTCCTATGCCACCTTGGTGGGATTCTGATTGCAGTGAAGCTATCAAAAAACGTAAAAAAGCTGAACAAAAATACAGCAACAACATGACACAGGAAAATTATACGTCACTCTCATATATAATTGCACAAACACGTAAGCTTTTCAAAAAGAAAAAAACTCAGGGTTGGCATAATTTCTGTGCTTCAATTTCTCCTAACACCCACCCTTCAGTTATTTGGCGTAATATTCGAAGGTTTAGATCAGCTTTATCCAATTCCTCTTCTTCTCATATTCCTGATATGTTGGCCAATGACTTTCTTGATAAACTTGCTCCTCCCTGGGCTCCAATTAATATCACTCTGCAACTGTTGCCTCCTTCTGATACTTGTCAAACAGCATCACCATTAAATCTCCCTTTCAACCTTAACGAATTAAAGGGAATTGTTGTGAATACCGTGGATTCGGCTCCCGGCATTGATGGTATTCCATATTCCTTTTTTTCTAACATGAGTGATAATGCTCTTAATTATTTCCTAGATCTTATTAATTCTATAATTAAATCAGGGAATATCCCACGACAATGGAAACGGCAAATAGTGTTGCCAATCCTTAAACCACATAAAACTCCATCTGAAATTACTTCATATCGTCCTATTGTATTGTCTTCGGTATTAATTAAATTAGCCGAACATTTAATAAAAAACCGCCTAGAGTGGTATGTCGAAAATAAAGGGCTGTTGGCAGATTCCCAATATGGTTTCAGAAAGGGCAAAAGTACTGTAGACTGCTTAAGCATTTTTACGTCGCATGTCCAATTAGCTTTCATAAATAACCGTTCCATTGTAGCTGTATTCTTAGATGTTAATGCGGCCTATGACAATGTACTCCCGTCAATCCTGCAACATAAATTGCGCTCCCTTGAGGTGCCTATTAATATTTCTAATTTTATACATAATTTATTAAACGAACGCTCAATAATTTTAATGTCTGATAAACAGCTAGATCGTGTTGTTTGGAGAGGACTTCCGCAGGGTTCAGTCCTTAGCCCGCTATTATATAATATATTTACTTATGATTTGGCCTCCTACATTAATAGTAATAGTGATGTTCAAGTTTTACAATATGCGGATGACTTACTGTTATACTATTCTTCCGATTCCATTGAGCACTCTTGTTCTGTTATTAATTCTGCTTTAACTTCCCTAAAATCATGGCTGACCACCAATGGGTTAGATATTTCCCCCTCTAAGAGTGCAGCCGTTTTATATACCCGTAAGAGAAATCCGCCTGTTATTAACATCGTCTATAACAACTTTGTCATCCCGGTTAAAAATAATTTCAAATATTTAGGTGTCATTTTAGATTCAAAACTTTCTGGTGCTCCTCATTGTGACTACGTTATAGAAAAGGTTGAACGCCACTTAAACATGCTGAGATGTTTGTCAGGCGTATGGTGGGGTAGTCACCCTTTCTCGCTAAAGCTTATATATAATGCTATAATCCGAAGTATTTTTGATTATGGTATGTTTCTCCTAGAACCGGGTAATGTAAATTCTTTTAAAAAAATAGACCGCTTACAGTCTAAAGCTTTACGCATTATAGCAGGGGCAATGAAATCTAGTCCGATTAATGCATTACAAGTAGAATGTGGGGAAGCTCCGTTGTACTTGAGAAGGCAATTTCTGTCCGACAGATATGTATTTAAAATTTCACAATTTTCAAACCATCCTCTCTTTCCAATACTCGATTCTATCCAAACCTTTACTCATGCTTCTAACTTCCCATACAAATCTCTACCATGTTTAATTAAAAGTTATCAAAAATTCCTGTCTCTATCTGCTCCCACTCATCATTCTAATAAACTCCCCATATTTAACAACACCTATGACTCTTTAGTCTATTGTCCTAAAATAATTTACAACAGTATTAATAAAATAAATCCTAATATTAAAATTGAGTTTAACAAGTTTATTTATGAAAATTTTGAGGATTTCCACCATTTATATACAGACGCATCCAAAATCTCTCCATCCCAATGTGTAGGTGTTGGGGTTTTTCACTCGCAATTCAAAATTGTACGAAAAATTAAGCTTCCTAAAGAATCTTCTGTCTTCACAGGTGAATGTTTTGGTCTACTAAAGGCGCTTGAATATGTTCTCATATTTAAACTTAATAAAGCCATTATATTCTCGGACTCCTTAAGTGCCCTTCAGGCTATTGTTAAATTCCCTTTTAAAAGCAAAAATATGTTACCAATTATATTCGAAATAAGAGAATTGACATTTAACTGTTTTCTAAAGGGCTACTCTTTAAATTTTTGTTGGATTCCCAGCCACAGTGGAATCCATGGCAATGAAGTTGCTGATAGACTTGCCAAAGAAGCGGTGCAATGTGGGGATTTGTTCCCTTTTAAAAATTACAGTCTTGATCTTTTGGCGTTGCCAAAAATGTACTTAATGGATTCTTGGAATGAGGCTTGGTGTTCCAGTTCCATGACAAAGGGACGTTATTACTCCTACGTACAACCACAGATTCCAACAAAGCCATGGTTTTGTAAAGCCAAGTTTGACAAGATGGAGACTTCCATTTTAATTCGCATCAGACTTGGGCATACTTGCTCTCCAGCCCATCTTGCGAGATTCCATATATTAAACAGCCCCATGTGCTCGTGTGGACTTGATGTCGGAGATATAAATCACATTTTGTTCTCATGTCCAAAATATAATCATCTGCCCTTTTTCAAAACCCTAATTGACCTTCGTATTCCTCTTCCTTCTTCCATTATTTCCCTTCTTAATTCTAATGACATACTTGTGTATAAATGTATAGCCTCATTTTTCATTAGTAATAACATAAAATTATAATTAATACTACAACGATATTCATCTTAGCCTTAGTACCTAGTAATGTATATATAGGATAAATATTTTGTATACTATGTTTTTTTCTATTACTTTTTTTCCCTTCTTGACGTTTAGTATGTTATACCTAAGCTCCCTGCTGATAGTTTTTAAATCATAATTTACTTTGCCTTATTTCCGGTTTATTTAAATACAGTTTCCTTACCTTTATCCAAAGTCCTACCTACTTACTTATAGCTGCTCCTACCCCAAAATGACGTCCTAAGAAGCTGTCGATTAATATATAAATTACTTGTCTTTGGCTAGATGCACAAGATGTGCGGAGCCATCAGAAGAGAAAAAAAAAAAAAAAAAAAAAAACTACTTAAAAGTTACAACACTGATTAATAGTAAGATTATGTGAAATGAAAAACATGGTAATGATAAAACCAACGAAGGGTTGGTGCAGCTAAATAATAAAATTAAAATATTTAATATTTGTATGCACAAAATAATATTAAAATGCCTTTCATTTCTTAAAAAAAAATACTGTACCTATGTACCTACATTTATATTTCAGACAACTATAATTTGAATTTCAAAATTAATAAAAATTGTTATAGAATCATGCATTAAATAAAGTATCGCCTATTAACGCTGTTGGTTTATTAACATTTAATTATTATCTATTCTTGATAATCATATAATTAAATATTATCCATTTAATTAAGGTTGGGTATCCATTACAGATACCTACACTTACTTATTTATTTAATAAACAATAGGTACCATACTTAATCCTGTAAATTATTAAATTCCAATCAAAATTTTGTGTAGGTATTATTCTTTAACATTTGTGATCAAGAAAGTACGCTTATTTATTTAATAATTGTGATAAAAAGCATTTTCCTATTTTTCTTAGCACAAACGACTCAAGTCTCAAACGTAAAGCAGTTAATTTTAACTCTTCATGACGCCATTTTGTCGCGATCACAGAAACAAAATACTCGACACAGTATTAAAATACTTTTTTTTACAGGCATCGTGTGGTTCCGCTGGCGCGGTTGGGACTACACGCTCAAACGTGCATCCATGATGATCAAGCCTAAAGGCCTGCAGCCCAATACGTGAAAGGCTCAATCAAGCGTTTGGTGCTATTAATGAAGCTTATGTTCACTCATTATGTGGATTCGACATAATCTCGCCTATGATAGACATTGTATAATAGCATACTTCGTTAGTAAACAAACCTGCACATTTATTATTCAATCGGCATTTTCAGATAGAGTTTTAAAAGTATTCCTCTAATAATGGTACAAAACAGTGCATACAATTTGTTGGTTGGAAGCCGACGATCAATCACATCGTCCACAAAAATAATTTATAAAATAATTCGCACTTTTCTAATTAGGGTTAACGATAAAATGAAAGAACATTTCGCTAAAATCCTTTAATAGACATAATTCCACAAATATTTACAGACTAAAAGAATCCATGTAATGACGGAACTGGCAGACAAATAATCGCTCAACCTATCTCTGTAAATATATTTCCCTTATCATTTATATCATCAAACCATGTTAATCTCCATTGTAAATCGATAGATGAACCCATTTCGAATTGTACATAACAGATGTTAGACTACGCTCTATCGAAGTGCCACATCACACCACAAATTTCATTAATTTATTACTCATTTTACACTTGATACATCAAATCTCTCGTTAATTAGGTTTATAATTTAGTTTTAAGTGGAGTATGTATAAGATGTAAATAATTATTGTATACAATGGTCATTGATTAAGATTGTAAGCGAAATATCGTGTACTTTACGACAAACCCATTTGAAATCGCAGCATCTTGTATCATTAATTTATAGTAATTTAGAGACACGTATTTTTTTCTATGGATTAAGTTATATTTTCAGACGCACATTTCCTATGAATATATTAATCGCACATACACATAAAATGTACCTGACATGTATCCATTTAGCCGCATTATTCGTAAAATTGTATTTTCTAACATTTATACGTGAAGACAAGTTAACAAATAGTGTTATATACTCATATGACGAGCTACCGGCTACACTACATACTAACAATGAGATTACTGCACTTAAACTATAAATATTAGTAAATGCTCGATCTATGCCGCATGTGCTCCAACTGCTTCTGTGACAACTTGTGTGATCGATTGCTTGGCATGCCTCTGCCGAGCGAGTTACACGCATCATTACTGTTACATAATAAATTTATATAATAATAATTCTAGTTTTATTTTACATGGGGTACCCGGAATCTGGTTGAGTTCAATGCCAAGAAAACCCAGGTCTGTGCGTTTTCGTGCAAAAAAATCCCCGTTTTCTCCTCTCCCCAATTTTCAGGGCATTTCACTCGCAATGCGGAACGGCCTTAATATCCTAGGTGTGGATATCCGCTGCGATCTTAATCCAAGGACTCACATCGAGGGCATTATATCCGCCACTTCACGCAGGGTCGGAATCCTGAACAGGGTGCGCCGGTTTTTCACGCCCGGTCAGATTTTCCGCTTATACAAAGCGCAGGTTCGGCCGGGCATTGAATACTGCTCGCACCTCTGGGACGGTTCCGCCAAATACCTTCTCGATGCCTTGGATGGATTGCAGCGGCGTGCCATCCGCATTGTGAATGATGCAGACGTCACAGCCAACTTGGAGCCGCTACAGTTGCGCAGGGACATTGCGATTAGCGTGTTCTACCGTCTGTATCATGGTGAATGCTCTGAAGAATTGTTTAAGCTTGTCCCATCCTCTCCTTTCCTCACCTTTTGGACTCCACTGTGCTTACCATCAGGTACAGTGGAGTCACTTTGCCGTGGCAGTTAAAAAAAAACTACTTTATTGAAATACTACATTAAATGCAATGAAGCGAATAATACATAATAGAGTATATTTAATATTAAGTACGAATCGATATGATTATATTATTTAAATGTAAAGAATATGCAGATACGCTGCAGTGAATCGAGATAGTTAATTTATATCATATTTTTACACACAAAAGATATGAGATTGACGCGATCACATAATACCATTAAAGCTGAAATTTGGCAAATTTCATTACACTTTATTTTTGGACAAATTTGATCGATTATAATGTGTGGCGTAAATCTTAAAAACCGTTTATCATCCTATGAATTCAGTGATTTCATGTCAAAATCTAACTCTACCACGATTTCTATAACGACATTACTTATTAAATTTCTTTAAAAATCCTACTAATTTGACCAAGCACTTACCAAAACGTAAATTATTAATAGCATTCTATACTCAGACAATAAACAGTTGGCACAAATCCATAGCTAATAACATCAAGTACTATGGTGTTGGCTTACCACGAGCTAAAGACGTATCTAAACATTCATATCGTTTCTATGATAAGCGAAAAAGTATTTAAAATACAATAATATTAAAAATTTAGGAGTCTCTCTTATCCAGATCCTTGAGTTCATCTATGTCCAAGTCTATTTCCAGTGAGTCAGGCGAGTCCTGCGGTTGAAGAAGCATTTCATCGTGGGCGCTGTCCATCAACAAATCCGGTACGTGGAAGGTGTCATCCTTCATTTCATCCATAATGCTTGAGCTTGGGTGTTCATCCTCTATATTTTGTTGCGAATCTTGGTCTCTATATATGGCGTTAAGGTCCGCCAGTGTGCATTCCATGTCCTCTGTTTTAGAAAGGACGCGTGACGGGCTCGATTGCGAAACCCGTCGCGGGCCCCGGCAGGTAGCTGCCGTGGAGGGCCCGCTCTGGGCTTCCTGTTATACTTTCAACTTCTTCATGCCCTTCTTCTGGACGCGGATCTTGGCCTTCTCGTACATTGGAATCAACTTCTTCTCCCTTCCTAACACTTTGAACAGAGAAATTAAGAACGGGAAGTAATTATGACGCCTGCGCGCCATCTCCAGCTTATACTTCCTAGTCTTCACGTCCTCGTAGTCGATCAACATTTTAAGACGAGGTATTTGAATCTCTTCGCGATCAGTATCAATAATTATTCCCGCTGGTTCCTCGAGAAGAAGTTGCTCCAGCTGCCTCTCGTAAATCATCTTCCTATCCGACACCAAAGCCATTAAGTTGAAGTGTATTTCACCTTCCGTGTAACTGTAATATTAAACCGATTTTATTAAAACTACCAACATTGTTTTTAGTTACTGGGCATAAAAAAATACTTGCACATTAATTCTTTTCATGATAATGGGTCGGACAACGTCCAACCAGTCCCGTTCAGGATCTATAGCGCCGTGATCAATAGGACCGTCCTGCAAGCCATCCAGTTCGTAGAGGCGGCCGTCAATAGGCATGTATCCGATAAAATGATATGCGTCTTCATCCTAAAATATAAGCAACAATTAATTATGTCTGTATACAAAAAAGAATGATTCTACGAAAAATTCTAAGGAATGTATCAGGTGTGTAATCCGCCAACCCGCACTAGGCCAGCGTGGTGGACTAAGGCCTAACGCTTTCAAATTTAAATGAGGGACATGGCCGGCAGTGGGACGTATATGGACTGATGATAGATACATTACCTTGACAGGCAGTTTGCGATCAAGCTCAAACAGATTCTGCTGTGCCATTGAATTGTGAGCATTGCGGATCGTTTCAGAATTACTTAGAGTGAGGCCCCGCATCTTAGGATCGAATGACATGCTGAATTCTTTCAACTTGGTCAATTCAGGACCTAAATCAAGGTCAGGGTGACGACAGTTCAACAATAAGCTGATCACTGCTTGTGTTGCGCAAGCATTGTTGATTACCTGAAATAATAAGCCATTGTTAATAAAAAAATACCCAAAAACACAGGGTTGATGTACGATCAACATTATTAATTGTACAAATTAACACACCTGCTTGGCAAAGTAAATTTTCTCCAAGCGTTTATCTGTTACGACCTCTGATGGCGGTTCCTCATGTTGCAAATGTTTGAAGAGAAATATTAGTCCATGCACTGGTCTGAAAACAAAATGTATTTTAAATTTGTTTTTACGATTATTTTGCTCCAAAGACAAGTCAGTGTTGTTTTTCTTAAAACTACCTTAAATTCTCGAAGATCGAATCCTCGATTGTCCATAACTCCTCCACCTGCACACCTTTGGCACCTGAGTCATAACGAAATTATTAAAATTTATAATTATATATCCACTATAATAACATTTAATTACTTGATAGAAATAAAATAACATTACCAAACTTTCTGATGAGTTGTGTGAAAACCCCAGGATCACTTTCAATGAGACACCAGTCGCCAGCAGATCCCATTTTGAATGGATCCCACTGTACAAAACAAAAATTAAAGTACAATTAATATCACATGTTCAATACATGTATGGTATTAGAAAAAAATACATACATAAACAATTAGAACTTTCCAGATTTAAAAAAAAGGTAGATAGACATTAACAGCAAAGATGGTTAAAGCTTTATGCTACAATTTCCAACATTCAATATAAAAAAACTAAGTGTTCAAGCAACACAAGACTACCACAGCCAACTATCGCTTTTATATTTATATTAACTGAAAACATAGCACACTCAATAATAATTTCAATGAAAGATTTCCTATAAAAAATATATTTAATTATAATTATACAATATTTGCAAAACTTACACCACAATGACATACATACAAACATTCATTTTTATATAAATAGATTACTTGCAAACCTGCACTAGGCCAGCGTGGTGGACTAAGGCCTAAACCCTCTCATTTGTAGAGGAGGCCCGTGCCCAGTAGTGGGACGTATATGGGCTGATGATGATGAGATTACTTGCATTCCAGTAATGTAGATTTAAAATAAAGCTATGGAATTATTATCATTTTTCATTGGACCTACAGTATACAACTCTGGGATAATAACCTCTCATTCCAACATCAGAATAATATGAGGATTCCAAAACAAGTCATAACCATAGTCAAACAGGAAATTCTTTGCCACACCAAATCCTACATGAATACACACTATCCTATCGTAATGGAAGAAAACCAAATGACACACAGACTCAAGCCAATGATGCCCCAAGACACATTGAAATTGTAATGAAATTAAATAGGATGCGACTCAGGTTGCATGTCAAGCATGACAGTCACTCACCACATTCACTGTTAAATGTCCCAAGGCCGACAGAATGCAGTGACAGGAGAGAAGCGCAATCAGATCAACATCAAATCTAGCTAATTGGTAGTTTTGAAATATTGATAAATGTTTGCCCAATTTTTATGTTCTATGCCATTCTAAATAAATAAAATATTTTAGAAGTGTGTGTAATCTATATTTAATATTATATGTTATGTGCAAAATCATTTCATTCAATTATTATTGACAAAATTACAAGAGATGAAAATTAAAGATATGCACATATTCTGCAAGTCAAATCTAAAATTACTTTCACTAGGGTTGACAAAACACACAAACATATTGAACACAAAGAAATAGGAAATACCTGATATTCACTATATTACACTTGCAGGATTTCTGTTTTTCATCAATTTCCCAACATTTCAAACCCGTCATAAGTCTATTAACCAGTCTTAACTTTTAACTCACTGGATATTTTATAAGAGCATATTAAATAAGACACTATAAAAAAAGCTCCTCTTGAAAGTTTTTTTCTTACAAGATAACACAAGCTCCTCGTTTTCAATCACATTGTATTCCATCCTAAAACACTAAATGTCTTCTTCTTAACATATTTAAATACCAAAGGTATATGGCTATTATGGCTATATTAATATCAAAATATGATAAATTGGGTGAGTTCACCCATTAGAATATACATCGAACTTCTGATTGTTACTTAGTAATAAATATATCTAAGGTTGATTTCTTATCTTCCTTTGTGCCTTAAGACTCAGTAATGCTATCACACTGACTTGCGATATGACCTAACATGGAACAATTTGTGCATATTATTAATGGGCGTGGACAATGCCTCAAAACATGTCCTGTTTTCTTACAATTAAAACACCTGACATTCTGTCTAAAATATGAATATGAAGATGTGCCAAAATTGTTTCTTGTTGTTGGAAAATCATGTAGCCCATTTGCACTATCAGCATTGCGTAAGTATGCCAACAAATTATCTTGGTCTTGAAACTGAGCTGCTTCAGCTCCTAGTCTTATGGGCACATCATTAATCCCAAATATGATGCAATCTAATGCTCTTTTCCCTTGAATGTCACATCTATTCAACAAGGCAACTTTGTCATAGTAATAGTCTTCAAGGCAATCCCCTAATCTTGCTCTTTTATTGAGCATTTCTTTGAGCATTAGCCCATAGTTTTCAACAGAGGGAAAAGCTGCCTTCAGCTTTTCTTGCCACTCATTCCAATTATATTTGATGGTAGTAAGACCATCATACCATCTCTTTGCATTACCAACAAGCTTAGGTATCATATACTGGATGATCTGTTTATCCGACCAGCCATATATACTGGCAATCTCATTAACTTTGTGAATCCAATTTTCAATATTTTGGCTTTTTGAAGAAGGATCAAATTCCGGAATATTTTGCCTACCCAATATTTCAGGTCTTTTATCTGCTGCCATAGAAATGATGTGATCATATGGACAGTTGGTTACGCATTGGGTAGATACACTTACACTGCTACTGTTGCTAGCCAAATGTATCTGATTGTCGCCCTGAATATTTTGCCTAGTCTGTGGCTTGGGGCTGAAAGACCTCAATCTGATTCTCGGTTCAAAACTATTGGATGCAATGTTCTGTCTGTCCATGCTACGGCAGCGTATATTTGATCTTGATCTAGATCTAGTCCTGCTCCGGGACCGATTTAGAGGCGACCGATTTACAGAATTCGCGTTACTCATTGTGGATTCTATTCCACTTCAGAACTAAGGAAGATACAACACAACACAAGGTTCTCCTGAATATTATACTCTTTTACACTTTGTTAGAATAATTCTTTAGTTTAATTACTCATTCGCAATACCGATACTTTGATTCGGACCTCAATATTAATAGCTTACGATATGAAACTACAGCGCAAAAGAAGGCGCTAAGAAGGCGTCTAACAACAGCGCATGCGCGGTGTGGGCGTACGTAATTTCATAATCAATAAATCCCGTAGACACCGGGACCTTTATCAGCCACCATATTGGTTTCGAAATCGATAGGCTAGCAAGACTATTCTGTCACAGTACAACTATTAAGATTTGCTTAGAGAAAAATAATACTTTTACGACAGAAGTTGTTGCGCCCGGAAAAGCTTTAATAGATATGTCGACCGTAGCGCCACCTACCAGGTCCAATTGTGTTTTGAAAACATCCAGGAACCCATTAGAATATACATCGAAAATTTCATCCCAATCGGTCCAGCCATTTAAGAGGAGTTCGATGACTTACATACAAACATTCATTTTTATATAAATAGATTACTTGCCAACCTGCACTAGGCCAGCGTGGTGGACTAAGGCCTAAACCCTCTCAGTTGTAGAGGAGGCCCGTGCCCAGTAGTGGGACGTATATGGGCTGATGATGATGATGGTGCTGATGAGATTACTTGCATTCCAGTAATGTAGATTTAAAATAAAACTATGGGATTATTATCATATTTCATTGGACCTACAGTATACAACTCTGGATAATAACCTCTCATTCCAACATCAGAATAATATGAGGATTCCAAAACAAGTCATAACCATAGTCAAACAGGAAATTCTTTGCCACACCAAATCCTACATGAATACACACTATCCTATCGTAATGGAAGAAAACCAAATGACACACAGACTCAAGCCAATGATGCCCCAAGACACATTGAAATTGTAATGAAATTAAATAGGATGCCACTCAGGTTGCATGTCAAGCATGACAGTCACTCACCACATTCACTGTTAAATGTCCCAAGGCCGACAGAATGCAGTGACAGGAGAGAAGCGCAATCAGATCAACATCAAATCTAGCTAATTGGTAGTTTTGAAATATTGATAAATGTTTGCCCAATTTTTATGTTCTATGCCATTCTAAATAAATAAAATATTTTAGAAGTGTGTGTAATCTATATTTAATATTATATGTTATGTGCAAAATCATTTCATTCAATTATTATTGACAAAATTACAAGAGATGAAAATTAAAGATATGCACATATTCTGCAAGTCAAATCTAAAATTACTTTCACTAGGGTTGACAAAACACAAACATATTGAACACAAAGAAATAGGAAATACCTGATATTCACTATATTACACTTGCAGGATTTCTGTTTTTCATCAATTTCCCAACATTTCAAACCCGTCATAAGTCTATTAACCAGTCTTAAATTTTAACTCACTGGATATTTTATAAGAGCATATTAAATAAGACACTATAAAAAAAGCTCCTCTTGAAAGTTTTTTTCTTACAAGATAACACAAGCTCCTCGTTTTCAATCACATTGTATTCCATCCTAAAACACTAAATGTCTTCTTCTTAACATATTTAAATACCAAAGGTATATGGCTATTATGGCTATATTAATATCAAAATATGATAAATTGGGTGAGTTCACCCATTAGAATATACATCGAACTTCTGATTGTTACTTAGTAATAAATATATCTAAGGTTGATTTCTTATCTTCCTTTGTGCCTTAAGACTCAGTAATGCTATCACACTGACTTGCGATATGACCTAACATGGAACAATTTGTGCATATTATTAATGGGCGTGGACAATGCCTCAAAACATGTCCTGTTTTCTTACAATTAAAACACCTGACATTCTGTCTAAAATATGAATATGAAGATGTGCCAAAATTGTTTCTTGTTGTTGGAAAATCATGTAGCCCATTTGCACTATCAGCATTGCGTAAGTATGCCAACAAATTATCTTGGTCTTGAAACTGAGCTGCTTCAGCTCCTAGTCTTATGGGCACATCATTAATCCCAAATATGATGCAATCTAATGCTCTTTTCCCTTGAATGTCACATCTATTCAACAAGGCAACTTTGTCATAGTAATAGTCTTCAAGGCAATCCCCTAATCTTGCTCTTTTATTGAGCATTTCTTTGAGCATTAGCCCATAGTTTTCAACAGAGGGAAAAGCTGCCTTCAGCTTTTCTTGCCACTCATTCCAATTATATTTGATGGTAGTAAGACCATCATACCATCTCTTTGCATTACCAACAAGCTTAGGTATCATATACTGGATGATCTGTTTATCCGACCAGCCATATATACTGGCAATCTCATTAACTTTGTGAATCCAATTTTCAATATTTTGGCTTTTTGAAGAAGGATCAAATTCCGGAATATTTTGCCTACCCAATATTTCAGGTCTTTTATCTGCTGCCATAGAAATGATGTGATCATATGGACAGTTGGTTATGCATTGGGTAGATACACTTACACTGCTACTGTTGCTAGCCAAATGTATCTGATTGTCGCCCTGAATATTTTGCCTAGTCTGTGGCTTGGGGCTGAAAGACCTCAATCTGATTCTCGGTTCAAAACTATTGAATGCAATGTTCTGTCTGTCCATGCTACGGCAGCGTATATTTGATCTTGATCTAGATCTAGTCCTGCTCCGGGACCGATTTAGAGGCGACCGATTTACAGAATTCGCGTTACTCATTGTGGATTCTATTCCACTTCAGAACTAAGGAAGATACAACACAACACAAGGTTCTCCTGAATATTCTACTCTTTTACACTTTGTTAGAATAATTCTTTAGTTTAATTACTCATTCGCAATACCGATACTTTGATTCGGACCTCAATATTAATAGCTTACGATATGAACCTACAGCGCAAAAGAAGGCGCTAAGAAGGCGTCTAACAACAGCGCATGCGCGGTGTGGGCGTACGTAATTTCATAATCAATAAATGCCGTAGACACCGGGACCTTTATCAGCCACCATATTGGTTTCGAAATCGATAGGCTAGCAAGACTATTCTGTCACAGTACAACTATTAAGATTTGCTTAGAGAAAAATAATACTTTTTACAAAGAAGGACACCTTACTAATATATAAATGTGGATGTAGGGATGTTGGTTACCCTTTCACGCAAAAACTATTCAACCAATCGTCATGAAACACATTGTACACATATTCTTGGAGCTATTAGAAAGTAACATAGGATACTTTTTATTTTGTTTAAATACGGAGGGTAAAAAAAATAAAAGATCTACTGAACCGATTTGAAGGACTTTTGGTATGAGGAAAGACGAGATTAGGGATGGGCGTTGATTAAACGAACTAGTTGAATCAACCGTTGACGATGAAGAAACGAACGAACGGTTGATGGGTTGTGGAAAAACTAGTTTAATTCGTAGGGCTTTTCGACCATTTATCTAGCTAGGGTAACTAAATTTCTATAAAAAAAGAGCTACTCATTGCTAACATTATCAACTAGTTTTTTAACTAGTTAAACAACGCAAAAAAACGTTTACGTTTCGTTGACGCCGAAAACGTCAACGACCTATCCCTGGACGGGATCCACCAAAGTAACATTAGGATACTTTTTATCCCGATAACATTTTGTGTTCCCGTGGGAATAGTATAGTTATAAGCACGAGAATAATTTTATAGTATGTCTTTTACGCTTTCATGCCTAAATCATTTGACTCTGTGGAGTAAAATAGAATACAACTTATTTTCTTTCTGAAGCCAACCCTGTAGTGTAGTCTACGCGGACGAAGTCGCGGGCAAAAGCTAGTATATAATAAGAATGTTCATGAACATGATTCTCTGCGACATTACTCAGCAATTTTTCATTACATATAAAAAAGCCACGTGTTGCTTGACAATTGAACTCGTCTTATATTTTAAAATGAAATAAGTACCTAATTTCAATGTATTATTTCTTAATCACTCATTGGTCGATAATACCTAATAAACACATTACAACTCTTAAAAAAAAAGATTTCGTCGATCGATATCGTTAAAAGATGCTCAAACTATTTTAAAACACATGACAATCATGAATTCTACGCTTACCTTTAGCTCGTACAGTTATTGGCCAGCCACGCAATATTTTTTGGAAATCATCTGAAAAATGAAAACACTAAATCATTGACCAACAATAATCTTGGCTCTCATAGACTCGTCCGGCCAATCGCGTGTAGCGGTTATAGAGTTATAGGTAATAGATAATCATTATTTTTTTTACTTACATCATGTTTGGTCGTCTTGTCTTTTCGCCATTTGACATATACAGATAAAGGAAGCGGGGCATGATGGGGTCTCGGGGTAAGACGGGGTACCACACAAATACAAGAAACTATACGTTTGTGAATAGAAAGCATTAAGCCAATAACAAGCCTCATACGAACAACGATCATTGCGAGAGAAATTGTAAGTGGTAGTCAAGGCGTCTTTTGTTTACAAACGGAAAACTGTTTTAACGTTCGTCGATCTAATTTTGTGTAAGGTGGTCATGATTTTAAGGTTTGGGTTCCACATTTATGTATTTTTGATATTTTATTACTAGTGTTGTTTATTTTGATATGGTATGTTGTTTGTACGAATACATTAAACAATTTATTATAGTTTCTTTCTTTTGTTCAAAGTCACCTTTTGGGGCAAGATGGGGTATTGGGTCAAAGTCAAAGTCAATTATCTTTATTCAAATAGACTTTTACGAGTTCTTTTGAATCGTCAATTTTAAGCTATTTTAAACTAAACTATAACGTTATTGGTACGGGGTATGATAGGGCATTGGAGCAAAATGGGAATTGGGCCTGGGTTCATTTAAATTTCTAAATAAATACTCCTAACATTGGTTTATTACACAAAAAATCACAAAACACAAAAATACAAAAGGGCAATGATGAAGATGCCATTTGCCTATATTGAAATTACGTAAACCGCAATTTTTGACATCGTCAGAATCTTGGGCAGGCTGGTAGCTCTGTGGACCTTAGGCTCACAATGCTTGCTGGACGTGGACAATGAAGATGCGGAGGAAATACACATTTGAGTGTTTTGTGAGAATTATTAGCTTCGTGGTCATGATCAAATTTTATTACCCCATCTTACCCCACAGTAGGGGGCAAGATGGTTTTTTGCAATGTTCCAATTAATGGTTAATAAATTGCCAAATGTGATAAGTTAATTTTGCAAAGAATGTACCAAATCATAGTTAGATAAATAACATAACGTTCCATAAATTAATAAAAGTAATAAACATAGTAATTATATTTAAGGTCGCTCAGCGAGCTATGGAGAGGGTTATGTTGGGGGTTTCTCTGAAAGATAGGATAAGAAATGATGCCATCCGTCAGAGAACCAAAGTCATAGACATAGCCCAAAGGATTAGCGAGCTGAAGTGGCAGTGGGCAGGTCACATCTGTCGTAGAACCGACAACCGTTGGGGAAAACAAGTTCTGGAGTGGAGACCGCGACTCGGCAAACGTGGTGTAGGGCGCCCTCTGGCTAGGTGGGGTGACGATATTCGCAGGGTGGCTGGCAGCGGTTGGATGAGGAGGGCCGAAGATCGAGCCATGTCCAGCAGTGGACGTAAGAAAGGCTGCTGAAGATCATGATGATGATAGTAATTTTGCTGTATTTTTGAGATTTCCCTTAAGTACCCCATCATGCCCCCCCTTACCCTACCTACATTAACAAACAATGTGCCTATTGCATGAACCATTAGGTTGAACTTGACAAAGTGAACTCTTGATTCATATATACCACAATTTATTACTCTTAATTATTGTTTTACAATTTGGAAATCCACAGCATACAATAGAATAAAAAGATAGCTTACTAACTAACGGACCCCCATTTTTAGCGATTGCCATAAGCTTAATTTAAATTTATCAATAAATACAAATAGAGTATTAACTTTAAAAAAATTACTTGCAAGCAAAAGTAGGTATGTATCTAGTTTCATTAAATTTGCCATGAAACGAATGAAAAGACTAGTTGTCAAATCAGAACGAAGAGTAAAAAAGTTTCTTGTCTTTGGCCAGGACGATTTACGATAGGGGTGTCTACTTTGAAAAAACATCGATATTTTTTTCGATTCGATAAATCGGAACTGTACATCGATGTCTTTCGATGTACCGGATGAAAACATCGATGTTTTGTAAACATCGCAATATTTTTTACAAGCTTTTATTTAACTTGCAATGTATTATTATTCGGGTGAAATCTTGCAACTCAATTTTGAAACAGATATTTTCAACCGATTAAGCTGAAATTTTGTATACAGTTTCAGTTTGGATGACATGGTTAACTTATGGTTAGCATATCCAAGATGTTGGACTATTTATTTTTAGTGCACTTCTATAATATGGGTATCAAATGAAATGACATGCTAAGAATAACTCGGAAAAATTCAAAAATAAATAAAAAAAAATCATTTTAAAAAACAAGCTTTTATTTGATGCGCTAAATAAATAAAAACTTTGAAACCCTTTTCTATGTACTTATAACGTCTTTAAGTAAAAAAAATTTTTTTTCGTTTTAGCGCATCAAATAAAAGCTTGTTTTTTAAAAAGGTTTTTACTTTTTTCTTACATTTTATTACGAAGCTGAGTTATGTCAAAAGTGATATATAAAATGATATATATACAAACAGGTTATCTTTTCAAAGTGTTCATTTTTGTACATTTAGGTTATGAAAATAGCTATATCTATAAAAAATTAATTACTATTGAAAAATAAACTTTTCTACTTTTAAACAAACAAATAGGAAAAAAATATTTTATGAAAATTTTGTAGTCAAACTTGAGTATTGGTTGTTATCGATTCGATATTTTATGAAAAAACATTGATACATCGAGTATATCAATAGCTTTTCAAAACATCGGATCGTTTCGATGTATCGCATTGTAAACATCGATGTTTTCGAATTTCGATGTATCGATGTATATCGAATATCCCTAATTAAAAAAATGTATTTGCATTTTAACCTTGTATTGAATTGAATGGTCGTATTGGTAACAATTAAAATTTTACAGAAGCGCTTAGCTAGAGACCTGTTTAAAGATTTTGTTTCACAAAGATTAAAACATTTTTTGAAATACTAATCAACTCCGCATCGTAGTTGCCGCTGCAGTATTACTAAGTAAGATTTCACAAAGTATTTTGTTATCCATTTGAAACTTAATGTTAAAAATCAAGCTTTAAAACTAACATTATTAACTATGTACTTATAAATATAAGTTAACTAATTATTGTTATTTATTATTCAATGATTTCAATTATTTCTTTGCTAGGTACATATAATAAATGAGGCTTATGATAACGGCAGATGCCTTTTGTAGTATATTTTCAAATGACACCCGTACTTTATTCAATATTACTATAGATTTAATTATATTTCTTTTCTGTTTAGCAAGGTAATGTGCTGATTATTTTTGTATGTATGTATATCTCCTAGTCGCAATATCTGATTTGATTATAAATATTCTTATTTTCTAAGCCAGGGTTTCTCAACCCCTAGGGGTTCGCCATTCGACGGCAAGGGGTTCGCGACAAGATTTACGTAATGGTGACTTTTTGCCTAGCAGGCATGTGGGGCACACATTGTGGCTACAACATACTTCGAGAATGGGTTTTCACAACCAGTCATTATAAAAACTAAATACAGAAATCGACTTGATACCAACTCAGAATTAAGGTTAAAATTGTCCAAAAATACTTCTAAAATTGGCTCCATTTGCGACAAGAATCATGAACACCCATCAGATTAATATTGAAGACATATTTCTTTTGGCGCTTCGTTATCTCTTATTGAAATAAAAACCTTATTTTCTTCAACTGACAAATTGATTATACTCAAATTTAATTAGTTACCTAACACTTAAGAAGTTTGCTGTCACCTTAAAAATTTAACAGGGGTTCGTGAAACCAAAAGTTTGAGAAACCCTGCTCTAAGACATATTATGCATACACTATGGAAATGGATCTCCATTTCAATAGTGTCAATTATCAATAAATGAGATAGATTTTGTTCTTCACAAACATATACTTGTAATATCAGATAACAAATAAAGAAAAATATATACACCCAACAGTCACATACATAGTTCTGACCTCACATTAAGATATGAGTCCTGTGTCATGGAATTAAGTATCCAAAGCATATAATATATCCAGGACATCACTTTGAACTAATTAAATATGTACACACAAAAGTCACATGAATTGAAGTTTATTTTATTATACAATACAGTAAGGATTCAATATTAACATGTTTTTTATTAGAGTAACATAAAAGCAATAGATTGAGAATTGACTGCACAGTTAGTAGACTGCTTCTGGGTCTCATGACACAAGTATGTGCTGTGCAATCTGGAGGTCCTAGTTTTGGTCAAGGTCTTATAGGATTATTCTTTACATGGGATTGATACACACTTGGTGAAATGTGCCTACCCCTTCATGGAATACATAAGTGAGGTTATGAATGAATGAGTTACCAGATAGTAGAGAGGTAGAACTTAAGTTACAAATTACATAACCAGTCAGGTAGTAACAAAAGATAATATTTGTGTCAGTGGCGTAACTATACCATCTGAGGCCCATGGCAAATACTTTGGATGGGGCCCTCCCAGTAAAAATAATCATATTGTTATTTAATTAAATTAAAAAATAATAATTTTAAAGTACTTAGGTACAAAATTATGTTAGGTTATTTCTGAGCTTGTGGCATCTTGGGCCGGGGCCCCCTCAGGTTGGGAGCCCGTGGCATTTTGCCAGCCCTGCCACCCTATAGTTACGCCACTGATTTGTGTGTATGTCATGAGTATTGGCATATGCAATTACACAGTAAAGCAGTGGCGGGACTTTAATAGAAGCCCAAAAGCCCAGTTTGCCTTTCAAAATTACGAATAATAAATATTAAGCTTTAAATATTAATTTAAACTGCAGTAAAGTTATCTCTGCAATTTTTTTTCCAAAACATGGATTGTTTATTTTAAATATATTCACAAAAAATTTGATTAGATTACCCTACTGATAAATGTAATTCTTACAATATTTATTCTGGGTACCTACACTAAAAATAAATTAATTGCTGTTATTTAAAAATGCCTACCCAAAAATGCCATGGCTTGTAAAACAGACTCAACCATGCTACTTTTGTTTTGAAAATAGATTTTTTTCTATTTTCACTTTCCACTTGTCATTTATGTTGCATACCTATTATACAAATTATTATCAATATTTACATTTATATTTTAAGTTTTTTACAGTGCATTTAATCCAGTCTTTAGTCAAGAGTGTTGATGTATGCTGAAATTAAGCAACATCAAATACAGTCAAGTAAAAAATTTGAGCAAGTGAATTTTTGTACCACAAATTACTTTAAAAATCTTTAAATAAAAAGTAGGGCACAATGTTTTTACGAAAAATCATAGATTTTATCAATGTCTAACAGGTTGCCGATAGAATTGCTTAGACTGGGCACTGGTAATAATGTAAATACTACAAACAGTAAAAGTTTTGACTAGGCCAAAAGTACTCTTGTAACTTTGAGTTTGATAAGTATGGGACAGAGAAGCAGATTAAGGGATTTTTATTTTTACAGAATTAAAAGCTTATATTTGATTATTGCAGTGGCGGTACTTCCATAGAAGCCCAAAAGCCAACCTTGCATTACAAAATGAATTAATCTTTAAGCTTTAAATATTTATTTATCAAAACTAATTTAACATATAAATGAGAATATCCTGACCACACAATAAACAATTATAAACTAGACATAACACTATGAAAGTACTGCCGGCTTCTATGGAAGTACCGCCACTGGATTATTGCCATTTTATTGAATAATAACAGAACAATATACCTACAGTATTTAAAAAATGTCTTATAACTCAAGACATTGTACATTAATTTAAATATACTGTTATTTAAGCAATTGAATTAAAGAAAATGCTAATGAAATTTTAAACTTATATTTGCTCTAAAATTTTGAAAAATATTTAAGTAGTTGTCAACCAAATTTTTGCCATTTTCAAAAATAATGACCCATAATAATTTAATTATTGTCTGTGATGAATACTTATTATATCATACTCATACATGTATATCTTGTTATATTTTTATGCTATTCTGAAAAAAAAAACAAAATATAAAAAACATTTTGCATAATTGTGTATGCTCATTATTATTAATAGTCACATTTAATGTGGTATTTGTCAATTAATTATTAATGATATAATTATCAAGTCACTATATTAGTACAGCTTAAAGCAATGACACAATGAAATGAGGATATACTTGTTTTATCTTATTTTATACTCACATAATAGAATCATATTAAGCATAGTGCTGTCCAACCAGAGCAATAGTGGCAATAGATTCCCATCTGTTGTAATTTGAATCTTTAAAAATATTTCATTTTTATACATAAATAGATTCTGTATGTATTTTTCAATATGGTTCTAATAAAACTATTGCAAGCAACCTACTTATTTTTATGTTTCTTTCACAGGCGGCTGCACCATGTGGGGGCTGTTATTTTATTGTTTAGACATATCTGGGCTAAGTCCCGTCCCATTCTTAGCCGAAATGATAGGGACTACAACTCCGGCTTTAAAATTGCTAATATCAATCCTAATGGGCTATCCAATTGCAATTATCTATCATAAATATGTGAAAAAACATGCTGACTACAGGAATTTGTATTTTGCTGTAACTGGGCTGGACATGGCGTTTTACAACTTTGGATTGTCAATGTACCATAATTTCATACCAGCTGTTGCAATGTACTTCACTACTATGGCTCTGGGTCCAGGCAAGATGAATGCCATAATAACATTTGCCTTCAACATGACTTACCTACTTGCCGGATACATTGTAACTGAATCTGAAGATTATGATATTACATGGACTATGCCCCATTGTGTGCTGACATTAAAACTGATTGCATTGTCCTTTGATATGTGGGATGGGAAAAGAATGCTTAAAGGTGAAGAAATGTCAGCTACAAATAAGAAAACAGCATTATGTGTGACCCCTACATTTATGGAGCTGATTGGATTTGTCTACTTTCCTGCTTGTTTCCTGGTTGGACCCATATTCTCTTTCAAGAGATACATTGATTACAGCAGAGATAGGTTCCCGTTAGAAAAAGAGTCCAGTGTTTACGTGCAACAAGCTTTCTGGAGACTTATGCAGGGCATATTATACTTGGCAGCATTCCAAATTGGGGGTAATTATTTATTTATTAATTAGAAGCTAATATGTTCACTTAAGTAATCACAAATTGGTCTATTTTTAGGGTTCAAGAGCTGTAAAGAGTTTAGTAATAGCAAATACTGTTATATGATCAAAAATATTTCTGTAGGACTTTGTTCAAGACCAAAAATTTCCTTGTATATGCATGACAATGTATCTTTCTCTGCAATTCAAACTATGTGTGAATATTTCACTAAGTGAATGTTTCTTTTGCAGTGAGTGTATTCAGCATGAAGTACATTCAATCCGAGGAGTTCGGCGAGACTTCATTTTTCTACCGTCACATCTACAGCGGCCTGTGGGCCCACTTCGCTCTCTACAAGTATATATCATGCTGGCTGCTCACTGAAGGTAATCACAGCTATTATGTATGTACCGTTCGGTATCAGTGTATATTATAAAATTACAGTCATCGCAGCGGCCTTGAGGCGAATATATTAGTGGACTTATATTACATCGTATCTATTGGAACTATATTCAGTGTATTTTGGAACTAAAACTTATTTCCCAATCAATGGCGGTGACGTTTAGTGTAGGTTGTTAGAGACCAGACTATGTTATTATTTTTCTAGTTTAGCAATGAAGTTATCGTGTAACTTAGTATGAAGTAATACCAACATACATAACGTCACGCCTGTATTCCCCGAAGAGGTAGGAAGAGGTGCGTTTCTGCACCCACATTTCGCTAGATGCTATCAGTCCCACGTAATAGGGGGCGAGCCTATTGCCGTTTTTCGGGCACACTTCCAGAGAGTGTGGTGCTATTAAGAATTTCTCCATGAAAAAAACCAATAACACTGCCAGACCCGGGAATCAAACCCAGGACACCCAGATCGCACGGCGAATACTTGTACCGCGAGACCACGAGGCAGTCGACATAATGAAATCGCAATATGCTGAAATAATTATTCAAATAATAAATAATGAATTGCGAGTGAAATTCTATGATAAGTGATCATCCAACATTCAATGAATATTTAAACAAAATTAAGAATTAAAAAAATGTAATTGACATCGGGTTAATTATGCTGGTGTTTAAGTAGGCAATGAGGTGAAATAAATTACAAAAAAAACTTTGTCGCAATCTTCCTGCAACAATCAATGTGTAATTAACATCAGAAAATAGAACGCCCGTTGTATAAAGGCCTCGAATACTAAGCGCTCTGTCTGCAGAGTAGCAAGATGGTGTTCCAAATGAATTTTCACTCACAATAACTGTAAAAATAAATCGTGTAGAAACATGTTTTATTATTAGTGCACCATACAGTAATAATTTACTCTGTGGACATCATATTTATGGACAATAATTATTTTTTAAATACGTTTTTCTTTACGGAGGAATAGCTTATATAGTGCCCCCTATTTAGTACGTAACTGCCCTTTAACCTATTGATACATTTGCCTGATGGGATAGTTTTCTACCGTCCACCATACATTTCAAAGAAATAAGTATAAACTACTTGACAAAACGATACACATGAGGAGACCTATTTATTTTTCCTATCAAAAAACCAATGCATATGATGTCTCCCACAAATCTTTTGAACTAATTAAAATAACTTTAAAAAGATAACTTAACATGTTCCAAATTCAAATATTTCTTTTTAACTTTTTTCCTTGCTTATCATAACATCTATACTTCTATACTAATATATAAAGCTGAAGAGTTTGTTTGTTTGGTTGAACGCGCTAATCTCAGGAACTGGTCCGATTTGATTAATTATTTAAGCGTTCGAAAGCCCATTTATCGAGGAAGGCTATAGTCTATATAACATCACGCTACGACCAATAGGAGCGGAGCACCAATAAATAATGTTTCAAAATCGGGGGTATTTTTTCCTTTTGAGAACTTCCGCTGCGTGCGCTGCGGAAACGGTTAAAGTTTCGCTAAAATAATGTATGACAGAATTGTCCCCCTTTAAAAGTTCTAAAAAAAGTTCGAGACAGCATTTGTCTATCTTTTAAGGTTGGCTCACTATAACCTTTTTTATGCTAACCAAATTTGTTCTAAAATAAAGAATTATTTGTGAAGGTGTTTTTATAAAGATGATATTAATCCTTATCCAAATAAATACGATATTCATCACAAGTATTTAATTTAAAAGAAATTTACCCTTTACATCATTTGATTTCAATGAGTATCTTAGAAGATATCGCGGTTTTAAAATAACACCGCAGCGAAAAAATGATCAAGCGCGCAACGATGATGTACAAAACGCCGGCCGGCCGGGGCGCGGCGGCACACGTTTCACGTCTATTTGACCGATTTGAATGATTTTTTTGGTATGGACATAAATAGTAGGGTAAAATACACTACTATTTTCTTTCTGAACCCAACCCTGTAGTCTACGCGGACGGAGTCGCGAGCAAAAGCTAGTTTTCAATAAAGTGTTTTATATTTCAGCCTCATGCATCAGATTCGGCTTGTCATACAACGGTATTGAGAAAATTGACGGAAATTTGGTGACGAAGTGGGATGGCTGTAACAACATCAAGTTGCTGCGTTTCGAGAGTGCTACCAAATTCCAGCACTACATCGACAGCTTCAACTGCAACACGAACCACTTCGCTGCTGAGTATATCTATAAACGGCTCAAGTTCCTGGGCAATCGCAACTTTAGTCAGTTCTTCACGTTGCTCTTCCTGGCCCTGTGGCACGGCACCAGGTCTGGTTATTACATGACATTTTTCAATGAATTTATGATAATGCTTATGGAGAAAGAGCTTGAACCTATACTGGAAAAGACAGAGTTTTATCATCGCATGTGGGCTAATAAAATATTCAAATATTTGCTCTACATAGTACTCAAAACATACACCATAGTTTACATGGGGTGGAGTTTGGCTCCATTCGATGTCAAGGCGTTTTCCAAATGGTGGCCAATATACTCGAGTTTGAATTACTCAGGTTTCTTTTTGTTCTTGCCATGGCCTGTACTGTACAAGCCTTTGCTTAAAAAAATAATTCATACTTTTAAACTGGCTCAAAAGAGTAATAATTGAATAATGTAATATTATGATAACAAGCGATGTTCTGTATTTAAAATCTAACTAATTATAAGATATCCGCGATTATGTGTTTGCCTTCAAGTACAATGACGGATACTAAAAAAATAATAGTATTTTAGTTTTTAAAATTAGCTCAAACATTCAGGTTGTTAAAGCATATATACAAAATTATTTAATCTCTTTCTAGTTTGTTCCAATCGGTAGAATTTAGAACTAGTCTATTTGTCAAATAAATCATGATAACTCTTTAAATTAGTGAAAACATTAAATATTATAATTATTCATTTTCAACTATTAGTTCATGTTTTTAATATTGTTTTATTTTTTTATTCTTAGACTTAGCTGTACAAGGTTTCTTAAATTATATTTTAGTATTAGTATTGTGTACTGAAAGAAAAATGGTTACCTCCAGACAATTTCATTATTAGCCTAAGATGTATAGAGTCTGTGAGATATTTACTTTAGAGCTGACTAATCAGGAAACTATGCAGAATGTATAAGGAAAAATGCCAATAATCCTACTTTGTTTTAAGATTAGTGGAAATTGATTACTTGCGGCCCAACTTAGAAACATTAGTTAATTTAACTTCCCTAAAGTCACAATTCAAGCAATGAAACAGCCCAAAGTATGCTTAACTTTAAAGCATATTGACTAATATTTCTAAGTAAAGCTAGGTAATACTCAATTATGTTTCTTAGGCCAGTTGCTCATTGAATGCTTACTTTCTTCACTCTTATCTACTTACTTCTTCTAACACTCTTCTGCAAGTTCTTTTTAGACACATTTACAGATTCTTTTCAGTTTATAGAATTCACAACAGAAGACCCAATAACAGTACTCTGGCTGAGATCTTTCTACCGCACTAACATGGACACAACAAGAGCAATGATAAAAAAAAAACTGGTTATATATCTGGTTCTTTACACTTGTAGATTGTCAAATGCTATAAAATAAATTACATAGCATTTACTTACCAGTAAATGCAACAAAAAGATACGTGATATATCTGAATAATGACAGCATGGTGCACTAAGACAACCTCTCTGGTATGTAGAGGAGGCCTGTGCCCAGCTGTCAACCGTATTCATTTAATGTCAGTTTTATACATAAGACAAAGTCTTCTTCATGTTTGTTACTTAAAGAGGCAAATTATTATTTATAAGGGATTAGTGATATGTATGCTTAAGGAATGTCCAAAAGGTTTGAATGAAATGGTTGGTGTCGGATTTTTTAAAGCAATGAAAACAACTTTTAGTTTAGAATATTTTAAGTCAGTAAAACTGAAATTTGTTTAAGATATTTTTATTTTTGTTACAGTACATGAATTATTTGTATCGGTAATTTGGATTTTATTGTCCTGATATGCGTGTTATTATTTAATTTTATTTTTACCTCATAATATGCAAAATAAGTAAGTAGTATGTGTCCAGTGAATTTTATCGAAATAAATAATTATGCGTATATTCTTTTTATTTTTAGATGTGTAAGAAAATGAGATCATTTTAATAAATGACCTATTCTATAATTATTTTTAAATAATTGCTTCATACTCATTTATTATCACCTGGGCCAGACATGTCGCAAATGTTGAGCATTCCGATTCAGCATCTTTAATGTTATTACAAGTCCTGATGGCCTCGAGGTTTCGGCGCGCTGTTGAGAATCTAGACGGTCGCGGTTTCAAACCCCAGGCGCACACCTCTGACTTTTCGAAGTTATGTGTGTATTCACAAATAATTATCACGTACTTTAACGATTAAGGAAAACAACGTGATGAAACCTCCACACCTAAAAGTTTTGAGGAACTTCTGAGGTGTGTAGTCCGCCAACCCGCACTAAGTCAGCGTGGTGGACTAAGACCTAAACCCTCTCAGTTGTAGAGGAGGCCCGTGCCCAGCAGTGGGACGTATATGGGCTGATGATGATGATGATATTTTAATATTACTATCACGGCTCAATTTTAGTTATTTGATTTTTGTCAGTGTCTAATTTTGCCGTTTTTTGAGAATGGTTTAGATTCACAATTGGACCTGATAGATGGCGCCGTTGTCGGTATGTCAAACGGCTGGACCGATTGGGATGAAATTTTCTATGTATATTCCAATGGGTCCCTGGATGATTTCAAAACACAATTGGACCCGGTAGGTGGCGCTGCTGTTGGCATATCGCTTAAAGCTTTTCCGGGCAGAACGAAGTTTGCCGGGACGGGTAGTAAGTTATAAAATGAGAAAAGTATGTGAATCAGTATTACTAAGAACAAGGCAACTGGTATATAAAAATTACAGCGGACATTTATGACACTAAATATTTTCACGAAAACATCCGTACGATGTGGCAGCTAGAAATAAAAAAAATAACTTTTCAAATTAATTAAAGCCAACAAAAATTTTGACTGATTCTCAAATGGGTGACTACATTTCGCTCAGTCTTCGATATTCCGTAACTATGCCTTAGAAACATGAATGCCAATTTGAGGATTGGTCATTGGAGTTGGACTTGGAGTTGTGACTACTAGTTAACTCTAGTCACTGACTAGGGTTAGAAATTAGGTTAGGTTAGGGGGACTAGGGAGGGAAGATTAGATGCAACGCAACTACAATTTAATTAATTTAAGTGAAGCGAAAATCATTGTGATAAATGATAGTCAACTCCAACACTGATTTATAAACGCACTAGGTGCGCTACAAAAATATTAAATATGCTTATAGTGTAAATTGATAGTAGATAAGGTAAAAAAACAGAAGTTCGGCGTCCCTTATATAGTGTCCCTTGTAAGTAAACCATACCGCGATCTAATTTTCAAGTGGCGACATCTTTCGGCGTTATTGTAAATGACACATTTGTCCTTTTAAATATTTTTTTTTTTAGTACAACTAAACCTGAAACTAGGAAGACAATTTACATCTTTTACCCTGTGCAGAAAACAAAATTCGGCGTCTCTTATATCACGTCCCTTGCAACGAAACCATATATCTAATTTTTTAAGTGGCGATATCTATCGGCCTTACTTTAAATCACACATTCACCCTTTTAACCCCTCTTGTTTCAGCCGACGTCGTCGTTTTCTGCCGTGAACTGTCGACACTTATGACAGCCAGTTGGCGGGACGATTAAAAATTACGATGGAGTTGCATTAAAATTAAATTTCCCGATATTTGTGTATGAATATCGATATTATTATGTATCATTACAATCTAAATAAATTTTCCTACCCCAGTAGCCATATCGACGTCCAGTATCTGTAGCCAGTTATGTGTTTTTTGAAGTTATACTTCTTTAGGCGCGTTATGAAAAAATACACATATGAGTGAAATTTTAAGATCGCGCATCACTGTAACACAAAAGTAACAGGTTGAAGCTGCCTATGTGCTACAATATAATAGAGGTTAACTATCCATATGTATTATTTATTGATATAAATTAAAATATTATTATTTAATATATTTAATAGTCATTATTAAATCATAAATGTTAAATATTTATTATTGGTTATGGTTGTTAATATTTACAAAATAAAGAAATAAATCATTGAAATAATTGTGATAAAAAATTAAATTCGACCAACAAATTTAATATTAATTTTCATTTAAAGATGCCCAAGAAGTATAACTTCACGTACGCGTACATAAATAGGTACACGCACCCATTTTTTACGAGCGTGGTCCAATAAGTATTTAGCCTACAAAAGAAACACGAAAATTTTGTGAAGATGACAATTTATTTCTCAACTTAAAATATACATATATGGGGAAATATTAATAGAGGTCAAAGCACAAACACTTAAACTCAATATTTAAAAGTTATTCCCGTGACTTCCAGCATGGCAGTTATTCTGAATATTTCTTTTGACACCACCTTATTGGTTCCATAGTATAGGTAAATGTGCGGCGTACTATCGTGCATTCTATTCCCGGGTAGAGCTCAATCTTGTCGGGATAGTCCATTAGGAAATTTCCATCAGAAGCATAGACTTAATAATTGCGCCTAAAAACGGCAAAAGACTTGCCCCCAATTACGGGAAAAAAACTTTAACTTAGGGACTTTAACTTTAGGGAATATAAATCCCCGCGGCATAAATGAATGTACTCGTAATGCGATTGAGAGATCCCGGGTAGTGGTTTTGCGTTTTTGCTTTGGAAAATTATAATACCAACACGAAATCTGAAAATGAGCTTGATAAATGGCAACAGACCAGGATACAGGATTGCATGCAGCAGAAATATAAATGTTGCGATGAATTTGTGGGGTAATACGGATTGACAGAGTGAGGAATGAATACGTAGAGGAAGTTTGAAAGTGGCTTCTGTGATAGACAAGCTGAAAGGAAAACCGTCTATCGTGGTATCTTGGTAAAAAAGGAATGAGTATGAAAGTTGAAGGTTGGACAAGCAGAGAAAGGCCAAAAGATGGATAAAAACTAAATACAGAAATCACTTTGATACAATGAATAATTAGTTAATTAGGGGTTCGCTGTCACCTGGAAACTGTAACAGGGGTTCGTGAAACCAAAAGTTTGAGAAACTCTGCAATAGGCAATTTGAATTTTGTCAGCCGACTTGGCGCAGTTGGCATAGGTGCGGCACCAAAAGCCGCCCGCGGACCCGCGCTTCTAAGAAATATTCTGACCCTCTCTGATTCTCGACTGCGTTGTGGTCTCGCGACATGAGTATATATGTGCCTTGCGGTTCCAGGTCAGGCAAAAATGTTATTGGATTTTTCCATTAGAAAATTTTAAGTAGGGATAGGAAGTCTGGAATTGTGCCCGAAAAACAGCAATAGGTTCGCCGGTCGCCCTCAATTATGTGGGACATAACGTAATCGTTATGTGGAAACAAAAATGCATCTCTGCCTACCCTTTCGAGGATTGGAGTGGCTATAAAAAAATCTCGCAACTGGGTGTATACGGGTCCAAGTATGTCGTAATCTATGATATCCATAACACAAAACTTTGAATTATATTGTCAAATCCATAATTCATTAGGTATCCCAAAATGCGCAAGACGGCCATTGAGAGGCATACCGGCCATGCCGGCGTAGGATCTTTAGTTAGAGACCCAACCAGCCAATCGAACAATAGTTTCGCGCGCTGAGTTGGAAGGCCGGAGACCCCGACATACCCTTTTCGGCCTTCCCCGAGGTATAGAACGGGGAGCTTAATAAAGCGCTTTCCTCTCGTTAAAAAAAAGTGTGAGACTGTAGGGCTTATTTATAATTTTATATAGACGAATATTTGAGTGTGAAAACCTGTTTCAGCGATAACGTCGTCAAATGTTTTAAATACGTCGTTTTGGAATTTATTTTTCGATCAATCCCCAATTTGTGTTAAATTTTTAAATAGACTAAATGACCTGAATGAATTTAAATGACTTACGGGTCATGTCTCCTCATTTATTGTCAATTTATACTTCAAGATGTTTGATAGCTAATTCATAAAACCATATGTGAAATAGGAGAACCTTAAATATAATTGCCCCTGTTTAGAAAATTACAGCCCCGTCTGTCACGTTGACACCACACATAAATCACACGAAGCGTTCCTTTAAATTATATCTGCAATCGGTACCATATTACAGGGCAACGTAACTACTGCTAATTTGATATATTTCTTCCGTATCTATTTTTCAGGCACAAAAGGCCTCGCGATTTTTTTATGAAGTTATTACGGTACGCTCTATATTTACGCCAGAGAAAGTAACCATCGTATTTTTCACGTTATTCTCTTTCGTAAAAACGAATGCTGATGTGGAATTCCTGAGAACACAATTTTATTCAATCAAGTCAAAATTGGAATTCCTTTTAAAAATCGGTACAACAATATTTATATGTCACGTATCCACTATCCTCGACTTGTTAGCCGTAGGTGTATTTCTTCATCCTAGTTTTGCCAGCGTTTTAAAAACATCCACAATATATATCCAGGTCATCCTCTTATCAGAACCTAAGAATATCGAAAAAAAGCAGTAACTGTCAGACCACTAACCACTCAGAAATCTAACCGAAAGTCTATTGATGTACGCGTCAGTTTATCGGTCAAGGAAGCATTTCTTATAATGTCTTATCGGATCACGGTATTATTGTTCTAAAGCGCACCACCAATAGAGTACCACCGTCTGAGTACCACCAACAGCAAATGGTTTTATACAACGTATAACTATTTAGTTCGCTATTTGATGAAAGAACACATGTTTGGACTCACAGCTTTCACTAGAATATTTTTATAAGAAAATACGTTCATCTACAAGTCTCTTGTCAGTTTATAAATAGCTGCCTAGGGCCTAGACTGTGGTGGTACCTATGTCCCCCGGAAAATTATTCTTTCATTTTTTGCCGCACCATGAAGCTGTGGAATTGTTTGCCAACCAACGTATTTATTTATTTCTTCCCATTGTCTTTACTGACGACCGATGAGTCTCGTCACTTGACGTAAAATTTGATAGCGTTGTATTTACCATTTTGCTCGGTGTTTTCACATTGTCGAGTCAGTAATAACAAACTACTCCAAAAAAAGTTGACTTCATTAATTATTTTGGTGAATTCAAAGGCCCAATATTAGATATCTTCTCCCCTTAGATTTCGTAGGCAACTACGTTCACCAAAACCGAGTTTCGAGTACAGCTCAACTAGCTACCCACGCGATGTATCGCTGGAATGTTCGCATCATGTCTTTCGTTTAAAGTTTTCTTTCACTCATCGTCCGCACTCCACCTTCAGGAGCCCACATAGTAATGACTCCTATACTAAGATTTCCAGCGCATAGGTCATCATGACAATATCGTACCTTTTCGGTCGAAGCAGTATGGAAGGCTTCCTCTGTCCATTAAATTGTCGTCTTCGCTGAATGTATGTGTCTTTCCCTCTAACTTTGTTGTTATCGGTTAGGTATCAATGTATTTTAAAATTATGACATTTTATTTATTAAATTTGTATTTAATATCTGCATAAATTTAAATGACATAAGTATGTGTCCTAAAAAATAAATAAATAAGTTATGCTTAAAGTTAAGTACAGCCCTTATCATAATATGTTCTTTCCTCTTATTGCAAGGAAAAAAGAGATCACTCTAAGCAATAAGACCATAAATTATATTATCATTTTCATTTTTATATTTTACCTTATGTGTTATATTAATGTTGTCGTTACTATAATTCATTACAAACAAGGGTGTACTAGCTTGGTAGTCTTCAAAGCTCGTTAAAAAACAGGCTTCGTCCGGGCACATTTTTATAAATTAAAGTAGACTATGTCCTTTTCCAAGGTCCCAAATGCGAGTATCTCCATACCCAAAAATCATTCAAATCAATCAAGTGCTTTAAGCAGAAAAGACGTAAGCTTATCTGACAGATAAAGTTATTTTCGCATTTATAAACAGATTCTAGAGAATTTTTCCTCTATTATTTTATGCATAGCTTACGTTCAACAAGTAGTTAACAAGTAACAAGTTAAATAGTTGGTTAACAAGTAGTAATGGCCCCGAGGTTTAGGCATGCGGTCAAGAATCTCGGAGGTCGCAGGTTCTAACCGCAGGCACACGCCTCTGACTTTTCGAAGTTATGAGTGTATTCAGAATGAATCATCACGTAATTTAACGGTGAAGGAAAACATCGTGAGGAAACCTTCACACCTTAAAGTTCTTAGGAGTTTCTTAGGTGTGTAGTGCACTAGGCCAGCACGGCGTGGTGGACTAAGACCAAAAAAGCCGTCTCAGTTGCAGAGGAGACACGTGACCAGCAGTGGTACGTATATGAGCTGATGATGATTATGATAATAAATTGAAATAAAATTGTACAGTGCTTTATAAACAGTATACAGATCACTTGTTCAAACATGCAATGCAACCTTGACTTGAAATTTAGGTTAGTGAAATCGTTTGGTGTTTAATGTAAATGTATTTACATTATTGCAGGCAATTTATGTTCGATTAGTAAGTAGTGACCGACGAATGTATTTCCGCCCGGGCTCAATTTTGAATTCCGTGCGAGAACACTGCATTTTTGCGGGATAAAAAGTACGATATATTTTTTCCCAAGCCGTAATCATATCAAAAATAATTCAAATCGGTCCATCTGTTTAGGCGTGAAAGAGTTACAAACAGACACTTAGACAGAGTTAGTTACGAATCTATAATATTAGTATGGAGGGATTACGAAAAAATTACATGTCAAATTGGCCTCCCCAAATAATTTAATTTGTAGAAAAAAACCCACTACAATTGAACTGTGTGACAGCCCCGTGGCGCAGTTGACTAGACACCAGCTTGCGAAACAAAAGACCATGGGTTCGATGCCTGAACCAAGACAATGTTTGTGTGATCGACAAATATTTGTTTCGGATCTGGATGTTTTTGAGACTGTTAAGTCTCTCGTAGTTTCGGATATCACTGACGCAAGACTTGTATTTATTTATTTTATTTTTGATTTATATATCTATGGTCTCAACACCCCGACCGTACAAAAAATTGCGCCAGTGATGGTTTCGAACAAATGGTCCATCAATGAATCAATTAACAATCTGAAATAAATTCTTAATATTAATGAATGAATTTATTAATGGTCCCAGGAATTAATAGGCCATAGAGTAGGTATTTTCACTCATCTTATTTTTAGAGTCTTATTGTGTCAAAGTAGAAATATTGTTATGATTTTTTTAAATAGATGGCGTTGACGTTCAAAATACAGGGTCATAATAATTGTTTTACCATACTATCGAAACGAACATTTTCAATAATACAATATTCAACAAGTATAATCAAAAGAAAAACGTATACGTACATAGAGACGTAGAAAACTCAATTGGATTAGCGCCAAGATGTTGATGCAGATTGTTTCTAGACACCCATACAAATCTCATATAACCGGTAGTAGTGGCGCCACAATAAATTCATATATACTCGTAGCCACGAATTTTCCTTTTACACACATTGATTTTACTGAAGAGTGTTTCATCTACGCATAAAAGCCAAGGAAAATAATAATTTTATAGTCAGTAACGAATATACCATTCATTAAAAATCGCTTCATTAGGCCGAAATTGCGTACAGACGAGTTCAAAGGTTAATAATTCATTGCTTGTATTCGATAGGGACAGGGCATTCATTATTTTCATTGGTTCAGTGTATTAACAACCTAACCATAACCTGTCTTTTGTGACAATATAGTGTTACCAATAACAATCAAAAATATTCAGCTCAGTTGGCAACTAGCTCTATCCAATGTCAGTCGTAGAGATTTTACTAAAACTGGTAAACTCCGTTATATTTCTCAAACTAGGATCGTAAGTTATACACGAACAAAAGTGATAAAGGAATGAGAATTTCGTGGTAGAAGCTTAAGTCGCGTTAAAGCGGGCACGGGAGGCGGCGTGGGAACGTCCATATGCGACCAATCCTTGCCTGTCTCCCATATTGATCGAGCGCCGCCCAGTAGCTCGAGATTTTCAGCCTGCCTGACACTCAACCGCGCCGACAACTCCTGCTCACTCCGTGTCACATGCGACAACCGCTGACAGCGCCGTGTCTCTGAAACATCTGTTACGCTTACAACTTGTAATTTACACAAAATTATATTAGCGCTACCTTAACGGGTCATAGAGCTCGGCAAATTTGAATAGCATATTTTTATGTGTGCAAAAATGTTTAGTATTGAAATGGCTTTTGCCGAATTCTGAATGAATGAATGATTTAGTAGTTATATTTTATAATTGAAAAAGCGTGGTTCATAAGATTGCTGGGCCATCTAATGAGAGTAATGTTGTATATCACACCCGACCGGACACACCACACCAACACACACACCACACTCAAATAAGCCAACACTACACAAACTGACAAGGTACGGGCTGTCGTATCAATTAGCGAAGCCCGTTTCCTTGCCGGCACCAGCACATGTACCTACATCATCACACTCAACAGAGAAACAGACACAACCCCAACAGAGAAACATAGGAAAAAAAAAAATTTGACGATCAACCGACGAAAGTTGTCGGAAACAACAAGATCCCAGTGAAGCTGAAATATTCGCGTGCCTGCCACCGAGATAGACGTAGGTAGCACTGGGGAAGGGAATTAATAGCTTTTACCTCGTAAAAAACAGCGTTTCGACTATATCAAAATTATAATGCTTAATACATCCTTCCATATATTTAGAGGGACCAAATCTTTATCAATTCCTTTTTCTGTTCTACTCAACTAATGACTATTGAGAATAGCTCACTAATCGTTGGTCCGGTAGCACAAGCGTGGGCCATGCGATCATGAGGTGCCGGGTTTAATTTTCCGGACCGAGCATGGTGTTACTAAATAATATCAGCACGGTTAGAAATGTGACAGAATAACAGCAAAAACCGAAAACTGCATAGGGCGTACCTACCCTTCACGGATACAAGCGTTAGTGTGTGTTCCATTATTTTTTTAGTTAATCATTGCACCATTGCGTTTGTATTGTATTTTTATTTTTCTGGTTAGTCGTGTTGTAATATGACTAAGCCACGTAAGACATTCGATGGACAGAAACAGTTATTATGCTGTCAATCGTAATAAAATAATGTTTTATACATATTTATTTGTCATCATCATCTTCATCATCATCTTCAGCCCAAATACGTCCCACTGCTGGGCACGGGCCTCCTCTACAACTAAGAGGGTTTAGGCCTTAGTCCACCACGCTGGCCTAGTGCGGGTTGGCGGACTACACACCTTAGAAATATTTATTAATTTAGAAATATTTATTATTTTTTAATATTTATTTGTACGTATGAGTATATTTTATTTTTAATAAACAACTAAGAAACTATCGATGGCCATCATATTATTATATTATGCCTTTTGACATAAAATGAAATCAAAACAAAATGTTTGTTTAAGGACCTGTTTGAAGTAATTTCCATCCAGGGAAGGTCTACTTTGAGGCAATGAGTCTATCTTTTTCTCGTTCCGTTGCACACGATAAATGTAGTAATCTTGAAAGAACGGAGATACATTAGTAGGGGCGTTTGTGTACTCAGTAAACAAGGATTGCACACGTACGCTCGCTTCTAGTTGTTTGAGAACATCTACATGGTAAAGTGGAAGCACTACCGGCTTACTTGTGTAAAGAGAACTCAATTATATATTACGTATGTTTATTCTACCTAAGACACTGGATTTACAAGGCTCTCGATAGCATATTGAATTGAATTAACTATCAAAGGTATTTCAAGATTATGACGTCAAGTTTACGACGAGAAATTGGATTGTAAATACACTTAACAGCAAAATATTGTAAAAGAACATAAGTATGTATATGAATGATAGTAAGCCCTGGGAGTAAGTAAATTGATCGGAGTTTTATTGTATTGCTACAGTTTTTATCGTTATGAAATGTATCATTATGACATGTATCGTTATGACATTTAACGTTATGACATTTATCATGTAAAATTGAAACTGTTTATTGAAAAAATATGCGATTTTCTATTATAAAAAAAAATTACATTTCGTGTTGCTGAGGGAGTTTCTTGCCGTTTCTTCTCCACAGCGATAACACGTTTCGAAGCGGCAATAGTTTAGTTTAAAATAGCTTAAAATTGACGATTCAAAATAACTTGTAAAAGTCTATTTGAATAAAGATAATTTGACTTTGACTTTTGAATCTTGCAATTAGTCATAGGCCAGCGTGGGCTAAGGTCCCACCTTTCCCAATAAAGAGTGATTGAAGATAATCTAATCTCTTCTACTTCCAGCACCCGGAAACACTGGCCGTATCATGTTTTTGTGGAACAGTTTGCCAGCCCGTGGGTCACCTTTTTCTCGTTACTCAGTCCTTTAGGCTTTAATAAGAAGAAGCATCATAAAGAGTTGAACAACGTGAAGCATTGCTGCAGGCATGTCTGCATCGAGTGAAGAAAAATAGTAATGTTTCGCATAAAAAGAAAAACATAACTGAATTATTTTGTTAAAAAAGCCTTTTAGTAACAAATAGACATAGTCTTATGCAAAAAAAAAGTCTAAAGTAAAAAAATTCTTACAGTACTTTTTACAACATTACGCTCAGTTAAAGCCTATCCAGCTAGTAAAGGATCTTTTTATATACCTAGGGTAAACATTAAAAAAATCTTGATGGGCTCAACAATTAGCCCAACATTCGTAGAGACATCATTATGAGGATCCTGCGTTCAAATTCCAAAGCATCTCTGACTTTTTAAGTTTTGTATGCCTTATTATTTAATATGCATATAAATATATTAAATAAAACATTGGAAACTTGAACGTACTCAACTCCACCATCGAGTAATCTATCCGCAATGATCCAGCGCTGTATGCCTCATTAAACTTTCTAAATAGAATGGTAGATATGGTAGTGAACAATAGTGGTACGTATAGGAGCAGTTTTGTGATCTGATTGGAAAAAAAATTACCGCTTTATTGGTCGTTGTGCGGGTCATGCAGAGCTTATGGGGTTTTATCCAAAAAGAGATTTTCAGAAGCAAATTAGAGTCTTTGCTAACACTTTTAAGAAACAAGCGTAAGAAAAACATCATGCACTAATTTTGTGTTCTACTATAGAAATTTATCCTTACTAATCCTTACTTAATATCATAAATGCGATTGTAACTCCGTCTGTCTGTCTGTCTCGCTTTCCTGCTAAAACTACTGGACCGATTTAAATGAAATTTGGTACACACATAGTTTGGAGCCTGAGAAAGAACATAGGCTACTTTTTATTGCGGAAAAGGGGTTTTAAGGGGTTGAAAGGGAGGATGAAAGGTTGTATGGAAGTATTGTCATTTTTAAAGCTAGAAACTTGAAACTTATTTTTTAGGCTGTTGATTAGATATTAATAAATATGACATTAAAAGTTTGTAAAAAATGTACCTTTAAGGGGGTAAAATAAAAATAGGGGTAAAAGTTTGTGTGGAAATTCGTCATTTTTGAAGCTAGAATGATGAAACGACGTGTAGACGACTGTAACTATGTATATGTAACTATATGTCTGTTATGCTTTCACGCCTAAATCATTTGACCGATGTAAACGATTTTTGATATGGACATAAATGGGACTCTGTGGAGTAAAATAGAATACAACTTATTTTCTTTCTGAACCCAGTCTACGCGGACGGAGTCGCGGGCAAAAGCTAGTAATAAATATATTTGAATGAATTGTCTAGAAAAATTGCCTTCATACGTAATTGTGTTTCGGCGACTGCAGGAACCGCGCTCACAGCGCTAATCAAAATGTAAATAAGTCGTTCATTTCTCCGCTGTACTGTTCACAATGTAAACATGCACGCTGTTGTTCGACTACACTGAACTATAATTTGAAGCCTTTCATCGCCGTGTTCCATATAACAATGATTTGTAGACATTTAATCGCATACATATTATATATTTTTTAATGCGTCACCAGTACTGGATTTCTCATTCCCTGATCTCCTCACTTCCCAAACATTTTTTACTCCTCTCTCCTTAACCCCGCTCCCTTCTCTCCTTACCTGCATCATAATTTAATTTCTACATACACATACATAAACTCACGCCTATATTCCCCGAAGGGGTAGGCAGAGGTGCATTTCTGCACCCACATTTCGCCAAGTATGTATCAGTCCCACGTAACAGGGGGCGAGCCTATTGCCGTTTTTCGGGCACATTTCCAGACTCCGTGCTGTTACCGTGAATTTTCTAATGGAAAAACCCAATAACACTTTGGCCGACCCGGGAATCGAACCCAGGACCTCTAGATCGCACGGCACATACTTGTACCGCGAGACCACGAGGCAGTCTTTATTTAATTTCTATAATATGTTTTTTGGTGTCTCGTTCCAGCCTACCCGTCTACCTTTTTTACAATAGTCTATGTCGAGTTTTTAAACATGCAGCAAATGCTTTTCGTTTCATGCCGTTGTCAGCTTAGACTCCGGCACATCCCCCTCGACCGGGATGGTGCCATTGCATTTCCGTCAGTGAATTTTCGTTCGCTGAGTGTCTGCTGAAGCTCAATTTGTCAAAGATACAGATGGAAATCGACCACCGTTCACAAAGTGTAAAATCCAAAGTGGTGACATGATGGGTGCGAAGCGTTACGAGGTCAGCCTGTATGCCCGATAAGCATCTACTGGCCGACACTCTTATTTTATTTGAACCGCCCATATCGTCAGTTATGATGATTTTAAATTGGGAATTGGGATGCTGGCGATAAAAGATTTTAATGAGAATGAAAATGAGAAATCAAAAATTATGTAAATACGGTCAGTTCTTTTCATATCTTTTCCGCCGCCAAGTCTAATATGTTACTATATTGTCACTCTCCAGAACATTTGAATATATTTTAATCCAATATACTTAATCATAATAATAAACCAAAAACCGAATGCAAGATTTTCAGCGTTAAATGTTCCAATGTCTAACACGCTGACGAGGATGCATTTCTTAGTAGTAGACATAATTTTATTTGACATACAATTTCCATGCTCGCAGTGTGCCAACGGCGCGGCCGGACAAACAATAATTGACATCAATTACATCGCAAATACAAGGAATATTAACGATATTATCAATCAAGCCAATAGCTTTCACCGATTTCCACTATAAACTATGGATTGCGATTCCTTGACCCTCATACGGGTTTATCAATGAATAAACAACGAATATAGGGCAATTTCTGTACAATATTAACGTGCTGGAATTAAGACTCACGAGCCACAATATAGGTTCGGTTCGATACGGTTGCCCCCGCCCTTGTGAACTCTCGCACCTGTTTAATGCAACGCGAGCTTGTCGGAACGCTTACTGCCACGTTGTGTTGTTTACTGCGTACTCAATGTAGTTATTACATTGCGCTAATAATTGTGCATTTTCTTTTTAAATTCTTTCATGCTACCATTAGCTTCCACGATATTCGCAAGGGAATCGTTGAAAGCTCATTCAGTATTAAATGGAACGTTTCTTGTAATGGCACTGGCACTGACAAGACAGTGGTTGAAATTCCCCACCCTTCTATATACTTGCGGAAATTTCATTTGAATAGAATTGGATACTGAAAAGATAGTTTCCCTCACAAAGATTTGCAGCGCTATTTGTTGGGAAGAGAGTAAATGAGAGAGAAAGCGAGATTAAGATAGTGAGAGAGAGAGGGAAAGATTCGTGTTATGATGGAGGATTAAGTTTTGGATAATTAAGGGACAAACGTAATTGCTTCCATGGTAAGATTTACTCTATTAACCATTGCCGTTATTTTACTGTGAAAAATAAACTCGCCATGGCGACGAATTGACGCGCGTCGTGTTCATGCAGTTACGATCATCATCATCATCAACCCATGTACGTCCCAAGGGTCCAAGGCCTTCTGTACAACTTCCATGATTAAGGCCATCACGTAGGTCTAGTGTGGGTTAGTGGAATATACGCATAAGAATTTTCTAAGAGCTTTTAGGTGTGCAGGTTTTCTCACGATAATTTCCTTAACCGTTAAAGTGCGTGATAATTCATTGTTAAGATTTGCAGTTACGATCAGGCGAGTACAATAAATAAATAAAATAAATACACCCAACAGTCACATACATAGTTCTGACCCCACATTAAGATACAAGTCTTGTGTCGTGGGTATCAGAAACTACGAGAGACTTTTCGGTCTCACAAACACCCAGACCCGAAACAAATATTTTTGGATCACACAAACATTTGTCTCGGTGCGGGGATCGAACCCGCGGCCTCTCGTTTCGCAAGCTGGTGTCTAGCCAACTGCGCCACGGGGCTGTGGAATACTACAACACTGTCGAATGGTGAGAGATTGTTTTTCCTCGACGATATTCTGTATTTACCAGACTGTGCTTATCAACACGTGTCAGGGTGATAACTTAAAATAAAAAAATACTTCCATAATAATATTATAAATACGAACTACTGAAGTACTACAGTAAGCAGTAAGAAATGTTCGTCTGTTACGTTTCCACGCGTATTTCATTAGTTGTTTAGAAATGAATGAAAAACCCATTCAAACTGATAGAGACCAATGATTGGAAGATTGGACTTTGCGATACGATATACATAAGCTTCTCAATTGTAAAACCTGAGCCCTGGTTAAAGCTAAGCCCCACCGTTAGTAATAATATAAAACAAAATATTTCTTCATATAGACTTGCTTTTATTTTCCAGACAATATTATAGATCGTCATCATCATCATCAGCCCATATATGTCCCACTGCTGGGCACGGACCTCCTCTACAGCTGAGAGGGTTTAGGCCTTAGTCCACCACGCTGGCCTAGTGCGGGTTGGCGGACTACACACCTAAGAAATTCCTAAGAACTTTTAGGTGTGCAGGTTTTATCACGATGTTTTCCTTCACCGTTAAAGTACGTGATAATTCTTTGTGAATACACACATAACTTCGAAAAGTCAGAGGTGTGTGCCTGGGGTTTGAACCCTGGGGTTGGGTTTGATTCTCGACCGCGTGCCCAAACCTCGAGGCCATCATATTAGTTATTTTAATTTTCTTCTGACTACTAAAATTTTATTATGTAAATCATAATGAGCTTTAATAATACGTATTGATACGTCCGCACAATAATACGTACCTAAGAAAAGATTAATCAGTACCTATACTTTATACTTTATGCAATAAAAAATGGACGATCGAGAACTGCCATTTATTCTCTCTAATTCTGATATGTCACATACCTGCCAATCAGGAGGTAGGAGTACTTGTCCCTCGCGGACTGCACCTGTTGACTAATTGCTTTTATTAACGATCGATTTCGGAATTACGTATGCATCACGCCATATTGCCATATAACAAGGCTTCTGACAGTGCGTTTTCAAAATCTTTAGGTTAGTTAGGCCTATGTTCAACAGTGGACGTCTTTGGTTGACGATGATGATGACACAAAGAATAAATATTATCGCTAATTAGTGCATGGCATTATTCATTGAAGTCGTGATGGCCTCGAGGTTTAGGCACGCGGTCGAGAATCTCGACGGTCGTGGGTTAAAACCCAGGCACACACCTCTGACTTTTGGAAGTTATGTGTGTATTTACAAAGAATTATCACGTACTTTAAAGGTGAAGGAAAACATCAACCTGCACACCTAAACGTTCTTTGAAATTTCTTAGGTGTGGAGTCCGCCAACCCGCACTAGGCCAGCGTGGTGGACTAAGGCCTAAACGCTCTCAATTGTAGAGGAGGCCTGTCTGTGCCCAGCAGTGGAACGTATATAGGCTGATGATGATGATGATGATGATTATTCATTGCATGTACTTCGTTTCATCCTACGTCGTCCTAAATTTGTCTAGGACAGAACGCCTAAGACCCTCTTTGTACGAATCTGATACATACTGAATGCTATTAACTTTTCTTATTTATTAGTAGGTAGGAATTGGAAATGACAATTATATTAGCTTACAAGTACTGAGTACGGGAACTTAATCCTTTAAGTCGATTATCAGTATCACACTGACTGGCTGGCTGTGGTTTCAATAAATTGTATAAAAAAAGTAAAAAAAATAACAGGAACTTGTCACATAAAAATAGGCCGATAATCCAAATTCAAGATTCTTTTTAATTCTTTACACAAAAACATCAAAATTGTTATAGCAGTAAAGGCGTCAAATATTGACATATAAAACTCACTTTAGTATTTTTAATATTCAATTGAAGACCACATTTCAAATTTATTAATAAAGACAGAATAAAGTAGAATTTTCGTAATGAAAAGCATATTTTTTTATATTGTTTATTTGTGTCTAGATAAAGTCAATTGTCATTCCGTAAGGTTAAATACATTTAATGGTCATAAGCTTTAACATACAGAACATTCAACATGAGAAGACTGAATTAATGGGTTACTTTATTAAGGAAGGAGCGATGCGCAACGAAGACTTATCGTATGAGTTTTACCACCGAGAATATTTTACATTTAAAACACATATATTATTCTTTCTTACGTAATTAATACTTAAAGTAATATAGAAGAAATGTATTCACCAAAGAAATTGCTCCATATAACGAATATACACTAATATGTACAGGCAAGAATACATACCATATGCTCCAAACACGAACAAAATTCACAATTTAAAAAAATATGTTTTGCAAGACAACTAGATAGTTGACAATAATTTAATAGATAATTTGACTAAGTTTAATAGATATAAAACTTAGAATTTAATTGTAGGTTTAATAATGTAATGTATACCTAAGTAAAAGTTGAAACTGGCAGGTAGAAAGCGGATACGAAAATTGACATGGATTCTTTTTTTAAAGTTAGCTCAATTAAAAAGAAAATAAGCGACATGTAAATGAGGATTATAATACTTTCAAGTTGGTAGAAATAATATGCTTTGATCATAATATACCAAATATTGTACCTAAACTTTCTTTCTAAGAGTATGTTTCATCAGAAATCAGCATTGCTGGTACTAAAGTAATTTGCCGCATAATAACGTAAGTAAATATCTCCGTAAATGCTCAGTATCGATATTAATATTCGATTTTTACGTTTTGATCGTTAATATGTAACTAATATTTTTTTAGTCATAACTTGTAACTGAAAAACGGTTTAATATTTCATTTTTAATTAATCATACTTGACAGCCATTTACAACACAAGAATAAATTATATAACATTATATAATATTACCGACTAGTAAATTTTAAATTATAAAAGATTAATACATTTCAAGTGTCTTAGGAAGTGTGTAAGTATTGTAAATCTACGAGTTACATTATTCTTTGATATTTGAACACCGACGTTCAAATAGAGAGAAAAAAGCCAAGTGCAAAAAAGTCTAAACAGCTTTTGTATATTCATATTAATACATATAAATATGTCGATTATTTATCAAAAATATTAATATTTCAATATGGATTTTTTTAATGGAGCTTTCCATGGTTTTCAAAAATAAAAATAACAGATATGGCTTCAAATGCAGGTCAATGACACTCAGCTTTGCCATTTTGAATGCTTTACAAAACATTTTACTTGAAAAATATCGAACTGCTAAAATATAAATCACATCAATGTTATTATTTATGTTAAATCTCTTTGGTTTAAGAATAGTTCCATTTGAGTCGTTTGTATATGAATAATATTCACTATGTAGCGAAGGTATTTAACCTCGTCCAGGCTGGTAGTAATCTAAAATTTTCAATAAATATCTTTTATTCTATTAAGTATAATATACTAGACTAGTTAAAACATTAAATGAGATCAATTTTTTATTCAATAACGTGACTAGATGTATTTGCATATTTTATCTAAGTTCTTCCTTTTCGATCACATTAGTTGAACTGGAGAATATCCTGGGATCTTCAGGCACCCAGATCTTGGCGTGCAGCGTGGTTCCAGGCGGACGATCGCCGCGTCTAGACCAAGATAAAGAATGGGCCTGGCAGTTATTTCCTGAAACAAAACAGTTACTGAAATATTTTAATTTGTTGTAGTTTGTTTAAATTTAGACAGCTGAATAAGGTCTTATCTAACTTTTCTGTGGCCTGAGTATGTAATAATATAATAATATTGAGTTAGGTTATTTTTGATAGGATCAATGAGGGCTGCTCAAGACCGGGATGGTTGGCACTTTCTTGGAGAGGCCTACGTTCAGCAGTGGACGGTGATAGGCTGAGTATATACATTATATATGTATATTATATTGGTTATTTTTGGAAGTATCGGAGAAACCATTGGCGTGGATAAGTGAAGTAAGTAAGTGGAGAATCCTCACACATTTGTAATGATTATCAGGTGGTCCGTTTTTTCCTATTTGTACTCTAATCGAAATACAGCAATAAATTAATTTTAGCATTAATGGAGCGGATAATACTGCATCATTGATTGTTCCCCTAATCTGCACATGAGGCTAATCACAAAGCGGTAAACTTTTAATTACGTCCGCACAATCGCATCGCACGCCCCACAGAATGAATAACTTGAGGTTTATTTATCTACGATTATTTTGAAGAGAGCGCAGAGTGTACCGTGGGCCCATTTTGTTCGCCAATACAGTATGAAGCAGGGTGTTATGTGAGGGGGCGCGTGTAGCGTACACGTGCGCTCAGTTACGAGCTCTTAGCCCCTCGTCGATGCGGCCGCGATAGGGTTGACCTGTCCTTTGTCGATTTTTTTATTGTAACTCTTGATAACACTTTTTGTTTTATATCCCGTTAAAGATCTATTTATTTTATTGTCGCGATTAACGCAGACCTAATGCATTAAGATATTGCAGCACGCAGAAGTATTTTTCCAGAAATCTTCCAGTACCTGGATCTAGATCCAGGGTCAGCACCCTTTACATACTTGATTAGGTAATTTATGAAATAAAATCCTCTATCTCAGTTGCTGATATTTTAAGTTGTTCTGATTCAGATTAAAACCTATTTTCCTTTCTTAGCTCTCTACCACCACATAATGCTCAATCAAAGTAAACTATCGATTTGAAAAAAAAAACATTTTAGATATTAAAATCGATATAAATAAACGACATGTCTCAAAATTGAACAAGTGCTGTAATGATAGTTTAGACTTTCGTCACAGTGGACGTAATAAGCATTTCCTGTAATTACTCCGCTTGTCGCATACTGGTCACGATTTATGAATAATTATGATAACTGCTGCACTGTCGTACCTTAAACAATATTCAACATTAAGTGCGCCATAACGGATTGTGCTAATTACAATTTTACCTGAATATTGCGGTGAAATATCAGTGACTTAATTTGCTTTATAAGAAAACTGTTGAATATAATTAAAGACTTACTAATTAGTTACAAAATTAAACTGTTTATTTGCATTGATTACATTTGTCCGCGGTAATTTTTCCCAGCATATTTAGACAAGGCGCCGAGCTCCTCTTCGATCCTGAGAATCTGGTTGTATTTGCCGATCCGTTCGCTCCGCGACAGCCCCCCACATTTCAGTTGTCCCGCTGACAGTCCCACCACCAAGTCAGCTAAAAATAAATCTTCTGTATCTCCCCACCGATCACACACTACAATGCCGAATCCATTCGATTTAAGAAGTTTATATGCATCTATAATTTCTGATAAGGTCCCGGCTTGGTTCAGACGCAAACCGACAGTGTTTCCCGCTTTTTTCTCAACCGCTAAACCAACTCTTCGAAGATTAGTCTGAGTTAAGTCATTCCCAAACAATTGTACTACTGTTCTTCCCGCCAGCGTCGACCACGCCGCCCAGTCGTCGAATTCAAACGCATCTTCGATTGAGCATACCGGAAACTCTTTAACATTGTCCAGATAAACTTCGGCAAGTTTGTCTGAAGACATATAGTCTTGTGGGTTTGAGTTAGGATTCTTAAATTCTAAATCATACGCGCCATCTTTAAATAGATCTGTCGCGCTTGCATTTATCGCAATTTCTGCCTTCCCAAAGTATCCACATTGCTTAATAGCATCTGTAAGAAACAGTAAAGCCTCTCGATGACTCGGTATTGGCACTGCAAAACCACCACTATCGCTAACATATGTGGTTTCCACAGCATATTTGTTGCTTATAACATTCTTTACATATTTGTATATTTCGACACCTATGCGCATAGCCTCCGAAAACGAAGATGCTCCTGTCGGCATTATAATATATTCTTGAAAAGGTAGACCATTAGAAGCAAGGGTTCCTCCTGTGAGAATAGTGAAATGCGGTACAGGCAAAATTATAGTTGTTACTCCAGCCAGATCAGATATATGTCTATAGAGGGGTACGCCTTTTTTCGCGGCCCCAGCTTTGGCAATTACTAAAGATACACACATAATAGCATTCGAACCCAACCTCGAGCGCGTTTCAGTTCCATCGAGCGCAATCATAAATTGATCTATTTCCTTTTGCATGGTAACTTCTAGGTTCTGTTTGATAAGTTCCGGAGCAATAATAGTGTTTATATTCTTTACGGCTTTTGACACGCCCATTCCGTGGTATTCGCCTGGATTGTTGTCACGCAACTGAACCGATTCGGCGATTTTTTTGACATCTGTTGATGGGACACCGACTCGAAATAATCCCAATTCAGTCACTAAATCCACTTCCACGGTGGGCACGCCTGTAGCATCAAATATTTGGCGAGCAAGGAGAATTTTAATAGGCATGTTTCCAATATCGGCGTATGTAAATTATATCAAGAAATTATAAAAGTTATTATCAAAATTTTGACAGTAAGCACATTTAATTGTTTTGAATTTCGATTAACGACTGAAACTATTTCTTTTAAAAAAGAGGATTATCGATGCCTTAAAAGAAAATTAAATTGAGAAAAGTTCTGCGTATTTTGATTACAAAAACCTTTTTTACCTATAATTTTATAAAGCAAACATTTTTTATAAAGTTTTTCTTTTGAATTAGTAAAACAAAATCTGCCCTCGTTGGTGCACGTGCACTAATCTCTATGTAATTCCAACATAACATTTCGATAAGGTGCTTTTTAATAATTGAAAAAGAGATTATGCGGCGCGAACACAGCACGAGTTGCGAGCTTTTTTATCAACCCACCCTGATATCATCGGCATAGACGTGCTTTGTGATAGTAGAATGATTAACTCCTCTTTATAATTTACTTCACTATAAATATCAAGTGGATTGTTTTAATATCGGATGTTTTGGAAAAGATAATTCGTTAAAAATAACAAAAATTATGTTTACTTCGAAATTACTGCTAAATGTTAAAAATATTTATCGATTACAATTATTATTTCAATATTCGTTGAAGATTAGTTGTAGTTGCTAAAATGTGTATGAATCTAAAACATTTCTGCATTATCGTCGTGTAAAAGGGGTGTTGAGTGCTTAATTGTATTCTAATACACTCCGCCTCCCTGTTTATAGAGGGAGATCTTTCAATTTGCTACGGTGTGATTCGCAAATATGTACCCTTGTTTACACATTAGGAGCCCATTGTCGACACAAGTGTGCATCGGAAATAAAACAAATAGATGTACTTTGTTTTTATTAACTAAAATAGCGGTGAATTGTTATTTCATTATTATAACTATATGGAAGCTTAACACGTGGGCAAAACGATTATAATACAGTGAATTGTATTAAATTATTATATGATTTAAAATTTAAATTAGTAATCAAAATATTTGTCTACATCCTTCAAAGCTGAGAAATTATCTAAAACATCGAACTCTACTATTAAAAGTAAAAAAAATTATTAAATGTTAAAAGAAAATATTGTGGTAGGTATATTATTAGAGAGCGTTTAAATAGCGACCATTCAATTTAAGATATCGTAAAAATACGTAGTTGATTGTAATTAAAGTAATGTTGATGTATGAAAGTGGTGTGTAGGTATGTGCTTAGGATACGATGTAAAGACGCTAATTTTGGCTCGACAGATCGCGCGCCTAATCACCGAGGCAATTTCGCTTATTTTTGCAATCTCCAAGATTAGAATGTTTTTTTTTTAATCTTGCTAGAAATGAGTGTAGTGCCAGTAGTGCTTGAGCAAATTGCTCACTGCGATAAAACTTGTGGAGGTATATATAATATAATTGATAATGAGATAATGTTTTTAAAAGAAATATTATTGATTCTTTGGTTTGGAATAAGTATGCGGTGTGCAATCAAAAAATAGTAGTCAATATCAGCACGAAGACTAGCAATATACCCGGTATACGGCAGGTCAGTTTATTACATGGGACAAAACATAAGTGTAGAAATAAATCTGCCTACCCGTTCAAGGGTACAAGCATGAATGTATGATTTGTCGCAATTACGTCACTTAACTAGGTGATGATCACAACGTCGTCCAGATAGCTGATAAAATATCGATCGGTATGACACAATAATTATATTGAACTCTAACACTGCGGTCTAGTTCTATATCACGCGCGCACCAAATAATTAAATACTCTCGACCCTGTGTGTGAGAATCAATAATTACGGACATTAAATTAAATGACACACTGATGTGGGAGATCCCACGGGATACGGCGGGAGGTCACGCAACACTGCCGTGTGAACAATGATGACACCTGGACCAATCAAACGAGATACGAACGATAATATTATTTTACGCACGCGATGTATGCACCCATGAGAAATTTGTGACGCACCATCACAAATTTTCTAAGCCATACGAATGCTCTAATAAATTTGCGTACCTTTTTCTCGTATTTTGAGGATTATTTGATTTGGGTAATTGAATAAGATATCTCCTTTTATAAACCATCACCAGTGCATGTTAGAAACAGAGAGACAACTTATTATGTAGTGTTTATTATATGAGTATATATTTTAACAATTACATTTCCTTTAAAGCGTTAATACAGCCACCAAAACATCAAACCCCTGAGAAAATTATTAATTTTTGTCCTTTTCCTTGTAAAAGGGTGTATCATAGATCACAAAAAATTGGCGTTTATTTTATTAAGTTCGGGTATTCATAGACGTTGTTGTTAATTGAAACAGTGCTATTTGGCAGTGCGAAGTACCGTATCGATCATTAAAAGGTGCACAAACAAATTGTATGGCGAGGGTGGCGCCCGGGGCCCGGGCTCCGCGCGCCTCGTACCATCATGTGGTTCATATCATGTGCGCCTTGTAATGGCCATCGACGTTGGATTAATTGCTATAGTAATTTAGTTTTTAAATATCCTTTTTTGAGGGGAAATTATTTTAACCCACGTTAACTATCGATTTCCAGAAAACTATTATGAGTAACAAAATTATGTTGCTTTTTCTCAAGGTATATATTTTTTTGATTTTGCGCAATTGCTATCATGCAATTTGCCAGGAACGTCTTACAATTTATGCAAATAAAACAAGAGGTAAAAAGTGCTAAGTATAAAAAATAATAATTGAACTCAATAACTTAGATGAATTAGAATGAATAGTGAACTTTGTGACCATTATTATGTTATAATAGGCGTACAACTTTGCTTCCGCCTTTTTTTTCGAAATTCGAGGCTTTATTGTAAAAAAACTGTTTATACTGGGTTCTTACCCATGACGTTATCTTTAACGTCATTTTCTATTTAAATTTATATTACTCCCATTAGTGTGACACCTACGAACCACAACGAGGAGGAAATTAGATTATGCTGACTGTCAAAATTGATTACAGACTCTACTACCACACTACACTACTATACGTATGGGCGAGGAAAGTCTAAGCAAAAGGTCCTTCAAAGTGACTCGTATCTACGCACCGTTAGGTTGGTTAATACAGTGATAAATAATATATTTAGAGTACGTACCTCTTATAATGACCTTTTTGTGTTCTTCTTTATTCTGCGTGTTGGTCACACCTGTCAACATTGTCTCGGACGAATTGCGATCCGCACGGACCTAGGAGTTGCGATAATATAGATTATATACAAACTGAAATACTCGTATATTGATGGAGATATAGATATATGTATGTATATTGAAAAAACATTGCTCTACCATGAGTTATTAGTACGAGATAAGATACCTAATTTATACGTACACTCGACAGTGTATTAGGCTCTAAAGTTAATTCATCATCATCATCAGCCAATATAAAGTTAGTTAAGTTTATAAAATAAGTATTGTGATATTTACAAGTTTAAATTATAAGTAGGCTTTTTTCAGAATTTTAAAACTTTAGAACTAATTTAATTTTTAATTTATATCAAAATAGGCATGTTCTAGTTCATTTATGACTTACTAACTTTAAAGAAGCCAAGTCAGTAATTTAGCCGAAACAAGCTCTCATTACGTCTATATTACGTAATTTTTTTTACATAGCCTATACTTAGTGTGAATAATATCTTACGTCGTTGCTATTTAGCCATGCATTAATGAGTGGTCCTTCAGTGGCACCGTTATGAATGTGTAATAAGGACGTGAACGTAAACTAGGCGAAACAAGCAAGGCGCTGTCGTTGTCAACTGTCTATAATTACACCAATCATCTTTGCATACGATATTTTCATTAACTACGATACTCGTATTGTTGATGTTTTATGAAGTCGTTTAATTGTTATTTATTTAAATCGTTTTATTTTATTAATTGCATACTTGTTATGGGATATATCTTTCGGAATTAATTATCATAAACAACATTTCGCTAACAAGCGTACGAATAACAGTATCTATATCTCGATATGGGTATGCTGTGCCTACAGGGATTCAGTCCCTACTGAAACCCATGCAGATTATAACTTTTATAACTATACTAGCTGTTTAGCCTTGTACCTTCCGACATAATTTAATAAAATTAAGTACCCTATATCCATCTTCATACTAAAAATCATTCAAATCGTTGCAATGGCTTAGGCGTGAAAGCGTAACAGACTGACACACATAGTAGGTAGTATGGATATAAATGTAGGTTGAAAATAATAAATGGTTCTATTCTATTTCAAATGACCTAAGTTGAATAGTTCAAATAGGTATAGAGGTAGGTTTGAGAAAATTAACAAGATGTGAATTAAAAGGGTAAGTAGATATAAAAACAGTTTTTGACAAAAAACTACCTCAGACCCTGAAATAATTTACGATGTGAAAACAAGCGAACTGAAATGAACTACGATTAATGTTCCTCGTGCAGCATTAAAACCGTTTAGTTACGATTCATTGCAAAAACAATTATTACTCGCAATAGACTTGACACTTACCAATTCTCCAAGGAAGCTGATGTAGCCGATAGCTAATTTCAGGGTATCAACTTTGGATAGTCGTTTTTCGTAGGGCAGAGTTGGTATGTGAGCCCTGAGTCCCTCGAAAGCATCGTTTATGGACTGCATGCGCCGACGCTCCCGCAAATTCGCGGCTTGACGCTGCTGAATCTGCTGCTGAGGACATCGGGACCGCCGCTTGTGGAGACGACGATGCTCAGACCTGGAGACATAACATGTTTAGTAACAAATAGAGACGGTCGTCTTTCGCTACTAAATACTCAGGTTGGTCAGCATAGTACCTTTGGGTATGTTGGCGGTTTTCTGTTTTAGTAACTAATATAAAAAAACGCAATGCATGACTCTTAAAAGCCTAGACGTGGTTGTGACGCTTGCTAGTATGAGAAACGAAAAAATCTTACACTAATATCTATTAGGGTATGGACCCTATATAAGTAGGTGGTTTAAATTGCTCAGAATAAAAAAAGACCACCAAGAACCATTGTCTGTTCTGGTCTAGTTTTGAGTATTGAGATAAATACTCCAATGTAGCTAGCCCAGGTTTTTGTTGTAAGAATTAAACGAGGGCAAGTAGATAGTAAAGTAAATAGAAATAGTAACAGTAAATAAAATTAAAAGTGAGATCTGGAATCTTAACTATTTATGATAAACATTCTGCCTAAGAAAATATCAGAAATCCATCATTAACAAGTTCAATATCCGCCCTCAAGTTGTTCCATTTTGTTTTCTGGTTTTATAGCGAGGAAATTTGGTGACAACACTTTCTGTAAATACAAAGCAAATATAAAAAATAAAATTAATCCAGTCAATTTGATTTTTCTGATATGGAATGGCCATAGTATAATTTTAAAGCCTTTATGAATTAAGATGTTTTCTAAAACTTTAAACCGATTTATTATAGTTTTTTTTTAAATTTCCGTTAAAAACGAAAACTGAAGTACAATATTTCTAAGAAAGCACTGTAATTGGTGTCGTGGCTTTGTAAGTAGCTACTAGTAGGTAATGAAAGCATTACGTTTTCTTTCTTTTTAAGTATTTTTTTTACGAAATCTTTAGAGAATATTTATACATAACAAAAATAATTGAATTAAAATTTTCGCTTTTGCAGTAGGTAAGCATGTAACAAAAAATCGCAAGGCTTTCTCATAAGATGAGCTAAATCAAAAATATACGTTCATAGGATTGATTATAGTAGGTACCTTTTTCTCGGCGTAGAATGATTCTCTTGATCACTTGCGTACAGACTACCGTCGGACATAGAAGAATCATCGTAGAGGAACATATCGGAGCTATTAGCAGACGTCGGCGAACTCCCTAAAGTTCCAGAAGTCACACTATTGTTATCCAACTGAGTACACCTGAGACTATTACTACCGTCCATGTCGAACATTGTCTATACTAAGTTTACTTTAATTCTTTATACGAATCTTTAATCATTTTATATCCGAATTTAATTCCACGGAAATGTTTCCCGGCGGTGGTCAAAAGCGTTCTGAGCGCTACAGGGATGATAGAGGGTTGAACCCAATGCTCCGCCCACGTGTTATCACTCCGCCTATTTTATAAACCAGTTTTAAAAGATCCCAGATAAAAGTTATAATGATCCCTTCTGCCAAAACTTTCATACGTGTTGAGGGGCGAGGAAGTTCATTGGAAAATGGGCACTTTTAGTGGCACCCGCCATATTCACAATAAGTTGTTTTGAACTTACTAGTGGTAGAATTAAAGCTGAATTTCGCTAGCAAATAAATTCGTTGTATTTGAAAGGGCTGTCTTTGACATAAATGCCAGTAAAAATATTTTTCCCTAGTTTTAGGGGAAAATTACAACCAAATTATTTAAACCTATAAGCCAAGGTACGGAGATGGTTCAGTGTCTGCCATATTGGCAAAGGCAGACCTTTGTCAGGAGACAGGTGTTTTGCAGATTTATTAATATCCAATGGGACGGCAAGTTTTAGCCTCCATGGCCTTTTTTTCTAGGGTCGTCTTTTCAATACCTTCGTCGACACTAATAGTGGATGACGAAAGTCAACTGCTCGAGGGTCAGGGAATCAAGGCTTTATAATTCTGAACTGTGCACCATTTGTAGGACATTTTTACCAGCATGATATATTTCTTTATTTACTGTCTACCTACTCTACTCGTAAATGCATCGTGTATGGCACACGGATAGTAATTGGTTCAGGTAAAATAAAAATCAGATTTGGTAACACTTGTAGGCGTTTGCATCATGTAGATCATTCGTCATGTTGTGTTGTTGAACTAGATAGCTTGTTCTTCTCACAAAGCTCATAGTAATCTTTGTTTGAGCTTGTTCATCATTATTATATTTTAAACTGTAATACGAGTAGTACGTCAGAAAATGTGGTGGCTTTTATTTAATTATGCAGTTGCGTAGCTGTGGTGAAAAAGTAACTTCTTTGAAATATCTGTAATTAATAATTTCAATTAAAATAATGAAGCGAAATTCAATGCTGCATGATCAAAGTCCCTAACTTTTAACTGTCAAACTCACAGAACACTATACTCCTAACGGAGAAGAATGCCAACTCCATACAAAAAAATGAAGGATAATTTTACTAGCGCCATCTAAAGTTTGCCCCTAGGCAACTTCGTATGACGTCACGCTGCGTAACATTACGGCGGGAAATTTAAATCAGGGGTTTATATAGGGGCCTATAAAATATAACCAATATTTTATTTTAGTATGGGAATTTTCACTTGTAAGAAAACATGAATACAAATCATGATCGCTCATGAAATTCTTACAAGTAAAAGTTCCCATATCATTTTTCAGGGAAATAAAACAATATAAATACACTAATTATAATAACTTTATTTCTTGAATACAGAAATATGGAGTAGGTAAATTAGATTTTTGCAATATGTTTACAAAGTCATTTATTACTATATTTCAATATTATACAATTCGTCCACATGTAAATCTGGTAGTGGATTAGTATGACGAAAGGACTTCCTATCAAAATCCTCCACTGATATGAAATTTCATAGCTATGTAGCCGAGTCCAGGAATATTTCTAAATAGCTTTGATCTAGCTGGCAAATGAGGACTATTAGGTCTTAATATTGACATTGACTGCAGTATGAATATAATTTTATATAATTTCAGCACAAATTTTCCTTAGCAATAAAATGATAGCTATATTTTTGTGGCATGACAACTACAGCAGTTTGCTCCATAAATTTTACAATTTGTGTTTTAAAAGTGAAGAAAGCAGATTACAGACTACACAGTAGTTACATCCAATATGCTTGTGTTTACTTTTTTATATATTGAGTTTAACAACATTGGTTTACATAGGTACTGCAGTTACCAGTAATTACATACATTATGACAGTAATATAACAATTTAAAAGTGAAGAAAGCAAATTACAGGCTACATAGTAGTTACATCTATAAGGCTTCCATTTACTTTTTTATTTATTTGGTTTAACAACATTAGTTTACAAAGGTACTGCAATTATTTTAGTATTTTTTCCGCCATAGTTTAGTAAAAGAGTCCTATCTCACACAAAAGCTCCTGATACCCAAATCAGAAAAGAGTCACTTTCTCGAAAACCACGAATCACTGCACTTTTAACACTTTAACGGAGGAACAGAAGCTCAATTCCACGTTTTAGTGAAATTAAAATTGCAGAGAAACACGAATGAAATCACAACAATGAACAATGGCAGCCATAGATAAATGGCAGCTGAAGCGCTTACCAGTGTTGTCAGATGACCATTTCCATAGGTATAAAATAAATATAACATTTATTTTTACAATGGCAACACACAAAACTTTGCCCCCGTAGGTATCTTTTCGCCCCGAACAAAGTTGACCGGGCCTGGTCAAACTTGACACTTGTGTCAATTCTCAGAGTGACTCCCAGGCCCCAATGAAAAACTATCAGTTTTCAGAAGTCTACTAAATCTACATTAAAAACAATTATTAATTTAAAATTCAATGTGACAATACTGTGTTTTTTTTAAAAACATGTTTTCCCTGTGACTCCCAATAATTAAGTTATTTAATACTTGAACATTTCTTTAGAATCTATAAATTGCGTGATTTTGAATCATGTTCATAGTCGGTCTTACTGGAGGTCTAGCTACGGGCAAAAGTACAGTGCTATCAATATTTCGTGAGAATGGAATAGCAGTTATAGACGCTGATGAAGTGGCTAGAAAAGGTATTAGTAAATTTAACTCTATTTTTGAAAACACTAAACGTCTTTGGCGCAATCTGGTGATTTATTTACATCACAATATTAAAAAAACAATCTGTTTCATGTCTAACTCTAACGTTGCTTATATATTAAATTATTAATTTGTCATTCCCTATTAGAATTTCCTATATAGATTAAGTGTTTTGCTTTGATAAAAACTATGCAACAAATAGTTTCTCTCTTCATTGTTGATACATGCAGTTTATTTTTAAATTGTCCTTGCTATAAATCTCCTGTTATATCTTGATAAATAATGATTTTGTGATTTTTGGGAGGTAATTATTTTTATTTTCATATTGTTATAATAGAATAAAACTTTTACTTTATTGTATATTGCTGCTTATCACTATTTCTATGTTGGATTTCATTGTTTGTTTGTAATATGTTCATGAAAGACAATAATTAAAAAAAATTGTATTGATAACCTCCTCCTTTTTTTGAAGCCGGTCAATTAAGCATAACTCACATTTAATTTTACTTATTAACTCCTCTAAGGAAGAATATTTGAAACATGTTTCCGCCTATTATCTAAACTATCACATCATTATAAATTTAAGGTTTTGTGAATCTGTGTTCTTTCAAGAAATTTCTTTCACATGTTTTTTTATAGTTTTGGACCCAGGCAGCAAAGCGTGGCAAGAGGTGAAGGATTATTTTGGAGAAGAAGTTCTTGACCCTGATGGCAGAGTCAACAGGGCCAAACTCGGGGAAATTATATTTGATGATATAAACAAGAGGCGTAAGCTCAATGCTATCACACATCCAAGGATTCAAAGTGCCATGATGAGGATGGCAGTATCATATTTTTTTTCTGGACACAAATACATAGTCATGGAAGTGCCATTGCTATTTGAAACAGGAAAAATGTTAACATTTATGCACAAGATAATTACTGTAGTTTGGTAAATATTGATTTATTGCTATATTATAGTAATTCATTTGTGTGGTTTGTTGTTCATACATCTATTCATTGAGTTGCTTACTTTATTCACAATTCCTTTATTTTTGCTTGCATTGCTTGTTTATCTTATAACCCAACTACTAAATCAATTTTTAATAATAATACTAAAGCTAATTATAAAAGTCAATATATTTAAGTTTCTATTTATATTGAAGCTGAGCTTCTTTGTTCTTTCAATTTGAATCCTTTAAATTATTTACTTAAAAATAATTTATCAGACATCCAATCATACAATGATTAACATGTTCGCTCGAGCAAGGTGTTTTCTCAGACTGCTTAGATTGACATGCAATTTTCCTATACAATAGTGTATGTCTTCATAGCTAAGACATAGCCAAGCTAGTTTCAACTCTATGCATATTTGAACTGTCCCGACTGACACTAAACGCTTGATATGAATGTGGCTAATCATTCTGACCATTAGCATTGGAAATAAAAAGGATGTGATATTATGTTGTGTCACCTCACTTAATCACCAAAAGGACTTGAAATGATGTTCTGCCAGAGAATGTGGTAATTTGTTTAAAACAAAATCTGTTAGTTAGGGGTTAAAATATCTGAGTGAAATATCACAGGCCTAGAGATTTAAATTCTATTCATTGTCTCAATTTTGAGTTGTTGTTTCATAATGTAAGTAGGATTTAACTTAATTTATCTTATTTTTAATGGTTTCCAGTGAAGACCATCAACAATTGGAAAGGCTAAGTAAAAGGAATGACTTCTCAGAAACTGTTGCGAGGAAGAGAATTAATTGCCAAATGCCTCTTGAAGACAAAGTTGCAAAATCCCATTTTGTTATAGACAACTCTGGTGATATAGCAAACACAAGACATCAAACTCATTGTATAATAAAAATGCTGAAGAGGTCGAAATTTACCTGGTTAGTATTGAATATATTTCAGTAATCTAAAAGTATTTATAAACAATCAACAAACTTCACATGGCACACAGAACAAATTTATTATCTCAATTGCATCATAAATAACAATAGGGAACTTACTACCTGGTGTTCACTTATGTAATAATCATTAAATAAATATATATAGTGCAAACAGTAAATAGTGCATAGCTATTGGTGGCATTTTGCTATTTATTAAATTAATTGAATTCATGACATCAATACTAATGTTGTACACCATATTTTACACCTATATAGCAATAAGTCATACTGAATGTTTTTCCATTTTTTTTTTTGGGAAATAAAGATCATTCTATTTAAAATCAGCCAATATATTTCCCACAGATGAGCAAATTCACTTCTACTACACACTTTTTAGTTGTTTAAAAACAAGATAAGTAGTTATTAATGGTGAAATCAGCTATTTTTATAAAATAAGTTACTTATGACAATTTTATTTTTGCAGGTATTTCCGGGCAATAATATTAATAGGTCTCCTATCAGTTATGTTTGCTGCAGCAAATATTGCTTATAAATTAATGGAAAGTTAAAAGCATGTTGAGTGCTATTTTAATCTCGAGCATAATAATTTAAGAATTATTTTGGCATTTTTTAGCTATGTGGGTTTTAAGTATATTCTAGTCCCTATCCTGGGCTCTATATTTTGCATTCCAGGATCCTGTAAAGTCTAGCCAAGTTTTGGTGTTTAGCATCATTTAAGTGCATAGGTACTACTTTCCATCCTGTTGCTCAGGAAGTTGAGTATTTGGATAATTATTCATAATTATAAAATGAAACTTTTGGATCTAATTAGTGGGACTAACCACCACCATCACCAGTATATTATGGAATTATATACAGATTTAGCTAAAAATATTTTAAGAGGGCCAACAATTATAATCTAAATCACATACGAAGAATAATCAAAATTAGTAATTAAAAATTCTGAAACAGGCCTCATCAAATTCTATCTAGTTAGCTCAGTGTATAGAATTGCTCAATAATCAACTAAGAGTAGTGTAATAATTCTGGTAAGGGAAATAAAGTTAAGTTAATATTTATTATTATAGTGATACTGCATTATATTATAAGCTAACTTATACTGTTTAAAGCTCGATGCTTAAGAGAAGAAGAAGGGATTGTTTCTAAATATCAATAATTTAAAGACTATTGACAAATCTCAATTTTTTTTATAAAAATTGTTGCCTGAGATCCTGAAGTCTCCTTTTGAGTGTATGGACTTTACACTTGAAGAAGTCATTTGAATTACCGATGCATATAAAAACGACCAAAGTGAATAATTTGCGTCCGTCAATTGTAAGTGACTTCCTGCAAAACTGGTGTGGCATGACAGGAAACAGATCATTTTCTACATTCATGTCATTATGGTCTCACGCAATAAAGCAGGTCATCTCGCCTTGCTAGTATGATTGTTATGCAGTATTTAGTTCACATTGTATATTAATAGGTACTTTGTAGTGCTGTCTTGACTGAGGCGCTAACTTTTAACCTTTTAAATTTTGTCACAATTCTATTGAGGTGCATACAGCATTTCCTCCGAAAGAATTGAGTGAATGGCTATTTGTTCTTTTCTCTCTATGAAACAAGTATTAAATTTGTTAAAGAATATAACAATGTACATATGTAATTTCAATAGTAGGTATATTTGGCATTATATTAGAAAATTAGGCATAGGTATACTAAAGTGTCGTTACACGAGTTACCAATATTTATTTAGGCTGACGGTGTTTCATTGTAGAGTTCATGCGGAGCTTTGCCCGTGCCCACCACGGCGTGGTGTTTTGCGTAAAGTATGTAACATGTTTCCTGAAGAATACACTTGTGTTATCGCCGTTTGACGTTGGCGGCACGGTTTGCTCTGGCCCGAGAACCGTCGACAATACGTGTGTATTGTTGTAGAACTGATTGGGCACTGTATCGTTCTTGTCGGCTGGAGGTGGTTCAAACACTTGTCTCAGTGGATCATAGCTGTGTGACCCAAATATCGCCCTGAAATAAGATGCTATAATAGAATACTATAGCAATAGAAAATGCTAATGGTAATTGTTGGAATATATTTTAACGCACGGTTTCACTCCTTCCTCTACAATGTAACGCTGGAGTGGCTCTCTTCTACAAAGAACTCTGCAAAAATCATTATATCAATAAGTTGTAAATAAAATCAGTTGCCTCTTTAAGTAATTTAAAATGTGATCGGAAAAAATAATGGCATTATCTATACTAATATATGTATGTATATCTAAAGCTGAAGAGTTTTTTGTTTGTTTGGTTGAATGCGCTAATCTTAAGAACTGTTGGTTGACTTAAAAAATATTTTTGTCTTGAATAGTCTCTATCTCGAAGAAGGCTATATATAGGCTATAATATCATCCCGCTAAGACCAACAGCTAGTTAACGTAGTAAAATCTACTAGACCACCGATAAAGAATAACTTGGACTAAGGTAAAGCCATAAAATGCCTTTTTTATTTTTTTTAAATACATTTTTATTAGATATTGTTTAGTGCTTAAACATCATAGCTAGTTTATGGGGTAATAATGCAATGGTTCATTGTAACTTACGTGTTTAAGGTAGTTTGTAGCAAATATACAGTGATCAGTACTATTAGCATTTTATTTATAACAAACGAACCCGCAAGTTAAGTTGATGTATTTGCAATAAAGGTTTACAGTTATACAGAAGGCAATAACAGTTTTCAATGTGTAATAAAATTACTTATCAAACAATATTTTTCTTCTTTGTATTTCATGAAACTTTCTGGTATAGTATTTGTAACTAAGTAGGTACCTACTTACTACTTGACTTCATTTTATAGTCATGAACAATATTGGTCAACAAATCTTTCCGTGAATCCCGTAATATTTGTTTTGACTATTAGAAATAGAGTTACAACAGCCTAACACAGGTTTAACCTCGACCTCGTGCTGTGATAAGACCACACAAGTATTTAATCATAAATGTGAAAAATTACGAACTAGGTACTTAGTAACTCCCAAAAAGGTGAATACACATTTTTCATGGTTTACCAGCTACTTCGACTCCAGACTACTTCTCCTTTGCTCAGGAATTTAATCAGGGCCTCAGTCCGTATCAAGAAAATAGCTAACTCTTTTACTTACCTCTCTTCTGGGTATATCTACATAAGTTCTATCTCTATTTATTCGGGAATAAGTACACGGAAGTATTTCCCTTTTATGTCTGAAACCAGTTTGATGACTAGTTAAGGAGCCTGCACCTATCTTTATCGGTTAAACGATCTAAGATTGTCTAATCTTAGATCGTTTAACCGAAAGTAAGATGAGAGAAAGAGCCCTACACGGTGTATGGCAGCTCATTTTTGTTTTCTAAGGTGAAAAATGATTTGCAGTTCCCATATATTACCAGTAGCCCCAGTCTGGTTGCGGAGCTGTAATGACAGATTAGTAATACGCTCTAATATACTACTAATCTGTAATTAGTATATTATACTTTATTTAATCATATTGTGATCAAAACTGGGTTCTATAATCCAAAATGTTCAACATTAAGCGAATGTTTAAATCCAGTCACAGTTGTACCAAGTAGGTGGAGCTACGATCGTTACAAATAAAAACAAACCTATGAATAGAATAGTCAACGTTGGAGTAGGACAACGATTTTTAGGTTTTCTAAGAATTCTATAATATTTATTTTAACTAGTAACAAAACCGACATAACATTATTTATCTATATCGCTGCTTTTTAGACGTCTTTTATTATTATTCTAATACCTGTTACCCGCAGGCCGCAACTACGTATACGAAAATTAACACTCAGGTCTATGGAGAATTATTCGTAGCAGTCAAAGCGTAGGTATATATCTTTATTCAATTCCAAATAACTCAATGTTTTTAAGCCAACGAATCCCAGCATTAAATTTTGGTGAGGATGAAATTATTCAAAATGCATAATATAATAAATTTATGTAATGCCTTATGACTGCCTCGTGGTCTCGCGGTACAAATATGTGCCGTACAATCACGAGATCCCGGGTTCGAATCCCGGGTCAGGCAAAGTGTTATTGGGTTTATCCATTAGGAAATTCTCGGTAACAGCACGGAGTCAGGAATTGTGCCCGAAACACGGTAATAGGCTCGCCCCCTATTACCTGGGACTGATATATGAATGGCGAAATTTGGGTGCAGTAATGTACCAGATGGTCAGATGACATAGTCCAGTTAACCGGAAGGCTGTGGATGAGAGTAGCCCAGGATCGAGAGAGATGGCGAGCATTGAGGGAGGCCTATACCCAGCAGTGGGTGCATGTGGGCTGACAATGAATGTACCTCTGCCTACCCCTTCGGGGAATACAGGCGTGAGATTATGTACGTATGCAATGCCTACAAGATGGTCTGACGCAGTTAGGGGGGCGGTGGGAGGCAGTATGCACCGTGCGGTTCACTCCACCCATGACCGCAACCAATGGAAACTGATCCTGCGTGGTCGCGATCCTCAGCAGTGAGGGAACGAGGAAGAAGAAGAAGAATGCCTTAAGTCTACAACCTCATTGGTCCCGTGGCATAACTGTGGTGTACACTGTTATGAGATCCTGGGTTCGATTCTCGCGTCGCAAAAGAAATCATCTTAATCCAAAACAAAATGTCTCAAGAAAAGATAAACTCCAGAGTTTATTCAATAGAGTGTCTTCAGTATTTAATGACTTAAATATTGAATACACGGAATTATTTTCTGCGTGTAAAGGAATCATTGTTTGAGAAAATTACACAGCTGTCATTTCTGGTTTATTTTCGTCATTTCATTTGTGAAGTGTATTCAATCTATATTGTTGAGAGACATACGAAATTCTTTGTATCCTTGAACTTAATTAATTTAGTTTTGATAAACACCAGCGTTGCAAGCAAACATATTTTTTTAATTTAAAACGCGAAAAATCGTTATAGTAAAAATCCTTTGTATGATTATACAGACATTATTGTTATTTGAAGTTATTTTTTTATGTTTCTGGAGCAAAGTCAAGAATGTATAGATAGTAATTGTTCTTTAAAAAGTGTAAATATACGTAGAAAACTAAAACAGTTGTTATAATTGATCGCAAAATGGCTCACTTCGTGCGACGTGATGTTACGTATAACACACTCAACAATGAATTGACACCTCCACTAGCTGGTTTAGCGGAAAGCGTTAATGCTGCACCGACAATGATCACCCTGGACCACGAGCACGAAGACGCCACCAACGTGATCATCCACAAAGTGCCCAAAAAGAAAGGTTGGTTCACATACATTGCCCCATGGTATTTCTTTGTTCTTGCGCACTTAGAACAAACTTTTATTACGCGTTAAATATTGCTTGTATTTTTCGTGATGTTTAGATTCTTGACATAATGATCTATATATTCAAGGTCATTGTAATCATTGCTACATTATGTTTATACCTAGGTTATTTGTTGTTGTGGTATTTTATAAATAACATTCCATGTTTACACCAATAGAATATAATAAATTATCATCATCAGCCCATATACATATATGGGACATCCCAATGCTGGGCACGGGCTTTCTCTATAACTGAGAGTGTTTAGGCCTTAGTCCACCACACTGGCTTAGGTATAAACATGTATAGAAACAGAATTTTTGGAACTATGTTATAAATACTGTGGTATTTATTTTATTCTATGAAAAAAAAAACTTTTAGGTAATGTTTACATGGCCAATGAACAAAAAAACCATGTGGATTATATTTTTCATAAGAAAATATTTTCTTTTATTCATTTTGACAATAGGTCTATTAGGATTATATGATCATAATAGCTGTATACAAAATCATTGTTCAATTTGCCCTAACATAAAATAAATTCTTATATACTAAGCTGTAAACATTTTTTAAATGTTTATCGTTATGTTGAAGAGAATTTTTTAGTTATGGGTCATCTTTTAATATTTTTATTGTTTGACAGAATTTCAAGACTCTTTTGTTTTTCCTTTCAGATGGATGGACACATATTGATGACCTTGACTCGTTTTTCACAAGAATGTATAGATACTATGTAAGGGGAGGTTTCTACCCAATGATAATATCAGACTTGTTATATTTGTTCCAATTTGTTTTCATTGTGTGGTTCTCAACATTTTTGGTTCACTGTGTCAACTATCCAAGATTGTTCAGAAATGATCCAGATGCAAACAGGACTGAGAAACTTAGTTTGAATGATGTGATATATTCCAGTTCAGAATGTGTGGCGAGAATATCATGGAAATGGTAAATATTAATAATAATGTTTATCGTTTGTGTAGTTATCTTTATTACTGCAATATTTTGCTGCGAATTTATTTTGCGCCAATGTGTTTTTGAATTGTAAGTCTGCCGTTACACTGCGAACTTTATACGAAAATATGTTGCATATAATCATATACCCATTATTTGAATTTCAAGTCTTTACACAGTTTGCTGTATTGAATATTGTTAAATTTGAAATGAATATTTCATACATACTTGGGTGTTACTAGTAATGTTTTCTATTCTTGGAATAAATCCTTTATAACACTGTCGCTTGGCTGTTTCTTCTTGTTATATTTATTTACATGTATGCTTGCTGTTTCATTTTTTGTATGATTTTACTCAATTGTAATTTAATGTTTTTCTTCTCAGGTGGTGCCTCATTGTGTTATGTGCAATTATTTGGTCAATGAGATTATTTTTGTCCATGTACCATTTATTTCAAGCATATGATACAAAACTATTTTATAACAATGCATTAAAAATAAAAGAGGTAAGTTTGCCATAAGTATGATTTTACTATTCTTTCAGTATAATTTAGATGCAATATATTGGTTTATTTTTGTAAAAAATATGAACAAAATAGTGTAATTTTACTCTTATATTATTACTAATAAGTCTGTAGTCCTTAAAATTTATGGAATTATTGAAATATTAATGCCTACTAAATAATTACAAATCTCAGTTTGATATCTTAAACACAGTATTTCTTACATGTAATGATTTGCATTAAAAATAAACTTTATGTTCATTTTAACAGAGTGACCTCGCATGGGTCAATTGGTCAACAATACAAGATAGAGTAAGAGAAGCTCAACCAGAACACCATATGTGTGTTCATAAGCAAGAAATCAACGAATTAGATATATATCATAGAATACTCAGGTAAGCTTAACTTATATTTTATTAAAGTTATGTAAATAGCTTCTCAAATGTTTTTAGAGATAGGAATAAGGATTGTTTATTGAAATTGGCCATAAATGAATTATGGCCTGTCATATTGTTTGTTTTCATTATAATGAAATATACCAAGTTCCTAAATACAAGTGCTAAATATGTTACTATACTACCATGATATTTATGAACAAATTCAAAGCAATATTGCATTGTTACTTTCTTGCAAATTCATGATAAACAAAACCATTTGTGAAAGCTAGGCTATTACTAGCGTAGAACTTAGAAACCAAAGAGTGTGTTGTTTAAATTGAGATTCTGAGAATTCTAATGCAGTTGAATGAAGAATAGTGAAGTGTGCACAAGATGTAAATATTTGCTGATACAGTACCATGTTTATTTCCTAGAGTTCATTGCATTGCCACATTTCTCATGTTACAGTATCTGCCATTATCAATCACAGGAGTTTATTAACATTGTCATAAGAATGAGTTGTATTCCCTTTATCATTTACAAACATACTGCTAATAATTCAAAATCAGTATAACAAATAAAGGTTAGGAAGTATGACAATTATATCATTTTGTTTGCATCACAATTCAAAATCTGAATAACTTTAATCAAAATCAAGAAAGTTAGAGAGTTCACCCCAGCGCAACTTGTTAATAGTAGCTATATCTTTTTTCAAAATCCTATTTTGCTTATTTGCATATAGAGACCAAGTATTATGTCTGACACAGAATTTAATGGATATCACATAAGCTAACATCTCAGTCCATATAGCTGATAATAATACTTTGTTTGTGATTATTCAGCATATATTGTATTTTTTACTTTTTGTACCTACCCTGTATTAAAGCTATAAATTCTTTTCAGGTTTAATAATTATATGGTGGCAATGGTGAACAAAAACCTCCTGCCATTACAGGTACATGTGCCTTGTGTTGGAGATTTCCACTATCTGTCCAGGGGTCTAAAGTGGAATTTGGAATTTCTATTATTTTGTAAGTTATTTTCTGACCTACTATAATTTATTATTTATGACTTCTATGTTGCATGTTTCTGTAAATGCTTGTTACATTGAAATCAGCAAATATTTTTTTTGCCTAAAGGAGATTTTAGTTATTTGTTGATGTAAGAGACTAATGAAAAATATTAACCTGTATTGTAACATTCCTAAAAGAATTTTGATTCATTGTGATGTCGGTTTATTGTCTGCCAACCTGCTAGGTCAGCATGGTGGCCTAACACCTGACCCCTTTAGCTGTAGTGGGGGCCCATGCCGGGCAATGGGACATATGTAGACTGATAATAAAGTTAAATCCTTGGATATTTATGCTTTGCGACTTCAACTAACAGCTTGACTGCGCCTTTATTTTGCTTTGTTTAATAGGCTGTGCTATTAAGTCTTGGCCACTCATTTAATCAACTTTCACTATTTCTAGATAATTTTTTACATTTTGTGCACCATAGTGTATCTTGTGTCTTTTCCCGTTGATTTAGTTTATCTTTTCAAAGTCAATTTTATTGTGTTTTGTGTATATTTGAAGATGAATGTCGTGGCCTGTTCCAGCTAGTCCCTGGAGTCCTTGGGAGAACTGTTGGCAGCTTCGCGAGTGCTACAAGGACAACTCGAAGAGAATGCTGCTGGCTCGACAGCTGGAGAGACAAATACTGCTGTTGGCACTGTTCAATTTGCTCTTCTCGCCTTTTATATTTGCCTGGCAGATCTTATATTTCTTCTTTAATTATGCTGAGGTCAGTTTGCATTGTATATATTTTTTAATTTTTTTTTTATATTCAATTTAATGGTTAAACTTTGATGGATGGATAAATTTTATTAAATTTTTATGTTGTTTAAAAACATTGTAATTATTTTTTTAATAATGCATTTTTCTTTTTTGTTTTCTAGAATGTGTTTTTTCGCCGTTCATTTATTTAATTTCACCCAATTGAAGAACTTAAGTTTGAAACGTTAAAATATTTTGTAAATGAGCGTAGTTTATATCTTTTTTTTTAAATATGGAATCCTACAATTTTTCCCCAGCCAACTCGTATTGACACACTGTCCTATATTCGTTCATTTCCATACCTACAGAGTATTCGTTATCTATGTAGGTAATCAGATTAACGGTTTCATTGAATGATTTGTGATATGCCTGTTTTAGCTGATAAAGCGTTCACCGAGTTCACTGGGGCTGCGCACGTGGTCCCTATACGCTCGGATAACCCTCCGACATTTCAACGAGTTGGAGCACGAGCTTCGTGATCGACTGAACCGGGCCCACAAACCCGCCTCTAAATATCTGGCCAGCTTTTCCTCGCCCATAACCACTGTTATTGCCAGGTAAGAAAGCCTATATGCTTCGAACTATTATTTTTTTGGCTACAGACTACAGTGGCAGTACTTCCATAGAAGCGCAAAAGGCCGGATTGCTTAAGAAAAATTCGAATAATAATATTTAAGCTTTAAATATTTATTTAACAAAAACAATTTGACATATAAATAAGAATATCTTGATCCCATAATAACAATTTTAAACGACATTACACAAATACAAGTAACGCTTTTGGGCTTCTATGGAAGTACCGCCACTGACAGACTATACTGTGATTTGAAATAGATTCATTATTATCAGCCCATATACGTGTCACCGCTAGTCACGGGCCTTAACATTTGAGAAGGTTTAGAGCTTAGTCCACCATGCTGGCCTTGTGCCGGTTGGCGGACTACACACTTAAGATATTCCTAAGAACTTTTTAAGGTGTGCAGGTTTCCTAACGACTTTTTCCTTCACCGTTAAAGTACGTGATTATTCATTACGAATACACAAATGTCGAAAAGTCAGAGGTGTGTGCCTGGGGTTTGAACCCGCGACTGTCGAGATTCTCGACCGCGTGCCTACACCTCGAGGCCATCACGACTTAATGGTTGGGTTGATTTAATTATTATTAGTAGCAATTAGGAATTTCAATTCTTAAAATCTAATAATAGGAAGCTAACAAGACAACCGGGTATAATATTCGTTTTATATTATATGTATTGCCAACAAAATATAGAAAATCAAGACTGATTTTATTTTTTTAATATTTCCCTTTAAAGTTAAAATATAATTTCGCGCAACTTATATTCAGGAACTCAACATACTCTAAACCTATAACTTCCTGTGACTTTAACGTTCAAATTCATTTTGACAAGGTATTTGACCTCGACTCTATTGTCTTGTGAATTCAACTCAAAAATTTGATCACGTCTGCATTCGCGATTTATAGTAATCATAACGTTGGCATAGTAAAATACTACTCAGTATCTCAATTAGAAAGATATATTGATAAACATAGCCATAATCTCATAATGATAATTGGGGCACTTGAATGTCATTGCAACTGGAATTTGTTATCGTTATGTAAAGCAGCATATAATAGGATAGAAAACATACATATATACTTTATTGCGCATTCGTTTACTCTACCGAAGAAATTTTACGGTGTTATGACGTCAAAGGTCGTTTTTTATATAAGCATCGGAAAGTGTGACAGCATTGACACTTGATATACATGCACTGTGGCTTATAAAAGGAGTGATTGACCAAAAAGGAGAAGACCAAAAACCGAGCTTGCTTTACAAAATTCCGAATAATAATATTTAAGCTTTAAATCTATATTTAACTAAAGGGATTTGACATATAAATGTGAACATCCTGACCCCACAATAAACAATTATAAACTGGACGTTATGCAATTAACGTGTAAGTTGTAACGCTTTTGGGCTTCTATGGAAGTACCGCCACTGATGGGCGAGTCATGAGTTGAGGATATTTTGCCTCTTAGAAACGTGGTTTATGCAGTCTGACCTCAGGGCGAGACAAACTCGGGACAAATTAATGGCTGTTTCAACACTAATAAAGCTGGTTGCTGTCCTGTTTCCTTGACCTAATCTAATTTATACTGTAAGGCAATGGTCGGCAACCTTTTGGCAGGCAAGGGCCGCAATGTGGCAAAATAATTAAAGGCGGGCCCGCACTTGTGATATTTACCCTAGATTCTACGTAATACCTATGTATAATTTGTTATATCTCATAAAAAAAATGAAAATGCTGACTATAGTCATCATCATTATAATGATAACATTCACGGGCCACAAGTGCGGCCCCAGGACCGTGCGTTGCCGACCGCTGCTGTAAGGCAAAAAACTGAAGTAAATAAGCATATACGATTCGCTCGATTCGACTCTAGTAGATCCCGCGGCATAAATAAGTGCCGAGCGAGCGAGAAGTTTCGATCGTACTCATTATAAAATAACAACTTCCGAAGGTTATTAGGGAGCTTCTATTGAAAAAGATTAAAGAATCAATTAATGATAAACTCTATGAAAAAGCATACTACAGTATGAAAATGAAAAGAAAATATACTTTGTAGTTTAATATTTCTATGTATATGTTAACAAGAGGCATTCTTAAAATTTTAAACGATAATGCCAGTCACCGATATCAGCCAAGCATGCGTAATATGTGCAAAATGTATAAGTAACGTAGCTCTAATTTAGATTTATCCCACTCCACCTAAGCCTACACCTAAGCTTGATTTGTAATTTTCGCAGCTTTATACATGTTACATAAATTCCAATCTATTTCAGATAAAGTCAAAGTGCGTTGGAAACATAATTTTTAATGTCAGCAAAACTGCACACGTTTTGGCAAATCTCCCGTAACTAATTTACGCTCAAATAAAATCTCATTAGAGTCGCAATGTACGTTCTATTTTAAATAGCTTCTTTATTTAGTGCATTCGTGCATAGTATACCGAAATAACTAATAAACTTTGTTATTACAGTAATAAAATTGCAATTTAATGCATATGTCGTTATTTCTCTAACATACTATCCGTTGGAAACTTGTAAAAATGTTCCCCCGTTCTTGCCACCTTTTCCAATGCCGCTCTGCTCCTATATGTGGTAGCATGATATAGCCTATGCCCTATCGTATTCGATAAAACGACTATGTAACACAAAAATGACAATCAAAACGTTGTTGTTTGTGTAATTAGCACTTTCAACCAAACAAACAAATTCTTCAGCTTTATATATTAGTATAGATACATCTGTAACTACTCTGTTTCTTACTAGCCAATGAAATAGCGAACAAAATAAATCAATTTTATTATGTATTTATGTGTATTGCGTTAATTTTTACTAAATTTAAAGGTATTCAGAAAAATCGTGGAAAGTTTTATAATTAGCTACCTTCATAGAGTCATGTATTTTAAGTCTATAAAAATATATCTATGTGGGTTACGCCAGTGTGCGAGATTGGGCTTAACCAGCAAATAACCTCAGGTCCAGTATTAAGTAGTTTTATGATGTATAAGGCTCCAATTGTTGTGCACTCATTGACTAAGATTAAAAGTTGAGTGATGAGAAAATACTGTTAGTAATCCTTTGCTTGGTCAATTTGATGGTTTAACTTTAAGTAGCGGATACGAATATCCAACCAAAATTTACTGTCTAAGGAAGTACGAACAGTCTTCTTCGATCGATAGATTTCAGTTGTATAGAAGGCACGTGCCCTGCAGTAGGATATATATGGGATGATGATGATTATGACAATGATGATGAAGAAGATGATGAAGAAGACGATGATGATGATGATGAAGATGATGATGATGATGATGAATAACCGATTCTTTATATATTTTTTCGCCTTTTCAGGTTCGTGGTGTTCCTATCGGCCAGTATAATCGGCGTGTTAGTGGTACTCTCCGTGTACGATGAAGATGTGCTGACGGTGGACCACGTGCTCACTATCATCACCATACTGGGATGCGTGTTGGCTGGCGCAAGGTCAGTTCTACTTCCTTTACCTAGGTCAACAAAGATGTACGATGTCTGTTTAGTAGGTACTCGATATAATAGCGTGGGTCGTGATACGATTTTAGACCACGTGAACGATAGCCTTAGAAATTTTGCTTTTGATGCATTTGATAGCAGTTGACACCAGCTTGCGAAACAAGAGGCCGCGGGTTCGATCCCCGCACCGAGACAAATGTTTGTGTAATCCACAAATATTTGTTTCCGATCTGGGTGTTTGTGACATCGAAAAGTCTCTCGTAGTTTCTGATACTCACGACACAGGACTTGTATCCTATGTGGGCTCAGAACTATGTATGTGGCTGTTGGGTGTATTTATTTATTTATTATTATTTATTTGGAGTATCCTTTTTACTCTTGAATGGAGTAGGTACTGCTAGTTTGTATTAAACATAATACTTGCATGTTAAATTGCATTTCATTTCGTTTAACAAAGACCATATAAAGAGTACTCTTATACAATAGGAATATATATTCCCATGACAAGTAGAGATAGTGCTATGGAGTATGTACCTATAAACATGTAAAAGGTTATTTATTTAAAAATAGGTAATATATAAAGTCATCGAAACCGACGTGCAATCGTGAAGAGGATAATGTTAGTTAAGGAAGTGAAAGATGTCTGTTTGTACCATAGCATTTGGCGCTCTTTTACTTTCCTTCTCTTCTTTTCTCTTCTCTTCCCAATGCGATACGGGCGTGAGTATATATGTCTGTTGTCTCTACGCCAGGGCACTGATAGGTGACGAGGATCGCCTAGGCGGTGGATGCACGGGTCCAGCTCGCGGGGAGGAGCTGTTCATCCAAGTGCTGGGTCACGTGCACTACCTGCCGGCCGCGTGGAGGGGCCGCGCCCACACCAAGGATGTCGCCGCACACTTCCAACAGCTGTTCCAGTTCAGAGCCGTATGATTCTTTGCTTTTTCACAGCAAATACACGTTAACGTGCGCAAATTGCAACACTGTACATATGTACACTTATGTGCGTTGTCATACTCATTTATAATATGGCTTTGAATTATGGAGATTAGAGGAAATTTATAGTTTACTGCTATACTCGCAAAGGGGCAGGCCCGCCGCTAGCTTATTCATAGCGCCCGGGTGCAAACCCGATTATACCACCTAAAATCTTACAACTAAAAGAAAAAATATTTAAGATACCTTAAACATTCCTGTATCAACTTTCTTGTATCCAAAATGTCATGATGTTTGTTATACTTAAGGTGGGCTGGTTATGACAATGACTAGAATTACATTATGAATCGTTCGATTTGCCGCCCGCGTGCAACGCACGCTTTGCACGCACGCTTACGGCGAACCTGCTTAGGGGATTTCGATAATTGAAATACGCACTCAATTGAATTGCATGATTTTCAGATGCATTTAGCTCTTTACAGTACATTAGTAAAACATAAATCCTGTTCATCAAAAAGAATATAATACATAGAGACAATCCAATACACGGTCTTCATAGACACAGAGCATACTAATACAAAGAATTTTATTTTATTTATTTAGCACGTCAACAAAGTAATTACAGCAAACAACTAATCACTTAAATTATAGGCATGCATGACGTTTTAACATTATACTTTGTGACAAGCAATGAAGGGAGAAAACATAATAATAAATTAAAAATACAACTACACTTTAAACAAAATTAAAACAAATAAAAATCTTGTCACTAAAACTATATGTGTAACATTATGTACGTATGTATGTTTTTTTTTTTTTTTTTTTTTTTTTTTCTGGCACGGCAAAGTGACCCCATTGCACCTGATGGTAAGCGCAATGGAGTCCAGAAAAAGGAAAAAGTGCCGACCAGCGAGAGATGATGGTCTCCCGTTGGTCGACACAATCATGCCGGCCGAATACCTCTTCACCTTATTGTGAAGAAGTTTGGGGGACTATCAATCATGGCGATCAAAGGACCGACCGCGACAAACCGGCCAAAAAAATTGCCGGCACGGTCATCCTTTCACCATGATTGAAGCCCCCCCGAAAACCGGATATACACTGGCTGATCCCGGAACGCGGCACACTTGCATGTGCCACTATGGCGGGTTTTACGCCCTGTGTACGGTGGTCGCCATCCGGGCGGATACGAATATCCTACCACCAGCAAATTGTATTTTCCAGGTGTACATACTATTCGAGTTGCTGAGTCCACTCCTATGTCCTCTGGTTTTACTGTCGTTGCGGTCGAGAGCGCTCGACATAGTGGACTTCTACCGGAACTTCACCATCAGCGTCCTGGGCATCGGGGACGTATGCTCCTTCGCACAGGTAACTGAATCCCACGTTATATATACGATATTATAGATACTGCCTCGATTTAGAAGTCCTGGGTTCGATACCCGGGCCGGGCAGGGTTATTGGGTTTTTCCATTTGGAAATTCTGAGTAGCTGGACGAAGTCTGGAATGTGCCTGAAAAACGGCAATAGGCTCTCCCCCTATTGCGTGGGACTGATACATACCTGGCGAAATGTGGGTGCAGAATTGCACCTCTGCCTACCCCTTCGGGAAATACAGGCGTGAGGTTTTGTATGTATGTAGATACGACTCGTAAGTAGTGATGGCCGCGAGGTTTAGGCGCGCGGTCGAGAATCTAGGCCGTCACGGGTTCAACCCCCAGGCACACACCTCTGACTTTTCGAAGTATTCTATTCACAATAATTAATTATCAAGTACTTTAACGGTGGAGGAAACGGTGGCACTAGGCCAGCGAGGTGGACTAAGACCCAAACATTCTCTGTTGTAGAGGAGGCCCGTGCTTAGTAGTGGAAAGAAGAGAGCGTACTCATTTCTTAAAATTAGACGAATTCATGAATCATTTGGGTCTGTCAGTGTTCTTAATCATATGCCTTATTTGGCATAAAAAATATCGTCCTGTCTTCAGTAAACTTTCTTCCTATATTAAGCCATATACGTCGCACAGCTGGGCACGGGCCTAATCTACAACTCATCATCATTCACTTGCCCTGTTCCCAATTTTATTTGGGGTCGGCGCAGTATGTTTTATCCTTCCAAACATCCCTTTCAGCCGTCATGTCTTCAGTCACCCCTTTTTCTTTCATACCTTCTCTCACGCACTCCATCCATCTTTTCTTTGGCCTTCCTCTGTTTGTCCATCCTTCGACTTTCATACTCATTACTTTTTTACCAATATATGTTTCGTCCCTTCTCATAATGTGACCATACCACGACAGACGGTTTCCTTTCAGCTTATCTATCACAGGAGCCACTTTCAAACTTCCTCTAACGTATTCATTCCTCACTCTGTCAATCCGTGTTACCCCACACATCCATCGCAACATTCGCATTTCTGGGCCTAATCTACAACTGAGCAACTATATTTTCGATGATATTTGAATGACAGCTAATATTTAATATTTCTATACAGTTGGACATTCGCCGGCACGGTCATCCTGATTGGCAGACACCGCCCAAATACGGGGAGAAATCTAAAGGTATTATTTGTGTCTTCATATTTTATACACTGAATTATTACACTTAGGTCAAATAGGAACATAGGAAGAAAAACCTTCAAGAAATAATTAAGAATTTGTTGCAACTTAACATCTTAGAGAGGATAAATGAGGGTAAAATTATTGTGGATAGCTGATCCGGCGAACTTCGTTCCGCATAACTATTTTTTTTGTTTTTTTTTTAATCTTTAGTTACTCCTTATTACATCAGCTATCTGCCAGTGAAAGTCCCGTTAAAATTGGTCCACCCGTTTGAGAGATTAGCCGGAACAAACAGACAGACAAAAATTGTAAAAAATGTTATTTTGGAATATGTTATTGCATTTATTAAAAAGCGGTTATTTCAATATTACAAACAGACACTCCAATTTCATTCATTTATATACATGTAATATTTTTATTACATTATACATATATATTAAATTCTTAAAAAATAAAATGTTACAATAACTATGTGGTCCCGACCTTCAATTAAAACCATGTTTCGGGTATTAGAGACTATGAAAGATTCACAGATCTCAGAAAAACATTAAGAAAGCACACAAATATTCAATGACTGTAGAAAAGTGGTCTAATTATAGGTATAAATTTTGTTAGAAATTGCTTTTGTTATTGAACTGCAGCTGAAACCGGATATAACGACATTGAATGGACCGTCGTTATGTCCGATAGTTGTTATAAGCAATATAAACAATGCAGTTATTAGTTTATATAGAGATTCCGCCCGGACCTTGCAATTCGGTTGTTATAACCGATCCGCCGTTATAAACGATGTTGACGTAATACGCATTTTTGTTTGTATGACAGTCGGCAACGCTCAATACGACCAAGGAGAGGGCGGCAAAACGGAATTGTCGCTGGTTGCTTTCTCGTGTCGGCATCCCGGGTGGCAACCGACGGAGCCTACGCAGAGACAGTTCCTCAAATCTCTCAGACAAAGCATGCATCATGCCATACCTACAAACACTCATCTTGTGAGTAGATGAAAATAAAGGTCAAGTGCGAGACAAAATTATACATCATGGTTCCGTACCACAGACAATATTTAATTTAATATCGATCTATAGAGTTACAACGGATAATATTAACTACGAGATAAAAAATTGTTGGTTATAAATCCCAAAATAAAATTAGAATAAAAAAAAGAGATAAAAAAATCCTAATTAATCAATTTATTATAGCTTTATTAAAAATATCAATTTGAAAGGTCCTGTCAAAAAACTACGACTATAACTCACAATTTAACTATGTACCATATCCATACTTAGTTTTACTCATTTTCTATTTGGCCCTTTTTGTATTTTTTGATAAAAATTATCATATCTGTATATATATCATTATGTGTTTGAATAATAAAATTAACACTTGACAACAAAAAATCTTAATATGGGATGGAAAGAAGTTCTTGGAAAAAAATAAAAATCAAACTTTTATTTATTACTAAAATACAATGCTATATCATGTTATTACAAAATGCCAGTGTAATCTTTGGTGTTATGGCTAATTTTGATATATTTTTGTGATATAGAATTTATAAAATTGTAAAATTTCTAGTTTGTCAATGATGTAGATATTTCTAATTGTTTTAACTATTTTCTATTTAATACATAGGATATATCGAAAACCTATAATTAATTGTAATACCTTTTCAGAATAAAACTATGTTGGGTTCATACATCCAACAGAGTTTGTTTGGTGCTGTAACACCACTGCCAGCGGTATTGTCATACTACCCACAACAACAGAAACAAAACTACAGGCTGCCTGTAAGTACACAATTGTGACTCTTATTCTCACATGCATTTTAAGAATAAAAAACCTGTATTTTCTATTTATTTCCCAAACGGGAAATAAATCTTAATAATTTAAATAAATTAATTGGTAATATGTCTTTAGGATGAAAATACTCATCAATCATTATATATAAATAAGTTATACTCTAATAGTCATCATCATGGTCATCAGCCCATTATGTCCCACTGCTAGGCACGGGCCTACTGTACTATGAAGAGAGTTTAGGCCTTAGTCCACCACGGTGGCCTAGTGCGGGTAGGCATACTAAGAAATTCCTAAGAATTTTTGGGTGTGCAGCTTTCATCACGATGTTTACCTTCACCGTTAAAGTAAATAATAATTCATTGCGAACACACATAACTTCAAAAAGTCAGAGTTGTGTATCTAGGAGTTGAACTGGTGATGGTTATTTTTGTTTTCAATCAGGAAATGGACGAGCCCAGTGATGATGAGGAGGAGCTTGCGGGCATGTCCACGCAATCAGCGCGGCGGTCCATGTCACTAGGATTGGCGGGCGTGGGCTCCGTGATAGGGGCCAACGCCCTCGGCCTTGAGCCTTCGCCCCAGGCCGAGCAGTACGTCGACAACGTGCAGGACATGTCCGTCAGCACGCTGCACCTTTACGACTTGCATATATCTCAGGTAATGTTTATATTTACATTGTTTCTCTTAATGATAGAGCCACACTAAGTATATTATACCAGTAACGGTACTTCCATAGAAGCCCTAAAGCCCAGTTTGCCTTTCAAAATTCTGAATTCGCCTTGTTGAAATGATTAGATGAAAAAATAAACTTTTATGTTTATTTATGCCGGACACATTCTTGACAACGCAAATTAGGATCAGAGACAAAGATACTAAAAATAAAACAGATTATACAGAATATGGCAACACAACAGTAGATGGCGCTACGTGCTACATTTACATATTTAAATATAAAATTTATCTAATTACAACAAGCCTTTAGGTTTTAAATCTTCCTTAGAAGTACTTCCATAGAAGCCCTAAAGTGTTACACGTTAATTGTGTAACGTCTAGTTTATAGTTGTTTATTGTGGGATCACGATATTCTTATTTATATGTCAAATAGCTTTTGTTAAATTTAGATTTAAAGCTGAAAGATTATATTTTTCGGAATTTTATAAGACACGCTGGACTTTTGGGCTTCTATGGAAGTAGGTAGGAGCAACTTCGAGAAGAAGACCCAAAGAAGAATACAACTGGGTTGGGCAGCGTTTAAAAAACTTCGTCGAGTCTTTTCGTCACCCATACCACAAAGCCTAAAGACAAAAGTCTTTAACGAGTGCGTCCTTCCTGTCATGACATACGGAGCCGAGACGTGGACACTGACGGTGCGACTAATCCACCAATTCAAGGTCGCTCAGCGAGCTATGGAGAGGGCTATGTTAGGAGTTTGTCTGAAGGATAGGATCAGAAATGATGTTATCCGACAGAGAACCAATGTTGTCGACATAGCCCGAAGGATCAGCGAGCTGAAGTGGCAGTGGGCAGGTCACATCTGTCGCAGAACGGATAACCGTTGGGGGAAACGTGTTCTGGAGTGGAGACCACGGCTCGGCAAACGTAGTGTAGGGCGCCCTCTGGCTAGGTGGGGTGACGATATTCGCAAGGTGGCTGGCAGCGGTTGGATGAGGAGGGCCGAAGATCGAGCCCAGTGGCGTGCCATAGGAGAGGTCTATGTCCAACAGTGGACGTGAAAAAGGCTGTTGATGATGATGATGGAAGTACCGCCTCTGATTATTACGTGTCTTAGTGTCGATTACGCTCTGTTTACACCCTGTAAAATTCTATTCAAATAGTGTAGGTTACACAAAAAGCGATGGCAAGTCGATAATAATACCCTTTATAATTTTTTTTCATCATATTTAGCTGCAATGTAATTCACAAACTAAAAAAGGAAATGTATTCTCGATTAATATATTGTTTCTAGTGTTGAACATTTCATTCCATTTATACATTACGAGTGAGAATGAAACCATTAAGCTGTCAAATTAATTCCCTAATGTCTGTTAAGACATCTTAATGATCAACAACTGACTTTAGTCGGTTGCATAATTATTGATTAATACATTCTTTGTTACCCGTCGGCAACTAGTAAACGTGTAGTGTGTGACGTCATTGCGCATTTCATTACCCATCCTTGCGAAACGAGTGATTTACTAATTACGCAGACTGAGTAATGGTGAACGAAACTTGTTCTTTAACATGGTAACTTTTACTACCACGAATATAATATTAGGTATTCAGAAAACAAGTTTCTCCTGCCTTTTCACCCTTTTCAGTATTCGATTTTGTAGGGGCCTTTATTATTATAGAACATCCATATAGATTTACTTGGAATCAATTGCAGTCAATATATGAATGGCTTGACGTCACAGGATATAAGTCGCTTCCAAAAAGTTGTTTTGCGTCAAGCAGTAGACCTCCTGTTGTTGATTACAATCATATATGGTACAATATGTGAAATGAAATGAAATGAAATTGCTTTATGAAATGAAATTGCTTTATTTGGTCACGTAGGCAATCAAATAGCACTTATGACAAGTCAATACAGAAAAGAAAAATCTTTTATTATTACATTATAATTTAACTATGGTTCATTTTATATAATTTGTACAAAAATATTTACGGTTTTTTTTATAATTTATTTTTAGTTTTCATCAGGAAATACATAAAATCTTATTATTATTATTTTAAAGTAAATAACGAGATGGACCTTGTGTATTTCCGAAACGTCACGTATTATTTTAATGGTACCACCGGATCCAAACGCGACCCTGACTGAGAAGACCCGGCGAAACAAACTCAGCGGGCTCACTTTACTACTGGAATTTACGCGGCGCGACCCACACCTGAGTAGATCCAGCGAGTCCAACTCAGTGGGCATGTATTTGGTCCAGTAAGGATAACATAATTATATTATATGACCTGCCAAATAAAAATTGCCTTCTTATTATAAATTTGCTCGAATTATTTACTCGATCGGTCGTCATTTTATTTTTATTTTATTTATTTTGTGCACATTTTATATTAGATATCAATTTGTATTTAATGTTTTTATAATAGTTTAAGTTACACTTGGAGCTTTGGGTTAATTTATATTTATTTATGTATTTATTCAAATGATTTGGTTTAAGAAAGAAGAATGTGAAAGGTACTGGGTTCCAAGATGTGGTGATGGCGATGTGCGGGAGAGATCTACTGCCAAATTTCCTTATCCTCTAAATACTGATTTATATTGTAGTATCCCCTTGTCATCAGAACACGTTTAATGTGCACCTTAAATGAATTATCTGATAGGTCAGTTACAGATTTGGGGAGCTTATTGTAAAATTTTACGCAGTTGCCTACAAAGGACTTACTGGTTTTTTCTAATCTTAATGAGGGTATCACAAGTTTATGTCTACCCCTGGTATTTACATTATGTATATCACCAATTTTACTAAAGCTAAATACATTCTTACGTACATACATAATATTTTGATAAATGTATTCAGACGGCACGGTCAGTATATTACAGTCCTTGAATATGGATCGTAAGGAATCACGGCTACGTAGATCATAGATGGCGCGGACTGCTCTTTTCTGTAGTATGAAAATGCTGTTAATATCAGCCGCCGATCCCCACAATAGAATGCCATAAGACATTATACTGTGAAAGTAAGCAAAGTACACTAACCTAGCCGTTGAAACATCCGTGAGTTTTCTTATTTTACGAACCGCAAAAGCTGCGGCACTCAGTTTACTAGATAATCGCTCTATTTGCGGACCCCACTGCAGTTTACTATCTAGAGTTATTCCTAGGAAAACAGTTGAAGTCACCAAGTCAAGTGTTTCTGCGTTTAATGTAACAGGTGATATTACATTCCTAACATTTGGTAATGTAAATCGAATGCATTTTGTCTTTCCTGCATTGAGTAGAAGATTATTACATGAGAACCAATTCAAAATTAAATTAAGTACATGATTTGGAATAGCTAGATCTTTATCCTTACGATTTATTTTAAATATTAGTGACGTGTCGTCAGCGAACAAAACTATGTCTGTAAATTTCTGTACCATGTAAGGGAGATCATTTATATAAACTAGAAACAAAAAGGGGCCCAGAATAGAGCCCTGAGGAACCCCTATTTTGACTGTTGATCCTACTGAGGTGACGCCGTCCACACATACTTTTTGTTCACGACCCGATAAATAGGACATTATAAGTTGAAGAGAGGAACCACTTATGCCGTAGTAACTCAGCTTCGTAATAAGGGTCTGGTGATCAACGCAGTCGAAAGCCTTCGAGAGGTCACAAAAAACCCCAAGAGCATCTTGTGACGTCTCCCAGGCTTCCAGTACAGATTTCATCAATGATGTTCCTGCATCTTGCGTAGACCGACCCTTTGAAAAACCAAATTGGCTACTATGTAATATCCCATTTCTATCAAAATGTTCCTGCATTTGAGTGAGCATGATCTTTTCGAAGACCTTACTAAGAGCTGGTAGTATTGAGATGGGTCTAAAGTTTGATGGATTGTTTGGACACCCCGACTTAAATATGGGCACAATTTTACTGATTTTCATTAAGTCGGGAAAAATACCGTCACTTATACAAGAATTGAATATTACCGTCAATATTGGAGCAATATTAAATATAATTAGCTCAATAGCCTTAACCGACAGTCCCCATATATCTTCAGTAGCCTTAATTTTAAGATTTTTAAAAGCTTTTATTATTTCGGAACAAGACACTCTTTCAAAACTGAAAATGGGCATATTTCCTACAACATTTTCTTTTAAAAGTGATTCAGCCAAGACTGCTGATGATTGCAAGCATTTGTTTATATCTAAAGGTATATTTGTGAAAAACTTTTCTAGGTAATTAGCAATACTAACTTTGTCTGAAACCAGGTTGTTGTTTATAGCCAAGGTTATCTTGTTATCAGTAACCTTATTTCTCCCAGTTTCTGTATTTATAATTTGCCAAGTTGTTTTTATTTTATTGCTAGATAATCTCAGCTTTTCACTAATATAAGCTGCTTTAGCTTGCATGCATACTTTTTTAAATATTTTAGAATATTGTCTGAGATAGTTCATAAAATTGACATCAGGTGTATAGGACCTTTTGTCATACAAGTTATATAAAATTTCTCTACTACGTCGGATGCCTTTGGTCGCCCAAGTACTAAATTTAATGTTAGAATTAATTTTCACAGTTTTAATTTTGCACACTTTGTTGAATTCTTTGCAAATTGTATCAAGTAATGAAGAATATATATCGTTGGGACTGTCAGAATTAGGTTCTAAAATATTAATTTTTGATTTCAAGTTAATATTAAATTTACCTAGGTTATGTCTTGTCAATGGCCTGTACTTAATCATTTTTTGGATGTTTTCTATTCTATGTTTCAATTTGACTAACAAACATTTATGGTCCGATCTAACTCCTATTTGTGTATACTTTTCAACTACTTCGAAATTGGTTATGATATTATCAATGCAGGTTGCTGTTTCAGTAGTTATTCTAGTGGGTTCAGAAAACAAACAAGTATAATTAAATGAGCTAAATAATGACACAAATTTACATTTATCAACTGTATTAACCATTAAGTTAATATTAAAATCCCCACATACTAAAACCATCTTATTATTTTTAATTTTTTTAAGAATATCCTCCATTGTGGATAGGAAAATATTAATGTTCGACGAAGGAGGCCTATACACACACAATATTATATATAAATCAGTTTCCGCACATGCAACCTCACACACTCGTTCAACAGAGAGGCAGGAGATGTCCTTCCTTTCTTTGAAGTTAATGTGATTTCGGATAAGAATTATCGAACCACCACCTTCCGCCGAGGTTCTATTAAACGAACTAGCGACCCTGAAACCATTCACATTAAAACTCATAAGGTGTGCCTTCAACCAAGTCTCAGTAAAACATAGTATACTTATATTAAATGTGTCACTAAAAAGTTCTATTTCTAATATTTTGCCAGAGAAACGGTTTATATTTTGATGAGATAAAACTAAATATTCAGAACCGTCTCCTTTTGTCATATCTAAAAGTTTAAATTATTCACCACATTAATTTTAGTAACATTACTAATTGTGGGGGTACAAAGGGACTTTGTCATACTACTTATGACTGTGTTAATATAGTTAGCTACAGGTGTAGCAATAAGTCTTAAAAATCTATTTGGTAGATACAATGTATCTCTTGTCAATTTACAATATTTTCCAATAAATATATTGGTGTCAAAAAATGAAAATTTGTCACTATAGTGACTAGTTAAAAATTGCATATGTCTATTTAACACATGAATATAATTATTTAATTTATCTGATACATTATTTAGGTATGGGAAGGCACACAATATGATCCTAGGTAAATTAAGTTTTAACATTTTTTCAAAGGCTTTAGTGACATCATTTTTCCTTAAGTTGTGGCAACTTCCTACAAGTACTGTTAGGCATGAATTTTCATCATATATCTTTTCTGACAACATATCTACAATATGATTGAAACTAGATCCTGGTATACAGTAATTGATCAGTGTGTGACTGAGGGTATTCTTTAGAAGAACACCAATACCCTTTCCTACTTCATCAGTAACAATAATTGAACTATGCTTGGTATTATTTACACTTGGAACATTATGATTATTGCAGTGTGTGGTAATCTGGTTTAATTGATTTTGTGATGTGTGCAAGATATCCTCCTCTGCATCTACAGATTGGTTAACTAACCTACTTGCAGAGTCGGACAGTGTGGAAACTGTTTGTGTGGAAACACCGCTTGTGTTATTTTCTTCACAATCATGGAGCAGTGTTTTAATCTGAGTCTGTGAATCTAAGTATTTATTATAAGTTAGACTTAATTGTTCCTCCAAGGTTTTAATATCTGATAGCAAACGTTGGGTATCAATTTCATAAATTTTTATGCTGTCCTCTAATTTTATCTCATAGTTATTAAGTTTTGCCACTAAAGCCTTACGTTCTTTCCTAAGCACTAAGTTATTCTTTTGGTAATTTTTTTTAGATTTAAGATATTTGAGTTTTTTAATTTGTCGGTTTATTTTTATGTATTTTTTTATATTTTTATGGCTTGATTTGTATATACTATGTTGATACTTTGGTGAGTCACCTCCTGTAAGATCTATAGTGTCAGTTATTTTAGGAGTGTGCTCTAGAGTATCACCTATCAATTCATTAAACAAACTTTGGTTTACAACAGTTTGAGAGAGTTCGATTTGGTTCTCCAAGTGTAACATTTTATTATTAGCTTCATTTAATTCTATTTCTAGGTCCCTAACCCTACAGAGGGACTCCTCATATAACGTGGAACAATGTATGAATGACTCTGTCACCGCTTGAAGTTTGTCCCGTTCCTCAGTCACCAAAAGATAGTTGTGGTGTAATGAAGCCAACTCCCTTTTGAGTGCCGAGTTCTTGTCCACAACATTCTTCACTTCATCCTCACTTTCCTCTCGCTCTTGTAGAAGCTGCTTGCATTGGTCTTTGTATGCTTTGAGTTCCTTGAGTGCCTTGCTCAACTTAAGCTCAGCCTCCTGAGAAACAGCTCTACGGGTCTGCATAGTTGGAGGTAAGTGCGGATTGACTGGAAAATAGCAAAAGCAAACAGAGGAATCTTGATTGTAAACAAAACTTAAATTTTATATTTATGACAAATTCTAATAAAGTTTATTGTTGTGGGGACTAATAAAGTCAAAAATTTAATTCTAAACTGAGAAAGTTTTTTTATAAAATTGTAAGATTAATAAATTACGAGGTACTTTAGTGTCGTATTGGTGAAATATAGAAAAAAAAAAAGTGTAATTCTGTCTGGGGCAATAAATGTTCGTCGTCAAGTTTGCTTCCACTTTTAGTCAAGCAAACTGAGAAATGAACGTTGCCAATGTGTGTTGGACGTGGCTCACAATAGTGAAACAATGTACAGTGTAATGTAGTGGTACATGAATAAAAACACAAAAGTACTCGCCGTGTATCCGTTAAACATTCGAATTTAAAAACTTCCTCAGCGGTGACAGTTGACACTCGGTTAACCTCAACTTTATATATTAATTTCTTATTTATTTAGTCACAACCACTATTTAGTGATAAGATATTTATACTGACGATAGTTTTAATTAGTTTTATTACAAATTTTGTGCACTTATTTCAATTTTATTTAATTTTATATTAAGAGCTACAATTTGACGACCGATCGTACCGGTGTTGCCAGAATATCTCAGAATATCTCTATAATGTAGATTTAATAAATAATATTGTAAATGCATTGTTAAAAAGAACTCGCTCAACAAACATAACACTATGAACCTTCTAGGTATATTGTTTTTTCTTGAACATTAACTATATTATAATTTAAAAACTTTCTCTATACTAATAGCTGAAGAGTTTGTTTGGTTGAACGCGCTAATCTCAGAAACTATTGGTTCGAATGGATTTTTTGTGCTAAGTTCGCTAAGATCAATATGGGCGGAGCACAAAAAAAAATATGTCAAATAAGGGCAAAAAACTTTTTGGAGTACAGAGGTTTTGCATACGGAGTTGCGCGCAACAGCGAGTTTAATATACAATTAATTTAAAATAGGGTAAATTTAGGTGTTGTTTAATTAATAAAATACTCTTGAGCTTGGTGATTCTGATTCACATTTACACTCAGCCTATCGCCGTCCACTGCTGAACGTAGGCCTCCCCAAGTAGGCGCCAACCATCCCGGTCTTGAGCAGCCCTCATCCATCCGATACGCGCCACCTTTCTCAATTCGTCAGATCATCGGCTGCAGGACGTCCCACACTACGTCTACCTAAGCGCGGTCTCCACTCCAACACTTGTCTGCTCCAACGGCCGTCCGTCCGTCGGCAGACATGGCCAGCCCACTTCCACTTTAGCGTGCTAATTTTGCTGGCAATGTCAATGATTTGTATTAATGAGTATGTATATAACATTCCAGGCGGGTCAGAGTGTGTCGGCGTGTTGCACGAACAACTGCAGCCAGCGAAACCGCGACGAGAGCCGCTGGGGGACCGAGGAGACGCCGCTGCTCCACCGGCCATAACCCTGGCGCCCCCGCTCGCCAAGAGCCGACAAACATCCAGTGTGGGTGTAGCATCATCTCTTCACCCTATATGCTCATGGGGTGTTCCCCCACCATCAACTCAGTGGCGATACTTACAAGCCCAAAAGCCCAGCTTGCCCAACAAAATTTCGAATAATAATCTTTTAATATTTATTTAACAAAAGTAATTTGACATATAAATGGGAATATCCTGACCCTACAATAAACAATTTTAATCTAGACATTACACAATTAACGTGTAACTCTTGTGAGCGTCTATGGGAGTACCGCCACTGCAAACATCGCTGCTTCCATTCAATTTTTTTTTAAAGCGGAGGTAGCAAATTGTAGTCTAACGCTTTTTGTGATATATATGGAAAGATAGAAACTTATTTTTAAACTGAATTAATTTTAAGTAATTTTATAAAAAAACGGAATGTTAGGGAGATACTAAACCGTTCGGTCAAAACGAAAATATAAATAAACAGTTGCGTTGTTTTTGCAAACAAAAATGCAAATTCAATGGTGTCTTAAATATAAAAATTATTATTTATTTGTGGTAATTTTGAAGTGAAGCAGCAATGTACATGTTCCATTTAATCCAAGGGCTTTGTGGTTGGGCCATGCATTGTCTGTACCGGGAAGAACCTTCTGTTTTTGGTGTAAGGTATACGCAACGATGGCCCAATATCATCTAGTTTTAGTAAACGTTCAGCCTTTAAGTATTGAGATTGTTATTTTGGATATTTGTTCATTCACGCACCTCGAAGCGTTTTGATTTTGTTAAGGTAGTCGATGTATATGAAATTATTCATAATTGTGATAATTTTTAAAAATGAAAATTTTTGTGTTTCGCCTTGGGGATAACGTGTGGGGTTGCTCATTACTTAAGGGCTAAAGTGTTCCTATATCCCTTTTTATTATAAGTAATTACAGGGCGCATGCCCTACTCAATATCATGTGGTTTGCCGACTTTCGGCGGGCCGGATTCGTGTTCAACTTATATATTAATCATTTAGGTAACTTTGGGGTAATATTACGTTGTAGCTTATTCGGCCTTCTTTTACGGAACTAACTTTTTAATAAACGTGCATTTAAAAAAAAACGATGAGATTTATGTGACCTTGACCTACTTAATTAGGGTCTGGCATGCGCATTACACGGATTAGTGACAGTGGCGGTACTTACATAGAAGCCCAAAAGCCCAGCTTGCATTACAAAAATCTTTAAATCCATATTTAACAAAAGCAATTTGATATATAAATGAGAATATACAATAAACCATAATAAACTAGACATTACACAATTAACTAAATTAACATGTAACGTTTTTGGGCTTCTATGGAAGCCACTGCTTAGTGAAACGATTAAGCACTGCCAGCCCTATTCTAGAAGTACTTCATTAAATGGGGAGTGTTTTTTTACATCGTGTTTATTAGAGGGGAAGTCCATCGGCAGCTTAGGGTGTTCACTTTTTGAACTTACGGGACAGATAAGTCTAAATAACGGGTATTATTTGACACTTGGTGAATCGGTTAGTGTTCTCAGCGACAGCAATGACTGCACTGTGACTCGGAATACTCTGATTAGTGATTATAACATGACATGTCATTTTTTTCTTAATTTTGTGGACAAAAATAACATAATAGGAGAAAGAGGAAACAAAATTGATGGAATTACTTAATGATTCTCTCGCATGAATGGGCAGTGAAATATAGACTTAGCGGTCATATTCATGCGGACGTCCATCTTATGCGGCATGATGACTGTCGGTATCTCGAAGGTGGAAAGTAGATTGGAAGGCGGTATATTATGAATAAATGGTTCCTGACACTCGGAACATTTACACGCGAGCATGTACATCGAAACTCACAAACCCGTTCGGCGGTAATACATTGTAGCTTTTGAAATAATAATTTTTATACAGTAAGTACATACGCACACGTAACTTAACCCTTTAATGTCTTTAAATGCTGGTTAGCTAAATAAATGGCGTTCGTAATTAATAATCGACATTTTACCTCTCTTATAAATTATTGAACATGTTATTCGATTCACTTTAACTCGTAGCCAAGGCAAGGAGAAGAAAACTCATTGATTGTGGAAATCAACGCTCTTTATTTTTTAGTAGTAATAATCTTTAATTGATATAAATGATAGGGTAGCTTTTAGACCACTGCTCTAAATTACTTTTCAAATTCACCATATTGCCTCGATTTAAAATTAATGTGTCTACTTGCGAGACAGGTATAATTTTTGTTATGATATCATACGTTTAATATCAACAGAGTGATTTAAAAAAAAAACAATAGTAGGATTTTTATTACCTTTCGTTAATTTGCATTGTCATTGCAGGTTTTCTTCTACGCTCAGGCTATAAAAGTAAAGCATAAAGTGTGATTACGTTCTAGTATCGAAAATTTCGAGTCTCAAATCAATATTCTAGTGTTGGATAAACAGTGGGTGTTTATTAACTAGGACAAGTTGGTACACTTACTTGTTCTGATACTGAAGTGGCCAATGCGCAGTGATTTATGACATGTATCGTGTACCTTAGAAACTCAGTAAACTTTAACCTACTCTAGTCGTCTTTTTCTCATTATATAATATGTTCTTTAGGAGCAAAGTTGTTTCTAAAAAACACGTTTTCAAATATTGTCCACACGGTTATACCAAGTATATATCTTTGAATCGGGACAAACTCTTCGACTCAACGACACAGCACCTTCGAATCAATGGAAGCTGAACTGTGCTTAAAAAAATATTTAATACTATATTTATTCTATATAATCCGATCAAATTTGCTTATGCAATAGTATTTTTAATACAAATATATTCAATATTTATTCGTAGACAGTAAGTTTTTATACGCTCACCGCGCAGATACCTGTCGGATCATTTTTCGACTTCGACAACGATGAATCCAAGTCGGGAAATGTATTGTCAGCGCCATATTTATATCATACAATAAACCTTCAATATTAGTTGGTAAATAAAAAAAAATATAAAACTAAAAAATAAAAAACGTAATAGTGCGCTTAGATACATATATCGCTAGTATTTTTGCAATTTCAACATATTATGATTAGTGTTTGAACGTCCAATTTACATTTACAACTCTTTAATACTAGATATTGCAGGTAAGTGTAGCGTGGATATATTTAGGCTGTGAAATATGAAATGGTTGGCTAAATTTACGTACAAAAATAGCTTTACCCAAGTTCAGTTTGTGGCTTCGTTTATTGGTATATTGAAAAATGGAACCTAACATTGCAGGTGTGTCCATAGCTCCAGTTCGCGCGACACATTATTTTTATACTAAACTGCAAATTACAAATTGTACGTATAAATAGTTAGTTCCATGTGATATAAATGGATATAGTGTGATAATACCTTGCTCGCTCGTTGTTCGCCAAGTTCTGTTGTGTATGTTATAGTAGGAAAATATTTTTGTTAATACAATTGATAGTACAATTATAGTTTTTATTTGTAGAATGCAAGTAGTGGTCATTTGTGTTGTTTGTGTTGTTGTGTTGGTAGTGATGGCGAGCAGTGCGCGTGCGCTTAGTGTTTGTCATTATCACTGGAATCAATACGTGTGAGTTATCATAAGTGGTAATAGTTATGACGCATATTGTAAGTTCGGTAAGTGCGTCTACAAAATAAACAAAAAAATGGTAAAAAAATCTAATAACTAAAACGTTTTAGTGTGGAATTGATTTGAATTTATCGTTTATTAAACCCAAAAAATGTTTCATGTTTATTTAATTTACTCTCACCTCTAGACGAGTTTATCATCTTGCTGCAATTCTACCCTAACCGGGATAATTAAACAACAAAAACTGGTGCTACAATATAAGAATTGCAGAAGTGAAGAGTGACTTATCCGTTTCTCATGTAACAGAACGGTCTCATATGTAGTTTAGCAGTGATGTCCACAGCGTAGTGCAAACGGATAAATGTAGTCCATTTTATTGGGGCGGTGTAATATGTATTCGTCTTCCTTTGTTCGATTCGTGTATGTCTTCGCAATTATAATCATATTAAATTGTACATTTGTTTTATGATTGTCGACTTTTGACATCGCATTAAATGAAAACGAAACCTTAAAAAAGCCATAATAACAAAACATAGTTTTAAATATGAGGGTAGGCACTCTCGATTAAAATGACACTACCGCCATCTATTGGATAACGTTTAGGCTTTTGGATTGAAGTTTGACGGCGGTGATATTGTGTCGATTGTTGTATAAAATCGGACGTCTAAAAAATTGCAGTATTATGTCATCTCTTTACATTTGTTATTTTATGAGAATCTTATGAAGAATAAAAAAATGTTTGTACCTATTTATGTATCTGTCAGACTTCCATCACACTCTGCTTTTAATATTAAATATTTAGGTAAGTGCTAAAATATCATTTTATTGTGTTCGTTAATTAACGAGCAATAAATATAGCGGCAAAGTTAGTTAGATGCATTGCGTGCACTATTTTGGAATCTTTAAAATTGATAAGTAATATCTTTTGATTAAAATTACTGTGTAATTGTTGTTGATTAGCGCACACTGATGTGATAAACATTGTACTTGAAACGTCTAGTTGATTGTATATTGTAAATTGAATTCTGCAATAATTAATAATTAAGACTGTAATCCTGCTGAAATATTTTTTGTAATGGTAAAGAATAATAAATAAATGCTTCCCAAGTATGCTCATTTTTGTCAGTACTTACCGATTTATATGCACATTTTGTACGTCTTATGTTTCCATGCGTATACTTAATATATTAAAGTCCAATGTGCGTGACTAGAATTATGTACATTGGCGTCTTATATAACGTATTTTGCATATATACTATTTTAACTAATACTTCATGTTGTTTGCGTAAGTTATACACGAATAAAATGTGTGCGAGCCCATGGGGTGAATTAAAACACAACGAAGCTGGGTTATTTAGTCAGGTTGGTTATTTATTACAAGCCCTATTTTTCCATTGAATCGTGTCATTATATTTCATAAATATGAAATATTTGCACTAGATAAATAGGTTTCGACGAATCTGTGCCCAGATTCACCCATGTGCCAATTCACCCCATTTGATTGCACCGTTTGACAAGTCATTTTACAATATATTTCAATGTTATATGTACTCTTTTATGTAATGTAGTAATAAACGAAACCCTATTTCATATAGTCTTGATGTGTTCACTGATAATTATAGTACGATTAGTACAGGCATATTTATATGATAGAAGCTATATTGTTTGCGACAATTTTCCATGTAATGTACTCTGCAAGCGGTCGTGTATTTAAGTAAACGTAATCCATCACTACGCTGAATATATTTTGTCATTGCGAAGTAAGCCAATCAGAATGAACAATATTTTTGTATGAATTTATAGGTTGTGGTTTTTTGATCAGCTCGCATATGCCTTAAATATTGGAATTAACATTGAGTGCCTGCGCGGGAATTTTAAATTATAAATTGTTTCATCCAAAAACCACATCCATATAGACGATAGGGTTGGTCGGTTTGTTTACGTTGGTGAGCCGAATTGGTTGGACAGTGCGGTACACATCGACTTGCGGCGAATTGTACTCGATTTAACTGTATTAACCAAATTTTGTAAATATTTAGTTCAATTTATGAATAAATAAGAATTCGGATATAAGTGTATTGTGATATCATTATAATTTTTCTTATACGTTCGCGTAATAAGTTCGGATATTTTTTTATGGAAATCTAAATTTGATATGAAACGAAAATAATTATTGAATTTTTTAGTACCCATATCCGCTATTATTATTACGCGTATTGTAATTAAAAAATGTACTAATTATATTGTGGTTGATTTTATTTCTCACCTAACCAATGCTTGCTTGGTGTCGCTAGATGGCACTGTTTGTCTATTTTTATACTCTAAAATGAGTTACATAAGCGAATCAATTATAAATAATAATTTACAAAAAATATGATTAGAAATAAATTTTCAGACAGGTAGATAAGGATATCTACTATTTTTACGGGCTTTAGAAAATGGTTGGTGAAATTGAGCTTTGAATTCTTTGTATGTTCTTTGTTATAAAATCAATTAAATACAGCATAAATAAGCCATAAAAATAACAATATTCATTCGGAATTCAAATAGCAGGTAAACGCAATATGTATTCCAAATAAAAAAGTTAAAATCGCTCTGGAATCTGTTGTGGTTTTCCTCAACGATACTTTTACTGTTTTGATTTTGATTACCTAAACATGAGTTACCAGAAATTCACACCTGTCTTGTTTTTTTTTCTTTTACACTTTTAAACCTTGATGAATACTGTTGAAAGTTATTCGGGTAATTTATTTCGCGGTTAAGAATTCTTCGGTCGATAAAGCCAATAAAGCCGAAGGTTAGATCTCGGGTCATGGAAACAACCGGGTTTGTATAGATGTACTGTTTTTGAAAATCGAACGGTGTTTCTTCTTAAATCAAATGCCATAGTCGAGATAGATTTGCTGAGAGGATTATCTCTCGTTGCTCTGTGGTTTTTTATTTCAGGACAAATAATGTGTCTAGAAAAAAAATTATGTCTTTTTATTTAGTCCTGGCACTTGGCAACCAGTGGGTTGAAAATAGAGTTCACACAAGTTATGACAATAATTGAGGCATTTTACGCGTAGATTTTTTTCCTATATAAGAGGTGCCAGGCTCAGTTCCCAGGAATATAAAGTTTTTTTAACAGGACCAATTTGTCTGTAAAACGGCAATAAATTAACTTCCTATTATGTGCGATTTAAAACAACTGGCAATACATCGGTAGTAACACATTTGTGCGCACCTCTTTGGAGATACCTCAGAGGCCTCAGTCCAACCAATAGCTTAGTATAGGATGGTAGTCTACACATTCCTAAGAAAATCCTTCTGGCATACTCTTAGCTATGCACGTCTCCTCACGATGTTTATCTCTTCCTTTGTAATTCATTTTATGTTCATACATAACTTTGAATAGTCTGATGTGTGGTGTGCCTGGGAATGAACCCGCGACCGCCGAGTTATTTCTCTCAGCCACGCGCCTTGCCTCGAACCCATCATGATTTTTTGTTTATATAAAGTGATAAATTAATGTTGTAGAATGAATACAATGGATAAATAACATTTCATAATTCTACCAATGGATACATTTGTACATGTGAGTGTGAACTCATGCTTGAATCCCAATGGGGCAAGCAGACACTGTCGAGTATTGACTATTGATGTAGGTGTATACACAATTCATGGATGTTGAAGAAGCAAGAGGTGTTTCAGAATCGTAGCGCGTGGCACATAATAGTTTCTGCCTACCAATAGATGTCGCTACTTTATTGCAAATGAATGTATTGTTTGCAGAAATGACACTTTGGTTTTGTCTTAAATATGGAATATTGTGTTAGACTTCCCACTTTAAATTGCTAATCTATGCGACTTTAATTTTAGTTTATATGCCAATACTTTAGACTGATGGTGCATATTAAAATAAATAAAGCAATTTTCTTTTTATATATTACTAGCTTTTGCCCGCGACTCCGTCCGCGTAGACTACAGGGTTGGGTTCAGAATGAAAATAAGTTGTAGTCTATTTTACTCCACAGAGTCCCATTTATGTCCATATCAAAAATCGTTTACAGCGGTCAAATGATTTAATCGTGAAAGCGTAACAGACATATAGTTACAGATAGTTTCAGTCGTCTACACGTCGTTTCAATTCTAGCTTCAAAAATGACGAATTTCCACACAAACTTTCACCCTTATTTTTATTTTACCCCCTTAAATGTACACTTTTTTACAAACTTAGAATGTCATATTTATTTATATTAAATCAACAGCCTAAAAAATAAGTTTCAAGCTTCTAGGTTTAAAAATTACAATACTTCCATACAACCTTTCATCCCCCCTTTCAACCCCTTTTCCGGGATAAAAAGTAGCCTATGTCTTTTCTCAGGGTCTAAATTATCTGTGTACCAAATTTTATTTAAATCGGTTCAGCAGTTTTAGCAGGAAAGCGAGACAGACAGACAGACAGACAGTTACTTTCGCATTTATAATATTCCTGGGTATCCTGGTTGTACAGGCTGTCCTTGTTGTCCTGGGTATCCTGGTTGTCCAGGCTGTCCTGGGTAACCTTGTTGTCCTGGGCCTCCTGGTTGTCCAGGCTGTCCTTGTTGTCCTGGGTATCCTGGTTGTCCAGGGTATCCTGGTTGTCCTGGTTGTCCAGGCTGTCCTTGTTGTCCTGGGTATCCTGGTTGTCCAGGCTGTCCTGGGTATCCTGGTTGTCCAGGCTGTCCTGGGTAACCTTGTTGTCCTGGGTATCCTGGTTGTCCAGGCTGTCCTGGGTATCCTGGTTGTCCAGGCTGTCCTTGTTGTCCTGGGTATCCTGGTTGTCCAGGCTGTCCTGGGTATCCTGGTTGTCCAGGCTGTCCTTGTTGTCCTGGGTAACCTGGCTGTCCTGGCAGTCCTTGTTGTCCTGGGTATCCTGGTTGTCCAGGCTGTCCTTGTTGTCCTGGGTATCCTGGCTGTCCTGGCTGTCCTTGTTGTCCTGGGTATCCTGGTTGTCCAGGCTGTCCTGGGTATCCTGGTTGTCCAGGCTGTCCTGGGTATCCTGGTTGTCCAGGCTGTCCTGGGTATCCTGGTTGTCCAGGCTGTCCTTGTTGTCCTGGGTATCCTGGTTGTCCAGGGTATCCTGGTTGTCCTGGTTGTCCAGGCTGTCCTGGGTAACCTGGCTGTCCTGGATGTCCTTGTTGTCCTGGGTATCCTGGTTGTCCAGGCTGTCCTTGTTGTCCTAGGTATCCTGGTTGTCCAGGCTGTCCTGGGTATCCTGGTTGTCCAGGCTGTCCTGGGTAACCTTGTTGTCCTGGGTATCCTGGTTGTCCAGGCTGTCCTTGTTGTCCTGGGTATCCTGGTTGTCCAGGGTATCCTGGTTGTCCTGGTTGTCCAGGCTGTCCTGGGTAACCTGGCTGTCCTGGATGTCCTTGTTGTCCTGGGTATCCTGGTTGTCCAGGCTGTCCTTGTTGTCCTGGGTATCCTGGTTGTCCAGGGTATCCTGGTTGTCCTGGTTGTCCAGGCTGTCCTGGGTAACCTGGCTGTCCTGGATGTCCTTGTTGTCCTGGGTATCCTGGTTGTTCAGGCTGTCCTTGTTGTCCTGGGTATCCTGGTTGTCCAGGCTGTCCTGGGTATCCTGGTTGTCCAGGCTGTCCTTGTTGTCCTGGGTATCCTGGTTGTCCAGGCTGTCCTTGTTGTCCTGGGTATCCTGGTTGTCCAGGCTGTCCTGGGTATCCTGGTTGTCCAGGCTGTCCTTGTTGTCCTGGGTAACCTGGCTGTCCAGGCTGTCCTGGGTATCCTGGTTGTCCAGGCTGTCCTGGGTATCCTGGTTGTCCAGGCTGTCCTTGTTGTCCTGGGTATCCTGGTTGTCCAGGTTGTCCTTGTTGTCCTGGGTATCCTGGTTGTCCAGGCTGTCCTGGGTATCCTGTTTGTCCAGGGTATCCTGGTTGTCCTGGTTGTCCAGGCTGTCCTGGGTAACCTGGCTGTCCTGGATGTCCTTGTTGTCCTGGGTATCCTGGTTGTCCAGGCTGTCCTTGTTGTCCTGGGTATCCTGGTTGTCCAGGCTGTCCTGGGTATCCTGGTTGTCCAGGCTGTCCTGGGTAACCTTGTTGTCCTGGGTATCCTGGTTGTCCAGGCTGTCCTGGGTAACCTGGCTGTCCTGGATGTCCTTGTTGTCCTGGGTATCCTGGTTGTCCAGGCTGTCCTTGTTGTCATGGGTAACCTGGCTGTCCTGGCTGTCCTTGTTGTCCTGGGTATCCTGGTTGTCCAGGCTGTCCTGGGTATCCTGGTTGTCCAGGCTGTCCTGGGTATCCTGGTTGTCCAGGCTGTCCTGGGTAACCTTGTTGTCCTGGGTATCCTGGTTGTCCAGGCTGTCCTGGGTATCCTGGGTATCCTGGTTGTCCAGGCTGTCCTTGTTATCCTGGGTATCCTGGTTGTCCAGGCTGTCCTGGGTATCCTGGTTGTCCAGGCTGTCCTGGGTAACCTTGTTGTCCTGGGTATCCTGGTTGTCCAGGCTGTCCTGGGTAACCTGGCTGTCCTGGATGTCCTTGTTGTCCTGGGTATCCTGGTTGTCCAGGCTGTCCTTGTTGTCATGGGTAACCTGGCTGTCCTGGCTGTCCTTGTTGTCCTGTGTATCCTGGTTGTCCAGGCTGTCCTGGGTATCCTGGTTGTCCAGGCTGTCCTGGGTATCCTGGTTGTCCAGGCTGTCCTGGGTAACCTTGTTGTCCTGGGTATCCTGGTTGTCCAGGCTGTCCTGGGTATCCTGGGTATCCTGGTTGTCCAGGCTGTCCTTGTTATCCTGGGTATCCTGGTTGTCCAGGCTGTCCTGGGTATCCTGGTTGTCCAGGCTGTCCTGGGTAACCTTGTTGTCCTGGGTATCCTGGTTGTCCAGGCTGTCCTGGGTAACCTGGCTGTCCTGGATGTCCTTGTTGTCCTGGGTATCCTGGTTGTCCAGGCTGTCCTTGTTGTCCTGGGTATCCTGGTTGTCCAGGCTGTCCTGGGTATCCTGGTTGTCCAGGCTGTCCTGGGTATCCTGGTTGTCCAGGCTGTCCTGGGTAACCTTGTTGTCCTGGGTATCCTGGTTGTCCAGGCTGTCCTGGGTAACCTGGCTGTCCTGGATGTCCTTGTTGTCCTGGGTATCCTGGTTGTCCAGGCTGTCCTTGTTGTCCTGGGTATCCTGGTTGTCCAGGCTGTCCTGGGTATCCTGGTTGTCCAGGCTGTCCTGGGTATCCTGTTTGTCCAGGCTGTCCTGGGTAACCTGGCTGTCCTGGATGTCCTTGTTGTCCTGGGTATCCTGGTTGTCCAGGCTGTCCTTGTTGTCCTAGGTATCCTGGTTGTCCAGGCTGTCCTGGGTATCCTGGTTGTCCAGGCTGTCCTGGGTAACCTTGTTGTCCTGGGTATCCTGGTTGTCCAGGCTGTCCTGGGTATATGGTTGTCCAGGCTGTCCTGGGTATCCTGGTTGTCCAGGCTGTCCTTGTTGTCCTGGGTATCCTGGTTGTCCTTGTTGTCCTGGGTATCCTGGTTGTCCAGGCTGTCCTGGGTATCCTGTTTGTCCAGGGTATCCTGGTTGTCCAGGCTGTCCTTGTTGTCCTGGGTATCCTGGTTGTCCAGGCTGTCCTGGGTATCCTGGTTGTCCAGGCTGTCCTGGGTATCCTGGTTGTCCAGGCTGTCCTGGGTAACCTTGTTGTCCTGGGTATCCTGGTTGTCCAGGCCGTCCTGGGTATCCTGGTTGTCCAGGCTGTCCTTGTTGTCCTAGGTATCCTGGTTGTCCAGGCTGTCCTGGGTATCCTGGCTGTCCTGGCTGTCCTTGTTATCCTGGGTATCCTGGTTGTCCAGGCTGTCCTTGTTGTCCTGGGTATCCTGGTTGTCCAGGCTGTCCTGGTTGTCCAGGGTATCCTGGTTGTCCTGGTTGTCCAGGCTGTCCTGGGTAACCTTGTTGTTCTGGGTATCCTGGTTGTCCAGGCTGTCCTGGGTAACCTTGTTGTCCTGGGTATCCTGGTTGTCCAGGCCGTCCTGGGTATCCTGGTTGTCCAGGCTGTCCTTGTTGTCCTGGGTATCCTGGTTGTCCAGGCTGTCCTGGGTATCCTGGCTGTCCTGGCTGTCCTTGTTATCCTGGGTATCCTGGTTGTCCAGGCTGTCCTTGTTGTCCTGGGTATCCTGGTTGTCCAGGCTGTCCTGGGTATCCTGGTTGTCCAGGCTGTCCTGGGTAACCTTGTTGCCCTGGGTATCCTGGTTGTCCAGGCTGTCCTGGGTATCCTGGTTGTCCAGGTTGTCCTGGGCCTCCTGGTTGACCTGGCTGTCCTGGGTATCCTGGTTGTCCAGGCTGTCCTGGGTAACCTGGCTGTCCTGGATGTCCTTGTTGTCTTGGGTATCCTGGTTGTCCAGGCTGTCCTTGTTGTCCTGGGTATCCTGGTTGTCCAGGCTGTCCTGGGTATCCTGGTTGTCCAGGCTGTCCTGGGTAACCTTGTTGTCCTGGGTATCCTGGTTGTCCAGGCCGTCCTGGGTATCCTGGTTGTCCAGGCTGTCCTTGTTATCCTGGGTATCCTGGTTGTCCAGGCTGTCCTTGTTGTCCTGGGTAACCTGGCTGTCCTGGCTGTCCTTGTTGTCCTGGGTATCCTGGTTGTCCAGGGTATCCTGGTTGTCCTGGTTGTCCAGGCTGTCCTGGGTAACCTGGCTGTCCTGGATGTCCTTGTTGTCCTGGGTATCCTGGTTGTCCAGGCTGTCCTTGTTGTCCTGGGTATCCTGGTTGTCCAGGCTGTCCTGGGTATCCTGGTTGTCCAGGCTGTCCTGGGTAACCTTGTTGTCCTGGGTATCCTGGTTGTCCAGGCTGTCCTGGGTATCCTGGTTGTCCAGGCTGTCCTGGGTATCCTGGTTGTCCAGGCTGTCCTTGTTGTCCTGGGTATCCTGGTTGTCCAGGCTGTCCTTGTTGTCCTGGGTATCCTGGTTGTCCAGGCTGTCCTGGGTATCCTGGTTGTCCAGGTTGTCCTGGGTAACCTTGTTGCCCTGGGTATCCTGGTTGTCCAGGCTGTCCTGGGTATCCTGGTTGTCCAGGCTGTCCTGGGTATCCTGGTTGTCCAGGCTGTCCTGGGTATCCTGGTTGTCCGGCTGTCCTTGTTGTCCTGGGTATCCTGGTTGTCCAGGCTGTCCTGGGTATCCTGGTTGTCCTGGGTATCCTGGTTGTCCAGGCTGTCCTTGTTGTCCTGGGTATCCTGGTTGTCCAGGCTGTCCTGGGTATCCTGGTTGTCCAGGCTGTCCTGGGTATCCTGGCTGTCCTGGCTGTCCTTGTTATCCTGGGTATCCTGGTTGTCCAGGCTGTCCTGGTTGTCCAGGGTATCCTGGTTGTCCTGGTTGTCCAGGCTGTCCTGGGTAACCTTGTTGTTCTGGGTATCCTGGTTGTCCTGGGTATCCTGGTTGTCCAGACCGTCCTGGTTGTCCTGGGCCTCCTGGTTGACCTGGCTGTCCTGGGTATCCTGGTTGTCCAGGCTGTCCTGGGTATCCTGGTTGTCCAGGCTGTCCTTGTTGTCCTGGGTATCCTGGTTGTCCAGGTTGTCCTGGGTATCCTGGTTGTCCAGGCTGTCCTGGGTAACCTGGTTGTCCAGGCTGTCCTGGGCCTCCTGGCTGTCCAGGCTGTCCTGGGTAACCTGGCTGTCCTGGCTGTCCTTGTTGTCCTGGGTAGCCTGGTTGTCCAGGCTGTCCTTGTTGTCCTGGGTAACCTGGCTGTCCTGGCTGTCCTTGTTGTCCTGGGTAACCTGGTTGTCCAGGCTGTCCTGGTTGTCCTGGGCCTATTAATAAAACCCTAGATTGTTATACCTCGTTGGATAGCTGATGAAACGTAGATATTTTTAGGCATATCTGCAAAACAGGTGCCATAGTATATTTGTTTGATATCCTTTCGAGAAAAATATACCTTAATTATTTTTTTTAAAGTTTCTAAGTTTTAATCGTCTACAGCGATTTAATTATTCATTTTATGTACAATATTGGTTATCGAGGTCGTAAAGCATCTTATTTTACACTAGCTTTTGCCCGCGACTCCGTCCGCGTAGACTACAGGGTTGGGTTCAGAATGAAAATAAGTTGTAGTCTATTTTACTCCACAGAGTCCCATTTATGTCCATATCAAAAATCGTTTACAGCGGTCAAATGATTTAATCGTGAAAGCGTAACAGACATATAGTTACCGATAGTTTCAGTCGTCTACACGTCGTTTCAATTCTAGCTTCAAAAATGACGAATTTCCACACAAACTTTCACCCTTATTTTTATTTTACCCCCTTAAATGTACACTTTTTTACAAACTTAGAATGTCATATTTATTTATATTAAATCAACAGCCTAAAAAATAAGTTTCAAGCTTCTAGGTTTAAAAATTACAATACTTCCATACAACCTTTCATCCCCCCTTTCAACCCCTTTTCCGGGATAAAAAGTATCCTATGTTACTTCGGTGGGTTACATCTATCTCCATACCAAAAATCATCGAAATCGGTTCAGTAGTTTTTGAGTTTATTCGTAACAAACATACAAAAATCCAAAAATACAAAAATACAAAAATACAAACCTTTCCTCTTTATAATAATAGTATAGATTATAAAAAGAAATTTGTTTTTTTTTAAATATATACAACTTTTAAATAGAGATTGGAATACACAATAGGGCATATATTTGAAATTAGTAAAATATTCCTAGCATTACGCATGGAAAGACCCGAAAAAGTCATGCCGCCACTTTGATACTTGCTTAGGACTCCTTAACGAGGGTCGTAACGCTTAAAGGATAACTTAATTATTAGAAGAAATAACAGATATAGTTTCACCAACGCTCTGTTCTTTGTGTTTCAGTAGGTTTCGGTGCAATAATATGTGGAATAAAATTACAGATACAGACAGTTCTCAATAGGGCTACTAAGGCGGCATCTAACTGCCCAATTCATTCCGTTTCGACCTGAGCTACTATTTTTTTAGACAAGTTCGTATGGTGTTTTGGATGTTCATGAACGGGAGCGACAACTGGTGGCCAGGGTGCTCATGTCACTTTTTTCCATCAAGAGTGTTAGAAGGTAACACTAGATTTAAAAAAACTTAATTTGTTGGGATGTAACGATTGAAATTCCACAGAGCTTACAAAAAATGTACTTCTTTACAAAGAATAGTTTTTTTTTTGCTATTGGATACAAATTATCGGGTCACACCCGAAGGTTTGTAGCTTGACATTAATAAATGTCACCAACATAACACAAGACTGCGAATGTTACGCGACGGCGTACACCTCGCGTGTCTGCAAAAATTGTGACAATCACTCGTTAATTATATGTCAATGTGTAACCGTTAGAACAAACAATATATTTTGTTTATTTTGAATAAGTTACATCATTCATTGAACATGCAATATACTTGGAGCGTACATGTTAATCGGATGAAAGAGGAGCGGTAAAATTAATAAGATTTTTTTCTAATTTTAATTCGTCGCGGTAAAGTCTGTTACACTGAAAGAAAGAAAGAAAGAAGAAAGAAAGAAAGAAAAAAGTTTATTTGTTAACAAACATACAAAAATAAAATAAAATAGACATAAATCACTTAAAACTATGTTTGTAACAAAAAGGCACCAACTCAGCAATATGCTGGCAATACAGCCAACGCTGGTCTTCCGTTGGGCCTCATCACTGCAAGTGCTTTTACGCGTGAAGTTGTCAAAAGTTATTTTAATTCCATATTGGCGGCTTGGTTAACTAACTAAACCCAAAAATGAAAAAATATAAAGATTTATTACATGTTTCGCTTTACTTTACTTTTTACCGCTTTATAATAAGCCTTGTTGTAAGAATATACTAAATAAAATCTTGAAGAAGCTTCTACTTCTTCATACTACGTTTCTCAAGTATTTATAGAAAATACAATGAAGTTACTATAACAATGAAACATATTCAATACTTAAAACTTTATTTATTATCTTCCTCTTAAGAAAACAAGTAGAAAATTACAAGACCAACATTTAGAGTGAATTAATAGGAATGTGCGAAATAAAACAAAACTACTGGGTTATTACTACGCCAAAAATATTTGCTTAAATACATACATACATACATAAACTCACGCCTGTATTCCCCGAAGGGGTAGGCAGAGGTGCATTTCTGCATCCACATTTCGCCAAGTAGGTATGTATCAGTCCCACGTAATAGGTGGCGAGCCTATTGCCGTTTTTCGGGCACATTTCCAGACTCCGTGCTGTTACCGAGAATTTCCTAATAGAAAAACCCAATAACACTTTGCCCGACCCGGGAATCGAACCCAGGACCTCAGGCACATACTTGTACCGCGAGACCACGAGGCAGCTTAAATACAGTTTGTATAAAATTAAAATTCCGAAGTATTCCCGATATAAGTAGATCCCGATGTAAGATGCGTTTCAGCGATTGTGATGTCATAGTTGGTTGGATGTAAGTAATAAAAATACAACTAAGCGAGTTCCGTCGTAAGAGGTGTGAATCGATTTGGAGTTTGCACATCTCCAAGTTATTGCCCAATAACGTTTTGAATTTTTGGCATTACATAATACTTCGTGCTGAGATAAATGAGGATAAAATCATATTTAACTTAGCGGATTTGTAAGTTTTGCATCTTACTGGAGATTTTAAGTGTTACGTCGAAATGGTTAGAATAACCCAAAATATATTTGCGGTTACCAATGAATGAACTGCAGAACTCAAGGTTTTCTTGAGCATATTCTTAAAACACAGCTCGTCAGCCAGTAAAGCGGAACATGTACGAAATATAGGCTAATGATGTGTCATGCTGCGCGGTACACCCGGGATTTTATTCACTGACTCATTACTTAAAAAAATAAAAAAAATGCCCATTATATATGATCCGAGCTTCGCGTATCTGTAATTTATGCTCTTGACCTTTCGATCGATGTGTATTGGTGCTCCAGTTTTTATGTTTTACTAAATACTTAAATCCATAAATTGTGCGTTATTAGTCAATCAAAGCTATCGCAATATTCGCATAAACTGACAGCCCCGTGGCGCAGTTGGCTAGTTACCAGCTTGCGAAACGAGAGGCCGCGGGTTCGATCCCCGCACCGAGACAAATGTTTGAGTGATCCACAAATATTTGTTTCGGGTCTGGGTGTTTGTGAGACCGAAAAGTCTCTCGTAGTTTCTGATACCCACGACACAGGACTTGTATCCTAGTGTGGGGTCAGAACTATGTATGTGACTGTTGGGTGTATTTATTTATTTATTTAACTATACAAATAATTATTTCTATATTAAAGACTATAAATCACCACCTATCCGAGTATAAAGCACCAATAGATAATAATTAACAATTTGAAAATATTCCTCCATAACGATCCGTGATTCATTTCGTGGCTATAACTTTGTCAATGTTAAAAATCATTAGGTATACTGCAATTTGGTGTAATGATTGTGTTAATCGTGATTAATTTGGCATTTAGTAAATTATCCTTAATCAAATATCTATTTTAGGTTCCACAGAACAAGGCAAACCTATTTCTGTGAATTTCACAGAATGCTACTTAGAATTTCTAAGTAGCATTGTAATTCTTTAGAATTACAATTACAACCTAACAACATTTTGCCCGGTCCGCAAATCGAAGTTACCTATCCAACACAATTCGCTCTCTTATTTCACGAGACGAATGACGTAATGGGACATCGTAGTAACCATAAAACATTGTATTATTTACGACATTTTTGGTCTATTAGTGCCTCGTATAAGTACTTCTTACCGTGCTTAAATATAAATGCCCTAAAAATGTCAGAACCAAATTCTCAACCGGAATAAAGTTGAATAACCCGTGTGCATTTTTGCATCACTTTGGATCTTGGTCTGATCCTTCCAACACCTTTTTGTTAATTTTCTTATAAATATATTTATTTAGTTTATGCCCACTGACAACAATAATCGAATTCTTTTATGGCTTGTCAAAGTCAAAGTCAAAGTCAAAATATCTTTATTCAAATAGACTTTTACAAGTTCTTTTGAATCGTCAATTTTACACATCTTAATTTTTTTAAACTATTGCCGCTTCGAAACGTGTTATAGCTGTGGAGAAGACACGGCAAGAAACTCCCTCAGCAACACGACATGTCATTTTTTTCTTTAAAAAACAGCAATATAATTATGTCTTTTTTTCATTACATTATTTAAATTTTACATTATAAATGTCATAACGATACAAACTGTAGCAACAAAACAAAACTCCGATCAATTTACTTACTCCCAGGGCTTATTATCTTCAATAAAATCTGAAATTTTATAGTATGCTTTTTTGGAAAGCTTATCTTTAATTGATTTGCATAGGTACCTACATATAAAATTCTAAAAGTAATTTTGTACGAAAACGTCGAATCATATTTAGATATAATTTAAATAAAATACACCCAACAGTCACATACATAGTTCTGACCCCACACTAGGATACAAGTCCTGTGTCGTGGATATCAGAAACTACGAGAGACGTTTCGGTCTCTATTTCGCAAGCTGGTGTCTAGCCATCTGCGCCAGTACCGTATATTAGCTCAATTATGTAAGTTGAGCCTAATTCTATCAATTCTACAATTCTCGTCTACCCTAGATAGGGATTAATAAAAGATTATATGTATCTATTATTCTACGTTGCCCGCGACTTCGTTCGAATAGATTTTTATTTAATTGCAAAGCTTTTCAATTAAGTATGAATTAATTTAGTCTTCACAACATCAGTAATATGCTATTTTAGAGATAAGCTAGAACAAATAAAAAATCCGAGCCAAGAATAACAATAATGAAATATTTTTTATTAAAAGTACAGCAGATAGGTACAGCTTTTAGCATAGTTTTACATCCATTTAGTAGAATTAGTGAAGAGCTACTTTAATATATATATAAAATAGTGATGGCCTCGAGGCTTAGGCACGAGGTCGAGAATCTCGGTGGTTGCAGGTTCAAACCCCAGGCACTGACTCTGACTTTGAATAATGAATTTGACAATGAATCATCGGTGAAGGAAAACATCGTGAAGAAACCTGCGCACCTAAAAGTTCCTTGGTATTTCTTAGTTGTGTAGTCCGCCAACCCGCACTAGGCCAGCGTTGTGGACTAAGGCCTAAAACCTCTCAGTTGTAGAGGAGGTCCGTGCCAGCAGTGGGACGTATAAGGGCTGATGATGATGGTATTTTAATATTAGTTACTATCACGGCTCAATTTTAGTTATTTGAATTTTGTCAGTGTCTAATTTTGCCGTTTTGTCGCCGAAAAATAAAAACTTGGAGTGTATCATTTAAACAATGGTCTGACTCACGAAAATAAATGGCATATGGACCCAGTCCCATCACTTGTTTGGCATAAAGCTATTTATATGCTCGTTAATAATTCAAAAGATCGTAAATTGTCTCACGTGTTTGATATTTTTCGACAAGTAGGAGCGGTACTGTCGAGATGTCATTATGCAAATATTAAAACGAAGAGGAACAAAACTAGTTCGGACCGTAGCTAGACTCGAACGTCCTTGACTTTTAGTGCATTCACATGAGTCGGCTATGCCGGCTACGTTAATCATTATCATTTCAACTATACGTGGCTTCAACCTTTCGCATGCCTTGTTGTTGACACATTTTAAGTCTGTTTCCTGTGCATTAACGTTTACTAGAGAAAAAAAATATCGGACTTGTAAATAATGTTATTTGATTTAAAAACATAGAGCTTTGCAGTGTAGTATTGATGAGGCGTGTTTGAATTCTGAATCAGAATCTTATTGTCAATCACAATGAGTTTGGTGTTGTAGTCATTCCATTTATAAGAAACAAAAGCACGTTTTTAAAGCCTTGGAAGCATAACGGAGAAGTCTCCGCCAGTCTCATAAGTAATTTGCTGGTTAGACCCTTAAAAAATGTAAAGCATTTGTTCGGCCTTGGTTCTATATGATCATAAAGTATTTTCCTACAGCGGTGATTCAAATAATTTACACGTCATTATCATTCAAATTATGTGGGGTCCGGGATAAGTATGTCTCAAATATATAAAACATTACGAGAATTTAAAAAAAATTACATAACTATCAATATGTTTTGTCCTGTTCAAAGTTTCTTTCCGTAAATAAATCACATATTCTCGCCACGATTTCTTGTGTTGGCACTGGATAATCCACTGTTGTTTTAGTTTCTTTGCATTTAAAAACTATATTCCGTAGTTTAAAATATTGTCTGTTAGTGTAAAAATTGGTGACTAATTACGGGATCGTATTTTGGGGTCACCGCGGAAATTATGTACGTAATTCAAGAATCGGCCATTTTGACTTCTCCCATTTCGGAGTGGAATAAATGTTTTAAAAACTTTTGAACACATGCAAAAGTATATTAAAAAATATCGCGGAGAATTGTTTGAAAAACAATAAATGGTGATAATCTATTAGATTGTCTATACTTGTTTCAAACGATACAACTTAAAAGGCAGCCCTCGTAAAATATAAACGATTTTCTTTCTTCTCGATTTGAATTTTTTATTGAAATGTTTTTATGGACGTTGTAATAACTTTATACATATTTATGTATTTCTGTCCCAGTTTTACTATACAAAATGCATACATACATACATATACTCACGCCTGTGTTCCACAAAGGGGTAGACAGAGGTGCATTTCTTCACCCACATTTCTCTAATTCTGTTTTAGTCCCATGTAATAGGAGGAGCCTTTTGACGTTTTTCGGGCACATTTCCAGACTCCGAGCTACTGATAATTACCAAAATACATCAGCATTTATTGCACAACCGTATTTCCATTATATTTCCACGTTTTCTCATGAAATATGTTTTTCAATCCAATCCAATCCATCAGCCAATCGAAGTCCACTGCTGGACATAGGCCTCTCCCAATGACTTCCACAGAAACCTGTTGGAAGCAGCCTGCATCCAGTGACGTCTCGCGACCTTCACCAGGTCGTCCGTTTTTACGGCCATCTAAAGTATTGCGTCAAACAATCTTCGCAAAATAGCGTCAGTATTCGAATGTGGTATTTTTACAATTTAATTACATTTAATAAAACATCAAGGCCTAATTAAAATATTGGCATTGACAACACGTGAGTAACATTTGAAGAATTTTGACAATAGACACTCATCCATTCGTGCTGTGTTGGCGGGCTGGCGACTGTGGGGGTTTTGGCTTATTGCAAAATTATTTTCTCGGATATATCGTCCTAATTACGTAGTAACGCTGCAGTTTTATTTATACTAGACTGGTTGTTGCCCACAACTCCGTATGCGTAACATCACACTTCTTCTTTTCCCGTTTTTGCAACATTTTCTATTGCTACTCCGCTCCTATTGGTCATAGTGTGATCAGCCTTCCCCGATAAATGGGCTATCTAACACCGAAATAAATTTTCCAATCTGACGATTAGTTCCTGAGATTATCGCGATCAAGCAAACAAACAAATTCTTCAGCTAAAATATTAGTATAGATCTGTCAAAAAAGTACCACAAGTACCAAAATTATAGGGAAGGAGGTACCATTCATTAATAAGTAAACCTTTATTACAATGATTGGAGAAGTATATATATGTCATCATCATCATCATCAGCTCTTATACGTCCCACTGCTGGGCACGGGCCTCCTCTACCCTTGAGAGGGTTTAGGCCATAGTCCACCATGCTGGCCTAGTGCGGGTTTATATATGTATATGTTTTTAATGAGACATGATTTAATACAAAATAAATGGATGTAAATCTATAAATCTAATGTTTTACTGATGAAATAAAAATAATCTTCAGTGGTTTGTTTCTCGAATTGGGTCTGATGTAATCAAGAATGGTCCCTCATTCTCTCATTCTTTCGTCCTTAATCTTTAAAGTTCTTATTTAATATCATAAGATGTGAACAATGACAATATCCCGAAAATATGTTTTTTTCATCAAACATATTTATCCAAATATAGTCATGACAAATGTCTCGTTTTTTCATCAATTATAAATTGGTATAATATTATTAAATTCCCAATATATTTCTAAACTTGTGTCCTGCAGCTTTGATCTTTATCTATATTTTACAAAAATATTCCAAAAACACCTCACGCCTGTATTCGCCGAAGGGCTAAGCAGAGGTGCATTTCTGCATCCACATTTCGCCAGGTTTATTATTCTACGTAATAGGGAGCGAGCCTATTGCCGTTTTTCGGGCACATTTCCAGACTCCGTTCTGCTACTGAGTGTTTCCTTATGGAAAAGCCCAGTAATTATTTATGGCGCTTTTAGAAGTACAAGATGCGTTCGTATTTGATTAAATAAGTGGAAGCGCAAAATATATTCTAAACATTGTTTCAAAGTCTTTGTCTCCGTAAGCTTGCGAGATGCATCTCGATGACAAAGCGTTGTCTCTACGTATGGTCTTCACCCACGTTTCAACTTTCTATAAGAAGATGTTTATCCCTGATTTTTATATAACACGTTTATAATTGTAATGATTGAAATGTTTGTGCTATGAAAAATATTCCTGGTAAAGATAATTTTCCGATAAGTATGTAAATGAAATTCTAAAAAAATCAATTATTTTTATTGTAATAAATACACCCAAAAATCTGATACGTAATTCGATTTCATACGAAATATAAGCCTTGTGCCGTAGGCATTAAAATTACGTTAGACTTTTCGTTCTATCAGACATCTAGAAACAAACATTTATGCATCACACAAACATTTGTCTCATCCATGAGATAGAACCCTCGGCCTCTCGTTTCACAAGCTGGTGTTTAGCCAACAGCGCCACGGAGGCGATCAGGTTTGTTGTAATTCACCAAGTTTGTTAAACTCGATTTAAAAATTTACCAACCATGTACAATGTACATATTTTGCGCTTTTTTCCTCACGCCTTAAAAACGAGTTCGTCTTCAAAACCTTGCCAAAATACTTTCGCATTTATCTCTCCAACCTCGTACATGCATGAAGTGCATAATACTCACATACTCAAGAGCGTTTCTAATTTCCCAACATAAAGCCCGATGGAATCTAAAACGCAACAACTCTGACTACTGACGTGTCGATACATTCGTCATTCTTACACCAATGACATTGACTTGTGTCACACGTAACTCTAAATAGCTTTTGGCGAACGTCATTTGGAGTAACAACACGGCAGGAGAAAATGACAATACAAATTAACAGTACTCATAGGTGCCATTGTTCTACACCTTACAATAAAGTCCTTATCATTCACGCATTGGGCTTGGTAAAAAGCCTACCCGTTTTATATCTGCTATAAATAAGGTGACTCCTAATTGGTGATATACCACCAATGACCTATAGTCTATACATAGGTCATTGGAAACATATCATAAGCATTACTCGTTTCATCGATAGAATTATATAATTATTCTTGTGACTAAATATATCCCTATGTGTACTATTCGTCATTATTATATTAGGGATAACTGTACCTTAAATCTTGATCTCAATATTTTTCTTTTTAATAAAATAGGCTAGAGTTAGCTTTGATCTTAGCTGATATCCATACGGCTTTGAAAATTCACTAGAAATCTACTTGTATAATAGCCTATATTTGACAAAGGATAATAGCAGACATGTTTAAAAAATAGCGATTTATCGTGAAACCCAAGCGAGGAGTTCTATTCACCATGAATGAAAAAAATATATATTTAAGAATATATTTTTCCAAGGATTAATTTTGCCAGAGAAAAAAACCATCTATTTAAGGATCTTTCTAAGATTTGAATTTGATGTTTCTGAAATAGACTGTTTGAATTTATTTCGAATTTTCTAATTCTTTTACTATAGGTTTGAAGTAACGTCTCAGAGGAGATATGAAGTTTTGAGGAATGTTTAGTATCACAAATATAAATTATTATTTAATTAACCAAATAATCAAGTGAGTTATTGTACGAATAAATATGAACCCGGTTGTAGATGGTGAGTGCAAAGTATAAAACACATGTCCACGACAAAAATAAATACAAAAATGTGAAGTCTACAGGTCCTTCACCTGACACTATACGAGTAGTCGCGAGTCTTATGTGTGATATAAATTATTCAGTAGTCAAATGTAAATTATAGTTAATAACAATATTATTCCACTGTACCTATATTCACTTATGTTAGTGACAATAAAGTTAATTTCGCGGAGCAGTTTTATTACTATCAGCAATTTAAGCCACGAAACCTTTAAACTGTTAGAAACTGTTATAGGGCAAGAATATTAATGTATGCTAAACCATACTAGTTTATATATATTACGCTGGTGTGTGAACTGAGAACATCATATTTTTTCTGTAATTGCACTTTATAATATTATATAATATACTATATGATGAATGTTCCTCGAGGCAAGCCTTTATAACCGTACATACGAGTATGATTTAGTACTCTTTGGGCATAAAATTTGTAACTGCGCGAAGGGATGTCAGTTATTTAAAGGCCCGAATGCGGCGTGACGGATTCATGAACAAAATATTCCATATAAAAAAAGGAAGTGAGGCCTTAAGGTCTTCGACCTGGCCGAGTGATGAGTTACTGCGGTAAGGGCATAAAGTAAGCATGTTATTCGTATTTCCTCGTTGTGAAACTGGGCGTTTGAACTTTGGTAAAGCTCACTGACACAACTTGACGCGTCTCTCGTCACGTGCCGAGACTAATTCTTTCTTTACTTTTTGGTAATTTATTTCACAAAACAATTTTGATTTATTTGCATAACATGAACACAAGTTCTCGCAGATAAAACATGTTGGAACAAAAAAATTTTAATAGCTGGAGCACAGTTCCGCACTTCCGCTAAAAATACTCAGGCCGTTCCAGTCATTAAGGTAAACGCGCTAGGAAATGAAGTACCTACTAAATTATGCCAGTTCACATCGAGCGTAAATTTGCAAAAATAATACGAGCCCGCAAGAGATGAGAGTTTAAAAAATTCCTATACTGAGTTGGTGTGGCGCGTTGAAATCTTTCGTAGCGCGGTGGCAAGTTTCTTAGTGTGACCTTTACAAACGTTTAGATTATTATTTATTTTTCTATTTACGGTAGATATTGTTTATAGACGTCGTTGCTCGAATTAGAAAATCATAAGCGATAATCAATTTTATCCTTTGTGTTCCTTTAATTGTGGAAGCAATCATCTCATCCCGGGATCCGTTGGCTGCGGATGGCGCGACGGCGTATTGACCAGGGTTATAGGAGAGGAGAGGAGTCGAGGGTGAGCTGGTGGCGGCGCTGGCTGGTGGGCGCGCGGCTATAAGTAAGAGGTGCGCGCACAGCGGCGAGGTTAGTCGCCGTACGGCAGCGCGTCGGTGTCACCCCACTCCCCCTCCGGTGCGTCCTACCCCCACAGTCCCCGCACGCACTCGCCTTTCTCACACGATCACCGGCGATCCTCGCTTGCGCAACCCGAGTCGAAACCGAAAGGTCGCCGCTATTGGCATTTAAGCGCTCTCTGACATTAGCGTTGCATTTAAATGTGCGATGCAGCTTCCTCGTTGAGCATCACTGTCGCAACTGTGTGTCGTTTGGGAAAGGCGCGAGTGTTGACGTGAGGTCTCTGTTGCAGTCAGCAGCCCGAGCGAACCGGGCAGGCGCGCGCGCCGCACGCACTCCGAGCATTCGCCACGCCGCAAGACACACGCCGCAACATGATCGCCAGGACAGCACTGTGAGTACCCACGCACCACGCACGCCCGCCGCAAACATACACACATACAGACGTACAGCCGCCCGCGAGATACACGCTCCACATGTGTTGATATGTGTGGTGCACAATCACTTTCTAATATTGGCGACGATAAATATTATTGTTATGTATGTACTTGCGCGTTGAGAGCCGCGGAGCGCGGACACTTAGCATCTCCGAACCAGTCTTTGGCCGGTTCACTTTCATCGCGTGTTTGCATAGATGATCCGCTGCCGCTGCGTTAGTTTACGTAATGTTTAGGATATGATATATCGACAAAAATCAGATCTGATTTCTTGTGTGGAAATCAGGTTTTCATTGCTCAACGGCAGCCAACTGACATCGCGAATGAGGGCGCGCATTTCTCAATGAAGCCAGCGAAACATTGCTTTTAAAATTATTCACGACTCGCGCGCATATTGTCTCCCGCGCGGGCGCTGTGCGGAACCTGCGCGTGCGCAGAGATCGCACCATCCGCCCCATCCGGGCTTGAAGACGCGCCACTCATTCTTATTTGCCACATTAAGTACTAGAAAGGATGTCAAAGGCATATATCCCCCGATGAGGTTAACAACAAATCTACAAGTACAAGTGGAATCTATTATAGGTGATCATTAAGTCACCGCAAAGTCGTGCGTCTTAAACTTCTAACTCGACAGCTTTCTGCACAAACACTTAAACCGTATCTTTTAACATGTTTCTTCAGGTTTTCTTGTCAATTTCCATATTTTCTACAAATTACTTAAATTTGATTACAATACGCAAAAAAACTGGTAGTGAAATTAGTCAATTGAATTACGTAGTAGAATTTTAATAGCCAATAATTGTACGCTCGTTAGAAACAGCCGTGTAAAGCTTTCGCAAATTCAAATTGAGTGATATGAATTCTTGTTAAAACCATTAAATAGATATCAGATTTTTTTGGAATTCACGAAGTATTAATATCGACGTGTATGTATGTCATGGTAATTATGTTTTAATGAATAGTTTTACTTTGTATCGTGGCAACGAAAAGTTGAATCATATAATGCGAATAAAAAGGTCTACTTAATAATTGGATATTTGTATTTTGTAGACTATAATCCTAACTAGTTCCCGCTGAAAACTCGTGTTAGGTCTTTAAAATGTATATGTGTGTTAATGTGTTTGCAATAATCACACTTAGAAACGTGGAAATAACTATGGACATGGTTGTTGAAGCTTAATTCTTTGAATAAATTAATGAAATTACAAATGAATCTGTTATGGCGCTCGTCTTCGGTAAAAACTTGTTTTACACGAGTCCATCGAACATTAATACAAACGTTATCAAATATTTTACATAATTCCAAATGACACGAGCAAGCACATTTGTTCTACTAATATGCTAATATATGTTTCCTTCAAATTGAAATATGTTTCTTAACATTTCAAAATTACATTTTAATTTATCAGGTTATTTATGATTCTTAAACAGATATAAAAATAACTTTGGTTTTAATTTTTTTATTTAAAGTCATCAACGTCTTATTTTTAAATAGTAATTTATGAGATTAATCTTGAATTAGGAAAATATATATTTGGATAGGTATGAATTTGCGAATGGATTAACATCAAATTATTTTTATATTATTTAGTTTCTTTTGTAATTCTATTACTTTAAATACAAACGAAAAGCTGTTGAAACAATGCCAAAGTTGCCGTCTGATTAACAGTCGAAGCAATAGCAATGACTAGCACTGAAGGTCACAGAACAACTTCTAAGCGCGCCATATTAATATTTATTGGATCATACAGAAGGCATTTCGGTATAATGTATTCTTGGCTCAGTTTACTTTATATTGATGTATAAAAGTTGCTATCTGATTTGAATATTAATTAAAATATTTTATTTTTTACATTTAAGTTTCCTTGTGTTTTGGATGACTGTATGTTTCGAGAATTCACAATTCTTGATTTAACTGATTTGTTTTTTAACGATATGAATCTTACCTTTTTACCTGGCAAAATTAATAATGGAGGTGTGCTCCTAATTTAAAATCTCAGTTTTGTTTTGCAATAAGTAACGAAGGTCGGTGTGGACCCTCGACTACATTTTAAATTTTGATAAAACTGTCACAACATGGTGCCAAGGGATAATCGTATCAGTCACAAATAAAATGCCTTTTAACTTCTTATCGTTGATAGAGAAATGAATTATTTAATTAATGGCACAGATTGACATAAAAAGGGTGCTGATGAAGTACCAAAATAAATGGACATTCTTATAAAGGAGCACACGTACACGATTAAACCTGCTTAGTTGTTTCGCTCTAGACGGATATTGTTTGACAAAGTTAATGTCCTTTGTATTAAGAGTAGTTTCATTGTTTTAAAAAACCAATATTTTTTGTAAGAATATATCGATTATTGGTAAAATGTTAGTACTCTACGCCATTTTGATGTGGTTGAAGCTCGGATTGCCTGAATGCATGCTCCAGTCCACATGTGGGATTTAACCTTAACCCAACAAGTTTCTAGCGTGCCTAATGAGGTCGCCTGTCATATCCACATTTTGTTTATAAATTAAAATGTCAAAATAGTTGCAACAGTCCATTGTGTAATTGTAGTTATTCGTTTTCGTTACTAATGTTTTTTTAATGCCCAATTAATATTTTTATTTATAAGTAATCCATTTTCGCTAATGGTCATTGTGTTATTGGAATGAAAGTTATTTGTCTCTGTAGAAGCACGTTGACACTTTACGTGTGTCGCGTAACAATTGAAGCGCTGTAATTATTCGCAGAGGTTTCCTAATTAGGTGATTTATACGTAATCATGTGTAGATTTATAGAACTGTTTCACTTTCCCTCTTAAAAAATATAACGTAACGTGTCGTCGTCACTAATGCAAAATTCGATTTGGCTTTTGTTTTGAATACAAATCACGCCGGTGGAATTTCTCCGTGCTACAGATTTTCGATACGATGACGCGTGTGTCGAAAAGAAAGTTGTATAATACGTGAATATCGTTTGAGTCGCGTTTGGACCCGTGTCGAACATTTCAATTGATAATGAAGCGCGATTACTTGCGATTTGAATGTTATTTTTGCGGCGAGGCGCGCCTCCCTACGTTTATCGCTTTTCAAATTGAAAATATTTGTGGAAGCAACCGGTTTGCAATAGATTTATTTTGTTTTCACCGACTCTCACATGTTTTATGCCTGTGTTCTCAGAAATTACTTACTGGCGAGAGTTTAAAACGTCTCTCTAGGCTTGTCGTGTCAAAGATCCAATTGCTGTTATGTTACCTCCATCTCATTATTCAATCATTGCCCAATAGTCCGCACTGACTACAATGAACTGGCATGTTGGCACATTCCTATGACGTTAGTAAGTATAAGCCAATACGTGCTTTGAATAATGATTCCAATGTGATTTTAATAATGCCTTAACTTTTACCGATGTTGTCATGAATAGCGATTTGTCGTTCATCTATAATGTTATAAAATACAGAGCTTCTTTTATAGATTTGTAAATGATATGAATTAAGCTATTTCTTTGTTGTTAGCACTTTTGACATGACAAAATAAACATTTTTTCTCAAGTTTATTGATGTACATAGGTCGCTTAAAATGGTAAAGTTTTAGCATAAATTTTAAGTTAAATTTACTTTTCCGACAGTACTATTTCACAGGACTTTTTCTTATTTCATCCATGCATCTAAACAGCTTATTTACTTTTTTGCAAATACGATTCCAGACTTCATAAATGCCTGTACTAAATTCTCTAAGTTAGATACCGCAGTCTATATTTAAGCAGTGGCGGTACTTCGATAGAAGCCCAAAAGCCCAGTTTGCCTTACCAAATTCGCAATAATGATTTTTAGGCTTTAAAACTTATTAAACAATCGCAATTTGACATATAAATGAGAATATCCTGTGCCACAATAAACAATTATAAACTAGACATTACACAATTCACGTGTAACGCTTTTGGGCCTCTATGGAAATGAGATACGAAGAAATAAATGTACTCGTATACCAGCCATTGTACTTCGATAGCCCCGTGGCGCAGTTGGTTAGGTACCAGTTTGCGAAACGAGAGGCCGCGGGTCCGATCCCCGCACTGAGACAAATGTTTGTGTGATCCTCAAGTATTTGTTTCGGGTCTGGGTGTTTGTGAGACCGCAAAGTCTCTAGTAGTATCTAATACCCACGACACAAGACTTGTATCTTAATGTGGGGTCAGAACTATGTATGTGACTGTTGGGTGGGAGTATTTATTATGGGAGTACCTCCACTACATATAAGCGATACTCGAACACCGAGGATACCGTTTACATCGAGGATATCCGTGCAAGCTAAGTTTCCCCAGACACAGTACAAGTTATTGAGACATCCGTCGTCTACCGTTATTTACCGGACTACGTGGTGCTTAGAAAACTAGACATAGACTGTCCTAGTAAACTAGTCTAACTATTATTTGCATGGATTGATTGATTTGTCGTTGTTTTCGTTTTTGAATGGAGTATTATATTATTATATATTTCTTAATGATTTCAAAGATTTTTTTAATGCTTGGCTAATTTTTATACAAGTGTTACAAATAAGGTTGTTTATGACGTCTTCATCGTCTTTTTCTTATAGACGTAAATTTAAATGTTTAGTCAGAATGTAAATATAAAATCCTACCTTTAATAACTCTGTTCTGTTACTAAAGCAGGTTCAATTACACTTTTTGAAGTTTGTCTTTCATGCTTATAACTATACTATACTTATAACTATTTCCAGAATAATAGAAACATGTGTGTAAAATTTATGTACATAGCAATACTAGAACTTGGCCTTCTGAGGGATAAGGCTATACTATCTCATGTATAACACGAACCGTACATGTCAATGTCTCAGTCCGGTTGTACGCAATAAAACTCGTAAAGATTTCCTAAAAATATATATTGCTTCTGTTACTTCCGTGAAAGAGAATGGTATATCTACATACTGGCATATTATTCCATCTAAGCAACATACCTACGCTAGAATATTTACAATCTGTTTTATCTGTGGAATGCAAATTCTTATACAAGGATAACTGTAAAATATTCCGCTAAAAGCAGCTTTTTTGTAACCGAAACTAGGCGTTGTTAATGAGATGCAAGTGATTATTAAAATATTGGTCGTTGTGAACCGGTCTCCGACCAATGGGACGTGTGACGACCGTCGGTGGTCACCGGTGAAGCACGCCGCGGGCGCGTCATCTGTCCAGACGACCTTCACTTTCGCTTTTTATGTGTGAATCTTCGGCTAAGGCTGGTACACACGGTCTTTTTAACGTGGCGAAAAACGCGATTGATGCATAAATCAATTCTAGTGCTTTTAGACTGACATAGCTTTTGTATCATAAAATACTGTAGTTAAAAGATGTTAATAACATTATTTAACGTATACCTTTATTAATAAACTCAACATGATTATACGAAGAGTTATATTTAACCTTTAGTTTGGTCCCTGTAGAAGTCATTGCGAGAGGCCTTAGGTCCAGCTGTGGACCTCTTTCGGCTGATGGATTGATTTATTTAGTTTTGTCAGATGTCGACAACTTCGAAAATAACTCAATTCCAGTCAAATCAAGCGTTTTGCTTCAAAAATCTTACCTTACGGTCAGAGCGTAAATTATATCTAAAAACATCCAATACCGCAATGTCTTACTCAAAGTATTACATTTTAAAATAATTTTTAATAGTCCTCTCTGATTGGCTTCAATGTACGACTAACTGGATCTAGATTTTAATCTCACGCGGATTTGTTTGCGAGATTGTACTTTTCGAAAAACAAACGAATGTTTGTTTATTAGCACAGTGTGCGCCGAGCCTTCGCCATGAGCGTGTGACTTTACGACCTCCCCTGGTCGCAGTCATTCCGAACAAGGAACTTGAATCTCTTGAAAGCTTCGCAGGTCCGGCCGTTGTGAAACTGCGATGTCACCACGCTCATACTATCAAACATTGTACGATCGAGTACACAATTATAAAAACTGTTGCGAGGCGCCTTTTGTGCATATTCTCATACAACACGGACGTAACGGCTCCTCGTATCACTAAATTGTAATAAAATATTACAGTTACATTCATTCATATCCTGTCTTTGTTCTGTTATTTGTATGCGTTAGCTACTGAAATAAGTCCTTAGTGAGACAGGAAAGACATTGGACTATCCATTGTGCTTACAGTTGTGGAAAAATATTTGTAATACACAGTTTCCGCCTTTCGTTTTCACGCGGTTGTTGTCACAATGCCGTTTTATTTCTCTCGTAAAATATTCATGTAAGTACGAGCGGACCTAAAGTAACGTGAAATTATTCATGTTACAAACGTATAGGATTTTGTAATTATGTTATATGGGAAGCCGATCTCGTATTTTTTTTTCGATAAATGGTTGTGTTTTCGATGTTTTGATCCCCGAGTCTGAAAAATAATGAAAGCTTAATCCTTGTCCTATCTGTAGGCCCAGGGTTCGATACTCAGGTCGGGCGAAGTGTTATACCATAAACATCCTCTATTACGTGTAAAAAATGCTTCTCCTCCTAAATATGAACGATCGTAATTTCAACATAGTCATATAATCGTAGTGAGTGCTTTTTTTACTTTAATTTTGAATGCTGACAGTTCTATTACGGTAACGGGCGCTTCCATTGAAGACATATCAAAATAAACGGTCATGACGCCTTGCGAACTTTCATGACGGATCAATTTCGCAAATTCACTTTCGTTTATTAGAAAAAGTGTATATGTTCATCATTAACTTTTGCTGCATAATATCAATTTCTATGACAATCATCATCGATAGTTTAGATGCTTTGGTTCGCCTCATAAAATTAACAGAAAGGCTTGGTGGAACTGCTCGGATCATCTTACTAGTCTGTCATCTGTGCACATCCGGTTACAAACAAGCCGGCATTAATGGATGCAATCATATCAGTCACTGTTATCAATTCCTCTCGCGAATACAAAGAAAATAGCGACACGTAGACGATAATTGATTGATAAATATAAAACTGTATACAAAGCACAAGACAGTGTCCTAAAATTACATAAATCAATAGAGTTGTAACACGTGTCAGTAACCGCAGCCTAATACGTAAGCTATTCTGCGTCCACTGAGCAGATGTTCGTCCGATCACAACTTTCGCTTCTCGCGAACTGAAGGCGTCCACATAACTTATTACAAAGGGCGGTACGACTTATCTCTAACATAAAATCCATAGCGATCTCATTTGATTGCGTAATTTAAAAGAAAACGAGAGTCCCAGTAAACCGGTATTCTGATACATATTTGAAGAAACTAATTGGCAAATCGAAAATGGCTATGGCGACGGAATTAATTATATACTGCTATTAAAGATTATAAAAAATGGAAAAACCTTATCAGCCGGATTGTCGTGGCGTTTCGTAATTTTAATTGTACAAAAGCCTTTTAGTTCAGGGTCTCGGACCAAATTATGCGCTTCGGCTTAATGTCGAATTATAGATGCAGTCGTTCGTCCGTGCGACAGGCTAAAAACTGTCATGTACGACATTATAATGTTTAATTATGAATCATTACATAACATTCCCGTTTCGTTACGAGTGTGAATGCTGTGATTCCATTGTGGTGGAATCATAGTAAGTATGCAAACATAATGCTCTAGCATCGAGGCAAACGGCAAACGCGTGGGAAGTGACATTGACGGTCGCATGAAATGTTTGGAATATCACACAGCTTCCATGGCAAATGCACTGGAAGTTATACGAGGTTATGTGGTACTTCTTGCATCGTTTTCTATGGACAATTGAATAATATTTTAAGTAGTTATAGTTTAAGTTTGTTCGTTGTTTAATAATCTGCTTCACTCTCTTTTACCGAGAATGGCTCAGTATAAATGTTCAGCATATTTGACTTTTGCATTCATATCAATATACTTAGACATAGTGCTGCACTTGTTTAGTAGCTGTTACTGATAAAATGGGCTGCACTTCGGCTTGCTAATGTTTCTTTTTTTATTTTTCTACATACCTAAGAGCTGATTAAAATTGTTTCGGTGTCTTTTAAGAATCAAATTGGTACCCACGTAGTAAGTTAGTTTATTATACGAACTAAGGTGAGAGCGCTGTGTAATTGACACGCAGTAAAGGAAAAAATCAATTATAATCTGCAATACGGGTTTTAAATATTAGTTTCACCTTACACTTGCACGCGTCTGATTTAATGGCCTTTAGCTAATGATCTCACTATGCCAATTAACGCATCAGAATCTTCCTTTCTAAGAAATGGAACGCGCAGCAGCTCTATGACACAAATAGCCGCGCCTTAAGCTCGTTGGCCATCGTCAGACGGCGCTTAGAATGAATATTTTTTGTCGCGTTGCACAACAGGCCTGCTATTTTTGCATGTATCGAAACATACCGGTTTGTGTCCGGGCATTAACTGAAGTCCGAGTTAGATGTTTGCACTTTCTACTGGCTGGATATGTCAAGGGCAGCGGCGTCCGCGATAGCAGCGGGTCACGAAGCACGACGCATCGCACCCGACACCAGCACACGCTTACCGTTAAGCCGATAACATTATACTTGCGCAACACGACGCCTTATGCTTGCACATGAACGTCTCCTTAATATAGTACTTCTGGAATAGTACATTCATAAACTCACGCCTGTATTCCCCGAAGGGGTAGGCAGAGGTGCATTACTGCACCCACATTTCGCCACGTATGTATCAGTCCCACGTGATAGGGGGCGAGCCTATTGCCGTTTTTCGGGCACATTTCTAGACTCCGTGCTGTTACTGAGAATTTCCTAATAGAAAACCCAATAACACTTTGCCCGACCCGGGAATCGAATCCACGACCTCTAGATCGCACGGCACATACTTGTACCGCGAGACCACGAGGCAGTCTCTGGAATAGTTCAAAGTGATATTACCTGGTTGCACAAATCTTCAAATACCAAATGTTATTTCGAATGCTTAGCGATATTCAACATAGCTGTTTATCGTAGTAGAGGAAAAACTTGTACCCTTAGAGACAGGTCTGAATATTGAATTTTCTTTCTGTATACAAATTCCTACAAATTAAAATATCAATGAATGACCTATTCATCTAACGCTTACATAGATACTTCTTTGTATTTCTATGTGAAGTTAAAAACAGTTTGCTGCTGTACAAATCAGTCCAAGCAGGCTTTTCATCTCTTAACTGTTTCTTGCAAATCCACTAGATTGCCGCAAAATGTTTAATCACTTCAGGCCAGTCTGGTTTGTAGTGGAAAACTACGGAGATTTTTTCTTAGCGCATACAGTACATTCAAAGCGGCAGCCTATTGGCAGTGATGCCTTTTGCAATAAAACGCAGCTTACTGACGCGGACAATGCGACCTGCTTGTGGTCGAAATGGGCACACGTTAAGTACTCTGCATGTATAAAAAAACAACCGCAATATCAAAGGCAAATGATATTAAAATATTGCATGAAATATATAGCGGATAAAGTGTTATTATAGTAAGCGTTGAAGGTTATTTCATGGTGAACTTTATTGTACGTTGCCTAGCTAGAAGTAGAAAGTATGCTCTAGGGATAAGGTATGATTTAGAAATTAATATGTCGTTGAAAGATAGAAGAAAAAAGATTTTACTGTTGGTTACCAACAATGATCCCTTCATTCGGTTATTCTAAAAATTATTCAGAGTTGACCATAAAAAAATATGGCAAAAAAACTTAAAAGTGAGTTAGCAAAGAGAGCTCTATTGAGTAAAAATAGAATAAATAATAATTACACAATTAAGACAGTTAATTAAAAAAAAAAAGTACAATGAAATCTTGCTGGATTTTATAATACATAATATGTACCTATATGTTTTTGAGCATTTTTATTGTCCCGATAAACGACATTTATTAATAATTAAGAAACTCATCAAACATTTGACCTCCAATTTTAGAATTGTAAAATGATAATGTCATGTTGCAAAATAATTCAGGTATGGTCCATCTCAATAACATTAGCATCGGGCGTTTTAGTCGTCGATAACAAACACTAATTTTAAATATTCAAGAATTAATTCTAAATTCGAAAGGTCGCTGGGATTTTATGATGTTCACGAGTACCTTGTACTGTTTTTGGTGTTTAGATACGCTTGTCAAATCAACAACGTTCGTGAGTTCTATGAATGGGCTGCCGATAAAAATATTTAAACTGCCTAACTAAAAGGGAGAGTAAATTGAACGAGCAATTTTTAATTGACCGTACCACGTATAGACATTCAATTGTTACGCCAAATGTTTCGGTGTCGTAAACACACTCGATTGCTTGCAACTTGTTGTTTCATACTAACAAATTAAAATAGAAAACTACGAAAGAGCGTTACAATAACAGTGAACGACGCGGCCGCGAAGTGTCGTCCGCCGCCACGACACTCCACGTGGTCACTTTACATCATTTAAGTTATAGAGCATTTGTGTTTGACATTTTGACTCTAAAAACCTATTTATATATTTGGCAGGTTTTACCGGTTGCTTAATATTTTATTAACACACATATAAGACGTACGATGATTTTTGATGCGGCTAGAATTTTAATATCTCCGTGATATTTCATAGCGATGAAATACATTATGCATGCGCTAGGAGGCTGCGGACCGCTGTTAGCCTGTTACATTATGTTTGAGCCACGTATACTAATTCGTACGGAACAAGTATCGACGGTAAGAGCTAACACTATTTGCGCAAACACAACACACATTATATCATTGCATTTCATCAGAGCGAGGCGCTTCACGCGTCGCCGGAGAAAACCAGACACGTGTCATAATCATAATAAACTGACATTGGATGTACTGAGCAGTGTATTGCATCAGTGGCATTAAGTGAGTGCTGGCGCCGGGCCGGACCCGGTGCCGAACTCCTGCGCCGACGCCACGGCTCATCGCCGCCGCCCGTCAACAATTGGAAATTTATGTGAGTCTTCGCGTTTGAGAGCGTCACTTTCGGCTTCGGCTAGTTTCACTTTCCTGCCGATGACCTTTCGAGGAATGTGCCGTGAGATAAGTGATGAATAAAACATCGTGTTTGTTCTATTACACACAACGTTATGTCGATCGCGATTGATATATTTCAGCACCATTGTTGTGGGACGGCGCCATCGGCGTTATAGAGAACGAATTGATCCGCTGTTGACCTTTATCTATTGCGTAGCGTGTCGCAAGATGATTGAAGCAGTCGGGTGGATCCCTTTAATAACTGCTAAGCCCGTGGACAGCGTGTGCCGTGCGCGGGCGCAGTGCAGCCGGCTGTCGTCCGCGCCGCTGCGGCGCAGCACAATTGGAACGCTGTTTTTTGACCTTGGCTCTTTCTATGTCCATGATCTGCATTGTGTGTTACAAAATCGAGACCGGCTACTTCGATAAAATGAATATTGTATCTCTTCATAATGCTTGAGACGACTATGCCTCGGACTGTTTTATATGTTAAGAATTTATTCATCAAGAAAAATTCGATGCACGCCAAGATAACAAAAAGGCATTTCACAATTTAAAGAGATTTTATTTTTAAAAGCGAAGTTTATTTTAAGGAGCAAGCAGGCTGGTTTAATGCGTGCGTGGGTGTCGGATCCGAAGATGCGACCGGCTATTTGCGGATGATTTAAAACATACGATGTTTTTTTGCAAAGTACTAAAAGAAAAGGGTGCGCCGCTCAGTGGTAGGTACCTACGCACGAACGGTTCCTGTTTACGAAACGTGTTTTATTTGCCAGCATTGTGGTAAAAGTTGATTTTCTACTTGGGAAGCGTAGGTATTTGGCAAGTACGCGGACCTTGACATGCGGTTTGGGGTCTCGGACCTTGCAGGGGTTTTCAGAACACTGGTACATAAGTATAATACGTGCAAATGTCCTTGAGCGTATACCTATTATGAGCTCAGCGTAAGTAAAGCCAGTCAAACTGGAGCTAACGTATTCTGGTGCAGTGTGATGGCCATATTTTCCCGTCAGCCGTAGACAGGCGCGGTTCGTGCTGCGGATACCACATTTTGTGATTCCGCGCATGTTGCGCGTGATATCGATACACAAGTGATACTTGTGAGGCATATATACCGCGGAGGACACGTAGCCACTGTCCACTCGCTTCTTGACACTTACTATTATTAAACTACTTCCATATTACGCCAAACTCCACATATACTATAACCCGCTTAGACTTGATAAATAGAGCACTATTTATGTGGGGAATTTCAGTTCATAAATAATAAAGTTGAACGTCGCGAATACACTGACCTTCAAGTATTTATGGGACTCCAAACCGCTCGTTTTTACGGCTATAGCAACTAATCTTGACCTAAAGACATTAAAGCTAGCTTGCAAACTTACATTTACTTGCGTAATTGACAATATAATAAGAGGGCACTGCTTTTTTTAGGCTAGAGTGAGAAACTAGATGCAATGTCGGGTTTATGATTCGAGACCGTTGTATAGCTGAGCTAACACAACACCCGAGACTAATTACACCGTTGCGTAAACTGTGATATATTGTACTTTACGGTGAAGGAAAACATCGTGAGGAAACTTGGACACCTAAAAGTTCTTAGGAATTTCTTAGGTGTGTAGTCCGCCAACCCGCACTAGGCGAGCGTGGTGAACTAAGGCCTAAACCCTCTCAGTTTCAGTGGGACGTATAAGGGCTGATTAGGTTGATTTTAATAATATAGTAGTGAAATTTACTTCGGAAATTAATAGTAAAATTCTCTATTAAGTTTCAGTTACAAAAATTTGCAAAAAAAAATTTATCCAAGTTTCCCATAAAATTCATTTTCATAATTTTTAAATTTGACTTGATTTTTTTTTCTTTACTAGAATCCTTATTGAGTCATGTACATCTATTATGAAACTTTAAATAATCTGTTATAACTAACAGAAAATCATATTTATGTTAGAACCACAGATATGCCCACCTATTTTATAATGTATCACATTATTTTAGTCCATTTCGAAAAAATAAACTCCGTTTGAACAAAACAACTCTGTTTTGTGCTTACTTCCATTTCAATTTTAATTTTAAGTTGGCACAATATCTCACTCACCATAAAGTTATTATACAAAATCGCATATTCACATCGCAAGAGCATCTGTGTATTTCCAGTTTCTCTCGAATTTATGTTACAGCTATTTTTATTGTTGCCAGTTCTCCGGAAGGCATGTGAAGATCTCCATCATGTGTCGTGTTATTTAATCGATGTTTATCTGCATCTAGATTGTCACTACCCCGGATTAGGCGCAGCTTAGAAGCGATGCAAAAATTACCTTTGTCTTCATTGTTTAACGTAATCGTGGTTACGAATCTAATTTCATTGTCCGCGGTGAATGTACGTGTGTGTTGCGGCGAATGTCTGAAATATTGTAAACGTCGGTATATCAGGTTTTGTTGCTTTTTTGTCTGCTTGTGATGTCACTCGTACAACTAAATAAACGTGTTTTCCCAAAGTTTGGTATTAAATTAATTAGGCACATTTTAAATGAAAGGTTTTTGATTTTGGTAGATAAGACAATATTTACTTGTTTTGGACATAACATTTGGTAAAAACGTGTAGTACGACACACGTTACTAGAATTACAAAATTTGCTAATAATCACTATAATTATGTAATAGCCGATTATTGTATTAATTTTTGTTCGATCAAATAGTCAGTAGCATTTTAACGTTTCATCCTTTTTAAACCCTTAACAGGATAAATTTCATTTTCATTTTTTAAATTTCATATTTAAATGTGCACCGACAAAACATGATTAATGAAAGATTTTATTAACGAGAGATTAGATTAATGTAACAGTGAATATCTCGATATACTATAATATGTTAAGTACCACCGACCGGTTAGATTGCCGGCTAATCTTTAAATTGAAAATGCACTCAGTCTCAAACACATACTCGTATGGTGGCTGTAATTGAAAGTGGCTCCATACTGCATTGTCCATTCTAGCCACGTCACAAGACATGGTTATCAAACATAATGCCTTTAATGGAAAGTACTATTTGTGTTGTATGCATACAGCTTTAGAAATTTCTATTGTATATGTTTATTGTATTGTACTTGTTGAGGTGCGCGGTCGAGAATTTCGGCGGTCGCAGGTTCAAACCCCAGGCACACACCTCTGACTTTTCGAAGTTATGTGTGTATTCACAATAAATTATTACTTGCTTTAACGGTGAAGGAAAACATCGTGATAAAACCTGCACACCTAAAAGTTCTTTGGAATTTCTTAGGTGTGTAGTCCGCCAACCCGCACTAGGCCAGCGTGGTTGTAGAGGAGGCCCGTGCCCAGCAGTGGGACGTATATGGGCTGATGATGAATGATTATGAATGAATGTTTCTTGAATTATCGAGTTCTTTAACGATAAAAATATGGTGAGGAATCCTGCTCAACTATGAGTTCTTAGAAATTCCTTAGATTTGTAGCAGCTTGCACTTGGCTAGATGTTGGACTAATCCTTCTCAGGTATAGAGGAGGCTGATATAGATAGATAGATCTGTCAGAATATTTTTTATCATAAAGTGCTTTAAAGCGTTCGGTGTGTTCTACTGAATGCCTTGCAGAATAACTTGTTGTGACACAGGTTACTTACTTCTTATTTAATGTGTCCTCGGCTGGAGGGATTGTACATTATGTCATTCATCTGTCATTGTTGTAAATTGTTACGGGCTTAAAATTGTATTCTTAATCTGCTTCAGGTCATCAGGTTGGACATGTAAAAGACCGAATCTATCATTACTTTGTTTTTATTATTTAGGTCGATCTTGACCTATTGGACATATACACTGAAAAACTTATGGTTTTGAAACACAAAATTTTAATAGTAATATCAAACTCTCGGGTGGGTATTCAGAATCCAATAGCATTCCAGGTAAGAGCTCGTATTCCACGTGGCCTTCTCTTACTTAAATCGAAAGTAATATTATAACATTGGTGTGGAAAAGTTTTTTACTTACATAAAGAACAGTTTTATCGATATATCTAACGTTTACTCACTGAAACATTACAAAAATATGAACAGCCTACATTGGGTAAACAAAGAGGAAAGACCGGTTGTTTCATCACATTGATTTCCATTTGCATTAGATCGAAATCTATGACAATTGCGATTACTACTTCGTTTTAGCAACATCAATTATTTGCATACGGGCACGAATTGTCTATAGGTACTATTTGCTAGAAGAAATTTTTACTCTGGCAGATTTATTTGAAGATCTATCTGCTGTAATGATACAAAAACGAATGCTTTGATTTCAATGCAACGTAATTCATAAACACTTTATACCTCACTGGCAGTTCCGGCAATTGTCTTGCCTCAAAGTTTACTTTACGGCTCATAATATTCGTCATATAAATATATTCTCAGACCTAATCACAGCGCCATCTAGCGTTTCCTACTTTGAAAATAATTCAGGGTTCTGGTTGGTTAGTTTACACGTAGAAAGCTCATCCAGACATACCATAAAGTATACGTGTGATTTTATGTATGAAACATATATTATGTTTCATACATAAAATCACACGTCGTATAAGAAGTTTCATTCTTTATTACAATTTTCCTTTTGTCATTAATCTTTGCATGCCAACTCGTCGTTACGAAACTATAGAAAAGTTTCATGATTATTTCAATTATATCAGAGTTTGTTTTGTCGAAATACTCCGATACATTAGCGTGCCGTCCACGGTCGTGGTGTTAACTTACGTGATCACAATTTAACTTCCAACAGGGTTGACGAACCGCGTTACCGTTCAATACATTACCAATTACTGGGCGCATACCTATACGTTATTACATCCGTTTGACAATGAGCTATCTGACAGATATTAAGCCATTTAAATTGTTTTATTGCCTATTTATATTCGAGGGTCAAACACATGCTAAGTAATTTGTTGTTATAAAAATATTTGCCGCCATTTAGGGCAAATTTTGATAATAGTTTAAACATTACGTAACAGTTCTGACTAGTGGTTTTTTTATTTATATTTCTTGACACTTATTAGTTGGTTCTTGTGAGTAGAACAATCAATCATAGAGATGTCGGTACGGAATTTAAATATCCTTTTTACAGCAAAGTTTTTCTTAGACACAAGACCGTATTGTTAACTGGTCATTAGGATATAGTTTCTCATGACTTATTTGACCACTGGACCAAATAATAACCACTAATTATGTTTAATTTTGTTTGATGCATCATTCGTTTTAATTTCAACTGTAATTGCTTGGAATTCGAGAAGGATATTTATTAATATTCTTGAAATTAGGATGTCATTGTACACGATGTGAAAACTTTGGTAACCATTAATTCTAGTTAATGATATTGCATTGTGTGCATGCCTACACATTCGCACACAGCAAATTTCACATTCCCACAACCAGCAGGCGACTAATTAACAGGAACATTTTGGTCGTACACAAAGATAATTGATTCGCGTTGCGTCGGTCCTCTTGTTCTCTCACAACACAGCTTTGTAATCACCTGTTGCGGTAATCTGTGCATGTTAATAATTACAGCGTATTACAAACAAAGTTATTTTCACTCGTTGTCAATCATTATTATATCAACTCGACGGCCCGTGATGAAACGAACGATTGTTGTGATATAAAAGCTTTTTCTAGTTTCCCTTTCGTTTGCTTACGTGTTCGACGCATGGATGGTTGTCGGTAATGCGATCTTTATAATCACTGACGAGATACTTAGAATTTAATTTCCTAGTCAATATATCGCGTCATATTACGATTTGATGATGACATTTGTGCGAATTCATTTAATTATATGGCGCCACGTTTCTTCCTAACGTTTCATGGCTAAGGTGTGGTTGATAAATAGTTTAAATCCTTTATTATATAGTATTCGAATCCTACTTATTCTGAGTCAGAGCGTACAATCTTGTCTGCATTGAATATAAATGTAATATTTCAATACCTATAATAGCTTTAAATAGCAGGTCTTATGAATCGACACGGCAGGAAAATGACCTTTAGTTTTTTGTCAATGATTATCTAGGATAAGTGCATAATTTAATTGTTCTCTTTGTCACACTTGCGGCGAGTGAAAGAGAGAGAGCAATGGCCAGCAATAGGCAATTGATTACGCGTACATATTTGCACCCGTACGTTCACCGGCGACCTCGGGGCCTGCGCCACGAGCGGCGGGAGAGACCTTGTGCCGGGACACAGCCGCGCGCTGCATGCTTATTGTCGCCAACGAACCTCGTCACACTTCACACTTCACGTGGGCCTGCTACCAAGTTTCCTATTTACAAATCCCACACTCTTTGTAAACACGCCGTTTGTCCGTCACGAACAATGCACTTCAAAATAATATTTTATAATTCATTGACAGGCCAACACGCGCCGACTGCCAACACATCGTTGCCTAACTCCGCAACGCTTTATGACCAATACAGTCTAATTGAAGTTTTTACATTCAACCTCTTACGTTGATTCTTTTTTACTTGACCTATTCATTATTGATGCAATAAATTTGTCATAACATTAAAAGGTTGGTCTGCACGGAGTAACTTACAGTAATAACAATAACAATTCAAAGTTATTGCATATAGACATCTATCTGCGTATTTCAATGTTAATTGCGTTTCATATTAACGCATAATGCGTAACCATAGTAAATGTACAACTTTGCAAGGACTTGCGAAATAAAAATTCTGGGCGAGCCTTTCTCAACAACGTTGAATATTTTTGCAACCCTGAACGCGGTGTGTGATACAAAAATAAATAATACTTTCTAATTATTAGCAGCAAGCGAAACAATTTGGCAATATTCTACATATCGAATGTCGCGTGGCCTGTGAGTAAAGTTGTAGCTAATTCATTATGGAAGAATGCAGATCCTTTACTACGCTGTTCAAGGTTTTTGAGATGTTTTTTTCTAGAAGTCCGTATAAAAGCTGTTTGGTTTTACGATTACGAGAATGAATAAAGTGCATAAACGCATAGCGAGGCAATCTTCCTATAAACGTAAGTGTTCTATTTACTGTTGTGAGCAACCATAAGCGTTCTTTGTTACCAACGGCTACTATTATTACTTTTAGTATATATATGTAAATATATTACTACTAGAGAAATAAAAATTACGTAAATCAATGTCTCAGTTTATTAAAAAATATTTTCACATTTTTTTATCTGAAAAATAAGTTTTTATAAACGTAATTTAAAATCGGTAAACTAGAAATCTGTTAACAATCGTAACAGGTCATAATATTGTTTATTATAGGACTCGTTGAGTAGGTATAGTTAAATGTATTCTTCGAGAAACCTTCGCTACAAGTTCGTTGTACTATCCATAACGCCAAATGAATAATTCAATTGTAAAATGTACGAATGTGTGGATTATATGTACTTTAAATTCTCATCGGCGGCTTTCTCCACGAGTAGACATAATTCAGAAATTCTTCATAACTAAGGGCCATAAAATGTTATTAAGAATCAATATTTTTATTGCTGACTGATTATTGGTTTTCTTATATGAGGTCCTGTTGATGCTAAAGCTTGGTTTTGTTATGATGTGCAGGAATTTTATGTACTGGCACGGCAAAGCACTAAATTTTACGTAGGTACATGTCAAATATATGCCGTATATTGTAGCCAATAACACAATATTCGTCACTTAACCACATGGCTGCTGTATTTAGTTGAAAAAAAAACAAGACTAGATATATTATTTATTTTTCTTATAGCGGTCAATGTTCTGAATTCCTACGGTAAAACGATTAATAAAGTTCCAATCAAAATGCGAATTTGTCGCTGATTAATTTCTCTTCCGGTTTTCGGCTCCCGCTGAGCCCCCTGCTAATCGAATCTCATAATTTTATGTGATTCGTAATGGTCACAAACTAAAGGGAAACTTCGCTAGCGCTATAAATGAAATAAATATGCGATCCGTCCGCTAGGAATGTCGATAATGTTGTTTTATTACAAATATTATTTAACTAATGTTTAAACTGCCTGCGAGTTACGTAAAGCTCGCATCGCTTTAGTGAAAATATTATTCTCTAGATCCGGGTCTCTCTGACTCACCATCTCATAAATCTGTGTTTTTTATTCCAACCTTGATACACGTTTAGGGTGACAACTGGCTAGTGGTGACTGGACGCGACTTGTAAAACATTTTAACACGAAATCGACACTCGAAATCTATAATTAACATAATGCTTCTTACTTACCTTGCCCGAGGTTACTTAAAGTGAAAATTCTTTATCTCAAACGTAATGATTGCTATAATTATGTACATATGAGAAGGAATGAAAAGCGTTTGTGATTTGTGATATAAACAGCATTTTTCTGCAAAGAATGCAATGAATTATAACACAGATATTTCATTAGAGGTAAAGGTTGTCGGTTAACTTGGCAATAAGATATTCAGTCATTGTAACAGGGATACCGTCCTTCGTCAATCTAATACCTGCGTAAAGTAATTATTTATCTATAAATATTTATAGCGCAGCGAATATATTTAGGTAAATAGGTTGATATCCGTTTGCATGCGTATCGGTTACACTACTAGTATTCATTTACTAGCACATTGCCGAAACACAAACGTAGGGCAGGCCTCGACACTTGTTGGAACCGATATGTATACAACGATGCTTTTTAATTTTGCGAATTATTTCATCATATTTAAATTTAAAGTAGTCGTGATGTCCACGAGGTTTAGGCACGCGGTCGAGAATCTCGACGGTCGCGGGTTCATACCCCAGGCACACGCCTCTAACTTTTCGAAGTCATGTGTGTATTCACAATGAATTATCACGTACTTTAACGGTGGAGGAAAACATCGTGATGAAACCTGCACACCTAAAAAGTTCTTAGGAATTTCTTAGGTGTGTAGCCCGCCAACCCGCACTAGGCCAGCGTGGTGGTGAGATGTATGCGGAGCGCAATAAAACAACGTTTCTTGCAGATGCCTTGTTTATTGCTGAGTGTCAATCGTCATAGACAAAAGCGCACACAAAACCGGAACTTCCCCGCTGTCGCTAGTGATGTGCCCATACATATCATCCCTCCACACATAAATTTTGACATCTGTTGACAATTAAAATTATAATAATATAACGAAATATCCTTAAAAGTATTGCTTATAATCTACGGGTTTTCGGTGGCGTTTTGAGCGACTAACGGATACTGACGGTGCATCAGACGGACCTTCAAAAACGCGAGGCTCGTTACCTTGCAAGGGCTCGTTACCTTGCAAGGGCTCGTTACCTTGCAAGGGCTCGTTCTCTTGAGCAGGGACTACGGATTCCATCAGCCCCGTTCCCTCTTGCTGTACCGTCTCTTCGCCCTGTCCAACCACACAATCGCTCCAGTCTTCCCTTTCATCATCAATTGTTATACCATCAGGCTGCGCTGGGGGTATTATGTCAGATTGAGGCGTCTCAACCGTCCTTGGTAACACAGGGTTACCCCCTGAAGCAGTATCAGCAGCGCCGAAAACGGGTGGTCTCTTTGGACAGGATTTATTATTTATGGCACCGTCATTGTTTACAAAATCAAGGTCTTTACCTTTATGTTTAAAAATCTGATCAATGTGTCTCCTACACATAACATTAAATTTTGTTAATAATATTTTATACATCTTATTGCCTATCTTTTGTTTAATTATACCAATTTGCCACGTTTCTCTCCTTGCACTGTACCATCGCGTCCATACAACATCATTTATTTGAAACTGTCTCCCTTTAGATTGCAATTTTAAATTACTCTCGATAACATAGTCTTGTTGCGGAACTATCAAGTCGAGACGAGATCTCAAATTCCTGCCGAACATGAGTTTAGCTGGCGTTTCGTTGGTGGTACAGTGCACGGTATTTCTATAATTAAATAAATACTCTAACAAAATATTATTAATTTGACATAGTGATAAATTATCTTTTACAATACATTTTATCATCTTTTTACAGATTCTTACAGAGTTCTCGGCCTGACCATTACTTGGTGGATGATAAATGGGTGATGTCATATACTTAATTCCATTAAATTCGCAAAAGTTTTTGAATTCATTGGAATTAATTTTTATATCATTATCGGAAACTAAAACGTTAGGTATCCCAAATGTCGAAAACATTTTTTTTAGTGCTATGATCAAAGCCTGAGAAGATGTACCATTTTGCATGTGCACACATTCAAGCCACTTGCTAAACGAATCAACCACAACAAGATATACTCTCTGGCCTATCGTCATGTAATCTATGTGAACACGCTGCCACGGGCCGCGAGCGGCGGGCCACGGTGACGGCGGTTCCCGCGGCGGAGCACATCGTAAGCTTATGCATGTCTCACAAGATCCAATCCAGCGTTCAATCTCGCTGTCAATGCCCGGCCACCACATTCTACTTCGCGCGTTGCTTTTAGTTTTTATAATTCCTAAATGCGTGCTATGTAATTCGAGCAACATTTTATTACGCAGTGATAAAGGTATTACAATTTTATGCCCCCTGAATAGACAGTTATTTTCAAATTGCAAGTCAGATTTACATAAAAAATATGGTCTTATTAATTTACAACTTATTTTACGCGGCCAACCATGTTTCATATACTTATAAACTTTCATAAGCGTAATATCACGTTCAGTTGCTTGTGCAATATCACGAATTGTAATTGCCGGTACTATTTCATTCATAAATTTCAATCCCTGATATGAATCTCTGTCAACCTCTTCACCCGTAGTGTCTGCGTCACCAGTGTACTGAGAGGGTGCGCGCGAAAAATAATCGGCTACTACATTTTTATCGCTGGATACGTATTGTACGGTATAATTATAGGCAGATAAAATGATCGCGTATCTTTGAAGTCGAAGAGCCGTCGTTAATGGTATTCCCTTTTTTCTATCGAATATAGATACTAGTGGTCTATGGTCCGTTTTTAAAACGAATGGATCTTTTAACCCATATAAATATTGATGAAATCGCTTCACCCCGAATATTATTGCAGTCGCTTCCTTTTGTATTTGACTATAGTTACGTTCGCTAGGTGTAAGTGAACGAGAAGCGAATGCAAGAGGTCGTTCGTTATTATTACAGTCCCTCTGTGATAGTACAGCTCCGAGCCCAGCGGGCCCCGCGTCTACGGCCAGTACAAGTTGCGCCGAGGGCTCGAAATGCGCCAACACGCGGTCGGACGCCAGCTCGCGGCGCACGGCCGCCATGCTGCGTCGTTGCCTATCCCCCCAATTCCACGTAGTATTGTTGCGTAACAACTCGTGTAATGGATTCAATAATGTTGAGGCATTAGGGATAAAATTTCTGTAATAATTTACAATGCCCAAAAATCTCTTAACCTCAGTGACGTTTTTCGGATCAGGTGCATCCATTATAGCCTGAACTTTATCTGGATTTGTTTTTAAGCCGTTTTTACTTATTACATACCCTAAATATTTAACGCTCTCCATAAAAAATTCGCACTTATTTTTTTGTAAACGCAGTCCGGCTTCATTTAGTCTACTTAAAACTTCAACTAACCGATTTATATGAGAGTTCATATCAGGCCCCGTGATGCATATGTCGTCTAACCATACGCTTACTCCATCTATACCCAAAAGCAGTGTTTCCATAGCTCTTTGGAAAATAGCGGGAGCGTTTGCTAAACCGTAGACAAGTCTTGTATATTTGAAAAGACCTTTATGTGTATTTATTGTCGTTAGGGGCTGCGATGATTCGTCCAACAAAAATTGGTTATAAGCGTTTTTTAAGTCAATCTTACTGTAACATTGCCCACCACCTAATTTAGCAAATACTTCCTCTATTCGGGGTAAAGGATATTTTTCAATCAATAGGTCTTTGTTTAAGGTTACTGAAAAATCCCCTGCTATTCTCACCTGGCCATTTTCTTTTAATACGGGAACGATTGGAGTGGCGTATTGTGAGTAATTAACTGGAATTAATATTTTTAAACGAACTAGGCGTGAGAGTTCTTGCTCAACCTTATCTTTCAGAGCAAATGGTACAGTTCTAGGCTTAAAAAATTTAGGATACGAATTTTCTTTTAATTTCAAACTTATTTTAAATTTATTAAAAGCACCCAATTCATCCCGCCATAAATCAGGAAATTTTTGAAGTAATTGATTTATATTTATATTATTACATATAGACTTAATATCTGTGGTAATAATTAAATTGAAGGCGGTCATAAAGTCTCTGCCCAACAATGGCGGTCCGCCATTTTTAACAACAAAAATATTTAATTTATTTTTATCTCCATTATAACAAGCCTCAGCTGTAAAATAGCCCAAAGGCGAGATTTTAGTACCATTATACAAGCACATTTTAATGTTACTATTACTTAACTTATAATTTGAAAATCGTTTTTCATAAAGTTGATTTGAAATAACGGAACTGCCTGAACCCGAATCAAGTTCCATGGATAAATTTACATTGCCTAACATTAAATTTATTTTAATAGGCTTGTCCGCCTCATACCTTAGATTGAAGTTTTGGCACTCCTCACAATTTGAATCGCTGACCTTGTCAACTCCACATTCGTCCTCTACATCGGCGTGATAAACGGCTGATCTATTGCTAACACACACTTTTTTTAAATGTCCTTTTTTTCCACACTTCTGGCACTTATATCCTTTATAACGGCACTTGTCACTAAGATGATTTTTCATACCACAAACATAGCAGTGTTTCATGTTGTTGCCACCCGTCACACCGCTGCTTCGGGCGCCGCTTCGTGGGACGGCGCTTCGCACGCCGCGCGCGCCGCTCCCGCTCCACGCACCGCTGCTGCTCGCGCCGCCATGAAATTTCGCACTGTATACTGGCTCTTCTTTAACACAGACACCATCGTCAGCACGCATCATGATCTTTGCCTCCCTTGCCCCAGCCGCTTGCTCTGCTAATTCGATCGCTTTTGCCAAGGTAAGCGTCGATGGGTTCTGCTCAAACAGCCTGTCCCGTTCGGGACCTGAGCCCAAACCGAGCACAAAACGGTCTCTTAGGTTGACTTCCAGGGCTGTTCCAAAGTCGCAAAAGCTAGCCAAGCCACGTAAACGCGCTGCCCAATCACCAATAGACTCGTCTGAACTTCTTTTCGCGCCAAAAAAATTTGCTTTGTCGACGAATGAACATTGCTTCGGTTTAAAATGCTCATTGAGTAATAACACAAGTTCGCTATAAGTGAGCGAATCCAACGTCTTGGGGTACGCCAAGTTACGCACCAAACGATATGTTTCGTCCGTGAGATGCGTCAGTAGGATTCCACTTTTTTTCTCTTCCGATGTCACATCATTTATCTTCAGAAATTGCGTCAATCTGCCGCTGAAGATGGACCATTCGCTTATTTTGTAGTCAAAAATAGGTAAATTTCCTAAATAAGCCATTTTTTTTTTTTTTCAACGTGGGGGTACTTCAATCTCGTCGCCAGTGAGATGTATGCGGAGCGCAATAAAACAACGTTTCTTGCAGATGCCTTGTTTATTGCTGAGTGTCAATCGTCATAGACAAAAGCGCACACAAAACCGGAACTTCCCCGCTGTCGCTAGTGATGTGCCCATACATATCAGGTGGACTAAGGTCTTAACCCTCTCAGTTGTAGAGGAGGCCCGCACCCAGCAGTGGGACGTATATGATGAGATTTAAACTTCATGGAATTTGACTATTATTTTATCTGCAGTTACTGATCTCCGCGGAAAGTTTAGTGACTTTATATTATGTGCTTGGTTACATCTTTTGAGGCTTTATTTATTGGTAAACAGTTAGGTACAGCTGTGTTCATAAGCTTCGGAGCTCAATCTATCTCAGTACTAATCAAAGTTCAGTGATTGGAATTAAAGCGTGATTTTTTTTTCTTGTTTATCTTATACGATAAAAGAATTTTCAAATGTTGTACTAGGCCGCCAACCCGCACTAGGCCAGCGTGGTGGACTAAGGCCTCTCAGTTGTAGATGAGGCCCGTGCCCAGCAGTGGGACGTATTTGGGCTGATGATGATGATGATGATGATACGTTGTAAAGTTTAATATAATAATAATAATACGCAATATATGTCGATAGCTAGTTCAATTTATAGTCCGCAGAATAAATGCTGGATGCCGGTAATAAAGTTATGCGTTGATTGTATGAGGGTATGACCCGTGGTGTAACGTCATATTATTGTTGTCATATTTAACACACAATATAACTTCAATATTACGTCTCAACAGTATGTCACGATAACATTTACTTATTTGAAACCCAAGCTCCAAAGTGGGACGTATCATAAGAAAGTGCAGCCGATGATGTTACCGGTTATATAATTTGTTGCATTGCAGACTAATGCCTGTTCGGATGATCAGTCACGCGATTAGTTTTCGTATGTCTTTTTAATAATACATACAGCATTATGCAGGCTTGCAAAATATTTAACAACTGAAGACGAAACATCTTGTCGTTTAGAAACCGTGTCATGTTCTACTGTCAGATAATTACATCGAAATTCGCGAGGAATAGTTGATTTGTATCGAAACATTTGTTTTCTTTCTTCAATAAACTGAATTACGCTTGGTCTGTACAAAATCCGGTTTGACTTTGACTTAAAATCTATTATTTGAATGAATGGAATTTTCCTGTAAGAGTCTGGTGGATTACACAATTACGGGAATAACGAGCTAGGATTATTTTTACAAACAGAAAGAACGTTGGAAACAAGTACATAAATAGTTTACCTAATGGTCCCTACTTGGGAGTTATCGTTGCTAGGCAACCTAAAGACCTTTATCCGGGATTCTGTTTGCTTTGTACGGGGAAAGGGGATTATAAAATCTCGCAAGTATTTGATGTTCTCTCCACAAAGATTTGGAAATAGCTATAAGCCGTAAGCGGATTGTTGAAATAAGAATAAAAAGATAAAAAACGTTGCATCATTAAGCGGAGATTTCAACTACCTTCTAAATATTTAACGGACATCACTCGAAGCTAATGTGATGGCAGGTCTGTTTATCCATGCATCTATGAACAGCAAATTCTTACGCAGTAAAAGTAATTACATTATCATAACGCAACTAATTAATAGCACAATACTGAATCATAAAGACCTTATGAGGAGTATTAACATATTTTTCAAAATGTCACATTGCATATAAAGCAGTAGGTATACAGCTCCATTAAAGGAAGCAGAAGGAGGCAAAGTGCAGAATAGCTCGTTCGTGTAGTGAATTTCGATGTACACGGCGTGGTATTTGGGCGCGGAATGCGGCGTTTGCAGGTCGATGATGCTGCTGCTAGATGTCAGCTCGTTTTGCCTCGGTGCGGCGGCAAACGCTTACGACTATGTGGGAAATGTGTTGAGTCCTTGACCGACTGCTGTTCGTCTCCCACAGAGAACAATCACTGCTTCTCTACATCGTGTGTCGTATGTGCTCTATCGCACGACAAGTTTTCCGCGGAATTCACCTCACGTCGATTGTATAATGAACGTTTTTTCCAATCACATTCCAATTGTATGTCTTTTGTAATGAGAGCAAAGTTTTGGCTTCATTTCTTTTGACAGAAAAGCGTTTTGCAATTCATACTCCATAATGTTATATCGTAATCAAGGGTATGAACAATATAATTCGCCACACGTAGACATTTGACATATAATAAATCTATTAATAAAGAGAAATTAACCATGAGACGGCGAAGTCCACGCCAATTAGAAGTGTCTAACAATAGGAACAGTCATGTGCATGAACTATGAATTCAAAATAATTACTTGTTTACAATTGGGATCGGCAGAGTTGAAATTCACCAATACTACATTTAAGTTATAGATAAAATTAAGCGAACAAAGTCCGCTTATTTAGGCCTGTGTTTAATTAATTAATGATTTGCATGGTACATTAAATAAATATCTATAGACGCTAAAATTAGATATGCTGTAGGTACATAGAGACTTATGACAACTTAAAAAAAATCATAATTTTATAGCCAATCGAAATAGTTCCCGTGTCAGAGAAAATTCGCAACCGTCTATTCAGTTACACAATCGTATATTATAGTCATTTTAATACAATAATCTGGATGAATATTGTGCGTGCAATTTTATATGGACGTGTGGAAAGTTAATTATAAATAAATCTGTGATGTTAGATATATTGCCACAATACATATCCAGATACGACGCCTTTCCCCGTGCAGTATTAGAAGACACAATACTCGTTCATCGTAAAACTGATGCTTTCTACGGCGCAGGTCGGCTGAAGTCACTTACCATTTCCCTGCCACTTAATAACATGAAAATAATAAACAAGTTGCGTTACGGGCGTTTGCGCAAGCTCGTTTATACAACACGTTACATACCAGCTAAAGTTAATAAATTAAATGTGGAGGAGCCACACACTCCCAGTGACAGTGCGATAGGTTCCATTGCGCATGCGCACTTAAATAGCGTTCAGTATTAAAACCATGAAAACAGTTACACTAAACACCTATCCACCTTAAAGGATAGTCAGAGTTATATTTTTATACCAAGATTTCGACAGTTGCTAATAAGTATTTCGAATGGTATCACCGAATTTTTGACTATCAAGCAATATTTATTTCTTGACTCAGGAGAATATAATTTTATTTTTCATGTCTTCCAGAACATTTATATTATGATCCTAGCCTTGAACTTTATATATGTTTGTTATCTTATATAATATTTTTTACAATGACATCGTTTTATTTGCACTAAAATAGGATTTGTTTTTTAGTACTAATACATATTATATGTATAATTAGAAAGTAAAATGTTATTTTTCTCTCTAATACTGTGTAATTGTACAAATTCCATTTTAACCCACCGTCGTTCGTGACAAAGTTATTTTAATTGCAAACACGTTTCTTAATCTTTTTAATCTACGCTTTCATGTACTTTTTCTTTTTTATTATAGTTTATAAACAAAAAGTTGGAGTTGAGTTAAATGTACTCTGTGAACCAGATTGCATATCAATTTTTTGTGAGAAAGACGTCAGCTAATTTGAAAACATACATTCAAAACTGCACCCTTTTATGGAAACTTACAAAATAAACGCGTTACTGGATACCTCATTTTCGTTGTTACAAAACAATGTTTTGTTGTAAATAATAGTTACGGCGCTGCACGCGACAAAAAAAATGTTCCAGTTTTTTACATTGATGGCTAATTTGTCTCGCCACTTATACTGTTGGTATATTTTTAATCTGTTTTTGTACCGTTTATTTTTGGATTATTTCACCAAACTAATCCCACGGCTACACTTGGACAGAAGGTTTTGTGGCCAGAGATATTTAAGAGTTCAGTCCAGTTCTACAAATGTAGGTATAATGAGATATTGCTTTATCTTATTTAAACTATAATAAATATGGTCAAATAGAGACAGAAGTCACGACATTCTAAAGAATATATGAATTAAAATAATTCTCTTATTCCTTGATTAATTTTATTAATATTTATGTTAAATAAATATTATATTAAGCTGAAATTACTATATTATCTTCAGGCATACGTCTTCATTTACCCATTTTCCCCTAAATATTTGAGATAAGGATCTAACCGTTCTAGTCAATAAACTCGAGGTATGTAGGTCAATAGTTCGTATTTTTAATCAACCTCCAAGTTATTTCGGATTATGTCATGTTTACGACACGATGTTTTGAACTTAAATATTTTTCTATTGCATATCGCAGCTAATAGGCGAAATAATTGTGTGATGTTAATTTTTTTTGCCTATAAGTGCCTAAACAGATATAGACCTAATGTTTATTTATTTAGTTCAATTCTAAATAGAAAGACGTGACAATAAAAATAAATCTTGTGATCTTGTTTACTCATTTTAAAACTAATGAAAAGTCATAAACGTTATACACAAAATTGACGTGGTATAAGAAGGAGAACCGATTCTTTTTTTTTTCTTTCATAATTCTTATATTTTCCGAATCAAAATATTGACGCGGTATTTTATAGAAACTTATGAATCATCAGTAAATAGTATCGTGTTAATTTCATATTCAACCTGTCATCAAAATACTCACCCAGGCAAATGTTTCATGTGTTTCGTTATTGTCAAGAAACTATCGTACATACATATGTATCAGACGCCGACGAGTACACCAAAACATCGCCGATTCCAACTGACCTTTAACAAAAGACATTGACTGTAACCGGTTGATTGATAACCCATTTCGAGTCTACATCGGTTGCTATAGCAGAAGTTATCACTATATACAAACTTCTGATTGAATAGTCCAGCAAATACGTATTTTGAAAACTTTAGCATCCTTTACTTAGTATATAAATACAATTACATCTCTGTCTTCGAAAGGGTTGGTAGGTAAATTCAAACTTGCGATTCGCTGTGTTTAATAACTATGTGTTAACCGTCGAACTTATCTTCGTAGTATTAATTTATTAGTAAATTCGGTAAATAAATTTCCTGACTTTAAGCCTTTAGGGTCAGTATGTCTTGATTATAATTTATCAGATGTGATGTACATAGATTTCGGTTTATAGAGTTGTAAATACGTACAATATGAATGCGGTAACCCTAATAAGTAACTTCTGCGGCTCTTTGTATATTGGTTGAGATGGAGTAGATACGCTCACCTAGCCTTGCGCTCGCCGCGACCTTACGTCTAGTGAAATTGAACCGGTACCTCATTTATAGCGGTCCGGTTACACTCTTGTACGGAATTATTGAGGTTGTTTGACTTATTTTGTCATATTGTCTTAAGTTAAATGTGTTTCTTGCGAACACGTTTAATAATCACATAGTTAATGTTCCATCTTCCTTAAATATTCAACATCATTAGCAACATAAAACGATCAATTTGCAACGAAATGGTACAGCTATCGCAAAAAGCAATCAGGTTGCATCTTGTTAAAGTATTAACGTTGGCATTAAATCGTTGAGATTCTTAATATGAGTAATTGGTGCCATTTGTGTACAATAAAAAAATATTTTTCCGATGTATTCCTTCATTATATTCATATACATATTTATTAAGGTAAAGTGAGGTAAGGTTCACGTGTGGGCAGATGTTTATATATTTTATTTAGTTTTATTATCACTTAGGGGATTCGAAATCTGTTAAGAAAGTATGTTTTAACGCATGTTATATAATGTCGCGTGTGCAATGGTCAACGATTGCATTGTTTATTTGAATATCGAATTAAATATTTTATTGTGTCCAAAGGCTTTGTTTCCTTAGTCTTATCATATAATAATATTCCGCTGACTCAGCTGACGGTGCTGAGTAATCTTGTCATGAAATTTCCAATTACGCTATTAGCCTACAGTAAACGTTGCATCATCTAAGGAGTTACATGAGTAAATAATAATTATTACTAAAATAATATCTTGAATCATTACATAAAAATAATTATTTACTACACTTTTAGCCCTAACAGAATGTAATAATACAGGACTTATCGAAACTGTCAATCTTTACTTTGTACAACTGCCGTCTACCTATTGCTTAAGATATGTTTTGAGGCTTACAAGTTTAGTGTCGTGGTAGCTTTAATATTTATTTGAATTAGGCATGTCCAGACTTTGATGAAGGGACATGGCCGGTGATATGTGGTAGGATTTTTCCGATAAGTAAACATCGTTGCTATCCCTCAAGTGGTTCCGCGTGCAGTAAGAAATAGTGCGGAAGCAGACACTTCCGACATCGATAATTGGATTTGCGAGTCCATAAAGCAAGCGTGTTACGAATCATTGAACCTTTTCATAATGTGTTGGCGACAATGTACTGGTCTATACTTATGCACAGCATTAACGTCCGCCTTCGGCACCGTTTTTTGTTGTCCAAGTGGCTTGCGTAAACACAAGTTATAAAATTACGTTCTGTGTTTATGGGCTGATATATAATTAGAGATGGCACCTCGGCTGTATCTAAGGAAATACATATATCAGGCTCTTTAACGTAACGCTGGGAATGTGTTAGTCGCGGAATTGATGAACCAGTGAGAGTTATTTTGGAGGCGAAAGTGATCAACATGTGCTGTTGTCTCATCGATCCGGTGCTGCGCATGCACTAGCGCCATCGGTATCCATCAGTATGCGTAATACACCCACGCTCTGATTTTCGCCGGCAATTTCTCACGACCACATCACGTTCGCAACTATTGCAACGTTCGACAATGCTTGTTTTGCAGCCATCTATTCTAATGTTCACACAAATTCTTTGAACAGCGACACGCAACCGCACCAGAATATCGAACAACTATGCAAATCGATCACAGTTACGACATTAGTGCTATTACAAAAAAAATAACCTACGCGTATGAATATATTGAAGTTTCATTGAAACTTGAAATGCTCATATAACCTGCTAGTAGGTAGATGTTAACAATAGTCGAGAATGTGGTGATGAAACATTTCGATGATTCACGGCTCCTCGAGTCGAGCCGCGATTGTCGCCGCCTCTAGGCGTACTGCCAGATGTCTCGGTGATTCACGGAACACTCACTCCTAATGCAGACACACCGCTTTCGTAACGCCATCTCACAAATCGTCTTTTTTGTTGCAGATGTTTATTAGCGTGCACGCTCCATTGGGTGCACGCTGATGTGGAGCTCATCACACAGCCGAGGCCCGGAGAAGAATATGTAATACTTAGTTCGGGACAACAGACACCGTTAAAAGCGGTGCCTGGAAAATCTGAAAGTAAAATCCCACTGAAGCACAGGCAAAAACCTGTTCTCACCACTGTTGCTCCAGACACGAACAAGAAAGCCTTTGATTACATTCCTATTAACTTTGACACCATCGACGACATAAACAGTGGTTTGTTACCGTCGAACGCGAATTTAGAAACCGCGGGCACAGAACAAAAGCAGCATTCACGGATTCAAATAAAGAAGGGCCCCAATGGTCAGGATTATGAATACGAATACATTTATTATTATTATGACGAAGATGAGGAAGGTAAGAAAGAGGGAAAAGGAAAAGAAGCTGCTCCGACTACCACCGAGGAAGCTGTGCACAATTCACACGATGGACCACTTAAGACTGATACCGACAACCACATAGCAAATGAAAGTAAAACCAAAAACAAGTACAGCACCATTGACAGGTCTGGCTCTACCACTACAGCTACACCAGAACAGAATGAAGTTGTTCCAGTACAGAGCAGAGGCCGTGGACGAGGCCGTAACATCCCGCCTCCCCCGGTTGAAGAAGAAGTTGAAGAGGATATCAGGTAATAAATGACTTTTAAGTACTCGCAGTATTATTTCATGTTATTTTAAAGATGATAAATAAACTAACATATCTTTAGTGTCAGGCTACCTTCGAGCACACGGTTTCCTCCACGTGGCCGCAACTTGGCATCTGCTAGTACCACCACTTACGTGCCTGAGGTATCTTCCGAGACGACGAGACAACGAGGTCGTCAATCTGACAGTTTAGCTGATGAATCTATTGGTCAGACCAGAAGCAGAACTCGTGCTCATATCAGGTAATTATCGAGATAATTAGTAATTATTTAAATTCAGTAATAATAAAAATAAAGCTATTTTTATGTGTCAAATTTTTTTTTTAATTACAGACGCCCAAGCTCAGAATTGGTGGATCTTGATAGTTTCAAAACAAACTCTGGTGACATTCCATCCCAATATAAAGAACCACCTAGCAGATATTCCTCCGAAAGCAAGACAACGACTGAAGGAGTCCCAGAAGAAGACACCACTGATAAAGAACCAGAATATGAAAAGGAATCTGCGAGGGAAGGACACAGCTTAACGAGTGGAATCAAATTCCAAGAAATCGTTGATGAATCAAAACTTCCTGCTGACTACAAACTGACGACTACGTATGAACAAGACACAACTGAATATACGACTATGACTGCAATGGAGAAGGTCGCTCTCGATTTATACGCATACCTTGCAGGCGAAAATCTTAACAATGAAATTAATCCCACAAGCAATGACTTGATAAACTTCGACGGCACAACAACAGTCGATGATGATTCGTGGACTACTGAGTCTTTGAGTACAACAGAAGAGTTGACTACTCCGACTACTACTACGACCACGACTACCACTACCACAACAACTACAACGACACCAGCTCCTACCACAACAACGACTACGACAGCGGCGCCGTCAACACGACCATCAAGATTTAAGGGACGTCTGGGAGCTCGTGCCCGTGTCTCTTCCACATCTGCTGCTACAGAAGCCCCACAGGAAACTTCTACTAGAGCCCGAGGTAATTAACTTAGTCTCACTTTTTTTATGTTTTAAAAATTATCAAGAAGACAGCCGTGGTTCTTAGGTTATTGAAACTAATAACAATACCTTTTAGGTGGATACATGGTACTTAAACTTATATCACAACAACTCAATTATATAATAATAAAAATATTACGAGTGTTGCAAATAAAAAAAAAACAAAATTTAATTTAGCAAATTTTGTAACATTAATAAGCTTTTTTTGGTTTCGAGGATGTACCTAAAATAATAACTTATCCAAGAATGTTCATATAATCTGCAACAGCGATGTTTTACTTTTAAGATATTATTGTAATAGCCATGCGATTGTTTTGTGCGAGTTACGTCTTTTATATTATTGCGAACTAACATCTCTGTATACCTATGATAAACATCGGATTGATGCTTTATAACATTGAACACAGTCTATACCAGTAATAGATTAAAATGGACTATTATGTAAGAAGTTCTGGTATTTAACATGCATACTTCGTGCGACGAAATAATAGCCGACTGACTAATTTTAGGTCTTTTGGAAGCCATTAAATCTGAAGGCAAAATATTACGTAGTCATAATTCCGATCTCGTTTAGTCGACTATAGATAAAGGCTTGTACAAAACCGGTCCCGTTGTCCCTGAAGGTTTAGCCAATGAAATTACACTAGAACAGATTGCAGTTACAACATTACTACAGTTTTAGGGTCATGATACATGAACTGCATTTGAACACGTTTCGTCATTGTCTATAAGGAGTTTGACGTTTTTAACTCACAAACAACAATTGTTTTACGTGTAACGTGTAGCCGTTTAGAAATTCTAATGAGTCATTGAGCTGAAATCTAGTTTGCCTAAGCTATTGGGCAATAAACTTCAAAGCTATTGTAGGTCAACGTTTCAATGATCGATACATAGAAAAGATGTCGTTTAAGATAATGAAGTTTATACTATCGCCGACAGTCGTTCAATTTTTTAAGACCTTTTACATAAGATTTTTAAGCATTTTCATCAGCAGCCTTTCTTACGTCCACTGCTGGACATAGGCCTCTCCTCTCCTAGGCCTTTAAGCATGAGTTAAGTGATAAAGTCTATGTATTAGGAAGCAGTGCAGTGTTGTAGGTATGCAGTAATGAGTGTTTGTGACCAGGTCGGTTCAATAAGCCCAGCGGAGGACGTAAAACGACTGCTGCCGCCGCCTCTGCCGCATCTTCCGCCTCGGAATCTGCCACCGCCGCTTCTGCCTCTGCTGATAAACCAACTACCAAGGTCTGCATAATTTTATCTTTATTTATGACTTTTTTAACTTAACATACGACTTGTCATAAAAGTACATACTTTTATTGATCTCTAAGAATAAGTTTATTGAGAGTTAATACTTATTAAAGAACGCATAATCAATAAGAAGCATTATTATGACATATCGTGTGTTTTTTGGAAAGTCATTCAAGTTTACCAGAAGCGATTTTTTTTATTTGCGATGCGAATTGAACAACACCGTGCCTATTTACAATTGATGATTCCGTGTTGTATTTTATTCAGATACGTTCCACTAGATCCAGCTATTACCAGTTTTGTGACCGTATGGATATTATTACTGATAACAAATCTAGTAATTCTACACAACCCGCTTACTCGTACCTAGTTGATAAAAATCATAATTTAATTGAACTTTAGCACAAATCTTTTTGGGTGCTTAGATACAGCTTACTTAAATCTTTGTCTTTACGATCGTAATTCAGTGCCGTAAAATACGACTAAATGTCAATATTCAAATATTCAAATACCATACCATATTCTAGGTTTATGTGATAAATGATATTTATTTGGTCAGTAACAATAGTAAGCTTCTTCGATTATTATATTGTTCGAAAATTTTAATATAACATTTTGTAAAAGATATTACTGTACTAATTGGAAGGATTAGCAGCTTAATTGTAACTAAATGAAATTGCGCGCTCCTGTCTGAGCTATTGGTTCATTAATAGTAAGAACATGACAATAAAAGGCGTCTTTCAATACATTTTCAATTTTAAAATGGACGCTTATCGATTTAACATTGATTAAAATATTTTATCGATACATTCATGCTTGACTAACGATGAGATTAGAAATAAAACGTAATACAAGATAAATCTAAGAGATTAAAACATAATTGCAATATTAATTGTAAATAATTTTTTAAACTAAATATTTTTACTAGAATAATTAGTTTTCTTTTAAATTTAGCAAATATTTTTTTTTGATTAAATTAACTCCATCAATTTGACATGAATAGTTACCAACTCGTATTTGTTTCATCTCATTTGCACGACCAGCAGTTCATTAATTGGAATGAGAACAAATTCATTGCCATGCAATTATGTCATCGCATGGTGTTTGATCACATTTTTGCAGTCGATGTGAGATTAGCAAAAACCAAGTCTCACAAAGCCATTGTTATTGTTTGTATATTGAAAATGAAAATGAAACGATCCTCGACATGCACCTTCAATGTAACAAACAATTTAATCGTATGATAGAATAAAATTTGCAAAATTTACGCAAATTTGATCGAAATGTTACTGCGTCTTCGAACATAAAAATGTCTGCTCATAAAATAATGCCAAAACATGTGAAGCATCATCCATCCGTATAACATTTTATTGCCTTATTATCGTCTTTTTAATAAGAATCAATTTCATACGGTTACAGAATTGTAGTACTTGTTTGTTAGTTAAGCTTCTGCGACAATATCTCAATAATTTTAATATGTCGTATCTTTAACTAAAAGTTGGTGATCAATTTTTTTTTCATTGTTATAGGGGTTCGGTCGTCGTGGGCTATTTGCTGGTCGCACTCGGCCCAGCTCCACGTCAGCAGCTCCTGCCCAAGAGGAAGGAAGCTCAGCCACTAGTGAAACCCCAGCGCCCAGGTAAGACAAGCGACTATCAATATCCCATGGATGTTCCACAGCATTCTTTCTACCATTCATCATAGCACACTTTAGGTTATTAGACTTAACAACAACATTTTATAGAACAGTTTAACTTGGCTTCCATTGACCGTTATTTTTAGCCTTATTGAAAAAAAATAACGATGACATTAAAAAAATAATTATAATCCTTCGCTTTCAAAAACTTAACTATGCTTAACGATCTCATAATCGTTGTCATCGTCATATTCTTAACAAGAAATTTCAAGAAAGCAACTGCGAAAATAGATTTTGGTTCTTCTTATCTGAAGAATTATTTCATAATATTTTCAATTGTATGATATAATTTATATATACATTATAACTCTTCATTACTACGGTTAATCAGAGTAGCTGAGTCGGTAGGATCTCGCACAGACAGAATTTAAATGACTAAGTTGTTTAAAATGCCGAGTGCATCAAACGCATCGTCTTATTTGTACTTCACGTTTGTGAAACTCGTCTCGAATAAACAATGTTTACACAGCTTAAGATCATTTTATTATGCTTCTTAAGGCAACATTACTGGATAATAAATGACATACAAGTCACCAATACGATAAATATTAGCGACCAATAAAGAATCTGTAGCATAATACGCACACATATTTACTCTTGTGTTTTATAAGTCATGTACAGTTTCGATAGCTATGTCTTTATTAACACACAACATAACAACATCCGCTACCCGAACTTATTCCGAGACATCGTCAATAAACAATTACAGTAAACATTTGACATGGAAGCAAAAATATCAACTTCATAAAATATTCTCACTTTTTGCTAGATGTTTATTAAGATCGCATGGAACGATTAACAGTAAATACAAAAACAAACCAATTATAAAATTTCAGGGCTCGTTTGCGCCCCGGTTTGAGAAGAGCACCATCAACCACAACTACGGCGGCTTCAAGTGCGTCTGCGCCTGCTGAAGAGACGACTGCACCCAACGTCAGTGCAGCCTCTGGAGAAACAGTCGATACCACTCCCACGCCATCCAGGACCCTTGGGTACGAAAAATAACATAATTATCGAGAAAACTGCCAAATCTCTTAAAGAGCACTAAAACCCTTTAATATTCTACATTATGAGTAGAGATTATTCCTTAATTGCAGCCATCCGTAAAATTAGCGTCCTTAAAAATAAATAGGATAATTTATAATATACATTTTGATACATATTATCGAAGTACGTATTTCCGTAAGTGGACTTGCTTTTAGAAAGTAATAGGAGTTGTTGAGTAATATTCAGCGACATTATGAGAACTGGTATTGTATACTGAACAATTTGTTTCAAGGTCACTCGCCGGTTTACATGCGATTCTGACTTCACCATTTTTGGTTGTTGTTTACCAACGATTATGTTGTTGTAATAAGTATTTATAATTGGTTGAAATCATTCGACAGCCGTGGAAGACCAGGTTTGCGGCCCGCTTCCCTGCGCCCTGGACCGAGGTTGAACCTGCGTCCAAGCCCTCGTTTAAGGCCGAGTGCCGCCACTGCGGCTCCTGTGGACACAGCCTCCGACGCCCCTGCTGAAACGTCAGCGCCTGAATCACCAGCCACCGAGTCTGATGCTGAGGTAAGTGGGAAAATGATTGTTTGCTTTATTTTCACTCAACTTTAGCTCCTCTGTCAACTGTCATGTTGGGTAAATTTACAAGTAAATAATTTCAAAAATACTAGTGGATATGTTTGAATTATTTGTCATAGTATTATATGTGTTTTTAGAATTAGAATTACAGCTGCCCTAACACAAGTTTTTGGTTGGCTCCGGTACTGTCTTGAGGTGTGCGTCTGACCCTAAAGACCTGTGTATTTATATATTAATATTACAATTATATGAACCTTAGTGCAGAAAATGACATCTTTATGATCTTGAAATCCATTAGTTGAACTCATCAAACATATTCGGCCATAGTATTTAATTTTGTGTCGCTTCTCAAGTTAATCAATAGAGCAAGACAAAGAATAATTAACTTTTAATGTATTTAAGATTACAGGTAAGGCTTTTTATTTACAAGTGTTTGTGAATATTTTTAGAATTCTTCGCCTACTCCCGCCCCTGAGCAGCCTCGTGGAGGAATCAAACTGCGCAACCGTCTCCAGGTTTCTCCATCTCCCAAACCGCGAGTTGCAGCCACGCCTGCTGCGAGGAGACCCAATCCTCTTCTGAAGAGGAAATTGGCATCTCCCGCCACAGAGGTAACTTCCATTGATTCCGTGAACCTGTAGAATTAACTTGTTCTATGAATGTACCATATGTTACGTAGGAACAGCGTGGTTTATTCCTCGCTTAAACATTGTTACCGAAGAGTTCAGTTTTGCCCTAAATAGATATTTATAGCACAAATGGCTTTAAATTGAAAATGTTACCATTTTTAAATAGTAGTATTAGTTTTAGGCAGTGTTTTCTAGAGACAATAAATGCTTAACTTTCTAATGCTATAAAGGCGACTACCGAGGCACCGAAGAAGTCAACAGAGACAACTGAAGACAGCACAAGTGCAGAGAAGAGCGAAACTGAGACGGAATCGCAGCCCGCGGAGACGACAGCTGCGCCGCCGCTGAGAGGACTCGACGCCCTCATCGCGAGGAGGCGCGCCGCTGGAGGAATCGGCGGAAGGCCAGGCAGACCCGCGAGAGGCGCCTTCTACCACCCCAAATAAATGTACTTCCACCTTCTATATCATGTATACAATGACATGCTGAAGTAGCATATGAAATTATGCCACTCAAATTGGTAACTCGAAATTACAACTGGCCTTAGTTGGCTTCGTTTATTAGCAGGGTCTGTAGTTAATTTTGTTCTATTTATATATGTTGTCATACTGTTTGAATAACACTCAGCACTGTCATTAATCTTAGTCAATTTACTCCCCAAACTATTTAGATGCTAGCTCACGTAACCTTCTCACATATTTTCGGTTGTAGTTATATAATGTAAGTAATATAGTTTCTAATATTTTTCTCTCAAATATAGGACCGTATGGAATACATACTTAACTAGAATACTATAAAAATAAATACGTGTTATGTACATAGTAGTAAATATTGTTACGAAATAAGACAGGGGTTTTGATATAAAAGAAAAAAACTGAAGTAATTAATAAAATGAAAATTCTTAACCATCGTTTTACAGAAACCAAATCGTAAAGTATGTTTAAATTTGTGTTTGAATATTCAAGACTACGTAATGATTAAGTAAAACTAATGAATTATGTAAATCAACGAGAATTTAGTTCCCTAGTTGTACGTTAACCCACACATACCTAAAAATTACCAAAACAAACGCCATAGACGTAAAGAACTTTTATGACATGTGCATAAAACATCACCGTTTCGTCCAAAACACTTTGGTTCTACTTTGCAGATTCACTCGCCAGTTTTGAATATTATATGAATTTATGAAACGAAATTATACTCATTTGTACGTTTATTTATTATGTTAAGTAAAAATATTGATTAGGACCCGAGAGTTAAATAACAAGACACTCAAACCATTGTCGACCCGTTTCGCATTTTTTTTGTTCCATAACGATTCAGTTCACCTCCATACGATGTGTTTGTCCTGTAAGTATTATGTGTACCGTCAACGATCATCGATATAAATTTCGTCTGCAGAAGCACTGAACGCTAGTGCCATCGTGATATGTTTTGTATCTTTCGTAAGTGTGATAATAAAATTAATAATAAGATGATAAAGTTTAGTACCTTGTTGTTTTATTTTATTTTATCACTACAGTCCAAACATTTAAAATTATATCAAAATTACTTGCCCATCTACCATTCCCTGGGCTACAATCCACATCATTTACTCTCCAAACCAGAATAACTTGTCCTTACCAGCAAGACCGAATAAATAAGTAAATAAACACTTTACAGTTATTTACATTACAGTCACATATTTTCTTTTTTTTCTTCTTTTTTTATCTGGCACGGCAAAGTGACTCCACTGTACCTGATGATAAGCACAGTGGAGTCCAGAAAAATAATACCGACCAGCGAGAAACCATGGTCACCCGCTGGTCGACACAATCATGCCGGCCCGCACAAATGCTTCTTCACGCTTCGCTAAAAGGATCCAGGATCATAGGAATTGTACCTATATAGTTCGGACCCCACACTTAGTAACAAGTCTTGTGTGGTGGATACCAGAAAATATGAGAGATTTTTTGCTCCCACAAACAAGCAGACCCGAAACTAGTACCTATTTGTGGATTACACAGACATTTGTTTGGTGCCAGGGTTTTAGTTCTATACAACGATTTCTACATGAATACTTTTATCCTGCCAAAAAAAAGCATCAAAATTGTGTTCAATCAGTCAACGACTTTTCACTTTTAAATACATACACCCTATAAAGAAAATCCAGACAAAAAATACTTTACTAAAATACTTACTTTTTTACCTCATCATCAGCCCATATACGTCCCACTGCTGGGCACGGGCCTCCTCTACAACTGAGAGGGTTTAGGCTTTAGTCCACCACGCTGGCCTAGTGCGGGTTGGCGGACTACACACCTAAGAAATTCCTACGAACTTTTAGGTGTGCGGGTTTCATCACGATGTTTTCCTTCACCATAACCATATGCATAGGTATAAAATGTATGTGGTTGTTAGGAATACGTCAATTTATTTATTTATGTCGGGATTTTTTTAAAGGCCAGGAGGCTTGTAATCACCTTAGCTATTACCTGCCTTAGTTTCCGATCACGGTCTGAATACACCCTGCATGTATTTATTTCACTTCCCACGTCTTGCGATGGTTAGTGACCGGGTTCGATTAATGGATCAGGCAAACATTTATAAAGTTTTTTCTTTAGGAAACTTTCAGTAAGAGAACGGAGTCTGGCAATGTGTCCGAAAAACACAAAAAAATTCGCCCTCTATTACTTGGGGGTTAAAACAGTTTCAGAGATCCAACAGTGTTTGTTTTCGTAAATCAAATCTTTTTAACGGTACCTAAATACAGATATCTTAATCAGGTGATGAATAAACTTCAATAGACTTAGATAAAAAAGCGATCTGCGTTATTTGACAAATTGCATAAAATATTGCATGGTAGCAGTGAACAGCATAACAATCGGTTAGCAACTGACTCGGCTCGGTGAGTAGCGTGCAGACCGCTGCGTTTCCGGTGGTCTCAATTCGATAAACACCCCGGCTCAACTAGCGCTGATTTAGCTTTGCCTGACAAACACTTGAATCGCTTACGCAAACGATGATGGGGCTATTTGAGCTCACGTTTTCTCAATAAGCCAACACGTTGTTGACACTTTGTTTTGTTTGTTGCAAATATTCATACATAACGGCGCGTCTGTATTCCCCGAAGGGGTAAGCAGAGGTGCATTTCTGCACCCACATTTCTTCAGATACGTATCGGTCCCACAGCCCACTCAACGAGGGGAAAGCCTATCGCCGTTTTTCAGGCACATTTCCAGACTCCGTGTTGCTACCGAGAATTTTCTAACGGAAAAACCGAATCCTTTCGGCCCAAACCGGGAATCGAACCTAAGACCTCTATATCGCACAGCACATACTCGTATTTGTGCTGCGAGGCCTGACTGTATCTGTTATATATCTTCATGTTTACTGGCACATTGTGATATACTGATGGTAGTTAAACTATACATATTATGAAGCTAAAGATTTTGATTGTTCGCAGAAACTTCTGGTCCGATTTGAATTTTCTTTTCAGTATGAGATAGCCCATTTATCAAGAAAGGTTTATCAAGAAGGGTTATATGTCATCTCACTAAGACTAATTCGAGCGGAGCAGCAGTGAAAAAAGTAGCACAAACGGGCAAAATATTTATTTTGAAGTCTAAAGTTTCGCTTACACAGAGGAGGGCGACAGTTAGTCTATGATAATCTCCCTATACTCGCCACAATTATGCTTTTATCATGTTGGGTTTAGTCATCAAGTCGTGATGGCCTCGAGGTTTAGGCTCGCGGTCGAGAATCTCGACGGTCGCGGGTTGAAACTCCAGGCACACACCTCTGACTTTTCGAAGTTATGTGTGTATTCACATTGAATTATCACGTACTTTAACGGTGAAGAAAAACATCGTGATAAAACCTGCATACCTAAAAGTTCTTAGGAATTTCTTGGGTGTGTAATCCGCCAACCCGCACTAGGCCAGCGTGGTGGACTAAGGCCTAAACCCTCTCAGTTGTAGAGGAGGCCCGTGCCCAGCAGTGGGACGTATATGGGCTGATGATGATGATCATGTTCGGTTTTACACCTTTAGTATGGTAGTCGCAATCCGAGCCGAGATAAATAATACCTGATGATTTTAGGTGAAAGAAAGTGCTTGTCAGAGTTTCAACACTTCAAGTTAAATCGACGGTGTTGTCACTTTATGGTGCCGGTATTTAAAATAAAACTGCAGCGTCTCATATCACGCATTTTTGGGAGAATCTTGACGATAAGTACTTCTAATGGCACTTCCGTCGAAAGTCAATGAGTTTCTTAGAAAAACATAAAAAAACCCTGAACCCGTACTATATAATCGTGGTTGACTATTGAGTAATGACCATCCCCTCTGAATGTGACGTATATACGTAAATTACATTAAATTTATAACCGTGTGCCCTGTTCAAAATAGTGTATCAGGATTGGTAAATATATAGACCTCTGCGATACAAGCAACGCTTAGTGCAGAAGTCAATGTATACTTTTTTGTAATTGCTTAGTTATGTATAATTATGCTGTAATTATACAGTGTTGTGAGCAGTATACGATTATAATTAGCATTCATCAGTTGCTACTTCTATGTATGTACCTATGTGTTTTCTCGCACAATATATTATAACGTTTTATAAATTTTACCCCTCTCTCTAGTAAGAATAATTTTGGGACTACCCCAAGTACCGTCCCGTGGTTAGGGACGAAAAAAATCCAAGGACCATTTTACTTCTGCTTCTTAATCCTCGACGGTAAAGCTATCAAGAAGCTTAAGTTAGGGAGCCGACGCCGAGTTTGATAACCCTATCAAATTTGTCTTGATACCCATCAAGACAGGTTCATTCAGGGTCTTCCTGGAGATACCCTAATAGCTTTTCACGAGTTAGAAAATGTTCTAATAAGCATAGGGACAAACTGACTAGATATAATCATCAGCCCATATATGTATGTATGTACGTCCCACTGCAGGGCACGGGCCTCCTCTACAACTAAGAAGGTTTAGGCTATAGTCCACTGGCTTGGATTGGCTGCGTTCAGATAGATATCTAAAAACAAAAAAAATAGCCTTCGTTCGGCTTCAATACCGGGTTTTAATACCGCTGCTCCTTCAAGTCGAGTGTGTCATTCGGTGTACACATTTTTTTATTGTATTTCCTGTTATTAATACTTTAATAATCTTATCAGGTACAGAGTAAACAGATCTGGTTGTAACAAGATTTGTGACGAATTTAAATATCATATTAAGTTCGTGATAAACACTGTTGGCAGGCGACAATTGAATAACACGCGTTATCTTGGAAGTATATCATATCTTAGTTGTGTGGTACGATTAATATGTATGGGCCGGCCCATTCAGATTGTTTTACAAAATACATACATACATAAACTCACGCCTGTATTCCCCGAAGGGGTAGGCAGAGGTGCATTTCTGCACCCACATTTCGCCAGGTATGTATCAGTCCCACGTAATAAGGGGCGAGTCTATTGCCGTTTTTCGGGCACATTTCCAGACTCCGTGCTGTTACTGAGAATTTCCTAATGGAAAAACCCAATAACACTTTGCCCGACCCGGGAATCGAACCCAGGACCTCTAGAAAATTACCAGAAACATCCCACGGCACATACTACAAAATGATGACGAAATTTTCTAACTTCCTCTTAGGTGGAGCCACATTGCTAGCCATTGTTAATGGGTCGGCTCAACTAAGTTGGTACCAAAATATCAAAAAAAAACAACGGAAAGCAACAGTCTTGCGATCCAGAGAGTGAGTAAAATTGCCTAGAGTCTTTATCTTTACCTCCAAAATTTTTCCTATATTCTTGATATCGAATTCTACGATTCCCTACCATTAGACGACCATTTGATAATTTTGGGTCTAGAGACTTATTGCAAATTTTCATTCATCATCAGCCCATATACGTCCCACTGCTGGGCACGGGCCTCCTCTACCATTGAGAGGGTTCAGGCCTTAGTCCACCACGCTGGCCTAGTGCGGTTTGGCAGACTACACACCTAAGAAATTCCTAAGACTTTTTTAGGTGTGCAGGTTTCATCACGATGTTTTCCTTCACCGTTAAAGTACGTGATAATTCATTGTGAATACACACATAACTTGGTAAAGTCAGAGGTGTGTGCCTGGGGTTTGAACCCGCGACCGTAGAGATTCTCGACCGCGTGGCCAAACCTCGAGGCCATCACGACTTATTTTCATTAGAAGGCAATAAAAAATATCATCTGAATAGGTACATTAGAAGGTGTATTAAAATTATTGCCCTCATTTTTGAATGGTTTCAATCTGATCTGTCATTCTGTCTTTCAGTTTCAAGAAACTGAATAATCCATAAGTGTAGGAATATGCAGACCGTGTATTACATTTTTTTACGTTAAGCAGTAAATATTTGTTTTACCATCAGTACCAGTTCCGTGGAAAGAAGTCTTTCAAATATCCAACGTGACTTAAAAAGAAAAACAAATTTAATTGGCGTTCACGTGGAAAGTAACAAGCTGCTTATATAAATGTTGTGAAATGTATTCTCGGTGTTGGAAACCTTTGAGAAGAAAATGTTTTTGACTACTTTACACAGAATTTTGTTACGAAAAATATTCATTGTTTTCGATAACGAAGCAATTACGCGGTATTTGAATATTACTATTTTACCTCGTTTTCTTGTTTATGGATAAATTATAGTATAAAATGCAATGGGGAAAATAATGAAAGAGGTAGAACGAATCTAGTTGTTTATATGCCTATTAGCAGAGACATATTTAAACCCCAGGTGGTCTATAATTCAAATAGTTCTAACTTAGAAATGTGTATCGTTATGTCACTAGCTAAAAAATTAAGGACTTCTTTCCAGTAACTATTACTACTGATGATATTGATGATTATATGATATACAGACTTAGTAAAAAGTAAACGTACTGTACTGTGATGGCCTCGAGGTTTAGGCGCGCGGTCGAGAATTTCGACGGTCGCAGGTTCAAACCCCAGGCACACACCTCTGACTTTTCGAAGTTATGTGTGTATTCACAATGAATTATCACTTGCTTTAACGGTGAAGGAAAACATCGTGATAAAACCTGCACACCTAAAAGTTCTTAGGAATTTCTTAGGTGTGTAGTCCGCCAACCCGCACTAGGCCAGCGTGGTGGACTAAGGCTTAAACCTTCTCAGTTGTAGAGGAGGCCCGTGCCCAGCAGTGGGACGTATTTGGGCTGATGATGATGATGAAACGTACTGTATATATGTACATGAAAAAAAAACTTTTTCTTTTAAATATGTCTCTATATCTGCCAGTCGATGGAAGTGTAGCACAGTTCAAATAGTGTCGACAGGCCAAAAACCATTAAGGATATGTCTCACCCATCGGCACAAATATGCCGGTAGGCTTACTACCGGAAACAAAGAGATTGATTTCGGAAAGCTATACTTGTCTCTTCGCCTTATGTACCAATCGAAAGGACTATTCTACCACCAGAAGACTTGGTCTTAAGAAATCTGATACTGAAAGCAAAAACTAAAAAGTCAACAACAACGAATACATGTTTTCTGTAATGCAATGGTACTATTGCGTTCAAGTTGGCTCAATAGTTCCGTAATCGGACTTTGTTTAATTGTGTAAAGTATGAATAGAATAAGTAAATCTACCAGAACATATTTTTTATGAATCTTCAGCTCAAACAGCGTAAAGGATATTCTTTTCTAAGACTTTTTCAATTACTTCAGAATTTGCCTTATTGATATTCGTACACTGTAGGTACCTACAGTGACTATACGCTTAGTTAGGAATAGAAATGGACTAATATGACTAATGAAATTGAAATGTAAATGTGAGTGTATTTCATGTCGCTTTCGCCCTTAAAGTATCACAAGAGATTATAAAATATTGAATGCAATTTATCATAGCGTAGTAAAAATATATCCATCACATTTCCCTTTTATTTCATCATTCAACACTATGTAAAATGTCGCTAGTGAGAAATTATTTCGGTATATAAGCTTCTATTACAAATCTCTTTTATTCAACGTGAGTCCATTCGTATGATTTGCGAAACCAGTTGTATTATTTTTGCATTAATGGTCAGTGATTTCAATAGGGACCCAAACAAAGAGTGTTTTTAATCATAATAGTGTTCGTTTTATACACTAACTGGCAGATGCAGCTTACGTAGCATTTAAAGGGCTAATTTTTATTGTGTACAACAATGTGAGATGAAAAGAAACAATTCTATAGAGACATAAACATTACAAATGGTCAGCCTTCGAGAGTTTAACGAAATCGGAGCTTGAGTATATCATTACTTAATAACAGGATTTAGGCAATGGCCAGATGTACACGAAAAATGACCGCTATTTATTTTATACACCACCGGGCCGTGGACTTGAAGTTTTCGAGGGGATTAATCTCAGTGATTTTTAACTGTCGGTTGTGATTCCAAGGGTCACCCAGAAACCCTTCCAACTAGTTTGTATTTACTTGTGAAAGCGTTGCGTATTGGAAAGATAAAACGCAAATATTTATCGAAATGAACCGTATCTAAATCAGTAAGCAAAAAAAGAAGGAAAATACGGATAGCTATGATTTACGTTATTAAAAGATGAGCGATGAACACTGAGAGAGGCCATGATAAAGAATGGGTTCCTGGAAAACACCTAATCCAGATTGATATCCTTCAAGCAGTGATGGCCTCGAGGCTTAGGCGCGCGGTCGAGAATTTCGGCGGTCGCAGGTTCAAACCCCAGGCACACACCTCTGACTTTTCGAAGTTATGTGTGTATTCACAATGAATTATAACTTGCTTTAACGGTGAAGGAAAACATCGTGATAAAACCTGCACACCCAAAAGTTCTTAGGAATTTCTTAGATGTGTAGTCCGCCAACCCGCACTAGGCCAGCGTGGTGGACTAAGGCCTAAATCCTCTCAGTTGTAGAGGAGGCCCGTTCTCAGCAGTGGGATATATTTGGGCTGATGACGATGACGATGACGATCCTTCAAGTATTGAATAAAGATTTTCATGTCATTTGGCAACAGGGGAATTACTTAACGTAGCACAAGCCTAGAGACTAGGAACCGCACGAAATATTTATGTAAAAGTATAGAAAAAAATAGTCCTTTTCTTGCCAATAATAAATTGTTTAGAATTTTATTTCCCAGTTGGATATAATGAAAGGAAAATTAATCCTGAAAACACACACACAAACAGCATTCTGGCATCTTGTTCACACTTAAGATTCGACTTTTCTTTTATGTCTGTCAGTTTGCTCGTCATAATCCCCGACTAAACAGAATATCAAATAGATAAATTCACAAATGAAAAAAAAATTAATTTTACAATAAATTTCAATAAGTCACGCATCTCATGGACTTACTGATATCAGAACGCAAATATTGTCTAACAATTACGAAATTGTGCGCAATCATTACGCGTTGTTTTCTGATAACTTTATTTATTTATATTCTCAGCCTATCGCCGTCCACTGCTGAACGAAGGCCTCCCCAAGTGTAGGCGCCAACCATCGCGGTCTTGAGCAGCCCTTATCCATCCGCTACCCGCCACCTTTCTCAACTTTATTTACTCGAAGAAAATAGCTCGCAATAGACACAAATTGTTACTGAAATATTATCCAGCGATTTTTTGTTATGACAGGGCCGTGTTTCGATGAATCTGAAACTGATTAACACTTGGAAACAAAATTATGTCTTTTTTATAAGGCATAAACTAATTTGACATATTTGTTGTACAAGGGAAACTATGCTAAAATTTTATTGATAATTATTATTACAATAATACACTTTAGAAATACATAATCTCATTTATGCATAGCACAATTAATTTTTTTGCCTCTTAATGGCCTTAATAAAATAAAAAATATATAATATGGTGTATAGCCTATAGCCTTCCTCGATTAATTAGCTATCTAACAATGAAATATTTTTTCAAATCTCGAGCAGTAAAAGCGTTCAAGCAAACAAACTCTTCAGCTTTATACAATAGTATAGAGACGTCATACAACCTGTATTCCTTGAAGGAGTACCCAGTGGAGCATTAATTCACTCACGTTTCGCCAATTATGTTTTCGTCCCACTAAATACAAAAAGCGAGCCTATTGAATAATTTTCGGCCATATTTCCAGACTTCGTTCAATTACTAAGGATTTCCTAATAAACAACCCAATAAGCCTTTGCCAGATTCGACAATGAAACTCGGTACCACTCGATCATACGGCGTATACTTATAAATCATGTCTCCTTATAAACCGACATCGTCATTATTTTCATGGTAATTAAATGGTGGTCTCGCGGTACAAGTATGTGCCGTGCGATCTAGAGGTCCTGGGTTCGATTCCCGGGTCGGGCAATGTGTTATTGGGTTTTTCCATTAGGAAATTCTCGGTAACAGCACGGAGTCTGAAAATGTGCCCGAAAACGGCAATAGGCTCGCCCCCTATTATTTGGGACTGATACATACTTGGCGAAATGTGGGTGCGGAAATGTACCTCTGCCTACCCCTTCGGGGAATACAGGCGTGAGTTTATGTATGTGTATGTAATTTAAATACGGTAAAAAGTAACACACCATTTCTCCTATTATACACATAGCTAAGTATGGTACAACGATATATAAAATATCGTAATAATATAATGTTTACTGCTTGCCATAACACTTGCGAATCATTGGATTAAAATTATATAATATGACGAAAAACCCGAACAATTACAACATTGTCGACGTAAACGGGTAAACAATATGTATTAGAGATATCTATATAGGTATCGACTGATATCGGTTGTACACTACAAACAGACATGTTGCGTTCATTGGCTCTTTTTAATGATAAGTGGTTACACCAGGGTCGGAATCAATGCACCTCAATATGTAACATCGCCCGTAAAATGGGCGTATAAAGATTATAATATATATCTAAGTACTACTGACTTAAGTATTTTTTTTAATGTGTTATAAAATAAACAAAAAAATATGCATATGTCTGAACCGATGAAGACATAAAGAATTCAATAAACATTTATTACGTTAATATCCGCCAAACTAGCATGCTATTTTCTTAATGTACTGAACGCTATACAATAAATTGAAGCAATTGTTATAAAAAAATTGGCGCGAATGCACTTTGGTGTTATCATTTCAATCAACAAAGAGTGCTCTCACGCAATTGTATGTAGTATATAAAAGCCCTATTGAATACGCCCTGTTACCATACATATATACGCTATTGTCCACTTTCATTCAATTTAAATCAATCATTTTTTGCAAGCACTATGGACAAGGAGATTATCTTTTCGACCCTTCAAAAAGGACATGAGATCCAGTCCAGCCGGGATTAACAATTAACGGAAAATTGGGGGTTGGCAATGTTAGGACAGGGCGGCGAGCTATAAGTACGGCTCCCGCCCGGACTAAGTACGAGTCTGCCTCTTCCCGTTGGCGTGTAATCAGCTTCATACATTTGAACCGGTGTGTACCGTTGTCAGTCGACAGCAGACGCTCGCAGTGAACATACAAGTTCCCCAGTCCTCTCGGTGAGTGTTCAACAAATTTCATAATTACTTGTAGTCATTCATAATTCTAATTTCCCGTGTCTGCGACGCCCCAATTTATTTATAGCCATTGCTAATGCACTATTGATTTATTCACCATTGTGCATAGTTGAAGGCGCGAGTTTAGTTTGAGTTTTTGCCCGGGCTATTAAATTGTTAGTTTTAGATAATTATTTCAGTTTTAATTGTATATTGTGTTTGTGTTGAAGTGAAAAATAACTGTTGTTAATTCAAAGAAATTGACAATAGCTTCGCGTGTTCGTCTTGTGAGTATTTATAAGCCTTTTGACAAACTTTAGAAAAAGAAACAATTAATTACGAGAAAAACATACACAGGCTAGTTTTTATAGGTAGGAAACACAGAAATCGGGTCCCTAAAACTGGCCCTTACATGAAGTTCGCCGTTCGTGAAACCGGTTAGAATTTGCTCATATATTAAGTATGAGGAGCTGGCGTACATATTTATTTCAATATTTTGTAATTGCCCTCTACTTATCTGTGTTATATCTCTTTTTGCGAAGTTATTATTGTAAACAAATTTATTGTGTCGCGACATATTGTTTAGTATTTTATAAATTTAATTAGTATCATTGGTTCAAACTCTTGAAAATTTTGATGAGTCGTTTGATTTTTTATGTGCGTATGCGAGTAAGCCATTAAATTCAGAAATAAATTCAAATCATGTATTAATTACCAATGCATATGAATACTACTACAAATCGGTTAAGCCGCATAGCATCCACCCATTCATTGACTACCAGTAACCTTCATGAGGTCGGTTGTCCTTTTGAGCAAACTAAGAGTACAAGTGCAGTTATTAATACGGGTTATTTTGTTTTAGAAGCAGCATCATGTCCTTGAGCATCCAAACAGTTTTGGCTTTAGATGGCGTCGATGCCAAAGGCATTGAGATCCTAAAGGCCAGCGGCATTAGCGTCACCACCAAAGCGAAGATCAGCAAAGACGACCTCTTACACGAAATTAATGTAAGTCATATTTGTAATTTTTGTCTTGTTAATTATATTACAAACCAGATTAAAAGTGTTTTCCCTATTAATAGTGTCATAAATCGTGCGTCTTATGCACATAATATCTGCGATGGGCATGGGCAATTTATAATAATTTATGTCTTAAAAATATTTTTCATGTAAAATTTATATGTGTAAATGAAATAGTAAATTAGTTTTATAAATAGAAATTTATTTTTCAGTCATATCCAGTAATATAATATAATCCATAAAAGTCCGTCCAGAAAGATAACTCTCTTAGAATACGTAAAAAAGTTTGTGAACTCATTCAATTAGTTTATCGTATTTGATAAATAATTTGATTAAAAAGACTAACTTTAACGGCGAATATTTAGAACGTTTGTCACTTCTATCCATTTTCGACTCAACTATATCGGTTATATTTGAGTTCGTTATCTAAATTGATAAGAATCATTATAATATAATAAGACGACCGTCTGCTACACTCCGTGTTTATCTACGAGTAAATGTGTATTATATTAATTATTATTTTTACATTGTTCTATCAAAGCGAAGTAAAAACTTCTTGCGCTAATTTTATTTAAATGCCATCATTGTAATAGTCTAACGCAGACCATTTCAAATGTTATATTATTTTATTTATGATTAATTGAGATTCATTACGATAACATAAATTTTCTTATCCTATTATAGCCCGATTATCATAGGATTAGTTTAAGAGAAATTTTAGAATTATCAGTATTTTCATAGATTCTCATTACCGGTTATTTGATAATGAAATTTGTTAGAAGCATTAGTGATCGATAATTTACTTAGAAGTTACTAATGAGTAGACACAGGATCGCGAGAACAGTTCAAGTTTATCGAAGTTACAAATTAATTAGTAGATGCTCTCTATGTAGATCAAAGAAAATCTTGTGAACACATGTATTCTGAGAATTCTCTCTAAGGTTTAAAACACAATAATCACACCCACACACAAGTGTTTCGCACTCCTGGATCAAAATGCTTATGATCCGGTAATTAATCTATACATCTATACAAATAAATAAAATTAGAGTGTCTGTTTGTAATATTGAAATAACCGCTTTTTAATAAATGCATATGGATGTATACACGGTACATATACCAAAATAATTTTTTTTCAATTTTGTTCAGGCTAATCTCTGAAATGGGTGGACCAATTTTAACGGGACTTTCATTGGCCGGTAGCTGATGTAATAAGGAGTAAGTTAGGCTAAAAAAAACATCGACTGTTAGGCGGAACGAAGTTCGCCGGGTCAGCTAGTCCGTTCCGATCGTTTCAAACAAATCTACAGTTTATTTGCACTGCACTTCCAGTCAGGCGCCTGGCAGAATAGAATATTAATTTGTGTATCCTTCGTTGAGCTGCAGAACTGGCGGCAATCAATACACGCCTCGCCGGCGATTCTGTTCTCACCACTTATTTTCTGTCTGTAACTCGTTCGCTGCGAGCCTTTGTAAGCGAATCTGCATCGGCCCGGCGAGTATGATTGAGCAAATTGATCTAATCAAGGCGCCTCCATTCTTATCGCACATATGAATGACAAAGGTTGTTGCTTGCACCATAAAGCGAATGCATACATATAATGATTTATGTATTGTAAAACAACACACGTTGTTTACAATAACAATGTGTTTGTCAAACTTTATTGATAATGCTTCTGATAATTTCACTCCGAAAACAGAAACATCATATTGTTTATGGTGATTGGACTGCATTTAAGTTTAAGTCAAGTATACCGAGCGTCATTGTGGATTCGCTGAGATTTTACAGTCGGTGTCGGTTTTTTGCGGACCACTGTCAATATAAGGTAAATATTTTTAATCTTCCGCAAAATGAGGTTCTAATTACTCGTTTTTTGCAGAACTACGATGCGCTGATTGTACGATCTGCTACGCAAGTGACCCGGGAGGTTCTCTCCGCGGGTATCAACTTGAAGGTGGTGGGCCGCGCCGGCGTCGGCGTCGACAACATCGACACCACGGCTGCCGAGGAAATGGGCATTGCTGTTATCAAGTGAGTATTGCGATGAAACTAAAGTAGGACCTCAAAGCGATCGAAAATACTCCAGTCTTCTTCATACTCTCGCGAAATATATTACTTTAGATATTATCAAATTAATATATGATACACATTTTCAGTCCGGAACATTTTAAAATACGAATGTTGCAGCTAACGCGAACTCATGCTTCAATATTACCGTTTCGAAAGCTTCCCAAGTAAAATTATTTAATTGATGAACATCCTGTCTGCGACGTTTATCATGTTTAATAATTTAATGTCATAGTAATTTAGCCTGTGTGATTGACAATATTTTCAGGAGAAGGCTAGTTATTCCATCTGACTTCAGAATCAAAATCACTGCTGATGAACAGCCGGCTCTAATTAATCCAGAGGACGTTTGTCTAATTAAATTCGCCATAACAGCCTCGTTAGTACGGTATTACAAATGTATGCGCGTTATCTAGGAGTCCCGAGTTCAATTCTTGTGTCAGGAAAAGAGTTATTGAGTCCATTACGAATTTCTGGAAATTTCGAAAAAGACTATTATATGTTCGCCCCCAAATATGTAAGAATTAAGACACAACGGAAACGTACGTACTATTGAGCTGGTAACTGTCCTCGAAGTTCTTTATTTCTGGACAAATTCAAACATGCTTTTTTTGTTAACAGTGCTCCTGGAGGCAACACTGTGAGCGCCTGCGAGCTGACTTGCAGTCTGGTGCTCGCTCTGGCAAGACATGTGGTGCCAGCAGCCTTCGCCCTCAAAGCTGGTCGTTGGGAACGCGCACTCTACACCGGCTCGGAGGTCAAGGGCAAAACCCTTGGCATCATCGGCCTTGGCAGGGTCGGTCGCGAAGTGGCCATAAGGATGCACGCCTTCGGGATGAACGTAAGTTGCATAATTCCATTGATTGCGAATTGTAGCGAATGTATGTAAATTCAATTTAGACGATGGCATACGACGTTTCCATGGAAAGTTGCAGTCATCTACTCAATTTGATTTGCTTAGTGCACGCCATGTGAGCACGTACACACACATTGACGCCTCGAACCACGAAGGACTTGGCACTAATTTTATAGAAAAATATGTAGGTGGACACTTTTGCAAATTTTCCCTATTGTTGTTAAGAATTTACAAGTACAAAAACACACCGTTTAGTCGCATACATCGAGGAACAAACATAACATATAAGAATGTTATTGTTTTTTATGTCAATCTTTTTGTACAATAACCTATAATACAACTTCCATAAATAAGAAACATACTCAACCCGCCGCAAACATATTTATTATTAAACTGTTTACTGTCGATCTTTGCGCTTCTATCGAGAATTTTCTGATAGGAAAACCGAATAACACTGAATGAGTCGAACTCCGTACCTCTGGATCGTACAGCACACTTATGACCACTAGGTAATTTATATTGGATTCGGGATATTATCAGAATAATTAATGATTGTGTGATTTCGCTTCATTAAATTCTAGTTTAGTGCTATTGATGTTCGGTGACGAAAAAATTTGAACTTTGGTGCATAAAGACATAATATTTTAAAATAACTTTCGCATACCGCACCTCCTATAAAACACTGTTATTCTTTGTAATAATCTAACTTGACAATTTCTTAACAAAAAAAGATTTCTCCTTTACACACCATTTTTTTACTTATTCCACATATCTATCCTAATTTATAGAACCTTCAGAAATAAGACAATAAAGGCTATTATCACAGTGTCAGATTGTATGAGAGTTCGGAATTGGGATGATCAGGAGCTATCTTAATGAGAAGTTAGTGTGTAATCTAGATAACTACAAGTTATAACAGTATTTGATCGGAAGGCGATAAGTAACTCTGTCGTGTGAACTTCCCCTAAGGAGTTAGTAAACATATATGCAAACGTATCAACGTAATTGAGGGTCGATCACAGTATAACAGACACTTCGCTGGACTCCATGCTGTCACCAACGATAAACTTACTAAAGTTAGCTACACGAGAATAAATCCCAAGACCTCTCCATCTCACGCCGCATTAATTAACTCCGGGACAAACAACTTTTATTATACAATTTCTAGATCCCTTGTGTGTTCATGAAACTTAACTTATTTATTACAATTATTGGAAAAATACGTCTAAAATACTGCCATGGAATATTCCAAAGACGTATGTAGGTATATTCAAACCATAAATACTATTCTCACGATGAAACTAAGAACGCCTATCAAATGACAATTGTTGCGGTGCTGACATTATGTAAAACGAAGCGACGGTTCGTGAGAACTTGGTTTGTGCGACTTTGCGCGTCTAATGACTAATAAAAATGTGCAGGCGCTAGAAATATGATACCATCTATCAAGTACCTAATACTTATAAACGCGAATGTAAAAAACTACTGATTGTATTTTTAAACTTTACAATAATATTTTCATACATCAGAATAACATTTAGGCTATAATTTATAAAGTGTGCTATATTGTGTGAATTGTAACGATAATTGTCAAGTAATGAGGAAAAATTCTGCCATCTGCGAGCTATTCTATTTATATTATGTATATTGATAATAAATATAAGCACAGTAGCAATGAATAATATGGCAAAAACGGGGGAAAATATTTCTTTTGAAATCTTAAGGGTCGCTACGGGATTGAGTGTAACACCTAGTTACGTGTGCTGCGTTGCCCTCTCCAAAGGTTTCCTTGGTGATGTTAAATCTTTCCAACTCCTTATTATAAGAGGCCTATCATCTTTGAATGGGGAACATGAAGCTTTTATAACATTTTTCTTTTGAGAGACGATTTCTTTGACATCCCACAATATTTTTATATTGTTGAGAAAATACAGAAAGAATATAGCTTTTCGCCGCCTACGTGCCATTTCATGTAGCACGTATACAAATATAACTTTACCACCACCATTGCTTAAAACATTAAGGTTTCTATTTTGTTTAGGGCTGTAAACGAGTGTTAAGTAGACAATTACTAAACAGTTGCGCAAAATGTGAACAAATATTTTATTGTTATAGTGTGTCGGCTATGACCCGATGGTGTCTGCTGAAGACTGCAGTCAGTTCTTCGTCACCAAGATGGAACTGAATGAGATCTGGCCGATTGCCGATTTTATTACGCTTCATACTCCCTTGATGGAAAGCACACGAAGTAAGACATATAAACATATTATGTTTCTAGGGAAATGGAACTTTGATAGCAATTTATTGTATTAACTTTTATAAAAAAAAAATATTCTTATAATTTCAAAACATAGAAAAGTTTGTTGTTTCTTTTATTTCATTTATATATTTTATTTCATTGAGACACCAAGATAGATTTCCTGTACCCAATTAAGATGTTTTGTAAATAAGCTATCAGATTAAATTGGACAGCGCTTACTCCAATGTCTTGTATCTCAGTGATTTTTTATTACTCATTTATTTTTAGACATGATCAACGACGATGTTCTGGAGAAGTGCAAGAAAGGCGTAAAGATCATCAACGTTGGTCGTGGAGGTCTCATCGACGAGGCTGACTTGCTCGATGCCCTGAATGATGGAGTTGTAAGTTTTATTCAAATGCCAATAATTTGCATGCAAATATATGAAGTTTTTATGTCAGCGACGACTGAGTGCAAAAACACCTTGACTTGTATCTAAGTGTGGGTTCAGAAATAGTGATGTGTCGATATCGGACGTTGACGATATTTTATAGACGGTCTAATTGTAGAACATTTTTTAAAATAAATAATAAAACCTCAAGCTATTGACAAACAATATTATGATGCTAAACATAGGTGATTTTTCTGTAATATACATTTTTTTAAATGTTGACCTATTTTTATGTTATGAAGATATTTTCTTTTAAAAGGTTTGTGTGATAATTTGTAAAAGTTATAGACGGATAAAGCGGGTATAATAAAATAGGTAATAATTTGAAATCCAACAGCTTTACGATTCCCGTTATACAAAGACTACATACCAATTTTTTTTTTAATAGTGTGATAAAACTTGAATGAAGCAACTTTTAAATAATAATAAACGATAAAGACTCACTTTAAATGAATGTGGGGCCGTGTGGTAAGCGAGTTACCGTACAATGCATGCTCCAAGAACTGTGGTAGTATGTGACAGAAACCATTTACCAATGGTAATGCAAGGTCGTCGGTCAACTAATTATATTCTAAATACATTAACGATGACGACAATTACTAGTTCGAATGCAAAACTGCCGTTTTCATGTCACGGACAGGACTAGTTTTGTTCAAGTATTTCACGAAACAGACGACATTCCTCAACAATATCAACAAATTTGAATATATGAACTTGCTCTTAACGTAATTTAAATAATGCTGGAGGCATTAATTGTATTTACTATTCGAGGAAGTGTATTTCTAATCGGCTCATTAGGTAATGATAACCTTCAACCATCCTATTTTAATTAATCTGAGGTGTTTACTAGCAAGTCAACTTTTCTCGTAAATCCCACTTATTCACATACTACTTACAGATACTTTACTACTTTAGTTACTTAAAAAAAATTAGCATGTTGGAGTTACTAGAGTCATGTGATGTCTATGAAAAAATACGGTAGATAAAATGACTAGCGCCTACTATTACAAACATTAATTTCGCCTGGAAAAGAGGAAGGCCAACCGAGATCCTATATTATAAATTACTACCAAAGCGTGGCTATATGCATGCTATAAATAGAAATCTACAGTTCACCAAGTTTTTAATTATAATCAATATTCTAATTTAATTTTCTTGCCAATAATCAAAACGAAAATGACGAGAAATTTTATCAGAGGACCCATTATCACACCCACTTCATACCGTAGTGTAGTATTAAAGTATTGAATTTTACTGAGAAATGTTGAGTGAGAATTTTTTTTTTTTCGATTTAACAGACAATTGCTTTCAGGTGGCTGCAGCTGCGCTGGACGTGTTTGAGCAGGAGCCACCCACTGATCCTCTGACCGTGGAAATCATCAACCACCCATCTGTTGTTGCTACTCCGCATCTGGGTGAGTACCTGTAGAAACCTTAAAGGCTAGTCCTTATGCACTCTCTTACAGCAACACCATCATCATCATCATCAGCCTATATACGTCCCACTGCTGGGCACTGGCCTCCTCTACAACCGAGAGGGTTTAGGCCTTAGTCCACCACGCTGGCCTAGTGTGGCTACATACAGCTACTACTTAAATGTAATACAATATGCTCCAAATAATAATTACTTCCGCTTGACTCGTGGTCTTGTAGCTCGAGTACATGCCGTGCCATTTAGAAACCCCAGGATCGATTCCCGGGTCAGGAATAACACTGGGTTTTTCCATTAGGAAGTTCTTAGTCTCACGGAGTCTGGAATTGTGCCCGAAAATGAGTAATAGGCTCGTTCCCTATTAGGTGGGACTGATACATACCTGGCTAAATGTGGGTGCAGAAATGCATCTCTGTTTACACATTTTCATGTTCGGAATACAGGCATGAGGTTATGTGTGTACATTATACAGGGTTATTGGTTCAGTCGACCAATATCCGTTAAGGGCGTGTAGTTTACATCGTTTCTGACTGATTTGACTATTAGACACCCTATCCTAAATCTAACCGTTTTCGAGATATTTGAATTTAATTGTTTTTTCCAAAAAACTCCCGATTTTCGGCTATCAGCTTAGATATTTTGAAATGTGGAAGTCTTATTATTACTATTATTTGATTTTTACATGTAAACTAAGATTGTTTTACGACCTTAATAACCAAAATTGTACATAAAATGAATGAATATGTCGCTGTAGACGATTTAAACTTAAAAACATTAACAAACATTTTGAAAGTTTATTTTTCTCGAAAGGATATCAAAAAATATTATTATGGCACCTGCTTTGCAGATGTGCCTAAAAATATCTACGTTTCATAAGCTATCCAACGAAGTACAACAATCCAGGGTTTTATTAATATTTTGTTGAAAAAACTTAGTTTAATAAGCTATAGGGGAGGCAAAAATAAACTAAATAAAATAATTGATGAGTACAAAATTCTAAATTTATTAAACTTTCCAGATATTTTGTTACATCTGAGTATAAAATTTATGTTCATTATGTCTGACTCATAAACCTCGAGGTTTAGGCGCGCGGTCTAGAATCTCGGCGGTCGCGGGTTCAAACCCCAGGCACACAAACGCCAACGCTTCACCGTAAAAGCAAGTGATAATTAATTGTGAAAACACCCATAACTTTGAAAAGTCAGAGGTGTGAACCCGCAACCGCCGAGATTCTAGACCGCGCGCTTAAACCTCGAGGCCATCACTGCTTATGAGCCAGACATGATGAATATAAAAATTATACTAAGATTTAACAAAATATCTGGAAAGTTTTATAAATTTAGTATTTTGTACTCACTCAATTATTTTATTTAGTTTATTTTTGCCTCCCTGTAGTCTATGAAACTAAGATTTTTCTACAAACTATTAATAAAACCCTAGATTTTTGTACCTCGTTGGATAGCTTATGAAACGTAGATATTTTTAAGCACATCTGCAAAGCAGGTGCCAAAATAATATTTTTTGATATCCTTACGAGAAAAATAAACTTTCTAAATGTTTGTTTAAGTTTTTAAGTTTCAATCGTCTACTGCGACTTTTTTATTCATTTTATGTACGATTTTGGTTATTGAGGTCATAAAGCATCTTATTTTACATGTAAAAATCAAATAATAGTAATAATAAGACTTCCACATTTCAAAATATCTAAGCTGATAGCCGAAAATCGGGAGTTTTTTGGAAAAAACAATTAAATTCAAATATCTCGAAAACGGTTACATTTAGGATAGGGTGTCTAATAGTTTAATCAGTCAGAAACGATGTAAACTACACGCCCTTAACGGATATAGGTCGACTTAACCAATAACCCTGTAGATATATTTATTGCAAAAAATTTAGCCTCGCAGTATATGAAAATGTTATATAGCTTGATATTTTAAAAGACTCCTACATATATGAGGAATGTGCATAGAAAGATGACAGAAATATTTAAACCAGCCCTTAAGCTATTGCTTAGTCAAGTTTACTCTTTTGACCATTAGAGCCGTATTTCCACGTGGGCTCCTAATAGTACATATTGTTGCCATCCATTCATAAATTGGCGTCACGAATGCTCATAACGAATTGTTCCGAGAGTATATCGTAACGTGGAAGACACTGTCAATTACTAAACGATCTTCGTAGTAATATCGACACCGGCATCATTAATTTGTTCTTATGCCGTAGTCGTATTGATTTTATGGATATAGATGGACTTTAGAGTAAAGTATATGTATAAAACAGGTGCATCCACCCGTGAGGCTCAAGTGCGTGTTTCCACTGAGATCGCCGAGCAGATTGTGAACTTGATGAAGCCGGGAACCTACGCTACTCCCGTGGCCGAAGTCACCAAGGTGCTCCGGCAATAAGCGGCGCGTTTTTCCTGCTCAAGCGCTTCGTGTGTCTGCATTTATTTCCTTCCTGCTGTGTGTGCTGCGAATGTTGAGCCTTCGGATTTAATCTCAAATGTATTTGCCCTTTGTAATGTCTTAATGTGTACCTTAGAATTCTCTGTTGAGTCCGATTATTCGCAAATTATTGAAGTTAGCTTTCGTGACATTGTGTTAAATAAAATTAAGTATGGTGATGACCCTAAGTGATCACAGAGCCGCGTGTGTATATGATGAAAAATCATAAAGAACATAGTTTAAGGAATTTCTTATGAAAAATTAAGTATTAAATCCCACTTAAGACCGACAAAAGGTTTTTAGGCCGAGTCAACTCGTACAAACATAGGGATTCAAATAAGGCTTTGAATCATCACGCTTTTAAAACTTGTACCGTAATTGAATTGAAAATACATTTTTATTTTTTATTTTATTTTGCTTTTATAACTTCGTATGTGAAACTTTAGGCTTTAAAAAAAATATTATTTCTCCGTTTTTGCCACATTTTCATTTTGGTCGTAGAACGAAAATATTTTTTCTATATCCTTTCTAGATAAATAGACTATTAAAACAAAAATAATTAGAACCAGTATTTTCTGAGATCAACAATTTCAATAAAACAAACAAACTCTTCAGCTTTACATATTAGTTTATATTATTTCTCTTTAGTTTTTACTACAAAATGTTGTAATCTAACACAAAAGCAGAAATAGTACCATATAGTGGCATTAGAGATGACATCGGCCCCACTTTGGCTGTTTTGTCTCCGTATTTTTCCTTTGTCAGTCTTAGAGCAGTGGGTGATCACATAATGCAGCTGTGTGTTCTTTTCCTCGCTTGGGCAATTAGCGCCGTGTTTGCAGTTTGTATTGCGTTTTGCCACATTATGAGGACTGATTGAATGTCCAGGACTTTTGGTTTGAATGTTTAGAGAATGCGTTTTAATATGTTTGTTTATTGTAATTTTTATTTTAGTAACTTTTTGTAAAATTCCAAACAAATGTCCTTTTATTTTTAATTCGCTTTTATTGTATTCTTGTCTGTCTTAATAAAGAAAACATAAAAATAATTTAAAGTTTTTTATTTAAAAATTACTTACACGTAATAATTTACAAAAGTATAAAAAAGTATGCATTCTAATTCATCTTCAATGATATAATTTGAGTTTGGACTCAAATTAAATATGAGTTACGGGAGCGCTACCAAATATTGCCAATAGGATGTGTCAGACTATAAATTGTCCCACACAAGACACCAGGTTTATAATAGGTGGTTGAATCACATTTATTGTTCAATTCTAAAACCTTATAAAGATTTTTGTACCGCTTATAAGTCCCCGAAAACAATGGCAGTGATGAAGAAGAAAACAGGCTTAGTTGGGACTTCCTCTTTGCCTGGAGAACCTACTGGTTCTCGCGGGGGGAGCGGCGTCATTCTGTTCCTCTGCCTCTGGGTCTAGTGACCTTGCTGATGCTGTAACAAGGTTGGGTTAGTGGGACAAAGTAGGCTACAGAGAGGCATGTTACTACTCGTTTGAGGAACATCATGATTTGTGCGCAATTTGTACAGAATTATTGATCGGTAAATTGGAAAGCATACTTTATTTTTTATATTAGGACTTTATCATTTACTGAAGCTTATACAACGAGTGGATCGTTGAGTTTGACAGGTCTCGTGTCTACGACGAGATTTTGTCACACTACTTACGCCTACCAAATCGTCCTCTACTGGGTTTGGCTGGGGCAGGTGCTTCTTCGTTTGCAGTCACTTCTTTAGCTGGTGCGTTGTTGAAACGTCTCTTGCCTGTAATCAATTATTGAATTACAAACGTGTCATTATATATGGCTTTTGTATACTTGAGGAAGATTTCCCAGGCTGGTTGGTTTGTAGACATCACATGCCGCAGAAACTTCTTGGAGATAACTCATAACTATGCCGACTAAATTAAAGACGTATTCCATTAAAAACGAAATTCTGTGAAATTGCTGATAAATATGCACATAAGTTCTTCATTACAAATATGTAAATAATATGCCTGGGGTTTAAAAATGTGACCACCAGTTGGCAGACTGCGCCCTCAGCAAAGCAAATAAGCTATGACGCAGCGTTGTTTGATAAAATAAATAGGACCCTTTAATGGAATTAATACTAATGATATCAATCGCATACGAGTAAATGAAGCACTAGCACAGTAGCATGCATAAGACATAGTATGCATAAATACATATTTTGACTCATCATGTCAGCGACAGAACAATTATTGTCAGCCGTCCGTTCCTACATTTAATACTTTGAACACTTTTCCGTACGGAGGGCCTGGTTTGGTTAAATTATTTTCAATGTCTAAAATACAGACTGAGTAAAAGACCTCGTGTCATTAACTAACCGGAGTAGCTGGACTTGGCGGAATCTGCGGAGGCGTCCTGCGCCGGCGCAGCTTCTGTACTGACTGGGCCGCGAGCTTTGGCTGTAAGATTACATGATGTATAAGTAATGCCCGGCTGTAGACCTCTTCTCTTCTTCTCCACCGTTTTAGTAATTCATATTAAGAGTAAAATCATTTATTTTACATTTTCCTTTTGAGTCTTTAAATAATTATAAATATTTATATACAAGATTATTGGATTCCAAATATTAGCCTTTACGATATATAAATATTGTAGCGGAAACAGTATTAGTAAGTAATTTAAAAGGAAGCTTAAGCTTAACACGATATTTGAAAATTGTATTTTATCATATACGAAAAAGCTGGGATGAACAGTTAGTGTAATGCTTAGGAGACTTCAACTAGATTTGTTGCACAATTCCACAAGTAGCATACTTGTGAGAATTGTTTACCTTCAGCGGCTTGGGCTCTTCTTTTCTTGAGTGTTTCGAGAAGGTCAGTGTTGCTTCTGAAGGGTCTGACACCTCCACCTATTAACTTCTTGCCTTCAGTAGAGGAAGGCGGTGGTGCCTCTGTAGACGGTTCAAGTGATTCGCCTTCCGCTGGGTAGTCGCCTTCTTCATCATATTCAGCTTCCTCCTAAAATAAACGATGAATAAGTAAAGTAGATTTCGTAATGGTATAACAACCTGCATCCATTTTCGCTGCTGTTTCTGTATCAAGACGGTAATCAACTTCATCCATAAGACTTTTGAGAAAAGCTACATTGCTAAAGCCACGTAAAATAAAAATCGAAAGAATACATAAGCAATGTTTACAATCAAACAACTAAACATCAAGGCCGTGATTGTAACGTGACAGATACAATCGGAGTGTACATGAGCCGAGTGGGTGAGAGATGACGAAACTCGCTTAAGTAGCACGATGCAATGATTATAGATTAATTTCCTGCCTTTAATAGGAAGTTATATAATTTCTGTGTTGTTCAATCATCGTATGAAGATATAATCTAAAGAAAACTGAATTTAGTTAGACGTAATTGGTATGCCATTTAAAATATTGCCAAACTTGTATTTTTGGTACATTTTGAACGCTTTTACTTTCTACAAAAATATTTCCTGTAAGCATACTTCATGAAAGCTATAAAAAACTTAATTGCCATTCAACAAGACACTTGACGAGTTTAGCGCGTTATTTTCCGCAAATAGCCACCAGGATCGTGATTTCCTTGGCGAACCAGTTCGCATCGATCAGATCGCGAAGTCAGCGGGCGCCCAAACATTCAAGTAGAAATTCTTCAAAGGAAAGGGAGGTCTTGCAAAGGTCGCGTGCGAAGGTGACCCGATCATCTGGCTGCCAACTCGCCTTGAACCAGATGCACCCGGTGCATTTGCGAAACTCAGATGGTCCTGACACCATCTACGTATATATTCAGAATGCAATGACGTCACACCTAGTTTATTGCACACGGCCGGTTGTAAATTTGCTTATCGACAGTTGTTCGAAACTGGTGCGATTTCAAGCGTTGTCGAAAATCACGAAACCATTGGGTCTAGCCATTACTTTGGTTTAAACAAATCAATCCTTAGTTTTGTCATTTATTGTTTCCAAACAGCATATCTTAACAAAATCTAAGCAACTAATACCAGTACTAATCATTTGAAATATAAGTTTTGAAAAATAAATTACGCTTTAGTAAAAAACCGAAGCAGTGCAATTTATCTCTTGAAAGGATACACAAACTTTACCTGGATCCAAGTTTCATAAGGAAGCTTTAAAAATACACGGCTAATCAAGAATACCGCATAAAATCGGTGACCAGTGAGCAAAGGGTGGACCTTTGCGGTATATTATTCAACATTTTTTGTACCAGACAACAATCTTGAAGCGCTTTCCAATTTTTATTGTGTTGTTAGACAGCGCTTTAATTGATGTGATGTAACGCTTGAACTTTCATCTCTATACGTGGGGTCACGCGAAATGTTATTTTGTAACAGATGAGTCACTACTCGTATAATGTACGCAAGAAAGTGATATTTGTAGAATCAACCACATTTGACATTAGCACATGTTCTTTTTTTATCAAATTATGAGGCAATATATTATTTTTGTGTAATTTGTCTCGACTTTCATATCTAACATTTGCGTCGATATAGTTACATTTAGTAGAGTAAAAAGAAATCGGGAATTAAATTACTGGTCAGAACTGTCTTGTTGGTTTCTAGTCATGTTTACTAAATTATGAAATCAAATTAAATTACATTTATCGTGTAGAGTTCATCATAAAGGTTACCTGTTTGCATTTATCTAATTATAATCATTTCAAGTTTTTTACATATAATTTTCATATTTTTCAAGCTTATCAACAAATTGTCGAGTATTATTTTTCTACAAATTGCTGGTTAAACAATCTCTTATGCTTGTAGTTCAAGGTTTCTATAGATTTTATTTAAGGAGATAAATTCAGTGATTATTCTTCCTGCTTCTTTACGTTGCTGAAAATTTAATATCATCTAGTATTCTCGATGGAGCCCGGCTTCCTATAATTCATTATACTAAATAATAATATTAACTCAGCTGAGTAATTTTCATTTCATCTCATCGTCATCTCATGGGTCATCTCATCATAGAATAATGCTTTCAAAAATCGAGAACGAAACCCGCGGTTTCACGTACACGTTCACGTACGCGAAACCGACTTCAAAAAGAATCGTGTGTCACAATGTGGAGAACAAAGATGTGTGTGTATGAGTCTTATTTATAATGTACGTAAGTAGATAATAAATAATTATGGTTGACTTGACGTCGGTGACTACATTTAATATAAAGATATTAATTCCGTAAAACCTAGAATGTAAGATTTATGTTTTAATTGTTTCTTACATCTATAAATTTCGGATTATTTACTTGTATTTAATCTATCTAAGAACAGATTAATTTTGCCTTATTGAAACACCAATAGTGACATTAATAATGCAATTCTAAGCAGCAGCAATTAAGACTGATAGTCGACTAATTGCACGTGCTGAACATAGTCAAAATTGATCGTAAATCTCCAAGCTGATTTATTGACTTCTGTGATTAAAACATTTTGGGGAAAGTGTTTAGATTTTAACTTACAATTATACATAGCTATAAAGTATACCTAATTGCTAAACTAATAGGCATAATTCCTGTTTTTACAAACCACATCTTCCTGCACAAATTTTGAGAAGCCAAATGTTGCCGAGTCTACAGCAAGAGCTCACATGTAACCGGATTTACACTTTTGCGAAATATGATATGCAATAAAATGTCAATATTTGCATGTGTAATTAAATTGTTTAGTGTCACGTTTTCGAATTCACAAGGTCAGAAAGTTTACTAGGTGAATTCATCTTTGAAATTATTCAAATATGCTATAATTATATATCGATGTGAAAATCGCAAATAAATCTTTTGGTCACACTGCCACGCTTCTTGTTTCTGCGTTGACGATATAAGGCATTCTAAAATGTCTTTATTCTTAACGCCTGTAGCCATGTCGAGTACAAGGATATTAATGAAATATTTGCTCAGTGAATAAATACAGAATTATGCATACATTATAAAATATCAATTTATCATTATAACACGGCTTGGGCAGCTGGCCCCATTCTTGTAAATTTTAAAACGATTTTATCTTGTGATTAAAGCACACGTGTATTTTGCATGTCGAAATCAAGGGACATTGAGCCGAGCCCTTTATGTGTCGTTAATGGAGAACGTATGTACTAATAGTACTATTATGTTAGCCGTGCCTAATATCCATTCTAAACCGCATGGGCCGCAAGTATACGCTATAAGTGCGAACTAACCGCTGCATACTGTAATCGTATTCCAATAATGATCAAATGTCATTGTTCCAACTACATTTCGGTGCAGTTATGACTCGGTACAGAGTTAGGAATGATCTCACCCACATTTCTGGTTTCGAGGTAGAAAACGTCGTTTTCGGATTTCGTGATGGATTTCAAGGACATTTCGAGCGTACAAAAGTAGTCGGGTGGGCTTTTTGAATTCTAAATCTCGTAATGTGCAATGTTCAGACATATGACGCGAATGGTCATGAATTCTCTTTGTTAACTTGTTTTCTTTGTCTCGGCAGTATAACTTATACTGTTGCATTGGTATAAAAATCGTGCCTTTCAATTTCAACGTTCATATTGTATATTTATGAATAAATGTCAAGTTGAAGAATGAAAATTACGGAATAGTAAATTTTAAAAAGAAGGAGCAAGGAGAGCAGAGCCTTTGTTTACGCACATTCTTTATCGTTTTTGCGAATTTCTAGATCTAGCTTTGTCGAATTGGAAAACAAGATTGATATGGATTTTGTACAAATATTGCATTTTTCTTTAAGATGATTGTAGTGGTAAGGTCCACCACGATGGCCTTGTGTGGGTTTTTGCCACAATGGAAGTACCATGAGCGTGGATGTTTTTTATTAGTTTAGGTACAAAATGCTTTCAGCCACCCGAATAACTATTTTCTCGTTAATTGAAACGCTGTCAGATGGGATTAAGCTGTTCGACAATTAGTATTTATAAATCTAGGTTCAAAAGGATTTACGTCTAGTTTAGTATACTTTAAGACAAAATATTCTTTCACACAATAAAGGAGACAATATTCGATTAACAACTTATAAGTATGAATTGTAGAGGATTTACAGTTGAATTTATTATAAATAAAATGATTTCAAATAGAATTTATCCTCTACTGTTGATGCAATTAAAATATAAAAAAATCATGTACGCAGTACGTGGGCCAAATACTGGCCTGTGCGGGGATCGAACCTGCATGGCTAATGGACAAAGGTTAGTCAGTAAAAATATCGTAAAACAACAAGATCTTTTCAATAAAAATGTTGTTGTGGTATGAGTATTGGTAATGTTGGTACCTGTGGCGCGGCTGTTGTGGTGGTGGTAGGCTTGCCCCTGGGAGCCAGTCCTCGTTTGAGCAGGCCCCGTGACGCCGGTCGTGCCTCTGCATCCTCCTGTGCCAACGCTTGCCACGCGACGCACGCAAAAAGTAAAAACCTGGAAAGATTTCAGTCATTCATCACTACTTATGTATATCCTCTGCTACACACGGTTAGGATCATATAGGACAGCTCCGTTGCCCAGTTGGGTAGAAACTAGCTAGTGAAATGAGAGGCCGATCGAAACCACTCCCCGCAACGAGACAATATTTTTGTGATCCACAAATATTTGTTTCGGGCCTGGGTGTTAGTTTCTGATACCTACGACACAAGACTTGTATCTTGGTCAGGGGTCAGAACTATGTATATGACTTTTGGTTGTAATTATTATTACTATTATAATAAATACACACAACATATTTAAGAAAAAGTCTGAATAGATAATTAAGAAAGAAATGTAGCATAGCGAAGTTCCGAAGGTTTGAAAGACAAAATAACGAATAAAAATATCTATAGGACAGAGGTGCAGTTTACACAAACGAAAATACGAGTCAGTCTTGGTACAATAGAAACTACAAGGACTCACAAATACAAAGGAACCCGTTACAAATATTAGTGAATCGAGCAAATATTTGCTTCCGTAGAGGAAACGAACCAGCTCACTCTGGTTTCACAGTCTAGCCTTTGCCAACTACACCGAGTTTGTGGAAGTACTTAAATCTTTTTTTTAAGACGTTTTGGACTTACTATACTTGATTAATAGAAGAATAATTTCCGTTTTTTTTACAGCGGTTTTTATTAACCATTATTTAAAAATGGAGCCCATAACAACCAAATTGTGTAGAAGGTGGGTATACTGACAAAAATCATAACGACTGTGAAATGAAATGAAACCGAAAAAAAAGAAGCTATTTCTAGCATAGTTTGTCACATTAATCTTCTATCAATTAAATTTATAGGAGGCGTTATCAGCGGCAATTTAATGCCTATAAGGAACTGCATTGCCAATCTTTTTATTAGTGAACCGAATCCCGAGCTAGGTGACATTAGGTGGAAGGAGATGTGTGCCTAGAGACAAGACGAATAGTGGCCATACGAGTACATCAGGTTTTTTCGGTGTAAATAGTCGATTTCACAATATTTAAACTATAAAAATAGAAAGAAATACTCGTATTCGGGTGCCAAATAAGTCAGCCTGAGAATTAGCACTTACGTGTCTATCTAGCACAATCTAGGTCATCGCTATTGATTTCATAAAATATGTTTATTGCTTAAACAAAAAAGCGACGCTTCCTATGTTAACAGATAGTTTATTCACTTAGCGCCGTTTCGAAAGCGCGGCTCGATCATCCCCCACTTATGTATTTTATAACAATTATATAATGTTTTATTTTGAAACCATACGACTTAGTAACCTAAAGAGCATACATTATAAAATGTTGTTAGCATAATAATAGTAGAAATACTCGTCGGACTGGTGACATCTCCTCTCACATCGTAATACCGTTTTCTCACAAACATACAATAAAAAACAATCGGCAACAATCAAGTTCGCTATCAAATACGAGTCTTGTTGGAAACGAGAATGGAGACATTTCTGTATGCTTATTTAATGCGAATATAAAATGTCAGGGATATCTATTATAAACACCTACCTATAAAGATATTTACCGGCTCTTAAGTCGGCAAACGAGTTGCATTTTCATAATAAATACCCGTTTGAATATTTTGGTATTATTAATAATTCGTAAAATAATTTGGTGTGCGATGAAGACATCCGAATAACGATTACACGTCTGGGCGCCTTGGTATTGATTAATTATCTAATTACCTAATATAAAACCACGAACAAGTAATTCTAACAATTACGAAAGAATGCCAAGAATGCAATTGCATGGTTATATGAATTCGTGTATTGGAGTCATCAATGCCATGTCTGACCACCGTTGAACTACTTAACGGTGTGTGTGCAGCGCACTGCCCACGCACATATGTATGTTCTAAACACATGCCTTTCTCAATTTGCGTTACACGCAATACTTCGTCACAGTCATTTTTGGTCCCAATTTGTAGGTTGTAACTTGTAATAAAATAGTTTCGCTCTTGATTTTTTGCACAACATTTACCGGGCGACTAGTAAACCAGTTCGAGTTGCCAGTTTCTAGCGAGTTACGTATGTAGGCAGCGCACCGGTCACGTAATTGTAACTCTCATTCTAAATACATATAAAAAGGTCACGGAGCCATTTTAAGTTCAAGGGGCCAATCTTTTGACACACAGTACCGACTCCCCCCGGGGGTCATAATGACGTAAGGATTCTAAGGTATTGGCGGTCACAATTAACTCGCTAATTGCTCGTAGTGGAGCATTTGGCGCACGCTATAGTGCAATGTAGTTTTTACCCGTGTAACATTGCCGATATAATGTATAACGTGATCGATAGTTCAATGGCGTTAAATGTCAAATAATGAGTATGGCATGCCGAGGCTGGGTGAATGTCGCGTTACGCAGGCGGCGGCAGCGCAGCCGCATACCGTCCGCCTTCGGCTCGGCGCGGGATCCGAGCGACGACGCTCCGCCACGCCGACACTCTGCGCGTGATACCACGCTCCGACCGACAAAGGTCAACACGTCGCCGTACTATATTATATGCTAGATTGTTGAATAACAGGTCCACGCACAGGGTCGGGTCAAGTGGTCCGTTCGATTCCGTGTCCGCTTCCGACATTACAACCGCCTCCCTTAGCTTTCTCTGTTTTATATAATTCGTACGGTCGTCGGCAGATACATCCGCCGCCGCCGCTCGTCGCCGCCCGCCGCCAGCCGCGCGCATCTCGAGAGTCATCTCCTAATATGATGCACAATCACGAACGCGACATTAAACTGCGACCCAACAATGATCACAATTACGTATTTATTTTGAATGAAGCGATGACATTTTATAGCGGCCGACGATTGCGCTTTGTGAAACCTATTGTGAAAGAAGTGAGCGTCTTCAGTTTGTCGCTCGACTCTCGAGTAGAAAACGAAATATTACTAGTCTAGTCACGTCGAAAAAAGTAGAACTTTCTACGCAGATATTTATTGTGTCGACCGTGCTAGGCACTCCGAATGCGTAATTGTAACCTCAAATCACGTCAAGGTCAGTCGAACAGAAACCAGAAGTGGTAAAAAACTGGGTTGACCTCGCGATGAATAAGGTGACCACCGTTGTCGCCGCGACCGGCTGCATGCACTTCCACATCTACATACGCACCTTTACTATTGTTGGAGCTCAAGCTGCGGCCGGCCTCGAAGGCATTGCCAACCATTGTCACGAATCTGTTCCAGTTAACAGAGCAATGCTGTGTAAACAATGTTCACATGTTGTAAGTGCAATACAGATTCGTCTAGTGTAATGCGTTAAGAAATCTATGAGAAGCTTTCGCATCTACACGTTCCCACAATTGAATCTCACCGCACGGTTGAGTAACACATTCAATTTGTGTAAAAACGATAATGAATGCTGATAAAAGTAATAATGCCGACGAAGACGCTCGCTCGCGTTGAATTTTAATATCATGCAAGCGAAGACGACGAACGATGCTTTGAAACGTCGAATGTTTGTGAATCCCTCAGTGGTACAAGCAAATGTCAATCCTCCGGTTGTGTAACTTTGTTTTATTACCAAATGTGCATGTTAGAGGCGATGTGCTCGTTGAGTAAGCGGTGGGTGCTTGGAGCGCATCTTCGTGCAGTCACACGGTCGAGAGCCGCGCAGATGAGCGCGTTGCAAACATATTGCAACTTTAAAACAGAGACATTTGCATCTCCATAAACACAACGATAACAAGTTGGAAGCGCAAACACGCCAACTTGAAACTGCACACGCTCATGCACGCACAAATTAATAAGAGATTGTTCGTTGTTGCGGAAAATCTCGAAAATCGGCAAGGTAAATGGCATAAAGATTGTAAAGGAATTTTAATACATTATAATCTATATTAATTGAGGCCAGCAAGTGGAAGTGGCCGCATTCATTATCAATAGTTACCCGCCGACATTGCTAAATGCACAAACAATTCTTGTGGCCAGTGCAGATTTTCTAAATTTAAAAACATCCGTTACTCGAACACATTTGGCACAATTTCATAAAAGGAAACGAAGAGGCCATTACATAACAGAAGACATAAAACATCAACCAGTATCTGAGTAGCAACAAACTTGTTGCTAAATATATTAGAAAAAACCTGAATCACAAAAAGACGTGTGATTTACTTGACAGACGTTTAGTGTTCTAGCTACGGCGTCGTTTTTCGAATGAAATGCATGTTAAATGAGGTGAATGTATTCAATCTTTAGCTAAAGCGCTCACAAGAGTCATTTAATAGTTGAAACACGCATCGTATCGTATGCAGTAATGCATTAGTTATATGTATTTACGAGAGATTAATTCAGAATAAGGATTAGCAAGGCGAACACGCGTGACGTGCTCAATTCTTAGTTTTGAACAGTGCTATTCACATTGAGAAAGCTTATGTTTCTGTAATAACTATTAAATGTCACCTGTTAACAACCAGTTTGGCAAGTAACATCTAATACCTAACGTTGATGTATTGTACCAGCTTGGAAATGTTGAAATACCGTGTTCAAAATTATCCCTTTCCAAAGCTAGTAGCGGATCTTCAATATTTGTTAATTTTCTAAACATAATAATTAACGTCTTAGGTAACCAGTCTTGATCATCAATAAAAACAACTTTGTGTTTGATAAACAATACAATTTTCAAAGGCACTCAAGACTTCCCACTTAGGACGAATGTTCGAAATGCATCAAAATACATGGTTTGTTTTATAAGCTGGGTGTGCGCCCGAGCAGGCTAAACTTTACACACATAAGTAGACATTGGAGAGTTCGCAAACAGAATGCGACAGAAGACCGGCCCGCGACGATGGCTTCTATTCATACTACATAACATTATATTGCTCAATCGTAGGTCGCGAACCTAACTTTCAACATGCTACTCATTCAATGAACCGGTTCCTATTCTCGTTTAATTAATTTGAAAACTAATTGGTTTGTTTCACAGTGTCCGCTGTCTCTGTAACGAGGTGCGCTCTGTTACGAAATGTGGAATCCCCATAGCCGAAACCGGAACAATGGTCACGTCCCACACACACTTTGTAGGCTATGTATCGTTTGACCCAAACTGTATTCATTGAAAATACTAGACGTGTCCAATACAGCAGTCCCCTTGTACCTTTAGTCATTGAGTTAGATATTAGAAAGGCATAAACTTTTTACACAAGCAGCTCTAATTTCATATTGCACTTTATGATTGGTTTCCTGCTTTGTGTTATCTAGGGACATCGACTTGACTTCATTCAATAAACATCTAAACAGACTTCAAATCTTTAAGTAAAATAAATTATAAAGAATTAAAAACTATTCTGTAAGATAATATACCTTTCAGATTATATCGCTGCGCGCAAATCCTAACAAAGGCCCGGTGACATAATAAATTAATTCATTATGAATAAACCTATCTTTTAATCACACATATGTATGTCACCATCAAACATATTTTCATATGCAAAAGTACATCGCAACGCAATCGCACAGCAACTGGGACTTGATAATTCAGTTAGGCAAGAACTAGACAATCGGATAGCCAGATTTGATAGAAGTAAAAATTCTGACTCGTGCATAAATGTATAAAAGTAATAAAGAGAAGCTACTTACAGGGGTAGGATCTTCATGTTTGTTTGACGCAGGGTGCGCGATGTTGCAAGCACTGTCGATACTATCGGCCCTTTCTCCACGCTACAGCTCGGTGCAGGTCCACAACGGACGGAGGCCACGCTTGATCTGCCGTTCTGACACCGACACCTCTGGTACCTACGTTCGGAGAGTCGGTATTGGTGCAGTGGTCCGCCCGCCACCGCCGCCGCCCCGGTGCCACAGCCTGCTGCCAAATTTCAACAGAACCGGCGTCAGTACCGCGGATCGTATTAATCGGAGGCCTCACTTAATTTTATACGCTATAGCCTGATTTATATTCGGCGTGGCGCACGCGCAGCGGCATGCAAAACATTGTACAAATGGCTTTGGTCATTTGTTGGGTCTTGAGTAAATCCTGTTGTGACGTGGACGCCCCGAGACGTGTTAGATTTTCTAACAATATTTTTGAGTGCAGCTATAACGGTTTTAAGAAAAAAGAAATGATGCACGTTTCAGCGCCGTACTTGTTGTTGCTATTGTTAAGGGAAAAGATACAATCTTTAAATATCACGATCTTCCTCTATCAAATGGAACATAGTTTGGTTAAATACCAATAACTCTAAGAGTATTTCACATAAGCATGTACACAAATAGGTTCTAAACATTGAAAGAGCCGTTCACGAAAGAATTAAACTGGTCGCCATGTCGATACGCAGCTAATAAACAAGCAAGTTGGTGACGCTGAGCCCAGGCAGCCAGGCACTTTCATAGAGGTCGGAGGTGAGCATGGATCTCCGGAATTTGATTAGGTAATGTTTGGACAGACGAGGTCGAATTGGACACTAATGTATTGGATTGACATGTAAATGCATTAGTATTTTTGCACATATATGACATCCGGGTCGAAATTCTTCAGATTTGCTTTGCCGAGATGTGCAATTTCATCGTGTGAACAATTATACAATGGAACTGATTTGTGTAATCAATGTTAGATGCAAGTGAAACTTTATGAAAGTACTTTTTAAGTATTTTAATTTTGCCGGCAATTTATTAAACATCATTACTTTCCGCCTTAATAACAGACGATTAGTGCATTACGCTTAAAACAAAAATGCTTCAAATTGTTGATGGGAATTTGTTACGCAATTTGAACGTCGATGTAGTAATTATTTACAATTATAGCTGTGTCAAAATAATAATTACACTCACATACGTAGAATGTCGTTAGAGAGAGTGTCACCGATAAGAACCGCAAATTATATACTTTTTTACTTTAATACCATTGTAAAAGAAATAAAATATTAGGAATCAGATGGTAAGATATAACAGGGAAAGGCCAAACAAAAGCCTGATAATAAAGCCTAATAATAAAAATATAAAGTAATATTGTTATCAGCACTAATAATCTGAATGCTTTGTGATATTCCGTAAGCAAACAGAGATTTTCAATTGTGAATTTGTTAACATTCTATAATAATATTTAAACCTTTTTGAAAAGACAATGTATTGATATTATTGGACAAATACAACATAAAGATTTTTTTTAAAGAATATCAGTGAATATGCTGTACAATCTAGATGTTCCGGGTTCGATTACCGGGTCAGGTAAAGTGTTATTAGATTTTTTTACTAGGAAATTCTCAATACTGCTATTGAGTACGGAGTCTGCAAATACGTCCGAAAATGGCAATAGACTCGCACGCTATTACGTAGGACTGGTGCATACCTGGCGAAACGGGGAATACCGGCGTGAGGTTATGTACATGTATATGCACATATGTATCTTTAATTATATGCCAAGTAGAAAATGAAGATGAATGAAACCTGCACACCTAAAAGATCTTAGGAATTTCTTAGGTGTGTAGTCCGCCGTGAACTTATCGAAGCCATTGGAAACAACCTACCACTGTCTAATGTGGTTTGTGCAATGCTGGCGAGTGATAGTAACTTCATTTTGTGAGCATGTGATGCTGGCGAAAGAAACAGCGTAGAGAGAAAGGGAGCGTAATAACAGACTCCCCACCGGGACTAGGCGAACCCGTCGTCAGCGAGACGACTCACGACCTCCATATGTCTAAGTTTGGGTAGCTTTCGCTTGAAGGGGACGATTTAAAATAGCGTGGTAGTACTGTGGAATTCTGTGGATCGGTTGACAATGTTCGGACCGCGGAGGGCCCCTTAGGGCCAACTTCTAGGTGGGTGCGGTCCAATACACACGCGTATACCGTGCCCCCCTACATAAAGAAGTAAGAGGAATATCACGGGGTTTTAGTCGGTTGGACGTCCCAGTATTTGACAATTAGCAAATCTAATATTCAAATACTGGAACGGTGTCCGACATATCTCCGAGCCTCATGCTCGGGGACGATCCGCAAAGGGATTTCCTCGTGTAACAAAAAAAAAGGTGTGTAGTCCGCCAACCCGCACTAGGCCAGTGTGGTAGAATAAGGCCTAAACCTCTCAGATGTAGTGGGCCCGTGCCCAGCAGTGGGACGTATATGGGCTGATGATGATGATGAGAAGATGAAGAAGATATTCATGATGATGAATGAATTCAAATTCACAGCGTTTTAGACAGTTTTCTTGGAAACGAGAGGTTCCGGCTGATTGCTTCTTAAAGTAGCACGTACTTTAACTGCTTTCAGCCCATACTTTCTGTAACATGACACTACAGGATTTGTATCACATGGCAATAAAAAGGCTTATATGGTAGGTATGCTGCAACAAACTTTGTCCAACATTCCAATTAGAGGTATTGAAAATGTACCTACTAGTTGACTTATGTACCTATAGGCCCTTGGATTACCCCATAAAACCACCAACCACTTCGGTTAACTAAAAATAGAGAATAAATACTGTATTTTGCTGCTATTTTCCCAATGGGCTTTGATTTGAACCTTTGATTTTTCGTGTTCTCATTGTGATTAAAAAAAAATTAAATGCCAGACTGAAAATAAACAAAATAAAGAAATACGCGATTAATAATTTCAATATTATACAATGCTTCAATTACGTCTTCATATTCGCTATATATAGTATTAGAAATCTCTTGAACAGTTGAAGGTCCTGAGCCGGACTTGAAATTCCAATACCGCAATTACATTCATTTCAATTTGTATCGCTTCTGACGTTTTAATATAAGAGATTTAGAATTGCAGAAACATATTCAAAAAGCCGTGCCTAAGTGCTATTCATATTGAGTTAATCCGCTAAAGTTCAAGTATACTTAACAAAGAAACTTTTGTCGTAAATTCCGTAACCCGTGACACAAAACTCGTATCGTAATATTTTTCTGACTCATTTCTGCAACTACCTAATTAATTATGATGATTATCATTTTTTTTAAAGTAATTATTCTGTTTTCTGTGTAAGTGATTTGTAATCTTTTGTGAAATAACGTGGTAATGAAATGTTTTTAAATATTTTGTGTCAATTATTAAATTCCTCATATTTTTCATTTGTGTAATTTTATATGCACGTCATTCTTTGCGTGTTACTGGGTATAGATCTTAAAATGCGGATCTAAGATTTTTCCTGTAACCTTTGTTATAATGCCTACTTTGGGATTCTCGCAATATCTGTAAAGTAAAACATCACTTACAATTATAGACTAACCTCGAAAATGATCCTTTGTTTAGATTTATTTTATATACAGGCTTGACAAATTGGTAGAATTTTTAGACTTCGTGTAAAGGTGTGTATAAATTGTAGAACCTGAAAATAAGGTCGACCGTGTTTTCAATTGTGTGTCAATTGGGAAGTAATAAATAAGATTATTCGTAACCAACCAACATAGTTGTGATGGCATAATTACGAGTATAACACTATTTCAGCTTGGCATTTAAGTATACATACATATTTGACTGCCTCGTGGTACAAGTATGTGCAGTGCGATCTAGAGACGCTAGGTACTCGGCTCGGCCATTATAATTGGGATTTTCCATAAGGAAATTCTCAGTAGCAGCACGGAGTCAGGAAATGTGCCCGAAAAACGGCAATAGGCTCGCCTCCTATTACATGGGACTGATACCTGGCGAAATCTGGGTGCAGAGTTGCTCCAGTGCCCACCCCTTCGGGTAATATGGGCGTAATGTTATGTATGTATGTATATTTGACATGATTCGATTCTGATTTTCGATAAATTTTGCACACTCATTTAATTCATATGATTACTATGCAATATTTTGTCATAGAATTAATCGCATGATTAAGCTCAAAGGGTGCTTCCAAAACTGTGTAACGCAACGCAGTCGCATCCATTTTTAGTTCTATGAACTGGTCGTGACAAAATTACTTATTTTAGTTCTGTTTGTTACTAAGCGTCTTTGCTTTTTTAAATGAAACTTGTTTGACTTACGAAATAAGCTTCTCGTCACTTTTTCTTAGGCAAAAGAGTGTTGTGCTCTTTTTAGCATTATAATAAAATGTTGGTTCACTATATTCTTATGTCTTAATACCCATTAATAAAGGCAATTAAACATTATCGTTCTAATTAATTTGGTACCCCAAATGCTCATTATTAGCGTTTAGTTTACAAAATACATCTTCAGAAGCTATACAATATCGCTTTATCAAAAATCTAACATGGAACATCCACAAGGCTTCTGCCACACCAAAACTTTATATCGCCTGAAAAAAATATCTAAAAGTTAAGGCGTTAATATAGGCGAAATAAAAAACCGTATATAACATCGATAATAAATTTTCTTGCAATTTTTTAAAATGTAGCAAGTTTTAAACGATGTTTGATTTTCCCGTATTTTCATTCAGGGAGAAAATTATTGCAAGTCAATTTCTGTAATCCTGACAATTTTTATGCACAATTTAATTGAACTAAGTACTTTATTGAAGCATAAAATACAAAAAAACTTACATTCGTATTTATATATTAGTTACAATTATATGCTAAAGTACATCCATATATGTAACAAATCATTTATAATGTGCGTTAAAAAAACAAAGACGACAAGTATGCGGAGGTAAGTATGAAACATGATAATCTTGTTAACAAGAAAACTAGTAGTTTGTGGGAAACACTAATAATCGTTATGTCGAGTTGTCTGATACCGTTGTATGTTTATGGTTACGCGCCTGCATGTATCACTTGGTCACATCATCATCTTCTTAAGAATTTCTTAGGTGTGTTTGAAAGTGGCTCCTGTGATAGATAAGTTGAAAGGAAACCGTCTGTCGTGGTATGGTCATGTTATGAGAAGGGACGAAACATATATTGGTAAAAAAGTAATGAGTATGAAAGTCGAAGGATCGACAAACAGAGGAAGGCCTAAGAAAAGATGGATGGAGTGCGTGAGAGAAGATATGAAAGAAAAAGGGGTGACTGAAGACATGACGGCTGATAGGGATGTTTGGAAGGATAAAACATACTGCGCCGACCCCAAATAAAATTGGGAACAGGGCAAGTGAATGATGATGATGATGTAGTCCGCCAACACACACTAGGCCAGCGTTGTGGACTAAGGCTTCAACCCTCTCAATTGTAGAGGAGGCCCGTGCCCAACGGCAGGACGTATATGGTCTGATGATGATGATGGTGAGGTTTCCTCACGATTTTTTCCATCACCGTTAAAGCAAGTGATAATAAATTTTGAATACACTCACAATTTCTTAAAGTCAGAGGTGTGTGCCTGGGGTTTGAATCCGCAACCGCCGACATTCTCGACCGGGCGCCTAAACCTCGAGGCCATTCTGCTTTTATCATCACTTGGTCACAGTGACATCGAATGCCACGTGACAGAAGCCTTTTTGCAAGCTACTGGTCGTCAGACAAAGTCATGACTTCCGTGTTGTCTAAATCGCCTCAGCAGTATGCAGAAATGCTAAACAGTGCCATTGTCGGACTTTATTTATGCTTCTCAAATATTTTAGACGCACTACAGTCTAGACTTAGTACTCAACAAACGCAGTCTGTCTCACCAAGGTTGGAATGTAAAAAGGTTGATATGTTCCTAATAAGCTACCCATAGGTACAATAAAATTGTTGTTGAATTATAAATTATTACATCCTGCATGTTTCGCGAACATAAGCAAGTAGGTAGAGAGGATTTGACCTTTCAGATTTTATCTAATAGACACACGCGTACCAACTAATATTATTAAGTTATTTTGTTTGCATATTGTTTGAAGCATTTGACCTACATAGGAACCGGTGTCGGCAGATGGTTTGGCATACGTAACTGCACAAACACATGTAAGTAATCGCACGTTGCAAGTGCTTATTGTTTGGTATATGGTATATAATAAAAATATGCATGTGTTTACTGTCTTCGACTTTCAATTTGTTCGATTTAATATCTATCAATGCGTGTCCTTCATACTGCCAATTGACGTAATTAAAATTAAGTTACATAAATACGTTTCAAATTGACAGTGTAACAAATATTGTTTAAATAGGAGAATTTGCACAATTAATAATATACCTAACAATCTCCTGTTTCTAAATTCATGTGACTTTTAATAAACTAAAATAGATGACATTTATAGACGCGAAATGTTATTCTTATATATTTTTTTCTTTTTTATATAATTCCATTAAGGAAACCCTCAAAAGTCAATAAAGCGATATTTTCAAGCATTTTAGAATTTAAGCGAATCGACCATAATGTTATATGTATTTGTGCATCAAACGACAATAAAATCAAATGTTAATTCCGAATTCATTGCAATGTTGTACACGAATACCTAACAGCATATTTGCTGTCAGCATTAAAATCTCATTACCTGTAGTATTAAAACTACGTAACAAAAGTAACTTGTCTAGAATTTGTCAAACAAGTTTTAACATGAAATACCACTCGTAAAGTACTACTTACTACTCCGGATTGTTTCTTAAGGAAATCGCTTATGAAAAATTTAAAGTAAAAGGTAAACAAGTTTGACAGCCCCGTGGCGCAGTTGGCTGGACACCAGCTGGCGAAAAGAGAGGCCGCGGGTTTGATCCCCGCACTGAGACAAATTTGTGTGATTTTGATCCACAAACATTTGTTTCGGGTCTGGGTGTTTGTGAGTTCGAAAAGTCTCTCGTATTTTCTGATACCCACTACACAGGACATGTATCCTAGAGTGAGATCAGAACTATGTACCTATGTGACAGTTGGGTGGCTTATTTAGTTTTGTAAAAAATGTCAAATATATAAAACTTTACGTACGATGTAATTATATAACTCTTTGACATTTAGAACAATGTTCATTATGCCACACGATTCAAGGAATATATTTTTTCTAGACGCGTACTAAGTATTATAACTTAAATACAAACGTCAGCATCATATGATACAGGGCTGGCTTGTACTTTGTATGCGTTACTAGGAAATATGTTTAGAAATGTATGATATGCAGGTACACACTTCGCGTCTCAACTTGATGCATTTTTATAAGTGATTTATAGTCGATCTGATGGTGGATTCTTAGTATTTATTTATATTATTTGTAGGTAGTTCATTTCTAGAATAAACTTCGACGAGCATTGACAAAATAGCTCGTCTGTCTGCATATTTGAAGATTTTACCGAAAAACAGGTTCGATAACCTTGGTTGCTGTTCAGTCTTAACTGCATCGAGGTGTCGATATTTATGAAGATTCGATTTGTTGAATGCCTCGGAGTCGGAGTTAAAAAAGATGCAATTAAATCACGTGGCATTAAACGACATGTGGGGAAAGCAGGAGATAGCTATTGTATCTACAAATTTAGGAGATAACGTGATATGTGTAAAGTGCATCTCAAAATATTACGCCACGACGCAATGAAGACATGATGTTAAATACTTTGGTCAGATATTTACTGACACATAAACACCATTATTTCATTCATTTCTACACGTTCACATATACATTATACATACATATTATACATTTTTAACAATATATAGATATACTTCTGAATTATTATTTACCAAACGCAATTCTAATAGGGTAATTGTAGCGCCATCTATTTTTTCACTAGGAAACTAAAGTAGAGGACATTAGGAAGCACGCGTACATACTTATTCACCGAAATAAAAAATATATATATTTTAGCATTACAAATAGACACTTCATTTTTATGATATGTATAGGCATTCGACCTAAATAAAAATGTAAAGATTGTTAAATAAAAATTGTGCCCATATTCTTTGTCTTAAAACAGTTACACAGTTACACTACACACTACACTACACTACACTGCCTACGGCCTACGTATTTCAATCATTTTTTGATGTATAGGAACCGGATTAAATTCATTTATTTAACTCATATGTGTAATTTGACAATATTGTTTAGAGCCAAAAAAAATTAAATTAATCAAACGAAAAAAAATATCTATTGAATTATAAATAAATAATAGGAAGTTTAGATCTTGTTAAATTTTATATATAATAATAAATAATTACGGTCTACAAATCAGTGTACGTTGACCAAAAAATATTGTTTTTTCATATTTTAGTGTGAAATATTTTATTACTAAAACATTCTCAACAGACAGAATTCACGAAACAAAAAAGAAAAGCAAAAGAAGGATTTGAACATAAGTGCCGAAACCTGGACTCTAACCAGGATCAGTAGGACGCTAAGCCTACCGCTCTACCACTGAACTATTTCGGTTTAAAATGAACGTCAAAATTATCCATCAGCAGAAAAATATTGACGTTCACTTTATAAGTACATTTTCTCCTTCATCCTTAAACAAGTATTATTTCTAATCTATATACTATTTGTAGTTTTGTGAAGCCATACGAGCGTTAAGAAAATGCATAATATTATTCTTAAAATTTATTATTATGATAGAACAATTTGAGATTAACTATTTAAATATTTCTTATCTACAATTTGTAGTTTATAGGAATTAATAAAAAGTGGAACTATTAATTACCTCTGTCAATTTGTTTTCAGTCTTACGAAAGTCGTTTTTCTAAACCAAACTGTAGTTCTACCATGCGACACGGAGCTTAAAATTTTCCGTGATAAAATTAACTCTCAAATTCCGACAGGAATTTAGGAATAAATGTATCCGTTGATAATAATTATTTATGCATCAAATTTTATCCAAACGAAGTCAGTTTTTTATTTGATAACCATGTGAACTTATAGTTTAATATTATACATCAATAAACTTTAACATCCATCCATCAGCCAATAGAGGTCCACTGCTGGACATAGGCCTCTCCTAATGACTTCCACAGGGACCTGTTGGAAGCAGCCTGCAACCAGCGACGTTCCGCGACCTTTACTAGGTCGTCCGACCATCTTGTCGAATGACGTCCCACGCTGCGCTTTCCGGTAGCCCAGCGGATTAGCAAGTTGAAGTGGCAATGGGCCGGGCACATAGCGCTGAGAACTGATGGCCAATGGCGCCATAAAGTTCTCGGGTGCAGGCCACATACCGGAAAAACTTTAACAGCTACTGATAAAATTATTTCAATAGCGTGAATAGGACTACGGCGTACCGAGTAATTATGACACCACGCAATAACCATTTAATATTGACTCCTATGGTGGTTAATACCGCATATGATTCAGAGCCAGAGAAATGGTGGAAAAAAAGGCTTTCTTTCTAAATGCCAGGCGAGTTGTAACCGACCCAATTTTGGGGCGAGTATATTCCATAGGAGAATGGATTGTATGAAAAGTAAGAATGGACAAGATCAGAAGTGTGAAGAAAACACTTAAGAATACAATTGCTTGAAGAGTGAAGACTTCTAGTATAATTGCTATCGAGGTATTGAAAATTACTTCTTGTTTTTTGGTATAGGTAATATAGAAAAATATGTAAATACAATGTTTTGAACTCAGGTGCACTCGTATTAATTAATTCCGTCATTTTTTTGATCCCCTACTCGACAGGTTTGAATAAAAACAAATTAAGACCACGTCCACGAAGCAGTCGAGCACATTTACATATGTATGTATATGTGTTACATACAACAACAAACTACAAGAGACTATTCGAATTAATTACACAAACTTTGGCCCCGTTGCGGGGATGAGCCTCGCGGTCTTGAAATTTGATTTTTCGTGGGAGCGATTGGTCATAACGTTTTGTGCCATTACACGGATGATAAGAAGTGGCTAGCCACTTGCGTTGAAAAAACCCTTCTGCAATGCTGCGTATCTATATAAAGAACCGTATTATGTAGACGATTGCGTATGAGAACTACAGGTTAGAAGGTAATTCGGAGTATAAGTGACAAACGTAATAAAAGTCCTTTCCTTGACAAGGACCTCCTCTACAACTCATAGACATAAGAAACCAGTTATTCTTTCTATTGAGACGTAGGTCTTTACTCATAATTATTTTTTTTAGCAACGAACTCCGCACAATATATTCAGAGGGTCTAAACTGGTTGATCAAAAACGTTTTAAAACGTTTAACTTACTTTAAGACGTTTCTTCAAAGTGTGTTATAACATATTTCGAACGTACGGGTATAATTTAAATTATAAGTATTTAGAAATATTCCATAACTACTTTAAAATAATAAATATTTCATAAAATTCTATCAGTTGTACTTAATAATAAAACATTGATGACTCGTCAACTTTAAAATTCTTCAGTGTACCTGAACAATATTTTATTAGACGTAAATAGTTCAAAATGTCAGCTGATAGATTGTCTTTTTTTCAATTATTCAAGTTGTTATTAAACTTTTATTATCAAAGATTACATAATTGCCATCAAGGTCATTGTGGTGTCTGTTTAGAAAGATCAACACAAACCACACGTCACATGTCTGGAATGTTCTAACGCAGTATCAGATGCAACTGTTTGCGAGTATCAAATTCATGCAAATTAACTACTTAGAGATCGGCTTAGTTGGAGGTCTCCCGAGGCGCGAACTCGACATATGTGTGTTCGAAATCAAGGCACATACCTACCTCTGATTTTTCCATTAAATGTGTATTCTCGTCCGGAAACCTTAATCGGCTCTTCCATCCTTGCTGCACATATAGATGTAATAGATATCATAGAGTAACAAATGTAATCTCGTTCAACACGTAACTCGTCTCCGGAAAATTAATAACTCTTTTATGGGGAAATGTGTACGCTTCTATAACAAACTCCCAAAGGTTATTAGGGAGCTTCCCTTGAAAAAGTTTAAAGAATCATTAAAGATAAACTAGGTATATAAAAAAGCTTACTATAAAATTTCAGATTATATTGGAGACAATAAGCCCTGGGAGTAAGTAAATTGATCAGAAGTTTCGTTGCTACAATTTGTATCGTTATGACATACATAAGATTAAATTTATATAATGACATCTAAAAAATGTAATTATAATAATTATATTTATTATTTAAAAAAAATACATTTCGTGTTGCTGAGTGAGTTTCTTGCCGTTTCTTCTCCACAGCGATAACACGTTTCGAAGCGGCAATAGTTTTAAAAAATAGTTTAATATTGACGATTCAAAAGAACTTGTAAAAGTATATTTGAATAAAGATGATTTTGACTTTGACTTTGAATATACGAATATCACAGATAAACAAACACAAACTGTACATCTATATAGGAATATGACGCTGTATTATTATTTGTATCTATATATCTGGATCTATCTAACTATTCTAGTTTGTAAGATTTCAATATAATGCACAGTCTTCACAAATACTTATTCAAATTCTGTAAAACAAAGAAGACTTCTGCACTAGACATTTTATATCTGCGTACGTATCAGAACTACTCTTATTTATGTTTTTTTTTTATAACAATAAGTCTATATTGAAACTGTTAGAGAATCAAAAATTATTAAAGTTTTTTGTTAGACGGTTCATATTCGGATACCATGCGTCTAAGTCAAATAATAAAATTTTAGATTAGTGCACACTATGGACTGGATAAATTTATTTTTATTAAACAGTAATCTTCAAACTAGAGATCACGTCAGGAAATCACACCAGGGCTGTGTATAAAAAACTTAAAAATAGTTTCTATTCCTTCCAAACAATGGTTCACTTCGTGATTAAGGTTTGAAATAAGCTTTGGAACTTATTTTTATAAAGTTAGGTTGCAAGCTGATGCTTTAAAGCCTACCACCACTACCCAAGAAGTTTTTCCTTCGTCCAAAATAATTATTTACACCTACTTAAGTGAATACAACGATTTCTAACAATCCTTCAGCCATTTACATACAAATTATTTTTTCCCGAAACACTATTTTGAGCTCTTTACGCATATTAAATGAAATTACTGGCATAAAAAATTGCGCTTTTAAATTCAACCGGTTAGCAAATCGCCGACGTCACTTTTCAAGGCTAACTTTTATGGGTATCCTCTTCATATGGACCCCGGACATCGGACCCATTTAATTATTGTGGAACTGACTGACAGCTGCCGGACAGATAGGGTTTAATATCCATGTCCTATTAAATGCCCTGGTACACAACACGTGTAAATTTGTGTATTATGAATAAAACCAGGTGCGCCGGGCACGTGCCGCTTTTTCATTAACGCACCAGAAGTATACTATCCGGATCAGTTGTCTACTGTGCCCTACACGATATTCTAACCTGGCATCTCGCTGCTCGTGCACTTATGCCGCGGAAGAAATGAGGCGAAATATAAAAACAAAGATATTTGAAAATAATAACATTAATCACGTAAACTTTCTGTCTGGTATATCTACTAATGTCATACTTTTATTTAAGTTTCCATAATCGATTTTGCTTTCAGAATCTTTTTTGTGCACGGCAGAAGGAAAGCATACGGATTATGTCTTCGGGGAACTCGCAGTAGTACAAAATACTGGTTGAATGTAGGTAGGTAGGTACAGATCTGCATTTCTGCCTAGTCTCACGGGGTTAAAGACGTACGCGTGTCTATATATTGTTTATTTACGAAGCGAGTACGCTAATGAGCTTTAGATTCAAAGCAAACCATGCATTTGCGCTCAACTAAGGTGCGATATTCAGAATTCAGTAGGTACCTGATATTGAGCCTGAAGTATTAATAAGACTGCAAGGAATCTTATAGCAATTTGGACGTAATATAAAATGAGTAAATTATTGCATCAGGCGCTATTCTTTTTTCACTTTTTAAATTTATAGGCTACAACTAATAAAGGTCATTCAAAGAATAACCACTACTCCTAATCATATCTATGCTGCTATCGATATAGAAGATGAAGAAGAGAGAAACCAATTTCCCTCGCCCCACATAGAATAATATCTACTAATATTCAGCTATCTATTCAAAGATTCAGCATTTTATTCAATACTCGTATTACTCGTAATCGTGCCGGTTTCACACGTATGATATTACATTTTTCTGAATGAAAAGTAGCAAATATGTTGATCCGTAGTGTCAGCTACCAAATTGCTCGAAAACTGTTCAAGCCGTTTGAGAGTCAAGTTAACAAGTAACAAACACACTTACCTACACACTCACAAACTTTTGACATTACTTAGTACTTAGTATTAGTGTGATAATTTATTGTGTCATATACATTTAGCTCATCGCCTGCCCACACAAATGATCGTACTCCATGTAAACGGATTATTAACTGTAAGCGAACCGTAGGTACACTAATTCCCAGCTCTATAGTAGCCCTCCTCTTTGATGCATTTATGGAATCCGTACTGTATTAAAAACCCTCCTTTGAACATTACAATCCTCGCTGTAAAAAGGCTTTGTACAATTTTTTGTACAGCTTTAATATGCTATTTGAAGTTTAGTGATGTCTACTCCACTGTGCCTTAACAGAGCGTCTGTATTATGACCAAGACGGAGATTTATTTAAGTGGGACAGCTAGAATGGAGAATTATTGATTAAATTGTGCAATCATGCGTGCTAAGCAGTTGCGTATGAATTGGAGTTTTTTTATTACTTATGTTTGTAACATAATACGAGCCCTTATACGTAGCGAATTTAGAGGTGTACTACTTTGAAGTATAGAGAGGGGAAGGGTCGAGATCATAGTCCACCACACTCGCCTAATTCGACCACTTCAGGTGACATTACGAGTAGGTACTCATAACTTCGAAAACTTAGAGGGTTGCAACCGGGATTTAAATCCCAGGCATCACGCTCGCTTTCTTCGCGTTCTAGGAAAAATCGTTGGTTTTTCCGTTTGGGAAATATTAGTAGCCGGACGGATTCATATTTAAGTATGCAGTTATGTCCATTGAAGAAGACCCACTCAGAATTGAGATTAAATTAATTACTACTCGTAATCTATTATTTAGGGTTTTTGCTAATCATATCCTCAATATTTTCTGATCTTTTATAGTAATACTTATTTGTTACATAACTGTCTGTTGGTATATCATTAGGAATTTTATTGTAAAAACACTTTTACACTTTTAAACTTTTATGCAGTAACCCTTTAAAGATTTGCTCTGGGAAGCCTGGTCTTAAGACTAACTAACTTATTTTTATTACGATTACTTCTATCATGAATGTCGAGTATAGACATTTATAAGACTGATGTGTATATATTGAGAGGCTACTATCATGATATCAAATTCCTTAATATTTTTTCTTAAAGAACGCATCTAAAGCCAAGCGAATATATACATAGATCTGATGGCTCGCTTTTGTAGAACATAAATGGTAGGTACTTATGTCAGCAACACTAACCCACAGGAAAATTCCATTAAAACACAATTGGCGATATTTAAGACAGCCCCGTGGCGCAGTTGGCTAGACACCAGCTTGCGAAACGAGAGGCTGCGGGTTCGATCCCCGCACCGTGACAATGTTTGTGTGATCCACAAATATTTGTTTCGGGTCTGGGTGTTTGTGAGACCGAAAAGTCTCTCGTAGTTTCTGATACCCACGACACAGGACTTGTATCCTAGTGTGGGGTCAGAACTATGTATGTGACTGTTGGGTGTATTTATTTATTATTTATTATTTGCCAGGTCTGCCTATGCCTATTTTTGATTGTGTAGATACTTATGTACCTAAATGGCTGTGTGTTAAACTTGCTACAATGTAGGTACAGCTAAAAATCCGCTTTGGGGATAGAAGGCGCGCATGTGTTTAATACCTATATATAAAGCGAGCAAAGCCGCGAAAAAATGCTGGTAATAATTACTTAATTTAAAAATTCTAAAGAAACATCAAAGCCTAATAAGATAATGTAAACCTACTAAGTTAATGTATTATTCAGATGCGATATAAATTCACCATGAAGTCGTTATAACCGGTAAAAATCCGTCGCTGTATGCGGTAATTGACGCGAGACGCAATATTTCCTACACCCACGCTTAAAGTACGCGCATCATCCAGCTCCATCTGGAATGCCTGAATTTATTGATTTCAGGCTTACATGCGTACTACGATCCTTCTCTACGAACATTCTAGTTTAATATAATATTTTATTTATTATTATAATATGTCAGGAAACATCATTCAGAAGAAATTAAAATCACTTATACGAAGTCATTCATAATAATTTCTCCCTTCATAAAGTATTTGAATATATAAATCGTATTGATTACTAATATTGCGAGCCGAGGCTGACGAAGTAATGATGCGACATAAAACTATTCGACTATTACCAACTATTTATTTTATTACTTTTCTGACAGTTGATCCCGGATCCGTGCCAGTTTTGAGCCATAAATCACCATTTGATATTTCTAGTCCTCAGTTAATTGACGTGGTGTTATATTATGTGTTTATTAATTGTACATTCAATTATGAATAATTTGCCTTTAATAAACACATTTTTAGACATTTTCTCTGCAATATGACTTCAAACTGTATTTAACAACATCCTCGGAGAAGCATCATGCTTCAAACAGTCAATTTGTTAATAATAAAATAAATATAAGCGTCGAATATCTTCTTATTCACTCAAAACGCCATTGTAACGAATTATTTTTTTAATATTTCTCATTTCATAAAGTTAAAGTCAAAATCACCTTTATTCAAATAAACTTTTGCAAGTGCTTTTGAATCGTCAGTTTTTTATTTAACTATTGCCGCTTCAAAATGTGTTATTGCTATGGAAAAGAAACGGCAAGAAACTCCCTCAGCAACATGAAATGTCAATTTTTTGAAAAAATAAATAAATGCATGTCATAACGATACTAATTGCAGCAACACAACCTCTGATCAATTTACTTACTCCCAGGGCTTATTGTTAATATAATCTGACATTTTTAATAAGCTTGTTTATATTTTTTCAACTTCATCCTACTAAAATTACTCGTTTATTTAAACCATACCCCGAGACTTACTTGGAATTAATAGAAGAATGGCAAAAACGATGGAGTCTGTCGGTAAAGGGACGTCATCTTTATCAATATTTTCCTTCAGTTAGCGATCGCCTGTCAAAAACTTGGCTCGACATTGATCATTACGTGTCGCAATTTCTAACGGGTCACGGCAATTTTCGTAGCAAATTATTCTCATTTAAGTTGGTTGACTCTCCTATCTGCCAATGCTCAACAAATGATTGCGAATATGAACAGTCCCCACATCACATCCTTTGGGTGTGCAATCTTTGGTCGGATGAGCGTAACATTATGCTCAATAGTATGCATGTAACTTCTGGTGTTGTTTATTATACAGACCTCGTTGAATCTAGGAAGAACTTCCGTGCTTTTCGGCGTTTTTGACATGCCTATTATTGGAAGTGTACATAACAGCTCACACCTTAGGTCCAATTTACCCAATAAATCTCATATATGTAAGTAGTTATTTATCCGTGGTGCGTTAATTGCATCTAATTTGACTAATTGTAATTGTCTTTCTTTTTTATGTGAGGGTGAAACCTCACAGCTCAATGTTTTTTGTCACCCGCTTTGCTATGGAGGGAAGTGGACAACTCTTTGTTTTCCAACTCCTCCTTTATTTTGTCTTTCTGATTAACTTCGTTGCGGGATTATGATAAATTTAGGTCCCCTTAGATCCGCTGAGCTTCATTGCTCAGCGTCAATACTGTGCGTGCCGCTGTTGATCCTGGAGCACAGGAGTTACAGTGGCGGGTGTGTGGTGGGATAGGGCCCAAAAAAAAGCTTATATATATATATATATATATATATATATATATATATACTCAGCCTATCGCCGTCCACTGCTGAACGTAGGCCTCCCCAGAAAGCGCCAACCATCCCGGTCTTGAGCAGCCCTCATCCATCCGTTACCCGCCACCTTTCTCAAGTCATCGGACCATCGTGCTGCAGGACGTCCCACACTACGTTTGCCTAAGCGCGGTCTCCACTCCAACACTTGTCTGCTCCATCGGCCGTCGGACCGATCGTTTATATAGTATTTCTTTAATCGATTCTTTAAACTTTATCAAAGGATAATACTACCCTAATACCCTTCGGAAGTTTGTTATAGAAGCGTATACATTGCCCCATAAAAGAGTTATTAATTTTCCGGAGACAAGTTACATGTTGTACAAGTTTACATTTGTTCCTAGTATTTTTATTATGAACATCACAAATTTTATGAAATTGACCAAGATTTTTTTGGACGTACATGAGGTTTTCATATATAAACTGACAAGTAACGGTAAGAATATTTATTTCCTTAAATTTTCCCCTAAGTGAAGCCCAAAATATAACTTTATTGATATTTGATAAAAAAAACCGCTTAAAACCTAAGTTTTAGTAAACTAAATTTCAGTAATAAAAATCATCGTAATGAAGGAACAGAAGAAAGGGGGAATTACTTAGTGTTACAAAAACATGAGAATTATGTAAAAGACAAAAGGCATAGATCACAAATAAAATGTACCATCAATCAGGTTTTAAAAAAAATCTAGTATTATAATTGAAGGTATTTTTCTGATTTGAATAAATAGGGACAGTGTATTGCATGAGAGCTCATCGGCGAGTCTCTTTTTTGTGTTTTCTAAACTTACTTCTTTGGCGAATTTTAAAAACATAAAAAAATACACATATTAAGGTATCAAAAGGCTTGAAATGTTTTATGGACTACGGTACATACACAATCACAATTAAAGACATCGGAAATTTAACGAGCAATTTCATAAAACAATCTTAATGCTATCTCCGAATTGATACACTATTATCATCGTGCTGGGCAAATCCTCCTTCTTCTTCTTTCACTCCTTTCTCTCTTTTGGCAAGATACGCTACTCCTTCTCAAAACCGTCTGGGTTGTCTCTCCAGCATATTCTCGACCTGCCACGCTTACGACGGCTCTCATACGGTATTTAATAGGTGGCGATTTCACGCATCTATCTGGGTCCATCCTTCAAATGTGGCCAGCCCAGACCAACTTCAATTCGGCAGACCTGTTTCCCACATCAGCAACTCGAGCTACGGAGCGTAGTTCAATGTTTCTAGCATGGGCTGTTGCCCTGCAATACCACCTGTTGGTTGTCTACGTTAGAAATATCGACAGTAATAATATCAACCACTGAAAATAATTTGATTAAGAGATTACAACTTATATGACTTTATATTCAACTTGAATGACTTTAATTAATAGTTTCCATCTAGAGATACATAAATAAAGATTGCTTATTGAAATCAGGCCAAGATTTAAAAATAACTTTTAATGAAAAATAGTCACAATAATTTTTAAGTAAAAATTTGTAATTTTATCTTGATAAAGATTTTTACTTACATAGAATTTTAATCTGAGCATTTCCAATTTTGTATTAGATCTAGGTACCTACTATGTTTCAAGAGAAATAATCTTTGGCAATACTAGAAAGATATATTTATTTTAATTAACTTTGAGTCGATTTTCCGAATAGACGATTCCAAAATTTCGGTATAGCTGACTAACAATGTCGTGTACCTTGCAATCCCTATGAAGCTCTATTTGCTTTCTCTTTCCCTCCAATCTAGATTGGGAGCAGGGGTGTAATGATTTATCAGACTGGGAGTCTAGCTCAGAACATCATCCCGTTTAGACGTGTCATAAATGTAACTTGAAACTTGTAACTTGGGAAATATTACTTCAAGATGTTTACATTATTTCCGTTATTTTTCTTGCTAGCTTTATCCGTGGGTGAAAATAGCGTGCGTTTTGCAGCAGTTATTTATAGACACGGTGATAGAACCCCTGTGAGCACCTACCCCACCGACCCATGGCAGAACGAGTCCTACTGGCCGGTGAAATTCGGCGAGTTGACGAACACCGGCAAGAGGCAGCATTTTGCATTGGGGCGATGGCTCCGTAAGCGTTATGCGGTGAGTATTTTATTTGACCTGTTCACTGCGCACTACTCTTGGGATGCGCGAATAACGTTAGTGAAATTGGTGTGTGGTGTATGATAATCTAAAGCAGAATAAGCGAAACTTTAGTATTTTGGCGTCAATTAATGCAAATAATTAATGATATACTTTATGCATAAGCTGGGCTCAGCTGCGCAAGCTATTGAAATGCTTAGAGTGTGCTATGGCGCAGTGCGCACTGCGCACTGAAGCACCCTTATTGATTTTGTGTGATGGAAAAGAAGGAAGGTTCTGGACAAAATGGAGGTTGCAACTTCTTCAGACAAAGGAAATAGTAGGCACCTAAAAGAAGTTATAAACACATGATAAGATAAGATTTTTTATGAACATTTTAAAGTTGAATTCGATAATAAAAAACAATTTTCACGGTTGCTGCAATGTTGTTGCTGCTGTTGGTTCATGCCACAGGCATGCTGACAATGTGCAGCTGACCAAGTTTAACAATGTAATTCAGTTTTGGAAATTTGATAAAAATATTTCATAATGAATTATACTTAATCATGTATCATATTTGATGTTGTAAGCACTCATAGATATGCAGTTTTGGCAAGTTTTAACTCTCTTACATACATTGAAATATAAAATTTATATTATTTTATAATGATCAGATAATATGTATAAGAAAAAAAAATACAATTTAACTGGACAGAAAGAAAAGTATATTTATTAAAATCTAATTCTCAAATGTACACACATCTATCTGTCAAAATATATGAAAGTAAGCAATATAATACTATTGCTAAAAGTTCATAGGGTATAACAAATGAAATTGAAACGGAGACACATAAAATTTGGTGTTTTTTCTAATTAGTTTTTCTTTGATTGAGATATTAACATGGATATCTTTTACCTCCGATATTAATTTTGCCTCTGACATCTCCCTCCCCTAATGCAACTATGTACCCCTCTTATACCTTCCTCCCCAGATTTTACCTCCCACATCTGGCTGACCATCTTATGGGATGAGAATCTCCCTCCCCTTCCACACCTGACTAACCTCACCCCCACCTGTCTATTCATCTCACACCTGGCTGACCCACCCACATCTCCCTCCCCTCCTACACCTGGACCTCCCCCTTCACCAATGCCTACCTTACTCATCCTCCAACAATGAAACCTACCGTCTACTCACCTTACTCTCAGCCCACACCTACCTCTAACTCTGAAATCTACCTACTCTCTCCTTCCAAATATTTCTGGTTTGTGGATTGTTCAACCAGGTTTCTCTTAAAATTGTTTTAGGATGCCTTTGTTCAATGATTATAGGTGTTATCTCTTTTTAGCATCTGCTATCTGCCAACTTTGACCCTGCTGAAATCTATGTGAGATCTACTGATGTTGATCGAACCATTATGTCTGCTCAAGTAAGCCTGGCTGGTAAGTACTGTCAGCAGTATTAAGAATGTGTATATGAAATAAAGAGTATTGGGCACACATATAATAATTTTAATGGTTTTCTTTTCCTCAAGGTATGTACCCACCAAAGGGACAAGCAGTTTGGAATAAAGATTTGAATTGGCAACCAGTTCCAGTTCACATTGTCCCTGAAAAAGATGATGATGTATTAGCCATGAATAAAAAATGTCCAAATTATGATAAAGAGTATGAAAAAGCTATCCGTTCTTCTGAATACAAGAGTCAACTCAGTCGTTTTCAGACTCTTATGAAGTAAGTTATTGACACTTTTATTTTATTAATAATTGTGATTTAATAAGTGGTGCTATACTGATATTATTATCAAAAAAGTAAATTAAATTTATAGAAAATAAAATTGTATTTATGATACTCATTCACTTGTATATTTATATTATTATGATATGTGTAAGAGTTTAACTTTAAATCCTTGTATTATTTTAAGCCATTATAATAATATATTATTATAAATTAATATATTATTAATTAGTATAAACTAAGAATAATATTACTAAGATAATCAAGAATGTATTTTTTATTGTTTTTTTTTTTAATTTACTAAACTGAATTATTTAACAAACTATAATGTAGAATAGGTTAGGATATCAAATTATATATTTACATAAATAGAAGATAGAGTCTTTAAAACTATTTGTAAATACATAAATTATTCAAAATAATTATTTTCTAGTAAAGAGTAGTTGCTAGTGAAAGTAAGTCATTCAAATAATTATCTAGATCTAGTTTAAATTAACTGTTAAAAATTATATATTAATCTAGGTCTTGAGGTATTTATTTGTTTTATTTTAGTGCGGTTATTCATCTAGTTCACTATTATGCCTAATCTGTTATACTCCTTATAGAGATAATAAGTATTGAAGAATAGTTTATAACTGTTATTATATATATTTTTTTTGATGTGATCTTTAATCAAACCATGCTCTTTGTCACACCATTCACCTAACTCTGTGTCATCATATACACTCAATAATAGTTAAAAGGATAAATTATTGAACAATTAATATGAGTCATAACTCATAAGAAATGAAGAATTGTTTCTTTCAACAATCCTCTGCAACAAAACCAGAAAGAAGATGACAACAATGAACAATTTAAAAATTGTACTTGGACATTGTAATAATTGTAATTAGCTTACTAATTTGGTCTATGTAGCATTCACATCTAGTTGTGCTTGCAGTAAAATGAATCTAGGACAGGATTTAGACATCCTGGTGTACAGTTGGGACACTATTTGAAATATTAGCAATACCTTAGGTCTTTGTGATAACCTTAGCTAGGATATGGTTTCAATTTTTTTCATATTATATATATTTATAGAAATTGTATGCAGGTGAGTTACCTTATATCCTTACAAACATTGATATATGAAACCCCAAGGACAAAACTGCATACAAAGTCACTTAAAAATGGGGCATTGATAAACAAAAAAAAAAGAACTAGAACATCACAAGTTGTGTGTGAATCCAAACTTGCTTGTAACATAAGCTTGATCTTTTAAATGTGTGGTACCCGTGGCATTTATATTGTTTTCAGTGACTCATGTAATGTCACAATAGCCGAAAAGTGAGCACTTTAGCGCCCTTTTCTTGAGGATATTTTTAGGATTCTGATTGTGTAACTTGGGTTTTTATATATCATGCTCACAAAGCAGATATAAAGTTAAGCATAAAATCTCTGATTTCTGAGCAAATTTTCTGATACAAATTATAATTTTATGCAGATTTTACTAATAATACAATTTTTATGTTTCTTCTTCTTCTTCTTCTTTTTAATGTAATGGCTCCACCGTTTTCCAGTGATTATGCCAATGTCAAGTGTTTATTAATTTTTGACGATACAGATGCCAAAAGACAAATTCCGTTTACCTGGACAATGACAGATGAGAGAGGTTAAGCAAGAAAGAAAGAGAAAAACAAAAAAGAGATGGAAGAATGATAGAAATAGTGAAAGCTGTAGTTGAATATCAAAAAAAGAAACAAAGGAAAATAATTACAAAGCAAGATAGCTCTGACCACATAATTAATTACTATTTAGATAAAATTAGCCAGCACCAATAACTACTTATTGTATTTACATATAAATATAAAGTTATTATACTGATAGAACAAGGGTGTCAGTATAAATACATGTAGCAAGTAGTGTGTAAAGTTATAGATAAATATTATTTACTTTAATAAATTTACATAAAATGTATATATGGGGTGTGAAAACACGAGTTAGTAAAAACATTAAATTGACCGGCCGTGGAAAGTTCTGGGGTAACATATCATACATGGGGATGAGTATTCTAGGGCAGTTTAAAAAGATGTGGTCTAAAGTGCCTTCATCCAGTCCACATTCGCAAAGGGAATGATCTCGTACACGTATTTTAGCCAAGAATACCGGGGAACACACATGGCCCAATCGCAAACGAATTATTGCAGAAGTTTCCTTCTTGCCTATATTCCGGAAAGTGAAAAACCAAGGTTTATGAGGAATAGTGGGTTGAAGAGAACCATAGCGGATGCCTTTGACGGTTCGACTGCGCTGCCAGCAATTACTCCATGATGACATAAGGTCAGCTGTAGACAAACACAACATGTCATGTGGAAAACAATTGTTGTGAGATACCATTCCAGAGGTTATAGCGTTACGGGCACATTGGTCAGCTGTTTCGTTACCTAATATACCGCAATGGCTAGGAATCCAAGCGAGCACCACTTGAAGACCAGCAATATAACATTGACGAAGTGAGTCCCTAATTTTGAGGGTTATATAAGTAACTTGTTTATGGAAAGGATGTTTGAGGATATCCTGAAGAAGACTAAGAGAGTCTGAAAAAATTATACACCTGTGTAGTTCATGAGAAAGAACATAATCAATAGCTTCTAGGACTGCTATAGCTTCTCCTGTGAATATAGATGTTAGAGGTGGGCATTTAAAACTGAGAATTATTTTGTACTTTGGAATCCACACGGCCGCACCCACAGCGTGATCTGCAGACATTTTCGAAGCATCTGTATACATAGTGATCCAACCGTTCCAACTTTCTGACAGTATGCTACTAAACTGTGCATTAGCATCTACGTCATTTTTATGGATACCAAAATTTAGAATTACATTAGGTTTGAAGATCAAAGACGCGTAATCAAATAAATAGAGGATATGGGGGCTAGTACGAAATACTGGGGGGAGAAACTGTAATTTTCGGAAACTGTTAATCAAGGGGGGGGTAGTTTTGTTAGACCAGTACCTGGAGTTAAGAATTAATTGGGATAAATTGTTAAGTTTATCATATAAAGGATGACAATCATTTTGGAGAATTTTATATAAAAAACGATCGCTTAAGTATTGTCTTCGAAGGAAAAGAGGAGGGTCTGAGCACTCAACCTGAAGGGCATTGACAGGAGAAGATTTCATTGCACCAGTTATTATGCGAAGGGATTTGGCTTGTATTTTGTCTAATATAGTAAGTGCAAGTTTATTACATGGTTCGAGTACAAAGCAACCGTAATCAAAATGACTACGTATAATGGCATTATACAGTAGTTTCTGACTGTAAGGGTGGGATCCCCAACGGACACCCGAGACAGCCCTTAGGACATTGATGCTCTTTTCACACTTGTCACTAATATATTTTAAATGGGGTACACCTGTCATTTTGCTATCTAGAATCACACCTAGAAATTTAGCCTGATTTTCGATACTAATAGGTTCGCTATCGACAGATATCGAAATAGAGGGATTACTTCTCTTGCGGGAAAATATTACAGCCTTACACTTAGGAATAGAGAGACTAAGGCAATGTTCATTCAGCCACTGATTTAAATAGTATAAAGCAGCATTTAATTTATTTGCAGCATCGATAAGACATTTAGAAGATGAATATAGGGCAATATCATCTGCAAATTGCAAAACATTTCCAAAACAATTGACAGAATGTTCTAAATCAGCTGTATACACATTATAAAGAATTGGACTAAGTACAGAACCTTGCGGGAGGCCCTTCCATACAGTTCTAGAGGCGCATACGGAGCCATGAGCATTAAAAACAACCGAGCGACCCATATAAATGTTAAATATGAAATTAATCATCCTCGGCGGAATACTCAGCTGTAGCAATTTCTGCCTGAGTAGGGGAAGATGAACATTATCATAAGCGGAGCTAACGTCTAGGAAAGCTCCAATGACGTGCTCTTCACGAGTGAACGCTATGCGAATATCAGTAGTGATAATGCTCAGATTGTCCATAACGCTTCTGCCACGCCTAAAGCCGAACTGAGATTTAGCCAGATGTCCTCTGTTCTCTAAAATCCATTCTAATCTGTTCTTTATAAGGTGTTCCATAATTTTGCATAGGGTTGATGAGAGGGCTATTGGTCTATATGAAGAAGGAAGATTGGGGTCCTTTCCTGGTTTGCAAATAGGAATGATTATTTGATTCTTCCAAGAATCAGGTACTATACCATTGAGGAAGAATTGATTTAAAATGCTTAGAAAGTATATTTTGGAATTTGGAGAAGAATTAATAATAAAAGAATAGGGAATGCCATCAATACCAGGAGTAGAATCGTGAAGCTTATCTAGGATACAGCAAAGCTCTTCGAAAGTAAATGGATCATTAAATTTATCAGAAGCCAATGAGGGAAGAAGAGGAGGAAAACAATCCTCAGAAGGGACAAAAGGCGGAGCAATATTATTAATAAATTGGGGGAGCCAAATGTCTATGTTATTGGAGGATAAATTAAAAGAATTGTTTAAGGAGCCCCGGAAGGACTTTATCCTTCTCCAAACCAAAGCAGATGGGGAACGCGGAGAAAGCGATTCGCAAAACTTTGACCAGCCCTGAGCTTTCTTTTTAGCTAATATGCGTTTCGATTTAGCAGAAACTTTTTTAAAAGTCAAAAAATTTTGTTGTGACATATCTGTTACAAATGTAATTTCAGCCTCGTTACGCAATTTCACAGCTTCTGAGCATTCAGCATCCCACCACGGAGGGGACGGCATTTTACCACATGCTGAATTTTTAGTAGGGATAGATACATCTGCTGCTGTGATAAGGGCAACGCAAAAATTATTATAAGTTGTTATAAAATTCGAACTTGGTGTATGTGTATTAAAAGAAATAAGTTCATCTAGTTTGAGACCAAAAGTATCCCAATTAGCTTTAGATAATCTATATTTTAATAAAGGGGTAGAAGTAGGGCTTGGGGAGAAAGAATTACGCCAAATTGACAACAAGGGCAGATGGTCACTTCCGAAAGAGAGAGGAAGAGTAGACCAAGATATAGAAGGACATAAAGCAGGAGAAGCGAGAGTTAGATCCACTGCACTAGGATTTTGAGCGGGGGAAACTCTTCTTGTTGGCGACCCATCATTCAGCAGACAAATATTCAAGTCGTCGAATAGGTCAAGCAGGGAAGTCGAAAGGGCGTCATTACAAGCTGACCCCCAAAGTGTATGATGAATATTAAAATCTCCCATGATGATAAGGGGATGAGGTACTGCCATCAAAAGCCTTCGAATATCATTAATTATATTTATGTTGGGATGGGGAATATATAAAGAAATGAATGATACATTTAGGGCTCTAACACCAACTATATGAAAAGAGGAATTATGGAGTGGGAAAGCAATTTGTGAGAAGACTACAGATCTTTTAACGAGAATGGCACAACCAGCCCATCCATCATCCCTGTCATCCCTAAGACAGGAATAGCCCGGCAGTCTGAAGGGAGAGCCAGGTCTAAGCCAAGTCTCCGAGATGGCAAAAACGAGGGGGCTGTGTTGATTGATGAGGTGGATAATTTCGTTTTTTTTGTGGCGGATGTTCCTACAGTTCCATTGTAGGAGACTGTTGGCCATTTTGGAGCTTAAAATTATGGAATAATTGTTCTAATAAATAAGAGACCTTGGGAGGAAGGGCATCGCTGAATTTGAAAGCTATATTTAGAAGGGCAGACAGGAGTAGCTCAATAAGATTTTCATTGGGGGAGGGAGAGGGACAGGACGGCATGCGTTGGGATGAATCCGAAACTTCTTGAGAGGAGATGGCACAGCCATTAGGCATAAACGTTTTAGGGGTTTGGGTTATATAATTGTGGCTTTTAATGTCATAACTTTGAGGAGCAGGACGATTAGGTCTAATATTTGGTTGACGTTCAATATGGATGGATGGACGACGTTCAATATGTACCTGTTTTTGTGTTTGGAACTGGAAAGAGGAAGTAGTAGAGGAGGTGGCATGTTTAGTAGGGCTTGGGTTGGAAGGTTTTGTAACGTCAGCAAATGTCTTACGGACTGGACGGAATCTTGGGGATGCCTCTGAAAAGGAGATGTTCTCCTCCGACATTACCAACTTAATGGCCTTTTGCCGCAAATGTTCAGGGCAATTAGGGAATGTAGCCATGTGTGTACCCGAACAGAGTAAACAAGAAGCTTCGTTTGTGGGAATCATACAAGTAGAACCTCTATGATCCCGTGCACAACGATAACATCTTGGAGGTGACCTACACTGAGACGCAACGTGACCAAAACGACAGCACTGGCGGCACTGGATAGAAGGCAGGTGGTATAGTGAGACTGGCATTGAAGTGTTAAAACAAAACACTTTATCAGGGAGAACGTTTCCTCTGAAAGTTAAAACTACAGTTGTAGATGGAGACCATTGAATTATATCATCCCTTATTGTTTTTCTATTAAGTCGACGAGCTTTAATAACTTCACCGCAACCGTCTTGGTATCTTAGGCCCAAGATAAAATCATCTAGTGACCAATCTGTAGGCACATCCCGCACCACACCCAAACGGCATAGTTGGAAGTGAGGATAATTGGCCACCAGATTGTTCTCTGTTAAAAATTTTGATGAAGCAAAATTATTGGCTGACTCGGCAGAACTGAAAGATACAGAAATTTTGCTACGGCCAACCGTTTTAATGCTGCCTGGAACAATGTCAGGTACATTATTCTGGAAGAGGATTTTTGCTATTTTCAGTACCTGGATGGGGGTGTTTAATTTTGTGCAAATGTGAATAGTAAAGGGACCCTTATCTGAGGAATTATATTCAAATTTCTTTTCATAGTCACTGCACGTATAAACCTCTTGGATAGATTCGGCCGGTGATTTCGTTTTTTTTGGAATTTCTTTATGTGGACTTATATGCCGTTTAGTGGCCTTTTTTGATGGACCAAAGGAGTCATCGGTACCGCCACCACCCCCGTCCGGAGGTTTATCATCTTCTAACTCCATGTTAAAAGATGATAAAGAAATTTAATACTAACCAATACGCTCACAACACAATACACACACACACACACACAAATTATAGACAACAAAACAAAAAAAAACTAATTAAGTGGTTTAGAGAAACTTAGAAAAAATTAATTAATGTAAAGATTCCGCAAACACGTAGTTAACCTCTCGCTGTCAACCGGGAAAAAAAACAATTTTTATGTTTTAAAGTTAAATTGGTTTTTGTCTTCGGTACTTATAAATGGGATTAAAAATTCAAGAGTTTAAACTGGCATAAATGGCAAATTGCTATATAATTTGCTATAGTTACAAGAGAATGTAATAAATAGCTATCTTAACTTTTAACAGTGACACCAGACTTATAAGTATTATGTTTTAACATAGGTTTGGTATGTATATTATCATTAGTATAATGGTAATTTATTCTAGCTTTTATAGATCAAAATGTGTTGTTTTATCCCTACTCATTGACATTCTGTTTCAGTTACCTATCTGCTCACACCGGGATGCCCATAAAGAACTTCGCAGACATCAATGACATCTATAGCACTTTGTACATTGAGTCTCTGTATAATTTTAGCCTGCCTAATTGGACTCAGTCCGTATTCCCAAATAAGATGTTCGAGCCAGCTTGCTATAGGTATAATTACGCTTAACGCCTATTTATTATTTGGAATACTTTTTTTTATTAATATTTTCAATTGTAATTTCAGCTTCGTTGTGCCAACTATGACTCCTTTGTTGGCTCGACTTAAGATCGCGCCTTTCCTGCAACAAGTCATTAATTCTATGATGTACATAATATCCAACGAAAGTTTGGGAACGAACTTCACCCAACCGCGTCTTGCTATTTACAGCGGCCACGACCTCACTATCGGAAATATCCTTAACTCTCTAGGCATGTTCGACGGCAAATGCCCACCATACACCGCCACCATCTTCATGGAACTGATCAAGGGTTAGATTCATTTTGATTCGCAACAAATTTGCGTTATGTCATTCCCTCTGGATTGGTTTAAAATTTGCTGTGCGATTGTTAGTGTATAGTTTAAATGTTTGCTATAATTTGCGCACTGATAAATAATTGAAATTATGTGCATTACAAATTGCATAGGTTAGAGCTTGCTATGAATGATTGAAGCGTTTCGTTAAAAACATATTTTAGAAGCATAGCATTTTTAAAATGGGATATTTTTCTTGTTTTCTAGTGAAAACTGGCTACGTCATCCGCATTTCTTACCGCAACTCAACGAAGATCGTCGAGCCGTATGTCCTAATCATTCCGAAGTGCGGCAAGGAATGCCCCATCGAACGATTCAACCGGCTTTACCGCGACTTTATCACTCTCAACTGGAACCTCGAATGTGGCAACAAGCCGGTAAGTGAATTTCACTCATGCAATTTTAATAAGAGATTGCACTAGTTCATTTTAAAGTATCTAATCGTTTTGTGTTTTGAATTTCCTTTCTTTTACATCAAATTCCATCTCATTGTATTTCCGTCGTCATTGCCAATATTTTATTTGACCATATTTCAACTTTCATTTGTATGTAGAATGCTGAAAATTTGTATAGATTTTACTTTTTTTTTTCCAAGTTTAATTTATTTTAATTATTTTCTAAATACGCATGGATTTTTTTTATTTTTACCTAATTTGAGTAATAGTGGAGCTTGTGCTTCTATCCTGCACATATTCCCATATTGTATTTTAAGTTTAATACCACAAATATAATTAAGTATACCTTTAATTTTGACATCATTTCACGAGTTTCTCGTTGTCTCTCCTCATCGTCATAATTATTTTCACGTCTGAGTGGATAAATTTTTAATAGGATATGATCACAAGCAATCTATCAATTCCTGAAATAATATTATTATCTTTACTTTTTTATGTATTTTAAGTAATAATATTTCCTTTTTTTTACAGTTCCCCTCGGTGTTTGGAGTATCGTTCTTTGTCGTTATGATTCTTTTTTTTGGGGTTTATTTCATGCAAAAAATTCGCGTGAAAGGCAAAACCAGCGGGTAACTCATTTGTAATAACCTAAAAGTGTGAGATGTTTAATATTTTCCCCTTTGCAATAACACATATTGATTAATCAATCACAGTCACCGGACTAAATTTAAATTTTTTGTCAATAGAGTCGCGATCCATATTCAATGTTTAATACCATTGACAGAAGTTCTAACAGCACGTAATCGTGAATCATTCTTCAAAAAATGATAGCAGAAAGTACTAGTCAAATTGACGAACGTACTGAGTACATATTGCAACTACGGCTTGTTCAAAATTCCGTTAACACTGCTGTCACGCAATTGCATGAGTACTTACTATGGGCGTATACAGAACATGAAATTTTTTGCAATTATTTTTAGTACTTATGTTTCATGTTTCGCTTTGTATGTATACCTTTGCCGAGGAACGAGATGTGTGTTACCCCAGCGAACGAAGGCAATAATATGAGGCACTCGTATGTCAGTTGGTACCATCGCTGTAGGACCATACATCCAGTTACTCTTTGCCGCCTCACTGATATGTTTTATTTGTGCAAGTCTAATGTGGTGAAAATTTATTTTGCAGGACCAACTCTGGGTATTCACGCGTTTCATTTACAGGTGGCTCTTCTATTACGACTATCGTACAATCTGGTCGTATTTAACTCATTATCTGTTCGTTATCTGCGTGAATTTGTCTCTGGTGAAAATTTTTTGCCATCTTCGATATGGTTATTGCGATGTCTTTTAAACATCTCCACAACGATGACTTGGATTCGTAAACCCGGTAAATCGATTGCTTAATACATGCATAATAAGCATGTATCATAATCGTATGTAGTAAAATTATTATAACCATTTAAAAGTTACCGGTAGTAGTTAGAACCTGTGGACATCTGAGAAATTATAGATATATTTGTTTGTTAGACGACACTCATATATCGTTACAAATGGGTGGATTATCTTAATACATTTGACTTGGACATATTTGTTTTTAATACTCTTTTGAGGTGCATCCAGAAGGAGTGTTAGAAGATCTTCTTTAATAGTTTTGTATACTCTGTTATATTCTTAAGTTTTTCATGAATTAGTACAAGTTGTATAACAAACATATCTGTATACTACTCGAGCTCTGTCGATTGGTTATATCACTTTTCTATGAGATATACAAATGCTAATTTACCGTACAGTCGGTAGTTTGTCTCAGAGGTTCACCGGGATTTTTCGTCTGTACCTATAGGGGCTTTCATTTGTATACTAAGCATATGATGTTTCGGGAGTGGATGGGCAAGGGATGTTAGTTTATTGATCCCATAGTTTTGCAACTAAAAGACTTGGTGTTTGATATTATTTACTTCATTGTTGTTGTTTTCACCTTAAGTTATGTACGTTATGACATGTTCTGTATTTTTTTTTTTTTTTTTTTTTTTTTTTTTTTATTCTGTATAGTGTTAAAATTGCTCAAATAAATGTTACGGGTTCACAGTTAAGAATTATTCTCCTAAGGATACAATATTTTCTTATTATTTTACTATTTAGAGGGTATGTGAGTAGGAACTTTCGAACGATAATTAGGCGTGTACCAAATCGTGTAAGGTGCACCTAATTAAATGTAAGGCCTTGTTTGTGGAGAATGTAACGTTTTTTACTATCATCATTAGTAATTAATGAAAGTCCATTTTAAGTACAGTACTATTTGATACGTGTTTAAGAACGTATTGCTCAATAGCATCAGTGTTGGGCAAAAGTTAATTGACGATTAATTCATTGTTAATTGCTGCCACTGCAATTAACAATTAATTAATCGTGATCAATTGTTATTGTGAAAATGACAATGAACAATTAATTAATTGTCAATTGCAGTGACAATTGTTAATTGTTAGTTCAATTAACTTTTGCCCAACACTGAATAGCATAATCTTCAATGTGAATTTTAACATGGTTGTTATATTATATACTATTCCAGTAGTGAAAATTTCGAGACATGTATTACTTAATGTAGCAGTCATTTTTTGCGATGAGTATTAAAACTTAATCTTGTAGTTTTAGCAGTAAGTTGTCTTAATGATTGATATGAAAAATGGTTTCTCGGTCAATATAAAGGATTTCATTAATTTCCTACGTGTAAATTTAATTTGTATGAGTTAAAGTTGCTGGACTGATTGAGTTCCTAATTTCACTGTGAGTAGTAATTTCAAACTTCATTTTCCTCGAAACAATCTTAATATACTATTTATAATAATATTATAGTTGTAGAGAAAAGTATTCATATTTTATTAACCTAAACACACAATTTGAGTTGTGACTTCAGTATACCACATCGTGTGTTCTTCGCCGTCATAAAAAGTTGATATTTTTTTGTGATTTTATGACATCGTGTATTTCTAAGAGTATACATATATAACCTTAGATATGTAACCTTTGTTTTAATCATTATCTTGTTTTAAAATATTAGGGAGGGCAAAATTTTGATGAATATATTGAATAGGGATAAATGCTTGACGGAAAGCTGTAGTTACCATTGCATGGTCCTATAGAGCGAAGAATGAAAGACTGAAGTAACAATTTTATACGACTTGTTATGACAGTCGATAAAAAATACATTATATATTTTTTATAACATAAACAACGACAAAATTGTCGCAAAAATTTAAAAAATGTTTTGTTAATTATTATTTTTTACAAATAAAAGCACAATATCCAATTGTACGGTATCCATGTATTAGCCACTAGATCAAACAATACATCCGGCTTGTCTTTACATAATCTATTCTTATATAAACTTCTATATTTTTTCTCTTTCCACTAGGTTAAAATCCGTTAATTAGTTTTTAGTTAAATCGTTTGTATTATATACTTAATTTTTATGCGGTATATAGCTTAGTCTGTTTGGTTTTCTTAGAATCACATGCTTAACCAAAGACATTAAACTGTATACCGGTGATACAATTTCCGAGATCTCATTGGGGAGTTTGTAACAAGGCAGGCGATGCATTTAAACATATTTTGCTTTATATGTGTAGCAAATAGTGTGTCCATGACACTTAGCTTAAAAGGTAAATTGCATGATATGAACGTAAGTTAATTGTTGTATACCGCAACGTTTTAGACTAACAATATATTATTAATGTTGTATTCAATAATTGATATTCCTATGTATTTTTAATCAGTAAGTTCCCGAAAAAAAATTGCCAAAATAATATCTATATCGAGTGTCACTTTTGTCTTAAAAATTGGTCGGCCAGTCCTTTACTACTACACATATTACATTTTCAGTTTGACTATAGATACATGTTGTGAATCAAAGCCTTTTGGCAAAACTGTGTAATTCATACTTGTACCTACAAGATATACCTACTCTTTATTGTATCTCAATGTGGAAAAATAAAGTTATTGCTAGCAGAATGTATTCTTTTATTCATATTGGTACCTACAGTTTCGTCTACCTATCCTTTTTATTAATATACCATTGTTAGAAACATATTAAAATACTCAGCCTATCGCCGTCCACTGCTGAACGTAGGCCTCCCCAAGTAGGCGCCAACCATCCCGGTCTTGAGCAGCCCTCATCCATCCGCTACCCGCCACCTTTCTCAAGTCGCCGGCCCTCTTCCATTTTAGGGTGCTAATCTTGCGGGCAATGTCAATGACTCCGGTTCTCTGGCGTATGGCTTCATTACGAATTTTAAATAAACATATTATTATTTAACTAGTGGACCCGACAGACGTCCTGTGCACAATTTTAAATTCAAAAATTATTATTTTTTCCAATCTAAACCATTCTCAAATCAACCTGAAGACACACAAAAAAAAACATCTGCCTTCTTTTGAACAAAGAAAATGAATTGTTTAAGATTTTGGAGTTATGTTCTGATATGCGAAAAATTAAAATCCCAGAACTCGATCACAGCGCCACCTATCGGGTCCAATTTCAAATCTAAGTTTAAGAAATCAATTAAAGATAAGCTTTACAAAAAAGAATACTATAAAATCTCAGATTTTGTTGAAGATAATAATCCCTGGGAGTAAGTAAATTGATCGGAGTTTTGTTTTGTTGCTACAGTTTGTATCGTTATGACATGTATAATGTAAAATAGAAATATTGTTTTTTAGAAAAAGAAAATGATATCGTGTTGCTAAGGGAGGTTCTTGCCGTTTCTTCTCCACAGCTATAATACGTTTCGAAGCGGTAATAGTTTAAAAAAAAAATTAAAGATGTGTAAAATTGACGATTCAAAAGAACTTATAAAAGGCTAGTTGAAGATAATTTGAATTTGAAAAATCATTCTCGAATCTACCTGAAGATACACAGAAAATTTCATTAAAATCGGTCCAGCCGTTAAAAATTAAAATCCCAGAACTCGATTACAGCGCCACCTATCTGGTCCAATTGCAAATCTAAACAATTTACGAATCCACTTGGATACATAGAAAATTTCATTAAAATCGGTCCAGCCATTAAAAATTAAAATCTCAGGCATATCCGTTTGTTCATCGACCTAACTATAAAATGAGAAACTTAAAACCTTACAATGAGAAGCAAACCAACTCATCTTTAAATTTTCCTTGGATCTAATCGTTGCGTGAATCACATTACTCAACAGTTTTTCAAATTTGCTAGAACAGTTTATATGGGAAAATGAAATTGCTGTTTTTACTATCTTCCTCGCAATTTTGCAATAATTTCTCACCGCCTATAACCTTCCCTGGACTACGACAAACATTTCAAAACCAAAATCAGCTAAATCGGTCCAGCCGTTCTCGGGTTTTAGCGAGACTAACGAACGGCGATTCATTTTATAGTCCGGTCAATTTAGACCAAAAAATGAGAGTGAAGTTACATAAAGTCCCAACAAGCTGAATTTCTGTGAAATTGTTCAAAACATAATTATAAACAATGTCTAGAAGTTCCCCATCATTCCCGTGTAAGGAAAAAATTTTATTCAAGGTCAAAGGTCTTAAAAATTGGTTTTTCGCGATTTTCAGCAAAACGGTAAGTTTTATCATAAAAGTACTTCAGACAAAAATTGTAGATCATAAAATTATCTATAAAAAATGTATCAATACTTTTTTTCTTACGAGCCACCGTTTCTGAGATATAACGATTCAAAAAGTTATAAAAGTTGTTATCGTCATAATATCGACCCCTTCCCGCCAAATTATCGTAAGCGACACTTTTTCGAAAATGCGTTTTTCATCGAAACTACTACTTTAAGCCGTAACGGACCCACCCCTGTCGAAATTTTCCCAAAAAAGAAAATCGTTATAAAGTTATAGCAAGTACCAAAATTATCGTGAACACATATTTTCTTAAAACTTTATCGTAAGCGACACAAGCGTTTTCTTCTTACGTGCCTTGCGATAGATTTTTTGTAGCGAAAACGATCCTATTTGTTTACTGAAGATGATCAAATTCATATTTTTTAAACTATTGGGGATTAGGGTGTGATAAAAGACAAAAAAATCCTTTTGAGAAGAGAGGAAGGGTGTGAGAGAAGGAAATCCTTCTGTCAGGTACTAAAGAGAAAAAAAACTTCATTTTATGTATGACATGGTGGCGTTGCTGTATATACCTACATTTCAACACCTCGATTTACCGATAGTGGCACCGCTGGAGAGACTCTAGCACATCCCAGGTTTCGATCGAATCAAAGGCTTTCTCATAGTCCACAAACTCTAAACAAAGCGGCAAGTTATATTTCTCGTTTTTTTGTATAACTTGCCGAAGCGTATGGATGTGGTCTATAGTGCTAAAGCCATTTCGGAAACCGGCTTGTTGGGGAGGCTGGAAGTCATCAAACTTTCGTTCGAGACGATTTGTGATGACCCTCGGAAACAACTTATAAACATGGCTCAGGAGCAAGATGGGCCTATAGTTCTTCAGCAAAGTGTTATCGCCTTTTTTGAAGAACAGTACGACCACACCCCTGCTCCACGCCTCTGCCGTTGAGCCCTGGAGGAGAACGGAATTGAAGAGCCTTTGAAGGACTTCAAGTATCGGCGTTCCGCCCGCTTTCAGAAGCTCTGAAGTGATTCCGTCCTCACCGGCGCCTTGTTGTTTTTAAGTTGCCTCAGGGCCATCTCAATCTCACACAGGCTGATGTACGGGATATCATCGCTAAAGTGTTGGATCAACTCGACTCTCGGCTCTTCAGCCGAGCTAACAGTCAGTTTGGGAACCGAGGTGTAAAGCTGTTCATAGAACCTCTCGATCTCCCTTAATACTAGAGGTATTAACACACACTCGTCGACACTATGCGGCCGTCGTCCGTCTTCAGCCTAGACAACTGTCTTTGCACAATAGATAAGTCTCTTGCAAACACTTTGGAGCCTCCGTGCCCCTCAATAGTGTCTTTGATGCTCACAGTATTGCGTGCACGGACATGGTGTCGCAAGGACTTCCAAATCCATCTATTAAGCCGACGATATGCTTCAGCGTCATCGGAAGACTGCAGTGCCATAGATCGACGTTCGGCCATGAGGTCAAGAGTGTGGACCGAGAGTTTTTGTGGTCTATCTCTACGGCGAGATCTAAAACATCTACTTAGATCCCACCGTATGGACAGCTTCTACCAAACCGCTGTTTAGCTCGTCCACTGCAACGTTTGTTTTAAACAATCAAAGCGATTTGACAGCTCAAGTTGAAAGCTCTCGGGGTTTTGAATACAGGCGCGAGTAGGTTGAAGCAAAGACTTCATCAGGCGACGCCTTTCTAATTGGACATTGATATTCAATGAGCCTCTAACCATTCGGTGATCACTGCCGGTTTTCACCCTCAAATCAATTCAAATCACCTCACATCCAAATGTTTAATATAAATAAATATATTTTGCAATTATAATATGGCTTTTTCATTTAAAACCTATTTAAAATGTATATTTATTTATGAAATAGAGTTTCTTAAACATAGTAATGTTAACAGATATTGTTATCGTAAACGCCAAAATAACCTTGGTTTATGACAGCAAAAATAATGTAAGCGCCATAAATAGCTTAAATATTAATTATTTTTGTTTATTTTTCATTTATATATGTAAATATCTAAAAAATATTCATGTATGTAAAATTTTAATTTACTGGCACATTTCTGTTTAAAAATATTTAAAAAAAACCTTCTCCTGTAAAATTTGGTTTTTGTCGGTTACGCTAAAACGGCGGTAAGGGCTCGATATGCATGAGTACGCCACGTATATACATCTAGAGTTGTTATATTTTATAATATATATATATATATTAAATGTTTAAATATTTTTCTATCGGTCATTGTAACTTATACTTACAATATAAAATATACATAAGTTTTAACTATAAGAATATCAGGTAAAATGAAACCCAGTCCCTTAATCTTTAAGCCAGTCTAACTTCGAGACATTTGTCTCTTGTTCTATTGTGTGCGTGGCTAGGGTCTTATACCTGCTATAATAAATGAAATACCGTTAGTCTTGAGCGTCACTCATAACTGGCTGTGATACGACATCTGCATTTTACAGGAGGGGTAAAACAGCAGTTTTCAAAATGTTTGAAAAACAAGATTTAATTCAATGTGCTGAAGTTTTTAAAAAGAGTAATTCAACTCAACAAGAAGTTATTACCAACGGCATCCGCTTTCTTCTTTCTATGTACGGAGCTCCTAAAAAAACTACCTGTTTAGATAAGCATCGATATGCATGTTTCGTTAAAAATACTAAAAATAAAAAACAAGTTCAATTAGCTTGTCTTCCTCCAACCTCAGTTGCTGCTCACCAACATCTTTTTCGAGTATATTACCAAGTTCAAGTGTGGCTTACAGACCCTACAGACTGGGGTTGGAAGTTGGTCAACAATATATTAGAGCCAGTTCAAACTTTACTTCCACCTGCGCAGGAAAAACTGCTGAACAATATTTTTTGGAACTGCAAAAAGGGATGCAGTGCTAAATGTGTTTGCAAAAAAATCGGACTATCTTGTTCTTTGGCATGCACAAATTGTCAAGGCCGGTCGTGCTCTAATATTGAATCACAAACATTGGAGGATTCGTTTGACTCCGACGAAGTATCATGCGATACATCGCTATTGACGCAATTATGACGATAACAACTTTTATAACTTTTTGAATCGTTATATCTCAGAAACGGTGGCTCGTAAGAAAATAAGTATTGATACATTTTTTATAGATAATTTCATGATCTACAATTTTTGTCTGAGGTACTTTTATGATAAAACTTACCGTTTTGCTGAAAATCGCGAAAAACTAATTTTTTTGACCTTTGACCTTGAATAAAAAAAATTCCTTACACGGGAATGATGGGGAACTTCTAGACATTGTTTATAATTATGTTTTGAACAATTTCACAAAAAATCAGCTTGTTGGGACTTTATGTAACTTCGAATGTCTAAATTGACCGGACTATTAAGTATATATATAGAAGATAATTAGAAACAATACTTAACACTTCCAAAAAATTGCAGTGTTCACTAACGGAGAACTACACATTTTCCCTTATTATTTGCCAGTTTCTTCTTTGAGATTCTCTTAAAGTAATAGAAGTAACCTTGGCAACTTACACCTATACATTCCACTTTAGTTGCACGTGTCTACTAATGTTGTACATAGACGACATAATTTTTTTTTATATTTATAATCTTATAGTCTAGAATTCTTCACCCTTATATCTGAAAGATGCGGGAAATCGTATTTCTACCGTTCACGTTTCCTAAAATGTCCTGCGAAAACAAGGATGAGCCTATTGTAGAATGCCAGGCACAATTTCAAGACTCCGAAGTCCTATCGAGGTTTTTTCAACAGAACCAATAATATAACTCGATCTAGGAACTCAGGCTTCGCTATTAAGCCACAAGGTTAAAAAGCAGGCTAATCTGAAGTAAGTCGTCTAGTACCATTTACCATTTTTTTTATGTCAGTGAACACACAATAAGTATTCGTCAGTTTGTAAAAAACAGTATGATGATAGTATTTATGTGTTTAGTATCTCAGGCCTATTTTCCTTGAATCTATTAATTAACTTATGCTATAGTCTAAAGATTTAAAAAAATTTAATACAGGATTCGAACAGTTAATTATAGATTAGACTTGGACGTAAAAACTATTTTTATTGTATGCATACGTCGTCTAAAGCTGGTAACATTCTTACTACGAATGTAGCGCCGCTCTCACGACAACTATTTAAGGTGCAAAAAATTATACTTGTAGTAGTTATTCACCCTATAATTTTTAGCTTTCACGAATATCGGATGTTGTAAATGCAAGATTACACTGTCATACAATTGCGTTTGATTAATTACGTATATTTATGCATATCTTAAAAGACATAGATCTGCAATAGAGAGCATTTATTTACAACTACAGTAATGATTAATTAATCACTTTAACAAGAATTTACGAGGTGCAGTGTGGTAAAATGATTCCATTACTATTAAACCGAGATTGTGACAACATTACAAATGAATGATTATAATTTTTGAGAACCACAAAAAATAATTTTGATAACTCTTAACATTTGTGTTGCTTAATTAATCTTAATTGTTTTTTGAACATGTTAGATGTGAAAATACTGCCTACTAATTCATTTGAAACCACGAGCAATATGTTAATGTTCATTATGGATGCCAGCGCTAGGCTAAATTAAAGAATAGTCTTAAAAGACTATTATTCTGAACGGAAAAAATAAAAACATGAAGAGAGAACCTATTTGTCAAAAGAAAATATAAGTGATTCGAGTGAGTGATTTTTTTACAAATTCTTATTTTTGCGTGATAAAATTCGTTTTATAAACATTGTATTAATTTAAAAAGACGTTTCATAGAATGTTTGTTTTGAGACTGGTGTCATACTTGTGTTGCAATCAGTGTGTGTGTTATTGATGTGTTTACGGTGCGTTTTACAATTGTTGGTCACGTCTCTCCTTCATTTAGCTACTCTTGCGTCGTTTTGGAATGATAAATATTTTATAAAACAATTACGTGTATAAAAAACAACTTGTTATTTTGATATTTATATGAGAATCAATATAACACAGTCCGCAGTTCACAGTAACATCAGTACTGACATTTATCGACTTACGAAACGTTGTTTAACTAAGTATATTAAAAATGTATGCGATAAGAACAAATTAATTTGTTCTTTTAAATAGTTTTTAGTCCAAAATAAACGTTTTCCGCAAAATTGGTGACTACCGGTAGGTCATCTTCAGCATAACAATCAAATTCATACGAGAAGGTTGGTGGTGGTCAGATACGATGACGCACACTTGGGTGTGCGGTTTTATTAATTTGAATTCACAAAATTTAATTTTAATTCATTCACTGAGAGGGTTTAGGCCTTAGTCCACCATGCTGGCCTAGTGCGGGTTGGCGGACTACACACCTAAGAAATTCCAAGGAATTTAGGTGTGCAGGTTTCCTCACGATGTTTTCCTTCACCGTTAAAGTATGTAATAATTCATTTTGTATACACACATAACTTCAAAAAGTCAGAGGTGTGTGCCTGGGGTTCGAACCTGCTACAGCCAAGATTCTTGACAGTACACCTAAACCTTGAGGCCATCACTACTTTCATACAACATTCATTTTAATTCACTTCTTAAAAATATATGACTGGTATGGTAATGGTAGAGGAGAGTAAATACTATTAGCAGTTTACAATCAGATAAGTTATATCTGTTAAACCAATGTTTGTTTTATAACTGTGTATCTACTTATTGCAAGTCAAGGCTTCACATATAAGACTTATAATTTTAAATTAATTAGAACTGAAATTCTTATCTATGGATTATGATATATGATGTTGTTTCTGCCAATTTATTTTGAGTCATTGTGGGTGTAGTAGAACCAATAATGTACTATGACAATTTCATTCTATAAACTTATATTGATGAAGTTTCGTTGACATCATTCATCCAAAGTGATATATTTCTTAATAGCATGAATCTATTTTTACGTATAGCAAAACACATCTATCAATGAATTAGGTATTTAGGATTTGTTATTTTGTTTCAATTTATTATTGACAATCTTATGAACATGGAATATCTATGTATATGTTCTGGTATCTAAACTCACTTAATAAAACAAGTATGCTATAGACCACACAACTAGAGTAAAACTTCTTTAGCTCCATCTATATGTACACTGTAGGCCAAAAGTTTTAGACTGCCTTAATATTAAAGTAGGAAAATTTAATAAAACAATATAGGTATATAAAACAAACAGTTTAATTTACAAATGAAATACACATAATTACAAATCTGTCAAAAGTTTCTAGTAATATCAAACATACATATTTTAAAAATTCTTTAATATTTTGAATCAATTTTTTGTCGTGAAGCCCTCCTTCGAATTTTATAATTTTTTTCACAAGTCTAGGCAAACAAGCAATCTATTTATTGATTTTATCTTGTGAAATGTTAGCTCCAGCTTCCTTTCAATGTCTTCCACATGTCTTCGATGCAATTATGGTCATTTCTGTCAAGCTGTTTCCATAACAGTTCAATTGGGTTTTGATCTGGGCTTTGAGGTGGCCACTATGTTTTTTAACACTCCATCAGTCTCTTTCTTCTCTAAATAGCCCCTATTGGAAAGTTCCATAGCTTGTAAAACAACCCCAGACCATAATAGAACTACCACCATGCTTGACTGTTGGTACTACTCAGTCTGGCATCATTTTTCTGAGGCTCACTCAGCATCTGTCCATTGTGTTTTTACAGTTGTCAATGACACAGGTTTAGACTGTTTTCACTGCAGCACGGTTCTGGTGCTGTTGGACATCTATTCTGCTTATTAGTAACAAGAATAAAATTATCCTCACTGAAAGTGGTAGCTCTCGGCCTTCCCGAGTGTGGACAATCTTGATTACTGTTAGTCTTGTATTGAGTTATTGTGTTGTGAACACAAGTCTTCACAGCTTAAGTTTAGAAGCACCTGTACATTCAGATTTGCCTTCGTTGGGTAAAGTAACTATGGCAAAAAGAATTTAACTGCTGATATTGCGCACTTTTCTCATTTTTAAGGCATCCTTACTGTACACAGTGATGTGTTTAAACAATACACATTTATAGTATAACAAATTAAAATGTAAATAAAACAATGACTTTTAAAACATTTCCTAGCAATAATAGAATACCCAAATGTGCAGATTGCTCCTTTATCTTAAGTAGTTTAGAAATAATTTGAAGATTTAATAAGTTTTTACAGGTGATCTCAAAATTTGTCTAGCAGTGTATGTATATATATGTTGATATATGTATACTATATATATATATATATATTTATACATGTATGTATACATATATAAATTTCCTACAAATATTTAAATTTATTATGGGTTTTCAATTTTCAATAATAAATTAATATTATTGAATATATATACTATATTATATATTTTTATTCATTATTTTCATTATCAGATACATCAGTATATATCATTACTGTGGTTGATTTTACAATCAACCACTCTTACAACCAATACAATAGGCTTATGGTATGGGAAATAAGATACATATGTTTTTAAATGAAAATTAGAAAGATATCTAGAAAAAACTGCATCAATTGATGTCCCATGTCTTGTGGTAGGCCCATTTCGGTTATCATTCATTTGTAATCTGGCTATGAGAGAAAGAGAGGAAGAAATATTATTATACCTGGCAACCCAGTAGTTCGTCCACGTAAATAATAGGCAACCCAATATCTGCACATTCTATATGTTTTATACTTTAAGTCAGGATAAAATTTTCTTATTATCTTGATGTTGCAATATTTAATGAAAAATCTATTTTTTTTTAAATAATTAAAAATATTCTGTCCACGATTTTTCTAGCAAACCCATTTTTAATATATTTTCTGATATACTAAATTTATTATAGAATAAGTTTTATTCTATTATCAGCTTGGTGAAGGTCGATTTAGGTTCGGATCTTAGACCATAAGCATATGTATAAAAATGAGATGATTTTCATAAATATTTTTGTAATCATTTAGTTGCCATTTTATATCTGGGTATTATTTAATGCAATTAATTATTGTATATTGAGCTGTGTATCAATAGTCACTTGGATTGTTGAAGCTATCACATATGTATGTATGATTGAATTTACAAGAATGATGTGTAAAGTGTGTATCAAAAATGTGAGAAAAAACATACTTATTACGATTTACGAATATAACCCTGACTTGGATATTGCTTATTTTGTTTTAGTACATAAGTTATGGTTGACTCAATTTACAAATATTGGTTTATGATGTCGTATGTTATATTGTTATGGTTGTTTATTATTAACTGTGTGTAAAATTGGGTGATGCATATAGCCATATAGGTAGGTATATACCTATGTATCTATATGTTGGACCATTTAATCTATCTCAGAAACTTTTCTTTGCTAAGTAAGTTAGTTTCCAATCTGTAATAAAACTATGTCACATCATGATTTCATCAATTGTGGATAGGCGACATTCTATCAGTAAAAAATGTAGGTAGTAAAATCGAGCGATGTATTCTCGCGAATGCTTGTGTGACGTCATGTCAGCGTACTTTGCTGGCACCCACCTACTTCATTAACCGGTGACGAATATGGTGGACATCAATGGCGTAATTCGGCAACTCCATTTATATTTGAACTAGCTTTTGCCCGCGACTCCGTCCGCGTAGACTACAGCGTTGGGTTCAGAAAGGAAATAAGTTGTAGTCTATTTAACTCCACAGAGTCCCAGTTATGTCCATATCAAAAATCGTTTACATCGGTCAAATGATTTAAGCGTGAAAGCATAACAGACATATAGTTACATATACATAGTTAGATTGATAGACGACTGGTCTACACGTCGTTTCATCATTCTAGCTTCAAAAATGACGAATTTTCACACAAACTTTCACCCCTATTTTTATTTTACCCTTAAAGGTACATTTTTTTACAAACTTTTAATGTCAATTTTATTTATATCTAATCAACAGCCTAAAAAATAAGTTTCAAGCTTCTAGCTTTAAAAATGACAATACTTCCATACAACCTTTCATCCCCCCTTTCAACCCCTTAAAACCCTTTTTACGGGATAAAAAGTAGCCTATGTTCATTATTAAACTAAACTATCTGTGTACCAAATTTCATTTAAATCGGTTCAGTAGCTTTAGCAGGAAAGCGAGACAGACAGACAGAAAGAGTTACTTTCGCATTTATAACATTAGTATGGAAGTATGGATAAATGATGATTTCTTTATTAGAGTTTTGTTTATTAGAAAACATTTTGCATTTCCGGTATGTGTCCGGCCCATTGCCACTTCAACTTAATATGTAATGTCGCAGGGTATACTGATGGACAAAATTCGTATTAGTTTTAGACACTCCAATTTACGGATTTACTTACTTACATGAATTAGAAAACGGCGGGCAAATAGTGATTTTAAAATTTAAACGCGCTGTTACTAGGAAAGGTTCAATCAGTCTGTCAGTCAGTCATCATCTGCCCAAATACGTCCCACTGCTGGGTCCGGCCCCCTCTACAACTAAGAGGGTTTAGGCCTTAGTCCACCACGCTGGCCTAATGCGGGTTGGCGGACTACACACCTAAGAAAGAACTTTTTAGGTATGCAGGTTTTATCACGATGTTTTCCTTCACCGTTAAAGCAAGTGATAATTCATTGTGAATACACATATTATAACTTCGAAAAGTCAGAGGTGTGTGCCTGGGGTTTGAACTTGCGACCGCCGATATTCTCTACCGCGCGCCTAAACCTTGAGGCCATCACTGCTCAAAGGTTCAATATCATACAATAAAGCTGTAATAGCGTGACTTAGCAACACAAATATATTTTTAACACTTCTGATGTCACTGCGGCTGCCCATGTTTCATAAATTATAAACTTCAGAGTTTATGTAATACGTAGGGCTCATTATAATTAATCGCGTTACACCGTAAGCTCTATTTAATATTTATGAAACTAGAGGCGAATCGCCACCACAATTTCCCTTGAAATGTGTTTGTTTTCTACTGCGAGCCGCGCGTTTCTTTGTTTTATTTAAATTTCAATCATTAATTTGTTGGATTCTGGTTATAACATTAAATTGGATCGAGACAACAGTCATGGAACTAGAACATGTAATCAATGCCAGCTGTAAACAAGCACTTGTAGTGTTTGTTAATTGTCCGAGTTTATTTTTAAACGCTTAGGCGTGATAAGATACAGTTTTGTTATTTCGCGCTTCGTAGAATTTATGCAAAACAGTTTGAATGTTATTTATTTTTCATTACTGTTTTGAAAGTTAAAACGGAGGGCGAAAGTACTAATTTTTGCGTGATAAAGTGGAGCTTTTATTAAGGCACCGAAAAGACAAGACAATTGTATTTATTTATTAGGAACAGCTATTTTTACGTATTTTTACTACGTTTTATTTCAATTTTTCTATGAAACTCAGTTCGTAATCCTATTTTTTAGCGTGAAGTCAAATGTAAAAAAATATTCAGCAGTATCCATATCATCATCAATTCTGACTGATCATGCATTGTCGTTTTATTAATAATATATTATTAATTTATTAAATTGATTTCATTATGCGTTGAATAATTATTGACGTTTTCGTTTACTATGAACCATTATTAGGTTTTTTTTTGCAATAGAAACTATGCCGTGCTAAGGAAATTGATCTGATATAGAACATGCCGCGTGTCGATGATAAGAGGTATGTACTAGGTTTTGTTCACGGTATTTTGCTTATGTAGCGTAGGTATATGAGATTTTTTTTGTCTAAAGAAAAAAATATGAAATATAAGTAATAAAGCACACGAATATTTGTAAAGCAGTTGTATAATACGAATTATAGAATCATTCGGCATAGGTAAATCATAACCTTCCTCAATTTGTAGTGTTATATTTGTGAGCATTTTATAAAACAGTTTCCTTCCATCAAAAACTATTTTTTAGTCGATTTATTTTAGAAAATGTTTATTCTGATTAAGCACTATTGATCTTTACGCATCTGTTGTATCTGTTTGTAAATGGTCTACTTATTTATAGAGAGTGAAGTCACTTTTGTTTGGCAAAGATTAATCGAACAAAAGTGAGTTTATGTTTAATTACAATGTCCTTGTCGGTACGATCATATGCTACAAACGCGAACCTTGTTCTTTAGTGTTTTTGTTGGTGGTCGTAGGAAATGAAGTCATTAACGTGGGATCAAACTTGTATTGAATAGTGACCGCTGTGGATGACGTTGAAGTGAAGTTTAAACTATAAATTTATTGTGATTTTGACTAACAATGACGTGACATATGTATGTCATAAAATATACTTTTCCTATCCTGTTGTCCGTGGCAGTGATGTATTGATGTTGAGATATCGCATATTCCTGTCTGAGACTCGATATCTTGATTCGATTTTTTCATGGTACGGTTATCGTTCCACTTGCACTGAATCTAGTTTATTTTGATGCTGTGAAATTTTGTTTAATGTTTACTTTCTTTTGATCAATTTAATGAATGAACTGGCGCCAAAAAACTGTACTTCGAAGCAAGTTTCAGAGAATGTTTGCCGTCCGACTCTTATTATTGCGCTGAAGTCTTGTTGCTGCTTCAATTTCTCAGTAAGTCCTGATATATAAACCATATGTTTACACAAGACGATAACGAAGGTGTAAATATTTGCAGTTTAATCGAAACTAATCTAAACCTGAAAAATTGTCTTGGACATGAAAAATTTAAAATTGTGGATTGAGCAACTTAACATACATACATAATTCAGGCTTCCAAGGCTTTGTTTGTGTTCTAGCGTGGTTTTGTTATCATTTACAATAAAAAAAATGAGAAATTGATAAAAAAATGAGATTGAGACGTGATGCAATCTCCACAGGTTGTTTATTTATTTCAGCTGTTTGTTGTTGTAATCTTTCATATCCAAGAAACAAAGAAGATTAAAAGCATTTGCACATAATAAAAACGTATCGAGGAAAAATAAATATTGCGTCACTATTGCAGGGTTCGAAACTGGTCAGAAGAAATTTGTGAGATATTTTAGGTGCGCAGGTTTTCTTACGATGTTTTTGATCGTCGTAAATTTACTTTATAATTAATTGTGAACTCACATACCTTCGAAAAGTCATCACGTGAAGCCTCGTGGCATTGAGGAACGACTGCATGCCCTAAAGAAAATCGTGTGTGTACGTCCACTGTTATTTTAAGGAAAAAAAATGTTGAAATGGTCAGATGAAGTCAGATTTAAAAAAAATCTTAATTCAGCAAAATCTGATTTCTGTAGTTGGAAAAACGAATAAAATAAAATGCGTATCTTGAAACTTGACGCACAGAGGTCAGTCATGTGTATTGATTATGCAAGCGTAATGAAAAATCAGTAATAGTTAATAAAAAGGTATCCTCTAGTAATTATTAGTTAGAAAATATGCAGGTCTAACACGAATTTGTGTAACATAACTGTATAAAGTATTGTACGAGTAGATGTGATTTCTATGTGATGTAAATAAGTTTAATAGTAACTTTATCATATTATACCTAATATTATAAATTTTCTGCGAACCAGTAAATTTTTACGAACCTTAATATTTACCAATCGTTTATAATTCGTCTTTTTTACATTTAATTGACAGCCCCGTGGCGCAGATGGCTAGACACCAGCTTGCGAAACGAGAGGCCGCGGGTTCGATCCCCGCACCGAGACAAATGTTTGTGTGATCCACAAATATTTGTTTCGGGTCTGGGTGTTTGTGAGACCGAAAAGTCTCTCGTAGTCTCTGATACCCACGACACAGGACTTGTATCCTAGTGTGGGGTCAGAACTATGTATGTGACTGTTGGGTGTATTTATTTATTATTTATTTATTATTTATAATTATTTTATTTAATTATTTAATCGTTATTATACATTTTGTTTTAAATATATAGACAAAGAAACATTTTGTGGTTCAGTAGTGGATGCATAATATGTGTTTCACAGACAACAACATAGACCACGTGATCATAAAAATAGTCACCCATTGCGCGAATGGTGTCGGCCAGTTGTCATGCGCAAATGTCCTTGTCCTGCCGCATTAGCATAGATATTCATTAATAGTAACTTAGTAGCAGTTTATCGATGGCGATTCTATGGCAAGCCGCTAGTTGAAGCGTCATTACTAGTAATTCTTTCTATTTTATTACTTTTGTATTTGGGAATTGTCATTTAGAAAGTATATAAGTAATAACTCTTTTTAGTAAAGTTTTAAATAATCTTGCAGCAATCTTCATATGCATGTATGTTTTGATCCGAATAAAATAAGTTCCATTCAGACTTATACTATACGTACAACAACCTAATATTGTTTTGCGCAAAGTATCAGATTTGTAAGAGGAAAACATACATCACCGCAACGCACACTTATGTTTATAATGGGCAATATATTTGCATTCAGCAACGGTTTGCATTCAATTATAACATTCGGTATAAATTAAACACATATAGCAGCATTTATATGTTTGTATTTTGTACTCCATGGCGTACACTACGCACGTACATATATGCTAGTTGTCCATTTGACAGTGCTCGATTAAGAATATTGAATAAAGCAATACAACAATTACGCCCATCAATTGTAATTGCTCAAGTGATCCTACAGCCAACAGCAAAAGTCGATCAATAATGTTTATATTATCTGATTGAGTTAATTTGGGTTTTAGTAAATATAATGTGTTCAAAATTATTAATCGTGTCACAATACGGCATCGCTAAACATCTTTACATTAAATATTATTTGACTACCTCGTAGGTCTTGCGAGTCCACCGTGAGATTAAATTGTCTAAAAATTTCTTCTAAAACATGAATTTGAAGTTCTCTAACTTCTGTAAATAATAAGTCGTTACTTATTATTGTATTGTATTCTTATCATTATATGTATAGTTCAATCGTAAAATTGCAAATAGTTTCTGAAAAAAATGAGATAGTTAACGTTTGATATTAAATATTAATTACGTCAGAAATGGTCATGTTCACTACACAGGCACGGTCTAAAGAAACTACAGTATGTATGAAGACGATTTATAGCATGCCATTACCATATTCGCCACTTATTGGTTGAAAAATTCTGGTAACTTTGTTCAAATGATATTTCAATTATAGACTTTTCACATTGCCTGTACTCGACAGGAACAACGTGGCGCTATTATTGTCTCATACCGCTACGTGGCCATTCATCGTTTATTAAAATTGAGCATCAACATCAAGACGTCACATCATGACATTTTGATCCTCTAATTATTCATATGAAGGTTGATTGGCGGGCACGTTGTAAGGAAAAACGAATTATCAGTACTTGTGGATGTGCTTACAATCGTCATTAGATGAACCGATTATTAGATATCTGGAATTTATTGAATTATTAGTTTACTACGGAGCTTAGTTATTTATCACTACGTCAACATTTATATGACTGCTATAGATCTGACAGCATTTTTGTTGCGTGAACTCGCTATACTTCTTAGGTTACGTGAAGTATAACTCATCTGACAGCGAATGAATTATTTATAATCTGTTTTTTTTTTATTAAACAAGAAATGTCAATATCCATGAATAGGGAGGCAGAGATAAATGCATCTGCGGTTTTGTTATACATAATGATTAGATTTTTCATGGAAATTTATCGTGGGTAAGAAAAAAAATCATCATAAAGAGGCTTTGTTCGTTCTGTTACGACCCTTAAGAATCGCATTCTCTGAGCGGCCGAAATTTGTATAAGTATGAAGGTAATATATAACCAACTATGAAGCTACTTGAAGCTGATATAGCCATGAAATTAGCTTTTTCCATTTACATATTATTGCTAAAAAATCTCGTGCAGCAGTTGTGTTTACCTAGTTTGTTTAGACTCATAATTTAAATATAAAAAATAGCAAACACTCTGTTTTAAATTGGCATGTTTCGTGACAAAGTTTTTTGATTCAACGTGATAAGTACATAAACTCGGACTGTGATAATGTTGTTAATAATCATTCCAAGACTAGACGCTATAATTTTAAATAAGCAGCAAATGATATGAATGTTGAACATAACCATGAAAATAAATTATGATTTCAGATTCGTAATATTATGTTCGCTGAAAATAGTTTACGATCAAAGAAAATCAACATGGCGTGTGTTCGGTGATGGGTGCCTAGAAACTAACTGCGATATTACTTAATTCATATTACAATTTAAATACATTATAATGTGACTTTGTGTGATATAACTTTTTAAATTATATTAGTGCCTTAAGAAATCTGCCGCCTAAAGTACTTAAATTCATTTTCGCTACCGTAATTTATTCACATGCTGTCCAATGGATACTGAAACAAAAACACTTGCGAATGTTGAAGTTAAAAAGAACGGGTGTAAAAATGAGAAGAAGAAAAAAATGGATACTAAAGACACAGATATGACACTGGACGAAGTGTGTCGACAAATGAGCAAGTTGGCAGCCGATGAAGGGGCCAGTGAATCCGCCAGCTCAACTGACAGCGAGGACTTAGTTAACGCTATAAACTACAATACCATAACATCGTTAGCTGCTCTTAAAGATATAATACAGGGTGATAACACTGACACACCAGAGACTGATAGTTTCTTTCAACACTACTTTATGAATCATTGTAATAATCTTTCAAGTCGTAATTCTATTCCCAACTCGCCATTCCCTTTCTCGGAACGTCGTCGTCTTTCGCAATGTCGCGAAGAAGATGAAGATGACGAAAAAAAAGAAAGTGACCCGCCCCCTTCAACAGTTTCGTCGGAGACGGGTTCAGTAGAAGCCTCCCAAATTAGTTTGGGTGCTATTGCCAAAGAGCGTAACTCCAGCGATGGTGTCGAAGGCCATAAAAGTAACGTTGGGAATGAGTTATCGATGCAAGATGTTCAGAATGTTGAAGTGGATAAGGAACTACCGAAACGCACGGTGATGGGCGCTAAACATAAGTTTCTCGTGACCACAACAGAGCCACCACTGCAACCGGTTGAGCGATTCCTCCGTTCTCATGTCAACAATGCACACACTGTCCATTTCGGAACCAAGGGCGCCGAAGAGCAGCGCCCGAGTGTGCGGTCTATATTTACCGGACAGAATCTCCACCGTGATAAAAAATATTTTGATAGTAGTCTAATAGAAATAAGATCTACGGTAGATGGTGTGCAGACGAGCCGAGAAGATGTTTGGGTGAAACGTACGGATGATAAGCAAGTTAGTACGACAATTTCAACTCCAATGTGTTTTGCATTGATGAATATTTTGCTCACACTTAATTTTTTACAGACATCCAGTAAGAACGAAAAATTAAAAGGCGTCAGTGTATCTATCAAACATGATGATGAGAAAAAAACAAAAACTGAAAAGTCGATGGATCAGGTGCGGTCGCGATCTGGTACTTGGAGCACTCAGACGGCACGCAAAGAAAAAGATTTATTCAATAAAGCCCCGGTTCGACGCGATAAAGAAGTCCGACGCAGTAGCGACGATAGGCGTCAAAAACGTGGTAAGAAAATATTTACCAAGTTGTCTTACACTGTTCGTGCTTTGTTTACAGATGTTCCAAGATTTACGTCCTTTAATGAGTTAAAATTTAGTGGCAAGGCTCCAAGACGTTATTCGACATAGTTGAGACTTTTGCTTAAAATATTGAAATTATTAATGTTGTAATATTTATTCCCAGTCGGTGTAATACATGTATGTAGTACATACAAGCACAGGATCTACAACATTAAATAAATTGTAAAAAATAACTATCAGTATCAGTTTGTATACAAATTGAGACGTTGTAGACTCCCTGCAATGTTTGGCAGAGTCCACATATGTACATAGCGACTCGCCCGTTAGACTTTGGCGGAACGCCAAACGTCTAGTTTTAAGGGTCGGTCTCTTCATGAGATATACGTTCATTGTTTGAATACTTGTTTGATGATTTGTACTTTGTTTGATGTCATTAACTTGTCTGGTTTGTAACAAGTGTTTACCGACCACGTTCATCTGTATTTGCTTCATTCAACTCTTTAAAATTTATATTAGAAATATTTTAATCTAGAGTCGTACCAACATTTACAGTAGCTGTTTATTTTAGCTATCTAGGTTGCAGGTCAGCAGTTGTTAAAATTACGATGTCTAGTCACAGAGCCTCGATGTTGACGTCGTTGCTTGGTCTTATTATAATAGGTGACTCGTATGAAAATATTATGTGCTTTATATTATTATGTAGGTATGTATATTATATTGCTGTATAATCGCTGCATATCGATTAAGTCACTTTCGGGTTGGATATATTTGTGCAACTACGTAAAACGTAATCGACCTTGAGGTTCTTCGAATGGTGGACAGTCATGTCGTAAATATTTGTCTATATTTTGTATATCAGCATAAGTTTATCATTTAATATGTTATTTGTTAATGTAAAATAGCGATTCTTAATGCGAACTTCTGAGTATTTTCAGACAACAGGTAAACAAATACGGGGATGCTTGGATTCTAGTCATTTAGAATCTTTTTTCATGAATTATGTTATTCATGTCTAGTGCTTTATATTCGGGATGTCTTGCTAAATTGTGTACATCATTTCGAAACATATCTCTTGTGGACCTTATTCTATGAAAACATTATTTTGTTAGCTAAATATACACATATGATGCAAATACTAAGTGTCACATTGGTTTTATACACATAATAACAGGTGTTTAAATAATAGTGTTTAATTACGATTTTGTTGGTTGCAAATGTGGAGCTCTCTCGGTATCCGCTAGTACGCAACGTGATGCATAATGCACGACGTTTCTACGCGCGATTACCGGCTTGCATGCGTAAAAATATTGAATAAACGTCCATTAGACTCGCCTACATTTGCATATCATTTGCATTTTTTTCTTGTTACAAAATAGTAAACATGTTACCCAGAGGTTTTGATGTTGTTCGACGTATTAACCGCTTTTTAATACCACATGTATGTACTGGCGAATTTAAAACAAAAACAGTGTGTTTTTCAATATAGCTACATAAATAATACAGTTAAGTGAGTGTAATTTGGTAGTTATTTGCTGTTATGCTGCAACTCAATAAACTCAATAAAGCTCTGATTAAATTGGCGTCTGTTTATGACTGTTAATATGATTTAAATTGAAAGTTACACAGAAACAAATACTAAATTTACAGTATGAGTAATTGAGATTAGAGTAAGCAAATCTATATCAAGAAATTGAAACATTGCATTTGAAATTGGAATATCCCGTTAAATGTTACAACGATCTCATTTCCTGCTAATAGTACAAACAAGAATTAAATAGAAGTGAGAAGGTAAACTTTTGTAATTATAGGCAAATGCATCAATGGAAACCGCTCTGTAATACAAGCGCTTGACCACGAGCGGGTACGTACAACGTAGCTTGTGACACAGATACGCACTCGGCGGGCAGTGCGGAATTGTTGACGCTTTCATTGCGTTTACTACGCAATTATGCCTCGCTTGCGAAGCGAAATTTATTTAAACGCAGGAATTCGTATTCGTAAATGTTTTTGTCCAATCACATAAGTCATACTGTCAGGCTTTGATTAATTGTGTAGTTTCGTACATGCTAGTGGTTTCCAGCTACAGTTTGAATTTTTTGTTGTTTGTCAGCTATTGAAACGGTTTTTGATCGACTTGTTTCACGCCTGTAGTCAGTTAGTTTCCGGTACGCGATTTTCCATTAGTCTATTGTTTGTTTTCATGGTCTAGCACATGTCATGTGTCCCATAGATACCATTCACGTGAACGTATAATATTATGACGACATAGAATGTTATATAGGCATGACATTTATTTAACACTAGCTTTTGCCCGCGACTCCGTCTGCGTAGACTTCAGGGTTGGGTGCAGAAACTAACTAAGTGAATCTATAAATCAAAAATTACGCTAATTGTTGCAGTAGTTCACCACCGGAGGTCATTTCTATTTTTGAGAATCGTCTCAAGTGACATTATGACATTTTTCATAACCTCAGATCGTCTCATAAATTTATCGCGAAAATGTATCTAATGTCATCTAGGTGCGTATAATGGCACTTAACATCGCATAATGACACCGAGCCCCATAAAAATGCACATGATAACATTTTACTGTACCGGTACCAGTCACCACTACTCCACAGTGCTAAATGGCATTTAACGTGAATTCAAGTCATCCAGGATACTGACTTCAAATAATGGTGCCTTTCGCAATTTCAGTTCCAAAAATGGCACCTAAATTCATAAAACGGAAAAATAGCTCTTCTATTCCTTAAGTTCCACTAAAATTCTTCTAAAATTGCCATAAGTGCCAATTATGGCACCTGTCGTCGCGTGATTTCCAATAACGGCACTTGTAGCCTTATGGATTCGACTAATGGAATCTGATTCATCCGATAATGGCACCTGACGTCACTCACCATCCACTAATAGCACCTAACGTCACTTAACATACACCAATAAAACTTATCGTCACTTAATTGTACATAACCGCACATAATCTTCCTTAAAGTTACTTATGGGTAAACTCTTCAAAATCACATATCACATAAGAGAACTTAAAACCACCCAGTAGCAATACCAATCTAATAATGGCAAGTAAGTAACCTAAGTGCGTTTAACGTCACCTAAGTAAACTTAAGACCACCTTATGACACTTAACCGCACTTAACTATATTCAACGTAACTTAATGAATCCTTAGAATCTTAAATGGTCTAATGTCACCTATCGTCTTCTAATTGCCCGAAATGGCACTTATTGAATTATTTAAAAAAATAGCCTATGTCCCTTAAAGGTCTCATTTATGTCCATACCAAAATTCATTCAAATCGGACAAATGGTTTAGGCGTGAAAGCATAACACAGGCAGTGTTACTTTCGCATTACAATATATGCTCATCCCACGGGAACCCTACATATTCCCGGGATAAAATGTAGCTTATGTTACTTCATAGTGTCCCATTTGTATTCAAACCAAAAATCATATAAATCGGGCGAATAGTATAGGCGTGATAGCCCATTCTCACGGGAATACTACATTTTCCGGGATAAATAATATTCTACGTTGCGTCGGTGGGTCCTATCTAGTCCCATACTAAAAATCATCTAAATCAGTCAAATGGTTTAGGCCAGAAAGTATAACACAGGCAGCGTTACATTCGCATTACAATATATGCTTATCCCACGGGAACTCTACATATTCCCGGGATAAAATGTAGCTTATGTTACTTTATAGTGTCCCATTTGTATTCAAACCAAAAATCATATAAATCGGGTGAATAGTATAGGCGTGAAAGCCCATTCCCACGGGAATACTACATTTTCCGGGATAAAAAATATCCTATGTTGCGTCGGTGGGTCCTATCTAGCCCCATATTAAAAATCGTCTAAATCAGTCCAATGGTTTAGGCCAGAAAGTATAACACAGGCAGCGTTACATTCGCATTACAATATATGCGCATCCCACGGGAACCGTACATACTCCCGGGATAAAATATAGTCTATGTTACTTCGTAGGGTTCCATTTATATCCATACCAAAATTCATTCACGTCGGTCAAACGGTTTAGGCGTAAAAGCAGAATATTGACAGAGCTACTTATACCCATTCCCACGGGAATACTACATTTTCCGGGATAAAAAGTATCCTATGTTGCTTTGGTGAGTTCCATCTACTCCCATACTAAAAATCATCGAAATCGGTCAAATGATTTAGGCGAGAAAGCATAACACAGGCAGTTACTTTCGCATTACATTATATGCTCATCCCTCGGGAACCCTACATATTCCCGGGATAAAATGTATTTTATGTTACTTTATAGGATCACATTTATGTCTGTAAAAGAATTCATTCATATCGGTCAAATGGTTTAGGCGTAAAAGCAGAATATTGACAGAGCTACTTATTCCCATTCCCACGGGAATACTACATTTTCCGGGATAAAAAGTATCCTATGTTTTTTCCCAGGCTCCAACCTATCTGTGTACCAAATTTCATTTAAATCGGTTCAGTAGTTTTAGCAGGAAAGCGAGACAGACAGACAGACAGACAGACAGACAGACAGACAGACAGACAGACAGAGTTACAATCGCATTTATAATATTAGTAAGGATTAAAAGAGATTTCTTGTTTATTGTGACACATTTCGACGAACTGTGGAAGGTTGTAATTTAAATTACTGTTGGTTGACTAACAAACAACCATATGGCAAACATTTTTCATTTATTACTTTTAATAATTATTAGTCCAGTCATTTTAGGCATTTTAAACTCCAATAATTTTTTGTATTCACCTGTATTACGGTGTTGTAATATACATAGATGTGAAAAATCGACATTGATATCGTGCCGGCTTTCTCGTGACCTATTGCTCGGAGGTCAATATACTTAAACGATAGAGGTTTGGGAACTTTGTAAAATCTACCATATTATATGTACCTATTTCACAAATGACCTTCACTGGAAGATATTTCGCATTTTATTGTTCCGAGACCCGTCCCTTTATACCTGCTACTGCCTGTCAGATTGTGTTTAAATGCTAACCAAAACACAATATTTTTTGCGAAAATAACTATTTAATTATGTACTTATTGATGAACTCTCTGCTTGAATAAATTAATTATCGATTTAATGAGATACCGAAAACTGTTTAGCTGTTATCACGTGCGATGTTATGTGGGGGACATTTGTCGGCCTGTATTCATTTTTTCCGCTAAGATAATGATTTTCACCGAATAAAAGCTTTATCAACGTATTAGCATAATATACTAAATAGAATACACTACGTTTTCATTAATTTGTTGGAAGGGAAACACACGTTGCATGTATTTAAGATATTAATTCTTCATCATCATTATCATCAACAGCCTTTCTCACGGCCACTGTTGGATAAAAGCCTCTCCTATGGCACGCCTCTAGGCTCGATCTTCGGCTCTCCTCAGTCAACCGCTGCCAGCCACCTTGCGTATATCGTCACGCCACTTAGTCAGGCGGCGTCCAACACTACGGTTCTACTCCAGAACACGTTTCCCCCAACTGCTATCATTTCAGCGACAGCTGTGATCTGCCCACTGCCATTTCAGCTCGCTAATCCTTTGGGCTTTGTCGATAACTTTGGTTCTCTGTTGGTATCAATTACGCGTACAAATAAGCTCGTTGAGTATGTTCATATTTTTTTTCAAACTTCACTTAGTAGTTAGTACAATTAGCTTGCGGAGAGTTTTGTTGCTATTATATTATTAGACATGCCACTTTTTTTTTACGAGAGGAAAGCTCTTTAAGCTCCCCTGTTCGGTACCTCGGGGGAGGCCGAAAGTCGTGGGCCGAAAGTGTCGGGGTCTCTGACCTTCCAACTCGGCGCGCGGAACAATTGTGATTGTGAGATGGGTCCCTAACCAAAATCCTACGCCAGCATACCGACTAAAACCTCGACCATCTCGCGCATTTAGGGCGGTTTTGCGGCATCGCAGGGCGAGAAGCGCCCTAAATGGTCGCGTCCGCCCAGCGCACCGTCCATTTGTGGACTCCTCCAAATTGGGAGGGCTTCAGATGCCCTCCAATTACGCTTTTTTGGACGTTCACCTCTTGTAAACGTCTGCGACAGTCAAGAGGCCACGCCCTCTGCCGCAAATCTCGGGGTTGCTATCATAGTGTACCGCTCCCGCAGTACGCCCAGCCACCCAGGGGCCCCTGTTAGTCGCCTCTTACGACAGGTAGGGGATACCATGGCGGAATTCTTACGCCCCCAATCCACAGGGCGGATTAGACATGCCACTAATGGCAACAATACTTACCCCAAGCTAGTTGTAATTCATTAAATAAAGACAACTCAAGTTTCTATGGACAAGTTTTAAAAGTACAGTATATTATACCATATTACATTATGTGATGTTATACTATGTCGCGAATAAACCGGACATTTGTGTAATGTTCGAAATCAGATGTACATAAGACTTATCCTATAATACCATTATCTTGTAAATACTCCGTCCTAAATTGTACTGTAGACAGAACTCCGCCCTGACGTCACCTCACTGAGAAGCCTGTTGTAGTTATATATCTAGCTTACTGTATGCATTTAGAATCCTTGCAATAAATGTAGAAAATAAGATTTTGATTAAAATTGCAGTGTACATATTTTAATTCCCTGCTTTAAACAAGGTTAAAATCTTTATCTATCTGGTTTTGATTTAGTATATATTAGCATTAATTATGCTGTCATATTCCATAATTTTCAAGGAACTTCTAATTACGCTTTGTTTTGGTATTTATGTGTAGACAGCCCCGTGGTGCAGTTAGCTAGACACCAGCTTGCGAAACGAGAGACCGCAGGTTCGATCCCCGCACCGAGGCAAATGTTTGTGTGATCCACAAATATTTGTTTCGGGTCTGGGTGTTTGTGAGACCGAAAAGTATCTCATAGTTTCTGATACCCACGACACACGACTCGTATCTTGACGTTGGGTCAGAACTATGTATGTGACTGTTGGGTGTATTTACAATTATACGTCTAACCACCGGCAATTACCACGAGCATTCGGCCATTAAAGCATAATGTATCAAAGGGCTTGCCGTATTCGCTAAACGGTCATCGTGTTATCTACTTCAACAAACATACCAACTATGAGGCATTCTACGCATTCATTTACACCTCACGAACCTATTTTATATTACCTCACTTGTTCGGTTTGTGTGGCGTTTATGTAGGTCACGCCGCATTTTTCTTTTACGCGAGTTTGTAGCGAAGTTTTATCAGTCATATTTACGTTTGTGATTGTCTTTATTACAATGTATTTAACTTTCTCATATTTATTACTTGTGACATAGTGAGCCCGTGATTGCCGGTTGCCACATATAACTTTTCGAATAGTTAATGCTGTAAAAATAATTCATTCGGCACACAAAGTAGGTACTCGTTTGACTTACTACTCGCAATAGGCTAGCGTATTGGATTTAGACCTAAACCCACTCAACATCAAAAGAAATCTGTGTGCGGCAGTAAGAAGTGCGTTGATATAAAAAGTTCATATGCGCAATTCGTTCAGTTTATCAGATCAGTCTACAGATCTTTGATTTTGGGTTTTGTATATAAATATTATTTTATATTTTATATTCTGAGCCCACTTGAGAATGATTTAACCTTCTGACATCGTCAATATTTATAGCCTTTTTATGATCGTTAATTAATGAGTCACTCGTTGCATCATTTTCCATAGTGTTTTGTAATATATGCGATAAAAGTATTATTGCTATTGATACGGGCGTGATCAGCAGTAACCTGTCATGAAACAAAACTCTTATACACCGTGATCATGTTTTTAAGCATTCATTTGGTAAACTTCAACTTTCATCTGGTCTTCTTGTTAATTTGATGGTGGACGTCCAACATAATTGCCTTTACATGGCCTCGACACAATTGTACGTAGTTCTAGATTGTATCATACTTACATTTGTTTTGCATCTAACATTGTACAATATTATGGTCATATGGCTACATTTAGGCTTGCGCAGTCTTAATATTTACCCATTCCTGGTAGCGTTGGTTTTGTGTATCGCAACAAAGCGTTCCTTTAAAATATGATTTCACGTGTTAACTGCTACCAACGTGCCCGTTTTCTAAGCATTCAAAGCGTAAACATCGCGGGTACTTTAGCATCACAATTACTCCACATTTCCGTCACACTAATCAGTAACGTTGAATTGGTTAGAGTAATTTACTAGAACGTTACACTAGGTTGTCGTTATTTTTTAAAACATTTGTAGTTTTATAAATAGATACCAGAATGTGTTTGTGTGAGCTGTGCATGTTTTCATCGTTAATATCATTATGATCATCGTGGCTGTTGTTTACGACGGCTCTTCTGCGACGCTTGAATTAGTTTGGACTTGGCTTTGGCGGCGAATGGCGGCCGTTCACAAGCCGGTATCTAACATTTTCATCATCATCATCATCAGCCCAAATACGTCCCACTGCTGGGCACGGGCCTCCTCTACAACTGAGAGGGTTTAGGCCTTAGTCCACCACGCTGGCCTAGTGCGGGTTGGCGGACTACACACCTAAGAAATTCCTAAGAACTTTTAGGTGTGCAGGTTTTATCACGATGTTTTCCTTCACCGTTAAAGCAAGTGATAATTCATTGTGAATACACACATAACTTCGAAAAGTCAGAGGTGTGTGCCTGGGGTTTGAACCTGCGACCGCCGAAATTCTCGACCGCGCGCCTAAACCTCCGCGGCCATCACTGCATATATTTTCATCAATCATGGCAATATTTCATTGTCTGCATCGTCCAAATTTTAAGGAAATGATGCTTTCACATTGTCGTTTCAATGCTATTTTCAACGACACAAGTTATCTACTAATATTAGAATTATTATAATTTGGTAATTGACCGATGTTATTTATGTTATTCCCAATGAAGAGAGAAACAATTTATGTATTTTGTTTGTGTTGCAATTTTGAACTTAATTTTCATGTTTATTTACGTCGAATACTAAGACATTATATTCTTTGGTGGAATTACGACGTGAATTATTTTGGAATCGCGTGGGTTTATGGCAAAACTTTCAAGTTTATTTTTTTTAGCACATATATGTATACGATGATCAGGTATGAAATGGTTATTGCTTATAATATCGGTCATAGAGGAAGCCAGCTAAGCAGAAAGACATAACACATGATCAGCAGTTATACCTGTACGTTAATTGACACCAAAATTAAATCGTCTGTTCAGCTTGGCCAGTCAGCACATTCCTCTTGAAATTTAAAGCAACTAGCGTGGTATAGGTATACTATTTCATTTTCTTATGTATCTACCTAAATATGAAGAATTTGAAGTATTTAAAGCCCAAAATATAATGCGTGTATTTTAACGGCGAAAGAAAATATCGTAAGGAAACCTGCACAGCTGGAATTTCTTAGGTTTTTCGCACTAGGCCAGCGTGGTGGACTAAGGCCTTAACGCTCTCAGTTGTAGAGGAGGCCTGTGCCCGGCAGTAGGACATATACAGGGTGTATTCAGATCATGATCTGAAACTAAGGCAGGTAATAGCTATGTTGATTACAAACCCATAATTGGCGTTGAAAAAAAATCCCGACAAAAAAAAATATTGACGTTTTACTAACAATCATAGATATTAAATGGATGTGGTTGCAAGGAAAACATATTTTATTTTTTGTGGGATTTTTTTAAATGTCACAGTGTTTGTTATCACCGCAGCTACTATCTGCCTTAGTTTCCGATCACGGTCTGAATACACCCTTTATTTGTCATAGCCTATATGACAAATGATGATGATGATGATGATGATAATTATTACGGATGAATAATGGATGTTTGGTATTACTTCCAGAACAACGCCTGGATGCAGCAATCACGCGAAGCACGCAGTCTGTCGGCGAGCGCAGGCGTCGGAGCTCTAATGACGATGGTCAACCTCACCAAATGTACCAGCAGACAATACACGGTAAACTTGTTTCTTCATAGCATTAACCTGTTCTGCATCGCATGGTGCCAACAGCAGGACACTTTTCTTGCAATTACGATAAATGATATAATATAAGGCCTTACTTGATACTTTGATAATACGGATTTTCGTTTTTTTTTTGTGTGTAGTGTCGCAATGTTTAGGAAATATAGACGTTACGTAATTTAGTCTATAAATATTTAATAAAATATCGGTCCAGACGTTGGCACCAGTGGCGGTACTTCCATAGAAGCCCAAAAGCCCAGTTTGCTTTTTAAAATTCCTAATAATCATTTTTAAGCTTGAAATCTTCATTTAACAAAAACAATTTATTAAATAATGACGCCATAATAAGCAAATATAAACTAGACATTCACAATTAACGTTTAAATTTTTTGGGCTTCTATGGAAGTCCCGCCACTGGTTGGCACGTAAGCAGGAGGCCGCATCTATTACTTCTTAATACGCTCTCTTAACTGCTTCGAATTAAGAAGAAGACCCGGGCTTAGTAGTTGTACGTAGGTATATTTGATCTGATGATAGCTTGACATAGAAGTATTTTTAAAAATGAAACAGTAGTGAGCCCGTACAATAACCATCGTATAATTTTTTCTTTTTAGTTTTTTATTACAATGAGAGTAATAATCAATCAATCCAATATACCTCAGTGCCTGAACACGAAAGTCTTCGATAGTTGTGTGTTACCAGTGATGACATACGGCACTGAGACGTGGCCTCTCACTATGGACCTCATAAGGCGGCTCAAAGTCACTCAACGAGCTATGGAGAGGGCTATGCTCGGGGTTTCCCTACGAGATCGAATCAGAAATGAGGAGATCCGTAGGAGAACTAAGGTAACCGACATAGCCCAGCGAATTAGTAAGTTGAAGTGGCAATGGGCCGGACACATAGTGCGGAGAACTGATGGCCGATGGAGTCAAAAAGTTCTCGAATGGAGGCCACGTAGCGGGAAGCGCAGCGTAGGACGTCCACCAACGAGATGGTCCGATGACCTGGTAAAGGTCGCGGGTCGTCGCTGGATGCAGGCTGCCTCCAACACTGTGGAGATCATTGGGGGAGGCCTATGTTCAGCAGTGGACGTCTTTGGGCTGATGATGATGATGATGATGAATAATCAAGAGTCGGGTTTTCATTTTGCCTTTTTTTAACACATTACGTTTTTTTAATACTGCCTTATGTTTTTTGGCACAAGTATGTTCCGTGCGATCTAGAGGTAAATCGGGTAGTGTTATTGGGTTTTTCATTAGGAAATTCTCAGTACAAGAACGTAGTATGGAAATGTGTCGAAAAACGGCAATAGGCTCGTCCCCTATTTCGTGAAACTGACACGTACCTGGCAAAATGTGGGTGCAGAAATGCATCTCTGCCTACCACACCGTGGAATGCAGGCGTGTGGTTATGTATGTATGTTAACATAATATTGTACATTTCTATCGGCAGGAACAAGCGGGGTGAGCCGTCGTCCCGCACTGTTTGACATCTTCAAGTCGCGACCCCGTGGCGACGCCAAGAAACAACCTTCTATAATACAGCAAGTCAAGGCAGCTGTACAGGTGAACATTACTGAGTACTATCGCTACTATTTTGCTCGCTTTGACAGTCAGTCAAACAGTCATGGCAGTCGGTTAGACACAAGTGACATGAGAGGACATGATTGACAAGCAGGTCCATCCTTTAACTTTCATACTCATTACTTTTTTACCTCATCATCAGCCCATATACGTCCCACTGCTGGGCACGGGTCTCCTTTACAACTGAGAGGGTTTAGGCTATAGTCCACCACGCTGGCCTAGTGCGGGATGGCGGACTACACACCAAAGAAATCCCTAAGAACTTTTTTACGTGTACAGGTTTCATCACGATGTTTTCCTTCGCCGTTAAAGCACGTGATATTCATGGTGAATACACAAATACCTTCGAAAAGTCAGAGGTGTGTGCCTGGGGCTGGAACCCGCGACCGTCGAGATTCTCGGCGGCGTGCCTAAACCTCGAGGCCAAACGCTTTTTTACCTACATATGATTTATCTCTTCTCATAATACGCCCAAACCACGATAGACGGTTTCCTTTCAGCTTATCTATCACAAGAGCTTTTCAAACTTCCTCTAACGTGTTCATTCCTCAGTCTGTCAATCCGTGTTATACCACACATTCCATCGCAACATCGTTACTTGTAATGACTAACAGCATATTAATAATTAGCTTCTAATCATTATCACAATTATAACGTAAATTGGGGTTTAGGGATCTATATATAGAGTAACTAAAGTTACAATAATCTCATAGCCTTTTGTAATTTAAATTCACAACCTATTCTATTATTACACTCGTCTAACGCCTCAACTTTGAATCAGAGACTAATAGCCACTTCTACTCCACTCCAAACTAAGATATCAGCCTCAATAAATGATTAAATTGTCGATGTTTGTACAATACACTGTAACGTAATCACTTGACACAATTTCAATGTGTTGTTTGCCCTTACAACATAATATATACATTAATGAGTAATTAAAGTGAATTATTCTGTTTGACGGAAATCTTTGTAGTTACTAATAAAATATATATAAAAATGCTTAACAGCTCTCTAATATATCAGTTTTGTGAACAAGCTAATAAATAGCACTTGAATATTAAGGGTTCAAAAACGTGTAATTTAGTCATCAGAAAAGGTGTTTTGTTAAAATTTTACTCGCGTCATCACTTCATATTATAAAACAGAGGTCATCGACGCGTCTGTCTGTTGCCGATAAACTCAAAAACTGCTGAACAGTTTTTTAATACAAATTTCACCAATAGACAGACATTCAAGAGGATGATTTAGGTGTGTGTTTTGTTAATGTTTTGAATAAATTTATTGAAATATGGCAAAAAATATTTAAAAGCAAACTAAATACGGTGTAGATTGCGAAGATTTTGAGTAGGTAGAACTTGAAAGGAGATAAATCCTGTCCAGTCGAGTGCAATAAAATTCGTTGCAACCAAACGATGCTATAAAATTCCGCTACTAAATTATAAAATCTATTTAATCACGAAGCAATTAAGACATGTTTATACAAAGTTTATGAATGAGTGGGGGCATGTGTGTAGTTATACGACACATTTTGACTGGACTCTCCTTTCCATCGCGAGGAAACTTGACTTAAATACCTAAGGATTCTTTACGAAGAATTTCTTAATTGCTAGGTATTTTTATTCTAATAATACGTTACGTAGTACTGTTGGCAACAGTATAAAAGGAAGTTCTTTAATAAATATATTCAGTAATTTCGATAATTAATGATTGAAATTAGATATTAGGGTCGGCTAGATATATTTGTTTTTTTTATTAACTTTCACTTCAAGAGGAAATATTTTAGAAATATATTACGAAATATGAAATTAGAAGGGGTAATTTTGCAATAGTAAGGGACGAATTACATAAATATTGACTTATTCACGTCACCGCCATGAAGATGCCTTCATTTGTGTGTAACTGAGCATGACGTTCATAACGTTCACGATCCAAGCCTCCATTACTATTTCAAAAATAGTCACACAAAAATAGTGTTGTTTTAGAAACTATTAATTTAATTTCACTTAGACTATATTAATCCACATAACTGAAAGTTTAATATACTTAAGAAAAACATTACAAGTTAGAATATAAAATTTTATTTTGGATATAGAATATTAAGGTTGTGTACAGCTCGGCAGGTACTCGAGGCCACTACGTCACTTCACTTATAGCTCATTGTGTAGATAAAACATTTGCATACACCACTTATTGTGTCTGGTAATAATATTAAAATTGATTGCTACGATAGAGAGCCGATGAGCCGCGGCATGTGCACGCAAGCTAGAGAATTGTTTAATAAATTTTGCACCCAACACCAAAATGAATGGCTTTGATGTCGCTTTTCGTTAGGTGAGTTTATTTATTGAAACCACAAGAACAGGTACCTCAGGTATCGTTTTCTATTTTATGTTTCAGTTTTCTCATTTTCTTATTTTTCCTTCTAATTTCTATTCTTAAGTCTTCTTCTGTTTAAATAGTCATTCATACATGCGCTCACACCTGTAAATGCGAAGGAATAGGCAGAGTTGTGTATTTTAATTCAAGTTCCATGAGCTGCATGTGTATTTCTTTACCAACGTTCCACCAGATTTGTTTTACCATGTAAAAGATGATGTAAAAGAGGGCGCCGTTTTTCCCATTTTTATTGAAAGCTATAATTCGCTATGGTCATTCGTCAGTCATCATCAATCCTCGAAATCAATCTTCGAAACTTTAAATAAAACTTTTGGCAATAAGTGGCGCACTGTACTACTGACATAAATTTTGTTGATATCGATTGATTTCGAGCGGCTTTACGCGATACAATATTGTTGTAAATTCAAAAATTAGCAATTATATAATTTTTTTTAATAGTAAATACCCTAGTGTCATGTTTTTATAAATGGTAGTGTAATTAAATAAACTATGAATCAAAATGTCAATATTACTAATGACAATGAAATGTTATATATATCTAATGGTCAAATTTGTACTTTTGATTATATCCATCTCTCTCTTTCTCGTTGGGTTTTGTGTCGTTATGTGTTTTATCTCACCCACACCTACAGCCCGATTTCGCTCTGAACAACGCGCGGGTGTGTAGCTTCACACTTATTTGTGCTGTCAATGACATGCGAAATTCAAAGGCTCTTTCAAGTTAATTCTCGCAACGATTGTAATTAGTACAGTACGAATATACGACCTAACATATTTCCTAATTGAAATTTAGGCTTGCCCTAGAGTGATGATATTATGTTATTAAATAATTAGTTTTTTTACCATTCTTATAAATTTTGTTAATAAACCATCTTATCAGATCTTTAAATCATTGATTTTGAGACATGTAACTTTGAAATAAGTGATTTAGAGTTGAAGCTTCCTACCTTTCAGTAGTAAACAGTGGAGGTGTTAATTGGGGTCCTGTTACTAATACTGGACGCATTTCGAGACTTAGTAATGGTAACTGTTTCATACAAATTCGTAGTTACTTAAAACTTGACACTCGGAACAAAATTCACAGGCTCGTATGTATTTTGGCCGTAGGTTGTGGTATTAGCCACGAATTTGTTCTATTGTTTGAGTTTTTGTGAAATGTCCTTATTACTTTGTTGTTCTTTTTTTCATTTAGGCCTAGGCCTTTGTAAAACTTCCTTTTCGACGCCAAATACTTAATTAAATTCGTGAGATCATAAGGCATATCCTTCTAAAAGTTTTTAATTCTCACGACACATGACTGGCATTTTGGTTTTGAGTTAGAATTAGTGTTACAGTTTGATGTATTTATTAATTGATTCTTTACAGAGTATGACGAAGTCACCCGCCACTAACAACAAGGAGCCGTCGAAAGCGGAGTCTTCAAAGTCCGAAGCGGTTTCCAGTCCAGCGGCCACGCCTGTGCTGAAGGCGAGAGATGGATCCGCGCATCCCCACCCCGGTAGCGACGCCAGAGTGAGTTGAGAAATATTTTTATTTAAAATCAAACTGTGCCCTAGGTTACTAGCGTAAATGATTTAATTGCTACGCACTTACTTAAGAGTGTTACAAATTGAGGGCGTTTTCTACTAATAATCTAAAGAACATGTTATGTAAAACCAGTGTGTCCAATATTTAATTCATAATTTACAGTTGTATGCTATTTTATTAAAACTACGACAGTATTCTACTCTAGTAAACTTAGTGAAAAATAGTTTGTAGCTTTGGAGCTTCATATTAAAACATTTATTAGTAGGAACAATAGACTTCTGATGTTAAATATATTTGTTTTTTATCCATATAACTTCTTTAGGTACTAGATATGAGATTGGTTATACACGCTCCTCTCTTATAATGGTAGTATTAACTATAAAATTATCGCGTTTCGTATACGTTTGTTTCTCTATAGTACTACCATACGTTGACTGCTTCGGCGACGCGACGTCCCAGCGCGATGGCTAAAGTGATCGAGATATTCCGTGGAAGATCTTCATTGCCCGGTCAAGGAGTGCCCTTGGACGGACCCGAGAAGAGGAAAGCGGTGAGTATTTCAATATTTGTATGTTTCAGACTACCTAACTTCACATTGATGTGTTGAAATTGCCATAAAAATGGTTGCATAAGCTGTTATGATGTTGTGTTGCGGTAGATGAGCCAAGAGAAATTTTTTTGTGCTTATAACAAACTTTTTGGTTCTTATAATAGACTTTTTTCAAATTTGCTTATTTCAAATTCAATTAAAAATGTGTTGTGATACGTACATATTTAAGTGCGTTTTCGTAGAAACAGATATGCTTGCTAAATTGTGTCGATCGGTTAGAGATTGTCGTTACGATTTTTCGTCAAATGACAGTATGTATATCCGCAGTTGTAACTTGTTGCAAAATGCCGAGCAATAAAGGAAAATTAACTGGAATTTATAATTATAGCAATCTTTACCTACTATTCCACTTAATAGGAGCTTATTATATTATGAAATATAGTCAAGTATATTATTATTGTGTTGTTTGTGTTTTTATTAGGAAATTTTCCTTGTAGTAATATTCTAGAATTGCAGTTCAATATAATTTATAAAAAAAAAACAACTTATATGTCGTACTAATACCACGGATATCATTACAAATGAAAGTGATATATTATAAATACACGTTTTATAAAGTTTTTTTACGCTGAAAAGAAATGACGCTACATGAAAAACTCATAGACCATTTTTTATTATGGTATCATTAATATTGTCTTGTCTGTCGCACTGACAGCCTTTCCTATATCTAGTGATAACTAATGAATGATTGACTGATTCTTGAGGGATTAATTAATCTGTTAACCATTTATAACTTAAAAAAATCAACGTTGAAAAGCGCCATCTCTGGTTACGATTCCTAACTACGAGAGATAAGATTATTTTCATTTTCCGAGACTCCTGCTTCATCTGTTTTGCCACAGGATAGCGCTAGATACATAATAAAAAATCTTTGCACCTTTCATAAGATTAGGGCATGAAGAAGAAATTAATTAGCCATTTAAAAAATATTAGATTAGTGACGCGACGTTGTAAGAGTAAAGATTGTAAACTTTTAATCTAAAATATGTATAACTTTTCAGTCCTAAATATTTATGATTTCGATTATGACGGTGTTATGAGAATGAAAAAAAATATAGTTAACAGAAGCAAGGCATCAATTATTCTACAAAATTAATATAAAAATGGCAGTCTCCATGGCTTGGTTCGTTAGATGCATGCGGATTTGCAAAGCAAGACGCCATTGGTTTACTATCTACACAAAGTCATATTATGTACCTATTTGTTTTGAGTCTGACTGTCAGAATAAATATTAAATATTCTCTCATAGCTTCTGATATGGCACAAGACTTATATTACATAACACTCAGGTTTTAATTCTGACTATTTTTAATTGAATTCATAGACAATTAATTAAGACGGTTAAAGTTTATCATCATCAGCCCATTTACGTCCCAGTGCTGGGCACGGTCCTCTTCCACAGCAGAGAGGGTTTAGACCTTAGTCCAGCACGCTGGCCTCGTGCGTGTTGGCGGACTTTAAAGGTTATGCTAGGTACAATTCTCGCTATTTTTGTATATCCACTTTAGGTGGAAAAGTGATTAATCGTATATACCACTCGTATATTCTCTCAGTCTCAGTATTTTCAATCAATTCAATAAAGCTGAACTCATTAATTTCATAATTGAATGTCACAAAACGTAACATATCGTTGGCGAAGTACATGGGCTTTGAAATGCGATAGGTTCATCATTACATCGAGAAAATTGTTGAGATGAATGTTTGTAATGGGACACGGACAAAAGTTGTATGGAACTATTCCTCAGAGTGTACATCGATGAAATATGTTTCATTTGATAGTTTACACATATAAAATTAGTGTATCCTGGAAAAAAAGATTATAGAGAATTAATAATTAACCTTGACAGCGCTTTAGGTTAAAAGCGTATTCTTTAAAACGGTCTGTGTTGTTTTCTTCAGTGATGTAAATATTAATATGATATTAGGTACTGTTAAAATAATATTATGTGTTTCGATGTTAAAATTATTATTATTTTTGGGGCGGCATTTTCTATTATTTTATTGATTGAAGTTACGTTTACGCCATCTGTCGGCTAAATTCAGCAGACTCCGTGGAACAACGAGAAAGAATTGATGAAATGATCAATGTTACTAACGCTAGATAATGATTTTAAAATCGATATTGACACCTGCCACAAAATATTACGAGTAAAATGCAACCACGCGAGGAGTGTTGAGCAAATCAAATTGTATTATTTTCTATGACCAGAGTCACACTATGGAACTAACGACGCGATGCCATTTTCATAGTGGCCATTAGGTGTCAACACGTCGCGTCGGGTCGCGTTTAAAAATGTGTTACCGCCTTCATTTTCAATCTTACTTTTTTGTAAATTGAATGAATTTGAAAGGAATGCATTAATAAAATCGTTAAATGTCTTTTTTTCTGGCCTGCTAAGATTAACACTTAAAAACCCGTATATATTTTAAAATTGATATATGATTATTTCCAAACATTTCGACTATGTACACGCAGAAATTACTCTGGGGCACATTTTGTCCGTCTCCTTTTAATGCAAAAATTTAGCGACACAGATAAACATCTAGGCCAAACATTATTAAACCCGTAAGTGAATTGATATGGTGTTTATACCGTTGCCGTAATTAATATACGGAATCTTGCTCTAGGCTGTATTATTAAGTAATTATATCCTTTATTCATACACCACGCGAGTCCTTCAAGTGTAATATTACCTAAGAGACACTATTTATATACATTATACACAATATGGACATGCCTTAGTAAAACGTTCGTACTTTTTGCATTAATTTACTCAGTTTATTGCTACCTTTATTCGGCTGTTCATAACACGACCGAAAAGCGGTCAAAGTTTTTAAAATTCGACGGTAAAGGATAAATGGAGTGCGTATTTTTGGACTCGCCATACATTACATTGATAAACATGATCCAGCTGTGTTTGTATGATACGCACATGTTTAATACATATATCGTCCAATTTATGACAACGTCCAATATGTTTGGCCGATTTTGAGTATTTGCTGGATGTGTTTTCAATGCGTAAATTTAAAATAAATATGACCTGCAAATTATTTCTTAGGTTAAAAGATGTATGTAATGTAAATAGCCAAGTCATTCCTCAAGAATAGTTAATAAACAACAGTTTTACTGGCATTGCTATTGTAGATAATTATAATGTTCATTTAAATATGGTGGATATATACAAACGCGGTGTATAATTATTTTAACTTTTAAAAAAATACATAAATGACACTGGTTATATGCTTACAATAACAATAAAGCAACAATCTACATAATCTGTTCAAGCTTACGAAAAATAAACCTAACTATAATAATCAAATCAACTGTAGGTGTTAATTTAATCGGTGTTCCATCGTTGTCGATAATAATCTATATGAACTTGAATTCCGGACGGGATATAAGCATGTCTTCTGATTGACATTTTCTATTTCCTGGACGAGAATGTGTTAATCTTACAATCTTGGATTCATGAAATACATATACAAATTAACTCATTAAATATCTTGGCTGTTTTGTGAAATGACTTTGATGAATAATCCTTATTTTACAACCATGTGTATTCACTGAAATCGAGGTCTCCCATTACTACAAGTAACAGTAGAATATTTCCACATAATACGAAACGCTTCAGTGGTATTCTGAGTATAAGTATGGCTGACTCGTTGAAACTAAACACACGGACAAGAAACCTTTACAATTATCTAGTAACTCAATTTTAGTGTAATGATATTAATAGATTCATAATTATTTAGCATATAATTATAATTATTAAAGCAGTGATGGCCTCAAGGTTTAGGCGCGAGGTCGAGAATTTCAGCGGTCGCAGGTTCAAACCCCAGGCACACACCTCTGACTTTTCAAAGTTATGTGTGTATTCACAATGAATTATCACTTGCTTTAACGGTGAAGGAAAACGTCGTGATAAAACCTGCACACCTAAAAGTTCTTAGGAATTTCTTAGGTGTGTAGTCCGCCAACCCGCACTAGGCCAGCGTGGTGGACTAAGGCCTAAACCCTCTCAGTTGTAGAGGAGGCCCGTGCCCAGCAGTGGGATGTATTTGGGCTGATGATGATGATGATGAATTATTTTCTAAATAATTTATTTTCATCGTAAATCTATTACATGTTTATTCTATAGAATATATGAAAATTTATATACTTATTTAAAATAAAGTTCTGAAGACAAAATCATCATCATTTATCCGCGTAGTTGGACGTAATTCAAAAATATTATGCCATTCTTGGATCTACAAATTAGTGTTCGGTATCTTTCGATTTATCTATGCGTTGTTTATATGTATTAGTTGCTTCTGCTAGTTCTAAATGCATGTATTGATGGAAGCTTTAAACATTGATTTACGGTATAATCGGGTGATTTATAGTAATAAATGGAGAGAGAAACATCCAAGGTCTCCTTGAATAATTTAGAATCACAGCATGTAGACGTAGATAACGTGGCTATGAATCATTCAATGAATTTTGGAAAGATCTTACTCAGTCTAAGTAATATATGTAATTAAACTAGCAGTTGTAGTAGTAGTAGTAGCGTTAGCTTCTGTATATGAAACCAGCGTATTTTCCATTACTACACCTTTTAGAAAACCTGGAAAGCATTTTCGATATCGAATAAGCACTATTAAATCTCAATAATCCACCTTCCCTTCAAATAAACCCTTATATTATACAGGGTGTATTCAGACCGTGATCGGAAACCAAGGCAGGTAATAGCGACGGTGATTACAAACCCCCTGGCGTTAAAGAAAATTCTGACAATAAATAAAAATTTTGACGTTTTCCATACAAACCGCGTACATTTAATACCGATGGTTGTATGGAAAAAGTCAAAATTTTTATTTTTGTCAGAATTTTCTTTAACGCCTGGGGGTTTGTAATCACCTTAGCTATTACCTGCCTTGGTTTCCGATCACGGTCTGAATACACCCTGTATATATTATAATATAATAAATTGCGAAACGAGAGGCCGCGGGTTCGATCCCCGCACCGAGACAAATGTTTGTGTGATCCACAAAAAAATGTTTCGGGTCTGGGTGTTTGTGAGACCGAAAAGTCTCTCGTCGGTCCTGATACCCACGACACAAGACTCGTATCTTAATCTGGGGTCAGAACTATGTATGTGACTGTTGGGTGTATTTATTGTTATTATTATACCCATCAATAATAAAAACATGCCTAAAGTCTCAAGTGCCTGTTGCTACCTGCAACTCAGATAAACCGCTAGCACATTATCAAGTTCGTATTATGATTAGTCATTTGTAATGTAATGCCTCTGTCGCAAGCATTGATCGTTGCACCTTCGTTAGCACAGACATTTGCTCATCAAACAGATTTTTCTATACGTTGTCAATGTGTTCATTTTGTTTGACGCAAATTGTTTGATGTTCTGTTTGATTGCACCTTAGAGAAGGTCTGTAGCAAAATTGTCATGTCCATTTAACTTTCCCGTTTACTTTATAATGCGAGACCTTTATCGACCGGGCTATCGATGGTCTCCGTCCCGGTTGATAACTGAAATTGGCTTAACTCAGAAAGGATTATCGATATCATTTAAATATGCTAGATCTCAATCATCATCATCATCAGCCCAAATACGTCCCACTGCTGGGCACGGGCCTCCTCTACAACTGAGAGGGTTTAGGCCTTAGTCCACCACGCTGGCCTAGTGCGGGTTGGCGGACTACACACCTTAGAAATTCCTAAGAACTTTTAGGTGTGCAGGTTTTATCACGATGTTTTCCTTCACCGTTATAGCAAGTGATAATATTCATTGTGAATACACACGTAACTTCGAAAACTCAGAGGTGTGTGCCTGGGGTTTGAACCTGCGACCGCCGAAATTCTCGACCGCGCGCCTAAACCTCGAGGCCATCACTGCTTAATCTGAATACCTCAACAATAATTGCTTGATACATTATTATTCACACTTTCTCATGGAAATATCTGTTTGAGATACGACATCAGTAAATATTTAAATTGTAACAATGGAATGATGTATAAGTGTAAAAAGCGTAATACGAATTCGAAAAATCAACAGACGATGAATACATTACGCCAAAAATATGCTGGTGAATAACAGATTACTAAAAATGTAGAGCGTACTTAAAGTTGACTTTATTACAACTATTTAATATTCAGAATTAAAATGTTTGTGCGTTTGATGGATACTCGTACTGGTTGATCAAAATAGTTATAGCTAAAGACGCTACCAATGGCAGCAAAAGTAATGAGAAATAGTCCTTTTTCGTTACTTGATACTTCACTCGGACTAAATGAGTAATAAACTTGTTACTTTTCCGAAACCGTAACCTGTGTAATTCAATTTTGTAACGTAGTTACTCGGATAACACACTGACCGACTTACTGACAAAAGGCAATTGTGCTCCTCGCCCAGATAATTTTCACCGCAGGACTGGTTCATGACATTTTTTTTATTTAATCACCTGTTGTTACTTGGGACATTATACGACCATATTCATTTAAAAATGAGTCGGAAACTTCTTAACCCTATCTTTAATGTTCTCTAGATTACCTAAACAGGAGTAGGGTATAAACAAATACAGCTGTAATGAGTACGATAGTAGCTTATCTGTTAATCGCACGTTTAAAGGCGTCATAACGCCTCTATCACGCCTCTAAACGTAATCATTACTAGTATTGTTTGGTGCAATAATAAAGCGACAACAATGTGTTTATAATGCACGCTTGTGAAGAGCGCCGAGAAATAACAAAGCGTATCGTATAGTGCGAGCGTCCACTGACACTGTAATCACTCGTGATAAATACGGAATAAATGAATACGGAAAATATTACGTACGCAGTCACAGAATATCCTCTCGAGCGAGTCAATTGTGTGAGCACGATCTTGAGGAAGGATCCAAAATTTGGTTACACCTCTTGTATAACTGTCGCGTAGTATTTAGCTTGAGTTGCCCGAGTCGGTGGCGCACAAGCATCATTCACGCCGACGACTACTTCCCAGTTCCGCAGCGGAACCTATCGTCTCATGCTATCGTATATCGGCCGCTTACACATTGTCGGGTTGCATAACAATAAAACGTCTCGTGACAACGACGTTATCTCAGTAGCAGCAGAGATGCCTCCACGGTCTAACCTCGCCGCGTTCACGGGCATGTGTGAACACGGCCGGTGTTCGTAGTATGAACGCTTGAAATGTATTAGTGGTTGTGCCATTTAGCCGCGATGGCGAACTACTTCAGATGGAAAAAAGGCAAAAGGGATGAGGATGTGTTCTACTCGGAGAAGCCGCGAAGTAGGTCGTTGGATCCTCGCTCACTGGAACTGAGCGGTGTGCGCCTGGTCGCGCAGTATCACCACCAACAGCAACAGGTAAACTGATATATTTGTTTAGATAATAAAGAAAAGTAGGTTTAGTGTTAACGTACAAGTAGCTTATTATTTTGTCATTTACATGCCATTTTCGATTTATTATAGTTAATATTCATTTATTTTCTGGATTTATTTTAATTTAATCTGTATTTTTTAACACGTTTTGCACTTAAATAAGAACATTGATCACATAATGTTCCTTCTGTATGGATAAACGGTATAATGTTATTTTTTCATTTCATTGTTAGTGTTTAATAGTGTAATCCAACCTGTAGGCGTCGGTATACGTTATTGTCTAATGTCCATGCAGTAAAGTATTTTACACTGTTTGTTTAAGTGATGTTCTTGCATTTAGCGCGACGTGAACTCAGAAACGTTAATTATATACTAACTAGACATTTTTATAGCGTCCAAAATTTTCGCAAAGTATTATCTAGCTCTAGGTGTTCGTAGTTAAATTTTTCGCAGGAGCCCCGTTCATAGCGCGTTCTCATTGATAACGCGAGATAAATCTGGCGTTATAATATCTTACGAAATTAAAAAATGTTTCGCTAAATCTGGAGCGGATTTATGCTGAATACCTGGGCAGTAGCTACAAAACATAAAGCCATCTCATGTTTACTGGTAATAATAGCACAGCTGATAATGTTCTGAATAATATCGATAATTATGAAAGATTGTGGTTCTGAAAGACATGAGGCACCATTGTATTGTAAATTTATTTTATTGTATATAAAAATAGCGACTGTTTGACAATGTAAAAAGTGTGAATAATTATTTGTAAAAAACTGCTACAGGAAGCTGATGCTATCGCTATTCGTGTGTATGCGTGTAACTTTTACAATTCGATGAGGTTATCGCTTTGTAAATCATAGCTGCGAATTTTTAACATACTTGTTCTAGATACATATTCTAGTGAGTCCACGAAATTCATGAGAACTTGCAATTAGAACACAGCAATATCTTGAACAGGTACGAAATTAAATTTTAAACGCATAATTCGTTACGCTTACCATGTAAATCTGAATTGAGGGCAATGTGTTTGATAATAAGATAATATTGTCTTTGAACGATTTATTTCAGACTATACTATCGTACTTTTAGAATGATATTGATAGTTTTGTTGTCTGTAGCCGTGGTTGACGCGAGAATGAAAATTGCGATGACCTACTGCGATCTTATTAAATAATTGTACTGTATTTGGTGGTAATCCGTTTTTAACGACTCATGACGTCACTCGTCAAAGTGTTCTAATGCACGGTTAGATTCTATACAGCGGCTGAGGAATTGGTATCCAACATCACCTTGCCCCCTAGTTATCATGAATTATAAATTAATTTACCTGAATTGCGACCGCTTTTATCCTTACAATTAGAGACATGGATGATATCCATATACGTGACTTGAATAAAAGTTTTTGCAAGATATCAATGGGCAAGTCCGAGCTGGTTCGCTTCATTGTAATTTAAGTGGTGAGCATAATAAAGCCAATTGCAACCTTTAGCGTACCAAAGGGATCGTCATGCGCTTGTCGCCGGGTCAAGTATAATACGAATGCACTGTGCACTGTTATCAAGTGGATTTATAACGCTGTTTATGCACGGTAATGTAGATGTGTGATCTTCAAGAGTGTCCTAAATGTGCAGCGAGCCGAGCAGCCAAGTGCACGCAATAATCCTTTGTTTTGAGAAACTGAACTACGAAAAATTTAAGCCCCCATACCTTAGCAAAGTACATAGCTCGTCGACAAAATGGGCTAAGCTTAATGTTTTAGCCTTAATTAAAATATAAAATTTATTTGTTAAAATAAATAATAATAATCACATGGGGAGTGGTTGCGTGACTAGATCTGACAACAACACACTAAGATACAAGACTAGAATTGGGTACCAGAAATTACAAGAGGTTATTCCGCGTTTGGTCTTACAATTACTTAAATGACCCACCGCCGGAATCAAATCCGTAGCCTTTTGTTTCACTTACTGGTATCTGCGCGACTTAGGGTGTCAATGTAAACGATCAATTACTGCAGTATAAACAGGATTACCCGAAATTTATTATGAAAATTTTCATGTATGAATCTCAACTTTAAGCGCTGACTATTCTCATGAACTGTCATTTAATTAATTCGCATGTTGACGAACGCGCATTATTGTTCCGTTGACACTGTCAGCGTCAGGGACAAATGGCTTCATTCATCTTTTGTCTTGAGCACAATTTAGAAATGGAAAATTACCCGTCTCTAAAGATCACCTTTGACCTCAGGATGTTGACGATAATGGGGGAAGATCTATGCCTGGTAAGAGTTTCCCATTGTTTCACATTATGGTCTTTGTACATTTCGTTAGATTCAGCTTTATTCAATAGTTAGGCATGGAAAGTGTTAGCCACATCTGTTATTGCGTCTCAGGTGTTAAACCATTTCATTGAAATAATTGCATTCAAATGTACGCCATTGTGGAAACGGTTTATTATTAATTTTTATTATACACGTCTAAATTTATTATCGACGTCTGTTTTGAAATCAACATAATTATCTGATTAAGGATAGGAAATTCTGATAGGAAAATTACCTGATTGAGTTATAGCTTCTGTGTGTTTTGTATAGATACAAAATTACGGAAATATTAATATTGTGATACATTTCCTAGAAATATTTTGTACGCAAACGCCAGGAATATTTTGCAATTGGTTCAAAACCAAACACATATTGTATTTGAAAGAAAAGTTCTAACTATTATTACATTTTGAGCTTCAGATAGTGCGGTCAACAAGTGTCCGATGTGATAGAACACATCACTGACATCCATGAAAGTTCATGACATTCCAATCCAATCCAATCCAATCCATCAGCCAATGGAAGTCCACTGCTGGACATAGGCCTACATGACATTGTATAGTATTAATAACGAATGGTAAAGACAAGCAAGTTCTCTGTTATAATATTTCTCCACTGAGTGGAAATAATATGAATATCAACCAGCCATGGATATCATAACAGTACGTGAATTTCTTTTGCTAAAATGCCCACTGCCAATCAGCCCTTTGGTCTTAAAACGCCCAAAAATCATATCCAACTGCTTTTAAATGCATTTCCATATAATAAAGATCTAAATCATAATAGTATAAGTCTCAACGTGCCGCAGTGTAGCTCTTAAACTAGGCTCTATTATATTGCAGTTGATTTTAATTATTAACGTGTATCGATCAAGTCGGTTCTCAGCACAAAGGCTATTTCTTATGCAACTGTAGAACGTCGCGAGTGCGGCGAAAACCGGGTGAAATCTTCAATTTTCCGAGCACAAAATTATTCAACACACTTTTACGTTGCGAGACCTTATTAGAAGTAAATTTTCCTTCAGTGAGCTTGTACGAAATATTTGAATAGTAACACGCGATTGTAATTTTCCAGTTTTAGTATAAGTAAGTTGACTTTTATAGTGATTACAGACATTGTATAGATAAAGTAAAATCGTATTTGTATGTTTTTTTGTGAAGTAGATAGCTAGTCAGGGATAATTTGCATAGGTATAAAGGAAATGGGCCTTTTTGTTCACAGAAAACGGGATAATACTAAAAACTTATTATAAAATTCTCTGTTCTTTTATAAAGTGAAAACTGGCGATCATAATCCTTATAACTAATATTATAAATGCGATTGTAACTCTGTCTGTCTGTCTCGCTTTCCTGCTAAAACTACTGAACCGATTTAAATGAAATTTGGTACACAGATAGTTTGGAGCCTTAGAAAGAACATAGGCTACTTTTTATTGCGGAAAAGAGGTTTTAAGGGGTTGAAAGGGGGGATGAAAGGTTGTATGGAAGTAATGTCATTTTTAAAGCTAGAAACTTGAAACTTATTTTTTAGGCTGTTGATTAGATATAAATAAATATGACATTCAAAGTATGTAAAATGTAAAAAAAATACCTTTAAGGGAGTAAAATAAAAATAGGGGATGAAAGTTTGTATGGAAATTTGTCATTTTTGAAGCTAGAATGATGAAACTTTTTTATATGGCTTTTATTACATCATATATATGATAAATATACACATATATACACAATATAAGAATTATATTAAAAGTTTTTAAAAAATATCCCTTAATATGTTATAAATGAGAAAATAACTATATGACTGTTACGCTTTCACGCCTTATTCATTTGACCGATGTGAAAGATTTTTGGTATGGACATAAATGGGACTCTGTGGAATAAAATAGACTACAACTTATTTTTTTTCTGAACCCAACTCTGTAGTCTACGCGGACGGAGTCGCGGGCAAAAGCTAGTTAGACTAGGTGCTGTATTAATAATATGACTGAGTAGGTTTAAAAGACATTTAATTCTGAGTATGCAATCATTTTAAGATAAATTATTTATTATTAATTTATTGACCATATTAGCGACGTTTCCGAATAAATCGATGTTGTTCTCGAAATGACGGCTTAGTTCCCATCCCATAATTTTTCAGCGGTTTCTTTTAACGGGGATGCCAAAAATTCGCCAAATAATCCTCATTTGATGATTGATGATTTTTTTCTCTTTACTTTTGTCACCTGTTATAAAAACCAATCGACATGCATTACAGTGTCATTTTATTTCAAGTACTAATTTTGTATTAATAAACATATTATGAGTGCGAAAAACCGCACTGTGCTTCAGGGCCTTTATTTTCGGGGATACAGACGTGAATGTGGGTAAAGTATGTATTTCAATTTGAAATAGACGCATGGCACGTCTCAGTTCATGTAATTACATGGTAGAGATTTTTTAACTATGAAATTGACCGGCTTTTTTGTTTAATGTGAGAGGACAGAAACTTGTACAGTATGGATTTAAACTTATCCCATTTAAAGACTGCTTCACGTAGACGCGATGGTTTAACTTAATCTGGACTTTTCTCATTTCTTTAACAGAGTTATCAGATGTAATTTGTGTTTAGTTTCTCTAGTTTTTATGTCTATATTCCGTAAGTTTATTCCCATGTTTTAATTTAATGATAGTGCAGAATATCATGCTAAAACCTGTCCAAATCCCCGTGTTATTAGCTGACTTCGTTTTCGACTTCAATATGAGTATAGGTTTCTTTCCTATACTAAAAGTTGTCACACACAAAGGTGTATTATGAAAATCTAGCTGTTGCTTGCAGCTCCGTATGCAAAACTTTAAATTTCAAAATGCATATTTGGACAGGTGCGTTTCCTCGTTGAAAATAAAACGTGATATTTGAGGATGCGTAATGATCGGGGATCGTTTCGATTTACCATTGCCATTCATTCTGAAAATCTGCCTTGTAAACTCGCTTCCTATAACGTGCAACTTAATTACGGTTTGTGGGTGCGTTAACACATTTTTTGTAGCCATAGAATAACATTGGTATTATGCTTAGAAAATTGAACACCGTGTGTGGATTAAGCAGTTTGTATTACAATGAGTTAGTTATCTCTATGTAAAGTGTGAATCAGGCAGTAAATCATTTCCAACATTACTGATTACTTTTTGTTTGGCAGAGATTGTTTGTGAAGCAAGATAATCGGTCGTCGACCCCGAGTACGTGTTTTAAATAATTTATGATGACATACTTAAATGAGTACAATTGCTCGTAGTTTTTGACAATGTGGAACGTTAGTTTTTGGAATACTATTCAAGTCGTTGAACTGCATACCGCCTTTTTGTATTTTTTTTCTTTGTTGTTATCTTAAATAATGGGGGCATGTATTTAGAGGAGATTAATCTGTTCGAAAAATATTAGGATTAGGATGTACATTGTATGCGATATTCTGTCATTTCACAGATATTGTATTCAAAATCATTATCCCATCTAATTAAGAAATTATTTTAAACTACTATATTGTAGGTTTTATCTATAAGTTTATCATCCACTTCATCAATGATAAATTAAAACTTAATCCCATTGCTAAATCTCAATACACTATGTCCAAAGCGTGTGTATCGTAAAATGTGGGAAAATATTCGATCTTTCATTATTAAAATTAACTTTGAAAATGGTTTTATCTGACATAAAAAAACAATATTACTAGGAATCATGTCTCTTTAACCAGTATGTTGCGTGGTTATTAATAATAATTCGTTAGTTGATACGGTGTATGAAGATTATTATATTAACAGATTTAAATTATTAATGACTATAAATATTTATAAAATTAACTCATTTATCAAGTCGAGCGGAAAAAATGAGGATAAAACTGTATTATAATTTGTATTATGCCAAACATTTTTTATTTTTTTTATTCATTCCATTTTTAAGAGCTATTATTCTACTGCCGATATTGCCATAGTATTGTAGTTGCATACCTTATATGCATGATATCAAAACAGTTTTATTTGTTTCGTATTGAACCTCTCCATTTTCCATTAACTTAGCAAGTGCTCCATTTTAAATCTATGCGTTTTGCTAATTTACGCTCATAATCTACACTCGCGCCAATGTCGATGTTGGTTTATTGTTGCGTTGCCAGGATGACCCATTCATACACGCTATTAAGACAACGGGTTGTGATAAATACGACATCCTCTTTCGCTCTGCGGCAAGAAGCCTCCGGTTCGATTTCTAGGACAGGTGTTACTTGTTTTTTCCGGTAGGTAATGCACATTCGTACAAAAAAGTCTGGACTGTTTTACGTTGGACGTAAAACATCTGCAAAACATGAGAGTAGAATACACGAAAGTCAACCCTTTTGGGAAAGAATGCAATGCAATAAATGGCAAATTACTGAATTAACTTTCACCGTAGCCGTCTGACGTAGACCACTTAATGCCACTAGCTACGCTCGACTGCTTCGCATTAAGGGGACCGTAGATCGGCAAAGCTTGATACGAGCCTTTGAAAAAAGAAAAAAGTTTTCCACGTTCCGCTTGAACTCTCTTTTCAAATAACATCGTTTTGAACTAGAGATGTAACACATATACGGTCTTAATGAAGATGTTGCTATTACCGTCCTCAAAACGTTGGGTCACGCTCTGATGGGTGACATGTAACGTTAGAGGGCGAGATACCTAGCACGTTTAAGTTGAAAATGATCTTAGCAACGGCGGTAAGTCACGTTTAAGGTCCTAGGTTTTGAAGTAGCTAAGTTGCACGTGTCAGTGTAGATTATGTCAATTAAATTTAAAAAGAAAATGCTTCAAAAATTGTTACACTTTTCGGAATAAAACTTAGCCGATTTCTGCCTCCTGTCAAACATACAAATTCTATCTATATGTTTGCGTGATTGAAACATTTATTTTGATTTTCAGGCCTAGTATTTCAGAAACTTATGTCACAAGACTTGTTTACGAACTCACTTTCCAAATTTAAACTTTCTGTATTATAATATATCCGTATCTCAGTACTGTGTTTTATTAAGCTATCAAAGTAAGTCACTTCAGAAGTGCTTTTAAAACAAAACTCGGTGAAGAAAACCAAAGGGTTTTATTATTTTATCGGCAGTAAATGTAACTTTATGTTTATAAATAAGAAAAATATAGAATCAAATGTTGGAAACATTTATAATCAGAAAATTTTCCATCTCACCTCGTTTAGAAAGTAGAGTTCATAACATAACGGATAAGAAAGTGTTGCCCTTTTTAAAACACCTTATCAACACATAGATACATTATATTTATTATTTAGACTTATCTAGCACATTAGGTCATTCATTTGCAAAATACAATCTATTGCAGGCTTAGTGGATATCTAGAATGAGATAATGGAATGGTTTTAGAGTTCACATCGTGTTTTTGCGCGGATTAAAGTAATAATGTACTCTACATTATTTTATAAGGTTATTTTTTGCCACATTTTTTATTGATGCTCCGCTCCTAGTGGTCGAAGTGTGATTTTACATAGCCTATAGTCTTCCTCGATAATATAGTAATATTAAAAAAGGAAAATATTTTTTCAATTTGAACTAGTAGTTCTTGAGATAAGCGCGTTCAAACAGTCAAACAACTCTTCAGCTTTATAATTAACATCCATAATTTTCAATACAACATGATTGAATACCGGAAATGTATAGAATGTAGTCACGTAATAGTAAGGATTATTTGCCTAGAGAGTTCCAGTCTTCGCACTGTCAATTTAATCATGCATACGAGAACATCCCTCTAAACAAAAAATATTATATAATGATATAAAATATGACGTATTCCTACAAAATTAATTTGAGATCTTGTTAAACTGGCTTTAATTAACTCAGAAATGACGGCGCAAATTCGTTCTTGCTTTGCTTCTGTACTGTAAGCTTTTTATTTGAATCAGTGCATGCGAAACATAATTGGATAATAAGAAAAAGTTACGAAGAAGCGTGTTCCGCTGTACAAGGTTTTTCATTCAAAATGAGATGTAACAATGAATGTATGCGTTCTTTCGACTCAACTATGAGATTCTGATGACAATACAGGCTTTTCATATTGTGCAGTAATTCGAGAAAACAGCCTAGAGCTAATAACAACGGTGAATTTTACTATTTGAACACTTTTTAACATCATAATGAGAACACAGTCTAGATTTATACGTACCCATTAAACGATGTGTGTTTCTGAAAGCACCTAAATTAAAACAAAACATAATGAAACGAAATACTACAATTGAAACTCAAAAAGTAATATATTTTTAACAGTTATCACGATGAGTCAGTGTTTGCATAATCTAGGAATGTATAGCACGTTCGAGTGATGCACGCATTGCATCATCAGTAGTGAATGGATAAATTATACTACTTCAACCTGAGAAAGTGACAAGTATAGTCTAAACAGGGCAATGCAAATACCTCTATAAACACGTCATATTATTCGCAGAAGTAGACAAATCCCCAGTAGGATACATTTCCATTCTATACACGTCTTTACTATACAGGTTACGAAACCTTGAACGTATTTGAACTTGTATTATATTACAGATTATTCCTTGCTCTGCTAAACTCTGAATACCTTTGCGCGAACCAATTTTTGTTATCACCAGGTCGAGCGTAAGACACATTTCTGAAACGATGCAAGAACCTCGTCAAAACCAAAACAAAAAGCATTTTGTTCCCGAGCAAAACGAGCTCTAATTTACTATTTTGCATATTTAATTATTATGGGGGAAACGTGTTCTGGAGTGGAGACCACGTCTTGGCAAACGTAGTGTAGGACGCCCTCTGGCTAGGTGGGGTGACGATATACGCAAGATGGCTGGCAGCGGTTGGATGAGGAAGGCCGAAGATCGAGCCCAGTGGCGTGCCATAGGAGAGGCCTATGTCCAGCAGTGGACGTAAGAGAGGCTGATGATGATGATGATGATGATGATGATATTTAATTATTATGTGTATTCGAAAAATACGCTCCTAGAGGTTTATACATATTTAAGACTCTTACATCTTTCGCAACAAATAAAACAGTTGCTATTCTCCACCATCAATTTGCGCCTCATTTAGCAAAGGCCTACAGGTGTGAAATAAGTACCTAACAAACCAAACGATGGGTAATTTGTCACAGAATTGCATTCTTAAAAGAACAATCAACGCCCGTCTCATCGTTCGACATTTTGGGTCAAAGACATAAATACCTTATTGTGTTTCAGAATGAATTTCTTCGAAATGTCTTTAGACATAATATGGAAAAGCCACAGCACAATAGCGATAAGGAATTAAACACGTAAATAAGAAGCACGTGACTAAAGCACGAAATAATTGAAATGCGTTGTGTTATTTTCGACTAGAATTTAAATTAAGACGATTGCAGAAAATTTGAACGCTATTTCGTCTTCAACTAATTTAGGAGTACGGTTGTCTGACCTTATTTAATTTCAATAATACAGTAGGTCTTTTATAAGAGCAACGGACTACACACCTAAGAAATTCCTAAGAACTTAGGTGTGCAGGTATCCTCACGATGTTTTTCTTCAACGCTAAATTAAGTGATAATTCATTGGGAATACACATAATAACATTAATTATAATTAACATTTAATTTGAGTCTTTAATTAACTCTTCATCATCATCAAATCAGAAAAGTTGTTTAGGCGTGGAAGCGTTGTTACGTTTGTGTGTTCACAAATATATATTTTTGCATGTATAATATGAGGCAATATACGGAGTATAATCATTTCATTGGCTGGTGTCTAATATTGGTAACGATGAGGGTTTTTATCTTTTCTGTCGTTGATTTTTGCGATATTATTGACAATAATTAGATTTTTTTTAAATGCCTGAAATCTCGTGGAAATGTTGCACTGTCAATGTCGCTTAATGTAAACAGACTTCGAATGTTCAGTAAAGATTGGGTGTATGCAGAAAGGTTCCGACATCAAATTCTTTGGGTATTCGACTAAATTCAGACACGTCTAAGAAACTATTTAAAAATGACATGTAAAAATGACATGAATGATGAAAAAGAGTTCGAAGTGGTGCTGTTGTTTAAAAAAACCTAGCGACAACCACATAATATTGTGTTATTTTGATTGCGCCTAACAACGTCGATTTACAGCGCTCCATAGTAAACTCTTAACTATGAAAGACGTTAATAGATACTGATCTTAGAATTACTGGATCCCGCCATCAGGAATCCCTGGATTCTATCGGTTTGGTACTAGTAAGGCGCAGTCAATCATTTAGTCGGCAAAAAGGTTACTGTTTAAAATTCTCGAGTTTAACTCCCGCAATTTTACAAAATAAGAACACTGAAACGTGAGATACAGTTGCTTCAAGCATTTAACTCTGATAGTGTTTTATAGCTGATGAGAATGAAACTAAATGTTTACATGTCTAAGACGGACATAATAAAAAGAAAATACACCTAACAAATTTCACGTGGTATAAAAATCTTCGATTACAATAAAAATAAAAAGTTAAGGATACTATAACTTCTCTATAAGTTATATAGTACTATAAGCAAAAGAGCTGCTAAAACGTGAAAATTGTGCAATTTCAACTCGGATTTCTTAGCAAGGAAGCGCCTTTCATGGAGCGAATTACCTTAACATGTAAATGTACTTATACCTAGTTCAAATATGGATATATTATGTACATATTCATCCATTATTTATGATGCTATTTGAGTTGGAGCTTAAGGTTGTAAATATGAGCTGTAGAAAATGTTCTCATAATATTGCTCCAATTTCCCTTTTTGTAATAAGTAAAATATTCATAAATCATACATTACGTATTTTCAAGACGTTGAATCATAATTGGTACCTTCAAATTTGTTATTTAATGTGAAAATATTTATTTTATATTATGTATTTGTTTAGGTTACAGTTTTGTGTATTTTCATAGGCAATTTTTTTTATCGGTGCTAGTAATATTCTTTGACCTTTCTAACATATTATTAACTTTACTCGTTTGAATACTAATTGCGCAATCAAGTATATCCTCCTGGATCCCTGCGTCCTGTAGAAAGAACTAAATGGACGCCCGTGTCAAGTCCTGACATTAATTGAGGTATTCATTTTAGACCTTAATACAAGCGACAGAAGATTCAGGACTCTAGGCTAAATTCTTTATAAAGTACTATTGGCTATTACAGCCCCGTGACAGCCCCGTGGCGCAGTTGACTAGACACCAGCTTGCGAAACGAGAGGCCGCGGGTTCGATCCCCGCACCGAGACAAATGTTTGTGTGATCCTCAAATATTTGTTTCGGGTCTGGGTGTTTGTGAGACCAAAAAGTCTCTCGTAGTCCTTGATACCCACGACACAGGACTTGTATCCTAGTGTGGGGTCAGAACTATGTATGTGACTGTTGGGTGTATTTATTATTATTATTATTTATTATTATAGCAGCGTAATTTTTTTCTTATTGGGATCCAGGAGGATATATGTAGTTCCTTTTTTACTAGTTAGTTATGTTATGATGAAAAACCAGAGTTTATTAATGGGACTGATTGTCTAAGTCATAAGAAATACGAGTATTTCACCTAGATTTTTAATATCGCATAAAAAACGTTTGTTTTATTTTAATGCAGATTTTGTTTATGACTGTTGCTGGAACATTCGGTTTATGATCTTAAGATATTTCTCAATCTTGACGTAAATCTTTTACGTGTTTCTTTGACCTATTTGATTATTCAAACCGTACATTTGCATACTATTCTCAGAGCGTTGACTATGATAAAGGAGTCAGATCCAAAGATGGATAACATCAGTAATAGCATGTTGCACATTTTAAAGGGCACGGTGGCTGTGTTGACGTGATATTTTATCATTGCCATTTGATTTGCTTGATCATTTAATTACTACTTTTTACCACATACCAAAAAAAAAAAATACATACATACATACATGTACATAAATAACCTGAGCAAGCCAGTGTTCCCCGAAGAGGTAGGCAGAGGTGCAATTCTGCAACCAAATTTCGCCAGGTATACCTATATCGGTTTTATCGTTTATCGAGCACAAAACTCCGTGCTGCTACTGAGAATTTCCTAATGGAAAAACCCAACAACTCTGCCCGACCCGGGAATCGAACACATAATTGTGCCGCGTGACCACGGGGCAGTCTTTACCAGTAATAACATACATATTAACAAAGATTGAATGCAGATGTGTACTTTTGTTAATGGATATTATGTGTTTAACAATAAGTAAGCAAATTTACAAGTGCGTTCATAAGTGCTCATCATGTAAATCCATATTATTATTTTAAATATTATAATGTACGGGTTATTCTAATGGTTTACCTTGATGAAGATTGTTATATTCGCTGAAATTGAGCCCCAATGCACAACGTCATTCTGGATGCATACTATCTCTGGCCTGTGTGATGGGGATTATCTAGTTCAGTAATTGCTCTACAGTTAATCCTGATTGCTAACGATATTGCTGCAATCATTTTAGGAAAAGTTTTCATATAGTAACGCAATAGGTATAACACAAACAGAAAAGTAAGTATTTGTTCTAGAGATATACAGATCGGAAAAAATGCAATTCCGCCAATGCTTTTAGGTTTCAAAATTGGCCGTTTTTGTTTTGTTTATTGTATACAATAAAATGTTTACAAATAGTAAAGCTCTTATCATTAAGATACGTTTTTATACACATGTATGATTTATTTGTTCTAGATTATTTGTATAATATTTAAACACTGCGATCGAAAGATTCTGAGTTCGATTTTGGGTTTGACCAAAGTATTAGGTATATCCTTTAGGAAATTCTCCATAGCCGATAGCGTTCCAAACACAGTCCATAACACCATTAAACGCAGAATACACAGGCTGTAGAGTAACTACGTGGTTAAACCTGCGCTTAGAATGCATAAAATATATATTTCCGTAACTTGTCCCTATAAAAGAAAAAAGATGTAGCCTTGAGTGTCGATCGAAGGTATTTCACTTAATATCCTGAATTGGCATTGTAACGATTTATACTGCTATTAAACCGTCAAACAAATGTGATTGATTATGGCCGCCGCATGTCTATAGTCTGTACCCATGCGCTCGCCGGAGTCTACGAGGTGCGATTACTTTATCATATCACTGACACTGAAACGAATCTCATTAGAATAGCTCTGTACGAACAGACGTTAAAATTTCTTCAGAGATTTATGGTCAGACTAATAATTTCCTTGATGTTGCCAATGAGCGTTGAGAAATATTCTAAGTTGTTCGATTGTTGGTAAGATATTATATATTATCAAACGAAATTTAGCAGCGTCTATTATACCATATAAATGTCTCAAATAAATAGAAAGAAACTACTTAGTTATATATGAAGCAATGAAATCGGAAAAATATCAATTATAAGCTACACTGAATACGTGACTGCCTCGTGGTCTCGCGGTACAAGTATGTGCCGTGCGATCTAGAGGTCCTGGGTTCGATTCCCGGGTCGGGCAAAGTGTTATTGGGTTTTTCCATTAGGAAATTCTCAGTAGCAGCACGGAGTCTGGAAATGTGCCCGAAAAACGGCAATAGGCTCGCCCCCTATTACGTGGGACTGATACATACCTGGCGAAATGTGGTTGCCGAAATGCATCTCTGCCTACCCCTTCAGGGAATACAGGCGTGAGTTTATGTATGTATGTATGTACTGAATACGTTTTTTGACAGTGGTAAGTTTTCACAGTTTTGGGGCTTGACTACCGGTGACTTGGATCTATTTGCTTGCGATTGTTATTTTCTTTTTCAAAAGTAGTGATGGCCTCGAGGTTTAGGCTCGCGGTCGAGAATCTCGGCGGTCGCGGGCTTACACCCCAGACACACCTCTGACTTTTTGAAGTTATGTGTGTATTCATAATGAATTATCACTTACTTTAACGGTGCAGGAAACAAGTATATAAGTACACGGTAACAAGACATCGCGATGAAACCAGCACACCTAAAAGTTCATACGAATCTCTTAGGTGTGTAGTCCACCAACCCGCATTAGTCTAGCGTGGTGGACTAAGGCCTAACTGCTCTCAGTTGTAGAGGAAGCCCGTGGCCAGCAGTGGGACGTACATATGTATATGGGCTGATGATGATGATGATTGAGGGAAATAGTGCTGTGCGTGTCTCAATTAAATACAAACTATTTACCTCAATGCTTTATGAAATATTTAAAATTAATACGCAGATTTTTCTTCAACATTTAAAACACTCTGTTTTTAAGTATTAAAGAATTTCTGGGCATTTCATGTTCAAATATTTTAAAATTAGCACGAAAAAACTTAAAATAAAATCTTTTAAAACTTTTTTGTAAAAGTACCTAATCTTATCTTTATTAGGAGGTTCATGTATGAGTTGTTAACGAAGAAGAATGATGGGAATATTTGTATGACTAGGAATAGAAAATGATGAAACACGTATGAAGATAACATGAATACATACGGATCTGCCAAATAAAACAAAGGCCGTGGCAGGGTGATGATGATTACTCTGTTTGTATTCGAAACTGCACACTGCCCCAGTGATATTGATTATAAAATCATAAATTTTACAAATTTGTTGTTGCAATATCTTCATTACGCCTTCGTAATTCGTACGTTATATTTGTATGCTTCCAAAAGTAGACTCTCTAGAACGAATTCTAAAATATGTTTTTATCGCTCACACAGGTCAAATTAAAAAAAAACATAACTATGCTCGCTAAAATTCCTTAAATTAACAGACTAATGCATCTTAGTGTTATCGCTGATACCGATCTCTTGTTAGTAACCTATAGAAGAAATATAAATACATAATATGTCATTGGCCATGAAAATTATAATGATATTAAACGTATGAAATATTGTTGTAATAAACCGCTCATAATTTATTTAAGGTGTTAAACAGAATTGCAGTATTGTAGCAAACGAGGTTTTGCTTTCATCATCATCAGCCCAAATACGTCCCACTGCTGGGCACGGGCCTCCTCTACAACTGAGAGGGTTTAGGCCTTAGTCCATCACGCTGGCCTAGTGCGGGTTGGCGGACTACACACCTAAGAAATTCCTAAGAACTTTTTAGGTGTGCAGGTTTTATCACGATGTTTTCCTTCACCGTTAAAGCAAGTGATAATTCATTGTGAATACACACTTAACTTCGAAAAGTCAGAGGTGTGCGCCTGGGGTTTGAACCTGCGACCGCCGAAATTCTCGACCGCGCACCTAAACCTCGAGGCCATCACTGCTATACAGGTTTTGCTTTAAGACGCCTTAACGCAATTCTGAAACTCTACACCGTGTCTGTAACACAAAGCGAGTGATGGTCACATAAGGTTAATGGGCAAGGAAATGACAATATGCGAACTCCGTCACTGTTCAGTATCGTAAGGATATCCGCGGTTTAAGTCCAAACGTACGACAGTATTTATAACTTTGCACATAACTTGTATTGATTACAAGTTAATTATAGCCAATTCGTTCCTCGTGTGGGTTACGTACATGTAGTTGTATTTATATTTCCTGGTTATATTTTGTTATTTAAAAAATCGAATTTAGAACAACTCTAAGAACGATGTCTGCTAATTAAATATCACGAAAATAGATATACATATATGCATGCCTGTATCCACAAAGTGGAAGTCAGATGAACATTTCTACGAAGTAGGGACAGTCTTCTGCGGCTTTTCGGGATAATTTCATATTCCACGCTGCTATTAAAAGTTTCTTAATGAAAACACAACCGTAGGTACCTAGTAGTAAAAATAGGCGGGCTAAATTGTTAATGGTAAGTAAATTAATTTTAAATGTTTCTCATTTCTAAACTGGAAAGGACTACAACAGTGAGTCTGCAAGGCTTTTCGCGAAAATTACAATAGAAACCCTAGTATTACTTTGTGTGAAAGATGGGCTATGAGAAAATAAATTACCTAAATATAATTATTTTATCGTACCACAACGAAAAATTATTATTACAAGTAAATTTAGCTGACACCATGAATAAACTAGAAAGATTCAAGCTTAGAGATATTGTGTACCGCTCGCAATACTCTTATACGCGGTACAGCGCTTTGATTCGTGTATCATTCATTGGTCTAAAACTTTTCTTAGGCTGTTATCCCTCGCACGACGCGCTGAAGAGCCGCACTTATTCCCATTAACCACAAATATGGTCATGGGTTTTCATCCGTAAATTTACAAAGTATACATACAGATACGTCCGATGACGTTTGTGAGGGTAGAATAGGATTCTCGGGCCTACTGACAGACTTCGAGCTGTTCCTATAATTTCTAGAAAACTAAACCAAATAAAAGTTAACTTGCCCGGTAATCGAACCCAGGATCTATCGACCACACGGCACACGCTTTTATTCCAGCGGCATACAGACAGTCTAAATATAAATGGCACATATTATGATCTGCAACTTATTTATAGAACTTGCAGCCGCTACCTATAGATTAATTTCACTTATAGAATAATAGCCGGTGCACGAGACCTTTCCCGACATTGGATGATACAGCGATAAACTTGGAGACTGATGTTTATTAGAAAAGTTGGAATAAATGTCTCTTGAAACTTTGACAATTTTTAAATGGATAAATCTAGTTGATACGTGATACTAAATTTGATATAACAAATTTTTGAATTCGTTTGTATTATTATATTCTTTTATCCATATTAACAACGTAGGTTGAGTAACCTACATTACTCGTAGTACTTATTGTACCTGCTTACCTTATTCTAATAGGCCCTGAGATGCCGCAGCACCGCCCTAAATGTGCGAGATGGTCACCGAGAGGTTTTAGTCGTCGTGCTGGCGTAGGATTTTGGTTAGGGACCCAACTCAGCTAAGCGGATAATTATAGCCGAGTTGGAAGTCCAGAGACCCCGACATACCCCTGAGGGGCCTCCCCCGAGGCTCCGAAAGGTGAGCTTAAGGCGCTTTCCTCTCGTAAAGAAAGGTATATACTTGAAAAAAAAAATCCCTATTTAAATTACTTTTTTTTTTATTTGAATAGTCCTCGAATCGATGTTCCTTGGCAAGAATTTGTGATTTATTGAATCTAACATGTTGTTTGAGAACTTACTCTGTATGTTTAGTAACTGCATAACTCAATTATACATTTTATTAAATCGGGAAATGGCAAAGTAACGTCTTTATCAAATCCAAATCAAGATTTCTAATTGTTATGATTCTATATTAAATACTGGCTTAAGTTCAATTGAATAAAACAATAAAAAAAGGGATTGTAAGTAAAATTCACGTATAACATTATGGCCTTCATTACTTTCGTTTGAAGTTTATAGCCAAAGGCATAACGCTTGATCTCGGTTCCTATATAATTTAATTGCTAAATAACCTTTCGCTTAATCTCCTTCGCAACTTCGAAATTGTTTCACGAAATTATTGTATTATTTCATTGTTGCCAAATAGACTTATTATTTACAGTGGCGGTACTTCCATAGAAGCCCAAAAGCGTTACACGTTAATTGTGTAATGTCTAGTTTATAATTGTTTATTGTGGGCTGAGGATATTCTCATTTATATGTCAAATTGCTTTTGTTAAGCAAATATTTAAAGCTTAAATATTATTAATCGTAATTTTGTAAGGCAAACAGGGCTTTTGGGCTTTTATGGGAGTACCGCCAATAATTATAATAGCTCTGTTAGATCAGTATAGAACCCGTAAATAAAAACTATTGTGTCGTGGCAATCAGGCATTTTTGGGTATGATAAAGGTATTTGAGGATCGTACAGACAGACGTACATGTACATATGTCTTGGCGTGGGAATCAAAACTTCGGCATGTAGTTCCACAGTTTTACCTCAAACCAATTAATCAAAAGAAGCTGTCAAATGTTTGCAACATTTTTACTGCATACTAATTACTATTTAGGAATATCCTAATATTACTTGCCTGGTTACCGACACTAATACAAACATTCAGTACCTACTGACGGCACAGATCCATATAGTAGTGTTGAAAATGAATTTGATTTAGTAATAAAAAGTGTTGCTATATTTTATTTTATATAATAATCATTCATATCGGTCAAACGGTTTAGGCGTAAAAGCAGAATATTGACATAGCTACTTAATACTCATTCCCACGGGAATACTACATTTTCCGGGATGAAAAGTATCCTATGTTACTTCTGTGAGTTCCATCTATCTCCATACCAAAAATCATCGAAATCGGTTCAGTAGTTTTTGAGTTTAAGCGTAACAAACATCCAAAAATCCAAAAATACAAAAATACAAACCTTTCCTCTTTATTATAATAGTATAGATACCATTTCAATGAACAAAATATAGAGGAGGGAGGATACCCGCAAGCGGATCACGAACGAAAACTCTTTGTTACGTGTGCTCTTTGTGCAAAAACCGATCCTTAGCAACAAAATATCTCGAACAAAGTTCTAAATGAGCACCCAGTTCTTATGCAAATTAAACAGTTCTCAGTGTATGTAGGTAGTGTTTCGGTGTGTTACATTATTGCTCAATCAAACTTGCAAGTCATGTCACTACAAACTAACTTATACACAAATACAGGGTATTCTGCACCTACGCTGAAACAATACAGTGCAATTTGATGCAAATTTATTACGCAACTAACTAAACATCATGGTGACATGCGTACTATCACTTGTCTTATACTCGTAGTATTACTTATAATTTCTTTTATGACTAAATCGTGATTACCACATGACACAAACTATGTATTAGTATAATGTACCATTCAAGTCATCATGTTATAATTCTATGCATGTGCAGATTTTCCCGTCTAACATTTGTAATACCTACAATTTTGTATCGTTATTCTATAATTCTTCACAAGCAAGTATTTAGCTTTGTGCAGTTTGAGACTGTCGATGATTACTTGCATTATATTGTACACAATGAAGCAATAGCTGTTTCCTGTTGATCTCACTGACGGCGAAAGTGTTGAGGTCGTTGTCCCCAAGTGAGAGAATTGAAAAATGATCATTGTTACTACGCCGGCTTTCAACGGGATTATAATATATTTTACCTTTTTTACTTTATTATTATTTCCTATGGTTTTAATTAAATAATTGCTTTCCTTCTACCATACCTTCAATAATTTAAAAAAATAATTTCATTTCTTGATTAAGATTATGATTTATCTTTCCGTTTTTTATTATTTATTATTATTTGTTTCATTTTAGTTATTTCATTTTATTTCAGAGGGCGTTAGCTCAGCAACAGCATTTCACTAGCGCTGCAGGTAAGTTAGATTATTTTTTATTTTATTATTATTTTCTTGTAATATTATCATAATGGTTTCATATATTTGTGTCAAATCGAGTAAGGATGATGTATGAAACAGATGATACCCGCATATTTTGACGTTTAAGTTTTACAATTGATGTTCGAGGAATTTGCTGATACCAACGTGTAATACAGATATATACAGATATATAAGTCGTGATGGCCTCGAGGTTTGGGCACGCGGTCGAGAATCTCTACGGTCGCGGGTTCAAACCCCAGGCACACACCTCTGACTTTTCCAAGTTATGTGTGTATTCACAATGAATTATCACGTACTTTAACGGTGAAGGAAAACATCGTGATGAAACCTGCACACCTAAAAAAAGTCTTAGGAATTTCTTAGGTGTGTAGTCCGCCAACCCGCACTAGGCCAGCGTGGTGGACTAAGGCCTTAGCCCTCTCAATGGTAGAGGAGGCCCGTACCCAGCAGTGGGACGTGTATGGGCTGATGATGATGATGACAGATATATACATATATATGTAGGTGTTCCGCTATACACATACATAGGTAATACGTAAATATTAACATACTTATACTAAATAATCAGTGACGCGAAGTTTAAATATAAAAGTAAAAGTGTGTTTCCTTATATTTCATTCTTTTTTCTCCTAAATTTTGGTAACAACCTATAAAAGTTTTTCATACCAAAAAAATAAAGTCTCTTATTGCATATTAATATTCTTATTGCACATTCAAACACAATTTTAAAGAGGCTTTTTTGAAACTGTAATAACATTCATTTAGTTAACGACGAGGATTAAGCGTAGTAATTGCTAGGTTTGCGGTTGTGGCTACCGAGATTGCGAATACTGACAAATGCTAGAAACCGAATTGATTTTCCTCCATTCGCTTAAAAAACAAATGAGAGATAGGTGATTTTGATACGATTTTGATACGATTTAGATAGTGTCCATTCGCCGGATGTGACTGAGCCGTATGACTATTGTCACAAGCTCGTTTGTCCTGTGTTTGTATTATAAATGATTAAGAGATCCCGAATATGATTCACGAGACGAGCATATTGCTTTTAGGTTCTCCATTAGAAAAATATAGACTTTTGCCTACCCCGTCGGAGATATCAGTAGGCGTGTAGATATGTGGTTAGTTGTAATATTTTGATTTTACTGGGGCCATAGTTAAGTGTATATGTCCCCTTGATAAATTTGCGATGAGTGTGAATTTTATTGTGTTAAAAAAATACACCCAACAGTCGCATACATAGTTCTGACCCAACACTAAGGTATCAGGAACTACGAGAGACTTTCCCGTCTCACAACACCCAGACCCGAAACAACTATTTGTGGATCATACAAAATTTTGTCTCGGTGCGGGGGTCGAACCCGCGGCCTCTTGTTTCGCAAGCTGGTATCTAGCCAACTGCGCCAAGGCCCCACGGGCTGTCAAAACTGTAAACTTTGAAAGTGTAGTTGGTTATTATTTAAAATAGCGTATAGCATTATTATTCATAAGATTTAATGCGTCAAACCTTCTGGTCAAAGAAAGTTAACTTCGAGTCTAAAATGACAAAACGATCGATATTTTGTAACTTGCATCGACATTTCGGTCAGTCACTGCCAAATGGCTCGCAATTTTGGAATTATTAAGTTTTTACGCGATGACACCTCAATAAGTTGATTACCACGATGTGGTATAATATGGTATATTGTTTGGTTTCCAGCATTGGGACGGTTAGACTGGATTGGTTACACTGTCTCACATAAAATACCGAACAAAATACCCATTACACATACCCAAAACACAGTATTTTTATACTTCACGTGTCAGAATATAATGAAACCATTAAATTATATTATATAAACGTTGTATTCGTTTTCCTCAACAATAACAGTGAGCTAAGTGGCGACATCTCATATTTACAATAGTTTAAAAAGGATTTTTCAGTGAATTCGAAATATCTTAAGCAACGTAATCTTATAATTCATCTGTAAATAAAACCATTATTTTGAGAAGCCAAGACGCAAGAAACGTCCTTAGCGTTCAATTTTTGAAATATGTGACATAAATTAAAATAAATTTTGACAATGGAAAAATTACAAATTGCGATGGACATCATGATTGAGTTAAAGTTTTTGGTTTCCTCAGTTATATGTACATAGAAACAGCCAGTTGAATCTTTTTCTTCGTCTGTAACGAAGCAGAAACTGCAAAAGAAAAATTAACGCATGTACCAAAGTCAAGTAGTTGGGTGACACGGCTCTTAGGACCCGGTTACAACCACTAAATCTGATGGCGGATGCAATGTATTCTAAAAGTTGTTGAATGAAGGATGGTCTCATAGGTTTTCATGGTGGATTTTAAGTCCAGTAGGTATATTCAGATCCTGCCCCTAGCAAAATAATATAAATCAATTCACAGTTGGAGTAATGATTCGGTCCATTCTTGATTACATTTTATACAAGAATAAACTAAATTTTTGACTAGGTAATAAGACAGCGTAACAAACTCGTCATAGATCATTGTCATCATCAAAATAATATGAAGTCAATTCGCAGTTGGAGTAATGATTTGGTCCATTCTTGATTACATTTTATACAAGAGGATAAACTAAATTTTTGATAAATAATAAGATAACGTAACAATCTCGTCGTGGATAATTGTTTTCGTAGACCGCGTGTTTACGTTTAGCACGCAAATAAAAATTATTTGAATATTTATCTCTGTCCACTAACATGTGTCACGCAGCGCGGGCTGCCGATACCTAGCCGCCTTTATATAATGAAACATTTGAAACATAGCCAACGCCGTCCGTTTGTTCTCAGTCATTCAAGCAAAATGCAAAGTGCGAATTGAATCTTAATCGGTTTGAGGGCGAGATTTGACCCAATTAGAATAATCGATAGCGCGGACGTGAACTCGGATTAGAAAGAAATTTGGCTAAATCAAATATAACTATCATAGTACGAGTCAAAGTCAAAGAATTATCTTTATTCAAATAGACTTTCTTTTGAATTGTCAATTTTACACTTCTTACTTTTTTTAAACTATTGCCGCTTCGAAACGTGTTATACTTATAGCTGTGGAGAAGAAACGGCAAGAAACTCCCTCAGCAACACATGTCATTTTTTTTTCTTTAAAAAATAGCAATATATGTCTTATATTGTATATAGTATACTCGTATATACCAGAATACGTAACGTATGTATAGTCAACTCGATACTTTGACTAGACAATGCTATTTGTGCATATTGTATATTGATTACATGGACGTATGCTGGGAATTAGAATACATCTATAAATTATATATTAGTAGTATAAGATGGAAGCATCAAAAGAAAGGTCGTCATAGAAATAATTCCGAAATAATATAGTCAAGGAATAAATCTGCGTCAAATTTCGCTTTTGCGCAAATAAATGATTCAGACAGTAGAGAAGACAAACTTTATGATAAGGATGCGCACATTTAGAATATAACTACCACTAATTCCAGATTATAAAATACTTATCAACTAAAAAGCAAAACTTACTTTCATCAAAATCTCTTACTAGAGGTAATAGAATAGAATTTGGTGCATGGCACTTCATATTTTAGAAATCACAAATGTATTATTATATGAAATATGAAATGATTTAGAATGATATAGCTTATAGATTAGACAGGCTGTTGATCTCGCGGGCCAATTATGTGGTGTGCGACCTTGAGGTACCGGGTTCGATTATTGGGGCGGAGAAAGGCTGGTAGGTGATAACCGTGCGTTAGAATCCCACCACGGTATCCCCTGCCTGTCGTAAAAGGCGACTCAAAGGGGCCCTTGGGGTCGCTGGGCGCGCTGCGGGGGCGGCGCGTCCTCACTGAAAGTGACCCCGAGAGGGGCGGCGGCACTGTGGCCTCTGTACGTCGCGGGCGCCCATTCACAACCGGGGCGCCCGAACCAAGCTAGTGGGGGTGCAACTGCGCCCCCAACAACTCCGAGACGGCCGAGACAAACACGTCTCGGAGGCGCACCGGGCGGCTGCGGCATTACGGTGGGCGCTTCTCGCTCACGTACCGTGGTCGCCCCACTCGGCGCGGAGATGGCCACCGGGGGGTTTTGGTCGGTATGCCGGTTTAGGGAATTTTGTTAGGGACCCAGCCCGGCACTAACACCTGCGCGGACATGACGTCGCCGCGCGCCGGGCTGGAAGACCGGTGACCCCGACATACGCTTCCCGCCCCCCCCCCCTCCCCCGGGGCTGGCGGGAAGTAGAGCCATAAACAACTTTCCCCTCGAGAACAAAAAAAAAAAAAGAAAAAAAAAGGTTAATGTCAAAATATTCGAGATGTATAATTATGATTATATTTTTATCGAAGTTCGTTTCACATTTTGAAATAAATAATTACGGATTAAACAAATACTTACGTGACACGTTATTGAACGCGTGACCTTTCGTCGTTCACTCGGCCACTCGTCCCGAAGGTCATTTAACATAAAATCAATCTACTCGTATAACATATCACGGATTAGATAAGAGGTTTAACTATCTTGACATATTATGCGTTATAATTTCCTTACGATTAAATAACATTGAAGAATTTGTTTATTTATGGAACATAAGGGTCGTTGGTTTGGCGGCTGCCTTCTAGCGCCATAATACTTTGTTCGTGAATATGTTTATCAGAACAAGACTTTTAATACGTTGTCCTTAAAAAAAACATTATTCATTTGACCACCAGTCCGCCAACCCGCAGTAGACCGATCCGCAGACTAGCGAGGTGGATTCAGGCCTAATGCCTCTCGGTTGTTGTTGAGGCTCGTGTCCACGGATATGTGGGATGAAGATGTAGTCATATTTTTTTTCAAATACAATATTTTATGGAATAAACATTCAAGTTCAAGTCAAATGAAATGAAATGAAAAACCGTGAGATGGATAAAACGCAAATAACCGTCCAAAAGTACATAAATATGTGAACATTGAATTAACTCCGAAGCGATAAAATGAATGATAAGAAAATTTATTGTCTGTTATTTAATAGTAAAAAATCTATCCAACATCAAGATAATAAACGTGTGTAGTGGTTAACAGAAACTGGAATAATTTCTTTCAAAAATAAACAGGCGTAAATAAATATTTGTGGATCATAATAAAATTCTCGGTATGCGAATCGAATCAACGGCATATTGTGTATAACCTATGCCCATAAAAATTACCGTCACCTAGGCTACCTAATTTTTTTTTGGCTAAAGCGTGACGTTTATATTTGGTTGCACTTATAATAATTATGTCTAACTGTAGAGGTACGCAAGATCAGAAGAGTAACTTTCTTCTCCAATATGCAATAAATCATCATTATCATCATCATTATCAGCCCAAATACGTCCCACTGCTGGGCACGGGCCTCCTCTACAACTGAGAGGGTTAACTGCATACATCAGTTGTATGCAATAAATGTGCAATATCAAGTCTTCCCTACTGTAACATAATAATTATAAGTAAAATGAAGTCTGCTTACGAACTAAATAATTTTTCAAAATTTTTCTATTCAAGCTAAAAATGTTAAAATTGTCAACGCCGCGCCGTCGCGCTACGAGAGGCATCAAATTTTTAGCTCTTTCCAGCGTCGTTGGTATTCATTGATATTTCATATTCAGAGTTATTCCACAATAACAAAAATTGACCTCTAGCTGAGACCGGGCAGATCTTTTGTTGGGGGTGGTGGGGGTCAAACCTACGCCCCACAGTTTTGAATGTCACTTTATACTAAAATAATTTTGAAATTTTCTTTACTGGACTTTCCAGTCTGTTGGAAGATAATTGTATTGTATAAACAATTACTAAACCATTTAAAACCAGTTCAGCGGCCGTAGTTTTTAGATCGTAGCATATCAGTGGATTTGTTGACGGTTGGATATAGAATATCATTAGCTATGATATTAAAGTTTATAATTATCGTACAAAAATAGGTAGAAAATGCGGTAATTCTACCAATTTAGCGCCGTGTACAAACAAGGACAGTGTTGCATATTCACCATGATATAGGCGGCTAATTGACATTCTGTATTTACTGGTCAAACAACTGCATTGATCACGTGTTCATTGTGTATAAGGTAAATTCTGCTCTAATTCTAACTACATATCTCGTTCACGATATCCATGCACAAGGTAACTGTACATTGCTGTACCGTTATCCGTGCCCTTATACATTGGACTCAACCGTGCGTTTAACAATTCGATGAAAAGATTTTGTAATATTCCTGTCAAGCAATTTTAAATTCACTGAATTATGCTTTCCCCGTGCAGACGAGGCCAACTGATATGGTAATGACGCATATGCAAAGTATTTCCCTCGTTCGATATTTCCCGCGTAGCGACATCGCTTTTGAAACTTTATTTACACTCCTTTAATTGTCAACGTGCTTCGCGCTTCAGTTGATTATTGCGTATCTATATTGCCCGAAAGTCGTGATGGCCTCGAGGTTTAGGCACGCGGTCGAGAATCTCGACGATCGCGGGTTCAAACCCCAGGCACACACCTCTCTGCCCTTTGGCAAGGGGGCGTTAGAATCTCTATCCCCTGCCTGTCGTAAAAGGCGACTCAAAGGGGCCTTTGGGGTCGCAACTGCGCCCCCTAAAACTCCGAGACGGCCGAGACAATTACGTCTCGGAGGCGCAACGGGCGGCTGTGGATTTACGGTGGGCGCTTCTCGCCCACGTACCGTGGTCGTCCCACTTGGCGCGGAGATGGCCACCGGGGGGTTTTGGTCGGTATGCCGGTTTAGGGATATTGTTAGGGACCCAGCCTGGCACTAACCCCCGCGCGGACATGACGTCGCCGCGCGCCGGGCTGGAAGACCGGTGACCCCGACATACGCTTCCCGCCCCCCCTCCCCCGGGGCTGGCGGGAAGTAGAGCCATAAACAGCTTTCCCCTCGAGAACAAAAAAAAAAAAGGCACACACCTCTGACTTTTCGAAGTTATGTGGGTATTCACAATGAATTATCACGTACTTTAACGGTGAAGGAAAACATCGTGATGAAACCTGCACACCTAAAAGTTCTTAGGAATTTCTTAGGTGTGTAGTCCGCCAACCCGCACTAGGCCAGCGTGGTGGACTAAGGCCTTAGCCCTCTCAATGGTAGAGGAGGCCCGTACCCAGCAGTGGGACGTGTATGGGCTGATGATGATGATGACAGATATATACATATATATGTAGGTGTTCCGCTATACACATACATAGGTAATACGTAAATATTAACATACTTATACTAAATAATCAGTGACGCGAAGTTTAAATATAAAAGTAAAAGTGTGTTTCCTTATATTTCATTCTTTTTTCTCCTAAATTTTGGTAACAACCTATAAAAGTTTTTCATACCAAAAAAATAAAGTCTCTTATTGCATATTAATATTCTTATTGCACATTCAAACACAATTTTAAAGAGGCTTTTTTGAAACTGTAATAACATTCATTTAGTTAACGACGAGGATTAAGCGTAGTAATTGCTAGGTTTGCGGTTGTGGCTACCGAGATTGCGAATACTGACAAATGCTAGAAACCGAATTGATTTTCCTCCATTCGCTTAAAAAACAAATGAGAGATAGGTGATTTTGATACGATTTTGATACGATTTAGATAGTGTCCATTCGCCGGATGTGACTGAGCCGTATGACTATTGTCACAAGCTCGTTTGTCCTGTGTTTGTATTATAAATGATTAAGAGATCCCGAATATGATTCACGAGACGAGCAGATTGCTTTTAGGTTCTCCATTAGAAAAATATAGACTTTTGCCTACCCCGTCGGAGATATCAGTAGGCGTGTAGATATGTGGTTAGTTGTAATATTTTGATTTTACTGGGGCCATAGTTAAGTGTATATGTCCCCTTGATAAATTTGCGATGAGTGTGAATTTTATTGTGTTAAAAAAATACACCCAACAGTCGCATACATAGTTCTGACCCAACACTAAGGTATCAGGAACTACGAGAGACTTTCCCGTCTCACAACACCCAGACCCGAAACAACTATTTGTGGATCATACAAAATTTTGTCTCGGTGCGGGGGTCGAACCCGCGGCCTCTTGTTTCGCAAGCTGGTATCTAGCCAACTGCGCCAAGGCCCCACGGGCTGTCAAAACTGTAAACTTTGAAAGTGTAGTTGGTTATTATTTAAAATAGCGTATAGCATTATTATTCATAAGATTTAATGCGTCAAACCTTCTGGTCAAAGAAAGTTAACTTCGAGTCTAAAATGACAAAACGATCGATATTTTGTAACTTGCATCGACATTTCGGTCAGTCACTGCCAAATGGCTCGCAATTTTGGAATTATTAAGTTTTTACGCGATGACACCTCAATAAGTTGATTACCACGATGTGGTATAATATGGTATATTGTTTGGTTTCCAGCATTGGGACGGTTAGACTGGATTGGTTACACTGTCTCACATAAAATACCGAACAAAATACCCATTACACATACCCAAAACACAGTATTTTTATACTTCACGTGTCAGAATATAATGAAACCATTAAATTATATTATATAAACGTTGTATTCGTTTTCCTCAACAATAACAGTGAGCTAAGTGGCGACATCTCATATTTACAATAGTTTAAAAAGGATTTTTCAGTGAATTCGAAATATCTTAAGCAACGTAATCTTATAATTCATCTGTAAATAAAACCATTATTTTGAGAAGCCAAGACGCAAGAAACGTCCTTAGCGTTCAATTTTTGAAATATGTGACATAAATTAAAATAAATTTTGACAATGGAAAAATTACAAATTGCGATGGACATCATGATTGAGTTAAAGTTTTTGGTTTCCTCAGTTATATGTACATAGAAACAGCCAGTTGAATCTTTTTCTTCGTCTGTAACGAAGCAGAAACTGCAAAAGAAAAATTAACGCATGTACCAAAGTCAAGTAGTTGGGTGACACGGCTCTTAGGACCCGGTTACAACCACTAAATCTGATGGCGGATGCAATGTATTCTAAAAGTTGTTGAATGAAGGATGGTCTCATAGGTTTTCATGGTGGATTTTAAGTCCAGTAGGTATATTCAGATCCTGCCCCTAGCAAAATAATATAAATCAATTCACAGTTGGAGTAATGATTCGGTCCATTCTTGATTACATTTTATACAAGAATAAACTAAATTTTTGACTAGGTAATAAGACAGCGTAACAAACTCGTCATAGATCATTGTCATCATCAAAATAATATGAAGTCAATTCGCAGTTGGAGTAATGATTTGGTCCATTCTTGATTACATTTTATACAAGAGGATAAACTAAATTTTTGATAAATAATAAGATAACGTAACAATCTCGTCGTGGATAATTGTTTTCGTAGACCGCGTGTTTACGTTTAGCACGCAAATAAAAATTATTTGAATATTTATCTCTGTCCACTAACATGTGTCACGCAGCGCGGGCTGCCGATACCGAGCCGCCTTTATATAATGAAACATTTGAAACATAGCCAACGCCGTCCGTTTGTTCTCAGTCATTCAAGCAAAATGCAAAGTGCGAATTGAATCTTAATCGGTTTGAGGGCGAGATTTGACCCAATTAGAATAATCGATAGCGCGGACGTGAACTCGGATTAGAAAGAAATTTGGCTAAATCAAATATAACTATCATAGTACGAGTCAAAGTCAAAGAATTATCTTTATTCAAATAGACTTTCTTTTGAATTGTCAATTTTACACTTCTTACTTTTTTTAAACTATTGCCGCTTCGAAACGTGTTATACTTATAGCTGTGGAGAAGAAACGGCAAGAAACTCCCTCAGCAACACATGTCATTTTTTTTTCTTTAAAAAATAGCAATATATGTCTTATATTGTATATAGTATACTCGTATATACCAGAATACGTAACGTATGTATAGTCAACTCGATACTTTGACTAGACAATGCTATTTGTGCATATTGTATATTGATTACATGGACGTATGCTGGGAATTAGAATACATCTATAAATTATATATTAGTAGTATAAGATGGAAGCATCAAAAGAAAGGTCGTCATAGAAATAATTCCGAAATAATATAGTCAAGGAATAAATCTGCGTCAAATTTCGCTTTTGCGCAAATAAATGATTCAGACAGTAGAGAAGACAAACTTTATGATAAGGATGCGCACATTTAGAATATAACTACCACTAATTCCAGATTATAAAATACTTATCAACTAAAAAGCAAAACTTACTTTCATCAAAATCTCTTACTAGAGGTAATAGAATAGAATTTGGTGCATGGCACTTCATATTTTAGAAATCACAAATGTATTATTATATGAAATATGAAATGATTTAGAATGATATAGCTTATAGATTAGACAGGCTGTTGATCTCGCGGGCCAATTATGTGGTGTGCGACCTTGAGGTACCGGGTTCGATTATTGGGGCGGAGAAAGGCTGGTAGGTGATAACCGTGCGTTAGAATCCCACCACGGTATCCCCTGCCTGTCGTAAAAGGCGACTCAAAGGGGCCCTTGGGGTCGCTGGGCGCGCTGCGGGGGCGGCGCGTCCTCACTGAAAGTGACCCCGAGAGGGGCGGCGGCACTGTGGCCTCTGTACGTCGCGGGCGCCCATTCACAACCGGGGCGCCCGAACCAAGCTAGTGGGGGTGCAACTGCGCCCCCAACAACTCCGAGACGGCCGAGACAAACACGTCTCGGAGGCGCACCGGGCGGCTGCGGCATTACGGTGGGCGCTTCTCGCTCACGTACCGTGGTCGCCCCACTCGGCGCGGAGATGGCCACCGGGGGGTTTTGGTCGGTATGCCGGTTTAGGGAATTTTGTTAGGGACCCAGCCCGGCACTAACACCTGCGCGGACATGACGTCGCCGCGCGCCGGGCTGGAAGACCGGTGACCCCGACATACGCTTCCCGCCCCCCCCCCCCCCCCCCCGGGGCTGGCGGGAAGTAGAGCCATAAACAACTTTCCCCTCGAGAACAAAAAAAAAAAAAGAAAAAAAAAAGGTTAATGTCAAAATATTCGAGATGTATAATTATGATTATATTTTTATCGAAGTTCGTTTCACATTTTGAAATAAATAATTACGGATTAAACAAATACTTACGTGACACGTTATTGAACGCGTGACCTTTCGTCGTTCACTCGGCCACTCGTCCCGAAGGTCATTTAACATAAAATCAATCTACTCGTATAACATATCACGGATTAGATAAGAGGTTTAACTATCTTGACATATTATGCGTTATAATTTCCTTACGATTAAATAACATTGAAGAATTTGTTTATTTATGGAACATAAGGGTCGTTGGTTTGGCGGCTGCCTTCTAGCGCCATAATACTTTGTTCGTGAATATGTTTATCAGAACAAGACTTTTAATACGTTGTCCTTAAAAAAAACATTATTCATTTGACCACCAGTCCGCCAACCCGCAGTAGACCGATCCGCAGACTAGCGAGGTGGATTCAGGCCTAATGCCTCTCGGTTGTTGTTGAGGCTCGTGTCCACGGATATGTGGGATGAAGATGTAGTCATATTTTTTTTCAAATACAATATTTTATGGAATAAACATTCAAGTTCAAGTCAAATGAAATGAAATGAAAAACCGTGAGATGGATAAAACGCAAATAACCGTCCAAAAGTACATAAATATGTGAACATTGAATTAACTCCGAAGCGATAAAATGAATGATAAGAAAATTTATTGTCTGTTATTTAATAGTAAAAAATCTATCCAACATCAAGATAATAAACGTGTGTAGTGGTTAACAGAAACTGGAATAATTTCTTTCAAAAATAAACAGGCGTAAATAAATATTTGTGGATCATAATAAAATTCTCGGTATGCGAATCGAATCAACGGCATATTGTGTATAACCTATGCCCATAAAAATTACCGTCACCTAGGCTACCTAATTTTTTTTTGGCTAAAGCGTGACGTTTATATTTGGTTGCACTTATAATAATTATGTCTAACTGTAGAGGTACGCAAGATCAGAAGAGTAACTTTCTTCTCCAATATGCAATAAATCATCATTATCATCATCATTATCAGCCCAAATACGTCCCACTGCTGGGCACGGGCCTCCTCTACAACTGAGAGGGTTAACTGCATACATCAGTTGTATGCAATAAATGTGCAATATCAAGTCTTCCCTACTGTAACATAATAATTATAAGTAAAATGAAGTCTGCTTACGAACTAAATAATTTTTCAAAATTTTTCTATTCAAGCTAAAAATGTTAAAATTGTCAACGCCGCGCCGTCGCGCTACGAGAGGCATCAAATTTTTAGCTCTTTCCAGCGTCGTTGGTATTCATTGATATTTCATATTCAGAGTTATTCCACAATAACAAAAATTGACCTCTAGCTGAGACCGGGCAGATCTTTTGTTGGGGGTGGTGGGGGTCAAACCTACGCCCCACAGTTTTGAATGTCACTTTATACTAAAATAATTTTGAAATTTTCTTTACTGGACTTTCCAGTCTGTTGGAAGATAATTGTATTGTATAAACAATTACTAAACCATTTAAAACCAGTTCAGCGGCCGTAGTTTTTAGATCGTAGCATATCAGTGGATTTGTTGACGGTTGGATATAGAATATCATTAGCTATGATATTAAAGTTTATAATTATCGTACAAAAATAGGTAGAAAATGCGGTAATTCTACCAATTTAGCGCCGTGTACAAACAAGGACAGTGTTGCATATTCACCATGATATAGGCGGCTAATTGACATTCTGTATTTACTGGTCAAACAACTGCATTGATCACGTGTTCATTGTGTATAAGGTAAATTCTGCTCTAATTCTAACTACATATCTCGTTCACGATATCCATGCACAAGGTAACTGTACATTGCTGTACCGTTATCCGTGCCCTTATACATTGGACTCAACCGTGCGTTTAACAATTCGATGAAAAGATTTTGTAATATTCCTGTCAAGCAATTTTAAATTCACTGAATTATGCTTTCCCCGTGCAGACGAGGCCAACTGATATGGTAATGACGCATATGCAAAGTATTTCCCTCGTTCGATATTTCCCGCGTAGCGACATCGCTTTTGAAACTTTATTTACACTCCTTTAATTGTCAACGTGCTTCGCGCTTCAGTTGATTATTGCGTATCTATATTGCCCGAAAGTCGTGATGGCCTCGAGGTTTAGGCACGCGGTCGAGAATCTCGACGATCGCGGGTTCAAACCCCAGGCACACACCTCTCTGCCCTTTGGCAAGGGGGCGTTAGAATCTCTATCCCCTGCCTGTCGTAAAAGGCGACTCAAAGGGGCCTTTGGGGTCGCAACTGCGCCCCCTAAAACTCCGAGACGGCCGAGACAATTACGTCTCGGAGGCGCAACGGGCGGCTGTGGATTTACGGTGGGCGCTTCTCGCCCACGTACCGTGGTCGTCCCACTTGGCGCGGAGATGGCCACCGGGGGGTTTTGGTCGGTATGCCGGTTTAGGGATATTGTTAGGGACCCAGCCTGGCACTAACCCCCGCGCGGACATGACGTCGCCGCGCGCCGGGCTGGAAGACCGGTGACCCCGACATACGCTTCCCGCCCCCCCTCCCCCGGGGCTGGCGGGAAGTAGAGCCATAAACAGCTTTCCCCTCGAGAACAAAAAAAAAAAAGGCACACACCTCTGACTTTTCGAAGTTATGTGGGTATTCACAATGAATTATCACGTACTTTAACGGTGAAGGAAAACATCGTGATGAAACCTGCACACCTAAAAGTTCTTACGAATTTCTTAGGTGTGTAGTCCGCCAACACGCATTAGGCCAGCGTGATGGACTAAGGCCTAAACCCTCTGAGTTGTAGAGGAGGCCCGTGCCCAGCAGTGGGACGTATATGGGCTGATGATGATGATTGCCCGACACTAAAAAATATAGAACAGTAAAACATTGAATTCAGTCAAATACACACCACACTTTAGACGGAGCCTGGACCAACAAGACAGAAGTTGCGTGAAGTTTTACATTGTTATGTTCACTGGGCTGTTGTGTGGTCGCACTCCCATACAATTTCAAGATTGTACATATCTGTTCCACAACACTGATTGAAGTCTCGACATACTCAAAATTGATGCAGGGCGAACAGGAAATTATGTTTGCACGAAGTTTGTACGCTCGGTTTTATAGATGGTGAGATTTCAATTATTTTTGTGGCGATAACAAATTGTCTCCCTACTGAGAGCCATTGGCTGCGTACACCCGAGTTCCCCCTGTTTATAGATATTGCATTAGAAACTTGTTAACTTCAATTATGCACCGGCTGTTACTATGCATTATACTAGCTGACTTCGTTACCTTCTTAAATTAAATTACTTCGCGGGAATATGTAAAATGTTCAACAGCATTCTGAACTTCCGTTCCAATCGCTACGGTTGACTACGATGTTGCTAAATAATATATTTTTATAACCATGAATTTTAAAGCTGTACGTGTTCTGTCCCTATGAAAAATACTACTAAAATGTTTAAATACTTGTAATATTTCCTTCAGAATTTGGCATTAATCTCCATCCGAAGTATTTCTTCATTTTATTGGAAACCTCTTTCCGTCCACTCGAATGAAGCTTATTGTCATCGAATAATTCTTTTAAAATGCCAACCAGACTTCTAAGATATATCCAATATAAAATATGTGCAGTAAAATGAATACCCAAACTTTATGGTCGCTTTACGCATACACGTATTTGCATTTATCGAGACCTTTCAAAGACGTCAATCATAACGGATTTGGATGACATTTAGCTCATAAATAACTTTCAGCCCAGTATATAGGCCACACGATCGCAACAGGATAAAATTAGCGGCATATCTTTACTAAATATAATCTATTATTCGGACATATTATGTAACTAATATTTAGATATAGCTGAAACATGCTTCATAAATGAAAATTAATGTAATTTTAATTTTGGAAATACACACTACTTGACTACTCGGCAAATAATTGGGAAAAGTTTATTTGTGTTAGAATAAAAAAAAAACATCAGGCCAATTAGTAGCTGTATCGGTTTCTGTTGAATACGGATTTATTGCCAATTGGCTATCTCCGAAACCAGCAGTTCTGCTATAAGACGTACTGTTATTTGAATTCAATTACATAAAATCTGAACCAATGGGGGAAACACGATTAATTTCGACAAAGTTTCTTATTTGACGATGTTGTATCCCGTTTGGCGATATATTAAATCATGATAATATCCAAACTGCTCCGCAAATGCACATTGTAGGACTAATTTAGTTACGACGGCCTTGACGATAATAACGTTAGACGCAATCATCGAATTGAAGCCGAGGATCGCCTGGATATGTCAATTTTCTTCAGTGATTTCGTTCCCGGGAATGATTAGTTCATATTTATTATTCAACTGAAAGTATTTCGATTAGATGCCAGCAGAATTATTGGACTTACAATTTTATTTCGAACAAATGTAATTTTATTTATTTAATTTTTGTTGGTTCTTATCTTATTAATCTAACATGGTTCACGTGGCGAGAAGTACACATCAATTTGAATCTAAATGCAATCTTAAAAAATTACCGCATTAAATGTTTGGTATGATTTATGTGTAATAAACTTTCGAACGACGGCTTTATGGTTCGTATAAAAAATGTATGTCTTACGATGGACCGTCTTCCGTTTGCGCGATTATAACTACAAAATATATTTGCATGTTTTACTCAGCAATATTATGTAACTTTCTGTTAGTAAAGGAATTAGAGAAATATAAAGACAATGGGAAAATTGAAGTAGTCGGGCACATAAGTCACAATATTTATTGTTATAAATAAAATCTTTTTAAGAATTCGTGTGTACTTTTTATTACAAAGATCTTATCTTATGGAAGATTTTTATACAAGTCACATTAACTAAGAATTTCTATTTCTTCCGCCTGAGCAGGCTTCCTTGAAATTTCATATTGAGCTTCTTATTTCCTACTATACGTAACGTATACAATATACATTTATATGTTTATGAACTGATGTCGGCAGTCTCCAATTTTAAATGGAGAAGAGGTCAATTATAGCATATGATTCACTGCGGCCCAGTGCAGTTGGGCCAAGTACGGTAGGCTGCTTACTAATATGTTTGTTTAGCATTTGTGTGACGTCCGTACGCCTGTCAATAGGAACTATGTGTTGATTTTCAGCCCCACTACGAGTTATACTCCTCTTTAGGCTCATGATCCAGTTTTACTTAGCCAATGGCCGTAGTTTTACCGCCACATTGATCGTATGTGACATGTTGCTGACCAACTTGACATCTGTGTAATTATTTTATTTTAATATACAGACGGATGTTAGCGTTAAATGAAATCAAACGTGTGATGCTTTATATGAAATAAAAATTATGAGTATCTTTATCTGACGTTACCTCATGTCCATTTGGGGGATCTATTAAAATGACTAGTTTAGACTACAATGCACGTCGCAGGTAGATTATTATTCGATATCAACTCACACATTCTCACTCATAAACACGTTACGCACCGCTTCTTTATGATTTAACAGAATATCTACTAGAAAAGATTGAATAACCAAAGTAATAACATTTCGCTAATTGAGTTTTGTCCCACGAAATAGGAGGGGCGAATCTGTTGCCGTTTTTTGGGCACAATTCCCGACTCCTTGCTGCTACTGAGAATTTCTTTTTGGAAGACACCAATAACAAGTTGCCTGACCCGGAATTCGAACAAAGGATCTTTAGTTTGCACAGCATACACTTGTACCACGAGACCATGAGTACATTGTTTTGTTTTGTTTAATTGTAACGACTAAAGTGGTTATACGAGAACACTTATTACATGAACGCATCAAAATATCGGATTTAGTATGTACATATTTGCCTTGAAAATTACTCATAGTCATATACCTAAAACATTGATAAATCAATGTTTTGTTTCGGTCTAAATAGGCACATTGGCTGCAATGCGAGTAAATACCGCATTTCTGCAGTTTCAACCAATCTTTGTTGAGTGTATTGAAAAACAATAAACCTTGTTGCGTACATGAAATTTAATTTCACCATGTAATTTAAAACTGTGCATTTGCAATCGAGCACATTATGTAATAAATTTTAGCGTGAATTGCGTCACTATTCTAGCTTTTGCGTATTATTATTATCAAAGTTATTACAATTAATGCGTAAGTCAGTTATTTTTTAGGAGTTTTGAAGGCGGTTTAAGGCTTAAGGCTTACTTTTGTGTGTAAGTGTTTATTATTGAGGCATGATTTTTAATTAATTTGTTTTTGGTATCTTTAAATTTTACATATACAAACAAATATATAACCTCACGCCTGTATTCCCCGAATAGGTAGGTAGAGGTGTATTTCTGCACCCACATTTCACAAGCAGGTATCAGTCCTTTGTAATAGGGGGCGAGCCTATTGCTGTTTTCAGGCACACAGTACTTTTAATTTGTTTTTGGTTAAAAAATTGTTTGTGTATAAAATCGAAAGAAATTCTGACGAACGCCATAAGCAATGCAATATCGAAACTATTAGAGTGGTGTCATTCAAATGTAAACTAGATCAGGTTAAGAAAACGTCATAATAATGGAAGGATTACTAGTCAATTAGTGGTCATAAGCAATTTATTGATGACAATTTAATACTAATGGCAATGTTGCAAGTCACATCCGACATTAGAGTATCGTAGAAAACTTATGGTAGCATGTACTAGTACTTTTATGCCGTGCCAAGTTTAAAGATACCTCTTTTGGCCTATTTACCAATAAGCCGAGTCACAAATTAAATATGTTGAGCGAAAAATGAAATGCGCACCTAGTGACTTTTGAATATTTTTTACTGCATTTTATTTTGTATTCGAAGCCCTTAATACTGTCTCATAAACCGCCTACATTTTGTTAACTGGTGAAAGATCACCATATTTCATAATAACCGGTCGATACTCAATTTCGCCGGCTCTTTACTACACGTCCACTATTTTTGATGATATCTGACGTAATTAGAGATTACAAGCAAACCTCAAATTAACTATTATTTCTATGAACCTTTGTTAGTTGTTTTTAGTGTACCTATACAATTTTACACTGCCTCGTGGTCTCGCGGCACAAGTATGTGCTGTGCGATCTAGAGGTCCTGGGTTCGATTCCCGGGTCGGGCAAAGTGTTATTGGGTTTTTCCATTAGGAAATTGTCAGTAGCAGCACGGAGTCTGGAATTGTGCCCGAAAAACGGCAATGGGCTCGCCCCCTATTACTTGGGACTGATACATACTTGGCGAAATGTGGGTGCATAAATGCATTCCTGCCTACCCCTTCGGGGAATATAGGCGTGAGGTTATGTATGTACGAGGGCAGTCCGATAAGTACTTAGCCTCACCGCCCGATGGCACCACTATCGTAAGATAAATTTACCATCATGTAGCACATCTTCGTAGACGGCTATTGTCAAAATTTCAGCCGAATTGGATTTGTAGTTTTGTTTTGACCGCGTGTGTAAGCGGACGTGTCCGCGGATTTTCGAAAAATGGAAAAAGAGCAATATCGGCCGGTGATTTGATTCTTGTTTTTGGAAGGGAAATCGCGCAGCGATATCAAAAAGCGCTTGGATGCTGTTTACGGTGACTCTTCTCCTTCAATGGCGACCGTCAAAAATTGGTTTAACGAGTTTCAACGTGGTCGCACGTCAGTTTTTGATGAGCCACGCCCAGGTGCCCCAAAAACGGCTACCACGGAGGATAACGTGAGAAAAGTCCCGATCTTGTATTGGCAGACCGCCGATTGAAGGTGCGCGAGATAGCTGAGACAGTAGGCATCTTAAAAGACCGCGTGGGTCATATCCTGCATGAAATATTGGGCATGAGAAAGCTGTCGGCTCGATGGCTGCCGCGTTTGCTCACTTCGGACGACAAGCGCATCAGTGACACAACTTCAGAGCAGTGTTTGACACTGTTTAGGTGCAATCCGAAGGGGTTTCTGCGTCGTTTCGTGACCGTCGACGAAACATGGATTCACTGGTACACACCAGAGACCAATAAACAGTCGAAACAGTGGACTTTACCCGGCGAATGTGCTCCGAAGAAGGCGAACACTGTCCCATCGGCCGAAAAGGTGATGGCCACCGTTTTCTAGGTTTCACAAGGTGTGATTTACATCGACTACCTGGAGAAGGGCAAAACGGTCACAGGGCTCTACTATGCCGAACTATTGGGCCGATTCAACGCTGAATTGTAGAAAAAACGGCTCCATTTGGCGAAGAAAAAAGTGCTCTTCCACCATGACAACGCACCGGCTCACACCTCCGCCGTCGCAACGGCCAAATTGGTCACATTAGGCTACGAACAGCTGCTCCATCTACCGTATTCTCCAGATTAGGCCCCGTGTGACTTCTTTTTGTTTCCAAACTTGAAAAAGTCCGTCGCCGGACAGAAATTTGAGTCGAATGAGGAGGTTATCGCCGCCACGGAGGCCTACTTTGTAGACCTCCAGAAAACGTTCTTTTCAGACAGCTTAAAGAAGTTGGAGCATCGCTGGGTCAAGTGAATCGAGTTGAAAGAAGACTGTGATGAGAAATAAATCGCCACTTTTCCAAAATTTTCGTTTTTCTTTTGTAGGCTAAGTACTTATCGGACTGCCCTCGTATGTACCTATACAATTTTACGAACGTACTCTATTCGACCTTTTGTATTTTGGTTTTTCGAACAATACGTTATTTTAAATGTTTATAAATGAGATGTAGGAAAGGTAAATATTTCTTGATTTAATTTCAACGTAACTTGACTTAGTCCCAAGTATCCACGAGGATTAGGTACGTTATCTGACGAAGTCCCATATATCTATTAGATATGAATAGTCTACCAACATTAGGGCATTAAGGATTGGGCTATCGTGGTGAACGAAACCCTATCTTCTCTACAGTACAGGAGGCCCGTGCCCGACATTGGGACGTACGGGTCACGGGTACATAAGGGACGTAAGGGTACATGCGCTGATAGATACATCGAAATTGATGTTATGGGATCTGTATAAATATATAACTCAAAGGTGACTGACTGACTGACATAGTGATCTATCAACGCACAGCCCAAACCACTGGACGGATCGGGCTGAAATTTGGCATGCATGTAGATGTTATGACGAGGCATCCGCTAAGAAAGGATTTTGATTAATTCTACCCCCAAGGGGATAAAATAGAGGATGAAAGTTTGTATGAAACTTTGTCAATTTTAAACCGATCGGGCTGAGACTTTGCATGCATAAAGCTACTATGACGTAGACCAACCCTGTACCCAACCCTGTAGTCTACGCGGACGAAGTCGTGAGCAAAAGCTAGTATTAATATAAGTTTACTTCGGTAATGGGTTGTGTTAGCCAACTCCATTGAAGTTGATAATTGCCGAGTTGACAAAGTGTTCCGATAGTTTAATAATAACTTGTCTCGTGTTCATGTAACTCAGTGACGCATGTTGTCTCTTTAATGGAAAGCTTTCTAGAGTGCAAACTCTATAATATCCTTTTTTATTTTATGATTTACCACATATTAGAATTGGCTTCGTTAATTTACATTTTGTCAATCATCGCGGTCAAGGGATAATCGCACTAGCAACGTAGCAACTCATTTCCACCATAAAAACGTAGCCATTCCCATCTTTGTATCTAAAACCATCAAAACCTATATACTTTTACTGAAATTATGTTCTAAAATATCGATTACAATATTAGGTGTTAGTAAAGTAGAATCTTAATAAAGTACCATCTTAACACGGAAGTGTATATATTTAAAAAAAAACTGTTATTATAAAATTACAAACAGACTGCTCATTTTTTTATTTTATAATAGATGTTTTCGGAGCGCAACTTACACGTAGTACTCGTATGTAAATCTCATAATATAATGCTATAACTTGGCTCCTAAGACACACCTTATAGTTTGTTATAAAGTAAACAAGGTAGACGTGCCAAACAATTGGAATGAAATCAAAATAAAATATATTTTTACTTAGATATTTAAAGTTATCAGTATTAATTGACCCAAAAAAGTAATAAAATCTAATTAAACTTATTTAGATCAGGTAGTTCTTGAAGTTTACGCTGGGCCACATTACACTGATACATCAGTCTTAAGTTCCCCAGCAAGGATCTCACTTTGCCTTTTCTCCTTTCTCTTTTCCTTTATTTTTTGCACCACATTTATTGCATTTTTGTGCATGACTTGCACAGTCTTCGTCTTTTCAGAATACTGCGTACACTGAAGTCAGTCACTCCTAAGTATTTCATAAAAATAACTCCCCTTACACACATCTGGTTACTTGTGACATCCTCCATGGCTTTTTGCATATTTTCTTAAGCCTATTTCCTTGAGTTTACAGCATTATCCTTCCCCATTGTTACGACCGCCTGACGGCGGGAACAATAAAAAAAAACAATTACAAAATAATCAATTTATTAAAAAAAAAAAATAAAATAAAATAAAAATTCTATATTTATGACTACACCCAGGGGGGTGGATTCTTGGCACAGGAAAGCTTTCTGGTCCCAATAAAACCCTATGTGCACTGGGGACTTAACTTCGGTCTTTCGATCCCGTGACGCGTGGAGGGGTCTTCGGTGATATATCGGAAGGCCCTCAGCCGCAGGGGTCTGCTGGAGTCGGTGGGCAGAAGCGTTGCCCGTTGGTACAGTCCGTACTAGTACGTGCAGCTGTCGTTCACAAACGTACTGTGGACTTGCAGCTCGTAGTTCTCAAACCGAGTCGTGAACGTGCAGCTCGTATTTCTCAACCCGAACGGAGAACCCCCAGTTTCCTGGAACGCGTCGAAACGACACTTGTAGCGCGAAAGATCCGACACCCAGGCACTAGACGAGACCAGGAATGGGCGTCGGCATCTTTCGTGAAGCAATTAAAAAATAGCGGAATGGAGTGGCGACATTTAGGTCCGGTTGTAAAAAAAAATAAAAAAAATAAAAAAAATAATTAAACGAAACATAGTTAAATGTCAAATGCCAATATAATTAATAATTATTATTTAAATTACCCAACCCAGGATCAAACCCCAACTGTTTATATGCCGGACGATCACCATTCCATTACGCGATGAGTACAAAAGAAATAGTTACACTTAAACACAAGTACAGGTAGTTACACATGAATACTACGAGTGAAACAATGACCTTCGATATTTATTTCGCCGGTACATCGAGAAATTTCTCTTATCTTAACATCACGCTAATCTAGAAAATAAATCTCACAGCTATGTGTGTGTATTACATTATTTGAACTAACAGGAGGAAATATAGTTTATATATAACTTTACACAATTATAAAAATTTAACTGGCTTTAAAGTCTAAGCAAACTAATACAATTATTCGGTGGCAATTTTTAATAGAATACTTATATTTAAATTTGGAAATATATTTTAAGATAATAAAGTTCTTATTAAGATAATACACAAGCCACCGATATTAACAACATACGCGTGGAACACAGTGGGAATTAATTATCGCGGCCATATTGATTTGGACTAAATTAATATTAGGTATAATAGAATGTTAATGAAGAAAAATACCGCGGCGAAACATATTTGAAACTCATCGGAAAAATAAAAAGGTAAGTTATATTTTACCAATTTTAAGATACTCACAGTCGCATTACGTTACGTTGTTATACCACTATCAAGAAATATATATAGCCATAGCAATTTTTGCACTATTAAAAGGTTGAAGAAATCACTTGTTGAATAGTAATCAAATTAATCCAGACACGAAAAACTAGTTAACAGCAACCAAGCCAATATTGGAATTAAATATATTAAACTTACCAAGGGGGTTGAAAATGATTCGATCCGCTTTTAATTTCTTTTTCGTTTTAGTATAGCACTGATTTTACTACTGTTTAAAAAATGCGAACTAATCACAACTCTCTGGCGTCGGAATTTCTCCTCTCTCTCCGCGAATTCGTCCTTATATAGGTACATATCGGTTCGGTGGTGGGCCTATTTCCTTCCTGAGGCGACAATGCGTACTGTCAGATTCTAGATTGTTCCGTATGACATGAGACAGAGATATGGAAAGAACGGTACAACCGAAGCAAGACACGCCACGACTACCCTCTATATTTTTGTAAATCCCTGTGGGACTGAGATAGTAATTATAGAATCGAGCGAGATGGAATAGTTCGTAGGAAGTTGAACCGTCGATCGCTATTGTATTTTTTCTCGAAATTTCTGGCTGTGGCGTTTACTATCCGATGTTCTAGAAATAATTTGATTTCCGGCACCGACGAATACCTTATATGGTCGTTGTGATGATATCGCTAGTTAAAGCGCGCGGTTTGCATTCAATTGTAACAACGGGTTATTTGTTTGTTTGTATGTAGTTATTATTTGTATTTATTTTATGTTTATAAACTTGTTACAACGTAACAATACCCCCTCTCCCAGAGAAAGGATTTTACGTAGTAAAATCCGCTGCGGCAAGCGCCTAAGAAGGATAGAACCGCCCAGTAACTGTCTCACTTTCATACATCCACTAACAAATACCTACCATGCGACCTTGCATACGACCTGTCACATTTGTCTGAAGAATTCTATAATTATCAACAGACTACCATACAACTAGAGTACAAATCTATTATAAGATTGGACTCAAGAACAGCACTGCATGACAAAGAGCATCTAAGAGGGAAAATACTGTAACATGAAACATTCGGACGAAATCGGCACTGTGGAATACATTTGGTCTTTGATGAATTTGTTACAGTCACGACCCGCTGTAACGAGAAAATTAGTGTAGGCTTATTTAAAGAGTCACAACCCGCTCTAATGAGAAAATTAGTGTAGGCTTATTTAAAGAGTCACAACCCGCTCTATACGCGCAGAACGCAAAACAACAAAACGAATCAGACCTATACAAGAGGTCGCAACCCGCCATAAATGCGCAAAACGCAAAAAAATAAAAAAAATATCTCCCAACTAAACATCAAACTCCGTGTAGGCTTATTTTAATTCATCAAAGACAAACGTAGACAGAGACCGAAACGCAATAACTTTTTAATAAAAAAAATATTGTAAAAAAAAAAGGAAAAAAATTAACCAATGTTCCGAAACACTAGGTACGTATCAAGGTAAACAAGTATTGAACTGTTAACGGTGACGACTATGATAATATATGAACAATTAATAAAAACAAAATTAAATAAACTAAGCGGCATTGTGAGTATGTCTAGTCTTTAGCGAATTTGTTACAGTCACGACCCGCTGTAACGAAAAAAAAAACAGCAGACGAGTAGACCTATACCAAGAAACTGTCATACTCCGCTAAAAAAATTGCAAAACGCAATTAAAATGTTTGTAGACCTATAAAGAAGTCATACAACACTAAAACAAAACTCCCAATCAAAACATCAAAATTCGTGTAGGCTTATTTTAATCCGCTAAAGACAAACATAATCGATTAACGAACAGACTAATATTGAATTAATTATTTGCCGATACATTATAAAATAAACGAATGCTAATATAATCATCATACTATTGATTAACAACTATAAATAAAATAAAAAAATATATATGAGTCGAACCCGCGAAACATAACACAAATGATAAAATAAATCCAACGTGTATAATCCGCGTGAATATAACATAACAATATCTTCAAAAAGTGTTAATAAATTTTCTTTTGTTGGTTTTTCTATTCTTTTTAAACGGAAGTAAATGTGATTAATTAACGAGCGAGTACGATCTAAAACTGGTTTATTATCCGGGTTATTATCTAAAGTATCTAAGTTTGTTAATATTTTGCTAATAGTTGCGTTAACTTCTTTAATGTCTGTTTCTATGTCATAGCATGAGTCAAAAACCGCGTCCGCAGGATATTCCGAAACAATTTTATTAATTTGCACTCTAAGATCCTCAACCTTTTCTTTAGGTTCTAAACCGCGTATGGCTACTTCATACGTGAGCTCCGATTTAGTTAAATGTAAATATTTAATGTTACGGTCCATTTTAAAGGAAAATTATTTTTAGAGAATTGACTAAGTTCAAAAATGAAGTTAAAATATCTTAATATATTGTGGGACAGCTATATGTATGAAAGTTAATTAATTAATATTTTGTGAGACGATGTATTTAAATTAAAATAGTGAACTGAAACAATACGCGACGGAATGTGACACGATTGTGGGCAATGTTATGTTAAAAAAATATATATTAAGAACGATGTAAAATAATGTACGTAACCGCTATTATCTATTCAGAGCAAAAAAGAAATAAAATTACAAAACAATAAAGATATGCAACAATAAAAAATGAATGCAATAAATGCACAAATAAAAAAAATCTCTGAAAAGAAATGTGAATTACGCACAAACACAAATGCAATATACAAATGCTAACATAAAATGTAAATGCACAGAATGTATCAGAATGGAATGTTATAAAAAAAAATGACACAATGTTGTAGAAAGAAAAAAAAAAAAAAAAATACTTGATGTTGCCCGACTGTGCAAAACAAAAATGTCGGAGTCAATAATTTGTATAATGCCCACTGTGAAACACACGCGTATGTGTGGGTAATCTGGGATGGTATTTGATTACCCGGCGGAGCCAGAAGACAAGAATCGGCTACCCGTTCCTCTTTAAGGAGAAACGGGTCGGTGGTACCTCCCCGTTCAGCCTCGTCCGCAAAGGCTTACCACCTGGAATTGAAAAATACCGACACCAAAAGAGTACAAAAAAACTTCCCTGTGCCTTGCCTTTTATATAGTGGGCGCCACTTGTTACGACCGCCTGACGGCGGGAACAATAAAAAAAAACAATTACAAAATAATCAATTTATTAAAAAAAAAAATAAAATAAAATAAAAATTCTATATTTATGACTACACCCAGGGGGGTGGATTCTTGGCACAGGAAAGCTTTCTGGTCCCAATAAAACCCTATGTGCACTGGGGACTTAACTTCGGTCTTTCGATCCCGTGACGCGTGGAGGGGTCTTCGGTGATATATCGGAAGGCCCTCAGCCGCAGGGGTCTGCTGGAGTCGGTGGGCAGAAGCGTTGCCCGTTGGTACAGTCCGTACTAGTACGTGCAGCTGTCGTTCACAAACGTACTGTGGACTTGCAGCTCGTAGTTCTCAAACCGAGTCGTGAACGTGCAGCTCGTATTTCTCAACCCGAACGGAGAACCCCCAGTTTCCTGGAACGCGTCGAAACGACACTTGTAGCGCGAAAGATCCGACACCCAGGCACTAGACGAGACCAGGAATGGGCGTCGGCATCTTTCGTGAAGCAATTAAAAAATAGCGGAATGGAGTGGCGACATTTAGGTCCGGTTGTAAAAAAAAATAAAAAAAATAAAAAAAATAATTAAACGAAACATAGTTAAATGTCAAATGCCAATATAATTAATAATTATTATTTAAATTACCCAACCCAGGATCAAACCCCAACTGTTTATATGCCGGACGATCACCATTCCATTACGCGATGAGTACAAAAGAAATAGTTACACTTAAACACAAGTACAGGTAGTTACACATGAATACTACGAGTGAAACAATGACCTTCGATATTTATTTCGCCGGTACATCGAGAAATTTCTCTTATCTTAACATCACGCTAATCTAGAAAATAAATCTCACAGCTATGTGTGTGTATTACATTATTTGAACTAACAGGAGGAAATATAGTTTATATATAACTTTACACAATTATAAAAATTTAACTGGCTTTAAAGTCTAAGCAAACTAATACAATTATTCGGTGGCAATTTTTAATAGAATACTTATATTTAAATTTGGAAATATATTTTAAGATAATAAAGTTCTTATTAAGATAATACACAAGCCACCGATATTAACAACATACGCGTGGAACACAGTGGGAATTAATTATCGCGGCCATATTGATTTGGACTAAATTAATATTAGGTATAATAGAATGTTAATGAAGAAAAATACCGCGGCGAAACATATTTGAAACTCATCGGAAAAATAAAAAGGTAAGTTATATTTTACCAATTTTAAGATACTCACAGTCGCATTACGTTACGTTGTTATACCACTATCAAGAAATATATATAGCCATAGCAATTTTTGCACTATTAAAAGGTTGAAGAAATCACTTGTTGAATAGTAATCAAATTAATCCAGACACGAAAAACTAGTTAACAGCAACCAAGCCAATATTGGAATTAAATATATTAAACTTACCAAGGGGGTTGAAAATGATTCGATCCGCTTTTAATTTCTTTTTCGTTTTAGTATAGCACTGATTTTACTACTGTTTAAAAAATGCGAACTAATCACAACTCTCTGGCGTCGGAATTTCTCCTCTCTCTCCGCGAATTCGTCCTTATATAGGTACATATCGGTTCGGTGGTGGGCCTATTTCCTTCCTGAGGCGACAATGCGTACTGTCAGATTCTAGATTGTTCCGTATGACATGAGACAGAGATATGGAAAGAACGGTACAACCGAAGCAAGACACGCCACGACTACCCTCTATATTTTTGTAAATCCCTGTGGGACTGAGATAGTAATTATAGAATCGAGCGAGATGGAATAGTTCGTAGGAAGTTGAACCGTCGATCGCTATTGTATTTTTTCTCGAAATTTCTGGCTGTGGCGTTTACTATCCGATGTTCTAGAAATAATTTGATTTCCGGCACCGACGAATACCTTATATGGTCGTTGTGATGATATCGCTAGTTAAAGCGCGCGGTTTGCATTCAATTGTAACAACGGGTTATTTGTTTGTTTGTATGTAGTTATTATTTGTATTTATTTTATGTTTATAAACTTGTTACAACGTAACACCATTTCCAGAAACATCATAGTTTAATTATATCCTTACATTAATTAAAACTAAAAACAATGTTTAGGTAAATCCGCGGCAAATTTAAAAACGCGTCCGTAGGGCACGTATTCGAGAATTACACAAACTTACTGTAAGTTATGAAATACTTAACTATAAAAACTGTTGTAATCAATCTATATACATACACATACATAAACTCACGCCTGTATTCCCCGAAGGGGTAGGCAGAGGCGCATTTCTGCACCCACATTTCGCCAAGTATGTATCAGTCCCACGTAATAGGGGGCGAGCCTATTGGCGAGCTATTCGGGAACATTTCCAGACTCCGTGCTGTTACCGAGAATTTCCTAATGGAAAACCCAATAACACTTTGCCCGACCCGGGAATCGAACCCAGGACCTCTAGATCGCTCGGCACATACTCGTACCGCGAGACCACGAGGCAGTCAATCTATATCTAGTATAAAATTCGTAAAACCATAACGTTCAATTCATACCTGTCAAACGGGGTGCGTTCAAAAATAAAATTCAAATACGTGCAAAAATTAGTATTGCGATTAAACTTATGAAGAGGAAAATAAATCAAAAATCAATTTTTTACTTTGTAATTTTCTTTCTATATTTCCAATATATTCATATAAACATTTATCGTTAATTACGAAAACAGATTTTATATATGCACCTTGTTAAATCATTTAAAGAACTCGAAATTTCCGAACGCCCTATAAATATTTCACAACAAACAAATGTCATTGCTGCACTTTGTGACTGTGAAAGTGACGCAATTTACCATTTTTTATACTTGTAGTTTAGTGCATTAGTGGAATAGTTTTGCGATATGTTTTTGTTTTCTACTATTTTTAAGTTATTACATTGTACTACATTATTTATTTTTAAGGCAGTACGAAGTTTGCCTCAAATAAAATAAGTAACATTGAATTACAACCAAAATGCAATCAAACTATTTATTATAAATAAATGGAGAAGTTTTATTGAAATATCAATGAAATGTTAATTTGCGTCTGTTTGTGGTATAATTGTTTTAAGGTAATTGCGTGCTTACGCTATACATTTCACGCAAACATTACCAATTATCGGACATTGAACAAGACCGCGGCTAATTCAGCAGCATTAATGAACGAATGTTACGATGATTGTGTCTGCATAGCGAAGCGGAAAAGGCTACTGCGTCTCAGATGGTGGCGACTGGCGGTGGGTGCAAGACAGACCTACTCGTACATCCGACCGTAAGCATAGGAAACAGTCGCGCGACGTGATTCCGGCAGTCGCGTGCTCACCACGCGGCGGCTGCCAGCTCGAGTTCGCGCCTCTTCTTTAATGCCCTCTCGTTCCCGCCCTCTTTGCTTATTTCACTAAGTTAGTGTTCCCACGTCTGTCGCGAGTGAGTGACGTGTCGCGCGCTACGTGATAATAATAACGATACGATGAACCGTGAATATTTATTTACGATGCACACGAGTGGAATCTTATGTTAAATTGGCCGTGAAAGAAGTGGTTCGGTCAGTTCGTCCCGTTTGTTTGAATCTCGGCCGTGCCGGTGCTATGGCGCGGCCCGGTGTTTACGTCGTTGCGTCGTGTTTGGACCATGTGGTGGTCGCTACTCCGTAGTCCGTGCATTCGAAGCCGCCGGTGCGTCTAGCTGGCGCATTGCGACACGCGTTGTAAACAAAACTTTGTTTTGGGCCACTCTGCTTACAGTCAGGACGAGTCACCGGCACGGGACAACCGCTTTAATCATTCCCAAGGTCCAACCGCATATGTACACACATTAAAACCATAAACGTTCTCGCCAGGAACATACTCAATTGTTTGTCATAAATATTTGTATTATTAATAAAAAAACACAGCGTGTTCTGCTTTGAACTTCATACTATTCTAATTCGAGGTTCCATTATTGGTCATTGAATTAAAATGTAAATATACCTGATTGAATTTATAAAGTAATTAAATTTGTGTGAATCGTCATTAAAGTATGCAACACAATGAGTAGGTATGTACATTTCATTAGTATGAAACCTGAATTCGAACTTGGTTACATAAAAATATTAGGGATTCTAATAAAGAATGTACAGTATCTTTATGGCGCGTTGGAATATCGTCATAAATCCATCGCCACCAATTTCATGTTTCAGTGACAGCGTGCTAAAATAATATTTTTCATTATGTATTATGCGTATGTGCGTCTTGTGTGATTCGAGATTTCGATATCTCAGTCTTGGAGCATGAATTCATATGATTGTATTTCTTTAAATTCTCGTAAGGAATTTGTTTGACTTTTGAATTCAGCGGTCATTGATATTCTTTCTTGGAAGTCGTACAAATGTTTTTATTTGCAATTCACTGCCCAGGAGTAACTTTAAAATAAAACATACGCGATAGACATAAATTATTGCAGTCATTCATATTCTTCTCATAAATACTGTGAGATTACTTTCATATAAATAAACTTCGAACTCGCCTTTAGTTCGCGATTAAATCTTTAGTAAAATTTTAATTATACCTACACCTAAAAATGGACAATTTCAATAATATTTCGTTTCAACCATTTTAGGACTTAATGTTCAAATGTTTACTTTTGCTGTGTACCCGCGGTTATCTTACACAAAACACCTTTGTAATCTTTTATAAAAACAGTGCTTCAAGATTTGAACGTCCCTGAGGGAAGTGTTATCTTGACTGCGTTTAGATCGCATTATCAGTTATCACTTAAATGTATAGATAGATAAAGTTGCCTGAACACTTTATCTGAATAACTCCATCGTCTGACATGTTCCTTTATATTTCACAATGTTTTATAAGTTTATGCTCACATATGTCTTAATGTAACCAAGATAAAATATAGTACCCCCTACACTTGGCTTTGGAAATATTATATATGCACTATATGAATAAAACGCAGAAATAATTCTAAAATGTGTAATCTTGTGTTAGTGTCGACAGTTAATTTTTTTTTTGCATATCATACCCTACTTGTATATGAGTTGGTTTTGTTTAAACTTTCGATTGAAGACGATTATGATTGGGACTATTAAGTTGTCATTCAAACAGGAGAAAGAATTAAAGCCACCAATTTAATTGTTGCACACGCCAAAAGTGCTATGAATGGATTTCAGTAACTTTATTATTCATAATTTTTTATTGTTTTGAAAAACAATTTAATCCACGCGCTCCTGCAACGATTTAAACAGTAGTCAACAATAAGTATTAAAAATAATGTCTTGTGGCCACGGAGAGTTTTTGCGAATGCAACTAACGAGTAACGACCCATTTAATTTAGGTCGCCGAATCAATAAACTCAACATATTTATTATTAAGACATAGTTGGATAACGTTTTCAATAGTTTTGACATATTTTTTTATCATTGGAGTTTGAAACAACTAAACGAACTATTGAAATTATAGCAATAAAATTATTTAAGAGATGATTGACACACCTTTTGATAAAGTCGCCTAACAAATTATTATTATTTAAGTGAAAATATCAAAAATTATTTACGAATATGCTATTTTAATTATGAGAATTAATAGCGGACCTGCTCCTCCCGGCTCGGGAGCGATGTTACACTGATTAGCCTATAATTTTCATAAAAACCAGCTCAGCTTTTGTTTTAAGCGTAAAAAAAATATATTTACCTAATATTGTTTTTTTAGGTTTAGTAATCTTAGGACGTCATAAAATAAGAGTTCTGATGTGAAGTGAAAAATATTAATTTTATAATGCTCCAAAATATTACATGAAAATTTACTGTTTCTCAATCGTTATCTCGAAGCAGAGTATGTTGACGTCTTTATCAGAGATGTTTTTTTTAAAACTTGGCGGTCTTACACAAATCCAATTGCTATGTTCAGGGATATATTTATTTTGAGTGCCAGGTGAATCCAATGTAGGTACTATATTATTGCTTAAGTTTTTGCAAAAGCCAAGTAATAAGGCAATCAATAAATGATTGCGTTAAGTTTTTAAATTTACTCCTCTATCATTTGGTTTTATTTGATGGTGTATACAATACCTCTAGTACTGTGGGGTGACATTAATTTACTTCAATTTTAGTGTATTCGACCAAAGTGCATATGTATTATTTTGAAGGACTCGTATATAATACTTGCACATAAACAAAGAGATACGTCCAAAAAACTTGTCAAACTTATCGAATAATAATATATATAATTGGTCAATACCAAAGAACTTGTTGTGTAATTTTTTTTAAACAGTAGTAATAAATTAGCTACTATTTATTTTGACACTTAGAATACAGACTATTGAGTAAACGTTGAAACTAGTTTTGTATAGGGAGGACACCATTACCTTGATTGTATTAATTGAACGGTTCAGCTGTGTCTTATCTCGAGACAGCTACGGAATTTAACTAGTAACTGCATTCATCGTTGAGACATGCGTGATAGCCTCGCAGATTGGGTGTCCGGGCTGTGAAGAAAACATGGCGACTGCCGAGGGTTCGAATCTCAGGCATACACGTATAATTTTCTAAAATATATGTGCATTGTTAGGGAATGATTACGATCTTTAATGCGTAAATGTAATGAGGTGAGTCGGTAAGTTTTGGACAAGGATTTTTCTATTTAGGCCGTGTATCCACACATGGAAAGGTTCATTCCTTTTCAATAGTAGAAAAGATACGTGTCCAGCAGGGATCTACACGGGCTCTTGTAAATGCTGAAGTATATCTAAGTTCAAAAACATTTAAATAGCTTTTACTCCAGTATAGAAAATTAAGGCGCAAATTATATTTTCTTATTTAAATTAGTAATTATTAATAATAGTATTTGAAAGTGTCACGTATAATGAACACAGTTAGATAATATGAAAACACAAAATGTATGTCAATTGTTAATTGAAGTTGTCAATTATGTCGAAGTACACAAGCGCAGGCGGCGGCACAATGGAAGCGTCTAGTTTCATTAGATATTTGATTATCTGTCATTATTGTATATGGGAGGTATCAATGTCAAGTGGACTTTTATTGTTAGGCCAGTACCTAGTCGCTTCCAAACTGTACGATTATTTATTGTAGGTATTGGCAAATTGTGTCGATTATTCTAGAATTATTTATGATTTATTGGAAGGTTTGTTGACAAATCATTCGACTTGTGTGTGAAATAATATGCTCTCACTCCCAGTCACGAATTATTTATGTCTTCCACCTTTGAGCTGAGCGAGTAAATGTCAAAGACCTAAAGAATCTAAGTAAAAGTTAATATTGAAATGCTGTAGTGAGCGCATGTCACAGTTCAAGTATTGAAGTTACAAAACCCAGCCATACGTGACACTATATTATCCGTCGGCTGTCTTTATGTCGGTGTCGGAATCCAAATACTGAGAATGTGCATCGAAAGGTGTTATATTGAAATTATTACATTCTTATTGTTTGCAAATGTTTGCCAGTCGACTTGCCGTCATATCTAATGTCTGTTTAGTTGGAATGTACGATTACCAATTTTGGCTTTGTACCAATGTCGTGGCGTTTGTATGTCCACCGGCAGTTATAACACTTATACGTCACTGTTGTGGCTATTCGTACATCAAACATTATGGAGTGCCAAAACACACGCAGATAAAGTGTCGTGCATTCGTGTTAAGTAACTGTGTCCACATATAGAGAATAGCGTCGAATGTGCGGCCGCTCCTCAAATTAGTATTTAATAGATATCAAATTTGTATGTGGCGATAAATAATTGTTTACTTCAAGATTTAAATGGTTTTCCTGTTCTCGTTAATGCCTTCAAATGCCTTAATATATTTATATTTTCTGGGTTGTCTGGAAGAGATCACTAATAGCGATAAGACCGCCTTTTGTGACATATAAGTATATAAGTTATTATTATTTTATATTTTATTTCTGTATATGCGGCGTACAAAAAGCATATTAAATATAATATAATAGATTTATGAGATTGAAAAAAATCTCTATTAGTGTTTCCATATTTACAATGCACATTAATAATGTAAACAGGAAAAATAATGTAAACACATAAACGCTGTGTAACGTACCTTCGCATTGCCTTATCACTGATATATTGTTTTCCTTGAGGATTGTAACAAATGAGTATTAAGCGGAATTACAAAGAAATAATAGAAAATATGTTCGTTTTTAATATGAATTCCGGCAATATAAAACTTGAGGTGTCTATTTTTTTATATTTAACGTATGTACCATGTAGACAACATAACGAAGTTAGACAAAAGAAATAAATTGTCCTTTCAAAAATCACATTTTATAGATAGTTTAACAATTTACAATTCCAAATTATATACCTACTATGTTTATCGAAAACACTTCAAATAAGGATCTTAAGATAATCATAATATCTTTTGTTCTGTTATGGATGAATATGAAATGTGTTATTCCAATTTTGAATTTCAAATTTCAATATCGGATAACGCATCCTCGGACGGATATCACTTCACATACTATGTCACGGCCAAGCTTTTTATTACTGCTTGTGTTTTCATTGTAACATATTTAATTAATCCGCGCTTTTTATGGTGATTTTCTGTTCATTAAAGTTGAAATTAATAGCGACAAGCCAAACAATAATACCGCACCGGTTCGCTAGCTTGTTCAATATTCATGCCGTACGTTAATTCCAAATCCGTTGTCAAGTGACACTGAAAAACCGGCGTCTATTGTGTGCGGTAAGTCAGATGCAATAAGGTCGCGCGGTGTTAGATGTTATTGAACTCCAGGATAATTTCAATTACAACATGAATGAATCCGGCTGTACAGTGTGACGCATGCGTTCCGTGTTACGCGTCTTTGTCTTTCCGCCGGGCTCTCGTCGCCCTTGCCAATGCCATATGAACGCACTCCCCTCAACGACCTTGAATAACAAAAACCTTGCTCTCGCTCGCCGCGGATAAGCGACAAAAGCCCCACTGCCCCTGTTTTGCGTCGTTTTATTGTTATTGTACGGAAGCGGCAACTACATAAGCGGCCCTCAAATAAAACTAAGACAAAGGCTATTCAATTTGGATATATGGGTTAATGGGCCTACTTCTATCTATTGGTTATATACACGTTGTTGATAATTAGGCGATCACACCGCCTATGTAATGTCTCTAATAATGATTAATTGATTACCTTTAGCGGTTAGCGGTTGGACTGAGATTCGAACAACATTAGTGACATTTAAATAAATTGCAGGCATTAAAATGTAGATAAATGGTGATGCATATTTGATTCTAAGGACGCATGTGCTATTGACGCCAAGATGCACGGCTTAACGCACTTTCTCCATAAACATTCCCATTCCCGGGAAACCACTCCTACTTTGGAAAAGGAGGACAGCTCCGACAGCTGGTACTCCTCGTTGAGTTCAAATGATTCGCGAGGGACGTCATCAAGCGACACCCATCCTAAGGGGATTCCTATCAACCAAAGAGGCTCTTATGCCCAGAGAAGTCTACGTGGACCCTCAGGCAGCCCTTTCGAATTTGCATCCAGTCCACGTGATCGATACCCGAATTTTGCTAGTTACTTCCGTGAAGTAATGGAGGGAAAGGGTTCGACAAGCACACATCATCAACACACCACTCATCATGGGGATGCCAGGAAGCAGCGGCAAGAAGCGGATCGTCACCAGGCCGCCGGTAGTAGCTCTCATCAATCATCCCGCCATGATTACCGCCATTTCGTCTCCCCTCTTTATAATGACGCGATGGACGACATACAGGAGCACGAATATAGTAAATGTGAACGGTACGGAGAGATAGTAAACAACAAAACAAGTCACACTCCGTACAAAAGTCGATTCGACAACAAAAGTTTTGCGCAAAAATTGACTGAGCAGATTAGCAATACCAAAACCAGTTCTAAAGAAGAGAGACGAGGATCAGCATCGAGCGGCAGTGGCAGCGGTAGCGGCCATCGACATAAGCACCATTCAATACAAGAACTGATACGAACATTTAGTAAGAAGATGGGACATTGGAGGCACGATTCCTCTAGCGAAGGTCGGCGAAGTTCATGCGCAGTTCCAAGCACGAGTGCAGAGGCGACTGGCACGACTAATCCAGAGGAATTCCGCTCGCGGTCCAAATCATTGGATGCCGATCATTTGCACAAAATTTACAACAGGCCGTTGCTGGAAGACTGCGAAGCTACATATCAAATTTTCGACGCAATACTCAAAGAAGGTATATGCTCATACTTTTCGTGTACATATTAATATTATTTTCGCTTTTAACATGTTTTTAAATGTATTTATTTTATCCATCGTTATCGTTGGTAATATGAATTATTTTCAAGATGCTTTTCTCGGTTCTTTAAGGTTATTTCAAATTCTGTTGCATGATTTTAATAGTGTCACTTAAATTTGCAATACTTTTGTATTTCTCGCCTAGCTTGTTTTTATTGTTGAATGTGAAGATGAAAAACCTTCAAATCAAAATTTTTGACAGCATTTTGAGCGCGATGGCCGTGAAGTCGATTGTGAAACAGGTTGTGGCGGACTCAGTCCTCACAACAAAACCCAAATAATACTGTGTTTGTAATTTAAACCATGAGTAGCATGGTATGTGGATGGCCCTCTTATGGTAGGTATTTGTGTGTATATAGTTATCGTTTGAAAAATTACGCAATGGTAATTATTTAAAGTTAAGATAATTGAAAGAGCAATAATAAAATTTATTTTTACTAAGCTACTTTTGCCACATCAGTAATGTGTGCCCTGGACTGTAATCTGAGTCTGAGCCTGAGTCAATCAAACCCGAGTGCGTTTCTCGCCTTTACAGTTTGTTTGTTCTTATACCATTGTTGACATTAAAAATAATTACAATCCAATTATTATCCTGTTGTATGTTGTAAATAACACGGCTGCAGCGGCGCTGTGGACATTATCGCACATTCACTTTGAACAATGGTGATAACCCCGAACCATTCCGGTATCAGTTGTTCTATTCTGTCTGGTTTGCGTCTGCCGTAATTATTACTTATTAATCGACCACCGTTTTTTAATGCATCCCAGTTTTAATAAAGGCTTCTGCAGTGCGTAGTCTGGGATTAAGTGTTCGAAAGATTTACGATACGACTGGGAAGAATGACCTAAGAGTAATGGTCATTTCTACAAACTACAACAGTAATACGTGATTTAGTTCCGCAAATATAAAGTACTATATCGGATGTACTATAGGGAAGGTTGTAGGGATTACGATTATAACACACACTATGTTAATCGGTCATGCGCTCTGTCGTGAGACCATCTTGGCAGCGGCGAATTCGAAACCAGATTTTAAACTAACTCTTTAACTTATTTGTATGTTCATAAGGATGGATTAGAATATGTGTGTAACTGTGTACTAACGAAAGAAAAACATCGTAAAGAAACTTGTTTATCTGGGGTCGCGGCAGTGCCCCCGTCAAGTCGAGCAAAAAAGCGGCACGGCTGTACTATACTTTTCTCGAAGCAACTCAGGCCATTTTCGAGACCCTATTAACTTCGTTGTGGATAAACCTAGAAACCTGAATTTTCAGTCACCAAGCAGGCATGGTATAAACTCTGTATATTTCATTCTTATAAATATTCTATATTCTTCTCAATTTCATACGACTTCGATTGTAACTAAGGTGGTAATCAAGTAACATCACAAACTATTCAAGACCCAAACAATAATCTTAGATGAACAAAAAAACGCAATTTAAAGCTATCAAATTCATTGTCACCAGAAAGAGTATGTACATGTTTCAAATTGGTCCTCTGAGATACATTTATTAGGATATAAAATTGACAGTATATAGGTCATATACAGGACGACAATCCCCGATGCGGATGTTGTTCATCATAGTCACTGTCAACATTCGATAAACTGGACAATGGCCGTACGACACTGGATTGTTAAAACTCTGTTATGTCGCTATGTTAGCTCTAATCAAGATTACATTCTCAAATGGAAGGCTTTGTAACAGCGCGCGGAAATGATGCAGCGCTCATAAGCTCCAGATGTACTGTGTTTTACCTTAAAATGCAGTACATAAACTCACGCCTGTATTCCCCGAAGGGGTAGGCAGAGGTGCATTTCTGCACCCACATTTCGACAAGTATGACTATCAGTCCCACGTAACAGGGGGCGAGTCTATTGCCGTTTTTCGGGCATATTTCCAGACTCCGTGCTGTTACCGAGAATTTCCTAATGGAAAAACCCAATAACACTTTGCCCGATCCGGGAATCGAACCCAGGTTCCTAGATCGCACGGCACATACTTGTACCGCGAGACCACGAGGCAGTCAGTATGCGAGTGAACAGTTGTTGCAAGTTTTCACACGTCTTAAAATAAAATGATTTATGTGTAAAAATCACAGGATATTCATACAGGGTGGTTCCAGCATTATTTAGCATTTGTTTAAACCACGTGTGAACGAGAGTATCTCATTACAATGTAGAAAAATTGAGATAATCTGTTAATTTTTTTCCAAAAAACGCGAATTGAGGTTTAAATATTTTTTCGTTCTGTCCATACTGCTGGGTGCTCTGTACCGCCTTATAGGTACCTAAATAGCATATTTAGCCGTGTGGTTTACGCAAAGTTACGGTACCAAAGTAGTGCATAAAATAAATTTCCGAGTTGAGTTTTGTTCGATAAAAAAATCACTTCTGTATTATATGTTTCTATGACAAAATATGCGAATGCATAATTTGTTTTTTACTTAGTTGTTCACATGTTTTAATTAATTTACTTGGCGTCAGGATCACCCTGTGTAACATCTATTGTCAATGGTTATATTAAAAATAATAATTTCGGAAAAACAACAGCTTACGTAAATAATTAGCATACAATTCTTATTTTTGTGTCTTGTTTGGTGTTTTGAGAATATTTTAATGTTATTTAACATTGCTGTGACTAATAAAAAACTACAAATAGTTTCAAGCAAATTTAATCTATAGATGCATTTTAAATGATTCATCTAAGTCGGTGAGCAATTAAAAATTCAAGAATAACGTTGTCTATTTTAAAGGAACACTATTGGATCGTGTATCGTCACAAAGTATACCTATATAATAAATATGAAATATACTATTACCAGGTACATATATTATGACTCTATATGTTCTATTGTTTGACACAAGTATGTATGAAGTTAAGTGTTTCATAAAGTTGATTATAATTGTAATCCAAATCTTTTAGCATCCAAATACTAAATAAATATCCATGTCTCTGTAAAGCAGTGGTAACCAGAAGTTGCTCTCTCATGAGCTTCGATTTCCTTGTATGTTATACATGACTTAAATATTCATGAGTGAACTTGTCAGAGCCATTGCAGAGAAATATGTTAACACTCTAATAACACCAAAACTGCACAACTCGAGTCGCATGAATAAATGGAGCATCAAAAGGAGTCCAAGATCAGTTCTCCGTATCTTGTGGGGAACCCAGTTGATTTGTCTAAATGCGGCGAAGCATAAGAAGTCACATTACCCACATAGGATGTATGCGACTTTTGGCTTATTAAAAATCTTAAAGTCGTATAATACATCAGCTGTAAAGCCCGGTTCCACCTGGGCGCAGTTTGAATTCCGTCCTCATCCCACGAGAACACTGCATTTTTCTGGGATAAAAAGTACCTTATGTCCTTTCTTAAAGTCCTATCTGGTGGTTTACGCGTGAAAGCGCAATAGGCGGCCAGATAGACTTACATTCACATTTATGCTATTTGTATCGGCTTAAATTTAACTTTTCGGTTTTGAAAATATTTGATTATATTTTAGAATAAGCACCCCAAAACGCACATTGATTTAATCTGTCGCCTTTGCTATTATATATATTCGTGACGTTCAAAGGTGCCCCCCATTTCAATCAAAAGCAAAGTTCAGGCTGTTTTTATACCAAGATGTGATGCAGAGCGTACCTGCACTGTTTAAACATACTAACTAGTTATAAGTACATGATCCGGAAGATAATTGAACTCCCATAAGAGCGTCACTCTCAATTACAAATGAATGTAGTTTAAAAATGTAAATCTAGTGCACGTCCGCTGTATAATATTATGTTCTTTATTAGAATTCAATTACAACCGCACGGAGATAGAGTGTGCGTCCGCGCTCCTGTAACCGTGTTAGCGTCGCTCCGGCCTACTACTGCTGTATCCAGCTCTATATTGAATAACCCAGCCACTTCCGACGATAAACGAAGCCAATCTTATTTTAATTGAATCGGCTCCGAGTCGATAGTACCTATATACGTTCGCCCGTGGCGGCAGTAGCCGCACTTATCTCCGATAGATTGATAGAATTACGCTGTCGACGTCTAGATCCACTTTGTTTGTTTCAATAAAGTACATACTTCTAAGGTCCCGAGGCCGCGTTAAATAAATTGTATAAGAAGTGAATGAAGGTATTATAAATTTGATGTGAATGTGAATATGGTACAATTAGGAGTTTTATTTATAATATACCTAATTATATTAAAGTCAATCTTCTGTTCATAAGTATTTTAAAGTTAATTAAAATATCCTAAATATCAATGCACAATAATGTCCTTTAATAATAATACACCCAACAGTCACATACATAGTTCTGACCCCACACTAAGATACGAGTCTTGTGTCGTGGGTATCAGAAACTACGTGAGACTTTTCGGTCTCACAAACACCCAGACCCGAAACAAATATTTGTGGATCACACAAACATTTGTCTCGGTGCGGGGATCGAACCCGCGGCCTCTCGTTTCGCAAGCTGGTTACTAGCCAACTGCGCCACGGGGCTGTCAAAATTAATCGATACATCGATCAACATCGATATTATCGATACATTTATCGATACACTGTGAATGATTATCATCGTCCTTTTACTAATTAAATTCTAATAGTGAGGTATTTCGTATTGTTTATGGATATATACGAGTATGGATCTATATTTCAGTTTTAATTAGTACCTACATATTTATTTCATAATTGTTGTACGAGTAAATAAATGTTATTACTTAATTATTTCACTTTTTTCAATTCGATCACCTTTTAAAATATGTATGTATCGCTGACATTGGAGTTATAAAGATGTGAACAACTGTCTTCTAAGATTTTGTTGGCAAAAGAGGCTCCCTTACTATTACTTACTGCCAGACGATTCGACCGAGTAAAACTTTTGTTTGAATATTATCCTACTTTACATAACACACTACGAGACTGGGTTACGATGGCTTTTTATTCCATTCGAACAATGTATTTGGGAAATTCTTTACATGACTCAAACAGTAAATGTAAGAGGAATTCTGCAAATGGACCAGCATTATTTTACTTGATTTATCCTCGTGATATAAAAAAATCTTACCAATGCCATTTCGAGTGTTGATTTAGATTTGAGACCGCAAAAAAGGTGACCGATCGGATGCCCCACGGCTAAATGTATCACTGGTTATGCATTACTATTTTCTAATCTTGATTATTGAGAAGCAGAAAGTGGGTACCTCACTTTATATTAATGAACGAGGATACACAGTATAGGCTCACAGACTGGATTAATGATGTAATTACTGTTCCTAATGAGACTTTCTTTATGTTTTTTTTTCACGCGACATGTTGCAAGCGTGGCGAATGAGTCACTTCGCTGTTATTATATCCTAACTTTTTTATTTAGCGCGTTGGTACCGGTTAACCACAAATAAAGTTCACGTCATTAAGTATAATTAAGTCGGTAATTAAATTGACCCTATTAAGTGTATAATCCTTTGAGATCATGTGTTTGTGTCAATTAGATACTTTAGTGGTGCAGGTTGAAAAGGATTACACTGGTGCAAACAGGAATAGGCTGCTTGTAGTGTTTTACTCGTGTAAAAAAATTTGTGCGATTCGAATCAGAGCGGCCGCAGGTTTAAACCTCAGGCACACACCTCTGACTGAAATTATTGCGTGTACTCATAATGAATTATCACGTACTGTAACGGTGTACGAAAACATCGTAAGCAAATCTGGATACCTATAAAATCTTATTAATTTCTGAGGTGTGTAGTAGGCCAAACCGCACTTGGCCAGCGTGGTGGACTAAAGTGTAACTCCTCCCAGTACTAGAGGGGGCCCTTGACCAGCAAAAGGACTTGTATGGGCTGATGATGATGATGAAAGCTAACATTTTGTATTCATTAGCAATAATAAAAATAATTGCCACTCAATAAGGGTAGCGGATGGATAAGGGCTGCTCAAGACCGGGATGGTTGGCGCCTACTTGGGGAGGCCTTCGTTCAGCAGTGGACGGCGATAGGCTGAGAATAATAAAAGACTTTTATGATTTTTTTATAGTATGTATTTCTTTATTGTAGTAACTGGCTTTCATTAGTGCAGGTGAGCATAATTATTTCAAATAAAATAAGAAAAAAATTCTTATTTTAGTGAAAAAGTAATGTGGATGACGCTAACTCTCGAGATATGCACACTCGTTTTTTTAGCGTTTCGCGCAATGAACCCTTTAAACAAAATGCCGTAGCAGGGTTACACAATACGCTTCGTCTCAAATGTATGAAAATCTAAAGTAGAGGTATGTCTATTTTCGTTTGCGCCATGTATGAAAAGAAAAAGTACACTCCACACATTTGTAGTTCTGCAAGTAGATATAAATGATATATACCTATGTGTCATCACGATGCCGGATGCAATGCAAAGAACTTTTGTTCAAGAAAGAAATCTATTACGATTCAAGCTTCATTATCCGCATGAATTTAAATCTTAATTTAAAATAAAAAGTCGCTGATGAACAGATGGCCCAAAAAACTGTGATGTCATTAATTCTGCGACGGTCCTGCAATTGTGGTCCGATTAAAAGTTGTTTAACTATTTTATTTGTTTTCTTTTTTTATACTACAACGTTGAACTATTCTATATTTTTCTATTAAAACTTTTTGTTATTTTTTTAAATCCGCTCAGTTTACATGGCTTTCATTACGTTTCCCTGTGCCATATTCTCTGACAGAGGTCTGAGAAGTCGTCGTTAAGGATAATAAGGCTTGTTTTCAATTAAAAGAGAACGTAATTACGTCTGGAATAAACTGCTGTTTTTCATCCAACTCGTAGATGTCAAGCGATTGTGTTTGCTGTTTGAAAACATATCCGCAGTTGTGCACAAAGCCTATGAGAGAAATGAATTTTTAAAACAAACGGAATCGGGCTAAACCATTCGAATGTTGTCTGAATGAAATCATTGTGGGGCTTTGCAAATCCGCTTTTACATCGGGTTTCTAGCAATCCCTATAAGCCGTAAGGGAACTTTGTTAAGTGGGCATCGTAATCACGCGTTTAGATTTGCTCCATATTTATACATGATGATTATACGAGTATAATTTAATAATTACATACACAGCCTAATAAAATACAGGGCACCGGATTAAAATACTGAGAGAGTAATTCTTATTAGGCCTTAGTCCTTTGTGCGAAAGCTAGGATAAACGCATTTCCTTTAAATGTTTTCTTTTATCATAAAGTGCGATATAATTCATTATAATTTTTAAAAAAATCATTGAGGAGTTAGAACGTATACCTTAATTAACCTTATAAGTCGCAGCTCACGACTGTTATTTACTTTTTGTTCTTGTTGTTTTGTCATACTCATTGTTAATTAACTTATTTGTTTTTCGAATAAACAGGAGCCCACTTGCGTCGTGCAGCGTCTCAAGAAGCGGAGAAGCGGCGTTCGTCTCTGGGCAATGTTCCCACGGCTCGTCATCGCGCTTCCGATGCCTTCTTGGACCCTCATCATGCTGCCATGCTGTTCAGAGATTCTCGAGGGGTAAGTTCAGCTGATTTAAAAATTTTCATCCCAATCAAGCATGTTAAAAGTGACTAAGAATAGCACAAATTTCACGAAAATAAACATTCAGGATCTTCTATACAGCAGGATTTTTTTTGTTTAAAATGGATTTTGGAAATATAAAGTGAGTTTGAAACGGATGTGCAAAGGTACCGATACCTACTTTCAAAGTTACGCGTCTATTAGTAGGAGACTGCCTCGTGGTCTCGCGGTACAAGTATGTGCTGTGCGATCTAGAGGTCCTGGGTTCGATTCCCGGGTCGAGCAAAGTGTTATTGGGTTTTTCCATTAGGAAATTCTCAGTAACAGCACGGAGTCTGGAAATGTGCCCGAAAAACGGCAATAGGCTCGCCCCCTATTACTTGGGACTGATACATACCTTTTTTTTTTTTTTTTTTTTTTTGTTCTCGAGGGGAAAGCTGTTTATGGCTCTACTTCCCGCCAGCCCCGGGGGAGGGGGGGGGGGGGGGGGCGGGAAGCGTATGTCGGAGTCACCGGACTTCCAGCCCGGCGCGCGGCGACGTCATGTCCGCGCAGGTGTTAGTGTCGGGCTGGGTCCCTAACAAAATTCCCTAAACCGGCATACCGACCAAAACCCCCCGGTGGCCATCTCCGCGCCGAGTGGGGCGACCACGGTACGTGAGCGAGAAGCGCCCACCGTAATGCCGCAGCCGCCCGGTGCGCCTCCGAGACGTTATTGTCTCGGCCGTCTCGGAGTTGTAGGGGGCACAGTTGCACCCCCACTAGCTTGGTTCGGGCGCCCCGGTTGTGGATGGGCGCCTGCGACGTACACAGGCCACAGTGCCGCCGCCCCTCTCGGGGTCACTTTCAGTGAGGACGCGCCGCCCCCGCAGCGCGCCCAGCGACCCCAAGGGCCCCTTTGAGTCGCCTTTTACGACAGGCAGGGGATACCGTGGTGGGATTCTAACGCCCCCTTGCCACAGGGCAGGGCGCCGGGTCTAGTTATCTCTGTCGACCCGGCGCCTCCTTCTCTGACGTCTTTGGCGGGCGGGATCGTTGATTTCTCGATCCCGCTCCGCGCTCTCCTTCTGCGACATGACGTGCTCGCAGAAGGAGAGCACCGCTCGCCACGACCTCGGACTCCCGACCATCGAAGAGATGACGGCCGGGAGCGAGAGGTCGCCACCAACAATAGCGCGGAGAGCGCTGCGCTCCATCTCCCAGGCTGGACACTCTTGTAGTGTGTGCTGGGCTGTGTCGTCCGGGCAGTTGTCACAGTGATGACACACGGCCGACTCCTCCTTCTGGGCCACCCGACACAGGTAGTGGCCAAAGCATCCGTGCCCCGACAACACCTGCGTCAGGCGGAACGTCGCCGCACCGTGGCGCCTGTCCACCCACTGGTCGAGGACAGGACGCACTGCCTCGACGGTCCTAGCACCAGCACTGGGATCCTCCAGCCTGGTACGCCATTCCTCCACGGCGGCCGTACGGAGGGAGGCTTTTATAGCCTCTACCTCTCTCGGGGCCAGTCTGTCCCCGCGACTTGACGCCTCCTCCCGCTGATGGTATAGACGCGAGAGGAATTTGGCGTCAAGGTCCCACGGCAGGGACCCGGCCAAAACGCAGACCGCCTCGTAGGAGATCGTGCGGTAGCCCCTGAACTGATACATACCTGGCGAAATGTGGGTGCACAAATGCACCTCTGCCTACCCCTTCGGGGCATACAGGCGTGAGGTGTGATATTGATACGGAGATCGCGTCGATAAACCGACTCATACGTATCATATGAGTATTCTAAACTGAGAACACTTTTTCATAACATTGTTTAACTCATTTGTTACAAGCATAGTGGCCATAACACCTGTTGGCGTCTGAAAGCGATCGCTTAGCATGCTTCACGAGACATGAATGAGTTCTATATTAGCAGTAGGTACACGCGATCAGTGAGTTATGACAGCGCTAAATGTTGTTTCAATTACGGAGCCACATTTACAAACGAAACAAACAATATAATAATCATTTTTTTATCTGTGTACTCATATATATATACCTTGTGTAATGTGGCAAAGGCATATAACCGTTACAAACAACCATTGGTGTACGTATTTATGAATACTCATAATTATATAATTATTAGCGATATTGATAAACTCGTAAAAAGTCGTGATGGTCAGTGGGCTCGAGGTTTAGGCAAGCGGTCGAGTATCTCAACGGTCGCGGGTTCGAACCCCAGGCACACACCTCCGCCTTTTTGAACTTATGTGTGTATTCACAATGAATCATCACGCACTTTAACCGTGAAGGAAAACATCGTGATGAAGCCTGCACACCTAAACGTTCTTAGGGATTTCTTAGGTGTGTAGTCCGCCATCCCGCACTAGGCCAGCGTGGTGGACTAAAGCGATAGTAACGTGATTTTAAAGTAAGAAATGTACAGGATGAAAAAAAAAACCGTGACCGAAAAATTAAGACAGGTAATAGTTACACATTGACGCTAAAAATCCTTAAAAAAGAAATAAAATAAAATTACGTTTTCCTAATCTATTGCCTGTCTATTTTTCGATCACGGTCTTTTTACACCCTGAATGTATAATAGATAATAAAAATTGTAACGAATCATCTAACACGGATAAAAATGTTATGTTCGTTTCAAAATAAGTAGAAAGTATTAAAAGTATTCCCTTTTTGTTTCCAAAGCAGAAGAGATTATCAAGTGGCTTTGTTAAGCACTAATACACACATAATAACGTACATGTATTCTTGTTTGATGAACTTCCTTGCGTGCATGGCAGTGTAGGCATCACAAATATTGTTGTTTTTTATCGGTGCTTCCTACTGCGCACTAGTTAGAAAAAGGGGTCCGGTTAGGTAATGCATGCGTATAGTATAAAGAGTATCTAGCTTATTCCCCTTCCCTACGACGCTTCCCCGAGCTAAATACAACGAATATGACGCCTTTCATACCTACATGTTCATAAGTGCACTACATACATACACTATTATGTATGTTTATATTATACAGGCTCGAAAAACTGGCTTTAATGCATCTGGGAATGTGCGTACAGTGCTGTCTGTGTCTACATAGGGATTCAAGTGGCAAGGGACTGTATAAAAACATGCATTATTTACGCCACGGCGAAAACCTTAAAGTTATAGGAAGGAGGAGATAAAAATGGTAAACTATTCTTCACAGCTTGGTGTGTCTAGTTTTCATTACGACGCCGTTACTCCTTGAGACAATAGACCCGAGAGATAGTATGCACGGTGCTTTAATGAAGATAGTGCGACAAAGAGGAAGTCTAAAGAATTTTACAACTAGTTAAACATCTGTGTGTAGTATTTAGCCGTATTAGTGCATACCGTATGTTCTTTAATATATAAGATATGTGCCTAAGGTGCTTCTTATTCTTTTTAATTTATCGAAAGTTAAACATTTACAAACGATATGAACGGAAATACACATCGCAGACTGCATTCGCAGCATGGAGTATTTTTACTTGAATGCTATAAAATAAAATACAAATAATTACATCGTTTTCTTTTCTTTTCAGTTGCCCGTCGCTGACCCGTTTTTGGAGAAAGTTAACCTCTCCGACTTAGGTAAGTCTAGAAAAAGTAGATCTTTTAATTGTTTTAACTTTCGATGTCACAAATGGCTGGTTTTTTAAAGATATCGAAATTACATTGAGCTCTATCACAGTGGAATTCTTAAGTCTTATTCTTAAGTCTTATTTAGTAATATAAGATTAATATTGCGTAACAAATTGGATTTTACGGCAGTAAACTAATTAGGGATCCGTAAAGAGCGATCTAAAAGAAATCGTTTCAGATTTTTAGCGAGTCCTAAGGTATTTTCTTTGCAAAATATAATCGCCACAATTATGATGAACAGTAGGTATAAAATAAGGGGTATTTTATATTTTTAAATTAAATTAAATTCTCATTGTTCATGGTTACTATTTATGCTAAAGATTTTGCTAACTCTCAACGTTACGCGTACAGGTAATGTGTTATGTAACCGTGCAGAAATTTACGTGCAACTTAATAACTCAAGTACAAAACTTTGCGTACATGCTCGTTTTCTTATTATTGCCATACGCACGTCCTGTGCGTTATATTACGTAATCAGACCTTGTATTGTCTTTGAGTAAATTCATAAACACATTAACTTGATATCCAGACCAACAGTAAAATTATGTCTTGAATAAGTTGCCTTTTTTCCCATGCTCGGGTTTGATGCCTAAGCCATTTAGCTCGTCCTTGGCGGCATTGAGTCCATTGTTACATTTGTTTACGCAAAAATTACAATAACCCCTTTTGTTACGTAGGTTTATTGTAACATTAATGGATTTTTTGCCGTTGAATAATTTTGTGAAGGTTTTTATAAGATAATGGGTTAAAATAACAGTCGCATTATACATGTTATTATTATTATTATTATTATACATTATACACGATTACCTTGTGATTATCTATCATCACAAAACTTTGCAATAAGTGTTAAAATAAAAGGTTAATACATAGTTTCAAAAAGATCATTCAATTAATAACCGGAAATAATGTGAAACTCTGAATATATTTCTCAGATGTTTTTTTCATTACTTTAAATCATTTTTCGTATATTCTTTAAGGCTTGTAGACTCCTAAAACGATTATTTAGACCATGAGGGTGTAAGAACAGGTGCTTGCGACAAGGTCAAGTGTACTACAATGGATCCTTTGAGTCTTTACAAATGTACACGCAATTAAAACATCTGGCATTATTTACTTAGTTATCATATCGAGTTCAAATTGAATAATGCACTGCACGGTACGATTAATATCTCTCTCCAATCTATGAAATAACATTCATTTGTATCATTGAATTTGTTTGAATAAGGTCTGATGGTGTTTTGAATGATAGATTGAAGCTTTCCGCGACGCAATTACTCGTACTGGTCAATGTCGAATCACGAACGGCGCCGAATCTCAATAAACATTAAGAATGCACATGATTTACTGCATCGGTCAAGTCGATTTTATAGCGCACAAAAGTATGCTTGCATAACTAAAACCACGCAGAACCCTCCCGGTTATACGCATAACACAGTCGTCCAGTCTGATGTCATTGTTAATGTATAAAATTGACAATTAGGCTCGCATAAAACTTTTATGTTGTTGTGATAAGGATAAATTTTATCGCCGTGCCGCATTTTTGTTTCGTTCGTTCGTACTGACGATGTGCCGCCGCGCGCCGGGTATTGAATCAACATCGTATTAATGTTAAAATGCGTTTCAAATTGACGTGACACGTGTCTGTGTTGTACCTACACGGCGGTCGCCATGCAAATTCAAACGTTGCAGAGGATATTTTCCGTTTCATCAGGCACTTCAGTTCAAATTCTATATGGTTTAAAATTCATTCGGGAACGATTGCATCTGTTATTATTTGCTTGTTTTCACCGCAGCGTATTTAATTATTACTGTAATGTTTTTGACACAGGTATCTAGGTTAGTGGTTAATCGGATTATATTACTGTCTTCGGTAACTCTGTTTGACCAGTTGTTTGTTTAGGTAATTTTGATTTTAATATCGCCGCCAAATATGCTATGTAAAAAATGCATTATTATACTGGCACAAGCGCTCTGTGCCTGTTTCCAATGAGTCGTAAATTACGGCGCCATCTTTCAATTTCCCATTTTGCTCGTTTTATTTGAGTATGAAATGTTCTATTTAAAAAATAGGGGATTAAAAACAAGCGCGATTCATTTCAACCGCAATACTACAATAATGGAACATACGTCAATTTTATAACGTTTATTTCCGTAAATGTTTGAGATTTTTATGAGAAATTATTATATCACCGTAGAATCTTTTCAACGTGACTATTTTTTACGTAGAATTTTTCTGTCATCGCTCGTTTAGGCAAATATACATAGTTTTAAAGACTAGAACATTCACTTATATCTGCCAAAGTTTGCTAATATTGAATGAGATGTAGTGAAGTGATTTGACTTTCAGATCCGTTTTTATTTAGTTTGTGGTACATACATAAATATAACCTCACTCGTCTGGAGCGTACCCTTATTTCTAAGCGGATTTGTTACCACTGCACCACGAAAGTAGTATAAGTGTTATTAAACATATCTATGTGTATATGTACATACATATATATGTATATTTACCAGGATTATGTCAAACATAGTCTTCTTCAGCAAGACTAGAATTTTCTTTCTCCATAGAAATTAGAATAAATATTGTGAAAAGAAGGTCTTGGTCTTTCGGCATAAGTATGTGCCGTGCAATCACGAAGTCTCGGGTTAGATTCGCAGTAGCAGCGCGGAGTCTGAAAATGTGCCCGAGAATACGGCAATAGGCTAGCCCCCTATTACGTGGGACTGATACAAATACAACTCTGCCTACCCTTTCAGGGAATACAGGCGTGGGGCTATGTACATATGTATGTATGTGTGTATGTTTTCTTTTTAACTTTCCGTGTTACGTTTCGATTCGATTTGGTGACACCTTCGATGAGGTGACAGATCTGCAAGACAATAATAACCATTGTAAGTAGATATCGGACAATTATGTAACAGATGCATCGTATGTATTATTCATTATTTCGTACTACGAAAACATCCTTCAAACCTGATTATTTTTATTGCTCGGTCTGGCGAACGTGCAGTCGGTCAGGTCTTCCATATCAAAACACACTTGGGTTGTTTTTTGTTATTTTAACATGGATTTTAAATGGGTAAAGAGAGAAGAGATAGTGGTGAAAAACCTAGATATCGGTTTTAAGTGAGGCAGACGCTGAACCACGATTGAGTCGGTATATTCAAAGATGACATTAACTTATGATAATGATCTCGCGGAACAAGTATGTGCCATGCGATCCGGAGGTCCCGGGTTCGATTCCCGGGTCGGGCAAAGTGTTATTGGGTTTTTCAATTAGAAAATTCTTAGTAACAGCACGGGGCCTAGAAATGTGCCCGAAAAACGGCAATAAGCTCGCCCCCAATAAGTAGGGACTGAGTAGTACATGCGTAAGGTTATGTATGTAAATAACATTATTGCACTGTCACAAAATGAGCGAATGACATAAACTAAGGTGTCAAAGAAGTCAAAATTTTGTTAAATGCTTATGTTTTGGAAAAAAATGATGTTTTTTTTTTAAATAAAATGAGTTAATTAAATGGTTGCATTTAGGTGTTTTTTGGACTCACTTATGATATTATAAAAATTAACGATATCGTAAATACTACATGTAAAATGATATTATAGTTTTGACGTGGGACTCAAATTATAAATATGTTTACACGGTTAGTCACGATGAAGCCTTATAAAATACAAGGTTTAGACAGTTGGCCTATCGAATTATTGTATATTTGGTAAAGGCAATGTTAAGGGTATCTTTATTACGGTGTTGTTGCTCTTCGTCCACACCTATAATCCCGCTTATTATGAAATAAGTTTTGTTACCCCAACGTCTCAAATTTGTATACTTGTCATCGTTCGCGGGACCGTTCGCGTTGCAATATACAAGGTTTAGAAATACTGTGATCGAATACTAAGACAGGTAATAATTACGGTGATATCCTCTCAATGGTAGAGGAGGCCCGTGCCCAGCAGTGGGACGTATATGGGCTGATGATGATGATGATGATTGACATATTGACGTTAAAAAAAATGAAAAAATAGAGGTTTTCTTAATCACCACATACTTTTGATACTTATGGTTGTTAGGAATACTCCATATATTTTTTGGGATTTTTTTAAGCACCAATGTGTTAAAAATCATTGTAACTATTGCCTGTCTTAGTTTTCGGTCGCAGTCTTTTTACACCCTGTATAGAAATATTTTTCATTGCAGCCTCGTGTTTTAGAAAAGTATCGACTACAAAATAGAAATAGGATGGATGTAACAAGGGATTCGATTTCTCTGTTAGATGTAGGTAGGTACGGGTAAATCTTTGTTTCAAAGATTTGATCAAATTTGATTGTTTCGAAATTAAGTGCTAATTTTTATGATGTAAAAAACATCCAGTCGACCCAGCACAATGTATCACACCGTTCTGATGTTTTGAATCAATATCCGTAAACCGAATTTTCTAGTGTGATTTTTTAGAACTGTTTGCGGTTTTAGAGATCAACGGACGATCGACGCTTCCGCCTAATGTCTTGCAGTACGGTTTTAGTTTTCTAAACATAGACAGTAGAGGAGTGTGGGCTCTCCTGACCTATTAGCAAGTAAACCAATATTATTTAGTACCTACTTGTAAAAAAATAATTTTTTTACTTGATCTGATGCTTCAACCAGAAACCAGTATTTTTAATCAGAAACAGAATACCAGGATAGAGTACACGCATCCGATCAATTATTTGAATTGAGAAGAAAATAAAATTAACCTCCCGAATGAGGAAAAATTTGAATAAGAAATCGGCATTATACAATACTTAAATAAAAATAACTTTTTTACATGGATGAGCATTTTCAATTTCAATTAGTTACAATACATGGACTTCTTCAAAGATTCTTGTTATTTTGCTTGTGTTTATATGAAAATAGAGATGTTGTTGGCATGTCGATTAGTGAGCGTGTTGCCATGTAGAAAAATCTCGTGCGTGAGTATCGGTAAACATGTGGTGCGTTTCGGTCTGAAATACTCGTCGGAGTAGTCGGATGGGCGTGGGCTGCGCCGGGGCAGACGGCCAAGCAGCAGCGGAATAGTGCGCGTGTGCGGTGCGGGTGCGCGAGAGGTGTCAAGTTCGTGCGCGTCTCCCGGCGCGGTCGGCGCGGTCGGCGGGCGGCTGGCGGCGGCCGGCGGGCGCGGCGCGTATAATTAGCAGTGAGCCGTGGGAGGCGCGGCGGGCCGCACCGAGTGGCGCATGGCGGCGGGCGATGCGCCGCTCGGCTCCCGCGCATGCTGCGCTTACATTACTTTTCGGACAACCCCGCGCTCGCCGTCGAAGACGACGAAGAAACAGTGTATTCCATCGAGCTCATCAAGGAGTTCGAGGCCGTCGGCCGCGCGTGGAAGGCGTTCCTCGCTGACTGGCTCTTGAAAGGTGCCGGATTGTTTATGTCCCCCACGCTTTGTTGGCGCCGCTGCTTGTTGATGTTGTCGTTTTGTTGTGCTCAACGTTCTGCCAACGCTGTCAACTCTAATAACTCAATCAAAGTGCGTCCATTTATTAGGACTCTGTGGTTCTCGATTGAATTGTTCACTATCCGAGTAAAACGACCGCACCTGTTACAAATATGAAACGGAAATTGTCGTTATGTCGCTTAACAAAGAACTCAGGTTTCCGCGTATTTGTGTTTTCATTTCTATTCATTCCTATGCTAGTGACTTTTTCTGATCTCGGTGAGGCGAAATATTTGCATTGGCCGATTCGTTTAGTTAAAACGCGCCTTTTATATTTATGCAAATCACTAAGAAAAGATAAACTGAGGTATTTTGTGCTGTAAGATTATTATTATTTATATTTTCCTCAGAAAAATTCATTCTGATACTCACTTGTGATAAATTAGTTGTAATTAGTTCTTCTATGTTTGTCGAAGTAGCTTTCTTGCTTGCGGTAATTCCTATGAAAACTCCCACAGTCAGTTAAAGAATGCATAAAGCATTATCAATAGTATTATAGCACTAAGTTTTATAGAACGACAAAAAAGGTTTTATTTCTTTTATTCTCCATATTTAATTCAACAATTAGTTGCCAATTACTTGACAATAGCTTCCGGTCGTTATTCCGATTTGTACAAAACATTTTTCAACTGAAAATTCAAAATGTAGTTTTTCTGAGACTGAGAGTGTTTTATTCTATCGTAGCAACAGTATACATTTTAAAGCCACCTCCGACTGTTCACTGACGTCATTCGAGGTTTGTAGTGACGTCATGGCCTCAGCGTCGCTTGCGCAACGCACCGGCGCGGTGTTGGTATCGAACGTAAATAAACAATAAACCCTGATGTCAGGTGCCAGGCGGTAACTTTAGTTTCACTCAGTGGCGCAAATACTCGACACACATTATTTGTACTCAGTATTCCACGCAGTTTTGCAACATGTGGCCTTTTTTACGTTGAAATTTTATAAAGCCAACCAAACCATATGTAGGACAATTAATATTCTAAAGTATGCAGGGCAAGTTTTGCACTGGAGAGTTTATGAATTTCAGTAACCTAGTTAGCTGGTAGTGCTCGTAACGTTGGCCAGATGACTCAAAGACTCCTCGCTCATTTGCTAGGACCCTATTTAATGTTATTCATGTTTTAACGTGCCTTTTCTCATTACCATACGAGCAGTCACTGTTATTGTTTAAATCGGTCGCATGCTAACATATTATATGAATACATACAAACCCAACACACCACTGACTTTTCCAAGTTATGTGTGTATTCACAATGAATTATCACGTACTTTAACGGTGAAGGAAAACATCGTGATGAAACCTGCACACCTAAAAGTTCTTAGGAATTACTTAGGTGTGTAGTCCGCCAACCCGCACTAGGCCAGCGTGGTGGACTAAGGCCTAAACCCTCTCAATGGTAGAGGAGGCCCGTGCCCAGCAGTGGGACGTATATGGGCTGATGATGATATGAATACATTGCAGCGTCTTATACGAAATATTCGAGCCGTATTATGAGATAAGGCCGATACCTAAACACAATTTTTGGTATTGACGATGTATTAACCAAGGAAGTTGGTTCAGGGTCGGCCACTTGTCGATTAAGTTTGAGGAGGTTATTCTAAGTTTGTTTTTTGATTGTTGTTATTATAAAAACACAAATTTACGTTCAGATATTCTTAATATCTTACTGCCGATATTCTTATACGGTCGGTCTTAGATTTTTATGACTTATATTTCTGAGTCGAAGAATTTTGCGTTTAACAACGTTAACAATGTTTAAAAGATCTAAGATAGAATACTATCAATAGCTCGATTCTAATCGTAAAATTGGTTTGCGGTTAATTATCGTCATATTCATTAATCACTAGCTGGGGGACATGGAATTGTAAATCAAAACGCTTATTTCACTTCTCGTTAGATATCAATTTGTCTATACTACTTCTAATTATTAAAAAAAAACTTAGCAGTATATACAGGGTGTATTCAGACCGTGATCGGAAACTAAGGCAGCTAATAGCTAAGGTGATTACAAACCCCCTGGCGTTAAAGAAAATTCTGACAATAAATAAAAATTTTGACTTTTTCCATACAAACCGCGTACATTTAATACCGATGGTTGTATGGAAAAAGTCAAAATTTTTATTTATTGTCAGAATTTTCTTTAACGCCAGGGGGTTTGTAATCACCTTAGCTATTAGCTGCCTTAGTTTCCGATCACGGTCTGAATACACCCTGTATAGTCTGTCCCAGATTCTGTCATCAATTAACTTTTCAATGGATTATATACGTGGATTACGAAAACTCTGTAATTTGTGTCCATTTTAAATTCAAAAGCCATGTGGTGAATTTTTACTGTGAGAATTGATTTCAAACATAGTACCGCCTGATGATATCATAGTTACTAAGAATAGCATGGAGCCATGTATTACACCTGCGACACATATTGCCTAGCTCTCGTTAATATGAGACATACTCGGGGCCTTAATGAAAAAATGCATTAAACCGTACTCGCTTTTATTGTAACATTATTTCTCAGTGCACAATACAATTGTGTCGTGACAAACTCGCATATGCATTGATACACATATTTACTGACGGAAGTTGGTTACATGCAAAGATAGATTTCTTAACAGGTGGAGTGTCTTTTGTTGGCGCCATTATACGCGCACGTATGTACCTTTGTCACAATTGAGCGACACGATTGTGGGTGCATTGTATTATACCGACATCATTATAGTCAGAAATAAAACGTTTTGTTCTTGTCGGGAGATTGCTTAGCTATCAATAGCCATTTTAAATTTTTAGCATGCATGTTAAGGTCTTCGAATATTCTAATTCGCACAAAAAATTCGTCCAATGTATTGTAGGTACGGACCAGATATTAATTATATTTCTACTACACACGTGGCGCGCCAACATGTGACATTGTTTACTCACATAACGTTGTTCGCCTTGACAAGGCGATTGAAAAACACAAAACTACGGAAGAAGCGATTGATTTTCAAGGTCGCCGGTTGCTATTCCACGGTCTAGATCACGTGACCTTCCAGATATGGTGTTATCGTTTTAAATTTAACGTCATTTTATAATTTTTCTAACCTATCTTCTAGTGCCGTACGATACCGGCCATAAACGAGTTCGTGTGTTTTTTCCTTATTATTTTTGCAAAGAATGGTTGCGCCATTATATACAACGCTTAGTACCTACGTACATTGTTTTGTGCGAAATCAGTTTTAATACGTCGACGATCGCGTCAGCCGCTCGAGAGCGGAGATTGTCTTTTTAGTGAGGTCGTGTTGGTCATTCGTGATCGCTGTGCTTCGATTGCTTGCCATGGTTAAAATATACACAGCGTTAAGTAAATAATACCACTTGCAATACTTATATGTTTCTATTGATAATTGGAATTATTGCTACATAAAATGTTGATGAATTTGTTTGTTTCGTTACAGAGGAGGATGAGTCGCAGATATTCGTGAAGTTCTTCAAGTTCCACAAATGCTACGACCTAATCCCGACCTCGGCGAAGCTGGTGGTGTTCGACACCCAGCTGCTCGTCAAGAAGGCGTTCTTCGCACTCGTATATAATGGTCAGTGCTATTAGGATTACCTTGGTAATTCTTTTTTCTATATATGGTACGCGCTCTATGCGGTCAATTGCGTTTTGTCCATATTTATTTCATTTTCGTTTACATCTTTTGTAGCCGTGTTTAATTATTTATATAAAACAGTTTTATCTTTGAGTCACGCAACAAGACCTTGTCATGCTTCGCTCAACTCTATTATATTGATGTTTAATATTAGATTCAAATGCAAAGCGATTGTTTTTTAAATAAATAAGCATTGCGATTTCATTGACTGTAATGTTATAAAATAAAATCGAAAGCGAATTATGCAACACATGCAGTGATGCTTGCGATGCGGTCTGCTTCCGAAACTTTATCATGTAATACAACATGAATGTAATACTCTGATTAGTGACAACAATAGCTGCGGTCAATGAACTCAACGCCCCCCGGAATCCTCCGTAAGAAACAATATAGATGCGTGCCCGCGGAAGTAAGGTGCATATCGTTATTTAAAATTCCAATCACGAGCAATAAGCAATTCTCTACTTCATAATAAAAAAATGTTGAATATACATTTGTTTATATTGTTTGTTAAGGAGGCCGCGATAGATTATTCTATTACACTATCATCAATTTTTTTGTTCATATAGAGATTTTGTCATCTGCCAAGTCATTTTAGGTGTTAATTTTATGATTGTGTTATCGTCAACCTTGCCAACGGGAGCGTGTGTTTGTCCGCAGGCGTGCGCGCCGCCCCGCTGTGGGACTCCCAGCGGCAGCAGTTCATCGGCATGCTCACCATAACGGACTTCATAAAGATCCTGCAGATGTACTACACCAGCCCCAACGTCGCCATGGACGAGCTCGAGGAGCATCGCCTCGAGACTTGGCGCCGTGAGTAATTCTTTATCATCAGCCCATATTCGTTCCACTGATAGGCACGGTCTTAATATACAAGTAAGAGAGGTTAGCCCTCATCCTGGTGCTGGTCTAGTGCTGTTTGGCGGACTAAGGAATTCCTAAGAACTTTAAGGTGTGATTTTCCTTCACCGTTAAAGTACATGTTCATTTCGAAAATAATATTTCTTTTTACGTCTACTGATATAACCCCTATTATATTTTGGGAATCCTTCGCCATTTGATGGTCTTTTTGTACATCACCGTGCTTACTATCGAATGCGGTAAAGTCACTTTGTCGTGACATAATAAAAAATATATATAAAAGGATACATTTAAAATTTGAAATACTGTACTTATAGAAATTACCATCGATTAGCGCCAAAAATGAAGAACTGCGTCATCGATTTTTTTTTTGTTCACATTAATGTCACGTTCTTGTGTTATAATAAATAAGGTAAATATATCTTTAGGTAAGTGCAGGGTAATAGCACGAGATCACCATGATACTATCAATCTAATAACAAAAGACTCAAAAATAGATAAAGCAAGACGTTAAGGGTATATATTTGGGCCACTACAAATAAAAATGCGAGAGCTAAGGTTCCGGTACACGTTAATTTCCTGCTATTATTCTAGTACTAATGAATCTACGAACATCTCATGAATGAACTGTGAAACGGGACTACTGCTGTTTTATCAATTTCTGTACAATCATCATCAGCCCAAATACGTCCCACTGCTGGGCACGGGCCTCCTCTACAACTGAGAGAGTTTAAGCCTTAGTCCACCACGCTGGCCTAGTGCGGGTTGGCGGACTACACACCTAAGAACTTTTTAGGTGTGCAGGTTTTATCACGACGTTTTCCTTCATCGTTAAAGCAAGTGATAATTCATTGTGAATACACACATAACTTCGAAAAGTCAGAGGTGTGTGCCTGGGGTTTGAACCTGCGACCGTCGAAATTCTCGACCGCGCGCCTAAACCTCGAGGCCATCACTGCTTCTTTTTTTTGTATAATTATGTACAATACCTTTCCGTTATCGGGAAATATTGAATATAAATGACGCCTAACTTTTGAGCAAGCCAAAACTAAGCTTCAAGCGGTGGATTATTGGCATGTTATTGATATCGCTTCGAATAGTTTCACTACAAAAGCTGAATTTATGCTGGGTTTGCTTTTGATGCCAAGGCTTAAAAAAAAATGTTTTGGTCATACTGGTCTCGCATGTGCTAACGGCAATATACTCTTTTGAATGAAGTTGCAGTGTGCCAATATTCAATACAGCTTTTGCTCTTGCCCAAATCCTCCGGGTGTTTTTATTCAGTCCGTTTGCTGATTCATTAGCTTTGACATGGAACGCAATATCTGTATAAGCAATGAATATAAATATAAATATCGCATCGCCAAAAAAATTGAAACCTACCTCAAAATAATTGTTTTTCGGTTAAACGCAATAAATTAAACAGATGAAAGTAGCAAAGCGGGAAAGCGTGAAAGGAAACATATAAAATAATTATGTTATTGTTCGTTTCTCTTTTTTTACTAACATTATAGGTGATTCAGTGTTGAGTATATGATGATCATTGATCTAAAATTGCAGTATGTATTTTGCAGTCAATTTTATACGAAAATTTTCAAGAACGATAAGTGATAAACGCATTTAATAAATATTAAAAAAATATACTATAGATCCTAAATTGAAACGTAGTAAAATTCGATTATGTTTATTTTTCAGAAGTTCTCAAAGGTTCAGTGATGCCCCTCGTGTCGATCGGTCCCGATTCTTCTCTCTACGAAGCGATCCGTATGCTGATCACCAACCGCATACATCGGCTGCCCGTGATCGATCCTGATACCGGCAACGTGCTCTACATTCTCACGCACAAGAGGATACTTCGATTCCTTTTCTTATACGTGAGTAGGAAAAAAACATGTTTTCATATCTTATTCTAGCTTGAACAAATCGTTGGATGCTTGATGAAAACCAATTTAATTTATATTCTAGTCTACCTGCCCAGTAGACTAACTAATTAATGAAACGCGATTTATTTTCATTTGACGTAATATTATTAATATCAAATTATTGGAGTCTCTTTTTTATAGATATATTCATCATCATCATTATCATCAGCCCAAATACGTCCCACTGCTGGGCACGGGCCTCCTCTACAACTGAGAGGGATAGATATATTACGTATACTATAATATTCGTCTTTCTATTGATACTTCTCCATTATGTATATTTGGAGCTATTCCCTCCCAAAGTCAAGATGGACATAAGTCCATCACGCTTGCAATATACTCGGGTTTAATCCTGGTTGCTTGAAAATAATATATAAAAGTACGGTAGTAACAATATAGAATGTTGGTAATTTTAATTGAATTGTAATTTAGTTTAAACCCATGAAAATGTATGTAACCTTCCAAGGTTGCTGATTTTTATAGCACAGAATTTCCCTATTATAATTACCAGTACTATTATGATCTCAAAAAGATAAATAATTAAATTACAGATTAACGAGTTGCCAAAGCCTGCGTACCTGCAGAACAAGTTGCGTGACCTCCGCATAGGCACACTGAACGACATTGAAACTGCGACGGAAGACACCTCCATTATAGAAGCGCTGAGGAAGTTTGTGAACCGGAGGGTCTCCGCTCTGCCGCTGATCGACGCCGAGGGACGCCTTAAGGACATCTATGCCAAGTTCGATGTCATTGTAAGTCGTGCTCCGTTCAGTTACACGCACATTCCACCAGCACGTTAGCAGGAGAGTAACGAGAGATGGCACTTGTTTCTCTGTTTGGACTGTGCTAAGGGGTCCAAGTGTTACGTAAGCACTACAGAGGAGGGGGAGTCTTCATTTTGCTTATTTTTAATGACATCGGGGGATGGGAATTCTGGATGGTGTCTTACGTAACCAATTTATCTTTTTTGGGTTTTCTACAAAATTTTGTCCCAATTTATTAAATATACAAGACCTTTCAAATGATATGCATATGTCACGCGATGAAGTTTTCAATATATTTTTTTATTTTCCACCAAACTGTATGGTAATGGAATGTTAAAAATATAATTAAAGATTATTATATTAAACGTTTTGAATTTTAATTTCAGAACCTCGCGGCAGAAAAGACATACAACAACTTGGACGTTTCGCTGAAAACAGCGAACGAGCATCGCAACGAATGGTTCGAGGGCGTTCAGAAGTGTACCCTTGACGAGACATTGTTTGACGTCATGGAGAGAATAGTTCGCGCTGAGGTAACGATATTCTCAACACATTTATTTGTTTTCGCAATTAAATTATTTGACACAATTTACAATGTTCAGATTAAAGTATTGACAAGTTGATAATTTTGAGCATTTGAACCAAGTTGAAATAATGCTGGCTTGTGCGATTGACACCTAAAACACTAGGCTGAATAGATTCCTCACGATGTTTTAACTCACCATTAAAAAGCGTAAAAATAATTATGAATGTTTAAATCCCAATTTAATTCGATTTGAAGTACTGTTACATTGGCTAAAGACTTACATATTAATGTAAAAGATTAATAAATTGGCATTTAATTAACGTACATTTTAACGTAAGTGAAAACACGTAAATGAAACAATGATGATGATGAAAATGCATAATGAATGTGATTATCAATGAAAATCTGCAGTTGACAAAGTTGCAATTAAGGAGTTACATGGGTTTTCTCAGGGGAAAAAGGTATTTTTTATAAAATATTTTATTCAAACGTTTTACTGTCATGAAGATTTACATTTGAAAAAGAATATTCAAAACTCCGCCATTGTGATATCCTTTCCCATGACCCCTTCAAAAAAAGGTGCGTATGCATTGACAGTAGAACTCATGACAGGATTATCTGAAGTAAAAAAATTATCTTCTTTTAGTTAAGACCATAAACTAGAATTTGGACGAAGGAAAAAAAGTGAAATTTGGACTTTTGGCAGACCTTTTTACAAAAAAAATGAAAATTTTGGAAAATAATTGATTTTTGTGATTGAAAAAAAATCGTTCGTCCAAGCCCTCGTGAATTGTATCTCGAAGACTTGTGTAAAATTTCATCAAGATCGGTTGAGTAGTTTTCGAGAACTTGATTTGATAACCGACTTTGAAAATACATTTTCGAGATAAACGCGCTTAAAGTTAGTAAAGTAAAGTTAGTTGAGTAACGATAAAACAAAAAAAATTTTTTTTTGTAACACATTGAATCGTCCATTTCTGGGCCATAAAGTAAAGCACCTTAATGCAGCTGCAATGTCCTGGGCATCCTTTTGCTCCTGTCTATGACAAATCCTGGCTTCGCGAGTTTTTTTTCGGCTGCGCACACACACACACAAGACCAGAGAACACAAAGATATATGATGTTATCCGCAAAGGCCAAGTTAGGAGCACCCATACTGACGTATGTGTATGAGGAGATGTACGGATGTTGAAGAAGCAAAAGTAGCGTGTCAAGATCGTAGCTTGTGGCACTAAATAGTCTCTGCTAACCCGTGTGGGTTTCAGGCGTGAGTGTATATGTACACATGTTTGTATGTAAGTATAGGTGTATGTATGTATGTTTGTATGTATGTATGCAAAAACATTAGTATAAACATTAACGCGTCTTAAAGCCATTAATTATGATGATGATGATGATGATGATGATGATAGATGATGTGCATATTATTATAGGAGTAATTTTTTTAATCATTTAGTTTTTCTATTTTTCCAGGTACATCGTCTTGTCGTGGTGGACGAGGAGGACAAAGTGATCGGCATCATATCGCTGTCGGATCTGCTCATGTACCTGGTTCTCCGCCCGACCGGCGAGTGCGGCGGCGCCAGCCTGCGCAACGAGCATGCCGCCATCGAAGAGAAAGACGAGACCTCTACTGCTGACGACAATCAGGAACCCACTGAAGAAGCTGACGACCACGCAGAACCAGAGACCAAGTGCCAAGAGTAAGCACCGATGCTGACGTCGACGAGTCAGTCAGACCCTCGCGAGTCACGTGAGCTGTGTCTTTGATCCTTATAGTAGTATTTTCAGAGTATCGGTCTTTGACGCGTCACCTCAATGTTTACCAAGAGTCGGTGTGTGAACATTCGATGTGGCCAAGTGTCTCATTGCATAATCTGACTTTGTGTGTTAAGTGTTGTTTGTACTGCGACCGACCTCACGTGGCGATTACTGATGCAAATGCCACACGGTCGTGAATATGGTCAAAATTGTAATCGAACGTTTGTTGACTACTTTTGATTCCAATGTTTTTTGGAACATTTATGAACATATTCCATTTTATGTTTCTATTATTTGTGTATCAACTTTACTGTCATTTTCGATGTTCTCCTATTGATTCGAGGTTCCGACCGATGTAGCCAGTAGGTCGTATATTGTATACTTTGGCTCTAACATCCCAATATAGTAGAGTGTATGTAGTTTGTACCATGTTGTGTAAATGTACCATAAAGCCCTGTTTCGCTTTTATACGTCCAGGATTTTTGGTACAAGCGATTTTGTGGTCGATATTGACCTACCTTTTAATTGTACTTATTGAATCTTTTTTTTAACTTTTGATATAAATGTCATATTTAATAATTGTTAACAACTTTTGGGAAACTTTTGTAGTTAGTGTTTCAAAGTAACAAACGTTAGCGAGGTATATCATGTTCCACCGGTCAGTTTCGTCATTTTCATGTCATACGATTAGTATATAGAAAAGTATATGTTAGAATGTTAAATGGAAACCCTTATGATGGTTCCGGTACGTTGTTTAGGTCTGGTCGGTCCCTACCTTTAACGTTTACTCAATAGTTGTGTGTTAGATGATTTTCTTACTTCAGTTAGTAGAGTGATTATATTATGTATGTGTGCGCATTGCGTGGACTGTATATATTATAAGTAATATATTATATATGTTTGTATCACGGGGCGTGAGCGCATCACTGCTATAAACGAGAGTGCAATCAACACTGTAACGTGTGTGACGCAATAAAATGTTAAAAATAAAATGTTAATAAAAATTAAACTCGCTTGAATAAAATCTGCAAATGCATATGCTGACAAACATAACATATAATGCAATATTAAATTAGACCTTTAATGTGCAATAATGTGTCCGAATGGTCTTGAATCAATTGGTAACATTTAATAATTTATCGCATATAAACGTATATTTTCGACTTCTTCGTAGCGTATAATATATTTCGTGATGTAAGTTATTTCATTATTTATTATTGGAGACGCTCGCGAAGTATTTGAAAATAAATGGTCTCCTTATCCTTACTTAATATTATAAATGCGAAAGTAACTCTGTCTGTCTGTCTGTCTCGCTTTCCTGCTAAAATTTCTGAACCGATTTAAATGAAATTTGGTACACAGATAGTTTAGACTCTGAGAAAGGACATAGGCTACTTTTTATCAAGGAAAAGGGGTTTTAAGGGGGGATGAAAAGTTGTATGGAAGTATTGTCATTTTTAAAGCTAGAAGCTTGAAACTTATTTTTGTTGATTAGATATAAATAAATATGTCATTCAAAGTTTGTAAAAAAAATTACTTTTAAGGGGGTAAAATAAAAATAGGGGTGAAAGTTTGTGTGGAAATTCGTCATTTTTGAAACTAGAATGATGAAACGACGTGTAGACGACTGTAACTATACGAGTATTTCTGTTACGCTTTCACGATTAAATCATTTGACCGATGTAAACGATTTTTGATATGGACATAAATGGGACTCTGTGGAGTAAAATAGACTACAACTTATTTTCATTCTGAACCCAACCCTGTAGTCTACGCGGACGGAGTCGCGGGCAAAAGCTAGTATATAAATATATATAGTCCATGTTGTTGTGACTTGGAAAAGTTCGTAGCAACGACAAAAATATCTTTTGTAATACCTGTACGCTCACGCTAACCCCGAAAGTATTATAAAGAAAAATGTGTTATAATTTATGAGTAGAGTAACGTAACAATAAAGATTATCTGTTATAAATGTTGTATTAATGAAAACTGTAACAAGTGTAGTGATGTAGGACTTTTTTGGAAATATACGCAATAACCCATTCATATAGTTACCCTTTGTGGAAGCGATCGGCTGTGATTTCCGAGGTGGGAACAGACGGAATCGTTGAAAAGAGCCGATCGATACAATATCCCTACATGTGTTCAATGTGACTGGACAATATGCAACTCATTGTGTAATACTGAAATAAATCCATGGTTCCATCATTGTTGTTTGTTTTCTTTCTTTCATTTAACGTTGGTTTAAGATTAATTGTAAACGGTATAATACTTCAGTCAGAAAAACGAATTTTTAAAAATCATTGCTAAATGACACTAATTTTATCGACATATACTTAACATACAGGGTGTAAAAAGACCGTGATAGAAAACTAAGACAGGCAATAGTTACGGTGATTACAAAACATTGACGTTAAAAAATCCCGACAAAATTAGTATATTACACCCCTAGGGAGGAAAGTGGGACATCCTCTCCCGGGTGTCAATTGCCGAAGGCGAGGGTGGCAAACACCCTGGAGAGGATGTCTTACTTTCCTCCCGTTGTGTGTATACAATTTTTTATCATACCAGGATCGAAAGTTCGATTAAGATTTAAATTTTTGTCCGACAAAGGCGGAAAGCGGCAACTTTGTTTAGCGCAGCGGGACGAAAGTTGTCACATTCCGCCCGGAGGGCAAAAAAAAATTAGTGCGCATGCTTCAATCTTTGAATTCAAATGTTAAAATGTTATTACCGTGTAACTAAGCAACAAGCCGGTTGTTTATAACAACTCGTAAACAAAATAATATATTATTTTCGTGACGTGTTTATTGACGTATATTAAAAAAAAAAAAAAATTACCTAAAAAAAAAAACATATTTAACTTAAAGAATGAGCTCAGCTATTTATTTTTGAATAACATATTAGGGCGTGTCATGTGTCACAGTTCATTGTATTGTAATTATGGAGGGTTAAAATAAGGAGTGTTATCTAGTACATGCAAAAGTGTCCGTCAAAATGTATTAAATTGGGGGCGCCACATTAGCATCAGCATCATAAATTTTAAAGGAAGCGGAAATCAATAAACGTACTATTCACAGTTATATTATGAACTCACTCTAGCTACAAGTCGTGATGGCCTCGAGGTTTGGGCACGCGGTCGAGAATCTCTACAATCGCGGGTTCAAACCCCTGGCACACACCTCTGACTTTTCCAAGTAATGTGTGTATTCACAATGAATTATCACGTACTTTAACGGTGAAGGAAAACATCGTGATGAAACCTGCACACCTAAAAAAGTCTTAGGAATTTCTTAGGTGTGTAGTCCGCCAACCCGCACTAGGCCAGCGTGGTGGACTAAGGCCTAAACCCTCTCAATGGTAGAGGAGGCCCGTGCCCAGCAGTGGGACGTATATGGGCTGATGATGATGATGATGACTCTAGCTACACGCGTTTTTCCTACTAACTCTTTAAGGTTATATTTACTACATTATTTTGTACTACGCAAGTAGTCGACATTTTTAATAAATAAATAAATACACCCAACAGTCACATACATGTTTCTGACCCCACACTAGGATACAAGTCCTGTAACTACTCAACTACTTTAGTCGACAATAATATTAAATTCATACCATGTCCTTTGTCTACACCAGCGCCATTCTGGAAGGTTTTTGAACTGTTATTTACACCTGATAACTGGACACTTTTTTTGATTTTCTACTATAGGTGATAACACTCCTTACCTTTACCTATGGAGGCTAAAGGTAAGTTATTTATTGAAAATGTCAATGTTATTTAAAAAAAAAAAACACCGAAAATTTTAAAACCCGTTTTCTCGAGTTTTTATTTTCACAACTTTTAGAAAACGGTGATGGCGATAGCAAAAACAATATATGTCCGATCGAAAAAAATCAAAGTGATCAAGCTTCAGTATTAAATTATCTTCTATTTGAACTAAAAAAGTTGGACAAGAATACTATTTAAATTACTTGTTTTGCAACTCAGTTTTTTTTTTCAAAAAAGTGAGTTTTTCAAACTTCGAACAAATTGGGAATTTCATCATTTCTTCGGTATTTTTTAGTTTATATAGAAAAGGAACTTATAAATACCAAAAAAAAATAGTTCGACGGTTTCAGATGCATCGCATGGCCGCCCATCACCGGCACCGATTTACAAGTAGTTTTAGGCGCCACAGAAATATCGTTACAACTTTGAGAAATTTCAATATTTTTAAATAATAAAAATTGTTTCTTAAAGCTTGAATATAATACATTATCATCTCAAAATTTCGTTTACCGCAATCATTTCCTTCCCTTTCAAAAAAAAATCCTTGAAAATCGATTTTTTTCGGCTTCTAAAGCAGTCTACTGCCTTAAGGTCTCGTTAATGAGCAATATTTCTTAAATGAAAAGGGATATCAATCTAAAAACAGAACAAACAAGAAATTTCTGCAAAATTTGGTAGCAATATATGCAATGTTTTAGTCAATTATTCTTTTTACCAAATAAGTTCACAAATAATATCATCTTTCATCTTTGAAATCATTCATCAATCGAAATTATTCTTTCATCTTTGAATACTCGAATAACTTAGAAAAATCATATTTCTTTCAAAAAAATTACATTGGTACTAAAGCCACGATCGAACCGGCTTATATGTAACACAGTGCCCTGTAGTTACTGCGTGGTTGTACCAATTCTACACCAGTAAGGCCTTCGCTCCAACGCAACTAATACTGGATGCAATAATTTTAGCGGTACGTCTAGCGTTCATTTTCTAGGACTTATATTTGTAAAACACATAAGTAGCGATGGCCTCGGACGTTTAGGCCCGCGGTCGAGAAACTTGGCGGTCGCAGGTTCAAACCCCATGCACACACCTCTGGCTTTTCGAAGTTATGTGTGTATTTACAAGGAATTTAGGTAGGTACTTTACGCTGAAGGAAAATATCGTGAGGAAACCTTAAAGTTCTTAGGAATTTCTTAGGTATGTAGTCCGCCAACCCGCCCTAGGCCAGGGTGGTGTACTAAGACCTAAACCCTCTCAGTTGTAGAGGACGTATATGGGCTGATGATGATGAATGATCAATAAAACACATGATTTTACTAAATATTTATTAAGTAGCTTATTTACATAGCACTAGTGTAGAAATTATCAAACACATAATAGTTTAATAAAAAAAAATTCGTCATTGAAATGATCCTAATGTTAAAGCATTGTTTTCATTATCAGTAATAATTAAACTATGACTTATTATCATGAAGAATCAATCAATCATTATGAAGAATTTGCCATAGAATATAATCGCTTTTTAAGTGTTATTCTATCATCAAAAATACACACCTCTAACTTTTCGAAGTTATGTATGTATTTACAATTAATTATCACGTACTTTAATCCCGCACATCTTAAAAAAATCTTAGATATAAGAAAGTTCTAAGGTGTAGTCAACAAGCCCACGCTAGGCCAATGTGGTGTGGTGTGGACTAACGCAAATAATGTTATAAAATTATTGCCATTTTTAGCACATCAGTTCAAAAATAAACAACAGATTAAACGTAATATGGATTTTAAAACATACGGTATTCTTATTTATTTTACATGAAATGTAGCTTGAATGATTGATGTATACGAGTATATACATACATTGATATAATTTATTTATATAAAGGATCGCATTCTCAGACCGGCTAGGAGTTTCTTACACTTATAATGGCTTTGCCCAAATATCTTTGCAAGACAATAATGATAAATGCTAATTAATTATTATTATTACGGGAATAATAATAAAAACCTACAAATATTGTATGGCGGAATCCTAGGGTATATTGAGTTGAGACATGAGAAGTGAAACAATCGGTAGAGAAACGTTTCTTTGGCCGTCTGAGAAAAGTCCTAAGCAGCTTATTGTTAGGTGGTAACTAGAAAAGTGGCTTCACCGGTTGGGTTATGCCTGTTCTCATGGACTCTTTGGGCATACTCCAAAAGACTCAGACCGAGTTGGATGCTCTGGACCAAGAAGTCCGATCTCTGCTAATTGCACATTGTATGTATCACCCACGATGTATAGTAACTACTATTTCTTTATAGAGTGGTTGTTTATAAGCCCCAAAGTATCTCCTCAACATCATAAATGCCTTGAAACCTCAAAAAAGCCATAATTGGCCCCGGTATTGAACTCATTCATAATTTTTTTTTGTTTTTGGTTTGCTTTAACACCCGCGAGCTATCTGAAGAGGGTGGAAGGGTCTTCACGGCTATGGTGCGGCTTCGAAGACGAATGTCCTTTGGTGATCATCCATTGCGAATCGGCACGTGTTAATGAATGACACATTTTCGTTAGCATCTATAGTGACATCACAAAAGTACCTGTCCTTATTTACTAAGTAAATTTGTGTTTCGGTTCTTCTTACGTCATAATCATTTAGCAAAGTATGTAAGGAAATTAGAGAAATTTAGTTTTTATTCAAAATTAACATAAAATTAAAAAATTAACAAAATTTTAATCAATTAACATTATAAGTACGGTACAACACAGAACAAGCAAGACTTAGTGCCAGTCTTAGGATCAGTGACTTACACTACCTTGCGTACTTGCCCATGACGTAGCCATTTATGTTGATGAGACAAATTTTAGGTAGCCTGCATGTGAAATCAAGGCAAGTCAAATCTTCACCGTATTACTAGTTAATACGAGTGCATTAGACTAATATTTCAAATATTCGCATTAGCACAAAGTAATTTCGCTTCGTAAAATAAAAATAAAATAATAATAATTGGCCCCGGTATTGAACTCATTCATATAGGTATTATTTTGTTTTTGGTTTGCTTTAACACTTGCGAGCTACTTGAAGAGGGTGGAAGGGTCTTCACGGCCATGGTGCGGCTTCGAAGACAAATGTCCTTCACCTTTGGTGATCATCCGTTGCGAATCGGCACATGTAAATAAATGACACATTTTCGTTAGCTTCTATAGTGACATCACAAAAGTACCTGTCCGTATTTACTAAGGAAATTTTGGTTTCGGTTCGTTACGTTAGTTAGCCCTATTTTAAATATTCGCATTAGCACTACGGTTTGCAATCCCGCGGGATCCCGCATGTTAAGAAGTACTGCGAATGTTTTTTGAAAGAACATAACATATACACTCAACAACGTAGTTTTAAATTAAATGGACGAACTATTTAAATCAACCGTTGACGTTGAAGAAACGAAAGAAGAACGAAAGTTCCCTAATAAACCCTGACGACACATTTTCAGTCCCAAAAAAATATCGTATTCGCCTCGAAATTAAAAACATTTGTGAGAGAATGTTGATTTTCAATGAAAAAACAGACGATGAAATGAAATTACATCAAATGATAATTATTTATCGCTTTAAGAAAAAAAAAGTGACACTATCAATGTGTCTACGTCCAGTACAAATTTCGAGAAAATTATAATTAAGGCTGAGATGTCTGAATACGAAAATAGGGGAAAAAAGGGAAATACTTGTCCCTTGTTCACAATTATCTGAACACTACCACACTACACCTACCAGCGTAGAAGCTGAGAGGGCATTTTCTGCAGCAGGTTAAATATGTAGTCCTATAAGAAATAGAATGTCGGACAAAACAATTGATACAATTTGTTTTTTACGCTTGTAGGAACCAAACCAAACCTTATTTTCGGAACAAAAAGTGACTTTTATTTTGTGATTTTTCTTCTCTTTTTTATCACATATTTATTTTTGATTTATTATGTTTATTTTTACTTAATCACTTTTAGTATTAAAAAGAGCCATTAGGGCTATTTATAATTTAGGTCCCAGGGCTTCACTTAGAGAAAAATTTAAGGAAATAAATATTCTTACCGTCACTTGTCAGTTTATATACGAAAACTTAATGTACGTCCAAAAGAATCTTGATAAATTTAATAAAATTTGTAATGTACACAATAAAAATACTAGGAACAAATGTAATCTTGTACAACACGTAACTCGTCTCCGGAAAGTTAGTAACTCTTTTATGGGGCAATGTATACGCTTCTATAACAAACTTCCGAAGGCTATTAGGGAGCTTCCCCTGAATAAGTTTAAGGAATCAATTAAAGATAAACTTTGCAAAAATGCATACTATAAAATTTCAGATTTTATTGAAGATAAGCCTTGGGAGTAAGTAAATTGATCGGAGTTGTATCGTGTTGCTACAGTTTGTATCGCTATGACATGTATCTCTATGACATGTATAGTTATGACATTTATTATGTAAAAATGAAACAATGTGAATTAAAAAATAATAATAATATTGCTGTTTTTAAGAAAAAAAAATGACAAGTCGTGTTGCTGAGGGAGTTTCTTGCCGTTTCTTCTCCACAGCTATAACACGTTTCGAAGCGGCAATAGTTTAAAAAAAAATAAGAAGTGTAAAATTGACGATTCAAAAGAGCTTGTAAAAGTCTATTTGAATAAAGATAATTTGATTTGATTTGATTTGATTTGATTTATTACAAGTTACCAATGACCAATTTTATTATTTTGTACGTGCAATTGATCTCTTAATTTCTAGTAGACTTTTACGGATTCAGTGTGTAAATAGAGACAATAATAATATGTGCATTATTAAAAAATGATTTTGTTAATTGTTAGTACATAATACTAAATTAGTGTTTTAGATGTTTTGAGTCCTGAATCCTGACATATTTATGTTACTTAATAGTTAAATTTATGTTAATAAACACAGTTTCTACGTATATTCTACTTATCTGTTAATACTTGATTAGGATTGTTTGTTACCTAATACTAAATTTATATGCTTTAGATGTCTTTAGTCCTGAATCCTGACTTATTTATTTTAATAAACACATTTTTTATGTATATTCTCCTTACCAGTTTCATTAAATTTGTTTAATACCTTGAACAGTTTAGAATTAGCTTAAATAAAAATAAATAAACATTCCCTAATAATGGAATTATAAAACTCGCACATTTGCTTTTTTAAATTTCCCCCAAATTTCCCGCGGGAAAAAAATGCTGCGGGATTGCAAACCCTAATTAGCACAAAGTAATTTCGCTTTGTAAAATATTAAAAAAAACGACAAGAAAAAAGTACACCGAACAAAAACAGAGTATGCACTAAGAATTCGCTTAAAAGTATACTAATAAAAAATAGTCAGCTTCGAGAGACAGAAGTTTTTTGGTCCTTTGTCACAGATGCTCCCATGGTGGACTTATGGAACCCTTGTAAATAAGAACACCCAAACCAAAATATCTACTGGTCTAATATGCTCCATTTGTATTTTAAGTACAAGGAGCCAAGTAACTGTCGAGGCTTGGTCATAAATTATTTTGTTACCACATCTGTGGACCCTCCTGGCTGCGGTTGACTTGGCTCGTTTTCATTCCGGGTCGCCAAAGGCACGCCCCGAGTTTTCGGTCGGTTCAAATTCCCCCGTCGCTCTCCTGTCGGCGGCGCAGATGGTTTTGGGCTGGTGTAAGCCCGTATTTGACTCTCCGACAGTCTGTGCAGTACCACGACCCAACGGTCTAGATTTTGACTGTAGAAAAAGAAAAATAGTTAAATTTTTGTTTCAACTGATGATACCCCAGGGTGATCTTTACCGTAGATGAAGTCAAAGACGATAATGTGAAAAATCTATTATTTTAAAATCTATAAATTAAACTGATCATACAATCGGTTTGCAACCCTGCGAATCTTGCGGATAATCAAACCCATTCATTTAATTCAAGTCTACGTCCAGGTGTCGATACATCGAAGTGACAGTTAAAATGTTTGGCAGTCGTTACATATTCATTCGATCTCGATCCTGCTCCTCTGTTACCCTCTCAGACTCTGTCTCCTTCTGTCTTGCTAGTGTTATTTATAAGTGGTATTTTATATAATTTTTATTTAGTGTGTTAAATTATATATAATATATGTATAACTAGTAGGATAGAAAGAAACAGAGTATTGGAGAAATGTAGCTGATCTCTTTTACGGAAGACTTCTTAATTTCAAAGATATTTTAGCTACTGCGGTGTTCACGGGTTCACGGTGCAGAAAAGTTTAAAATAGACACACTACAATGGGTAAACTGAATACACATTTAAATCAAAGAAGCAAGTATATAAGACATGTAGCAAAAAAATAAATTTATATTAATTTGCAAGACAAAAAAACATGCTTGACTTAGAGAGCGCACGTAAGGTTATTAACTATTATCCTGATGATATGGATGAATATTTAGCCAATGAATGCATCCAATTAAAAACTTATTTGCTTCAGGCCACAGAGTCCTACTCGTCTTGCGTAGAATTTTTTACGATTATTTATGAAAAGAAGCTTGTTGACGTATATCCGAACTGCTATACAATCTCAAAAGTATATTTAGCCTCCCAATCACAAACCGTGAAGCCGTGCGCTTTTTTCCACGATGGCATAGTATATAGAAAATAAATACAAAATGATGATGTCAAGCACACGACTTAACCATTTATCCGTTTTGTCCATTAAAGTTGATTCAACTAAGAATCTAGAATGTGAGGAGTAAATGAAAGAATTTGCCAAAGGAAAGTGCAGAAAGATTTCTTTATAAGTAAGTCAATTTATTTACGATGGTACTTAACAAACACTAAGGTATAATATAGTAAAATATAAATCCAATATTTTGTCTTATTTTTTTTCTACACTGACTAATTACATAGTTGGGCCCCTGAGTAGTATTAGCTCTGGGCCCCCTAAACTCACGGTCCGGCCCTGCTCCCAATATTGAGGATTTCATAATTAGACGGTGCTCTGGGCTGCAGCGGACCAATTTAGGGCGCTTTTCTTCCTGAGATGCCCTAAAACCGCCCCAAATGGGCGTGATGATCACTGAGAGGTTTTAGTCGGTATGCTGGCGTACGATTTTTGTTAGGGACCCAACTCTGTTAAGGGGAAAATTGTTCCGTGCGGCGAGTTGGAAGGCCAGAGACCCCAACATACCCCTTTCGGCCTCCCCCGAGGTACCGAAAGGGGAGCTTAAGGCGCTTTCCTCTCGTACTAATATAAAAAAGGAAAAATTAAATTTGATTTAAATAACTAAGTGATATAAACTATATTTGACTAATGAGAACATATAAATGTGGTAAGTATGTATAAAGTACATTAAAGCGTGAATTGAATACTGCCGCATTGGTTGTGTGGTATGTGTGCGGCGTGCGATCGAGGTGTCCTCGTTTCGGTTCACGGTTCGGAACAAGTTTTCCCGGGTTTTACTATTAAATAAATCCTAATGGCAGCAATGAGTCCAGAAATGTGACTCAAAAACTGCAATAGCCTCGCCTGATATAATGTGAGACTTTAAGCAGCTGCCGAAAAAGGGGTGTAGAAATGCACATTTGCTGACAAGCGCAAACACATGATTTTATGTACGAACTACAAACTAATTGCAATATTTTACTTACATCATACACACATACATAAACTCACGCCTGTATTCCCCGAAGGGGTAGGCAGAGGTGCATTTCTGCACCCATATTTCGCCAAGTATATATCAGTCCCACGTAATAGGGGGCAAGCCTATTGCCGTTTTTCGGGCACATTTCCAGACTCCGTGCTGTTACCGAGAATTTCCTAACGGAAAAACCAAATAACCCTTTGCCCGACCCGGGAGTCGAACCCAGGACCTCTAGATCACACGGCACATGACCGTTGCACATGCACGATTGTACCGCGAGACCACGAGGCAGTACAGCTTTCTACTTACTTGCTTACTTAATCGTCATTTGCAATCTTTTCGTTAATGTAAGTCACAAACGTGTAAAGCTAAAGTGATGTAATCACGCAATTTATAGAACATTATTTTCATTTTAAAACAGCATACTGACTGCACCACTTAACATTAGCGCAGTACTTACCATTCACGGTGTTATCTATTGGTCCCGTCAGTATAAAAACTGGAGTAAAATAATGTACGGATATTGCCAAGCCTAGATACATCTTTACCATTACACAGGCTAAGAGTATCAATTCTTTTTTCATTCTGTGGTAGTAGATGCCGCCGAGTATAGGTCTGCTCGAATACATAACTTTAATCATAATTAACATCAGTTCACTAATGAGGATGTTCTTCTCGGTGTCTTCATTGACCGTTAAATATTCAATACATGCTATTCCTTGGAGTAAGATTTAAGTGTATTTCTACATTTTAAAATTTTACATTTCACTTGCTCGTTTGCCTCCTTTTTCCATAAAAAAAAAAACATGTAATATATCTAGTCTATTCTACTTTCAGCTATGGCTCACCTCCCCCGCAGTACGCCCAGCCACCCCTTGTGGCTGCTGTTAGTTGCCTCTTAAGACAAGCAGGGGATGACGGAATTCTTACATCCCCATATCGTCCCTTAGCTTACAACACCGCACAAGTCGTTTTTACCAACTTTACAGGAGACGAAACAAAATATCTATTTTAAAAAATCGGTGGAAATTTTCTGTTATCTTATATATAAAAATGAATCGCAAAATGTGTTGGTAAGCGCATAACTCAACAATGCCTGGACCGATTTCGCTAATTCTTTTTTGTTGTGTTTGCTATTGTTAGGAGAAGGTTCTTATGAAAGAAAAAGTTAAGAAAATTGCGAGAAATATGGTAAAAACAACAATTTAATTTTCTCATATAAACTGTTCTACCTAATATTCTGTCAAACATTTTATGTTTATCCCGTCAATATGGTTAATGGTCCCCTCAAATTAAAGAACGTATTTAAATAAAGGTTTTGAATCGACAACATATATCCAGAATATTCGAATAATTGCGTATTTTAGATTTTAAAAATGTAGAATAATGTCAGTAATAAAAAGGGATTGACATATTTATTGGTTGTCAAATATTTATGCGTGCGTTCAGAAATGTATTTTTAAACTCCTTGGTTGTACCTGATTTACAAACGAAGGCAGGTTCGGTAGTCATCACGCTTTGAAATCTAAAACACCCACAACTATGCAATGGAATGCGCTTGGTGTTAAGAAAATTGTTGAGTAATGTTATTCACGTGACGATACTGAAAAGACAACTTAGAGATGAATTGGTGCTTGAGAATTCATCAATTAGATTGATCTAAGATTTCATTGATCCTAACGGGTATGTCCATTGAGTTCAAACGAATTCAGTTCCCGATTCGTCATGCCTTCGCAATGACGATTAACAAAAGATGTTTGTGATCTTTTAGACAATTAAAAAATATATTAAAAATGTATATCACAAGGTGCATCATCATCATCAGCCCATAATATGTACGTCCCACTGCTTGGCACAGGCCTTCTCTGCAACTGAGAGGATTTAGGCTTCAGTCCACCACACTGATGCTTCAATGAAGAGAATTAAAACCGACTACATCCCATCCCATATGTACATGTTTAATTAAATCATGACTTGCGGAGACATGATTGATGCATTTTATTTTCGTACTTATTTATTTCTGTATTTTTATCTCAATAAAGTGCTAAACTTAATATTTATTTCCATACAATCAAAAATAAAATTCAGGTAAATATGTAAATATGTAACATTCAATGACTGTTAGGGGATACGAAGTTTTCCGGGTCAGTTATTATGAATGTTAATGTTTTGTTTGTTACGCTTTCACGCCAAAACTACTTAACCGATTATCATGAAAATTTGTACACATAGTCTTCGAGATATAAAAAAGGACATAGGATTCCAGATGGTCAGTATAAGATAGAGGTTGATCGTAGAAGGGTGAAAATTTATGATTATAATAATTTATCAATGCTGAATCATAAAAAATAAAGAAAATAAAGTCAATAGAAAAAAAAACATACCCCTAAATGTCAAACCCTTAAATGTTGACCGATTCTCAGACCTACCTACAATATACACACAATATTTCATAAAAATCAGTCGAGCCGTTTCGGAGGAGTTTGCCAAAAAACACCGCGACACGAGAATTTTATATAGGTATGTATATGGCAAAACAACGTTTGCCGGGTCAGCTAGTTACTTAATAAATACCCTAGTTAGCAGTTAAGAAATAATTATTTTTACTTATTCTGACGATTTACTTTATTTTAACATTAATTTTATGACTTGAGCTGTGTTGACAGATATTTTATAGATTAAGGCGGTGTTGTTTGCGGAAATGTTGGGAATAAAGGTGTGGCGTACCATATATTTTATTTATTTATAAAATATATTTATTTATTATAAACATTTAATTTCATGTATATTTATATTATTTACAGTTACACTCACACACATTACACAACACATATACATTCCAATACATCACACTTACAGAACCCAACACATTTATTATAATATTATTTATAATGTGGAGTGCATTGGAGGCGCACGATACCGCGCCAGCATAAACCGGTTTCGCGTAGTGGCAGCGAGCGAGCGATGCGCGTCATCGCTCCAACTCACGCGCCGGCCGCGTCGGCAGCGCCGCCGACGCGGCCAGTCGGTACACCTCCCTCGCTCGCGAAGCCCGTGTCACCCGCTACCTCGTCGCCTTATCTCGTCCGCGCTTAACAGCTGCTTTTGTGTTAATATCATCGTTCTTTTAACTGTCTCGTCTCCTTCTGTTCTTGTATGTACTTTTCGTGACTATATTGTGTTGTGTGAACTATTTCTTATTGTGCCGTGACTATTATTGCCATATACTGTGCTGTGCAATAAACTATTAGAACTGCTTAACGCTTATCATTGCGCTTGCGCTTGTACCATCATTCGGCACATCATCCACACGCATCATCAGGCGCTGTCGCCACGTGCCCGTATCCGTGCACCCCGACGCCGCCTACATTAGCCACACATACATTGCTAAACTTAGCTACCACATAGCTAAACTGGTGACCCCGCTAAGGACATACAACGAGACATAAGGTACGAAATTCACAATGAGTGACCATAGCGAAGCCAACACGACAATCCGACGTACACGCGGAGTTCGTCCTTCGGCTGACCGCTACGACGCCACGTGCGGCAATATAGAATTTAGGGTTCCGCAATTTTCACCTGAAGACCCTGAATTGTGGTTTGCATTACTCGAAGCACAATTTCAATGCTTTAATATAACGGACGATTTAACAAAATTTTATCACGTCACGACCAGTCTTAATCTAACCAATGCACAAGCCGTAAAGGATATAATCCTGAACCCTCCATCTACGGACCGCTATTTTAAGCTCAATTCAGAATTCACCACTCGCCTGCGGCAGTTCGCCCTTAAACTCCAACCGACACCAGCTGCACGTCACAGTAGGGAGAAAATCTTTGTGTACAAAGACCTGGCTACCGCCAGCCACGTCTTCTTGCGGGACGATTCCTCTCGCGGTTCCTTACAGCCTCCCTACACTGGTCCCTACGAGGTCATAAACCGCGGGGACAAGACCTTCAACATACAGGTCAAAGGGAAGAGTGTGACAGTATCGGTAGACCGCCTTAAGCCGGCCTACATACTCGTCGACCCATCTCCCATTTCTACTCCTCCCACTCCACCTATTATCCCAACATCCAGCCAACCTCCCACCCCATCATCTTCTCCTGTCCATCCTGCTTCCACGGGGCATACCCCCCCAGCACAGGATGACGTCAAAAGGAGACGCTCGGGCCGCAGAGTTCGCTTTCCGGATTTTTATCGCCCGTAGTAACGGTCTCAGGGGGGGAGTGATGTGGCGTACCATATATTTTATTTATTTATAAAATATATTTATTTATTATAAACATTTAATTTCATGTATATTTATATTATTTACAGTTACACTCACACACATTACACAACACATATACATTCCAATACATCACACTTACAGAACCCAACACATTTATTATAATATTATTTATAATGTGGAGTGCATTGGAGGCGCACGATACCGCGCCAGCATAAACCGGTTTCGCGTAGTGGCAGCGAGCGAGCGATGCGCGTCATCGCTCCAACTCACGCGCCGGCCGCGTCGGCAGCGCCGCCGACGCGGCCAGTCGGTACACCTCCCTCGCTCGCGAAGCCCGTGTCACCCGCTACCTCGTCGCCTTATCTCGTCCGCGCTTAACAGCTGCTTTTGTGTTAATATCATCGTTCTTTTAACTGTCTCGTCTCCTTCTGTTCTTGTATGTACTTTTCGTGACTATATTGTGTTGTGTGAACTATTTCTTATTGTGCCGTGACTATTATTGCCATATACTGTGCTGTGCAATAAACTATTAGAACTGCTTAACGCTTATCATTGCGCTTGCGCTTGTACCATCATTCGGCACATCATCCACACGCATCATCAGGCGCTGTCGCCACGTGCCCGTATCCGTGCACCCCGACGCCGCCTACATTAGCCACACATACATTGCTAAACTTAGCTACCACATAGCTAAAAAGGTATTAATAGGTAATTTTAAAGAATAGTTTTTATCAAGGTATATTTCAATAATAATTAACAATCGTTATAAAATAAGTATTTATAACTTAAACCGTAAGGATCACATTGTTGAGATCAATAAAATTATTTGGTGACACACGAACCTTTAGAGCATAAGTGCATTTTATTTTTAATTTAATAGGTAAATATTTAAAATATACCATCAGCCCATATACGTCCCACTGCTGGGCACGGACCTCCTCTACAACTGAGAGAGTTAGGCCTTAGTCCACCACGCTGGCCTAGTGCGGGTTAAAATAAATAAAATATAGTCTTCCAACGAATTTCATTCCAACGAATTCCAACGAAACAAGATATTATAGTAATGAAAAAAAAAGTTTGGTCTCGCGGTACAAATATGTGCCGTGCGATCTAGAAGTCTTGGGTTCAATTCCAGGGTCGAGCAAAGTGTTATTGGGTTTTTCCTTTAGAAAATTCGAAAATTAGCAGCACGGAGTCTAGAAATGTGCCCGAAAAACGGCAATAGGCTCGCCCCCTATTACGTGGGACTGATACAAATTTGGCGAAATATGGGTGCAGAAATGCTACTCTGCCTACCCCAGCAGGGAATACAGGCGTGAGTTTATGTATATATGTAAAAATGAAAAAGAATACTCGAAATCTAATAGTTAGTTGCAGTCTTTAGCGATTGTTGTGCGGAAGGTCATCATAACTTATATAATCGTAACTACATGATAATACACTTTTTAGGTCTTGCAAATATTTATACTTCCGCTTTGTTATTGGTATTCTAGCTGCATACATTTTTTGCAGGTGATTTATTTGTTTAATGTTGTTAATTAGTGTGGGGCGATGTAAAGGCTCGTCATCAAAACCAATATTATAACAAATTCTGCCATTTGGTCTGTATACGTACATCTGTGACGACTGGGTCGCTTTTTTACCAGGCCGTATAGATTTATAAATTAATTCTTTCGAAAAGTCGTTAAAAAAGGTATAGTCCAAATAACGAGCTTCGTAAGGCATGTATTGTTGTGGAAAATAAATTTCTTTACTTTTTAATTTACATTCTATTGCGCTGTGTACGGAATCAAATTCCGTGTGGGTATAGTCTTTTTCCAGGTACTTTTGAGTAATCACAATTTTTTAAAATCACTGGCAATAATTTCTGACTCAAAACCTTCTCCAAATGGTCTACTAAGCATGAGGCAAAAACAGAGGCTTCAAGCGTGCTATTCGACTCGAACCATTAGTTTTACAATAAATTGCACCAGCTTGAAGATACGGAGCCAATTTTACCGATTCAACATCCTGTGTGAATACGTGACAAGCTCTGGACTGTGCAATACCTTTGTTAGCATCTTTCTCTTGGCTGGCTCGATCTTTCCTCACAACATGTACAGAAGTATGACAGAATAACGACTTGAGCGGTGTTGAGAGGCCAAACGACTTGCGCGCTGTTACTAGATTTCGAATTACGGCTTCTGATTGACTGAAATCTATATCTTGTGATGAATGGTCAGACGCGCAATAAGCAGCTCTATCTAACGGCATTAAAATGTAAAAACCGCCATTTTTCGACTTGAGCGGTGTTGTAAGCTAAGGGACGATATGCATGGCGGATGTCCGTAATTACCTGCTGATATGTCCAATTGTTTAATTGGGGGCGAACCAACGGACAGTTGTTATAATTGTAAATTAAGCATACAATTATATCGTGCCAGCCACATTCGAAGCAATTGAAATATTGTTACATATGAATGCTAAAAACTTACATACAGGAGAATATGGCATTTCAAATTTTGCATTTTATCGATTTTTTCACAGATGCATATTTTTCGACCCTAATAAAATATTAGTTAAACTTAACTTTATATAAAACTAGAATTACTCATCTATTACTGACAATCAAGACTATTTATTACAATAGTCTGATATCACCCTCATAGACAAAAATAATAAATTATCTGAAAAACTATCAAAATACACAGATCTAAAAGACGAGATGGTCCGGATGCAGAAAGTGAAAAAATATCCCACCATAGGCGTCATAAAAATATTTGCAAAAAGGCCATAAAAACATTGGACCTACCATCAGAAGTTTAACGCCTGTTACAAAAACATCTGTAGGATAGTCCTAAAATATTTAAGGAATGACAACGATCAGTTTGACTTAGAAAATGACACTTAGTAACCATTAGTACTCACTTAGTTTACACCTTTGTGTAGAAGATTAAAGAAAAATTATAAAAATGTGTTTATTTTCAGAAAAACGTTTGCATAAAGATATTACGAATTGAACAATAGGTAACGTATGTAAATTAGGAATCAAACTTATACATACACACGTAACGTCACGCCTGTATTCCAAAACCACACGGAATGAAAAGACCGCTCTTAGAATCAGTAGCATCTTTATAACCCGAGATACCCGAGACCATCTAGGACCCGGTTTCATTAGGACTAACGTACAGTTGTTACAATTGGGAATTAAACATAGTATTTAATGCTAGAAGCTTACATGCGCGAGCGCTCCTGACATTCGTTGCTAGCTGTGGATGGAGACAGCAGTGTCTCCATGCTATGATCAGACCGTCTGACTCTAAAAAGAAAAATAATTAGAGTAAAAACATAACTTGATTTTGGTTTACGCTACTACCTTCCTATATTGAAAGAGTCTACTGCCTGATTATGCGCTCAATTACATGGCCACCGTGTTTAATCCTCGTCGAAACTAATATTTGTGTGACCCATAAATAGATATTAAGAATATCCAAGTAAGTAACAAATCCTGCCAGAGGCGAGTCAGGCCATGCATAGAATAAAGATTTGTAGTCACCCATAATAATGTTTAAACCCATAATATACGAAGTTTTCCAAGTAAGCGCATTTTACTGGCAACTGGAAATCAATTATCTTTGTACGAATGTCTCTATATTTATATAATAATAAGTAATCCCCACATAGGGTCACCTTATCGTGGTGGGGGTCTCACGTATAGAAATTCGTGCATTAACGTGCTTATCTCCTTGATCAACTAACACCTAGGGTATAGATACTCTAACTAACGATCCCAAACAATCAAACGATCAAAGGCAAATATAAAACAATAGGTATGTATACTTAAATGATGAAACAATTCAACAAATTAGAAAAGTAGTAGCTTAAATGGTAACAATCACGGTAACGTAATTATTGAATGTATGCCTCAAAATCATCAAGGTGTAGAATCCTTAAAGTCGATTCTGCATTCTGCGTTGGATAGCTGATGAAACGTAGATATTTTTGGGCACATCTGGGAAACAGGCGCGATAACATTTTTTATAGATATCCTTTCGAGGAAATTAAACTTTCAATTTTTTTGTTAAAGGTTTTAAGTTTTAATCGTCTACAACGATTTATTTATTCATTTTATGTTATATTGGTTATTGAGGCCATAAAGCATTTTATTATACATGGCATAACAAAAAAATAGTAATAATAAGACTTACACATTTCAAAATATCTAAGCTCGGGAGTTTTTTGTAAAAAACAAGTAAATTCAAATATCTCTGTTAGATTTAGGATTTAGATTAGTAGGATTTGTCTCATAGTCAAATCAGTCAGAAACGATGTAAACTACATGCCCTAAACGGGTATAGGTAGATACAGATTACTATACTTGTTATAATAAATGAAGTAGCTATCTACAGAAAATATAAATTCTGTATATTCAAATCATGTTCGTAGAAATTTTTAATCACAAATAGTTTCAAGTTGACAACATTTAAAAAAAATCAAGGCTGTCACATGCAAGTATAAATTTAATCTCGAAAAAAAAACCCACCAATAATCGCAAATGCAATAATTCCTGAATAAAAGAATTTTATTTGTAGCGTTAAAAAGAACCATTTTCAGAATTAATGAGTAGCTCAGTCATAAATCGTTTTTTCAAAGACGATGGTAGGACACAAATTCCTGCTCCCTTCCCCCAGTGCTGGGAAGTAGCGCCATAATTAGCTTTCCCCTCAAGAACAAAAAAAAAGGACCCAAATGCGCAACACTAAAATAATTGTAAATTACGCACAGCTCTTAAGCGCAAAGCCACTAAAGGAATTGTTTGTTTGAACTTACTGCTCCCATCCGGCCGCTCGTGGGGGATTATTTCGGGGTTTTTTTGAGGATTTCCAGGTTGGGCTGGCGCTTCTTTTTGGCATCTATGAACAAAAAAATAAATATAGTCTGGTGGCCGAAGGTGGAACGTATTTTTTTTTCTAATTTGGAGCCTATTATAGGAATTTGTTTAATCCTAACAACTTTTTTACCCGACTATGACAAAGCCAAAGAAGGGTAATAAAGGATTTTTACAGGCTATGTACTATATTCATCTATTCCCTCATAGCTCCTCAACTGCTTATTAAAACTGGACAAGCGAGGTATCGTTAGAAGCGCCTTGATCGTCCGCCTGTCAAAATTATAATCATTTCGCTTTGTTGTAGTCGGGAAAAAATATTTCACACATTAGAACAAAAAGCGTTTTATGTATTTGTAAAAATCTACTTGAAGAATAAGAATTATTCTGACTTTGACTTTTGAAAAACAGTAAGAATTGGGTCTAAAATAGTGATACAAAATATTTCTTGAATAGAAAAGAAGCAGACAAAAAACGGGCTTTGTCATCATATTTAGATGCACAATTAATGAAGTCAAATGTAATGCACCACTAGAAAACGGTCATTTTTGAAATACCTCCACTATAGAATAATCAATTTAATACATAATGCATTTGGCAAACGAGACGCCGTGAATATATTCGGCACCGTCCACGTTTTAACGCGGTGCTCCTTTGTGAGATGTGACAACTTAAGTGGGTCGGACTGCACCGCTTTAAAAGGATAATATTATTACAGTCTTTAATGTCCCGCGTAATAGGAGGCAAGCCAATTACCGTTTTCGGGTATATTTCACTCACGAACGAAGACGCCAATAATTTTATTACTCTGTCTAGGCCTGTTTATTAAAAAATATTTTCTAGTGTGCCGGTGATCAGGATGGCGATAGCAAAGATAAAATCAATTGTAAATGTGTCTTAATTAAAAGCTTGCATCTGCGCAACCGACGCTGCGCCACCCGTGCCGTTACCATTGTATATGTGCGTCAAGTAAGTGTGTAAATAGAGACAATAATAATATGTGCATTATTAAAAAATGATTTTGTTAATTGTTAGTACATAATACTAAATTAGTGTTTTAGATGTTTTGAGTCCTGAATCCTGACATATTTATGTTACTTAATAGTTAAATTTATGTTAATAAACACAGTTTCTACGTATATTCTACTTATCTGTTAATACTTGATTAGGATTGTTTGTTACCTAATACTAAATTTATATGCTTTAGATGTCTTTAGTCCTGAATCCTGACTTATTTATTTTAATAAACACATTTTTTACGTATATTCTCCTTACCAGTTTCATTAAATTTGTTTAATACCTTGAACAGTTTAGAATTAGCTTAAATAAAAATAAATAAACATTCCCTAATAATGGAATTATAAAACTCGCACATTTGCTTTTTTAAATTTCCCCCAAATTTCCCGCGGGAAAAAAATGCTGCGGGATTGCAAACCCTAATTAGCACAAAGTAATTTCGCTTTGTAAAATATTAAAAAAAACGACAAGAAAAAAGTACACCGAACAAAAACAGAGTATGCACTAAGAATTCGCTTAAAAGTATACTAATAAAAAATAGTCAGCTTCGAGAGACAGAAGTTTTTTGGTCCTTTGTCACAGATGCTCCCATGGTGGACTTATGGAACCCTTGTAAATAAGAACACCCAAACCAAAATATCTACTGGTCTAATATGCTCCATTTGTATTTTAAGTACAAGGAGCCAAGTAACTGTCGAGGCTTGGTCATAAATTATTTTGTTACCACATCTGTGGACCCTCCTGGCTGCGGTTGACTTGGCTCGTTTTCATTCCGGGTCGCCAAAGGCACGCCCCGAGTTTTCGGTCGGTTCAAATTCCCCCGTCGCTCTCCTGTCGGCGGCGCAGATGGTTTTGGGCTGGTGTAAGCCCGTATTTGACTCTCCGACAGTCTGTGCAGTACCACGACCCAACGGTCTAGATTTTGACTGTAGAAAAAGAAAAATAGTTAAATTTTTGTTTCAACTGATGATACCCCAGGGTGATCTTTACCGTAGATGAAGTCAAAGACGATAATGTGAAAAATCTATTATTTTAAAATCTATAAATTAAACTGATCATACAATCGGTTTGCAGCCCTGCGAATCTTGCGGATAATCAAACCCATTCATTTAATTCAAGTCTACGTCCAGGTGTCGATACATCGAAGTGACAGTTAAAATGTTTGGCAGTCGTTACATATTCATTCGATCTCGATCCTGCTCCTCTGTTACCCTCTCAGACTCTGTCTCCTTCTGTCTTGCTAGTGTTATTTATAAGTGGTATTTTATATAATTTTTATTTAGTGTGTTAAATTATATATAATATATGTATAACTAGTAGGATAGAAAGAAACAGAGTATTGGAGAAATGTAGCTGATCTCTTTTACGGAAGACTTCTTAATTTCAAAGATATTTTAGCTACTGCGGTGTTCACGGGTTCACGGTGCAGAAAAGTTTAAAATAGACACACTACAATGGGTAAACTGAATACACATTTAAATCAAAGAAGCAAGTATATAAGACATGTAGCAAAAAAATAAATTTATATTAATTTGCAAGACAAAAAAACATGCTTGACTTAGAGAGCGCACGTAAGGTTATTAACTATTATCCTGATGATATGGATGAATATTTAGCCAATGAATGCATCCAATTAAAAACTTATTTGCTTCAGGCCACAGAGTCCTACTCGTCTTGCGTAGAATTTTTTACGATTATTTATGAAAAGAAGCTTGTTGACGTATATCCGAACTGCTATACAATCTCAAAAGTATATTTAGCCTCCCAACCACAAACCGTGAAGCCGTGCGCTTTTTCCCACGATGGCATAGTATATAGAAAATAAATACAAAATGATGATGTCAAGCACACGACTTAACCATTTATCCGTTTTGTCCATTAAAGTTGATTCAACTAAGAATCTAGAATGTGAGGAGTAAATGAAAGAATTTGCCAAAGGAAAGTGCAGAAAGATTGCTTTATAAGTAAGTCAATTTATTTACGATGGTACTTAACAAACACTAAGGTATAATATAGTAAAATATAAATCCAATATTTTGTCTTATTTTTTTTCTACACTGACTAATTACATAGTTGGGCCCCTGAGTAGTATTAGCTCTGGGCCCCCTAAACTCACGGTCCGGCCCTGCTCCCAATATTGAGGATTTCATAATTAGACGGTGCTCTGGGCTGCAGCGGACCAATTTAGGGCGCTTTTCTTCCTGAGATGCCCTAAAACCGCCCCAAATGGGCGTGATGATCACTGAGAGGTTTTAGTCGGTATGCTGGCGTACGATTTTTGTTAGGGACCCAACTCTGTTAAGGGGAAAATTGTTCCGTGCGGCGAGTTGGAAGGCCAGAGACCCCAACATACCCCTTTCGGCCTCCCCCGAGGTACCGAAAGGGGAGCTTAAGGCGCTTTCCTCTCGTACTAATATAAAAAAGGAAAAATTAAATTTGATTTAAATAACTAAGTGATATAAACTATATTTGACTAATGAGAACATATAAATGTGGTAAGTATGTATAAAGTACATTAAAGCGTGAATTGAATACTGCCGCATTGGTTGTGTGGTATGTGTGCGGCGTGCGATCGAGGTGTCCTCGTTTCGGTTCACGGTTCGGAACAAGTTTTCCCGGGTTTTACTATTAAATAAATCCTAATGGCAGCAATGAGTCCAGAAATGTGACTCAAAAACTGCAATAGCCTCGCCTGATATAATGTGAGACTTTAAGCAGCTGCCGAAAAAGGGGTGTAGAAATGCACATTTGCTGACAAGCGCAAACACATGATTGTATGTACGAACTACAAACTAATTGCAATATTTTACTTACATCATACACACATACATAAACTCACGCCTGTATTCCCCGAAGGGGTAGGCAGAGGTGCATTTCTGCACCCATATTTCGCCAAGAATATATCAGTCCCACGTAATAGGGGGCAAGCCTATTGCCGTTTTTCGGGCACATTTCCAGACTCCGTGCTGTTACCGAGAATTTCCTAACGGAAAAACCAAATAACCCTTTGCCCGACCCGGGAGTCGAACCCAGGACCTCTAGATCGCACGGCACATGACCGTTGCACATGCACGATTGTACCGCGAGACCACGAGGCAGTACAGCTTTCTACTTACTTGCTTACTTAATCGTCATTTGCAATCTTTTCGTTAATGTAAGTCACAAACGTGTAAAGCTAAAGTGATGTAATCACGCAATTTATAGAACATTATTTTCATTTTAAAACAGCATACTGACTGCACCACTTAACATTAGCGCAGTACTTACCATTCACGGTGTTATCTATTGGTCCCGTCAGTATAAAAACTGGAGTAAAATAATGTACGGATATTGCCAAGCCTAGATACATCTTTACCATTACACAGGCTAAGAGTATCAATTCTTTTTTCATTCTGTGGTAGTAGATGCCGCCGAGTATAGGTCTGCTCGAATACATAACTTTAATCATAATTAACATCAGTTCACTAATGAGGATGTTCTTCTCGGTGTCTTCATTGACCGTTAAATATTCAATACATGCTATTCCTTGGAGTAAGATTTAAGTGTATTTCTACATTTTAAAATTTTACATTTCACTTGCTCGTTTGCCTCCTTTTTCCATAAAAAAAAAACATGTAATATATCTAGTCTATTCTACTTTCAGCTATGGCTCACCTCCCCCGCAGTACGCCCAGCCACCCCTTGTGGCTGCTGTTAGTTGCCTCTTAAGACAAGCAGGGGATGACGGAATTCTTACATCCCCATATGCATGGCGGATGTCCGTAATTACCTGCTGATATGTCCAATTGTTTAATTGGGGGCGAACCAACGGACAGTTGTTATAATTGTAAATTAAGCATACAATTATATCGTGCCAGCCACATTCGAAGCAATTGAAATATTGTTACATATGAATGCTAAAAACTTACATACAGGAGAATATGGCATTTCAAATTTTGCATTTTATCGATTTTTTCACAGATGCATATTTTTCGACCCTAATAAAATATTAGTTAAACTTAACTTTATATAAAACTAGAATTACTCATCTATTACTGACAGACAAGACTATTTATTACAATAGTCTGATATCACCCTCATAGACAAAAATAATAAATTATCTGAAAAACTATCAAAATACACAGATCTAAAAGACGAGATGGTCCGGATGCAGAAAGTGAAAAAATATCCCACCATAGGCGTCATAAAAATATTTGCAAAAAGGCCATAAAAACATTGGACCTACCATCAGAAGTTTAACGCCTGTTACAAAAACATCTGTAGGATAGTCCTAAAATATTTAAGGAATGACAACGATCAGTTTGACTTAGAAAATGACACTTAGTAACCATTAGTACTCACTTAGTTTACACCTTTGTGTAAAAGATTAAAGAAAAATTATAAAAATGTGTTTATTTTCAGAAAAACGTTTGCATAAAGATATTACGAATTGAACAATAGGTAACGTATGTAAATTAGGAATCAAACTTATACATACACACGTAACGTCACGCCTGTATTCCAAAACCACACGGAATGAAAAGACCGCTCTTAGAATCAGTAGCATCTTTATAACCCGAGATACCCGAGACCATCTAGGACCCGGTTTCATTAGGACTAACGTACAGTTGTTACAATTGGGAATTACACATAGTATTTAATGCTAGAAGCTTACATGCGCGAGCGCTCCTGACATTCGTTGCTAGCTGTGGATGGAGACAGCAGTGTCTCCATGCTATGATCAGACCGTCTGACTCTAAAAAGAAAAATAATTAGAGTAAAAACATAACTTGATTTTGGTTTACGCTACTACCTTCCTATATTGAAAGAGTCTACTGCCTGATTATGCGCTCAATTACATGGCCACCGTGTTTAATCCTCGTCGAAACTAATATTTGTGTGACCCATAAATAGATATTAAGAATATCCAAGTAAGTAACAAATCCTGCCAGAGGCGAGTCAGGCCATGCATAGAATAAAGATTTGTAGTCACCCATAATAATGTTTAAACCCATAATATACGAAGTTTTCCAAGTAAGCGCATTTTACTGGCAACTGGAAATCAATTATCTTTGTACGAATGTCTCTATATTTATATAATAATAAGTAATCCCCACATAGGGTCACCTTATCGTGGTGGGGGTCTCACGTATAGAAATTCGTGCATTAACGTGCTTATCTCCTTGATCAACTAACACCTAGGGTATAGATACTCTAACTAACGATCCCAAACAATCAAACGATCAAAGGCAAATATAAAACAATAGGTATATACTTAAATGATGAAACAATTCAACAAATTAGAAAAGTAGTAGCTTAAATGGTAACAATCACGGTAACGTAATTATTGAATGTATGCCTCAAAATCATCAAGGTGTAGAATCCTTAAAGTCGATTCTGCATTCTGCGTTGGATAGCTGATGAAACGTAGATATTTTTGGGCACATCTGGGAAACAGGCGCGATAACATTTTTTATAGATATCCTTTCGAGGAAATTGAACTTTCAATTTTTTTGTTAAAGGTTTTAAGTTTTAATCGTCTACAACGATTTATTTATTCATTTTATGTTATATTGGTTATTGAGGCCATAAAGCATTTTATTATACATGGCATAACAAAAAAATAGTAATAATAAGACTTACACATTTCAAAATATCTAAGCTCGGGAGTTTTTTGTAAAAAACAAGTAAATTCAAATATCTCTGTTAGATTTAGGATTTAGATTAGTAGGATTTGTCTCATAGTCAAATCAGTCAGAAACGATGTAAACTACATGCCCTAAACGGGTATAGGTAGATACAGATTACTATACTTGTTATAATAAATGAAGTAGCTATCTACAGAAAATATAAATTCTGTATATTCAAATCATGTTCGTAGAAATTTTTAATCACAAATAGTTTCAAGTTGACAACATTTAAAAAAAATCAAGGCTGTCACATGCAAGTATAAATTTAATCTCGAAAAAAAACCCACCAATAATCGCAAATGCAATAATTCCTGAATAAAAGAATTTTATTTGTAGCGTTAAAAAGAACTATTTTCAGAATTAATGAGTAGCTCAGTCATAAATCGTTTTTTCAAAGACGATGGTAGGACACAAATTCCTGCTCCCTTCCCCCAGTGCTGGGAAGTAGCGCCATAATTAGCTTTCCCCTCAAGAACAAAAAAAAAGGACCCAAATGCGCAACACTAAAATAATTGTAAATTACGCACAGCTCTTAAGCGCAAAGCCACTAAAGGAATTGTTTGTTTGAACTTACTGCTCCCATCCGGCCGCTCGTGGGGGATTATTTCGGGGTTTTTTTGAGGATTTCCAGGTTGGGCTGGCGCTTCTTTTTGGCATCTATGAACAAAAAAATAAATATAGTCTGGTGGCCGAAGGTGGAACGTATTTTTTTTTCTAATTTGGAGCCTATTATAGGAATTTGTTTAATCCTAACAACTTTTTTACCCGACTATGACAAAGCCAAAGAAGGGTAATAAAGGATTTTTACAGGCTATGTACTATATTCATCTATTCCCTCATAGCTCCTCAACTGCTTATTAAAACTGGACAAGCGAGGTATCGTTAGAAGCGCCTTGATCGTCCGCCTGTCAAAATTATAATCATTTCGCTTTGTTGTAGTCGGGAAAAAATATTTCACACATTAGAACAAAAAGCGTTTTATGTATTTGTAAAAATCTACTTGAAGAATAAGAATTATTCTGACTTTGACTTTTGAAAAACAGTAAGAATTGGGTCTAAAATAGTGATACAAAATATTTCTTGAATAGAAAAGAAGCAGACAAAAAACGGGCTTTGTCATCATATTTAGATGCACAATTAATGAAGTCAAATGTAATGCACCACTAGAAAACGGTCATTTTTGAAATACCTCCACTATAGAATAATCAATTTAATACATAATGCATTTGGCAAACGAGACGCCGTGAATATATTCGGCACCGTCCACGTTTTAACGCGGTGCTCCTTTGTGAGATGTGACAACTTAAGTGGGTCGGACTGCACCGCTTTAAAAGGATAATATTATTACAGTCTTTAATGTCCCGCGTAATAGGAGGCAAGCCAATTACCGTTTTCGGGTATATTTCACTCACGAACGAAGACGCCAATAATTTTATTACTCTGTCTAGGCCTGTTTATTAAAAAATATTTTCTAGTGTGCCGGTGATCAGGATGGCGATAGCAAAGATAAAATCAATTGTAAATGTGTCTTAATTAAAAGCTTGCATCTGCGCAACCGACGCTGCGCCACCCGTGCCGTTACCATTGTATATGTGCGTCAAGTAAGTGTGTAAATAGAGACAATAATAATATGTGCATTATTAAAAAATGATTTTGTTAATTGTTAGTACATAATACTAAATTAGTGTTTTAGATGTTTTGAGTCCTGAATCCTGACATATTTATGTTACTTAATAGTTAAATTTATGTTAATAAACACAGTTTCTACGTATATTCTACTTATCTGTTAATACTTGATTAGGATTGTTTGTTACCTAATACTAAATTTATATGCTTTAGATGTCTTTAGTCCTGAATCCTGACTTATTTATTTTAATAAACACATTTTTTACGTATATTCTCCTTACCAGTTTCATTAAATTTGTTTAATACCTTGAACAGTTTAGAATTAGCTTAAATAAAAATAAATAAACATTCCCTAATAATGGAATTATAAAACTCGCACATTTGCTTTTTTAAATTTCCCCCAAATTTCCCGCGGGAAAAAAATGCTGCGGGATTGCAAACCCTAATTAGCACAAAGTAATTTCGCTTTGTAAAATATTAAAAAAAACGACAAGAAAAAAGTACACCGAACAAAAACAGAGTATGCACTAAGAATTCGCTTAAAAGTATACTAATAAAAAATAGTCAGCTTCGAGAGACAGAAGTTTTTTGGTCCTTTGTCACAGATGCTCCCATGGTGGACTTATGGAACCCTTGTAAATAAGAACACCCAAACCAAAATATCTACTGGTCTAATATGCTCCATTTGTATTTTAAGTACAAGGAGCCAAGTAACTGTCGAGGCTTGGTCATAAATTATTTTGTTACCACATCTGTGGACCCTCCTGGCTGCGGTTGACTTGGCTCGTTTTCATTCCGGGTCGCCAAAGGCACGCCCCGAGTTTTCGGTCGGTTCAAATTCCCCCGTCGCTCTCCTGTCGGCGGCGCAGATGGTTTTGGGCTGGTGTAAGCCCGTATTTGACTCTCCGACAGTCTGTGCAGTACCACGACCCAACGGTCTAGATTTTGACTGTAGAAAAAGAAAAATAGTTAAATTTTTGTTTCAACTGATGATACCCCAGGGTGATCTTTACCGTAGATGAAGTCAAAGACGATAATGTGAAAAATCTATTATTTTAAAATCTATAAATTAAACTGATCATACAATCGGTTTGCAGCCCTGCGAATCTTGCGGATAATCAAACCCATTCATTTAATTCAAGTCTACGTCCAGGTGTCGATACATCGAAGTGACAGTTAAAATGTTTGGCAGTCGTTACATATTCATTCGATCTCGATCCTGCTCCTCTGTTACCCTCTCAGACTCTGTCTCCTTCTGTCTTGCTAGTGTTATTTATAAGTGGTATTTTATATAATTTTTATTTAGTGTGTTAAATTATATATAATATATGTATAACTAGTAGGATAGAAAGAAACAGAGTATTGGAGAAATGTAGCTGATCTCTTTTACGGAAGACTTCTTAATTTCAAAGATATTTTAGCTACTGCGGTGTTCACGGGTTCACGGTGCAGAAAAGTTTAAAATAGACACACTACAATGGGTAAACTGAATACACATTTAAATCAAAGAAGCAAGTATATAAGACATGTAGCAAAAAAATAAATTTATATTAATTTGCAAGACAAAAAAACATGCTTGACTTAGAGAGCGCACGTAAGGTTATTAACTATTATCCTGATGATATGGATGAATATTTAGCCAATGAATGCATCCAATTAAAAACTTATTTGCTTCAGGCCACAGAGTCCTACTCGTCTTGCGTAGAATTTTTTACGATTATTTATGAAAAGAAGCTTGTTGACGTATATCCGAACTGCTATACAATCTCAAAAGTATATTTAGCCTCCCAATCACAAACCGTGAAGCCGTGCGCTTTTTTCCACGATGGCATAGTATATAGAAAATAAATACAAAATGATGATGTCAAGCACACGACTTAACCATTTATCCGTTTTGTCCATTAAAGTTGATTCAACTAAGAATCTAGAATGTGAGGAGTAAATGAAAGAATTTGCCAAAGGAAAGTGCAGAAAGATTGCTTTATAAGTAAGTCAATTTATTTACGATGGTACTTAACAAACACTAAGGTATAATATAGTAAAATATAAATCCAATATTTTGTCTTATTTTTTTTCTACACTGACTAATTACATAGTTGGGCCCCTGAGTAGTATTAGCTCTGGGCCCCCTAAACTCACGGTCCGGCCCTGCTCCCAATATTGAGGATTTCATAATTAGACGGTGCTCTGGGCTGCAGCGGACCAATTTAGGGCGCTTTTCTTCCTGAGATGCCCTAAAACCGCCCCAAATGGGCGTGATGATCACTGAGAGGTTTTAGTCGGTATGCTGGCGTACGATTTTTGTTAGGGACCCAACTCTGTTAAGGGGAAAATTGTTCCGTGCGGCGAGTTGGAAGGCCAGAGACCCCAACATACCCCTTTCGGCCTCCCCCGAGGTACCGAAAGGGGAGCTTAAGGCGCTTTCCTCTCGTACTAATATAAAAAAGGAAAAATTAAATTTGATTTAAATAACTAAGTGATATAAACTATATTTGACTAATGAGAACATATAAATGTGGTAAGTATGTATAAAGTACATTAAAGCGTGAATTGAATACTGCCGCATTGGTTGTGTGGTATGTGTGCGGCGTGCGATCGAGGTGTCCTCGTTTCGGTTCACGGTTCGGAACAAGTTTTCCCGGGTTTTACTATTAAATAAATCCTAATGGCAGCAATGAGTCCAGAAATGTGACTCAAAAACTGCAATAGCCTCGCCTGATATAATGTGAGACTTTAAGCAGCTGCCGAAAAAGGGGTGTAGAAATGCACATTTGCTGACAAGCGCAAACACATGATTTTATGTACGAACTACAAACTAATTGCAATATTTTACTTACATCATACACACATACATAAACTCACGCCTGTATTCCCCGAAGGGGTAGGCAGAGGTGCATTTCTGCACCCATATTTCGCCAAGTATATATCAGTCCCACGTAATAGGGGGCAAGCCTATTGCCGTTTTTCGGGCACATTTCCAGACTCCGTGCTGTTACCGAGAATTTCCTAACGGAAAAACCAAATAACCCTTTGCCCGACCCGGGAGTCGAACCCAGGACCTCTAGATCGCACGGCACATGACCGTTGTACATGCACGATTGTACCGCGAGACCACGAGGCAGTACAGCTTTCTACTTACTTGCTTACTTAATCGTCATTTGCAATCTTTTCGTTAATGTAAGTCACAAACGTGTAAAGCTAAAGTGATGTAATCACGCAATTTATAGAACATTATTTTCATTTTAAAACAGCATACTGACTGCACCACTTAACATTAGCGCAGTACTTACCATTCACGGTGTTATCTATTGGTCCCGTCATTTCACTTGCTCGTTTGCCTCCTTTTTCCATAAAAAAAAAACATGTAATATATCTAGTCTATTCTACTTTCAGCTATGGCTCACCTCCCCCGCAGTACGCCCAGCCACCCCTTGTGGCTGCTGTTAGTTGCCTCTTAAGACAAGCAGGGGATGACGGAATTCTTACATCCCCATATGCATGGCGGATATCCGTAATTACCTGCTGATATGTCCAATTGTTTAATTGGGGGCGAACCAACGGACAGTTGTTATAATTGTAAATTAAGCATACAATTATATCGTGCCAGCCACATTCGAAGCAATTGAAATATTGTTACATATGAATGCTAAAAACTTACATACAGGAGAATATGGCATTTCAAATTTTGCATTTTATCGATTTTTTCACAGATGCATATTTTTCGACCCTAATAAAATATTAGTTAAACTTAACTTTATATAAAACTAGAATTACTCATCTATTACTGACAGACAAGACTATTTATTACAATAGTCTGATATCACCCTCATAGACAAAAATAATAAATTATCTGAAAAACTATCAAAATATACAGATCTAAAAGACGAGATGGTCCGGATGCAGAAAGTGAAAAAATATCCCACCATAGGCGTCATAAAAATATTTGCAAAAAGGCCATAAAAACATTGGACCTACCATCAGAAGTTTAACGCCTGTTACAAAAACATCTGTAGGATAGTCCTAAAATATTTAAGGAATGACAACGATCAGTTTGACTTAGAAAATGACACTTAGTAACCATTAGTACTCACTTAGTTTACACCTTTGTGTAAAAGATTAAAGAAAAATTATAAAAATGTGTTTATTTTCAGAAAAACGTTTGCATAAAGATATTACGAATTGAACAATAGGTAACGTATGTAAATTAGGAATCAAACTTATACATACACACGTAACGTCACGCCTGTATTCCAAAACCACACGGAATGAAAAGACCGCTCTTAGAATCAGTAGCATCTTTATAACCCGAGATACCCGAGACCATCTAGGACCCGGTTTCATTAGGACTAACGTACAGTTGTTACAATTGGGAATTAAACATAGTATTTAATGCTAGAAGCTTACATGCGCGAGCGCTCCTGACATTCGTTGCTAGCTGTGGATGGAGACAGCAGTGTCTCCATGCTATGATCAGACCGTCTGACTCTAAAAAGAAAAATAATTAGAGTAAAAACATAACTTGATTTTGGTTTACGCTACTACCTTCCTATATTGAAAGAGTCTACTGCCTGATTATGCGCTCAATTACATGGCCACCGTGTTTAATCCTCGTCGAAACTAATATTTGTGTGACCCATAAATAGATATTAAGAATATCCAAGTAAGTAACAAATCCTGCCAGAGGCGAGTCAGGCCATGCATAGAATAAAGATTTGTAGTCACCCATAATAATGTTTAAACCCATAATATACGAAGTTTTCCAAGTAAGCGCATTTTACTGGCAACTGGAAATCAATTATCTTTGTACGAATGTCTCTATATTTATATAATAATAAGTAATCCCCACATAGGGTCACCTTATCGTGGTGGGGGTCTCACGTATAGAAATTCGTGCATTAACGTGCTTATCTCCTTGATCAACTAACACCTAGGGTATAGATACTCTAACTAACGATCCCAAACAATCAAACGATCAAAGGCAAATATAAAACAATAGGTATATACTTAAATGATGAAACAATTCAACAAATTAGAAAAGTAGTAGCAGGGCCCCCGCTACCATATGTGCAAAGTGTGCAATGCACACGGGCGCCATCCTTGAGGGGCGCCTAAACCAAGGTTACCAACGGTCAGGAGGAAGTTTAAACCAAAACTGTTTTACTATGAACACTGAGATGAGACCCTTCATGATCCAAAAACCGCCTTTAAAATTAGTTTTTTCTTAAAAAGTATAGATCAAACTTTAAGCTCCCTAAAAACTGATTTGACTTATTAAATGAGTATGATATCTTCGGATTTTTTAGCGACATATTCAGATTCTTACGATCTTACGTTGTTCTGTTCTTGAAGAAAGACTGACAGATATTTTAATTTTTCCTTTAGTTATACACTATAGTTAAGCAGTGATGGCCTAGAGGTTTAGGCGCGCGGTCGAGAATTTCGACGGTCGCAGGTTCAAACCCCAGGCACACACCTCTGACTTTTCGAAGTTATGTGTGTATTCACAATGAATTATCACGTACTTTAACGGTGAAGGAAAACATCGTGATGAAACCTGCACACGTAAGAGTTCTTAGGAATTTCTTAGGTGTGTAGTCCGCCAACCCGCACTAGGCCAGCGTGGTGGACTAAGGCCTAAACCCTCTCAGTTGTAGAGGAGGCCCGTGCTCAGCAGTGGGACGTATATGGGCTGATGATGATGATGATCCCACTACTGTCAACGACAACGTAAAGATTAGCTTTGTTATCTTATCCCATTCATGTTAATCAAAGTTATAGTTTTAAACAACTTACCTAAGATCTTCGGAGTCTAAGGAGATGTGGCTCGAAATGATTCCCATTCAATTGAAGGCAAAGACGAGCCCGACATTCTTTCTCTTCGTGAAGACGGGACGTCAATGTTGGATGTTCGATGCAATCGGCTCGTAGTTTATTGAAGACTTCCACTATCCTACCACGCATTTCATCCGCACTGGTACACTCGCGAATAAACACTTTTTCTTTAACATATCCCCACAAAAAGAAGTCTAAAGGCGTAAGATCCGGTGAACGAGGTGGCAACGCGTGAGGTCCCAGCCTACCGATCCAGCGATCTTCAAATATTCTTGTCAGACTTTCGCGCACGGATAGGACTACATGCGGCGGTGCGCCATCATGTTGAAACACATAAGCATGTGGCCGTATTCACGAGCACTGTAAATGTACCGGCGAGACATATTTAGTGTTAAAACAATTGAAACAATCCAACTTAAAATAAAAAACTAAAAACTATTCACGATTAGGTAAAAAACGAGAGATTACTAAGTAGTAAGTTGTGGTGTTTCGCGCGCGAAAAAGTTACATGAACTGCCGGTGCCGGCCATCAAGATACGCCATCATACGTAAATCACCAATCACATAATATTTCCGGGTCTATTAATTTTTAATTTCTTATAATACTTAAAGTTTTGTCAGAACAATTAATCAAATAAAAACTGTGTAAATATTATCATTTAATATTAAAACCACCGTTGTCACAAAAAAATCAAATATCAATAATAAAGTATTAGAATTGTTCATTGAAGTAGTTTTTTTTCGATGTATTATTGGTCGAAACGCAGTTATCCCGAATATTTTCGACCAATCGTAGGCTGATAAGAAAGAATATTATGTAATAAATTAAATCACTTCCTGTCGCATACAATAAATTCGGTTTGTGCACTCAACTATATATTCGTAAGCAATAATATCAAAAATATTTTAGAACTATTGCAAAATCTTTAATTGTAGGTATAATAATCTTATTTATTTAAACAGACATAAAAACATGGACGTCGTGTAAATGTACGTAATAATTTAATGATATTGCGCCATCTATGCTACATTTAAAAAAATGTAGCATAGCGGTAAACCGCGACGCTTTTTTATCGCGCAGTGTTGCATTTTCGATTTTGGGCGTTGAAAATAGAACAATGCAACTTCATACTATTGTTGACACGAGCGGTAAAAAAGCGCCGGCGCTGCAGTCAGTGCGCAGCCGCAGCGCGCTGTTCTCGTGAGCGGACGTGTCTTGTTTATCTGCGTTTGTCAATGATGTCGTTATGATTATCATCATCATCATCAGCCCTAATATGTCCCACTGCTGGGCACGGGCCTCTTTTACAACTGAGAGGGTTTAGGCCTTAGTCCACCACGCTGGCCTAGTGCGGGTTGGCGGATTACACACCTAAGAAATTCCTAAGAACTTTTAGGTGTTATGATTAATTTCGTTTTAATAAATATAATTGTATTTTTTTAAATATTGTTTTACTTATCTCAGTGTAACAACCAGCTGTTGTACAGATGGTACCTTGAAATTTATTTGAGGGCCAACCATTTTCAACAATATGTCAAATGTTGCTGTTGGGAGAAACGCAGACATGCGCAGCGCCTAGTATAATTGAATAGCAATATATGTCGGAGTGATTGAAATATTTTAATGCTATTCAAAAGTTTAACTGATGTCATTTAATTTAATAAAATGGACTATCTTTAAATTCGTATAATAAGTTGCTGATTTGACTAATTTTAATGAGTACAGTATTGCTATTGACACTATTGGTGTTGGGAAGGATGAGTAGTTAAGAGGGGATGCTTAATATATAAGTACCGTCACAAGACCACTCGGTCACTTCAGTTCTGCAACTCGGAAGGCACGTCACCCCGATAGTAGTACCAAAAATGGATGGACCGAATGGAGGGAAGTTACCGGTTGAGGAGCGGGCACATTCGCCAATCATACCCCCTTCACGACACTCCGAAATATACATGTACGCATAATTGCGCGTTAACTAATAAAGGTTCTTGGTGTTACGGTCGATAATCTCATAGTGCTCTGTAATTGTTAATTAAGTTAAAATAAATAGTTCTTTACAGTTTAGTGTCTTAATCTTTTATTTTTTCATCAGTTGCTATAGACCAGGGTTTCTCAAAGTGGGATTCGCCATTCGACGGCAGGGGGTTCGTGACACGATATATTATGTAATGGCGACTTGACGCTTAGCAGGAACGAGCGGCAAACATATTGGCTACAACATACATATGTGAGACTGGATTTTCTCACCTGGTCATGATAAAAACTAAATCGACTTGATACCAAGTTAGAATTAAAGTTAAAATTGTCCAAAAATACTCCTAAAATTGACACCATTTGCCACAAGAAACAGGCAAGAAAAGATATTTCTTTTGGCACTTTATCTTTTATTGAAATAGGTAAATCTTTATTTTCTTCAGCAGACAGTTTTATGACTTTCTTTTGGTAGGTGGGGGATTAGTTACTTAAGGCTTAAGGGGTTCGCTGTCACCTTGAAACAGTAACAGGGATTCGTGAACCACAAGTTTGAGAAACCCTGCTATAGACATTCAACAATAATTAAAAAAAAGCGCCAAATTCTTTTTCGCACACGGGCGCCAGTAGCTCTTACGGGGGCCCTGAGTAGTAGCTTAAATGGTAACAATCACGGTAACGTAATTATTGAATGTATGCCTCAAAATCATCAAGGTGTAGAATCCTTAAAGTCGATTCTGCATTCTGCGTTGGATAGCTGATGAAACGTAGATATTTTTGGGCACATCTGGGAAACAGGCGCGATAACATTTTTTATAGATATCCTTTCGAGGAAATTGAACTTTCAAATTTTTTGTTAAAGGTTTTAAGTTTTAATCGTCTACAACGATTTATTTATTCATTTTATGTTATATTGGTTATTGAGGCCATAAAGCATTTTATTATACATGGCATAACCAAAAAATAGTAATAATAAGACTTACACATTTCAAAATATCTAAGCTCGGAAGTTTTTTGTAAAAAACAAGTAAATTCAAATATCTCTGTTAGATTTAGGATTTAGATTAGTAGGATTTGTCTCATAGTCAAATCAGTCAGAAACGATGTAAACTACATGCCCTTAACGGGTATAGGTAGATACAGATTACTATACTTGTTATAATAAATGAAGTAGCTATCTACAGAAAATATAAATTCTGTATATTCAAATCCCATAAAAAACAAAACTTGTAAAAAACCCCAAGTCTCGCAACTCAGTTCTTTTGATTTTTAACATTGATATGGTCACTATAAGATGGTGTCTGGTAAGCTAAGTGCATAATAACTTAAGACAGAAGTTCCCTTAAACGGGGACTGAATAAATTCATCGACTTGGTATCATATAGATCTCACAACTTTTTACGGCAAAAGAACTGAGTTGCGAGACTTGGGGTTTTTTACAAGTTTTGTTTTTTATGGGATCTCATTTCTTTTTGTAGATAGTCCTACTTTTTTCTTTTCGGTATCTTCTACTTCTTGAGTACTAACAACGGATTTTCTTAAAGCCCACTCTCTGCCTTATGAGCTATGCTTACTTTTGTAGGTAGTCTTCCTCCTCTACATACGAGACGAGAGCGGCCGCGTCGTGATCTTTATTTTAAAATAATAATTATTTTTTGCGTTAGTTAGAAATATTTAGGGCCGCTCGCGTCATACGTCAGTTGGAGTTAATCCTATTTTAAAGTTTTTATCTCTCTTTCACTATAAATTGGTACTGTCAATGTACCTAACAGAAATTTACAACATAAAGCTTATTAGAGGTATAACTTGAACTAATTTACGGCATTAACTGCCGCACTCAGTTTTTTTGAAATGAATAAATTACTTGACCCTATTAATCAGATTTCCTCACGATATTTTCCTTCCCCGTTAAAGTACGCGATAATTCATTGCTACATACATACATAAACTCACGCCTATATTCCCTGATGGGGTAGGCAGAGGTGCATTTCTGCACCCACATTTCGCCAGGTATGTTGATACATACCTGTCAGTCCCACGTAATAGGGGGCGAGCCTATTGCCGTTTTTCGGGCACATTTCCAGACTCCCTGCTGCTATTGAGAATTTTCTAATGGAAAAACCCAATAACACGTTGCCCGACCCGGGAATCGAATCCAGGACCTCTAGATCGCACGGCACATACATGTAACGCGAGACCACGAGGCAGTCCTTAATTTAAAGACCTTACTTCATAAATAATAAATAAATACATCCAACAGTCACATGCATAGGTCTGATCCCACACTAAGATACAAGTCTTGTGTCGTGGGTATCAGAAACTACGAGAGACTTTTCGGTCTCACATACACCCAGACCCGAAACAAATATTTGTGTATCACACAAACATTTGTCTCGGTGCGGGGATCGAACCCACGGCCTCTCGTTTCGCAAGCTGATGTCTAGCCAACTGCGCCACGGGTCATTTCTATAGTAAGCTCTTCCCGAATACTAATTCATTGCTAATACACACATAACTTCGAAAAGTCAGATAAGTGTGCCTAGGGTGTGTACCCGCGACCGCCGGGATTCTCGACCTCACGCCTAAACCTCAATACCATCCCTACTTATCTAGCTACACCTATTATTCCATTATTTTATACTATACAGGTACACTAATTTATTTACTGCAAATGTATCTTTGTAATCGTATATATTTATATGGGATTACAAAGTTATTTATGCAGTTTGTGTATCTAGAAAACTAGACCGAAATTGCAAGATATTATAATTTCCTTAAGTTATACACTAAAACCTAATTGTGTTCCAAATTTGAAGCTTCTATGTTGGCTAGAAGTGCCTTAGAGTTTTGATGATCGGTCAGTGAGTGACCAAAACTGCGAAGTTTGACTAGTTATAATTCTTAAACTACTGGTTCAAATTGAATGAAATTTGAAATATACAGAGTTTATACCATTCTTGCATGGTAACTAAAAATTCAGGTTTCTAGGTTTATCCACAACGAAGTTATAGGGTGTCGAAAATGGCCTGAGTTGCTTCGAGAAAAGTATAGTACGGCCGTGCCGCTTTTTCGCTCGACTTGGCGGGGGCACTGCCGTGCCCCCAGATCATGTTCATAGAAATTTTTAATCACAAATAGTTTCAAGTTGACAACATTTAAAAAAAATCAAGGCTGTCACATGCAAGTATAAATTTAATCTCGAAAAAAAAACCACCAATAATCGCAAATGCAATAATTCCTGAATAAAATAATTTTATTTTTAGCGTTCAAAAGAACTATTTTCAGAATTAATGAGTAGCTCAGTCATAAATGGTTTTTTCAAAGACGATGGTAGGACACAAATTCCTGCTTCCTTCCCCCAGTGCTGGGAAGTAGCGCCATAATTAGCTTTCCCCTCAAGAACAAAAAAAAAGGGACCCAAATGCGCAACACTAAAATAATTGTAAATTACGCACAGCTCTTAAGCGCAAAGCCACTAAAGGAATTGTTTGTTTGAACTTACTGCTCCCATCCGGCCGCTCGTGGGGGATTATTTCGGGGTTTTTTTGAGGATTTCCAGGTTGGGCTGGCGCTTCTTTTTGACATCTATGAACAAAAAAATAAATATAGTCTGGTGGCCGAAGGTGGAACGTATTTTTTTTTCTAATTTGGAGCCTATTATAGGAATTTGTTTAATCCTAACAACTTTTTTACCCGACTATGACAAAGCCAAAGAAGGGTAATGATTTTTACAGGCTATGTACTATATTCATCTATTCCCTCATAGCTCCTCAACTGCTTATTAAAACTGGACAAGCGAGGTATCGTTAGAAGCGCCTTGATCGTCCGCCTGTCAAAATTATAATCATTTCGCTTTGTTGTAGTCGGGAAAAAATATTTCACACATTAGAACAAAAAGCGTTTTATGTATTAGTAAAAATCTACTTGAAGAATAAGAATTATTCTGACTTTGACTTTTGAAAAACAGTAAGAATTGGGTCTAAAATAGTGATACAAAATATTTCTTGAATAGAAAAGAAGCAGACAAAAAACGGGCTTGTCATCATATTTAGATGCACAATTAATGAAGACAAATGTAATGCACCACTAGAAAACGGTCATTTTTGAAATACCTCCACTATAGAATAATCAATTTAATACATAATGCATTTGGCAAACGAGACGCCGTGAATATAATCGGCACCGTCCACGTTTTAACGCGGTGCTCCTTTGTGAGATGTGACAACTTAAGTGGGTCGGACTGCACCGCTTTAAAAGGATAATATTATTACAGTCTTTAATGTCCCGCGTAATAGGAGGCAAGCCAATTACCGTTTTCGGGTATATTTCCCGACTCCGTTCTTTTATAAAGAATTTCATATTCACACAAACGCACTCACGAACGAAGACGCCAATAATTTTATTACTCTGTCTAGGCCTGTTTATTAAAAAATATTTTCTAGTGTGCCGGTGATCAGGATGGCGATAGCAAAGATAAAATCAATTGTAAATGTGTCTTAATTAAAAGCTTGCATCTGCGCAACCGACGCTGCGCCACCCGTGCCGTTACCATTGTATATGTGCGTCCCACCAAAATATTGATCTCTGATATGAAACGCAAAGCGTCCTTTTTAGTACAATTTAATGGATGGAATAGTTTTTCATTCGATGTTTATTATATGAAGTTAAAAAATGATATCGGTAACGTTAGTGAAACATTTATATGAAAAACTGCAATTAATGTAAATCTTATGATTATTAATTTACGAGTAATAATTTTAAATTTGTCTCATTTGTAGAGGAGGCCCGTGCTTTACAGCATTGGGAGGTAAATGATTATAAATAATTTTGCGAGGAAACATGATTTTTCCGAATATAATTTTTAGGTAGCCTGGTTGCTTATTCTAATCCTACCTTATCAATCTTCAGAAATAAATAAAAATGTGCCTAAGCCGTAATATGAGGCAAATACTTTTTAATTAAAGTTTTTATGGTCATAATAAATATATGTTTTTACGTAAGGGTAAATTTACAAAAAAAAACTCACTATTATTGATCACAATAAATCCGTAATTTAGAATAATTGTAAACTCTTCTAGACGCCTCAACTTTCCGAACTCATATTTTTTTCCAATTCTCCCATATTTTTTTTTTGGGAAGGCAAAGGGTTCTAGCCCATACAGCCTCGTCATAGTTGCTTAACATAAATAAGTATAAATTATGAATGATGATTATGATGAATGATGAAAGAAAAAGGGCAGGAAATTCTCAAACTGGAGGCGCGCCCCCCGTCCCTCCCACATACAACCCTTAATCCCTTCACTACAATAGTGAACAGAGAATCAAGCACCACTCGTCGATATTGCATACATCGCATCCGATTCAGCCCTCGCCTTCCCCCTCCCCGTCCTACCGCATCGGTGGGACCGTCCCACCTGGATCAGGAGGCTCCTCCTTTCCGAACTCAAATGTGCTTCACATCGGTAACAATTTTTTTAATTGCAATTGATAAGGCTAGGGCTACGCACCCTTTAGGCCTCATAATTTTTTTTATTTACTACCTTGCAGTAACCTTGAAATTTTGTAGGTATATTGGCGTAGTACTATTTTAACCTAATAACGAATTTATTTCCGAATATAGGTAAAAAAAAATAAAAAAAAATGTAATAAATATTTCATCGAGCCACAGATCAAATAATGAAGATGACAAGTGATTCATAGGGATGACAGTCAATACTATTAAGATTGTGTTTTTATTATAATTTTTATAACAGGCAAATAACTTACACGTGAAGACGAAATAGGTCTTGAGAAAGTGACGCAGACTGCAAAAATCCAAGTCTCTAGGTCAGCAAGGTTAGCACTCCGTGGGCTGGGTAAACCATATTTTCACCAACACTTTGTCTTTGAGACATTTTTAGCTAGACACGGCACGTCTAAGCCTACGCTATATCCATATTACGTTACATAACGATGTATCGAGTAAAACATGGATTGGTTTGTAATGCCTACTAACTCGTGATGGGGCATTAAGGCAGCAATGACATAATGCGACAAATTACGATCTTCGGTGTGGCGGATTTTGCGCGGTAAAGTGTCTTTTCATACAGATACAAATATCACTAGAAATATTATGGCAGATACAAAGTAAAACAAAGTCTTTATCCTAATGCCAAGTAAATTGTATTTTTTTTTAGTAATATCTTCTTAGCGACATTAAAGGTTTTTTGGAATGCTGTATTTTTAAGGCAATCAATAATGCAGTATGCAGTATTTATAATTAAAACAAGCAGCATGACTAACCAAACACCTTTATGTGGCTGCATTAGAATTGTGAGCACTCTTGGGTGTTCTACTTACTTCTCTTCAGCAGTGTCCATTTTTGGCGACGTTAGTAAGTATTTACATGAACTAAAATAAATGCCCAGAAGAAGGAAATAAGAAAGACCCATTAGGAAAAATAATACGCCATTTTTTTTTCAGGGAATGTGAAAGTTTAAGATTTTTGAGGAATAAGGGCGGGAAGTGTTCGGATCGGAGGGCGCGTTTTTTGTTTTTCTCATATATAATTTTTATTTTTTTCTTGATAATGGTGAACGAGGGATTAAGTGTTGCTTGTCGGTGTTGTGTGTGGTGTGTTTGATTTAGTTTTCCCTTTTTTCTTCCCTGTCGCGCTGTATTTGGTGAGTCTTGTCTTTTCTGGTGATTGTTGGCGAGAGGATGGAGAAGCCTCCTGATCCAGGAGGGACGGTCCCACCGATGTAGTGGGACGGGGAAGGGGGAGGTGAGGGGTGAATTTGATACGCTGTGTGCAATATCTACGAGTGGTGCTTGATTCTCTGTTCGCTATTGTACTGAAGGGATTAAGGGTTGTATGTGGGAGGGCCGGGGGGCGCGCCTTTCGGTTTGGAAATTTCCCGCCCTTTTTCTTTCATCATTCATCATCATCATCATTCATTACATGAAATTAAATTACTGAAGACTTGGCAGCATGGTCTTCGACCTTAGCCGGTTCCTTAAGGAACAAAGAAAAAAAAAAGATTTTTGACATTTGTGTAACAGGCTCTGTGCTTCTTTTTATTTGACAATTGCAAGCAATTCTATTCACTCATAAAATTCAGTGAAACGGTTTAAAAATATTCTTACTGAATGTAAAAAAATAAGTTTCTTTCTGAATACCTTAAATCTTTGGTGTTATTAATTATAATTAATTAATATAGTAATGCTGTTTACATTTTAACAATTTATGTGTGAATACAAATTTGCGTCATTTATATGTATGTATTAAGGTTGTTGATCGAATATTATTCACTATGTTAATTATATATGTAATTATGTTAATAAATTTCTTGTTTTATTTCTTCGTGTATAATAAGACTGTGTGGCCTAGGTAATAAGAGTATGATATTTATATGTCTATTTTATTAATATGCCTCGTGGATTCGCAGTACAAGTGTAAACCGTGCGATCTAGAGGTCCCGGGGTCGATTCCCGGGTCATGTAGAGTGTTATTGGGTTTTTCCATTAGGAAATTCTCAGTAGCAGCTCGAAGTCCCGAAATATAAACGAAAAACGGCAATAGGCTCGCCCCCTGTTACTTGAGACACAAATATAATTGCCGAAATGCGAATGCAGAAATGCACCTTTGCCTAAACCTTCGAGGGAACGTCCGTGACGTGAGTGCGTACTTTAACGATGGAGGATGGTATCGTGAGGAAACCTACAAGCCTACGAGTTCTCTACAGATAATCCAGTATGGGGGGCTAAGGTTTAACCCGTCTCTAAATATTGGAGTCCTCAGCAGTAGTATGTGGCCTACAGAACTGTCCACATCAGTGAAGAATCTGAGTCTCCACGTTTTCTTAAGATATTTTCGATGCTTGCAAGCTTACTCAGAATGTATACATAATACAATAGTTTTATTGTTGAGAAAGTAATAAAGTGATTGCTTTGGAAAATGTCATAAGCGTGAGAATTTCTCGTGTGAGGTTTGGAGCTGAGATTGTTCTTGGACTAGGATATAAAATTCTAATCCTATTTTTGGTGTAGTTATTACATTAAAATGTATGAAGTTTAATTTATTCACAAGGTTAAGTGTATGGATAAGTACCTACTTACATATAGAAAGCTTGTAAAACCCGCCATCGTAATGCAAGCTTTTCTTCCCTTGTCTGAAACCCAGGCGCGCTTCGTGTCATTATGTCGAAAGGCACGAATTGATTGCAGCTGTTTATTGACAGTCAATATTCTTCTTGGATTGCACTACAATTACCATCAGGTGCCTGCGAAGTTATTTAGAAGAACACAGGCTACGTTAATTTAACATTATTTAATGGCGTAACTGCCTCTGTCTATAAGACAAGCTAAATCGTTATCTGTTTTTAAAAGTAGCCTTAAAGCTCAAAACTCAAAACCTTTTCTATTTTTTTATCTATTTGTGTACACTTCATAAAGTGATTGTAAAGGTGGACTTAATGCCTAAGTTATTTATCTGTTTTTCCACAAATATATTTGTGTTTACAGTTATAAAGTTTTATTATTATTATCGTCTTATAATTAGTTTTATTGTATTATTACTTTTTATATAACACCATGACTACTCCTTTTATACTGTTTTCTGGGTTGTCTGAAAGTGATCGCTAATGGGGGCAAAACAGAGAATATGAAATAAAACACCATTGCTTTATTAAACATTTATTCATAGTAGGGTTAAACTTAATCTAAAGTCGTTTACATATCACAAAGAATTGCCTCTGGTCGTAGCAAGCCAACTCATCTACATTGGTCCAATAATTCCTAGAATAGACCTCATTCAATTGTTTTATGATGAAGATTCCAAATGAGCGGTGGTAAGCGTTGCGCTGACTTTCCGATACCCAATGTAAATTCCCAAACATGATATGGCCACTCTCCACAAGAAAACTTTGACTGCTACGATCAGGAACATCTAACAGCGATAGGATAACAAGACAGTTCCAAAAACGTATAGTTTAGTGTTAGTCAATATAGTTGAAACGCTTAAATACACCAAGCCGTGGAATGGGCTGAATGGCAAGAGTTCCATAAATAAGTTGATTATTTTGATGGATATAGTTCTGAGTAGTTGTGCGACTATAACTCCCTGGTGTCATTAAAAGAGCACTTAATGGCTCTCGTTGTAGGGATTATTGGTGTTAGATCTTGTTTGCATGCACCGCTGCCATTTAACCAATTCAACGGGCTTTGACTAGTCGCATACACCTCACACCCAATTACATATACCAAACACGTTCATAAACATTCTTGCTCCAATGCCAACAATTCGTTTCGACTTGTTTCTACAATTTTGAAATATGTTAGATTAAATTTTGATAAATTATACGTTTAAATTTTAACTAAGTGAACTGCCTTTCGAAAAAAAGATCCTCAATTGTATATTTTTATGAGTGTATGCGTGATTTAGTAGCAACGTTATACAGTGCGGCTACTAAATCAAATTGTCTAGAAAGAAGTTAAAATAACAATAATGAGATCCAATTGATATACATGACTAGATCACAATATGATAAAAATCTACGTAGGCAGGTAGATGTTTGCGTTTCTAACACTAACATAAACACACATTATCTAACGTCCAATTACGTAATGATTACGGGACGAGGGGTCTCGGGATTAAGCTGTTATAGTGGCGAGAAACGCGGGAGTATCAAGCTGAATCAGACTGTTTCCATTATTAAATGCAGTTCGGAATTAATATAATAACATTTAGTTGCTACGAGATATACAAGGATGTCCACTAGGTTGGCGGGAATCAAATCCATCCTTAATGCTATGTCAACAGTCTAAAATTATTGCCACATAAAAACTGTACCATCAAACTATCCCCGCGCCTTAACGAACACCCTTGTGCTGGTCGTTTCGAAGAACCGACGGGACCATGCAAAAAATTGCAATGTGTTGGTAACAAAGGATCCTAAGCAACGATGGAATCACGTTTAGTCAGTTTTTCGAAATAACCACCTTAAGATAACACGTCATATGTATATAGAAACCCTTTTAACAATAAGGGTTAGAGTATAACCATTACAATATATTATGGCAACAATATAAATAGCCAAAACACCAATTACACGATTTGGAATGATAAATAAGTGAACCAGTCATCTGTGACCAAAATATTATTAATAAATTATATAATAAAAACATAAATCAACAGTGGAATCATATCAATTGAGTAACAAAGATATTCAAATAACAAAGGCCACATAACTATAAATTAATAAAATACAATAAAATATTTCCTTTTGAATTTGAGGTGTATCATGTGTTATTTCAAATTGTGTATAATGTGCTCGTGGTGAAATTGTGTAAACTAAATGTGGTATAACAGGAAGAAAATATATAAAATACAAGGTACACAGAAGAAGTGATCCGTATTATACAATTATTACTAAAATTGGTTATTGATATATATGAGTATGTTTATATGTATAAAGTTTTCGGTGGACATATTAACGCCACTTTTTTCATGCCCATTTGTTAATAGGTCACAATTTCTCATTAAATCACATGATTACGTGTGAATCTCTTGCGGTTGTATATTTTCATTTCAAATTGGTAAGTTCTAGATAATCGATCGTGGTACAGACCACATTCTGAGTATCTCAAGAATACTTCCGAAACCTATATGTATTCAGATAACGATACATCTCGTATTATATATGTATCTATTCTAATATAATACTCTTTATATATCTCTGGCTAACATTTATCGAGGATATAAGATGAAAATGGGGTAAAATAATCGACTCGGCAATAAAACATCGCTCACACGCCGTGGCATAAGAACATTAAATTTGGATTGAGTTTTCATATTAATTTTTGGCTGGATACAACTATTATTTAATCAGCAATAATCACTTTAGTATGACAAATAGTACGTTAGTTCCGAGAGATTTTCAGTAAACCGGCGCTATCTTTTGTAGTTTTGTTCATAGTCCAATCCTCGACGTGGTTGTTAAAAAGCAGATAGAATGCAATCAATATTAAAATTTTGCGAAATTAATAAGCACACACGAGAACGCACAAAGTGACTTTGGGGATTTCTCTAATTAATGAAGTAGATGGCGGTTCTGTTTTTCTTAAATCTAGCTGTACAGTTTTCTTCCCTTACCTAGTTAATCCTATTTAATACTAAATTAGCCTAGACTTCCCTTTCACTGTCGAGTTGTTACCCATCATATCTATCATCGAGCCAAAGTTGTAAATTTCTCGAAAGAAATAGCCCACAAAGTTTTTCATCAATCTTTCTCACTGCCATCTAGCCTAACTAAATGAATAGTTTGTACAAGGTGAGCCCGACATCATGACATTTAATTAAACCACGTGTTCGTGACGGTATTCCCTGAGAAAGTACAAAATTTGAGCGAAAGTCGCGTGGTAGGTTTTTAAAAATCGCGTTTAATGGTATTAAGGTTTTCGTTCTGATATACATATCGCAGGGCGGACAGCAATGTTTTTTGTGTGGTTTATCGATATGCTGAAATATATTGGATATATGGCTGTTAATATAAATTCTTGTTTTATTGACTTAGGTAATGCTTAAAAATTTATTTTTTTATTTCAAAAATGTGATGCATGTGTTATCTTTTGCTTAGTTTTATGTACGTGGTTTAATCTAATGCCATGATGTCGAGATCTCCCTGTATATTAAATATAATTAACCTAATTTATATTATATTATCTTTAAATAATCAAAAAGTAATGATAGTTTAAATAATCAAAAAATAATTTTGAAAATATAATAATTAGTAGTCAAATTAATAAATAATAATAAACTTATATAAAGAATAAAATATAAATATTAATACAGTAAAAAGTAAAAAAATTATACATTGGATAAAAAAAAAACAATAAAAAAAATACATTTAAAAAATATAAACAAATGAAATAGACATGTAATAAAAGTAATACCTAACAGTACACTATTATATAATTAGCTTAATTTTCAACCTAACTTATTACTATTTGAGCAGCACGACATTATAAAATGAAACCACAAAAATATGCATTGTTGGAAATATAAATGAAATAGAAGTGAATAAATTAATAGAACCTTTCGCACTTGTGCCTTCTTACACCAGATGTTTCTTTATCTTCTTGTTGTTACCCATTCATTACATTGGCAAGGCAAATAGCCCGCACTGGCGCCTGATGGTAAGCGCAGTGCGATTCAAATATCGACTGGTAAGAAACAGTGACAACGATCTCTTACCAGTCGATATAATTATGCCTTTTCGTAACCGGATGTACACAGGCTGATCCCGGAACGCGAACTACTTCCGTGGCTCACTGTGTCGGGTGTTTCACCTCATGTACGGTGGTCGCTATCCGGTCGGATATGAATATCCTACCACCAGCGGTTTGGGCTTCGGCAATCTCACTCACCGAACTAAAAGCAACAGAATTGCTTACCGTTGGTTTTCTGTGAGACAGTGGTACCGCCCCGGTCGAGCCGGCCCATTCATGCTGCAATCATCATTGATTACAGCGTGGCTCTCCCACTTAAATAAATCAAGAAGTTATGCAACCAACGAATCAAAAAAGTACTTGTAAAATATATAAAAAACAATGCATGAAACATCTTAATCTAATTACTATTTTATATACTTATCCCTATATAAAATATAATTATTATAGAGTAAATGAATGTTAAGTTTAAATAAATGAAGAAAAGATAGCATACTTGGAACTAATGATATAATTAAAAATATAGAAACTATGCTAAAAGAATAAAGATAATAACAAAAGAAAAATCCATATCAGAAATTTCCCATCCTTCTTACGCCATCTAAGCCCAGAACAAATATTTGTGGATGACACAAATATTTGTTGTCAAAAAAATAAACAATTATGAAATACAAGTGAATAGTATAATAACAAAATAATAAATTATATAGAATATTGCTCGCATCCATTCGCTACCCGCCACCTTTTCAAGCCATCGGTCCATCGTGCTGCAGGATATCCTACACTATGTTTGCCTAAACGCGGTCTCCACTCCAACACTTGTCTGCTCCGACCGTCCGTCCAACGGCAGACATGGCCGGCCCATTGCCACTTCATCGTGCTAAATTTGCGGGTGCGACTTCATTTAGAATTCTGTCCATCAGAGAAACTCCAAGCATTACCCGCTCCATGGCACGCTGAGTGACTTTACACTTGTGGGCCAGACCCTAGTGAGCGTCCACGTTTCGGTTCCGGATGTCATGACTGGTAGAACGCACTGCATTAAGAGACTGAGTAATCGACGACTTGAAATTGTGACGTAGCTTCAGATATGCCACCCGGCCTAATCATTTATTAATATAACCCTATTTTGTTAATCTTAAAATTTATCTTATACTTTAGAGATTAAATATTATATCTAAATAAATAAACATTTAAAAATTAACTGGCAAATAAAATAACGTTTAAACGGGAATTTAAATTAATCATTACCAAAATTAAATATTATGATATTGTGAATAAAATTATTATAGGAGACACAATGAAAATCAATCATAATTGAATATCTATAAGTTGGAAAAGTATAATATGCAAACCATACCTATGTAAATCTTTTTTTTTAAAATCTTTTTTATTAGGGTTACGGCAAAGTGACTGCAATGGTCGCTGTAATCTTTCTTACCAAAATTGTTATTTTATGATATTTTTAATTGATGGCTAATTATGTAGGAAGTACTATGACCTCTTTTCATTTTACCGTCTACAAGTGGGTGGCAATCATCTATCTATGGTTTGAATATTATTAACACATTTTCGCAACACTAGTTAAATTTACTTTTAATACGAATGGCAGTGTTACCCTAAAATTACCTTAAAATTATTACATGATTCATTTACAAGACAATTAGACACATTTGTCGTCACTCTTTCTTACCTATCCAGGACCCACTATCAACCCACAGTAAAGGTGAAAATAGTACATCACGCCAGCAGAAGGCGGCGGAGCGGCCCTGGTCCTACCTAAGTTTCTTATACCTGAAATTATCTCCTAACTTGCCTATCCAGGACCCACTATCAACCCACAGTAAAGGTGAAATAGTACATCACGCCAGCAGAAGGCGGCGGAGCGGTCCTGGTACTACTGGTACTTAACTTTATTTAGTAAGAGTACTCGAGTCTTTGCAGACCTCATTAAGAAATAATAATAACCAAATATTAGTCATAACTTAGCCTAGGCATTATTTCTACAATAACAAAAAAAAGAAATCATAATAAAGTAATACTAAACTTAAGACACGGGAGAAATAAAGTAAAAACTGATGAATTGGTACATGGGTAATAAAACTATGGTAACTACTATACATCACTTTGAGAAAGTTATGAAAACACCAGAATATTATGAAATGTCTGGTGGAATCTTTCCTGAAGTAAATTGCCTTCCCGCTCAATGATCTGCACTTTGCCCGATCTTCGGCATTTTTAATATTATCATAGTCTTTTTCTGGTGATACTCAACTTTCTGACAGTATCTGTATGTAAATTAAAATAACATAGAATACAAACTGCCTAAACATAAAAAAATGGATAAAAGAAAAATAAAGCAACTTAAAAAAAAACGGGGATTTTTTTTACATTTTGGTTTCTTTTTTTATAAAACTAAATACAGCCAGGTCCTATTTTAAAAGTTCATCTGGATATCACTATAATGTTAACAGCTTTATCTGGATGAATATTGAAGACGAGATCTGGCTGTGTAAAAACGTATATGTATAGTTAATCCGAACATATAGGTTACGTTATCTAGATGTACTATTACAACACCATCACGACAAGCAGTTCTAATGGGCAAAACATGACGCATTGAAATGGAAATCATGTTTTGCTAACATCATACTGCATCGCGATTGGTAAAGTAAATATTGTATACTAGATTATAGGGCCTATAACGACGGAAGACCTTGTTGTAGTGATCATGTTGGTAAGTTGTTCGGCTCGTACTCGCGATCGATTATCTGTCTCGGCAACTCGACTGGATAGACAAGAGATTTTGAATTTCATCGTTAGAAAAGAATTGTGACCAACGTGAAAAAAATAAATTCCTTTTTAAAATACTTATTTGGGAATCGGAAAATGTTAAAATAATGGTGTGCGTAATAGTCACTTAACAACGAACGGGGCAAAACTTATATAAAAATAAATTTAACTAATCATATCTTAAAAACTACTCTTGAAAGCAAGAACAAGGCAATAGATTTATAAAATATTGATTTATATTATACTTACAGTATATCCAAACTATTTCATCATTTCAACGGGTGGAAAGTATAATATTATTAATTAAATATAGTATAAATTGTATTCAAAGTTTATTTGATATGTCCTAGGATGTTTTAAAATTTTGATCTTGAATAGATAAATATAATCTGAAATTTGGCTTTCATGTCTAATGTAATGTGTAAATAATATTTGGTAGATCGTTTCAAACTGTTTTTCAATTTCAATGTAATTTTGTAAGAAGAACAGTGTAAGAATGTTAGGAAAAGAGTAGTAGGTAGTATAATTATGTAGTTTTTGGGAGATATTTTTTGTATACATAAAAAAAAATGTGTGCCATGACCTGTGCGTGTTGGATACACAAATTTATTGGTTGTATCAATGTAGATGTTTCATTTTAAATGATTTATGATAGTTTAATTCGGCTGTTCAGAAACGGTCAACCACCGGGCTGCTAATCACACATTCCTAATTTCTAATAAGTTTCAGTCAAATGTGGTTCCGTATAAACACGAAATAAAATATAAGGATAAACAATAATATATACGTGACCGGAAAACAGTGATACCCAACATTATAAACTATTCTTAATTTAGAAAACAAACAAAACAGTCAATAACAATGAATGGGCCAGAACTACTAAAGTTTCACAATATATGAGTCAACTATCGGATAGGCTATACAAATCATGCCGAGTTGGTAGTATTTCATTTGGTACGTAGATACCAAAAATTTTCTTGAGTAATTCGCGTCACAGCTGCACATGTGCTTCCGCTGTTGTCATTAATCTGTTAAGTGGTCCGCAGTATAATAAGTTGGTATGATAAATTATAACGTACTTGCGGATAATGTCATTCCGGTTTAAAGATGTGAATTTTTAGCAGAATTGCTCAATTTGTACGTCATAGTGATCTAAGGTGTCGTTTTGAGTTGTTATAATGCGATGACTGAGATTGTGAGACAAATGGCGTACAAATTGAGCTATGGGGCCCAGTGATTAGTTGTTTAGTCGTCCCAGTTGCCATACGCCGCGTCGGGGTAGGCCCAGGGAGGACGGCTGGAGGTGTGCGAAGTGGTGCTGTTTGTCTTTGTATTGTACCTGAAATGCACGTTGCTCTTGTTGATATAAGATCGTTTGTTGATTCTACTGCTCCTTTGGTGGCCAAAATCTACACAATACTGGCTGTATTCTTAGAGCAAGTCAGAGGGAAAATTAATTTTGTATTCGTTACAAAATATTCATTAATAATGACAACAATGATACCTGTAAGGTATGTAATTTTATACAAGTAAATAAATCTAAATAACTTCAGACAACTACCTAACCTCTGTCACAACAAATATATCATCTATATTAACGGTAAAAGATTGAGAATATCTTTAAAAAGCTTTCAAAGCTTTCTAGTCTGCACACTTGGACCAAAAAAGTAAAAATAATAAATTATTATTTTTTATTGTTGAATTGTTATAGTTCTGAATAAACATAGATGTAATACACAAGGCCTATGTAAACAACGGCTGTCTTAAGCTGATGACCATGATGATATTTCCTAATGGTTAATGATGAAAAATTTGTGTGGACTTACCGTGTCTCCACCTGCTTGTAGGTGGTGCCGGAGGAAGTCATGGGTCCGCGGCTAGTAGACTGTGCGGGCTCCAGTTCAGTGACATGCCAGTTGAGAATCGGGTCAGCATAACGGGATCTAAAATATTTAATTCCAATCAATAATTCGATCCATTAGCAACAATAATGATCGGGCCAAGCAAGCAAAACTTTTTCAACATTCTTTATTCTTATTCCGTGACATTTTTAAAGCAAAAACAGTAAGCGCGTGAATTGACTATTGAGTATCTAAATTATGATTATTAGATTTCCAACAGCTACACAAGACTTGATGGAGTGTTGAAAATGATTTGGTATACTGATAAGAGGGCTTATTACAGGGACAGTAGCCATGAAGTGGGGGATATTGGTATTGTACTACTATGAATTACTATGATTTAGGTTGCTGAAATTCAACAAGAGAATACTTACTGCTCAAAGTTGCTGTAGAATGAGTTGTCACCGTCGCCTTCGAAGATGTTACGGTCTCCTACCACCCTGGACTGGTTCGGCGATGCCGGGGGAATGGTGGTGCGGTCCAAGGGGTTGGGGGGAGGAGGCGAGACGGCAATGGGCAATGGTGGGTTGGTTTCCAAGGTCGAGTTCTTGATTCCGTATTTGAAGTACAAGACGAGACCTGAAATCGATGTTTGGAAGTAATAATTATACCAGTATAAATTGGCCTTAAGCCTTCACAATTTCTAAATGGAATTTGAATGACTAGAAATTAGTAAGCATAGTTCAATCTTAGTTCATCATTTAAGAACATAGGGTTAAAAGCTGCATCTGTCAAATTCGTATTTTGGAAGTAGAATTCCTTACTATAATTTTAATTTTTAAAATTACATAAAGAAATATTCGTAATGTAAGTATACAATTTGTACGTTAATTCCCAGCCTCTCTTATCTAAGACAACACAATAAGTGTTAAATTCACTTACAATCCAAATAAAATACCCTATATATTTATTCTTACCGATGGTCATCCAGATGGTGAAACGCACGAGAGTAAGAATCGACAGGTTCAAGGTCAGATAGATGTTCACCATTATGGCTATTGTTGGCACGAACGGCAGGCATGGAGTGGCGTAAATCAGCGCGACGCTAAAAGAGGTGAGTTTATTAAATACATAGAGCTGGAAGACTCTTTTCATGGAAGGGGAACACTGATTATGGCTCTGGTCCCACCAGGTAATCTAAGACGGTAAGCCAAGGACAGTGGCTCTCCATCCCGGTGAGCAAATAAACGGTTTCACCAACACCAACAACAAGAGTTGTGTTCTAAGAATGATTTTTTGGCTGGCCGGAGTTGATATACCTGTTGAGAGGGTGCTCTAATTACTATTCTTTGCCTTATGTAGTATGTAGTTCCAAAAAATTCAGTAGTAATCCAAAATTGACAAGATCGAAAAATATCTAGATTTGAAATTAAATTTAGTCACTTACCGGTTTTGTGGTTTCCTTGAAATTAGGAGCAGAATGATGAAGATACCAATGGCGAGCATAATCATGATGGCGGTAGTGAAGGAAGAATCGCCAGGATTACCGTAGGCAGCCAGCACGTCGAGCAGGAAGATCATGCCAAACATTATTCCCACCGCTTTGATGACGTACATCCCTGTTGTAAAATGATAATAAGTTCGTTCACTTCCTTTTTTTCTCCCCGCCAATATAGAAAGATGGACCTATTCAGTGCCTTGTAAAATTTAAATTTTAAAGTATTTGAGTATTGCTCTTTAAAGTGACAAGACAATTTGTTCTCTTAAGTTTATCACATAAAATGACTGGCTTAATGTGAACGGATTTGGCGGTAGATAAAAAAAAACTCTGTTTTTGATCTAAGTCTGGAACAATGCCGATTGTTTGGTGTAAAAGTTGAAATTGGTAAAGTATTATAATTTTTTTCTTAACATATGATCAATTAAAGTTTATCGTTTAGAAAATTAAACAAATGTCGCAGGTACTTACCGCTCTGTTCCGTAGCAGGACCGCAGTCCACCCAGGGGAACAGGCCAGGGCAAAGGTATGACATCACGTGGAGTTGCCGAGAAAGCGCGCCGAAGAACCGACCGCATAGTGTACTAGATCCACTCGAACCCCCTGGCACAGCATCTAAAGCAGTTTCATAATTAAAACAAAACACTGACAATAAATTAAAGTTCCTGGCAATGGTCCTGGCACTGAATTCAGGCAGACTTAAGACATTATCTTAATATTAAGTTTTATTGTTTTACTTTACTGTCGTTTTTCACAATTTGATATTATATTAAGACCGCATTATTATGAATGTTTCATAGTAAAATTGGCATGCCCTTATAAAAATAACCTACTTCGAAATAAAAAAAAAAACAACTTTTCCCACAATCAATTACATCATAATACGAGTCAAAACTTTATCACACAGAAACGGTTGCTATCACCTTTAAAATATTATAAAAAATCCAACCATGCTTTGTTTTGTCCTTCTTTCTATAGCAAAACTGATCGAATAGGTTTATTAGTTTAAATGTTTCATAGGCACAGTTATTTTCGCATTAGTATTTTCGAGTATAATACTAACAAAATTATAACAACAGTGTCCATAAGCACATAAAGGTTGCAGCTATGAAATGATGCAAAAGAGGTGCACAAATAACCTTTTATTTCTAAACTCCATCTGTAAAGCGTAGTATTAGATTTACAAAGCAATTCCATTTAGAAAAGCTTTTATCGAACATGGACATTGGAAGTCCTAAAATAGAATACTCGACAGACAAAATAAAATAATTCAGAGAGTGATTCCGCTTCACTCTTTAATGGTATCTAACACTGCATAATGCTTTGAATATTTTATCGTATTGTAACGATTTTAGCCGTTGGCGAAGTACAGTGAATTCTAATTGGAATTCAACTTATCGACCTAGTTTAAATCTTTAGTCGCCTTTTTCAATGTAAATCAATCTGCATTACTCGCTAATCAATATTATTTTTAAAATTGAACAAATTAATAAATTAAATTAATATAATCCGCTATTTCTAAAGTAGTACCCGAAGAAATAGTCAAATTCAGATGCACCAACACTTGCTAAAATGATGAATAGAAAATAGAACGTTTAGAAGAAATCAATAATAAGACAATGCATGAAATATACTAAGGAAACACCGAATGCGAAAAATAATTTGATCTCACGCAGAATTAATCTTATTGATAATATAATTGTTTCTACCTGCCTATGAAATGTCGTTTCCTCATTTTATCGTCACAAAGAATCACAGCAAAATTAAAACAATACTCACTGTAGAATTTGCCCTCATTGTGAGAGTTCATGAGGAAAGTGTCATCCCGTCCAAATTCCTCGCTGTCATCCCCAGGAAGAGTGTCGTCAGAGTCAGGGGAGCTGCGAAGGAATCAACTTCGAAACATATTTCGGAACACAAAAAAATAGAATAAAACGGCCGGCCTTTCGCTTGTGCATGTCGGCTTGGCATCGCACAGCGGGCGCCAGCGTTGTTCACTCATATTGTTACCTTCTGGTGACGCGGCGGACCATCACACGCTGTCCAGCCGGCATCATCTGAGCCTGGGATTGCCCCTGAAACAAATCAAATTGGTTCAACCCTAATATTCGACATACGAGCATTTTACCACTCATTCACTTAGTTGTATGCACAGTGTATTCCAAAGATACCCTGATATCTGAGAAAACTCATTCGGAATTATCATTTAGAAAATCGGATTTATAATAATAAGTTTTGCAATAAAAATACTTTGACTATTTAAATCTTATTCATTAGAAAATAGTCAACGATCATTTTAAAGAGGAAGGCAAATATCGAATGGAATCTTGAGAGGTCTTAGGGTTTTCTCAAGTAGTGAAGCATAGTAACCAACACCATGTCAGCGTGCTTAAGACTTAACTCCTCTCAACTGTTAAGAGGCTCGTGCTCAGTGGTGGAACGCAAATACATGGATTTTTCATACATCTTATAGATACATTTAATATTTCTAGAAATATCCTTGTATGTAGGGTACCTAAAGGTAAAAACATCTAAAACTGATGACCTTTAACAAATCATTTGAGAGCACCATTTGGAATAAATATTCTTTTAGTATTGAAATCTTATTCAGATCCTCGCAGTTATTGGTTCCCGACAACCGTTGTAAATCAGTGTTTCAAGTATTCGTTAAAGTTGATCGCAGCTGGGTAGGTTCATAGCTTTGCAATTTAAATTTCTGGAGCGAAGTACGCAACTCTCGGTACATTAGTATACTTTGACTCAGGGATATATTGAGTTGTTTTGACAGCTTAAGCAGCTGGCTGGGACCGAGGGGTCTCGACATAGACAAATATTATTGTAAGTTGCAAATATTATGTGAGTCCGTATTATCAAAACTGAGTCTTTCGTTATTTATGATAAAATTAACAAGGCAAGTCACATCATATTTAGTGTGGCCCCGTCACTGTTAGTTCTAGTGGAGGGAAATTAAATTCTTAACGTATTGCTTTGACCTCCTAAATACTAAAGTGTTACGTCAGTAGTGACATTGTTCATGTAAATGATGTGTTCCGAATAACATTGATTTGTGATTTGGCTATTCTTCTTTATTTATATCATTTAATATTCGAAACATAAACGAAATTTTATCGGAAAATAGCATTTCTTTTGTTTGGTTCGCCATGGGGTGAAGCTGTAATTACTAGGAAATAGCCTCGTTTATAAAGACCTTCTAGCCGCCCTTGGTACATTCTATGTAATAAGGTTCAATAACAAATTCTGTTGATTGGTCTAGTTGGAAAGGAGAACAATTATGTTTCACTCTACCATATTCGGCCGTGACATTATTGATTTGAGTTGTAGCATCGATACATAATATGTCTTTCTCAGAATTAATGACGGTTCTACAATTATAGGTTGTAGTATTAAACGAATCTATAACTAGAACTTAATCGACGTGTCATCTATCAGACTAACATTGTCAAGAATAATGTATTTAAAGATTAACTTAACTAATCGGAAAAAAATACTGAAATCTGCCAAGCTATGATCAAAAAGTCAGGTTTCCCGCTAACGAATTTACCCTTGACTATAATACCAAACATCTAGTCACATCCTAGTCATAATTTATTGGCTTGTCGCTGAATAATTAGATATTAGCATATTTAGGTACGTATTTGCTTAACAGAAAATGGAACCTTAATGAAAGTGGAGAAATTAAATTATAACTTCTAATTTTCTGAAGCAAAGAAAGTATTATGACGTACTTTCCCGAAAGTTTAAAATTTAAATTTATTAAGTCTCTATTATTTAAGTAAGACTTTATCTTTTTCTAGGCGTGAAAGTAAATACGTCTTATTTCCAATCTATTTTAAATGCAGAAATGTGACATTTATAATCACCACATTAATGAATATTCAAGTCCACTATATTTTCCGACACACAATAATCCACAGACCGCTCAATTCCTGTGGATAATTAGTGAGGGCTGACGCTAAAAGGGTGGGCGGTCTGGTGTGGGGTTCATCGGTAATGTGGGTGCAATCCAACCCAGGTCCGAAACAGATTTGCGTACATTAGCTCGACCCCCAAAATTTTATAGATTTCCTTCAAATTCAAAATGTTTTATTAATTTGATAAAAGTAAATTAAAAATATTTTATAATTCGATAAAAGTAATAAGTTCACATAACAATTATTAAAAGTTAATTGTTTTGTTAAAAAAATACCTACTTCAGTGATCTGTTACTTCGCGGGATGATTGCGTTATCTAAGCAACATTATAAAGAATAATTCGTCCCGTTTGGTTGCTCAATCTCTTTCGCAATTTTGCTTCCCCGTTAAAGTCGTGACTAAGTCAATTACTATTAATTAGGATTGAGAATAGTTCGCACAGAATGACAAAAAAGTGCCGTGCTTGTCGTGGACTTATGTGATTCTATAATGTATTCAAACCGCAGCGAAATCAATCAAAACTGCATTTCCGATTACAGCGCAGAAAACAAACTATTAGGGTACATTATGCCTTATCATCATCGTCATCAGCCCAAATATGTCCCACTGCTGGGCACGGGCCTCCTCTACAACTGAGACGGTTTAGGCCTTAGTCTGGCGGACCACACACCTAAGAAATTATGCCTTATACTCAGACATAAATGTACAGATAAGTTAATACTAAAGCACCACGTAGATGTAGCAACCTTAAAAAAACAAAAACAAAAATTTTTATATTTTTTAAAATCTAAAACTTGTAATTGACTTATGATCTGGAAATAATGAACTCAAACTTCCTCTTATATGATTAGATCTCCTGATGAAAACCACATGAAAATCAGTTCAGTAGTTTATCGAGAACAGGTGGAAAGTCATCACATGAAGTTACCTATTTGTTCGATCATATAACGTAGTGATGAAAATCTCCGTTATGAATTTAGTTAAACCGTATTTTTTATCACTCGATATTTTTAAACTAACATGAATAAACTTCAAAGATAATATCGTCAACTTGTTTAAGAAATTTAGGCGGACACATAGTCTGATGTATGTACATCAACATTATTTTTAGTGTACATACAGCGCAGCCATTGTTTTGAGTAGGGTAGAGCGGGGCTAGTTGAGCATAGGGGTAAGTTGGGCAATTAAAATATCTCCGAAACTATACATCAAACGCTAGCACGTCAAATGAGGGAAACGAGGGGGCGCGGGAGGGGAAATGATCACGCCACCGCTAGTGGCGAATTGACGAACGAGTAAAGTACACTCGCGTTTTGTTTATTTTGCGACCAAAAAGTAAAAAAATCGTTGCTGTGTATATTTTGTCTGTACGACTCAAATGTTATCCATTTTAAATCAGGTAAGTGTTAAAAGTTCATTAATTTGATGTATTTTTGATATCTAATGAGGATTTTGTTTGATCTAATACAGTTTTTTTATAACCTCACTTTTAATTCAAATATTCGGGTTGGGGAATGTTGAGCAACTGTTTCATTTGCATCAATTGCAATTCCGATGACGATGATGATTAGTTTTAGTCACTATTAATAATAATTCCTGTCACTATTAATAATAATTCCTGTGTAAAAGTTCCTAAAAAAAGTCTGATTTTAAGTGGAAAGGCTGAATCTAATCCAAAAATTAATCTAATAATATGTTGCGGTTTTGTTGATTCTATTTTTATGTTAAAAATATCTTCAAAAGAATTTTAAGTTTTGTTTCACTAAGATATTTAGTTTAGAGATTAATAAATAAACAGTTGATTATCAAATACAATTGTTATTTCTTTTTTAGAAACCTTGGTTAGACTAGAATTTCTAACTGCTCAATGTACCCCATACCCTTGCTCTACTTACCCCACCCATGGGGCACGTTGAGCATATCTGACTTTTTGCACTTAAACGGGAGTAACTTTTAAATGCTATATTTTGATAATAAATTACTATGAAGACTTTAAGAAGGAATAAATTACTTACCTATAAGTACAAATTACCAGCAATTTGGACCTATCTTTAAGGAGCAATGAACGATCAAGTAAAAAATTGCTCAACTAGCCCCGCCCTACCCTATAGTAAAGAATACCTCCTATTTTCACAAACTCACTTATGTATCCCTGAACTTTTCTAAAGAAAATTATTCGCGTCATTACATTCTTAGCGCCACCTGACTCAGCACGTACTTATGCTGAATGACCAAGCAGTCAAAAAATATTATGTTATTATATTTTGTTTATTTGTATGCATATGCATTATTTGTAACAGAATAGTTTTGTATTCTGAATTCGTGCCTGAATGTACCTAGCACTGTCGGATCGGATGCGACTCACTCATGCAAGCTATCGACTCGACGGTGTCACATAGGATTAAAACTATTTGCGCAGCTCCAACTCGGTTCGACTATGGATCAATGATTGCACACCGGCGCAATTTAAATCGAATGGAAAATTTCCAACGCCTTGTTTGAAGTTTATATTCAGACGTGTCCGCATTGAGGCTGTTGAATTAATCGATACCTTTTCCTATCGGAAACTTCAGCACGGATGATATGAAATAAACATTGTTGCAAGAAAATGTAAATTGGCGCTTTCAATTGAGACACCCCTGGTTCTATATACAAGTCAAATGTTATTTTGTTCATCGGAAGAAACTTCACAATTTCGCGCAGATTAAAAATATGCCACGTACTCGGCAAAAGGAAATAAGCCGCTTATTACGTCTTTGCGTGGGAGTAAAGCATGTGAAACGTGGGTGTTTAGAAATACACCACCCAATTAGCTGATATTTTATTGAAAACCGGTAAATTTATTTAATTAGAGAATTTTAATTGTACGTATAATGTAATGATATGATTTAAAAAATACATGTTAAAAAAATTCTCGCCTAAAAAAACTTAAGATTCAACAAGCTGTTTTTAGAGATTTAGAGAGATAATAGATTTTAATGTCAACATGAAACCATGCTGGGATATTGCAGGTTAGTAAAATTCAAATGAGAAGAAGTACGAACCTTTAGAAAAATATCTGAATTTTTAAAATTATTCATTGTGAATACCTACGCTCTTAAATTTCAGTTTAAAGTGAGGGCTGAAGCCGTGTCACAAAACTTCCATTGCGATTCTTTAATAACTGCGCTACAATCTACTCAATACAACATACCATCAAGAAGCATATTAAAAATCTACTTCATAACCTATGCGATATTCTACTATCATTTCAATTAAACGTGTATGAGTTAAGAAAGAGGTTTCAATATGGCGTCTCCGTCTTCCTATAAGAAACTATAAAGTTTTTCTAAAGCTTTTACGCGCATGTCTGGCGGGTGGCAAGCCTAATCTGAAATTTTAGAAATTGCAGAAAATCAATAGTTATTTGCCGGTTTAATCCGTTAATTTTTGTAAAATGCAGCGTTCAACGATGTAAAACCAGAACGAGATGATGAAACATCACTAATTATATCTATTAGTGGATACAGGTGTAAAGCGCATGTGCAACGCGCATGCCCTAAGCACTCAACGGGGACAAAGGCTTTAACATATTATTTATAATATAAATCGCAATATTTAAAAGATTACAATAAAATCACGCTAAAAACAAATAATTAATAATACCGAAAAATATCAAGTCCAAGAAACTGAATAGATGTAGCTACATAATTGGTATCGAATATGAAACGCACCGATAGTCATGTTTCATTTGAATCACGGAGGCCATCGGTCATTTTGAGATACACCGGACGCCATTTTGTATGCAACTATCACGCCCCTACATGACGCAATTTTAAAACATTATCACGATGTTACTATATTTTCATACGAATATTCAAGAGACAAAAGTTTTAGATTTTTTAGTTGCTGTAGCAACCCTGAGGCACGAAAAAAGATAGTTTAAGAAAACTGCCGCTCGAATGTATAGAATAAAAGTACATTTTAAATCACAACAAACACGTAACAGACAACAGAGCTGTAAGTAACATACCTAAATAAAGCGCGAGCAATAATAACAAAATGACAATGGTGAAAAAAGTTGTTTGTCCCCCAGCACTATGCCATCAGGAGAAAGCTGGAAAATCCTATAGTTAGACACTTACCGCGAAGGTTGTCTCGCGAACGCCAGTAGCAGTGCCTTCGGGGTCCACTGGGGTCCTCAGGCTCTGGGGCAGCAGCTCTATCAGGTTGGTGGAGTGGGGCTGGTAGCGAAGAACAAGGACGCACGTCGATACCAGGGTGTACGCCAGCAGGGTTCCTGTAAAAGAAAACATTTTAGTATCAAATAATAATAAAATATTCCCCTAAGAAAAATATTGTGAATGAGCTGCAATAAGCCCGGACGAAGATGCTACAGGTGGCTGTAGGTGGTGTGGGAGGGTGGTTCGTCGGTTTCAACCCTGCCATCCTCACCAAAATAATCACATCTATCTTTTTCCTACATGAACGGATTTAAAAAGTCAAAATATAATGAAATAATATAATAAAAAAAGATAGTTGGGAGGTAACACAAAGAAAATCTTACCTTAACATCTCCAAGTGCCAGGGGGTTCGGCGGAGCGGCGCGGATTATTCGTTGGGTGCGTGATATGTTCACCACATTCTCAGATGTTAACTTTTAGCTCCAGAATTATTTTTTTTAATAAATTCTGGAGGCGCTGCGCGTATGTCCGCACCCAACGAATATCCGCGCCGCTCTGCTAAGGGCCGGTAGCTCGGTGCGAGCTAAAGCCCGGGCTAGCGAGCAGTGCGCAAATGCTGTGCGCGGGAAAGGGATGCAACATACGATTTGCCCTTTGCATCTGTCTTCTTTCAGAGCAAACAGCCACCTAGGTCCGGAGCGAGCCCAGGCAGAGCTGTTGCCTTGCAAAATCAATGAGATTTAAAGTTCAATGAGTAATATTATCATTACTTGTTTAAACATGGCGTCGGTTTTATAACGGACTCGCGCGGACCACAGAACGCATATAGATTGAATTGAATAAATAATCGAATTGTACAAAATTACACAAATTGCATAGACCGTGTATTCCTAAATAGTATGTTTTTAAATCGTTACATTTAAAATCTCTTTTGGGCTTCTAACTTTACGTGAAACGTTTCCTTATCTTAAACTTTTAATGAAAGTTGTAACAGCTAAATAAAATTTCGTAATTGCTTAAAGTTATTCGGTATACTTCTTAATAAATTCAGCCATTAGCTAGCAGGGTAATTAATATGTAACTAGGACAAAAGAGCCAACATTGAGTAAGCCGTTTTGTGAAGTTAAACGTCCTAAAAGTTTGTGGGACTATCTTTGCCCCGCATTGTCTCCGTAATACGTTAATGGCGCCCAACATTCCGAAGACGAGACATAACAAAACTTTCGGGGTTTGTAGGTATATACAGTTATAAGTTTTTCAGGCACATTCATGTTTGAAACAGTGGATTTTTATCTGAATGAACTGCTAATGGTCTTTGGCAATGGTGCGCTGCGTGCGTTCGGGAGGTCAGCTGGATTCGTCTATCGGGAAGTCATACTGGTTTTTCGGTAATTAACCCTCATTAGAAGTCTAGAAATGTACTTGGTAAACGGCAATAAACATGACATTACGTTAGGCATAATAACAGGCGAATCGTTGGTGTAAAAATATACACATGCCTCCCCTATGGCTACATCTTTTGAATATGACCCTTACTTTATAAGAATAATACCTAGCTTTGAACTTACGTGTTAGACTTGTTACAACATTAAATTACAAATTATTCAAAAATATTGATTTATTTGTAACATAATCGACATGTAGGGAAGTTTGACACTTGGTTTAAATATCATTTAGCATGAAAAACAATACCCCTATTTTTTGTAATTAAACGGCAAAGCACTGATATATTAAGGCAATCAATTAACTCCATTGTTCTCAATATCAGTAGGTAGTATCAAATATATATGTACAAAAAGTAACGCAGAAGTAAAATGTGGTGTCTGTAGCTAATGTAATTTTAAATAAACTTTGTCAAACGCGTTGAGCGTCGTGCGGCGTTGACAAAGTTACAGGAGTTGATTGAATTTCTGAGGTGCTTCTCCGTCTAGACGTCTTATTAGGCTGCACCGGTAATCTCTCATTGGAAGCGGTAGGAGTACAATAAAAAATAATATTTAAATATTTATTTATCCTTACACATTTTAAAACAAAATCTCCCGCCGCGTCTCGCTGTCTGTCGCGATAATCTCAAAAACCACTCAAGTATTTTCCGCCAGTTTAATCAATTAATAGATATCAATATAAAGTCGTGATGGCCTCGAGGTTTAGGCACGCGGTCGAGAATTTCGGCGGTCGCAGGTTCAAACCCCAAGCACACACCTCTGACTTTTCGAAGTTATGTGTGTATTCACAATGAATTATCACTTGCTTTAACGGTGAAGGAAAACATTGTGATAAAACCTGCACACCTAAAAAGTTCTTAGAAATTTCTTAGGTGCCGCCATCCCGCACTAGGCCAGCGTGGTGGACTAAGGCCTAAACTCTCTCAGTTGTAGAGGAGGCCCGTGCCCAGCAGTGTGTATTTGGGCTGATGATGAATAAAGGAGACAGTTGCTTATTATAGTGTTTTCTCTACTGAGAAATTGATAGGAGGAATAATAATGGTGAAATCTGAAACGTCAAGCTCGCTAATTAAAACAACGCTAACACTAATCCAATTACGAGTAAGCTAATTGGTGTAGCATGCACTGCTGCAATTGATTTTGTACCGTTTATTTTATAAGCAATGTTTTGCAGTGTCAGTGTCGTTGTTTTTTTCTATAAGCTAGCAGCCTATCTCGGTTTTGCTCGGGTTTAACGGTGCTCTCTGGTTTTTTCCATATTATTCCATCCTCATTCACTGCCTCAACTTTATTATGTACACATCTTCCATCTTCTATATATCCATCATGTTCCTGGGAACTGTAAGTTTCTTCCTAACCACCAATTTCTGTCCATATACTTTTTACTACGTCAATCCTGTCTGCTGTCTTACCACATCCTCCACTTTACCCCGACTATAGCCATACTTCTCATGTTAATCTATAGTACATCGTTTAAGTTAGGTTTACGACTGCAAATCATGCAAAAATCTCTTCAACTGAGTGTTTACAATATTAGTGAGTATTTAAATATTCTTTTTCCTTGGCTAACACATTTTCATTTAAATAAATATTTGATTAAAAGCTTTGAGTACTCTCAAAGATTTTAACACATGGTGTGTTTTGCCGTTCATCAGCCACATCTACAGACTTTAATGTACTAATAATTTTAAAACAGGAAATCCTAATAATACTGCCCGACCCGAGAATCGAGCTTGTGTGGCGGAATCTACAAGATAGTTACCTCGCGATAGTCATATACACAGTCAATATTACAACTTTATTCTCTTTATTATAATTCAGTCAGTTTCTAAATTCGTGAAATATGTGGTTGATGTACCTAATATTACTTGCACACCTAAGAGTTCACTATTCCACTATGAGTCTTCTAACCTGTACTAAACCAGCATAATAGGCAAAGACCTAACCCATATCAATAGTAAAGGCTAAGAATATTAAGGTAAGGAATAGTATGTTTAAACAATGATAGTGTGCAGTTACTGTGTGGTTTATAAAGACGAGAATAATTCTTGTGAAATAAGTTTGATTTTTAATGTTTCGTTACTGGTACGACAAAGTGCTGGCCAAAACGTGATTCAAGTGGCGAAATACTCCCACTTCGATGACTAAATAACTCATTTCTCAGAACAGAAACGTGTTTCACAATCTTCTTTATAACTTCAGCTCAGACAGGGCTTCCTTCGCTTAAAAATCGGTAGTGACGTCGGTGTGCCGAAACCAGAATTAATAATAAACGTGATGAAATAATAGGATTTCACATGTTATTATTGATTTAAAAAAAAATAGGTTTTCATACATAGTACATCATCAGGTAGTACCGAAGTGCTTTGTAGAATTTAATAAAATAATTCATCCCTATCCCTTACCGAAATTTTTGATTATCTTAATTACATACTATTTTCTTTGGGGGAGGCCTAAGTCCAGCAGTGGACGTGTTTTGGCAGATGATTATATTGATCATGATGATGAATTCCTATTAAACATTTGCGCATTTTATACTCTTTTTACCATAATTTCAGTGTATTTCACGCTCTTTCACTTAGGCAAATATTATTTGCATTTCAAAGTCTTACACCTTATGTATTGTTAAACCTGAAATTTAATTCTAAATGTAGTTTTTGGTCTAAGAGTTTGCAGGTTTCCACACGATGTTTTCCTTCACTGTTAATGCACGAGATTTTTTTAATTAAAATTATGGCTTCCTGCGCTTTGATATGAAATGTGGACTAGTCAGCTCGCTGTTCATATGGCTTGCAATAGATGAGGTCAAAAATCAAATGCAATATTTTTATTACGTTGTAGAGGTTTTTCTATAAAAAAAACTGACAAAATAACTTCAGACATTAAAAGTAATCTGCAAATACTATACTCAAAAAATGACATTTTTAATTATTTTGAATGTATTTCTAAATTCATACATACTCATACATGCGTTAATGGAAGCCCCAAACCTGCCTAAAAAAATTGCGATTAACATTTAAGCTTTAAATATTTATTTAACAAAAGCAATTTGACAGGTAAATGAGAATAAACTGGCCCCACAATAAACAATTATAAATTAGAGACCTTATCTATTCTTTATTTAGGAAGGCTAAACAATAGACAGTTCTTTTCTACCGGATTGTTTCCAAAGTTGACTTTTTAGTTACACAAATTTAAACGAAAATTAATAATCATGACTGATTACCTACATTAAAGAATTTGGAAGATTGATGATAAACGCACTAATTCAGGAAGTACACCTTACTTAATTGTCAATAATAAGAAAATCAAAATCCCAGTAAAGCCCAGAATAGATTGGTCCTAGCATTGTATAGGTAGGTATACACATTGTATAACCCTACAATATAACACTATATATTCCTCAGAAAAAAAAATTGTTCTTGTTTGTGCCATATAAATTGCATTTGCATGCATTTTTTACAATTATATTGAATAATGTTACGTTAGCGCCATCTATTGATAAAATGGGTGAAACGCTACGCCTACTAGTGGTTTGGTTTGTCCAACAGTGAGTTTAGATAGTTCCGAGGCACGAAAAAAAAATGAAAAAAAAAACAAAAAAGAATGGTGATCAGTCACTTTTTTATTAATTAACTAGCAACTAGGTACATAATATTTATTCTATGAAATGAATTTCTAGCATCGTTAAACTCATTTATTTCTTTGAACTTCTTCTCGGGACTGCTATAAGTCAGAATTAATTAAATTCCCGTATTTATTTCAAATTCAAATATGATTATTTCCAAACATTTTGTCTGTGTACACACATAAATTTTTCTGGAGCACGTTTTGTTCATCGTCTTTGTTGTCTAATCACAGAATAGGTTTTTATTTTCCATCAGATTCTATAGTGTTCTAGCAAAAAATATAAAAATATTCTATGTAAGTAAGTATATATATTTTCTTTCATTCTCTTTTATTTTATTTTACTTATTAAATTACTGATGTACTACGCAATATTTAACTTTTTTACAAACATAAACTACAATGAAGTAGAAAAATCTTCATTTCACATTTTCCAGGATTTCCAATATTAATATTTTATTTCCATAAATTATACCAAATAATAAAATAGTGACATCTATCGACAGCTGACCGAACTAATTCTCCATAGTTCTAACCAATTTCGCGTCGGGAATAGTAACTTCAGTTCTGGTAATTAAATACCAGGTGTCAATTACCTTCTTGTGGTTTTACATTACTTATCGAATTATATTAAACCACGAGGGAATATATTTAGTTCACGGCAAATTAAGTTGGAGTCTTTAGCGTTATGCTCAACAGACAAGTGATTCCTCACATAAATCACAGATGGCGTTTATTAATACTTCGATAGAAGTTTCGCATTAAAATTGATATTCCCGCAGTATAGGAATTACCTAGTTTCCTCCTCTGAAAGTTATCTGAGAATGTATAAAATAAAGAGTTCATTAATGTTTTAGTGGCATTAACATTTTGTGATGGGCATTAAAAATAGTTTAGACAGGACTTCTTTTTAAAGTAATGAGTCAACACGGTATGCCTGGGTTCCAATACCAGGTGTCACAAATTTGACTTTAAAAATGAGGTGAAACGAAAGGCCGTGGGTTCGATCCCTGCACTGAAAAAAATATTTGTATGATCCAAAAATATTCGTTTCGGTTCTGAGTGGCAGTAACTAAAATTACAAGAAACTGCTTAAATAAAGCATTTTATAATTTTTAATATTTATTATAATATTTAATCTTATTGCTATTATTTATTTCAGTGGTAGAAAAACACCCTAAACTTAGTTTTAATAGGACTATATCTTTAGAGTTTTAGATTTCAAGACGCTAGCATATTAAAGTTATATGGACTTTATATTTTCAAATGGTTATTAAGAGCACAATTTTTTATAGCGACTGATAATGTACATTATGTAGAACATTGGTGTACGGAAAACGAAAATTTCTCGTCGCTCCGGCCGGCCATGTAAAATAGATTGGTAATTTGCCCATTAGTGTTCAGTAACTTGAAAATAATCGTGCCGTCTCGAAGCGATTTTGCTCGCTGCATGGTCCGCTTGATTTACTCTAAAGTATAATGTGAAGTTTGCACTGAAATGCCTTCTAAAAAAGATGCTACTGAATAGCTCTTGCATTTTTATGACAATTGCATTATTTAACAACGACAATGATGTTTTGCGTATCGTGACGTAACACTTTCTGATTGGTGTTCGCTGTCACGTGACTTAAAGCCTATTTTTTTCGAATTTATTTTCTAAAAATATTAATAATCTTTAACTTTTATGAAAAATATACTGTTTTTTCTTATCTACGTCTCTTTATTTAGATTTAGAAACTATAAACCAAGCAATTTGTTATTTGTGGACACAAGCCTATTTTTTCCATACAATTCATGCCTAATGTTTTTGCGACTTATGTGTGCTGTGCTAGAGTTTTTGGGTTCGATTTCCTGTCGGGCTAAGTATTATTGTTTTCTTACCTCTACTTTTTTCTGTTGCCAGCGAGCCGATACCCGAATTTTTGACAGCAGGACTAATGGCGCAGTATATATTTAATAGATTCTCTACTTTATATACTACGAATTATCATCATCATCAGCCCATAATATATTATGTCCCACTGCTGGGGACGGGCCTCCTCTACAACTAAGAGGGTTCAGGCCTTAGTCAATCACGCTGGCCTAGTGCGGGTTGGCGGACTATATTACGCATATTGAAATCAATAATTTTCATAGTATTTAAGTTAACATAACTTTCATTTCATTTTGTTTGTAGTCTAAGTCAGCAGCCGCCGCTTACCACAAAATTTAGCCAATTAAAGATTCATGATTATAAAATAGGTGCTGCCGAAGGGGCGAGCTATTACTCCACCATCTTTTTGCAAGTTGCGTTTCAGTCCTGCATAAGAGAGCCTATTGCTCTTTTCCGAGCACATTTCTAATCTATATCCTCTTATTGAGAATTTCCTAATGGAAATATCTCACATACGGGGACCAAACGTGTTGATCACACGCCGCACGTTTTGTCGCGGAACCATAAAGCCAGCCAGATTTGTAAATTGGGCACTAATACGGACAGAGTTGCAGCTTCAGTAAATGCAGTACATTGGCCTCGTGTGGGCTGGTGAACTTCACATAACAAAATGGTGTGGAGAACTTGTCGGTCCCGCATAGCTATAATTAAATACACACATAAAGTCATGATTTGATAAAAATCGTGGGAAGGCGCTAGATGTAGGCCGCTTACTCGACAGAAAACTCTTGGAAGTCTTTGGAGGAGGCCTATGTCCAGCATTTGACGTCTTTGGTCTGATGATGATTATGTTTTACTCAAAGGAGTAGGTAAAGCTGTATTTCTGCACCCACATTTCGCCAGGTATGTATCGGTCCCATATAGGCGGCGAACCTTTTGCCATTTTTCGGATACATTTCATTACCTATTTCCTAATGGAAATACTCAATAACACTGCCCGACTCGGTTATCGAACCCGGGACCTCAAGATTTCACGTCACACACTTTTGCCTCTTAACCACGAGGCAGTCGAGCCAACTTTAATTAAATGTTTGCTCGTTTTGACAATAAAGTAAAGCATGACAAGGAAACTAGATTACTTGTGTTTTCTCAACAGCCCTATTAGTGCAGGAGGGTGAAATAACCCCATTTTCTGAAAAGGGTGACACAATGCAGCCGGCTAAGCGTAAGGAGTGAATAATTTATCTACACTATACTATAGACAACAGCCCATATATGTACCATTGCTGATCACAGAGCTACATCACGATGGCAAAGTTCGGGTTGGCGGATTACATAGAAATCCCTAAGAAATTTTAGGTGTGCAGGTTTCATCACGATGTTTTCCTTCATTGTGGAAGTACATGATGATTCATTATGGATATATGTACCTATAACTTCAAAATTAGAAGTTTGATTTTTTATTTGACCATTAAAAACTATTAATCAGAAGAATATAATTTTCTTGAGGTCAGTTTATTGTATCTGCCCTGACGATGACCACAGTTTGTGAATAAGACTCTGGATAATAGGAAGGAATAGAGTACACTTCTGCCTATCTCGCGGATACAATGAATGACAATCTTTTTTATCGTATGGCTTGTTTTTTAAAAGCATGTACGAAAATATATAAAAGTATGGGTAGTTTTCCAACATTCAACGTTCTTTTATCCCTCAAAACGAAGAGATGGTGAAACGTGTTTTAGACGGATTGCAAAATGATTCGGCTCAAATCGGAAGGCGGTGGTTAAAAGCATTCTATCCGTGTTTGTGGTGCTATGCATCGGGAATTATTCACCGTAGGTACATCCGCTAAAATTCTCCTGCTATCCATTTTCAGGTACAAATATATTGGAGCACGGTTTTGGATCTCTAAAATCAAAATTCGCAGCCTTTGCAAAATGTGAATCTATCCATCGGGAGCTTCGTAGTCCCGAACCCCGTTTTCGGTCTTTCTATATTTGCCCATATTCGAACCACTGCTGGGATTAGCCATGCTTTATAGTTGAGAGGGATTAGGTCTTAGTGCACTATGGTCCATTCTGGTCTTGCAGACTTAGATGTACACAGTAATTTCATGAGCCGGTTTTATTACCTATTATTTAAAAAAATCGTGATTCAAAAATGGTGTCAACTGTCAAGAAAATATTCCGAGATATGATTTTCTCACCACCCGAACTGTTCCTAACTATAAGTATTGTATGTGTATTGCATGTTGTATCCAAAACCGATTTTAGTATAATAAATAAATAAATACACCCAACAGTCACATGCATAGTCCTGACCCCACATTAAGATACGAGTCTTGTGTTGTGGGTATCAGAAACTACGAGAGACTTTTCGGTCCCACAAACACCCAGACCCGAAACAAATGTTTGTGGATCACACAAACATTTGTCACGGTGCGGGGATCGAACCCGCGGCCTCTCGTTTGGCAAGCTGGTGTCTAGCCAACTGCGCCACGGGGCTGTCAATACTAAAAACAAAAAAAATATACAGCTTACTTTCTGAAACTTTTGCTTGTTTTATACAAATATTAATCTAATTTAGCTAAATACCGAAGTAACATATTCTTATTGAGTTCTCTATATTACTTATATCAAACTTTTTTTAAAGTTGAAAGAAATTTAGGAAGTTCTATGCGTTATAGCATTATGTAGCTGACTAGCTGTTAGTAGAAAAAAAGTAAGATCGTATCATCTTTATAAATGAATACACTCGTATTGAGTTATTTTGACCTTGCACTAAGATACGACTCAATGATAAATATGCTTTGAATCTGTGAGATATGGTTTTTAACATTTATTCATTAATTCCGAGGTGTCATCGGAAAGTATTAAGTAATTTGAAGGTAAACAAACCACGGTAGCCTAACCGTCAGTAACAGAGGAGGGACGAGCCTAGCCGTACGAAGGGAAGGTAAACAGAAGAGATTGTAAAAAAAAAAGTAGACAACTATTTTTTGAAGACCTCATTCCTTATGATGACAATGTAAGCGAGCTCTTTAATATCAGACCTTATTGCAAGTACCATTACTGAGAACCCGTGAAAAAGCGACATTATAGCTGACAGTCTGCAAGGTATTAATCAAAGTTAAATTGTAATGAAGTTCAGACTTTTGGTACTAGGCAATTATCAGTTCTTATTACCAATTAATAACGAATATTTTAATACGTCGCCTATTACAATTAATAAGTGTTGCCATATTAGAGGTTTATATTGACGTTCAAGGATTTCGTGAAAGTCAAATATCGATGTCAAACTGTTTATAACCTAATAACTTTATCACTAAACGAGTAGGCAGAAGATTAATTCCATACCTACGTTGTGATGTGTTTAAAGTCACACGTTATAATAAATAAGAAAAATGATACAACATATTGAATGTTGAAATAATCTTATAAGAATAACACACTTTTCCCGACATTAGAATTCACTTTTTGATCATACGAAACCGAAAAAACTAATAAGACGGTGAAATAATATTTATTTCAAAACAAAATAAAATCTTATATTTATATTGAGCGAGTACTTGGTCACTGTAAATTTGAATGAAAAATTTAATTTTTAACTGCATAGCGAGTATTCTGGAATTTCTTGATAGTGATTTGCTAGTTGAGAAGAAAGAAGAAAAAAATACACAGTTTTTATCTATCCTGCTAAACCCAATGCCAGAAATGCCAGAAAATTGTGTGTCGTTTTATTTTTGAAGACGGAGCGATCGCTGTTTGACCTTAACGCCCACAAACATTGATAAATTTGGCCAAACTTTGGTCGTCCGACTTTGTTTTCTGAATTGATGTTTGATAGATGATATAACCATTTTAAATTGAGATCCTAGCTTTTTTCTTTCTTATATATAGCTATAAGTGATCATATTAGTTCCTGATGTAAGAGCAATGCAATCCAAATAAAGTTTCGATTGGTGAAAGACTAAAATGAAACTCTCTCTTACAAGTATATTTGACTTATTTAAGTGTAATTATAATATTATTTATGAATAAGAAAATGTCCTTAAAAATTTATGGAAGACAGCAAAAGTTTATTTTAATCATAAAGATTTCACTGCTATACTACGCAGTAGGTAAAATATAAGAAACTTAGGATCAAAAGTAGTTATTTTAATTCCGCCAGAGATCCACGCATATTATGTATATTTTTTAAAGCGATGCGATAAATCAGCGAGCTTGCAATTAAAGGGTATGCATTGGCGTTGTAAACTATCGGAGGCAGCTGTTGATTAATGCCAACGCTTCGAATAGGTATCGGCATTGGCGACAAAAACTTTGATGGTAAATCAGATAATAGCAAGTATTTTTTGTGGAATATTAAGTCGCTCTGGGGTATGTGGGGTATGACCCTTACCCCATGGTATGTGGTCGTCACCCTTAGTCCGATCCGAATTAATATCTCTTACTACTGAAGTGGTTTTTGCTGGTGTAGTGCAGTGGATCCAGCTCAAACGCAATATCTGCGCTGATGGTCGGTTGTCCCTGCCCGCCTTTTTATAAGGCCGAAGATTCCTCTCATGGGGTCTTATTCAGCAAGGAGGTTTAAGGTGCGTTCTTCTCCCCGAAATATTGTATGTTGTCTGCCTTTGAAAATAGATGGCTGAAAATTGAGTCGTTTTTGGGCGTTCAACGCTTATTCACAAAACGAGTTTGAGCAATAAACCCGCCCAAATTTTCCGTTTCGCGCTGCATAGAGGCTGAGTGTACCATTTTGCTGTATTTAATCCGATAGTGTCAAATACTGTACTATATTTCACAAATATCCGTCATACGTTATGGTGTCAACTTTACATTCCATACATATCTATGCACACACATATATAACTTCACGCCTGTATTCCCGGAGGGGATAGGCAGAGGTGCATTTCTGCACCCACATGTCGCCAAGTGTGTATCAGTCGCACGTAATAGGGGCGAACATATTGCCGTTTTTCGGGCATATTTCCAGACTCCGCGCTGCTACTGAGAATTACTTAATGGAAAAACCCAGTAATACTTTGCCCGACCCTCTAGGTTGCAACTTGCACGGCACATACATACCACAAGGCGGTCGGTTTATATTCCGTTGTTAACGTAAAGCTGCGCCAATGTTTATCGTGTGCAGCCGACCTTTTTTAGTTTTATCCAGCTTTTAACAGTGAATGCAATATCGCAGTGTTTACTTATGGCATGGATGAATGAACGGAGCGTAACATCGATCTCACTAAATGACAACAGAATCACTGAACCGTGAAAACAAGCAAGTTTGAACAACGTCCAATTTGTCCTGAAACCTTTGTAAAACGTATCCGTTTTGTACATAGTAAACATAAACGGCCGCTTGGTGCCTACTACAAACATACCAGCAAACCATGTGGAAATTATGCCACCTGCAATAAAATTGACACTATAGTGCCTAAAATAAAATATATTTTTTATTTATTTAAACTTTTTTTGATGATTATTTTACTACGTGAAGTGTTTGTAAAATATTTGTATTATTTTTCCGACAGTAAATTTTAATACACAGAATAAAATAACCAATATAATAATGAACGGAACGCATGTCATATTTTGTAAGCTGATATCTACCCATTGGGATTGGTTAAATTTCGCGGTATAATTTTAAAATTTATTTAGCAATGTGTTTCGCATTATAAATTTATTTGAAATTTAAATTTATTCCCTTTATTGCATGTTTTCATTCCGTGGCCGCGGATGTCGAGATTTTTGACTCGACCGCGCGCCTAAACCTTCAATTCTAATGCGTTCTAATGTGTACAATATTTAATGGTACAGTTATGATTTGATTTTACAAAGATATACCATGGAAGATCTATTTTGACAGATATCCTAAGCATTTAGTACTATAACTTGCATTGCGTGCTAAAAAGACTAGTAATTAAACAAAAAAATGTTTTTGAGCCTTTATAATTAGTTAATAGCACAATACCTCATATTATTTACTCCACTATTACGAAATTCAACACAAAATTTTCCCTTAAGACGATCGTGAAATTTATTATTTATTGTATAAGAAAGACTAAAAAGAGACCGTTATAGACCTTGCTAAACTTTTTACTTACTGTACGTAGTTTTATCGCCGTGTATTTAAAACAAAAATGCATTTAACCAACATAATAAACGCAATACTTGTAAAAAAGACACAGTATTTTTACTAATTATACATTCAGGATGAAAATTGTGACATCCGGAGATTGAAAGACGTAGGTGACATCGATGTGTCCATTACGCCCTAATAGTTACTTTAGCGATGATGCGAAAATACAAAAAAAAAGCGTGTAAGCCCACCATGACCGTAATACTTACGGTGATTGACACATTGACCCAAAAAAATCCTAAAAGAATTTGAAAAAAAGGCAAAAAGTCATGTCTGTTGTATGGGAGCCCTCCCTAAATATTTAATTATTCTGTTTTTTAATGTTTTTTTTTTATAGCGGCAACAGAAATACGTAACCTGTCAAAATTTCAACTGTCTATAGCTATACATATATCACGGTTCATGAGATACAGCCTGGTGACAGACAGATAGACGAAAAGCGAACTCTTTGTAATAGGGGCCCGTTTTACCCTTTGGGTACGGAACTCTTAAAATGTGTCTTAGATTTCGATCACGGTTTGTTTAACCTTTGATTCAAAAAACCGAAAAGTGCGACCACTACTAGGTTCACCGAAAATTTAAGTGTTGCTTTAAATTTAAGATCAGGAGTGTTTTTCACTCACGAGTAGAGGAAGTCAAAGAGAAACTGTTTATTCGAATGTTGAAAGCGTGCGCGTCGGTTTGTGCCGCGGCGGCCGGCATATGCGAGCATTTCTTTACAATGTAATTTTGTATTTTAAAATCATTTGGGTTTTAATTATAGCGTAGCATTTGCAAAAATGCAATAAGGTATGGTTTCATCTAGCCGCATGGCCTAGTTTTACTCTGGTATAAGGCTATTAATACTAGCTTATGTTTGTCTAAAATCTCAGGTGTGTCTAAAAGAAATTCATCCTATATTAAGAAATTAGTTCTGTGGTTTATCCGGGGTAGCGAGAGAGATGAATAATTACTACGCATTTTTAATATCACCTTAATTATTTTGTCTTTAATCAGTTAATAATAGTTGTGTTAACTAACGAGTCATAAATGGGCTTGATACATTTTCATAATTACATATAACGTAAGGACTACCATAAAGTACGCGGAGTTAATATGGCAGATCGCAAAATTAGCAAACAGGTATTTAAAGAGTATCAAGACTCATTTCAAAAACTCCGACCAGAAACAAATATTTATATTTCAAAATACTAGCCGATCTAACCCACTAAACTTCATCATCAGTCCACGTATGTCAAACTGCTGGACACGTACCTCCTCGACTGAGAGTAGAGGAGTGGTTTAAGTCCACCACGCTGGCCTAGTGCGGGTTTGCGGACTGCACAGTACACATCTAAGAAATTTTAGGAATTTTGAGGTGCGCAGGTTTCCTTATGATTTTTTCATTCGCCGTTTAAGTAAGTGATGATTAATTGTGAATACACCCATAACTTTTAAAATCAGAGGTGTGTGCCTGGGGTTAAAACCCGCGACCCCTGAGATTCTCGACCGCGCGTCTAAACCTCGAGGCCATCACTAATTGTACTAACCCACTAAACTTGAAAGCTGTTAATTAATAAATAAAAAACGATCCATCCATCGATATATTCATCGCTTAACAGTTTTTGATGAATTAAATGGAATAATCACTTTGAGCGCAATGTTGAAGATTGCTGCGCGATAAAAATGTCTGCAAAGTGTCAGCTTATCGACGATACGGAAATTAAATTGCGCGATACCTGCTGACTACCTGGTAGCAATACCGTAACTAGGGACTTATTGAATTATACCAATTTATTTATTTAATGTCAGCCAACGCTCGGCTTAAGGGTAGTTCAAGTCAATGTAAACTTTTGAAACTTCTACAAAAGATTTTCATTTTATTGCTGTGGAAAAGACGCGCCAGTGAGAAACACCTTTAGCAATATAATGTAATATAATTATTTAACCAAACCACTGCCCAGAAAGCAGATTTTTGTAATACTTCTTATGGAACAGGCCATTAATTGTGTCAATTAAAGAAAGACACAGAAATAAGCAATTATTTTTCCACTACTAATGTATGTATTTGCGCCTAGCCCATTCTAACCATTATAAAACTTAAACTGGTCCATACTAAACAACTCACGTGCTCTGTTAAAGGAAAGAATATAGACAGAATCTCCGTTAACGATGTCACCCACAAAAACAAGTACAAGATAATAAAAGATTTAGCAAAAGAGGTACATTTCAGTGAGCCGAAACCTTTTGAAAGCGTCGAGAGCTCTGCGAGCGTCACTCGTCAAGTTTTGTCAAAAGGCATGTGCAGTGCATGGTGACTGATCAAAAAAACGAATACTAAATAAACCTACACGACAATGTTTTTGCCCGATAGTTATCGGGAACTTGGAGGGTGGGAGTATTGAGTTGCTACTTTTAGGGGCGTTCGTATAGCTCGTAATTTCTTTTTTTTAGTCGTTGCCTCATTGGTCTTGCGATTTATGTGTGCGGCTTGTGATGGATCTCGGTATCAATTTCTCTGTCTGGTAAGATGATTTTTCCATGAGGAAAACTTCGAAAATTCTCAACAGCAGTTATTCTGGATAGGTGCACGAAAATAAGTCGCGTAAGTTTGACAAACAGCTACATACCTTTTTGAAGATGCAGGCGTCGGAATATGTACGTCAAAGAAAATTTAATCCGCCTTGCAATAATATGTAACCGATATGCTGAAGAGGAGATAATTAATTTAAAATCGGTCTAGACAAAAATGTCACTGAAGTTTGATAAATAGCTACAAATTACTCACTGGACAGGTAATGAGATACCCTTCTTGTGGACGCTAGGTATGTGTAACATGGAGCTCGATCAAAGTCAAGGCGTAGAAGGTCAGGCTGCTATAGATGTGAAAACACTACACAATGGGCTATTTATTTTAAATCTGAGAGGATGCAGAATTGATTATAATGGCGCAATTTTAAAAGAAAACAAAGGAAAGATGTTTTGCTTTTATTCAGAAGTATTGATAATGGAGCGTTTGCTTTCATACTATTATACAGTAGTTATTGACCGCGGTTTCTTTCCGCTAGTAATAAATAATGTATTTCTCTATATCTAGGGAGCAGTATATTTTCTGGATGAATATAATTATTATTTCTATTCTGTGCAACTAACGAATAAATACACTACGAAACAAAAACAATAACACATTATTGTATTCACATTTATAAATTTTAGTTACTTAAGATATCGTTGTGCCAAATGACTCAGCGGGTGTGAAAAAAATATTTAATAATTATGATAATTTATGATACTAAGAGTGCGGATGGAGTGCGTGACTGAAGATATGAGAGAAAAAGGGGTGAATGAAGACATAACGGCTGATAGGGATGTTTGGAAGGACAAAACGTACTGCGCTGACACCAAATGAAATTGGGAACATAGCAAGGAAATAATGATGATAATTTATTATACGAAAACGTGGTCTTTGGTTTTGGGCCAAACAATCAAAGACGAGTAACTCGCATCTAGAAAAAATTATTATATTCCTTTTTGAAATCATATCAAGAACCTATAACATGATCGTGAGAATAATTATACTATCATTAAGACCGGTCGGTATATTAATTTGCAGTAGGGGTGGGACAAAATCGTTCAACAATGTTAAAAATACTCAAAATAAATTTCGACCGAGTATGCTAAGATCCAAAGACAAAAAATCAATTCTTATAAAAAAATAAAATTAAAAACTTCAACATACTAATATAATAAATAGGAAAGTCTGGATTACAATATTTGGTATTGTAAAGTTTTCTGATTAAAAATTGCCTTACAGATAGATTTTAGTCTGGAATATATCGCAAATGCCGGAAATATCATTTTACGTTGTTGAGAAAGCAGGACAGAGCTGGCCAAAAAATAAATTATTTTCGACGTTTTCTCCATTTAGTGTCAAGTCCGGCTATACACCAGTCCTCTTTAAAGTAAATTGAATAACAGGAGACCGATTCAATCTATTTTAATGGAGTTGGCAACAGGGACACTTACACACTGACCTCGAATTTAGATTGTCAATGCAATCACAATTTGCCAACTACACAGAATATGGAACGAGCAATCATGAATTGCATAATTAATCAGAATAACATAATTATATGGTGTTCGGTAACGTGATGGTATAGTCTCGATTATAATGATTAATGAGAAGGTCTGTATCTATGACATAAATTCCCAGCTTTGGTTTATGTATTCTCGGTGCCCGTAACGGGCATTTGCGGCGGTGCGACATATGACAGGACTAGAAAATATTTTGGAGGCTCAATTTTTTAATTTATGGTAGTACATACAGTTCCATATACTTAAAATAAATGGCACCTAACATTTATCATACAAATGTCACGATATAAAGTCAAAATCATCTTTATTCAAATAGACGTTTACTAGTGCTTTTGAATCGTCACTATTAAGTTTTTTTTAAACTATTAAAAGAGGTTATCACGATATTTACCTCGTTGTATGCATACCATAAGTGAGCGGAGTATTACCTTGAGCAACCGGCTTCGATTGTTCTTCGATGTTAGGAAGTATTCAGTAGCTGAACAAGGTTTGGAAATGTGTCAGATAACGACAATAGGCCAAACCGTTGTTTGGTTAATTTTAAGCACTTTTGGCGAAACATGGTTGCAGAAGTACACCTCTATCTACTTCTTCAGGATATCTACATATATAGAGTCAGTGTAGATAGAATAGACAACATTAGTCTCGGATGATAAAGTGGTTTTGGGAAATTGTTAAGGATCGAAATGGGAGTACCAAAAGAGGCGGGAAACTGTTTGGTATGAGCATTTTGCAACTTCATTCAAAATTGACAGGTGGCAAGAAGCTACTGCCCTAATTAAATAATTGAAACTACGCTATAAATAATTTTAGTGTTTTCTTAGCACTTCGTGTTTCAATTCTACCTAACCATTACGCTTACAATGGTGCCAGTGCCAACACAGATTATCATTTAAGTATGTCCTAATCTTTACAATGTTTTTTTTTTTCATTTATTTATTATAGCTATTCGTGTCAGGTGATCAGATTCGTCAGAGATGTCGTCAAAAGTTACTTAAATTTAATTTTAATTTCAATTGTATTTAAAATGTTATACGAATTAGATAGAAGATTTGAATTGAAGATTTAAATGACCATATTAATGAAAATACAATAATTTTTGTACAGCATTAAATTCGATAAGTGCAGATATCCGCGTTGGTTTCATAATATATGAAATCACAGTCACCTTTCATCCGCGAAGTGGTAGGCATTTTTGCATTCACATTTTGACAATTGTCCTTTCATCATCATCACCATCATCAGCCCATATACGTCCCATATTTCAATTGTCATTTAGTCCTTCGTAAAAGAGGGCGAGCCTATTAAAGTTTGTCGCCTGTATTCCAGACAACGTGCTACTTCTAAGAATTTCCTAATGGAATTCCCCAATAGCACACTGGCAAGCCCGGGAATCAAACCTGGGACTTCTCGACGTGAGACCACGAGACTGTCTGCTATTAAATATTTTAGTCGAAGAAAGAATTTTCACAAAACTTCGAAGTCGTTCAGTAAACATTTACGAATGAAAACATGAGATTTACTAATTGACCTCATTTATCCGAAGTGATGTAGAAGTGCATAAGTTTACGACCGGGATAAACATCTCCAAGATCTCAAAGTTACGGTATAGCTAACTATGGCAAAATTTACAAGTGAAAACCAAGTTCATCAAGAACTTCAAAGTTAGTGAAGTCTATCAAGATTGTGCAGCGTAAGAAGTTCTGAACAAGTCTTATAAGGCCAGCTTTAAAATGCGTGCAAGGAGATGTGGAAGTAGGATATAAAACTTATATGTTTAAACATTATGCATTTAAAATATGGGAAACTATTGGATCTTATAAAAAAAAAAAAAAAAAGTGTGGGTGGATCACACAATTTTTGTCCAACCGACTACGCCCCGAAGGTTTTAATTGAGAAAGGGGACAAAGCCGTCAATAGATAGAAAGATCAGAAAAAGAATAAAATAAATTCTCCATGTTATCATGTAAATAGATTTTTTAATACAAATTGTAAAGTCAACAGTTGTATGTGACATGTTTTTGGCAAAAGTTAATCACGATCGTCCAACACGAAAAAGGTGTGCAAATATTTGGACCAACAATATAGAAAATAATATTTTAACTTTCCTGCAACAGCCTTTGTAGTAAAAGGAATTGCTGCTTTTATATTATTATTTAGCTGAAATATTTGTGTTGAATAAAGTTTTGGAGTAATGCACACAATCCTCATTGTTCAATCTAGCATACGAGAATGTTTCAATTTGTGTTAGAAATACTTTGAACTCAAAGTCATAAGCTCTGTATGATGAGGTTTCAAGTGTACTTTAGACGTATGAGGTCTGGCGACAGGATAAACAACTAGACGAAAGATGGCGCTAATAAGAACTGGTGATAGAATTTACTATAACACTTGTTTCTCTGTAAAATACTAAGAAAGACTTCCAAAATATGCAGAAATGTTATTGGTTTATATAAAAAAGGTAGTATATTATTATGATTTTGTGCTGTGTTTAAAAATTTAGGAATAATTAAAATGTTAATTATTTCAGTCATAATCTATGCAACAAAAAAAGGAAAAAGACATGGAGTAACTCTATGGCATTAGTTCATAGATGAAGTACGCCTGAAAATTCTCTCAGAGGTGCATACGTAACTTGGTTTATAGACACCCACAAAATATTCGTATACGGGTTGAATCAATTAAAAAAGTCGAAACTACATCAAGACATCATCAGCCCATATACGTTCTACTGCTGGGGTCTCTCTACAACTGAGAGGGTTTAGGTCTAAGTTCACCACACTGGCCTAGTGCGGGTTGGCGGATTACACTTCTAACAATTTATTAGGGACTTTTTGGTCTGCAGGTTTCCTCACGATGTTTTAATTCAGTGTTAAATAACGTGATAATTCATCTTGAATATGCACACAGATACATAATCAACACATTTTTTTCTAATTTTGAAGTTACATCTAGATTTTGTAGCTACTATGACGAGGCATTGCCCTCTGTCGACGTAACATAATCGAGTGGGCGAATGTGGGTCACTGTCATAACTCTGGATTAGAAAGGAACGCCCGGCGGTATTTTTAATCTGCGATAGGGTTTAAGACTATTCTTGACCCTGTAAACCTAGATGGAGCAATTTAGTTGACTCGTAGACTGAGAAAGGGCGATGAGAAAGCTTAACAATTTGCTTTTATGCGTTCACTGCTGAAAAGAATAATAAATTTTGGTATAAAGATAATTTCGTCCATAATATTGGTAAACTAAATCTAATGAGACGGTAGCGACGGGCAAGTGCACTAGCACTAAATGGTCTCAATCAATTCTAGTATGTTAAGCTTTTGTTTATTGTCGTCGATGTGGGTCACCTATGGACGTTATGCATAAATGGACTTGTGGATCGATTCCAGCAAGCAGCCTATTCAAACGCATACGTCGTAGAAATTTGCGGAAATTGTGGACGTCATTTACGCTCTTACAGCTCGACCTAATTGAAAATAAGTGAGACTTAAAAGGGAGACAAATTTTGCGTAATCCAAAAATATTTGTTTTGGGCCTGGGTCTGTGAGACCGAAACTCTATCGTACGGTCTGATACCCACGACACAAGACTCGTATCTTAGTGTGGGGTCCGACTATCTATGTGACTGTAGTGTGGAGGTATTAAAAAATGAGTGTGTCGTGATTTTGTACCAATTTTTTTAAAATGGCGAGAGATGATCTTTATATCCCATTTGCGGATGTCCTGTTTGGTGTACATTACACATACATACAATAAGTTTCAAGTGCGGTCATATAACTGATACGAGTTAGCTAAGATTAGTCAATCTGGTCTACTGCGAGGTGGAAGAATTCATAACCAAGACTTATTAGTTGAGTTGTTTAATTATACTCAAAGTGTCAACACTGAAATTTCGACTCTATTGAGTTAAAAAACAGGTGACCCAAAGTGTAATTCGACAAATATTTTTGACAGATATAAGTTTCACCTAACCGGGGCTAGCTCATTGACGCTTTCAGTGCGTAGTCTCCGACCACGTGTTGCTATTGTGGATTTCCTGACGTAGAAGCCCCAACAATTTTACCTCAGTCTAGAATTTTGAACGAGATTGTTCACAGATATTCATGTTACATAAATAAACCTCTGAGAAGAGTGTGTGTTATATTCTCCACACAACTAAATTATTAGACTGAGCTGATTAAAATATGGCTAAAAAATAAATAAACGCAGTTTTGAATGTCGGATATAAATATATATATATAAATTCTTATATTGAGCTTAAAAATTAATATCGAGGATAAATCATAAAGTATTTTCGATGCTTTACCAAAAATGACAGAATTGACAACTTGTAACTGTAAAATGTACTTTGCATGCGAAATACCGAGGATGTGAGAAAAAATATTTCAAATATACGAGTAAAACATTTTTCCAATCCGAAATACAGTACAAATTCCCAAATATTTAAAATGTTGCAGTGGAATGTTCACTATCAATGGTTGGCTTTAAATTAGGTAAATTTTATCTGACTTTTCGAAGGTCTATGTGTAATTACAATAATTAATTATGACGTATTTTAACGGTGATAGAAAACATCGGGTAGAAACTTGCACACCTAAGGTGGAGAACCTTTAAAAAGATTTTTTAAGTATGCAGCCCGCACACTCGAACCGGTTCAATTCTAAGGCCTAACTTTCGCGGTCGTAGAATAAGTTAGGACTAGCAATGAGACGTTGAATAGATATGGGTTTTGTAGATAGATAGAAAGTGATATTATGCGAGATCTATAAAGCAGTGGCGGTACTTTCAAAGAAACCCAAAACCATTCATTACACGTTAATTGTGTAATGTCAAATTTATAATTGTTTAATGTGGGGTCAGGATAGATTCTCATTTAAATGTCAAATTGCTTTTGTTAAATAAAGCTTATTATCAAGTAAGGTTAGTCAATCCATCCAAATTATCATTGGATTATTCCATTCTATGTATTCTGGTAAAGTACAATAGTCTCAACTCTTAGTGCGTATGAGTTTAGAAACAGTAGGAGAAAAGTGGGAGTAACTGGGTTGATCACATCATATGAATACTATAGATAATGTTGAGAACATTCTCATAACCAAACCTATTTCTTTTATTCACCCACTGTGTTCCTCTATTTGAAAATTATTTATTTTATTATTATTATTATTTTATTTAAATCTACAACCTCCGTGGGGTAGTTTGTTAGAAACTAGTTTGCAAAACGGCAGACTGCAGATTTGATTCCAAGATGTATTTTTGTGAGTAATCCGTTCTATGTATATATGTGAGTTTTGGTTGTATTTTGTTTTATAAACAAATAAATAAATTTTAATCAAACAAAAAAGTGTGAACAAACTATTTAAATAGACACAGTATATCTTTCTTGCACTCCTTCTCTATTACTCTTGGATATATTTTAACTGGTTAAAATCAACATTACCCTCAAACTTCATGCGATTGTGACGAGAACAGTCAAGTAATTGTTAGAGGGCCATGGGGATCACTAGCCTTGAGAGATTACTAAACATCAAGTGGTAGATTTGTTAGATCCTAATATCAAAAGATTTGATATTTTTAGTTACAAACAACGATACATTATTAATAATAATGTAGTGACATTAATCGCTCTAAAAGTGAGATACATCGTCTTTTCATGCGATTGCCAAGTCTAACTAGTTTATTTGAAACATAAAAGTTTTTTAATATTGATATGGTCACTATAAGATGTTGTCTGGTAAGTTAAGTGCATAATAACTTAAGACAAAAGGTCCCTTAAACGGGGACTGAATAAATTTATCGACTTGGTATCACAAGGATCTCACAACTTTTTACGGTAGAAGAAATGAGTTGCGAGACTTGTTTTTTTTACAAGTTTTGTTTTTTTATGGGAATTATACATTACACGTTACAATAAATAGAATTAGTACTAGTTACTCGCCCCTTGATATAATCAGTGGAGCGGCGTCGTTCCCATTAAGTAGCGTGAGACAGTTCTCGTTTGTCGTCAACACGAAAGAGATTAGTAAGCGAATCGGCTACACGCCGGTTATCGTCAGACGTCGGATTCAGAAAATCTATGTGAATGAAACGGAATTCTGATTCTGCTTATCATAGCGAGGACTTTAATGAATCAGTAACATCTTTCCATGAGACTTCATTTGCAATGATGTCTTTATCACAAATACCATGCTTGGGATGCTCTTTTCGAACTATTTATCATGAACGATAATTTTATAGATAACCCTGGCTAAGTCATGAGACGACTATTGCTAAGTAATGGAGAATTCTTCCAAATGAATGACTTTCGTCCCGTAATTAAAATTTAATAAAAATTGAATTAAAAATATTACATTCGCTTTTCATTTTCATTACAAAGGCCAATTAGCGTTGAACCCGCGGGTCTTGTTCGCCTTTGCAGCTTTCACGTGGGCAATTTAAAATACAATTTGTAACATTTTTAATTCTTTTGCAGTCATACCCTACAAAGGCCTTATCATGGTTTCCTAGAAATGTCTCTGTAAGCATTTTATAATTAAGAAGATTCCCATTAGGCAAACAACGAACAAGCTATATAATTTCCTAGTAAATTTATCAACCTCATTGTTTATTTCCATGTAAAATTTATACTCATTCTTTGTAGCAATTATAATTAGATGGGATATGATCTTTACCGCCGAGAAAATAACATCTAATTCAAATAACATATCAAACCAAAGTAGGTCAAACTTAATCCCAGCGACATTAAAATATACCTACGCGTTGAAACATTGCAGACCGACTTGGGGGTAGATAAAAGACAGTTTAATAGATAATATTATATAGACAAAATTATTAAATTTAATTAAAGTAAATTATTAAGATTATAAAAGACTTAAAATATACATTTGAGGCGGCATTTATTCCAAAGATATGATGGAATACTAAAACAAATAGGTACGTACCAATGTGAACTGGATCTGATGTCATCTTAACAGCAAGACCCGGGAACTATACTAATAAATGATTATATTGTAATTACTTACCAATGCTCATCATCTCGACCAATACTTCAAGCTGCACCACAAGAGCGACAACAGCAGCAGCGAATCCACCGCAAATAGTAGCCAAAGCTGGGGTTCCAGAAGTCTCAGATACAGCGCCCAGAGTCCTAAACCATTAATAAAATGTCAACAACAGGCCAGTGGCTTGAATTTTGGAGACGCAGCAGTTGATAATGATAATTCTGTTTAAGCACAATATCTTTGTGGGCAGCTGCTTTTCAGTCATATTTGTTTAAATAACATTACTAGGTTTTGGAGTGATATTTCGTCAAAATCTATCTTTTCGGCTATTATTATTAATTTAAATTGTTTTTTAAAGAGTCATTACGTATTGTGATATCGTTGTAAGAATTAGTAGGTATAGTGAGTATTTATTGTCACATTAAATATTAAACTTTTAAGATGGCGAGATACTCCCACTACGCCCCTCCAGTATCTATATTATGTGTTTGAAATATTATGTTCTTATTTTGTAATTTCTAACAAAATATTTTATTGTTGTAAAATCTATAGACAACTGCCCTATTATAAAAGACCTAAAGAAATGTGGTATAGATGTTACTAAACTTTTCCATTAAATTCTAACGACACCTAAATTTTTAATCCTAAACAACATTTAATAATAAATGACATTAAATAGCGGGGCTAACTTGTAATTTATAATGTCTTAAGCATTCATAATCTTTCCATATTGCCTGAAGATGAAGCAGCAGAGTTAAAATGTTTACCTGAAAATAAGTCCATCGGAAGCCATGGCGTAGATAACTCGAGGCATCGGGAACATGGATCCAAACATTGAGACCGTGAGACCGGAGACAGCTCCCAGCGCGACGATGTACTTGCAAGTCGGTGCGTTCACATAGTTGAACATCTGGATCAGGGCGGAGTCAGGGTTGATCTTGGCGTAGGGTACTGCAACAAGAAAGAAATAAAAATTAATCTATACTGAAATTCATAAGTCGTGATGGCCTCGAGGTTTAGGCACGCAGTCGAAAATCTCGACGGTCGCGGGTTCAAACCGCAGGCACATACCTCTGACTTTTCGAAGTTATGTGTGTATTCACAATGAATTATCACGTACTTTAACGGTGAAGGGAAACATCGTGATCCGCCAACCCGCACTATGCCAGCGTGGTGGATTAAGGCCTAAAACCCTCTCAGTTGTAGAGGAGGCTATTGCCCAGCAGTGGGACGCATATAGACTGAAAATGATGATGAAATTCATCAACATTATCAGTCCATATACGTTCCATTGCTGGACACGGGCAAGAAATTCCTAAGATTTTTTTAGGTGTGAAGGTTTCCTAGCGATGTTTTCCTTCACTAATAAAATCAAGAATACACACATAATTTCGAACAGTCAGAGGTATGTGCTTGGGGTGTGAACCCGCGACCGTTGAGCATTGACAAGACCGCGCGCCTAAGCCTTTACGACGATAACATAATGTGACTTTAATATTGTATTATTTTTGGGGTCATAACAGTATATGACAGTTGTATATGTTAAAAAACAACACCACTAATCATTTTAAACCGAAATGTGAAGAAAAAATAAAGGGCCGAACATTTGTTAAGATCGGTGAATAGTAAGTTATCGTTATTAAAGACGAGGTCAGTTTCTACGGTACTATAAAATCTGTATTAAACATTGTAGTGAAGGTAATAATCTTGCAGCCAACAGAGAACCATTGACTAAAAGAGATCGATACAAACGCGCAACAAATATTAGCGTCAAACCCATTTCATAAAGAAGGGACTGTAAGAAAAAACCTGAACAAAAAGGCTTTCCGTTTTCAAAGCATTCGAGCGAGTTCGCTCATGCAGAAATTTCAATAAATATTCAATGTAAACGCGCTGTCCATTTGTGAAGAGTATTAAAAAAATTAAGAAGAATAAAGAATAGGACCATATTTTTTAAATTAATTTCCATTTTTATTTACGCCATGCATTCCATTGGCAAATCCAGATACCTTTAAACATAATTATTTCAATGGTAACGCTTTGAGGCTTACAACAAAATCTGTGTATGATTGCTCACTGTGCGTGACATTGAAATATGCTGAATGCATTTTGGCATAAAATGAAATGAAATGAAATGAAATTGCTTTATTTGGTCACGTAGGCAATCAAATAGCACTTATGACAAGTCAATACAGAAAAGAAAAATCTTTTATTATTACATTATAATTTAACTATGGTTCATTTTATATAATTTGTACAAAAATATTTACGGTTTTTTTTATAATTTATTTTTAGTTTTCATCAGGAAATACATAAAATCTTATTATTATTATTTTAAAGTAAGTAACGAGATGGACCTTGTGTATTTCCGAAACGTCACGTATTATTTTAATGGTACCACCGGATCCAAACGCGACCCTGACTGAGAAGACCCGGCGAAACAAACTCAGCGGGCTCACTTTACTACTGGAATTTACGCGGCGCGACCCACACCTGAGTAGATCCAGCGAGTCCAACTCAGTGGGCATGTATTTGGTCCAGTAAGGATAACATAATTATATTATATGACCTGCCAAATAAAAATTGCCTTCTTATTATAAATTTGCTCGAATTATTTACTCGATCGGTCGTCATTTTATTTTTATTTTATTTATTTTGTGCACATTTTATATTAGATATCAATTTGTATTTGATGTTTTTATAATGGTTTAAGTTACACTTGGAGCTTTGGGTTAATTTATATTTATTTATGTATTTATTCAAATGATTTGGTTTAAGAAAGAAGAATGTGAAAGGTACTGGGTTCCAAGATGTGGTGATGGCGATGTGCGGGAGAGATCTAGTGCCAAATTTCCTTATCCTCTAAATACTGATTTATATTGTAGTATCCCCTTGTCATCAGAACACGTTTAATGTGCACCTTAAATGAATTATCTGATAGGTCAGTTACAGATTTGGGGAGCTTATTGTAAAATTTTACGCAGTTGCCTACAAAGGACTTACTGGTTTTTTCTAATCTTAATGAGGGTATCACAAGTTTATGTCTACCCCTGGTATTTACATTATGTATATCACCAATTTTACTAAAGCTAAATACATTCTTACGTACATACATAATATTTTGATAAATGTATTCAGACGGCACGGTCAGTATATTACAGTCCTTGAATATGGATCGTAAGGAATCACGGCTACGTAGATCATAGATGGCGCGGACTGCTCTTTTCTGTAGTATGAAAATGCTGTTAATATCAGCCGCCGATCCCCACAATAGAATGCCATAAGACATTATACTGTGAAAGTAAGCAAAGTACACTAACCTAGCCGTTGAAACATCCGTGAGTTTTCTTATTTTACGAACCGCAAAAGCTGCGGCACTCAGTTTACTAGATAATCGCTCTATTTGCGGACCCCACTGCAGTTTACTATCTAGAGTTATTCCTAGGAAAACAGTTGAAGTCACCAAGTCAAGTGTTTCTGCGTTTAATGTAACAGGTGATATTACATTCCTAACATTTGGTAATGTAAATCGAATGCATTTTGTCTTTCCTGCATTGAGTAGAAGATTATTACATGAGAACCAATTCAAAATTAAATTAAGTACATGATTTGGAATAGCTAGATCTTTATCCTTACGATTTATTTTAAATATTAGTGACGTGTCGTCAGCGAACAAAACTATGTCTGTAAATTTCTGTACCATGTAAGGGAGATCATTTATATAAACTAGAAACAAAAAGGGGCCCAGAATAGAGCCCTGAGGAACCCCTATTTTGACTGTTGATCCTACTGAGGTGACGCCGTCCACACATACTTTTTGTTCACGACCCGATAAATAGGACATTATAAGTTGAAGAGAGGAACCACTTATGCCGTAGTAACTCAGCTTCGTAATAAGGGTCTGGTGATCAACGCAGTCGAAAGCCTTCGAGAGGTCACAAAAAACCCCAAGAGCATCTTGTGACGTCTCCCAGGCTTCCAGTACAGATTTCATCAAAGATGTTCCTGCATCTTGCGTAGACCGACCCTTTGAAAAAACCAAATTGGCTACTATGTAATATCCCATTTCTATCAAAATGTTCCTGCATTTGAGTGAGCATGATCTTTTCGAAGACCTTACTAAGAGCTGGTAGTATTGAGATGGGTCTAAAGTTTGATGGATTGTTTGGACACCCCGACTTAAATATGGGCACAATTTTACTGATTTTCATTAAGTCGGGAAAAATACCGTCACTTATACAAGAATTGAATATTACCGTCAATATTGGAGCAATATTAAATATAATAGCTTCAATAGCCTTAACCGACAGTCCCCATATATCTTCAGTAGCCTTAATTTTAAGATTTTTAAAAGCTTTTATTATTTCGGAACAAGACACTCTTTCAAAACTGAAAATGGGCATATTTCCTACAACATTTTCTTTTAAAAGTGATTCAGCCAAGACTGCTGATGATTGCAAGCATTTGGTTATATCTAAAGGTATATTTGTGAAAAACTTTTCTAGGTAATTAGCAATACTAACTTTGTCTGAAACCAGGTTGTTGTTTATAGCCAAGGTTATCTTGTTATCAGTAACCTTATTTCTCCCAGTTTCTGTATTTATAATTTGCCAAGTTGTTTTTATTTTATTGCTAGATAATCTCAGCTTTTCACTAATATAAGCTGCTTTAGCTTGCATGCATACTTTTTTAAATATTTTAGAATATTGCCTGAGATAGTTCATAAAATTGACATCAGGTGTATAGGACCTTTTGTCATACAAGTTATATAAAATTTCTCTACTACGTCGGATGCCTTTGGTCGCCCAAGTACTAAATTTAATGTTAGAATTAATTTTCACAGTTTTAATTTTGCACACTTTGTTGAATTCTTTGCAAATTGTATCAAGTAATGAAGAATATATATCGTTGGGACTGTCAGAATTAGGTTCTAAAATATTAATTTTTGATTTCAAGTTGATATTAAATTTACCTAGGTTATGTCTTGTCAATGGCCTGTACTTAATCATTTTTTGGATGTTTTCTATTCTATGTTTCAATTTGACTAACAAACATTTATGGTCCGATCTAACTCCTATTTGTGTATACTTTTCAACTACTTCGAAATTGGTTATGATATTATCAATGCAGGTTGCTGTTTCAGTAGTTATTCTAGTGGGTTCAGAAAACAAACAAGTATAATTAAATGAGCTAAATAATGACACAAATTTACATTTATCAACTGAATTAACCATTAAGTTAATATTAAAATCCCCACATACTAAAACCATCTTATTATTTTTAATTTTTTTAAGAATATCCTCCATTGTGGATAGGAAAATATTAATGTTCGACGAAGGAGGCCTATACACACACAAAATTATATATAAATCAGTTTCCGCACATGCAACCTCACACACTCGTTCAATAGAGAGGCAGGAGATGTCCTTCCTTTCTTTGAAGTTAATGTGATTTCGGATAAGAATTATCGAACCACCACCTTCCGCCGAGGATCTATTAAACGAACTAGCGACCCTGAAACCATTCACATTAAAACTCATAAGGTGTGCCTTCAACCAAGTCTCAGTAAAACACAGTATACTTATATTAAATGTGTCACTAAAAAGTTCTATTTCTAATATTTTGCCAGAGAAACGGTTTATATTTTGATGAGATAAAACTAAATATTCAGAACCGTCTCCTTTTGTCATATCTAAAAGTTTAAATTATTCACCACATTAATTTTAGTAACATTACTAATTGTGGGGGTACAAAGGGACTTTGTCATACTACTTATGACTGTGTTAATATAGTTAGCTACAGGTGTAGCAATAAGTCTTAAAAATCTATTTGGTAGATACAATGTATCTCTTGTCAATTTACAATATTTTCCAATAAATATATTGGTGTCAAAAAATGAAAATTTGTCACTATAGTGACTAGTTAAAAATTGCATATGTCTATTTAACACATGAATATAATTATTTAATTTATCTGATACATTATTTAGGTATGGGAAGGCACACAATATGATCCTAGGTAAATTAAGTTTTAACATTTTTTCAAAGGCTTTAGTGACATCATTTTTCCTTAAGTTGTGGCAACTTCCTACAAGTACTGTTAGGCATGAATTTTCATCATATATCTTTTCTGACAACATATCTACAATATGATTGAAACTAGATCCTGGTATACAGTAATTGATCAGTGTGTGACTGAGGGTATTCTTTAGAAGAACTCCAATACCCTTTCCTACTTCATCAGTAACAATAATTGAACTATGCTTGGTATTATTTACACTTGGAACATTATGATTAATGCAGTGTGTGATAATCTGGTTTAATTGATTTTGTGATGTGTGCGAGATATCCTCCTGTGCATCTACAGATTGGTTAACTAACCTACTTGCAGAGTCGGACAGTGGGGAAACTGTTTGTGTGGAAACACCGCTTGTGTTATTTTCTTCACAATCATGGAGCAGTGTTTTAATCTGAGTCTGTGAATCTAAGTATTTATTATAAGTTAGACTTAATTGTTCCTCCAAGGTTTTAATATCTGATAGCAAACGTTGGGTATCAATTTCATAAATTTTTATGCTGTCCTCTAGTTTTATCTCATAGTTATTAAGTTTTGCCACTAAAGCCTTACGTTCTTTCCTAAGCACTAAGTTATTCTTTTGTTGATTTTTTTTAGATTTAAGATATTTGAGTTTTTTAATTTGTCGGTTTATTTTTACGTATTTTTTTATATTTTTATGGCTTGATTTGTATATACTATGTTGATACTTTGGTGAGTCACCTCCTGTAAGATCTATAGTGTCAGTTATTTTAGGAGTGTGCTCTAGAGTATCACCTATCAATTCATTAAACAAACTTTGGTTTACGACAGTTTGAGAGAGTTCGATTTGGTTCTCCAAGTGTAACATTTTATTATTAGCTTCATTTAATTCTATTTCTAGGTCCCTAACCCTACAAAGGGACTCCTCATATAACGTGGAACAATGTATGAATGACTCTGTCACCGCTTGAAGTTTGTCCCGTTCCTCAGTCACCAAAAGATAGTTGTGGTGTAATGAAGCCAACTCCCTTTTGAGTGCCGAGTTCTTGTCCACAACATTCTTCACTTCATCCTCACTTTCCTCTCGCTCTTGTAGAAGCTGCTTGCATTGGTCTTTGTATGCTTTGAGTTCCTTGAGTGCCTTGCTCAACTTAAGCTCAGCCTCCTGAGAAACAGCTCTACGGGTCTGCATAGTTGGAGGTAAGTGCGGATTGACTGGAAAATAGCAAAAGCAAACAGAGGAGTCTTGATTGTAAACAAAACTTAAATTTTATATTTATGACAAATTCTAATAAAGTTTATTGTTGTGGGGACTAATAAAGTCTAAAATTTAATTCTAAACTGAGAAAGTGTTTTTATAAAATTGTAAGATTAATAAATTACGAGGTACTTTAGTGTCGTATTGGTGAAATATAGAAAAAAAAAAAGTGTAATTCTGTCTGGGGCAATAAATGTTCGTCGTCAAGTTTGCTTCCACTTTTAGTCAAGCAAACTGAGAAATGAACGTTGCCAATGTGTGTTGGACGTGGCTCACAATAGTGAAACAATGTACAGTGTAATGTAGTGGTTCATGAATAAAAACACAAAAGTACTCGCCGTGTATCCGTTAAACATTCGAATTTAAAAACTTCCTCAGCGGTGACAGTTGACACTCGGTTAACCTCAACTTTATATATTAATTTCTTATTTATTTAGTCACAACCACTATTTAGTGATAAGATATTTATACTGACGATAGTTTTAATTAGTTTTATTACAAATTTTGTGCACTTATTTCAATTTTATTTAATTTTATATTAAGAGCTACAATTTGACGACCGATCGTACCGGTGTTGCCGTAAGTGTCAATGAAATATCAATATCGAAAAACATTTCATACATACATACGTACAAACATTCATGTCTTTTTCTGTAAGTCAGTCAGTTTTGTTTAAAGTCGATACGTGATGAGGGACATGCTAGTGCTGAAAATTGCCTAATAGAAAAACCAAATAAAATTGTTTTCGACCCGGGAATCAAAGATGAGACCCAGGAAAAATCTAGTAAAAAAGAAACAGAAAATTGTGTCCTCGAACGTAAAGCCTGTATGAAGTTCGATAAAAAAATTATGACACATAATCTTTTATACAAAACATACATACATAAACTCACGCCTGTATTCCCCGAAGAGGTAGGCAGAGGTGCATTTCTGCACCCACATTTCGCTAAGTATGTATCAGTCCCACGTAATAGGGGGCGAACCTATTGCCGTTTTTTGGGCACATTTCCAGACTCCGTGCTGTTACTGAGAATTTCCTAATGGAAAAACCCAATAACACTTTGCCCGACCCGGGAATCGAACCCAGGACCTCTAGATTGCACGGCACATACTTGTACCGCGAGACCACGAGGCAGTAATATATAACCTTTTATATAGGCGTTATAATATGTTTTAAAGGTTATTAAAATTATCACATTATTTCTATATTCTGACTATTTGTGGCGTATAATGATTTTGTGATAATCGATGGCTTTGAAACTTATGATGAAATACTCAGTAGAATCACGAAGTGTGCTCAAATGTCCCTGAGATGAGGCAATATGTTTGCTCCCTATTACACGGGACTTCAATATAGATACATATGTACAATGTACATGCCTGGGTGTACAAATCACTTTTTTTTACGAGAGGAAAGCGCTCTCGGTTCTTCTTCTTCTTCCCCTGTTTGTTGTTCCCTGTACCTCGGGGAGACCGAAAGGGGTATGTCGGGGTCTCTGGCCTTTCAACTCGGCGCGCAGAACAATAATTGTCCGCTTAGCTGAGTTGTGTACAGATCCCTGTCTATTCATTTACAGACACAGAGGTAAGCGTGTATGAGTTTAATAATTTAATTTTAACGTCCGTAGTACCACCTAAAGCCTCGTTTTAAATGTTTGGATTTAAAATGTTTGTGTTCGCTGTTCAAATATTGTTCTTGGCTAGTGTGTAAAGTTTTTGAGTGTTATACGTAAAAACAGTGGAAAATGTTACTCGTTCAAATGCAGAGGCACGTACGGTTCATGTTTTTCCAATGTATTTTTACAGCTAAAGCAATTTATTTAAACTTACATATTTTTGAATAGTTAAAAGATGAGATTTTGCTTAGAAACGTTAGGTATTTTAAATTACATTGTTCTTTCTAACTGACGTTAGCGCCCTTATTTCGTTCCGACGAAAAAATTTGAGATGCAGGTCTGTCAATTTGAAATGAAAAGTTATTCAGATTATTTACAAGATATTCAATCGTAAAAGGCTTCATAAAAACTTAAGGTTTATTAAATAAAAGTATTACAAAATAAATATTAACTATAAATTTTAAAGGGATCTTCAAGCAGATTAGGAAAGACGACTTAAATAGCGATATGCATATAGTTTTTGTGTGGATTTTTTTTCAAAGTAATGACTTCCATGTGTAAAACATATTGTCCCTTCGATCTTATATGTATATAGGTGTGGGGTGTTATCGAGGTTCCATGAATTGGATTCCCGGATAGGAAAATGTGTTGTTGAGTTTTAAAATGAGGAAATTCTTATCCCAATAAATTTTCTATTTAAAATTTGTATAATACCATAGAGATTGGCCGACCTTTGGTCTCAGGTGTTATGACACCACGAGAACACATTAGCTTCAATCTTTACGCGCAGAAGAGTTTTACACACAGAAGTTTACGCGCGAATTGGTTGATTTTATATACGTAATATTTTTTTGTGGAGGTCTTCTAACGATGACGTCCTTTCATCCTTTCCTATCAAGCCAATATTTATAAAGGATTAAAATTTAAATATATAGACAATCTTTTTAAGCGAATAATTCACGCCCATCTCATTTAACATTTGGAGAGGGTCACTACGGACCTGGCTTCTTGCCGATATGGTATCTGGAAAGGTCAATGAACTATTAAAGCAATTATACGATTATAGAGCCATTTGGAGCAGGTAATGGCCGGGGCAAATGCGTATTGCCGATGTTACAGGACATCGCCGACGTCAACACTTGGTCGTAGCTCTGCATTTGGGTAAAGCCTTGCCGTATATTCCGTAGAACTCACTCTAGGCCACCTTCTTTTGAACACTAACAACGAGTGGGTGCTTAGTAGTGCCAAGCACTTTATGAGTACTGCGTGGGGCTTCCGCATCGTTAGTTCCCTGTTCTCTTAGCCAGTATATTACTGGCCTCTAGAGATAGACACAACGAATCTCTCTTTGCTTTGCCACCGTGGGTGAGTGACTTTCCAGGCCAGACAATCGGAGTACTGGTATATACATCCTCACGATTTTCTAGGTCCTGTCGAGGATAGCTGCTCTAGTACTTGCTTGTGGCCGGTTGACAAAAAAGAAGAATTCCCTGTGTCGCTTCTATTATAACTGTTCGAAGGATACAGCCTAGCCTGGCGAGAAGCGCAGAGATCTCTGCGCAGCCGCAGAGGTGGACCCCTTACTCACAACCTTAGTTTCCTGAATGGCAGAGAGCTGGTGGTCATAACGGGCGATACTCAAAGAGAGTATCTTGAGCTTGTCATCTAGCAGACGGAGAGTACACAGATAATTTGTAAGCAGAACGATGCGTAAGCTACATGATTTTGTTTTGAGTCCGTACTCAACCAAGTGGATTGGCCCACGCGCGGTTTTGGAAAGCCAGTGACCCCATCATACCGCTTCAGTCTACCCCGAGGCACGGGAAGGTGTTCTTAAGGTGCTTTCCTCTCGTTAAATAAACCGTGTTAAAATTTCATGTGATTTACAATTTCAACTTGCGTCCGATAAAGGTATACAAATAATTCAATTTGAAAAAGATGGCTCTGACTTTATATTCATCTGGCTGCCTGCATGGCCCCATTCCATCCATATTAAAGTCACTACGATGAGTATGCATGACAGTTATTAATCGGATCATTTACGTATCAGTTGATCATGCGTGTGAAATGTGGAAACGAATTTCAATAAAGTTCTATGAGATTTTGAGTGCCGATTATAATCGTTTATATCTAAGGTACATCTGCCATCTATTTAATTGATACCATTATTGTTATTTTAATATTGTGATAAGTAATTTCGATTTTGTGACTTTGGGAACGTAATCGTTTTTTTAAATACACTACTTAAAAGAAAGTAAAAAAAAATATTTAAAATTGTACAAAATGTAATTTAAATGTTAACGATTTTGCTTAATTTTTTGCAAGTGATAACTCTTGAAACAAAATTGCACCCTAAGTTTAATATTCCATTAATAAATAAAGAGTTGCCGGTATTTAAACTACTTAATACGTTGCAATATTCAATGATCACGATCGTAACCTTTCCTATTTGTGCTGACTGCGTAAATCACAAAGTGACAGTAACTCCTTTACAAACAAAAAAATATATATGAAAAGTAGTTTTTAACATCAGCTCATTGTTATAAATGCTGACACATCTCTCTATTAAATTTGGTGAGTGGCATCTTTCACTGGTATCGGGACATGTCGTACTGTTGCTTTCCTACATCGCGTCTGTACGGATTACGTGTGCCGGAAGGACGCCTTGACCTACATACTGGAGGGACAAGACCCCGTGACCTACGACGGTATGACCTCCGAGTCGCGGAGGTACACTGCAGTGGAATCGTCTAGAGATATCAATTAGTTTAAAGTTGGGGACAATGTTACTGGGACAGAATTTTTAATACATTTTCATTACATTACATACATTCGAAATGTTTCCGAATCAGTTTTAAAGAGGTTACTTTATCTCAGTTAATTGTTTAATTACTCACGCTTTGTGTCGGAAATTGCAGTCAATTAATGGGTTACTAGTAAATTAGTTTTTTTCTGTCCTGTCTTGCTGGTGTAACTTTATAGCGTGGTATAAAGATTTCAGATTGAGGCAAAGTGCTTTTGAGATCTTACGTTACGCTCACAGTAGCAGCACGGTGAAATATTTCCGAAAAACTACCACTTCAAAGGACATAAAACGTCGCTGACGTAAATTTAATGTAGAAATACCCAAATTATTATTTTTCCACCAACCCGTAAAAGACCAGCGCATGTCCTAAACCCTTAGAAATGTAGAGGACGCCCCTTCCTAACAATGAGACTACAAAGGCCTGACTTAGTATATTACCATTGATCTTGGTGCAATGCTGTAACAGGTGTTTTAACTTGAGTATTTTCTTTTCCTATGCAATTGTATTAAGTTCCCTCAGTTAAACGAATCCCCGGGGGTATAAATACTGAAACAATTCTTGTCTGTTTTAAAATCTCTCTTAAGGAGAATTCAATTTAATTCTGACTGCCTGAGCACGGGGATTGTTAAGCTCTTTATTTTTTATCATAAATATTTTTATACAGGATTATGTAGCTCCCCGTGTCAGCCGTCTGGGTACAGCTATTTTCACCAAATTATTGTTTTTGCCTAGTAGGTAACTGGATTTTTGATAGCTACGTCGTTCCGTATGGAATATTATATGATTTATAGGTAATAAGATGAATCCTAGCCGAGTGAATACAAATATGTTATCACCATCGTCTCCGGAATTTCATGGAAATATACCTGCTTCAATTTATATGTATTTCGCACAGTGATACGAGGAATATAGCTGGTCACTTGTATCCTAGATCTGTAGGCCTGTGTAGGAGTACTTCAGGTCTCATCTGCAATATCTCGTACCGTCTATAATGCGCGTGATGGCTATAGAGAAGTTTAAGTCTGCATCAACATGCTTAAGATATTGATTAGTGGGGCGTGCCGAGCTAGCCACATTCCCTCTTTTGGGTATTTCTGGAGACAAGGGCAGATTAAGGCGCTTTCCTCGTGTTGTCAAAATAATATGGTCTATGGGCGTGCGTATGTTACTTCCACATGTATACTTTCAACGGAATAATGCATGTCAATTATGACAATAATTCATGTAACTGGACAAAACGAATGTTCCAGATTAATTTCAAAAAGCGATAACTCGAATTAATGTCGAACATGTCCCCGTACATATTTGCATACAAATCATTGCGCGTGGTTTGATCATAACAGATTGGTTCGCTTAGTCATCGTCCGTACCGCTCGATACACATCAATAAAAATCAATTTCACCACTATCCACTACTATATCATATTAAATTATGCACCCTAACCGAATTATTAGTGACAAGAGCGTTCCCAAAATGACACCAGGCTTTAATCGTGTTTCGGATTACGAGAACGATCGAATCATCGATAGTGGACAAATGTGCATAGATAGGATAGGATAGTCATAGATTTGCGTTTATTTCCACGTTTTGGCTTGTGTTATGTCTTATGTCGCTTTGCGAGCATCTACTGAGACCTCAAGATGCGGAGCTGATACTAAGTGTTATTTTAATTGTAACCGAGATCAGGCAATCGTAACCGTAAGTCAACGATCCCATGACGCATTTTTCATATCCCGGGATTAACGACGCTGTCAAATGATGTAATGTCATTTTTTTAAATTACCATTTTTGAGAGTAAGTACAAGGCGGTTTGAATAGAGCAAATATTTCGATTCGCTCCTGGCTTGCAAGTAAACACTTACAAAAACGAGATTCTCATTAAAAGATCTCGCGGCATGAGCAAGGAGAACTTGGGTCCCGTTTCCATTTCCGTTTCTGATCTGGCATCACTAGTCTGACGATTGGAGACGTGTCTAACAAGAGTCAATTAAACCTGATACGATGTGGAACGTGGTAGTAATAAAATATACTACTTTACACACTTCTTGTGTCCTCTTCACTGGAGTATGTATGCTTTCTTACAAGGGCGAGGTACAATCAACTACCACATTATTATTTATTTATTAATTTACCACACACGAATAAGTTACTAGCTGTTCGGTACTCATGACGGCCTTTGTTGTTGCAGTTTTAATTGATTTCACATTACATAAAAGAAAGTGGTACAGATACAACACACCGAATTTTCAACCAATTGGCCTCGCTCTGTCTTAGCAGGCAGGAATAAAGATATCGAGTGAGAAGAAGTCATATCTATTTGGAGAGTAACGTGCTTCCCATAAAGTATGGTTTTGTGACTTTATCGTGTCACTTAAAAGAAAGGAAATTGCCTGATGTATTTGAGCCACGGTTAACAAACTAATAACTGTTCCATAGATGACTAAATTGTCCGCCAACCCGCACTAGGCCAGCGTGGTGGACTAAGGCCTAAACCCTCTCAGTTGTAGAGGAGGCTCGTGCCCAGCAGTGGGACGTATATGGGCTGATGGTGATAGTGAGATGATTAACTAACGATACGCCGAAATGTTTAAATACCAACAAAATATATTTGATTCTTTAAATCAATGCAACATTAAATACAATTGTACATTCCTGCGCCATGTCAGCTCGGCTATCATGCTCGTGCCACTCGCGACCCATTTAATTCAACAAAAAAAAAACATAATGGCCATTAATTTCGCTTGGATATGTTTAAACCTATTGTAAAATTACGTTCATGTGATCTGAATTTGCGATAGTAGAACGCTATTGGTAAATAAAAAGATATACGCAACCAGTACACAATTTATTGACGTTACAATGAGATACTAATATTGTATCGCCACCATCAGTAGCTTCGTTTTTTTATATACTAGCACGGCGAAATGACTGCACTCCTATACATTTATCACAGAACGGAAGACTTTTCCTTCCTTCCACTAACCAGCAAATTATTCCTACTATAATCCCGCCGATTGTATTGCAACAGGTATATTTACCGACAATATTCTGTGAGAAAGTCTAGCTTTTCGATCAGGCCGGTCCATTCTTGCTAGACTCTTACTAACATCTGTTTTAATAAGGCACCTAGGCTTGTATTTGACACAGAAACGGTCGTCAACCCTGATAATAGCACTCTGAAAATTAAGTCAGTATTGCGGAATGATTACAAACTTTTGTTCTACTTCAGAAAGTAGAGATAGAAAAACTAATTGCAGAGAAACACAAAGCCACTTCTTCAACCAGGAAAAGTAGTTTTAACTGGTATTGTTGCTACTAGCACATGATGAACCAACGCCTTGCTATGAGGCTCGGCGGGCCCCTAAGGCAACCTTGAAGTACTTAACTTTTCCCAATACTTTTTAATTATTTAATATTCGTATTGAAGAATTAGTTACTCTCCCGTTATAATAGTGCTGTGAATGGTGTTGGAAATTTCGTTTATAATATGATTTTGGTTGATCTTGCCCAAAAAAAAATTACAGCGTTTTATAAAACAAAATAAAATATCTAAGGTACACTTAATATATACCTGGAGGCTTAAACAGTAATGATAATCATTATTTTATACCAATCTGTTTTCCTTTGTTTCATTTGTATGTTTTGAAACGAACAATTTTTAGTGTTTTTAATTACTGATTTAGGTAAAATTTGGCTTGGAATACGTACAACCGAAAAAAATCGAAACACATCTAACCAATTTTAAACGTCGGAAAACCGAATCCTTGTACACATTTTTAATTGACTCGTAACAATGAAATTAAAGGTAAAATGAAAAACAAACATTGTTAACAGCCTAAGGCGAGTACGTTCATTAGAATGTGTGAAAAAGGTGTTCGTGTAAAGTTTTATTGCTGGAGTGACTCGCCGCTCGAGAGCGCTTACGTGGGGGCACGAGAGCGGTTTTGCGAATTTAGCGGTACCGTTCCGCTTTGCCGACACCTGCCCGGGACATTAGCATCTATTGTCATTGGCTACCAGGTTTTTAAGCAGCTGCGTTCATTTCAATACACCTCGGCGTTGTTCTGGCGTGTACGCCCTAACAAGGAATAGATTTTTTAGTAAATTTTCTGCAAATTACTCTCTTCAAAGAGTAGCGATGTTAAAAGAGTTTATGAGTAACACAAATTAATTTATACTAGTCACGAAGTGTCCGCAATTGCTAAATGCATGTTTAATAATTGCCTAAAAAAATTTGAGCTTACGGAGATATGCTAATCTGCATTGGTAAAGCAATACCAAAAACTTAGTATCACCTTTTTTCCATCCAAAGCCTTAAAATTATACGGCAAGTAGGCATCTGTTGCAAAAAGTATAAATTTTGACGTGTCACCGAGCTAATCTATCTTCCTGTCAAGTTAGGCGATAATTGTTTAGCATATTACACACATACGATATTATCATATGTACATATATGTATAGCACATAGAAAACAGTTTCATTGTTAGATATACGAGTATATGAAATTTAATCCTGATTTAGATTTTAGGTGATAAATTGCAATTAAAGTCTTCAACAGGCTGTGGATGACTTTGCGTCGTCATTATCATCAGATACATGATGCCCACTGTCGGACCGATATAATCTTCCAGATACACCTTAAGGTAATCATTCCATTACGACTATCTGCTCAAATGCGTTCCACTTATAGAGCGTGATAGATAATTATTCATTTTTTTATTAACCTTGACTTGACTTCTTCAGTTTACGCTTTAAGGTACCAGGATAATAGGAAGGGTAGAATATGTAAGCTGTCAATCCACAGCTTCATGGTACGGCAAATGTACACGTCATAAAAATAAGGTACTCACCGATAAGCGTCAGAATTACGGAGATGGAGACGTAGGCGAGCAAGATGACTCCTAAGCTGACCACGATGGCCAGAGGGATCGATTTCTTCGGGTTGGTGGCTTCCTCTCCAGTGGTGGCAATTATATCAAAACCGATGAATGCGTAGAAGCAAGTCGCAGCGCCGCTGAACACCTGATGAAAAAAAATGGATTATTAGATTATTCAGATATCTAGTAAAAGCCGGGCTAAATATAATTTTTTAAATTTAATAATATTGAAACCAAAATGTGTCTGGTCTTTGATGGATCTAAAGTGGAACAGTAAAGCCAGTTACGCAAAGTGAAGTGATACTGAATATGCATATTAAGGTCCTATATCGAACAAAAATTTTATTGATTGTCCCTTCGTAATCGGTTGGAGCTAGGAGACCAGAAATATGCTCCGATAATCAGAAATCATCATCATAAATATGTAGCGATACATGGTTGTAGAAATGATATACAGTTTTGCCTTGTCTTTGAAGCTACAGGTGCGACAGATATATATACATGTACATATATTGTACAATCGATATAATAATCGATCTAAATTTCTAATACACGCTATAAAATAACGTCAATATAATTAAATAGAAGAAGTAAGTACATCATTACTCCATCAAAGTCTATAAAAACATAATATTGATGTATTTAATGTTTGTTAGATAATATAACAACGTATATTCCACGAAGAAAGCAATATAAACACGTTGTTTGTAAAAACATTAACGTGGAAAGTGTAGTTTATGAAATAATGACGCAATCTCGTTTAAGAGAAACCGAGAGAATGGAGGTGTGGATTTAACAACAGTATTTCGCAGTGTAGGGTTTCATTCAATTAATTTTGTTTTACCTAGAATATCATTGAGTAAAGTACGTAAATAGAAACAATAGCAAGATTACGGAGATCGAAATTGTTTGTTTGCGCGTTTGAGTTTTATTTCAAAGCGTTTATTTTAATTAATACTGGTGAGATGGTATAAACTCACAATCAAATCAATAAAAAAAAACTGATACTAAAATAAATACATAATCATGAGCACATATGCGTCCCACTGCTGGACCTGTGTCCAGAGTGCCTGTGCCTCTTCTACCATTGAGAGGGTTTAAGCCTTAGTTCATCACGCTGACCTAGAGCGGGTTGGGTTGGTTGATAAATAAATGCAACGAAAGATAAAATTTTGTTGTAATTTTTTAATTATTTCCTCATGCAGGTATGAACATGCGTGACAGTTAGCTACATCATTATCTGTCAGTAGGTTAGTTACTATGTAAAAAATAATCTAAAACTTTTTGCCTTATCGTCTATCCTCAAACGTACTTACATACGCTCACGACTACATTGTCCGAATGGGAAGTCAGAAGTGCATTTCTGCATGCACATTTCGGGAATTGTTTCTAGGTTCCGATTAAAATGTAGATTCCATGTTATTTCTGCAAATATCCTATAGGAAAAACCGATGAAAACTTTGTGTAATCCGGGAAACGACTTCTGAACCCGTAGATCACTTGGCACATCCTTGTCCAGCGTAACCAGCGTAACCATTTGTACTACTCGTACAAATCACCAGTATATTTGAATAATTATCCTTTAAAGCACCTAAGAGGATGTGCCAGTTCGCCTTATGCGAAATACAAAATGCTTTAAACCCTGATCCTCAGTCAATAGCGCAGTAATGATGTGTCATATTCACAACGTGTTCATGTATTAGTAGAACGAAATTTATCGGCTTTAGTTAATCTGCCTGTGCACGTCGTGCTTCAGTTACAGATTTCTAGTCATTAGCGACTAGACATTGTTCCTTTGTAAAGACGATTAGGTGCTCCGGGATTTCTATGGATATATCAGGCTTCAAAGGATTACGCTGATTTAATATTAATACAGAGTACATTAAAAGCCTTTATTCCTGATAATACATAAGCTTACAGTCACAACGATGAATATTTCTGTCCCTAATTTGATATTAAATTTCTGTGTCGTGAGTATTCGAGATGAAATTTTTAGGTCTAAAAATCACTCGGAAGGAATTATCGAGCTTATGGTCTTCTTCATCGAGGCTGTGAAAAGACAAATTTAAATGTGATGAAGACAAGAAGCCAGCTATAAATTTGAAGCTAATGACACTAACATTGGGGATGACTTATACATATATTATGCCGAACCGTTACCTTGGAAACTATAAAATTTTCGCCGGAAAGTTTTTGTTAAACCTATACGGTGGTACAATCAGTACTTACGTAGGTCATTTAATTCATCGATAAACACTTGGTATTCATAGTTCATAAATAAATAAATAAAATCTAATAAATAATATCTTTGACTGACCGACCAAATGAGAAATGATAGCACGCTCTTATTTATGATGCGGTATCAACGAGGTAGTCGAGTACATCGTTTTTTTATAATCTTCATCAGCCATGGGACGTCTATTTCAAAAGGAAACTTGAACATTAGCAGTTCGACCGATTGACTCTATGGTTTAAAAGTCCGGATATACTAGCAATTATATTTAAGATTATGCTCCTAATTCAAAAATAGGTAGAAGAGACAATGCGAGGCATAGTTGAAGAAGCACATGTTACGTTAACAAAGACTGTTTTACTACTACCAGTAAGTTAGTTAGAATTCGATTCAAAACGGGGTGGCCTGACTCGAAGTTCCGTTCATTCATTTCCGTTTCGCGCGATGTTTGAATAACCAACGGTAGCATAGGGAGTTTTCATCAACAGTTATTATATAATGGCGGAGCAAACCTGTTTGGAACACTTTATGAATGGATCCGCTTCACCGGGGTGGTGTCTCCGTTTTTTCTATAATGTAAATAACTGCTTTGGTTTCATGTTATTCTAGTGTGTGGGATAGCTCTTCCTTTCTTTTACCATAGAGTTTTATAGCCTCTATAGTTATACCGCCACCGGATTTCTTGTTAATGCACAGATTTAACGCATTCTTATTAATTTTATGACCATTAATTTTTGTGTATTGGTTCTTACCAATTACCAAATATGACAACGTCGTCGTGCTTGATAGTAATCACGATGCACTTCAAATAGATCATCAAGTGGCGAGAAATTCCCATCACAAAGATTGTATTACGAGTACATGAAATCGACATTCAGACCACTTTTTCGTACCTTAACATTTTGGCTATATCCGTATTTTGTCTGAAGTGTTAATAACACTTGGGGAATAACACAAGTTTTTAGACACAGAAAGTTATGCGGTAGGGGCTTAACGTCTCATTTTTTGACTCATTGTTAATCCGCAACATGCACAAAATACATGTTATCCCAACCTTGGGTATGTTTGAAAAGGTATAAGAAAATATAATTAATGCGTGTTTTATACAAAGTAAATCAATCTGTATTCAAAATCAGCTGGGAATTCTTGAGGCGTTTCTCAATCGACGGCGACAACCGATTACATATTTTTTAGCTTATAACATTCACTGCTGAAAAACTATTTAAAATATATAAATCATGACATTAGTACTGCCTTGTGGTATCACTGCTCAAGAGCGTGCTGTTCGATCTAGAAATCGCGTATTCGTTTCCGGGTCGGTTAAAGTATTTGGACTTTGAATGACTTTCCATTAGGATATTCTCAGCTCGCTTCTAGTACGATTGATTAAAAAGACACTTGGCGAAACGTGAGTGCAGAAATGGACTGCTCGCTACCCATTCCTGGATGCAGGCATGTGTGTGTATTATATTAAAAATGATTTACAATGATCTTAGAATTGAATATTAAAACAAATGCTAGAAGGCAAATTGCGTATTCGTGGATGAAATGCTCTCGTATATTTAATCAAAAATCTTCTTCAAAGTGTCAACTCAAAAAAAAACAAACAACGGAATTGTGTGCACAAAATGCACAAGAATTTCCTTTTTGCCACGAACGAGTAAAATCCTATTACGAGTACACCGTCTGAGAAAAAGTCTACTGAATGACACGGTGGCTTTTTAGTCGCTTGACATATTTTGTCAAAGATAAATTGATAAGAGTGAGGAAACCGCATACCTAACATTACTCCACAATTAGTTAACTTAATCAATCTCAGTTATACCAGAAGACCTTAGTTGAGGAGTAGGGCGTGCAGTCGCTAAAAGGTAACACACATTAATAATGAACTAAATACAAGGTATTAGTTGGAAAATTTTGGACTCGCAACAAGAGTCAAGGTAAAGGTAATCTGTCAACATATTATTATGTAAAGTCTGTGATCTACGGCATCCAAAAGCCCCCCGTATTTCAAAAGCAACGTCACAAATCGACGGAAATGGGACTAGTGTGGCGGGTGTATGTATTTACTTATCTTTTTATCGAACAATGGCGATTTCGAGGAGTTGTATTGATTCGGAAGCCAAGCAGACAGGGTTTACAGCTCTCCGTCCTGTGGATTGGGGGCGTAAGAATTCCGCCATGGTATCCCCTACCTGTCGTAAGATGCGACTAACAGGGGCCACTGGGGTAGCTGGGTGTACTGTGGGGGCGGTAATCTATGATAGCAACCCCGAGATTTACGGCAGAGGGCGTGGCCTCTTGACTGTTGCGGACGTTCACAAGAGGTGAACGTCCAAAAAAAGTGTAAGTGGAGGGCATCTCAAGCCCTCCTAATTTGGAGGAGTCCACAATTGGTGCGCTAGGCGGAAGCGGAACATTTAGGGCGCTTCTCGCGCTGAGATGCCGCAAATGGTCACCAAAAGGTTTTAGTCGGTATGCTGGCGTAGGATTTTGGTTAGGGACCCAACTCAGCTAAGCGGTCAATAAATGTTCTGCGCGCCGAGTTGGAAGGCCAGAGACCCCGACATACCCCTTTCGGTCTCCCCTGAGGTACCGAACAATAGGATAATAACGCATAAGGAGCTTTCCTCTCGAAAAAAAACGTTTACAGCTCTAAAATAAGATTCATACGGTTTGAATTATTTCCTGGGGGATCTGAGGCGCCTATTCGTAAAATCAGACAGCAAATACTGTACGGGCGTAACAAAGACTTGATGATTATTTATATTTTGGGTTTTCCTTAGGAAAACTTCACAGCTGACAAGGCTGATAGCCCAGTATTGTTAAGAATAGCAGTGACATCGTTATTATTGGAGAATCCATTTTGAGAAGTGATTTTAATCAATGAACTTCAATCAAAATGCCTTTTAATTTCCGTATCAATCGGATGTTTGCTGTCCGCGCGTAGACGGACGAGTGCTCACTCCGCTGCAGCGGGCGGCTTTTTATGGACATTGTAGTGGGGAAATCGACACTGTAGTAAGGCGATCGCAAGAACACGTGGAGCGATGACATATGTAGCTCTTAGTATATGGATTTGCGCCGTTATATATATTACCTCAGTACATAGTGATAACTAATTATGTACCAAGCCCCCATTACAAATTACAATAGTAATTCGATCAAAGCTCTAATTCGAAGTCCTTCAGCCGTGTACTAATTAGATATGCGATGGACTCGTATCACTTAATTATAGCGGATTGCGTTAGATCTTGGCTGCACACACTCTCACTCCTATATCCCGGAAGAGGTAGACAGAGGTGAATTGAAATTTCATGCTTCATCAGATTTGTTTTTTAGTCCTTTTTATTGGAGGGTAAGCCTGTTGGCGTTTGTTGGCACATTTGTAGAGTGAAAAAATTAAAATGGATTACATTTTCATACCAGGACGAATAAGGTAATATTATCTTAGATTGCTAGACTTCGCATACTCCAAATAGAATCTTAAATACCTCTGAGACAGTAGCGGTACTTCCATAGAAACCCAAAAGTCTAACACGTTAATTTGTAATATCTAGTTTTTAATTTTGTATTGTGGGGTCAGGATATTCCCATTTATATGTCAAATTGCTTGTGTTTAGTGAAGATTTAAAGCTTAAAGATTATTATTTAGAATTTTGAAAGACAAACCCGGCTTTTCGGCTTCTATGGAAGTAGCCACTGCTCTGAGTTATAAAAGTTTTCTTTCAATGATTTATTACACCTCTTCGAAAGTCCAACAACCCGCACTAGGTCATCGTGGAAGACCAAAGCTTAAACCCTCACAATGGTGGAAGGGGCCTGTGCTCAGCAGTGGGACGAATATGGGCGTATATTGATGATGATGAAAATTCGAAATGCCAAATCCCATATTATTTATTGTAGAAAAGTGACACAATTGATCACGTGAATTACTTTCGAAGCTATAATCTACTTTAATTAACACTCATCTCATGACCATATCCTCGATGGGATTGGCAGAGGTGCACTTCTGCTCCCAGACTTTGCCAAATTTTCTTTATGTCTCACACAGCAGCAAATTTGCCCGGTGGTCTTGCGGCACAAATGTATGCCGTGCGATCTAGAGGTCCCGGGTTAGATCCGAGTGAACAAAGAGTCATTCCCCTTGGCAAAGAACGTAGGCTACTTTTTGATCAAAGTGCGGGCCATAGTTGGGACTTTAGCCCAACCGCTAGTAAATGTCATCTGTAAAAGTGCCTTAACCAGATTATGCTTTGTGGTCTTGTCAAAGCAATCTTCCTGTAAAAATGGTGTCTACACCAAGCCGGGGCTAAGTTTCGCTAACAGCGGATACTATGCTGAATTTGAGCATACAAGACGTGGAGTCGGAAATACAAGGGCATTCAGTATGGGGAAAACACTGTATGTAGCAGAACTATTCCATGTACAGTATATTTGATGTTTTATTACTAATCATGACTTATCTAACATAATTATGTATATCGACAGTATAATAGATTCATATTACTATGCCTTGTTCATATGGTGTTAGGTTTTTGGGTAAAGAAATTCTAAATGGTAGCACTGAGTCTGAAAATTAAATAAATAAATAAATAAATACAATAAATAAATAAATAAAATTACAAACATTTCTAAAACAATATTCTTGAACAATTTCGTATATATGAAGCGGCTCAATCTCTTTTAAGGCCTACTACTTCAGCTTCATCGTAGCGGACTTCATAATCGTCAACATGTTTTAATGTACAATAAATATTTTTGAACACCATTACACATTTTATCATCATTATCAACAGCCCAAATGTCCAATGCTGGACACGGACCTTCTCTACGACTGAGAGGGTTTGTTGTACATCGTAATTAAAATTAACATAAAATTAGTTAGTATATCGAGAGCTGAATAGACATGGGACCAGACTTTAGATTAACAGGTTACACATGAATGCAAAAGGTCTCAAAGCATTCACGAATTCAACAGTCTGTCCAAACGCGAAGCCAACTTGTCCCATCATTTCGGCATTTTTCAAGTGTGTAAGTGACATCGCGATCCGGCTTTTTCATCAGTGGTTTTAAAACGGCCGTAGAACGCCATTCAAAACGTGTAAGTCTTTTTGCAAACTACAAAGTGGAGTGAACTGCCGCTCGCAGCTCGGCTTTAGATTACAGAGTAAAACAATATTATAGCAGAAATTGCACAGACTCATAGAGCAATTAAGTAATTGCCGGTTACATTATTACTTTGTAATGGCATCAGGCTTGGAACTAGCATTATTTTTAATTTAGTAATGGGAAGGTTAGCTTTATTATTTTATGTAAGTGAATTCATGTGGTCTGATGTATTGGATTGATGGTTATTCGAATCCTATCTATTTTAAATGAATATTGAGCATTTCAAATTGTATGTAGAATTAGGAGTAGACTGGTGTTGACGATAATGACAGCGAGCAGTTATCACACATCGATTAAATTTTACGTACTGGCCTTAAGACTATTATTATTTTTCCCGGTCTTTAATTGGTCCTATTAATCCGCCAACGATACACTCTTAGGCATCTCAGCATGGAGTCATCTTTAACAAAATGTTAGCGTCGACTACATCTGATATCGACCAACCAGTCGGAAATATTTTCATAATACACTTCAGAGAAAAACAATTTTAAAGAAAGGTACATATTTTCGCGGCGGAAAACAAATAACGTTATCCTACAATACCAAAATCTTCAGGAATTTGCTAGAGAGCACATTTTAATAGAATTAAGTTGCGCGCTGACCTTCCGATCAGCATATCAGCACTGAAGCGTTGAAAAATGCATTACAACGAGAGAATGCTTGAAGCATTAGATAAATTTACTAGCCGCCACGTACTCGGAAACACGTTAACTCCATTTACCTCGTACACATTTGAAGTGTATTCTGATGTATGCTTAACATGCTAGTAATGTGCGAAAATCTAGATCGAGTGACGTACAGCCGAAAGGAATTTTAAGCGCAAAACGGAATTGGCATTTGACGGTAGGTGAGGTTGAGAATATCGAATGTTCACAAATGCCCACTGCAATTTTAACGATTTCTGTACATAAAGAAGGCCTAGAACGTACAGGCCAGGTATTAATATACTGTTTGCCAAACTGCACAAAGTCAGCGATGTGGACTTTGGGCAATATCTCTGAATTGCAGAGGAGCTTAAGGCCTATGCATTACGACGTTTAGTGCTTAGACGCTTAGTATTTACGACATATCTAATCAAAATTTGTGGGTTAAGCAAAAAACGGCGGTGAAATGTCCAACCGCGTCGTAAATGCTAAGGCTACGATTTAAAAGTGTTTATTAGCGCTCTGTTTAACAGCGCTTCCAAAAATAGAGTCCAAAGAGGAATATTATGAGTATCGTGGTACCCTGTGACACAAACTCATCTCGGTCGTCCGCGGAGGTCATTCTTTCCGTGCGAATCTTGATAGCGCGATTCAGTTTTACGGTGGCGCCATCTCTTGAGTGGTAGTTTCAACTCTCAACAGGATACGCCCACAATTTTAAACGATTTTAAGACAATTTTGCTTGTACATTTTTAATAGTTTTCGAGGAGCGGATTTTACTATTTACTTTACATAAAATAAAATCTGCTATGTTGATTTACGAAAATGTTGAAATGAATAGATATAGGTTTAAATTCATATTACTCTTACGTACAAGGTCTAGGGGAGACTAATAAAAACTTTAAATGTTTTCTATAATAAAACCAACTTAAAGGTTAAATAACATTTTGGTCACAGTTTCATGTCGGATTTTATCAAAAGTTTAATAAGCACGAAATATTCAATTGGTAATTTTTCTTTTATAAATAAAGGATTTGCATAAAGTAAAATGTATATTTTATGGGCAATATTATTTGACTATTTATTAATAAGAGAAACAATGCTCACTCAAAACCAATTGATATAATGTCGATTTTGATATGATGAGGATTTGGGATTGAGTCACTCTACCTAACTTGTCTATAGAAGACATGCATACATAATATATGTACATATATTACAGTCTACACTGTTTTTTTCAATTACACTTATATTAAGTCAAGTTGCTTTTTGCAATCTCCGTTTGTGCCGAACAAAGTTTGGGTCCGTGTTACCCAACACGGACCCATTTATTATAATATGGAATAATACACCCGTATTTTTAACTACTACTTTTCATATATGTAGGACGTGAGTTCTTCCAATCGCACGCCTGTTAATAGAATGATATAATTATATTTAAATAAATACTTATACAATAAACTAATGCTGATAATAATATACTTAGATAATTACATCAATCACATGTCGCTTATATGTATAGTACTAATTTCAAAAAGTAGGATATTAAATCATTAGTATGCCAGTGTCTTCACTTTGGACGGCCTTATGATTATTGTCATATTCATTGCTATATTTTATTAGTAAATTATTTCCTTTGATAAGAGTAATACTCGAGATTCTTGCCCGTTCATCTCCAGAGATACCTTCCGAATTCGGTGGAAAATTAAATTTTGAAAAATACTGTACCTAAGTGATGTATTTGATAATTTATAGTTTCAACAAACTATGTTCTATTCATCACAAAGAACATCTTAGTAAATTAATATCCAATTAATAAATGGAGTGATGGCCTCGAGGTTTAGGCGCGCGGTCGAGAATTTCGGCGGTCGCAGGTTCAAACCCCAGGCATACACCTCTGACTTTTCGAAGTTATGTGTGTATTCACAATGAATTATCACTTGCTTTAACGGTGAAGGAAAACATCGTGATAAAACCTGCACACCTAAAAGTTCTTAGGAATTTCTTAGGTGTGTAGTCCGCCAACCCGCACTAGGCCAGCGTGGTGGACTAAGGCCTAAACCCTCTCAGTTGTAGAGGAGGCCCGTGCCCAGCAGTGGGACGTATTTGGGCTGATGACAATAATAAATGGATAATGTAGATTTATTAATAACTCGAACAAAACTTGTGTAGGCGTTATCCTATTTCCGCCCACTCGTGGCTTGATAACATAGCCTAATGACAGAGCATGGATTTGCCTGAACAGTTATGTTTGTATCTTAATATAATTATTGAGTACGTGAGATGAGTAATAGAAGTCTAGCTTAGAACTTCAGCTAACCGTCTTTAAAACTGATGTTATAAAATAGTGAGCCAAGTCGGAAGTTAGACGAAACTGTCTGATAAAACTGACAGGCAGACAATTTTTTTGTAGAGTATTTTATTGGGACAAGACACAAATGAAAGGATGGGATCTAGAATTCCCGAGTGCGACTGCTGAGTAGGGCAGTGTTATTAGTTTTTCCATTAGGCAATTCCAAATAGAAGAGCGTAGTTAGTGAATATCATTGAACAATGGGAACAGCTCACTTCCTACAGCATGGTTATTTAATAATTAAAATAATAGTCTTTAAAATAACTAAAACGGCTGTGTTATGAATAATCGAATCAAAAAAAAAAACAAAAAGATGGGTGCCCAATAGTACCCTCATGCCACATCGCAGTCCAACTACAACTAAGCTTTCTCATATTCATACACAGCACACATGAAAAGAAAAGAAATGAAATTTATTTCAGAAAAAAAAAACGTCGACGATTGTAACCTAATATAGTGACTATTTCCCTATTTCATACTATTCTCTCGTTCACGTGTCTTGTTTCATTAACGTCATATTTATCTATTTTATAAAGCATTTCCGACAATTACGACCGACTTATATACTATAATATATATTGGTGTATCATAAAAACAACATATAAGTATAGTTCATACATTCCCGGAAGGAGACCTTAAAGGATAATTACTACATCCATATTTCGCAGTAATATTGCACATTGAAAATTTCCTAGTAGAAAATTCAGTACCTACCTCGACCGGAAGATCGAACCGGGAGACTCTTGATCACACGACACAAAACTCTAAGGAACCATAGAGGCAATTATGTTAGAATAACTGCTCTAATAATGAAACAAATTAATCACGAAATAATCCTAGGGTACAATTGTGTTCGCTGTCCGTGGTGGATCTAGAATTGTGTTTAAACAAGCAATAGGCTTGCCCCCTACGTGGGATTAAAAAAGCTGTCGATAAGTTAGTTTATTTTTGAAATGGACACATCGTGAGGAAACCTGCACACCTACAACTTCTTAGGAATTTCTTAGGTAAGACAACCCGTACCTGGCTAGCGTGGTGGACTAAGGTCTAGTTGTAGAGGAAACCCATGCCCAACAGTGGGACGTATATGGGCTGATGATGATGAATGAATTTGGGAAATGCAGGCTTGAGTATCAATGGTAATACTCACCCCTTTCCAGCCGTATGGAAGAAATCCTTTATTCTGAGTCCAGTTGTTGAGGTCGACGTAGTACATTCCGGAGGCCATCATGAACACCCACACGCTCAGGTTAATTGAATTCAGCACGTTGTTGAAGAAGAGGGACTTCCTCACGCCGGCGACCAAGACGAACATCATCAGGAGCGTGATCGCGAACGCTACGAAGTCGGGCGGCTTGCCTGCGAAAGAAATACAATAATAATTCAAAGAACATTATAAATACATAATTATGTGTATATATTATAACGTAAAATTCTCACATAAATGTTTATGTGAGAATTTTACGTTTTAGTAGACGATTAGCTTCATTACGAGTGTCGTCTAAGTTTTAGAGTACATTAGTATAATATCGTCTGTTTGTGCATTTTAATGAGTTATTAACAATTAAAAAACGAGACTACTAGATCGCATTAATAAGGCCAATGTGAGAATAAAGATGACCAAATTTTTCACATTATCTGTATTCTAAATTCGAAAGATTTTTCTTTATCAATGCTTCATTTTTAAACCGATAACTGATAAAAGATTTGTAAATAAAACATGTATAAAATTATATAATGAAATATCTCTATTTGTAGTACATAGCAAAAATAGTTTTGAAAGCATATCGCTGCTCCCAATAACAAGTACTGAGTAATAAAAGAGTGACTGAAATCCGACATCTACCACCAAACTTTTCTGACGAAATAACGGTCTTTAGCTGCATCTTTGCTATTAAGGAATAAACTATGATTAATCACTAATGGAGCTTTCAGACTTTTGTACGGTTTAACATTTTTGTTCTCTTTTATATTTCCTTTGAAATTATATTTATACGTTTCCATAATTTGACATGAGCTTCTGGTATCTGGGCATCTGGGGTTAATTACTTCTCTTAAAAATGTTTTGCAGTCATGGAAATGTGGTCTATAGGGTCCAGAGACCACGGATATAAATTCATTGAATTTTGATGTTATTACCTACGTATCTTAACTAAATGCCAAACTAATTTATTTCACTGAACTACCTTTTACGAATTTTGGCACAAAAAATCGGTCCCTGGAGGTGTTCATAACGTGGCACTGTTAATTAATAAATATGTATATATAATTGATTGATTCATATATAATTTATGAAATAGTATGTCGGAGCAGGAGAGGCATCGAAGTGTCTTTAAGATGTGTGACGTCACATTGCCGACGTCACAACTGTTGGTTTATGGTGATAACTCATACTTTGGGTTTTCTTTAGTAAACTTTCACAATTACTGACGAGGCAGATAGCCATGTATCGTTATGAATAGCAGTGACATCGTTATTACTGGAGGATCCATTTTGAGAAGTAATTTTAACAACCAACTTCAATCAAAGTTCCTTTTATTTCCCAATAAATCAGAAGTTTGCTGTCCGCGCGTAGACCGATGAATGCCTCGCTTCGCTGCAGCGGGTGGGGTTTTATAGACAGAATAGTGGGGGCAATCGACACCGCAGAGGGGCGACCGCTCGTGAGTCATTCTTGTTTATGCAAGAGCGATGACGTAGCTCTCAGTATATGGTTTTACGCCGTTAAGTACTATTCGGATGATATTAACGGTTGTGAAAATTGTGAGATAAAAGTTTGGATCTGCTACACTTACTTATTTAAGTACAGGTATATAAGTTTTTTATAGTATTGGAAATGAACCGACTGGTATTAAATTTCTAAAATAAACCTGTCAAATAACATAATTTGACAACAATCGGTAAAGACATCCTTACGTACCCTTCCAAACTATGAGGGCACGAAATATTAGCTACTGAGTGGTTGTCCCTATCTAATTGGACCCCATGTCACGAAAAGGACGCTTGAGTCACCAAATAAAGTAGGACCTTCGTCTCTTTTATAAATTAAACTAAATAGCTCAAAACAGCAATTGTATGGTAATAACGTTTAATGTTTTTTTTTGATAAACCGTTTAGGGCACATTAGAATAAAATATATCATCTTACGTTTCAAACCACGCTGAACTTTATGTATCAATCAAATAACACAAAACTTAAAAAAAAACTCCAGAATCACATTAAATTCTATATTTCTTGGTAGAAAGCGCATGAAAAGAGTTTCGAAGCGTAATATTCTGGGCTCAGGATTAACTGGTTGACTAACCGTGACGCGGTCACAACACTCTCAATTCAGCGGTTGCCGTTCTTATTTTAATTAGCCTTATTAAGCCTTAGTTCACCACGCTGGCCTAGTGCAAGTTGGCGGACTACACACCTAAGAAAATCCTAAGAACTTTTTTTAGGTGTGCAGGTTTTCACGATGTTTTCCTTCACCGTTAAAGTAAGTGATAATTAATTCATTGTGAATACACACATAAAAAAAATCTAATAGGTACGTCCTACAATTTATATTTTAAAGATATTTTTATTTATATTTTTTCTCATGGAGAACTTTCAGGAATTTAGAAACGTACACCTTGCTTTGTCAAGTTTTTCTTCACCGGTAAAGTGCGTGAATCATCATTGTGAATACATAACTTGCCTAAGGCTTCAATCGGCAAAAAAAATCATAAATCCACGCCTACTCGATATCATGACGAGTCGTCATACTATAAATATAGTAGGACAATTTTCCGTATTTGCGTGAAAGTTTGATTGAAGTAAATTTTTCTCTTCAAAACATTTGCGCCGCCATAATAATATGTTTAAGTAGCAAACATGCTGAGTACAAACTATTAGCTTTGATAAGAAAAGCGATAACTTGGTTTCTCTAAGTGAAGATTCATTTATTGCAATTGTGTTTACGTGCTGCTCGCGTGGTGTGGTTAGTGTTTTATACACTTGCTTTTGCCTGCAACTCTTTGTTAGAAATTATGGAGTTTATTATAATTTTTTCTCGCCAACCCGTACTAGGCCAGCGTGGCGGACTAAGACCTTAACCCTCTCTCACTTGTAGAGGAGGCCCGTGCCTAGGGATGTATATGGGCTGAAGATGATGATGATGATGACTTTTTTCCCGGTTATGCAATATTTTTAATTGCTGTACCATTCTTAGTAGTTCAATCGTGATGTTATATACAGGGTGTATTCAGACCGTGATCGGAAACTAAGGCAGGTAATAGCTAAGGTGATTACAAACCCATGGAAAACGTCAAAATTTTTATTTTTTGTCAGAATTTTCTTTAACGCCAGTGGGTTTGTTATCACCTTAGCTATTACCTGCCTTAATTTCCGATCACGGTCTGAATACACCCTGTATATAGCCTGCGATAAATTGACTATTCAACACAAAATATATGTCAATTCGAACCAGTAGTTCCTGAGATTAGCGCGTTTAACAAAACAAACTCTTCATCTTTCTGTATTATGATTTACTTAAAACAGATTCGAGCTCAGGGTATGTCCCTGTGGTTAGGAAGCATGTTGTCCCGCCCTGTGGATTGGGAGCGTAAGAATTCCGCCACGGTATCCCCTACCTGTCGTAAGAGGCGACTAACAGGGGCCACTGGGGATGCTGGACGTACTGCGGAGGCGGTACACAATGGTGACAGCAACCCCGAGATTTGCGGCAGAGGGCGTGACCGCTTGACTGTCGCGGACGTTCACAAGAGGTGAACGTCCAAAAAAGCGTAAGTGGAGGGCATCTCAAGCCCTCCCAATTTGATGGAGTCCACAGTCGGACGGTGCGCTGGGCGGAGGCGGACCATTTAGGGCGCTTCTCGCCCTGAGATGCCGCAAAACCGCCCTAAATGCGCGAGATAGTCACCGAGAGGTTTTAGTCAGTATGCTGGCATAGGACATTGGTTAGGGACCCAACTCAGCTAAGCGGACAATTATTGTTCTGCGCGCCGAGTTGGAAGGCCAGAGACCCCGACATACCCCTTTCGGCCTCCCCCGAGATACCGAACAGGGGAGCTTAAAGCTCTTTCCTCTCGTAAAAAAAAAGAAAGCATGTTGTGACTGTAATATACGAAAAATTCCATAAATTGCTTATCCTAGCAATACTTATTCAATAGTAAGCCCCTTGGAAAATTCTTAGCGCCCATAAAAAGGCCACTAAACCACAAAACAATTTGTAAAACTTGGGTAGGTATGGATCTACGGTAATGCCTTCGGGAATAGAGGTGTCATTCGATTGTCGGTCACGCGGCAGTATTTAGTGCTATGTGTGTGGTCCTGAGTTCTATTTTGGAGTGGAGAAAAGTTTTATTGGGTTTTGTTAGCCCTTTATAGCCCCGTGTGACATTTCTGTAACAAACTCCAATAATCTCGATCAAATTAAAACTAAACATTTAATTTCTGTCAAATCAATGTTAGTGTATTGTTACATACCACACCGAACATTTTAGTATCAAATAGAAATAATATATGGCGTAACTTGTTTCCTTTACGAATTTGAATTTCGTGAGTTGATGAAAGTGACAAGTTTCAATTTGCGAAAAGTTTGTATTTTATAAAAAAATACTAAAAGTGTATAAAATTTTATTGTTTTCGTCGAAACCTGTAGGTAAGTGAATGATTTAGTTTATATAATGTTACCAATTCATAGTTTTGATTTTTTGTATGTAAAACGTAACTTTTTATGTTTGTAACATTTATGTAACATTGAGAGACAATGGTAATATGAATTACAACTAATGTATGTGGATATTGATGAAACATTTTCTCTTATTTTTCAGAATGGGGTCGCACTCACTGCGAGATGATAAAAAATGGCAGGTTCGCATGTTTCATCACTTATTAGAACTTACTATGGCAAATTTTTGGCTGTTATATCGGAGAGTAAGGCAGGCTAAAACATGCAGTGACATATAAATGTCTTCTGGAAACTTGAGATCGGGAAGACTTTATGTAAGCTTGGCTTGAAATCTAATATCAAACAACGAAGATCAATTGAAAATGAATTACAAGCCAAAAACGCAAGGGTTCCCGGCGCAACATGTCCCCTCATTGGCAGTAAGTGTAGATCAAACTGGCCACTGGCCGATTCAGGTAGAGAAAAGGGTTCGGTGCAAGTTTCCCAAGTGTACTTTTTTTTTATCGAGGGGAAAGCTGCTTATGGCTCTACCTCCCACCAGCCCTCGGGGGAAGGGAGGCGGGAAGCGTATGTAGGGGTCACCGGCCTTCCAGCCCGGCGCGCGGCGACGTTACGTCCACGCAGATGTTAGTGCCGGGCTGGGTCCCTAACCTACCCTAACCTACACCGGCATACCGACCAAAACCCCCCGGTGGCCATCTCCGCGCCGAGTAGGGCGACCACGGTGCGTGGGCGAGAAGCGACCACAATTATTCCGCAGCCGCCCAGTGCGCTTCCGAGACGAGAGCGTCTCGGCCCTCTCAGATTTAAAGAGGTGTAGTTGCACCCCCACTAACTCGATTTGGGCACCCCTATTTTGGGCGCCCGCGACGGTCACAGGCCACCGTACCGCCGCTCTCTCGGGGTCACCTGTGTGGACGCACTGCCCCCGCAGCGCGTCCAGCGACCCCAAGGACCCCTTTGAGTCGCCTTCTACGAAAGGCAGGGGATACCGTGGTGGGATTCTAACGCCCCCTTGCCACAGGGCATTTCCCAAGTGTACTAGTGAATCAATCACAAACAATTTGTGAAAATTGCGGAGTACTGTTATGTTACAATAAACAAAATAATTGTTTTAGATCCTTCCATACTACATAAGTACATTTTCCTTCCGTTTAACCCAATGTTACAGTAATGTTACACTCCCTAAAAGTTCCAATATATGTGTAAAAATAAATATTTTTTAATTTCTAAGAAATACGTGTTTTTTTATTTGTTGAAACCTATCATATACCAAAGTATTTTGAAAATTTATGATCTTGGGCTATAAAGGGTTAGTTGGAAGTTCTTAGTAGCAGAACGGAGTCTGGAAATAAGCCCGACTAACAGCAGCAGATAATAACGGAAACAGGATTGCGCCTCTGACCATCCTTTCTGGGTAACAAGCATAATTGTTGCATATAAAGTACAATACCAGTAGCTAAATAAATTAGTAATTAAGTAATTTTAGACAAATTTTGAATTCTATAAAACTAAAATATATATGTTCATTTTGACAATGCAATAACACACCAGGTGAGTCAATGGAATTTTAGGTTTTCGATACGTAGAAGCGAAACCGATTTTTCGATTCAAAGCACTAAACGTTTAATGATAAAAAAAAATATTAAAAATATCTACTATAGGTACCTAACCTAACACAACAACATCCTGCAATTTTAAATTCAATTTTAAGTCATTAATTACTGTCCGTATTTTTTTCATCAAAATCAACTTCATTTTTCTTGAATGTTTACAGAATCGCGTTCTCTAGAATTGTAATTAAGTTTTCCCTTCTTTGCTTTAAACAATGGAACGTTGAAATTGATGATTTTAATAAATGATTTATTTTATCAAAAGTGCGAGTTTAGTTTTCATGTATGTAGATAAATTATATGCTTCGGTAGATCGCAATTTCCCTAGAGACCACATAGAGCCACGGTTTATCGTCAACTGCTGCAAATACGAGCAACTTACATCAATTAACTTACGTCAGTCGTAAGTTATAACCCGAAGGGGGGATACCTCTGTAGTGTAAACACATGTGTATACACCTAAGTGCATTTATACACTCAAACTTCGCCATCAACATTTCATTGCCAAGTAGAAGGGAGATTCTGTGTGCTGCTGCAAATATATTTTTGACAAAAAAGTGTATAAATTTTTTTCTCGGCCCAAATTGAACCCGGGACCACGGCAGTGCTCGCAAAAATACAAAATGTCCACGAGGACTAATGTGTCCTCAAACAACATGAGATAAAGAAGAAGAAAGAAGTTAATAGGACAGTCGAGTGAAGTTTACATCCAAGAACCTTACACCCAAGAACAATATGAACGATACAAGAAGTTCCGACCTTGTCCACTATTGTAGACTAACGTCTAAGCCCCTCTCTAGTAGAGTAGTCTCGTTTCTAGGAAGTTATTTTGTGAATGTAACATATACAGTAAATATTTTATTTTATGTAGATATAAATTATTCACAATATAAACAAAGTATGTAGTTTGAGATTGGTACGATACATCGCTTTATTTTCATGTTGTTCTTAACGAGCTGTTTCAAGGACTTTTATCACAATCTGAAAAGTTTGCTGTTGACACATCTTTTTATAAGTTCTTCTTTATGTCTCTTTAAAACATAGTTTGTAGGACGTGTCATATTTTTTATATTTTTATAGATATTTTGTAGGAAAGTACTGTAGGTGATTATTTTTTGCTTCGCTGTAAAATGATTGTTTATGAAGCGATCAATTGATGTCATATTTATTTATAAAATAATATTATTATGATTTTATTAATGATTGAAGAAAAAAATCATTAGTAAAAAATCTATCAAGTATTTTTGCGCACCCAATTTCTAGCAGCTTTGGCAAAGTGACATTGAACCTAATTATTATAATCAGAGTCATTTAGGCCCGTCAAATGCATTATGCAAAGATTATGAAAAATCTGGTCCTGTAAAAGAAATAAAAAAAATTGGGGACTTATTAATACCGATCAATAGTGGCCATCTCGGAACATAACACAATGAAATATGTCAAAACACGATCTTCATCTCCGTTAAAAAAATGCGTAAAAAGGATTATAATGGAGAGTTTAATATTTTTTTGAATTCACTACAAAGTGAGTTAAATAGGAGACTAAAGAGGCAAGCATAATGGAAAAATGATGTTTGTTCAAATCGTTTTTAAGAACTTTTACGTGCTCAAACGACACCGATACCGCTTGAGAACATTTATGGCTCTATAATTTGAGATTAAAAAAATGTAACTATCAATTTGCCATAATTGTGTAAAGAGAAATATGTTGACAAGTGTTTGATGAAAGTTTGTCGCTGGGATCAACATCCATAAAATTTTCTCTCGTACAATTTTTGTTGATACTGTCAAGATTGCTTCGTTTGTTCAGCAGTAATATAGATTTAAGGTCGGGGAAAGTTTTATTGAGTTTATTGATTACAAAATTTAGTTTGTACACTTTAATAAAAAAGTTATGAAATCGAATAAAAAAAATATACATAAAACCGAAATCCAGTGCCTACTGCCGTATGAATTGCAAAAAGTACGATCTAAGTTTTATGGTTAAATATGAATAAACAATAGAACGTGCTGTAACTTATTTCCTTGATAGAAAACAAAGTCGTAGTAATAGAACTACATGTACGAATCCAAATGAATAGACGACTGTAAAGCTAATGCTACCTTAAAGATATTTTAAAGTTTTTTTTTTAATAAAACTTTATGTTGGTAAAGGTAAAATACGATGTGAGGCTGAAGCTCAGATTCGCGCGAAAACTCCAATTACCTCTATTTAATCGGAAGGTGGTGGATGTGAGCGCTGCCGTTTGCACGTATTTGTGGCTTTATATAAAACGAAAATTATTCACCGTATTTACTAGTAAATATAGCTTGTATACATATTCCATTTAGCATGAAAAGCCAACGGAGCATGATTTTGGATCACTAAAATCAAACCGCAGCATTTAGGATAGTGAATTAATCAAAAAATTCATTCATTCGTAACATGTCAAAAATGCATTTATGATTCATATATTATAGTCTGTATTTAAAAGAATTTAAAAAAAAGGCTCTATCATAATAGAATTATGATGCCGTATGTTACGCTATAAAAATAACTTTATTAAGCATATCAATCAAATAAAATTAATTGGTATATTTAAGAGAATCTAAAAAACACTGCAAAATGATTTTGTTTGTTTCTGTAGGGTGGTCGCAAATTCGAAATGAAGTAAGACATTAACTGTTACGTTTAATTTCCTTGACGAGATGTTTGACAATCACCTTTTTTTAATGTATTTAGTGCAAGGAGGTGATGTGAGGCTACGTCTTCTAGACAATGTATGTACCATTGAAATACATTCAAGTACATTGCATTGCTCCTTTTTAAAGTGACTGTAGAATCAAGTATAGCATAGTATAGCATGTAAAAACTATTTTTTAATTAAAAACGTTATTGCAATAAAAATGCAATTAACGTAATCCATTAATCCCAAGAATTTATTTTTCGATACACTTTTTTGCAGTTGTTTTATTTGTTAGTTGAAAAATAATATTGGACGAGGCTTTAATAAAAATCTGGAAAGGTTTATTAATCGGCGCGAGGATTTCATTAAATCATTCCCGACGCGTAATAAAATGCAGATCGTTTTAATTTTATTGCTCTCACAGTAAATGCAAAAATAACGAAAAAAACTACCACAAGTTTTGAAACACTGGTCAATGTAAAATAGCGCTTTTAAATCTCTTATTAAAAAAAAAACACTCCACAAATAAAAATTTCAACATACCTATATTCTGTTTTTTTGAAATCAATGTATTGACACAACTGCCTGACAGTAAGACTGAAGGTACCACGATAATAGAAAGGAGATAACATTAGTTAGTCTTAAAGGTCAGAGATGGACAAACACAGTTACGTTTATTAGGCAAGCGATGCAGAGGAAGGCCATACGCAAGGTGGATCGATGATATTAAAAAGATAGCTGGCCCACAATGGCAGCAAATAGACCAAGACTACGAGAAATGGAAAACTTTGGAGGAGGCCAGCCTCAGGTAAACCTGAGGGGGGTTCCAGTAGATTAATAAAATAAAATATTAATACATACCTACTAAAAATACGTTGTTAAAATAATTAGCATTAAGTATATGTATTTTAAAATAATTTAGATTACGTAGAAACTATTGTCATAATTTTTTTTTCTCTCAAATTGTTAAGAAGAAATTTACGTAGATACAACACTCTCTAGGTATATTGTACTATAGTGTTTATGTGTACTGAAAATAAAAGGCTTTTTATTATTATTTTTTAATTCACATTAGTTGGTTTTGCGTGAATCAGTATCTTAGAAACTATTTATTCTGATGTTTATCCAAATAAGCACATGTTTCGTCTCAAATCAGGGCACGTCTTTTAGATATTAGGTAATTATGGTTTGTATGAAGTCCAAAAGTTGTAAAACTATTGTTTCGAAATCCAAGTGTCGATCTTTCGACTCTCGTTCTGGGCTTATGTGGTCGTAAAATTTTGATTAGATTGAATTTTGCTATATTTTTGATAAAAAGAAATTAACAAAATTGATGATAGAAGCAATTGAAGATGGCCTGCTTTCTACTGTAGTCGAGCTTTGTACAGTATTTGACAGAGCTATCCCAGTAACCGTTTCAATAACGTTACAAACTTTGCCAGCAATAAGAGCCGCCGATCGATAAGTTTTATCCGCGGTGAATTTTTCAAAGTTTATACGGTAAATATACCGTGTTTAAACGGTTGTTAGAAGTTTATTTACAAGTTTCGAATCCCTGTAGAGTCGCTTGGCATGTTGCAGGATCGTATTTGAAATTTTCATACAGCCTTTTAAGGAAAGTAACAGGTAAGTTTTCATCACGTGAGTTTCAAAGGCTTGTGAAGTTTTCTATAAGGATGGCGTGGTGGACTAGGGATTAATGACTTTTAAAAAATCCGAAGAATACGACATTAATTTACGTTAACTTTACTGAGTGCGGGAAATACATACGAATGTCTAACATTAAAATGTTATCCAATTACGTTTGATTTACCTGCATTACGTAATTACTATTGAATGTCTCTCTACTTTGAAAACAAAACGGTCAACAAATGGAGTTCTGTTTTTTTTTCTTCGTCGTAGTTGTGGAAAAAATGACAAAGAAAAATCTGAATGTGTATATTTTTTTTCAAGTAGTTGCTACAATGTATTCCCAATAATGGTTGTTTGGCAAAAAAATATTTTCATAAATTGAATTACTTTTACGTGCATCAAGCTTTATTAATTGTCACCGTTTGTTTTTGACGATTGAACGTAAAATTGCCTTTGTACGTTTCAACACTGCCACTCATACGCACTCGTTTCAATTAATATATTGTTTTAAAAATATGCAAAAGCTGCCCTGCCTTCTATATAAAATGGAAAACCGTAGGCGTGAAAAATAGAGGTACATGTCTGCTACCTCTTCTGCGATGGAGGCGTGAGGGAGTTACTAATTTAAAAAATTCTTTATCTTCTCTAACTTTCTATTAAGTAGTCCTAAGGCACTTCATTTTTTATCCTGTCACGGGACGCTTCTTTGGTAGTTGATGGTAAGTGTATTTTGGATAACCTACAGCGTCGTTGGCTAACGCCACACTAAAATTACCACAATCTTTCATCATCATCAGCCCATATACGTCCCACTGCTGGGCACGGGCCTCCTCTACAACTGAGAGGCCAACTCTACATCTTTCTCTGATCCAAAATTAATTAAACTAGCCAAGTCAAATCTTCAGCTTGTATTACATCCTAAGTGTAATAAATTCATTGTTTAAATAATAATTGTTAACATTTAAGACTTATTATTACTTATCAAGTACCAATTATTGTAGTAGTGCCAAGAAACAAGAAAATGTAAAAAAAACTCTTTTGGAATTATGCATATTCTTGTTGCTAATAATTTTAGGATTATCTACACAGAACTTGGCATCTATACAAATATCGATAATTTTTTCCGGCGAAGCAGCCTCTTATTTTATTCGTAATTGAACTTGGCTTCGATTATGAATAATTTAGATTCAGGATTTGGTCTATACCAAATATGCTATCAATTGAACACGTCGGTAAAGGTGGGTAACATGTCAATGTTTTTAAAGCTGAGTTAACCTTTAAAGGTGAGCATAAAGTTTGGATTATTTCAGCTACCTTCCAACCTCTTGAAGTTACGGGTTGCGCTACGTCAAAAGTTAAAGATGCATCTAAATAATATACTCATATACAGAGCGTACTCTTCTCAAAATTCATAATAATATGTACGCGACAATATATAACGTTTCTGTTAATCACGTACCACCATTTCTACCTTCCAAGTCATTATTTTTAATACGGCATCTGATATTTACTTTCAACTAAACTACTGACGAGAAATGATTGATTATATCTTAGTCGACATAAATCATATTCGTGACTAAAATATACCAGAGTTCAATATAAATTAGCACAAAGTTTAACGGTGAAGGAAAACATTGTAGGGAAACCTGCACATATAAAAATTCTTAGGAATTTCTTAGGTGTGTAGTCCATTAATCCGTATTAAGACAGGGTGTTGGACTGTAGACCTCTCAGTTGTAGAGGAGACCCGTGCCCAGCAGTGGGAAATATAGATTGGTTATGGTATCCTATGTGCAATAGTAGCTATCGGATTTAAAAATAAATACCAACATAAAATTAAAAGAAACGCAAGTTGAATCGTGGATGCAAATCTTCTTTAAATAAAAGAGTTAACAAACAAACAAAAAATAAAATAACTTGCACTAACACAAGAAACAATGAAAATAGAATTAAAACACACCTCGGTTTCTGTACATTCCGTTTACTTAATGCTCAGCTGAGCATTAAGCGGTAGCATGAAATTTGTAAACATATCTGTTCCTATGTTTGCTGCGTACAAGCCTCCCATACATTTGAGAAGATACACAGGCCTTCGAAATTCAAACATTAAGCCTCAAGTTTTTGTTCGTAAAGTTTAAACAACCGTTAAATTAAATTAAGAGGGGAACTAAGGATTGTATGGAAATTTAAATCTGAGGTAAATCTTACTACCCCAGTTATTAAATTGATATACTTTTGAAACAGCTGACGCCCATATACGTCCCACTGCTGGGCACGGGCCTCTTCTACAACTGAGAGGGTTTAGGCCTTAGTCCACGCTGGCCTAGTGTGGATTGGCATACTTTCGACTATGAAAATTATATGATCCTGTTGATAAGGATGATGTGTTTGAGACGTTTGGAAACAGAAAATGCACATTTGGTATGAAAAGACCTTTTCGGTAGCCTATTGATAGATGGCTGCTAAACTATATCGACTATATAAAGTATCAATGTGACCATCGGTGCCAAAAGCTCAGAAATTTTTAACTTCGCCATTTTTATCACTTTTATGCCAACCAAAACTATGCGTACAAAAAAATCGTTTTTGGTGTGGACAAGTCGAAGCTTGTTTGTCTATATGTCGTAAACATATTAAAAACAAAACATATATAAAGAAATAAGTACGCCCAACGGTCACATACATAGTTCTAACCACACACTAATATACGAATTTTGTGTCGTAGGTATCAGAAACTACGAGAGACTTTTCGGTCTCACAAACATCCGACCCGAAACAAATATTTGCGGATCGCACAAACACGTCTCGGTTCAGCGATCGAATAGCTTCTCGTTTCGTAAGCTGGTGTCTAGCCAACTGCGTAACCTGTTGGTTACGTAACCATATGTTTATGGTAGCTGTTAGTTAGTAACAATGTTGTTACTAACTAACATAATGATTACTTATATGTATAAGTAAACACTACTCATTCATGTTCAGCGTGTTCATTACGTATTATCTTCATCATCTGCCCATATACGTCCCACTGCTGAGCACGAGCCTCCTCTACAACTGATAGGGCTTAGGCCTTAGTCCACCACGCTGGCCTAGTGCGGGTTGGCGGACTACACACCTAAGAAATTCCTAAGAACTTTTAGGTGTGCAGGTTGCATCACGATGTTTTCCTTCACCGTTAAAGTACGTGATAATTCATTGTGAATACACACATAACTTCGAAAGAGGTGTGTGCCTGGGGTTTGAACCCGCGACCGTCGAGATTCTCGACCGTGTGCCTAAACCTCGAGGCCATCACGACTTATCGAGGCCATTAGGTCCGCTAATGTGTAATCTTGGTCTTCAAATTATACCCTCGTTTATCCACACTATGAGTAACCGCAGAATATTATACATTATTATCTCCGTGAATACGTGTTAATGGTTCAATGTGCGGGAAGCGTCCTCGACATTTCCTTCAAAGGCATCACCTCGATTAAATTACGAGATCTCATCTGGATTTGATTTCAACGTGGAAATTTTTTCGGAAGTCAAGATATAAATACCTTAGTATAGTTCACAAACGCTCGCGCACACACTGATTAATAATTATATATGCGTATTAAAATAACTTATAACTACCTTTAATTTCTTTTCCTACATCTCCATTCTCGGTCTGTAAGAGATCGCCTTGTTGCGATAAGGGCACCTTTTGTACTTATTTAGTTTACTGTATTCGTTACTTATAATCTTATGTGTACAAAAATATTTTAAATAAATAAAAAAAATATTATGTAAGCTTGATTTCTTTGTTTCTTTTATTTAAATACGTGTTAATAAATTGATTTTAAGGAATTTTGATGCAAATATCGACTTAATAAGGTCAGTTATAGGATTGGGGATGCTTGTTGGATCGTTAGATATTTGTATTTGTAAATATATATGATGTATTGATTTGTTTCAACCTAAATATAATATCATTAAAATAAACAAACTACTTTTTTCTGTTGTTTCACATAATATGATTAATCTAACTTTTCTTATCTGGGTGGTGTTACCTTTCTATTGTAATAAATAATTAAGAGTTTTTTTAATTAGTGACACTATCATGTCATTGACTTGTTAAGGAGGCGAATAATAGTAGCGTTGATACTCAGAGTGCTCAGAAGTGATCCTTAAATACAATAACATAACAATTAAGGCTACTTTCACACTACATATATCTCCCTAAAGAAAAAAAACAGTTTTTTTAATCATTAATTGATATTGAAATATTAAAGTAAAATATGAATGAAGTATTTTATGAGGATCTTAAAATACCATAGTCCTTAATAATATCATTTTTTTTATCTAAGATAAAACTCTTAATTCGTTAGTCGTATTAAAATTCTATGAATTCACCTCATTTGAATATACATGTGTAAAATTATTTCAATAAGTTCGAAATCAGAAAGCGTTGAATTCATAAAAATGCAATATACGAGTACCTACATAGTTATACTTGGATTGCGCTAGAAATTAAAAGCGGAATTCGACCAAATTAAGTCTGGGTCAATTTTATATTCCAACTTCGGAGAACTTCACTGAAACTAGGCTAAAAGTCTGCGACGTCACACAGTTTAAGAATAAGAAATGCAGCAGCTGATTCCGATTAGTTATTCGCTTCGTTTATATACAGTTTGTCCATTTATATACATTTTGGTCTGAGGATATATTTGAATATAGTGATGAGGTATTCTCTCATAGTGATGACTATTACGCGGGACACTTTTGTTAAAAAAAGCGTTGTGCATGGGGCCTATAGTATATATAGTACATGGCCTATACTTCTAAATTCAAGAAGCGTTTGATCTCAGATTATCATGCTGGTCTAGTCCGCTTTTAAAACATCACACGCCTAAAATATTATATCTATATATTCCTGAAACTAATTTGACTCTGATATTTGACTCTGCGACCGTCAATATAATAATCTCAGCGCTCTGAACCTCTAACGTATACACCTTAACAGTCAGCTCAAATACAATAAACATGAAATAAGGAAAACAGTTTATCGAGAATTTAGTTCTAAATAAAACTTGTTTTAAACGTTCTGCAGAAATACTTCAAACGACAAAATGAGAGTTTCAAGTGTTTCTTGCTAAGGAAAGAGCACTGACCCTTTACAAACCGTAGCAAGCATAACTCCTTGATTAATCGACTGCCGCCTCTACCGTCGCTTGAAATAGCAAAAGTGTTTCATATTGAGCGAACTGTTTAGCTTTGTGAATGAAGTCTCAAAGTTCAGTTCAGTTTGAGGCTAAAGGCAGGAGTTATTTCTATTAATACGCCATTGCCTTTGAATGAAACTTCTATGTTAGCCATTTAAAGCTATTTCTAAAGGTGGAAGTATATTCATTTATTGGGCAGGTTATTGATAAATTTGTTTTGATACATTATAAACGAAATTGAGCTAAAGATAATCCTACCGTCATGCCCAACAAAAAATGTGATGCATCTCAAGTTATGTATATCTGTATCAGTGGCGATACTTCCATAGAAGCCCAAAAGCCCAGGTTGACATACAAAATTCCGAATATTAATCTTTAATAATAATAATAATTCATTTATTTAAGATAACATAGATCCACAATTTGTTAGTCACCGGTTCTTAAAAACTACGTTGGTACATAATTGGCAGGAGATTTTAATAATTTAACTAAATGAAAAACAAGCGGACAAGTTGCACTCTCAACAACTGCTCGTACAATACTGTTTGGACTGCCCCGTGCCCGGTCTAACAAACATGCTGCTTTTTTCCTAATAACCGCATCAAAACTATCTACATGCGCCTGCGCAAACATTGTGAACGCACTGCAATACCGGGGCAGACCCAACAATGAGCTTTAAGCTTTAAATCTTTATTTAACAAAAGCAATTTGACATATAAATGAGAATAACCTGAGCCCACAATAAACAATTATAAACTAGAAATTACACAATTAACGTGTAACGCTTTTGGGCTTCTATGGAAGTACTGACTGAGTACGCCACTGATCTGTATGTATAATACATATGTATATCCAGTAAAAATAACAGCAACAAAACTGTGTTGACTCGTTGGAAATTGATCGTAATGAATTCTTGCCATCGACAGTTTTTGGGGTGCAATGTATATTTTGTACTGCCACGACAAGGTGACAACACCGTGTTAATAATATTATATTATACCTCACGATGCTGATCAAATAGACCATCAAGAATTGAAAGATCCTGATCCCTTATCACTCGATATACTCATGCCACCATGAATTTGACAGACCCGTGACGCAGTTGGCTAGACACCAGCTTGCGAAACGAGAGGCCGCGGGTTCGATCCCCGCATCGAGACAAATGTTTGTGTGATCCACAAATATTTGTTTCGGGTCTGGGTGTTTGTGAGACAGAAAAGTCTTATAGTTTCTGATACCTACGACACAAGACTCGTATCTTAGTGTGGGGTCAGAATTATGTATGTGACTGTTGGGTGTATTTATTTATTTAACTTCTTCACGCTAAGCTTAAAGGTCTCAGTATAATAAAAAGCAGGAAAAACGTGGATTGGGTTAGCATGCCACGCATTGACGGTACGGCAAGGAACCAGTGGCGGTACTTCCATAGAAGCCCAAAAGTGTTACATGTTGATTGTGTAATGTCTAGTTTATAATTGTTTATTGAGGGGTCAGGATATTCTCATTTATACGTCAAATTGCTTTTGTTTAATAAAGATTTAAAGCTTAAAGATTATTATTCGGAATTTTGTAAGGCATGCTTGACATTTGGGCTTCTATGGAAGTACCGCCACTGCAAGGAACTGAATTGAAATTTTGAGCCGTGTCATAGTGACTAAGAAAGTATATGGCATTGAAGAATATGTATGAGCATTAAAAATTATAATTTTATACTTAACTAGCTTTTGCCCGCGACTCCGTCTGCGTAGACTTCTGGGTTGGGTGCAGAAACTAACTAAGTGAATCTATAAATCAAAAATTACGCTAATTGTTGCAGTTGTTCACCACTGGAGGTCATTTCTGTCTTTGAGAGTCGTCTCAAGTGACATTATGACATTTTTCATAACCTCAGATCGTCTCATAAATTTATCGCGAAAATGTATCTAATGTCATCTAGGTGCGTATAATGGCACTTAACATCGCATAATGACACCGAGCCCCATAAAAATGCACATGATAACATTTTACTGTACCGGTACCAGTCACCACTACTCCACAGTGCTAAATGGCATTTAACGTGAATTCAAGTCATCCAGGATACTGACTTCAAATAATGGTGCCTTTCGCGATTTCAGTTCCAAAAATGGCACCTAAATTCATAAAACGGAAAAATAGCTCTTCTATTCCTTAAGTTCCACTAAAATTCTTCTAAAATTGCCATAAGTGCCAAATATGGCACCTGTCGTCGCGTGATTTCCAATAACGGCACTTGTAGCCTTATAGATTCGACTAATGGAATCTGATGTCACTTCATCCGATAATGGCACCTGACGTCACTCACCATCCATTAATAGCACCTAACGTCACTTAACATACACCAATAAAACTTATCGTCACTTAATTGTACATAACCGCACATAATCTTCCTTAAAGTTACTTACGGGTAAGCTCTTCAAAATCATATATCACATAAGAGAACTTAAAACCACCCAGTAGCAATACCAATCTAATAATGGCAAGTAAGTAACCTAAGTGCGTTTAACGTCACCTAAGTAAACTTAAGACCACCTTATGACACTTAACCGCACTTAACTATATTCAACGTAACTTAACGAATCCTTAGAATCTTAAATGGTCTAATGACACCTATCGTCTTCTAAGTGCCCGAAATGGCACTTATTGAATTATTCAAAAAAGTAGCCTATGTCCCTTTTAAAGGTCTCATTTATGTCCATACCAAAATTCATTCAAATCGGACAAATGGTTTAGGCGTGAAAGCATAACACAGGCAGTGTTACTTTCGCACTACAATATATGCTCATTCCACGGGAACCCTATATATTCCCGGGATAAAATGTAGCTTATGTTACTTCATAGTGTCCCATTTGTATTCAAACCAAAAATCATATAAATCGGGCGAATAGTATAGGCGCGATAGCCCATTCAAACGGGAAGACTACATTTTGCGGGATAAAAAGTATTCTATGTTGCGTCGGTGGGTCCTATCTAGTCCCATACTAAAAATCATCTAAATCAGTCAAATGGTTTAGGCCAGAAAGTATAACACAGGCAGCGTTACATTCGCATTACAATATATGCTTATCCCACGGGAACCCTACATATTCCCGGGATAAAATGTAGCTTATGTTACTTTATAGTGTCCCATTTGTATTCAAACCAAAAATCATATAAATCGGGCGAATAGTATAGGCGTGAAAGCCCATTCCCACGGGAATACTACATTTTCCGGGATAAAAAATATCCTATGTTGCGTCGGTGGTTCCTATCTAGCCCCATACTAAAAATCATCTAAATCAGTCCAATGGTTTAGGCCAGAAAGTATAACACAGGCAGCGTTACATTCGCATTACAATATATGCTCATCCCACGGGAACCCTACATATTCCTGGGATAAAATATAGTCTATATTACTTCATAGGGTTCCATTTATGTCCATACCAAAATTCATTCACGTCGGTCAAATGGTTTAGGCGTAAAAGCAGAATATTGACAGGGCTACTTATATCCATTCCCACGGGAATACTACATTTTCCGGGATAAAAACATCTTATGTTGCTTGGGTGGGTTCCATCTACCCCCATACTAAAAATCATTTAAATCGGTCAAATGGTTTAGGCGTGAAAGCATAATACAGGCAGTGTTACTTTCGCATTACATTATATGCTCATCCCACGGGAATCTTACAAATTTCCGGGATAAAATTTAATCTATGTTACTTCATAGGATTTCATTTATCTTTGTACAAAAAATCATTTATATCGGTCAAACGGTTTAGGCGTAAAAGCAGAATATTGACATAGCTACTTATACCCATTCCCACGGGAATACTACGTTTTCCGGGATGAACAGTATCCTATGTTACTTCTGTGGGTTCCATCTATCTCCATAACAAAAATCATCGAAATCGGTTCAGTAGTTTTTGAGTTTAAGGGTAACAAACATCCAAAAATCCAAAATCCAAAAATACAAAAATACAAACATTTCCTCTTTATTATAATAGTATAGATAGTATAGATAAGTCAAAAAATTCAATCGCCCTTTAGAAAAACTGATAAAGTTTTTACGAATTCCAATCGAAAAGATTTCCCCACAATTTCTGGCCATGACAGCTGTCAAAGCTCCAACGGTGCTAGCCAGATGACTCAGTGAGTTAATTAAATTGAATATATTGAACAATTTTTTGACCATCTCATAATGAACCTGTATTAGGTACTGCTGGTACAGATTTCTTTGATTTTGCTGTTTTCTTGAGGTCAGGTGGAAATGGATTACATTGATTCAGGATCCATTAGCCCTTATTAATGTCGTTTTTTTTGGATTATGTGATTTTAAATGTATAAGCTCCATGTTTACTCAGGATTTTTTTTTTTATAAAAAACAATGAAATATGAAATTAAGTATTTGGGAGAGTTTTTATAGACTTTTGATATTCAATGTTACAAAATATATTTTTCATTGCACCAAAGGTAGGTTCCGTGTATTTTTTTAAATAAAATTTACATAAACCATTCGCGGTTATGCATTAAAAATATATACACCAAAGTTAAATAACGAACATTATCGGGGAACAAATAGTTAATCTGTTCCCAGTGTGCAATGTGAGTACCGGGCTCAGGGTTAGGGAAGAACTCAATTTGAGACACTCGCGATATTAATAATAATTAAATGTAATTACGTATAAAAATGGCAGTTTAAAACATGGATTTCTGCAGCGATGCGTTACTTTCTTCTTTAGCTTGATTACGGTCACGCAGGCGAGAACAGTTTGTTTTGTCGTGACCATACTTTTTACAGTATGTACAAAGTGGTCGTGACCTTGAAATTTTGGGCGTAGTGCCACTTAAAGAAGTTGAGGCTGAACTCTTTACAATAGTTGTGGATAAGCCATCCTTCACATTCTTAGCTTTACGGAGTCTGGAACGACCTTCATCAAATAAGTCTTCTAAGCGTCGCGCCTGGCATAATAATTCAGAAAAAGACTTAAAGGAACTTCGTGCAATCTTCTCTCTTATTCTTGTATTTAGGAGCCCGTACACCAAGCTGTAGCCAGCACCAAGTATCAAGCTGTACTTCAGTACTAAGGCTACCGGAAGGCAACTGAGAAATTAGGGCCCTGGCCCTGCCCTCGAAAATGTCTGTGCATTCTTCGCCTTGTTCCTTAGAAAATAATTCTCTATAAATTTTATGAGGTGGGAGACGCGGCCCATATGTCTGTATCAAAAGGCTGATAGCCTCAGAGCAACTCAACCGAAGCTTTAACTCCTTGCCACCAAGTTGCTGCAAACCCGGTGAGGAGCATGGGTAGCCCACGCAGCGCAATACTATCCTCTATGCCGACACACTCCTTGTAAGTTTCTATAGCGTCCACAAACGCTACAACGTCGCTATCTTTGGCGCCGTCGAACCGTGCCGTACACTTGGCGAAATTGCCATGCATAAATGTAGGCGTCGGTGAAACACATGAAGGTGCTGGTGACTGGACTCGAAGCATATGCGCCAGTTGAATAAGTTGCTGGTCTGTTATAACTAGCGGAGTCGCCGCGATTGGCGGCGCGTGAGACGGCGTTGCCTCACTGAGGGATGGGCAAATGGAAAAAAATATCGATATATATCGTATCGATATTTTTAGAAAATATCGTATCGATATTTTTAGAAAATATCGTATCGATATTTTTAGAAAATATCGTATCGATATTTTTAGAAAATATCGTTGTTTGCAGTCTAAAAAAATATCGATATTTTGATATATCGATATTTTTAGCGACTACGAGATTACCTATTGTTTTTTTTTAGAATTTTAGTTTTCCTAGCTTCATAAATAGTCGTAAACTCGAGGCTCGAGAGTAGCTCTTGTTGATTTCTTCTTTTTTTTGCGAATTTAAATCTATACTTTAACTCGATCAAAGTAAAATTTAAAAAAACTCAAAAAAATATATCGAATTTGATATTTAGAATTAAATATCGAATATCGATATTATCAAAATAAAAATATCGACGACATATATCGATTATTTTCTGAAAAAATATCGATATTTTGATATATCGATATTTTTTACCCATCCCTATGCCTCAGTCGCGAACGACGCGGCCGGTTTGGACGTGTTGCTATGCGCGTCGGTGCTTGATAACGAATCGAAATTGATATCGTCCTCCCCGTTGTCTCTAACTCCCTGACGTGTAGTTGGAGCCATGACAGAATGTTAAAATTTTTTTTTATATCGCCAATTATATCACATATAAACACAAAACCGTTCTATAACTGTGGACACTACAACAAAAGTTCGACAACTAGTCCGAGGTCAAACACTTTAATTATGGCTAGGCAGAATGTCCAATATACATCGTCCATAGCAACACAATATAACTTTCAATCACAAAAAAAAGTGTACTTATCGTCCCTCTTTGTCGGCACGTGTTTCGACAGGTTTCGACTTGTCGCGCCGCGCGTGCCTCGAACTCTCGAACGTTCCACGCTTCCCAGCGCACGTGGTGTAGTTCGCGTAGCAGAATCTTTGTTGCAGATACGATCACACACACAACACAGTTACAATGTTCGATACACATACACTTATGTACTTTTTATAATAATATGTTCGTAGGCCGAACGTTGGGCTGCCACTTTTCGGGGAACAAATAGTTAATCTGTTCCCAGTGTGCAATGTGAGTACCGGGCTCAGGGTTAGGGAAGAACTCAATTTGAGACACTCGCGATATTAATAATAATTAAATGTAATTACGTATAAAAATGGCAGTTTAAAACAATGTCTATCGCGGAAGCGCACGAGCCACGCCTGCGCACGCGCCTACCCCGGAAGAAAGCCGACTCGGCACTGAGGAAGGGCGGGGGATTGGACGCGGGCGCAACTCATAGGCTTCCCGGTGCAGTGCGCGAGCCCGTGGGGCGGACTGGTACGGTGCGAGACCTACTTTGTGTTGTAGGCGCGCTATAACATACACTAAAATTTAAATGCTAAATGTAACAAAAATGTCAAGCAAACGGCTGTTTAAATAAGTACTCATAATTAAAGTGAAGCAAGTAATATTACAAGCTTTCTTAGGGAGGCCTACGTTCAGCAGTGGACGGCGATAGGCTGAGTATATAAGAGTATGTAATATTACATTACTTTTAATTACTTTCATTGTTTTTTTTAATTGCATATTGTTGCTCATCTGTGCCTATCACACAAATACCTTGCACCAAAGCGTTGTTGGATTTACATTTCCGCTCTGTTGCACACAATAACGACCTTTTAAAATACGACGTGTGTATTACTATGCCCAGAGTTTTAAATGAAAATCATAAAAAGTCAATTGGTTTCATTATGCGACCCTTTACTTATAATAAGTAAAATTATTAATTGATCTCCGTTCATAGGTTTACAATAGAAAAGAACAGGCAAATACTTCGTCCCGGAATCGCCTCACAATTAATTTATCTCATTTGTAAACATGTTTAGGGTGTGTAGTTTTCCTCGCGATTTTTCCTTCACCGTTAAAGGAGGTGATAATTTATTCAGAATACACACATAAAGTCGAAAAGTCAGGGGCGTGTCCCTGAGGTTTGAGCCCGCGACCGCCGAGACTCGACTGCGCGCTTAAACCGCAAGACCATCATTTTATTTTTACTTTTACCTAACAGATACGTAATACAATTGAGAGTGATAAACCATTCACATAGCCCACATTTACTATATAAAATATAATAAATAAATAAATACACCCAACAGTCACATACATAGTTCTGATCCCACACTAAGATACAAGTCTTGTGTCGTGGGTAACAGAAACTACGAGAGACTTTTCGGTCTCACATACACCCAGACCCGAAACAAATATTTGTGGGTCACACAAACATTTGTCTCGGTGCGGGGATCGAACCCGCGGCCTCTCGTTTCGCAAGCTCGTGTCTAGCCAACTGCGCCACGGGGCTGTCAAATAAAATGTCAAATAAATAATAATAATGAAAATTACTTTAAAACTAAAATAAACAGCGGACTACAGTTTTTATTATTCATAAATGAAATCAAATTTTCATGCGACAACAGTCTGCCGTAATGTTATGAATCCTTGTAGATTACAAAGATCAGAGTGTTTAGATGGTCATTAGGTACGTGTTTTGGTAATGATGTGTGCGTAGGTGTGTAAGTGTAATTAGTACATGACCGCAGGTCGTAGTTTACCAAACATCCCCTCTGTACCTATATTATGTAGCGGAATTGTATTAAATTGTTTCCTTGAGTACATTGAACAATTGCTATTACTTATGCAATCAATAATATTTATTTCGATATTTACAAGTTTAAGTGCCACAAATTCACAGTTATCAAGAAATTGTACAGTAATCATAGATCAGAGTACTTTTGAAAAATTAAGGAGAAGAAGCAAAATCCGGTAGCTACGCGTAGTTCGGGTACCATCGACATCTCAACAATCCACAAGAATAATAATTCTTAAATTTTAAACACACCACAAACACATCTATGCCTAAATATAATATTAAAACACTGCTAGAAGTAAGCAATCAGTTATTATTACTGCTAGCAAGGCAACGGTTGATAGAAAACAAAATAATTTAAAAAGATTTTTATAAAGTGAAATGAAAAAGTTATCGGCAGCTCGCGTTTCTTCACTGAGCGATACAATTTTGCACGCTTTAAAGGCACGCTCGTGTCGCTTGGAAGTGGCTCTTAGTTTATTAAAGAAACGAGAAGTATATTTTTGTAAGAGGCTACAAATGCTTCGGCTTTAACGGTCGGTATCAGTGCATCTTACATGAAATACAAAAGTATCGTATACTCGGTGGAGGCACTTAGTAGATTTATTTAGAACACTGAAGCGACACAGACAGTTAACTTGCTGTGGCATGGAATTGCATCGCAGTACATATGGCCTGTTTTAAATGAAGACATTAACAAAACTCTTTTTCGTTTTCAACGACGTTGACAACATATACTGTCTTATAAAAAGCACATATAAAATAAATAAATAATAAATACACCCAACAGTCACATACATAGTTCTGACCCCACACTAGGATACAAGTCCTGTGTCGTGGGTATCAGAAACTACGAGAGAACCTACTGTTTGTGGTTCACACAAACATTTGTCTCGGTGCGGGGATCGAACCCGCGGCCTCTCATTTCGCAAGCTGCAACCTTGTACGTGCTCCCACTACAATCTCAAAATAAGAAACATCCGAAGCCGTAGACGTCGAGCTACTTGATATGTGAAGATCACCGAAGGATGAATAATGTTAAAAATAGAATGCAATATTGAAATAACATTTGACGTGACTCTAGGGGTTGGATTTTATTTTGTCTAAACGTGGCACAATGATTAAAAAATGCACCATTCCGGTTTCAGCTTGAGTGAAATTTAGCTATTAAAACCTTAGCGTCCTATGACGGCAAAATACATATATGTAGAAGAAAAACTTAATCATTTCTCCGCCAGTTGATATTTTTGGACCAAACTGCATTTAAAATTACATGTCTGTTCACTTTTACCGCTCTGTTGAGTCCAGTATCCACTTTGCTGTTTTGCAAGGGAAAATATCAACATTTGCTGCCATGAAATATAAGCCTGACAAAGATCTTTGTTTAGGATTGCATCAATAGATTTTAATGTTTATAAATGTTTACTGTTTTAAAAAATTGTTTCCAAGTTCTAATACGCATTATGCTTTGCAGTCAACTACAGTAAATTTCCATCTTGGAATTAAAGTCATAAAAAATTTATAAAGTAAGAAACTGGATGCCATCGCTTAGACAAACACAGTCCAACAACTTAGAAAATAAACAGCAAGGGCGTAGGTTAAAGGAAATTCTCTCTTTTAAGTAAACTAAAGCTATTGTATCACATTTTACGAAAGAAACATAAACATTAAATAAATATACTGAGCGATTGAAAAACCCAAAACAGATCCGATTATAGACTTGGCCGATACAAAAAAAGTGTTTAATTATAATAGTATTTGGTGAGAAAATGCGATCGTCGAGAAGGTCAACAATGCGATTTAATTAGTTTTTGCGTTTTAAATATTCAAAGAGTTTGTTGTGAACGCGTGGCAAATGTCGTTAAGCGGTCTAAAAGCGTAGGAATTGCTACAAACAGCAAGGTGTTGTTAAATCATACAGCTCTTTGTTCTAACTGAAAACTAATTTATTGAACTTTATTTTAAGGCGGTATTCAAAAGTTTTATAATTTAGAAAAAAAATGATATATGAAGTAAATTAAAAATAGCTTTTTGAATTACTAATACAGTTTAAAGATTTATATTTTTGTTAAATAATAATATAATAAAATATAATAATTCATTCGAGACTGTAGCTTTTTTATACTAAATTTAGCTATTTACTTTGATAATGATTACTTAATCAATCGGACGTACAAGATTGTTTAAATATATTATTTATAAACTATGCCTGAGGCTTTCCTTTTTAAAAAAAAAACCGCGATTATAGCCAATTTAAAGTTTAAATGGTTATTTTCGATTAGGGTGGTACCCACAGGCTCAAAGCGTTTGTGTAAATTTTATTGTCATACCATGATTAATTCTATTTTAATTTGCTATTGATTAAGGGGCATGGTGCAAAATAATAACGAAGCACCATACAGTGTACATATTACAAGATCTCATGCGAAAAAATGGCGATTTTCATTTATTTATTAATATTCATTAGTCATCCATACTCAGTATATACTTATTATAACGGGTCCGACTATTTATTAAGAGTCGTCAAGGACTTTGATCTAATTACTTAGATAAGCTACGATTCGATTTTGTTTCTATTTATTGAAAGATCATGGTAAGCAATGTCAAAAATTTAAAATGACCTACATATAATATGATCTCATAAAGAAAAAGTTTGTTTGGAAATCTACGAAACTGCATCTGTGCTCTATCTTATTACGCATTCCGGTACTTTAACATTAGCGAAACAACTCAAGCTAAATCAATATTTATTACGCGGGAGTGATTTTAATTATGTGTACCGTTAAAGTGATCGGTATATTGTCTCAAGTGGGCTTTATGTACGTTAATTATACGAGATTGTGTACCACTACCGATACATCTCCGTTTCAATGCACTATCGCATTGTGTTATAATGGAATTTTGTGTGAAAAATACGAACGCTTTAGTACGGGGCAATGGAGATAACGAGATTAGGAAAGAAATGTGAAGCTGCATTGCTTTAGCAATGAGATTTATCCCATTGCAGTGCTTAGGTAATCCTGTCGCGTTATCTGTTAAAATGGCGCGTTGTGAAGAATTTTTAACTTAATCGCCAAATACAATTACGATAATCATCATCACCATCATCAGCCCATACACGTCCCACTGCTGGGCACGGGCCTCCTCTACAACTGAGAGGGTTTAGGCCTTAGTCCACCACGCTGGCCTAGTGCGGGTTGGCGGACTACACACCTAAGAACTTTTAGGTGTGCAGGTTCATCACGATGTTTTCCTTCACCGTTAAAGCAAGTGATAATTCATTGTGAATACACACATAACTTCGAAAAGTCAGAGGTGTGTGCCTGGGGTTTGAACCTGCGACCGCCGAAATTCTCGACTGCGCGCCTAAACCTCGAGGCCATCACCCTAAACCTGGGGAAATGGTTTTCAATGGCGTCTCACACGATGCAATATAACGTACCACTGAACTGAAATATTTGATTATAGCTTACCTAATCTGATTAATTAATTAATCCCGTGTAATGAACATATAGATGAAGATATGATAATGAATATGTGCAGTATACACAGGAGTATTATATATAGTACAGAAGTGGATTTCTGCAACCAAGTGTTGCCATATTTGGTTGTCATTTTGAAATAATAAGGTGAGCCTATTGTAATCATCATCATATCCAGACTCTGTTCCGGTACTGAGAAATACATAAAGGAAAAATACTTTTTCCGTCCCGGAAACATTTTTTGCGGCACACATTTGTGCGGTCCTGCCACGAGGCAGTATATTCGGTGATGTAATTATACGCCCTGTGAATTAGGGGCGTAAGAATTCTACCACGGCATCCCCAGCGTGTCTGTGGTTGACGAGATGGTCGGGCGTGCTACGTGGTCGGTGCGTCCTTAAATATTACGTCCTTTAATATTCTCATATTCAATGCAACAGTCTGAGATTGTATTAATGAGCTGCTCTAATTTGGGAAATTCATTCTTTGTATCAATATTGTAAACTATCTCTTGATTGGAGAAGAGCCACACTTGAGTTTCTTGCCCGTTATTTTCTAGTGATGACTGCCTTCCGAACAGGGTGGTACACCAAATTTTGAAATGACTGAATCTAAGTGACGTATTTGCCATTTTATAGATTCAATAAATATTATTTCATTTCAACAAGATTAACGATCCCGAGATGCACATAGTTTCTTGAATGACACTGACAATCACACCAAATTAGTGACGAAAAATGTCAAAGTGGGGGACCTCTTAAGTCCCTCCAACTCAGAGGAGTCCACATTGGGACAGAGCGCCGGGTGGCTGCGAGGAACAATTAAGGGCGCTTTATATCGCGTCCCGCCAAAAATACGCAAAATGATCATCGACAGATTTTTGTCGGTATGCTGGCGTAGGATTTTAGGGACCCGGAGACCAAGACACTCCCGTTTCGCGCCCAGAGGGAAACGGGGAGCGAACAACCTGTCGCGTGGGTATCTAGTAGAACATGCAAAACAGTTGAACTCAGGAACTTAAAACCAAACCCAACACGTGGAATACATATACCTATAGACTTTCCATCGAGTTTAAACCAGATAGCGCAGAGTCAAAATGTCGTGAAATATCGAATCATCATCACCAACTTAAACATGTTATGACTAAAGGGGGATGCATGCCATGCGATTATGCGCTCTACGTATGAAGTGTACACGGAGCAAACTAGCAGAACAATAGTCACACCAACTGCTAACTTGATCTTATATTTATGAACCTCCAGTCGACAGTCGAATCCTCCCTTTTTCCTACAAACTAGGTCAACAGCTGTATTGAGTTCTAGCACTGAGGAAGTGTTGTTGTACGTCGATGGCAGATGTGGGTTAATTTGCTCTTCAAGTGCTTTGAGTATTCATATTAGCTGGCGATGTTTACGCAGTACACAATTTTGACTTGATAAAATTTTATCGGCCTGTATTCGAAGCTTGGTATCGATGCATACACTCAGTAAATAATGGAGCTAAACAAAAAAAGTACTAAGGTTGTTTGATTAATATTCAAATGCTTTCTCGCCACGCACATGCGCGTTCAATACCCTCGTTCAACACGCAGCGCAATTGGCACTTTGTCCCATTTCAGTTTGTCCATGCCCTGTGTTAAATCGATTTGACGTTAGAAATCGTCCTATTCGGGCCTTTTCGGCGTCTTGTGATCGACTGTAACCGTTGTTTGCTTGACGTCATGACTGACTGGTGGAGTGGAACCATAGTCTTCAAAAAGTGATATATAACAGATTTGCTTTAAAGATGTAGCCGGAACTGACTTTCAAATGCTCTAGATTTTAGAGGTCGTATTTTTTCCGTCCGCGAAAAATCATTTGTTTAGATTTTAAAAATCTAATTGAACTAACGTGATATTTTTCTTTGTTATCTCCTAACTAGTATTTATTAAAAACAGGCTTTATAACATTACGCATAGTATAACTACAGATATATGTAAATCTGTCCTTTGTGCCACATTGGTTTACGAGTACCTATAAGGTAGCTTTATTTTCTTTTTTTATATCTGTATATGTGGTGTACAATAAAGCATATTGAATTAAATAAATAAATCCGTGTTAGCCCATATTCCTAGATAAGCGACCTCTACTATTGATAGGGGTTAGACCTATGTAATATGAATATTTACTTGCACAATGCTGTCTAAACAGAGCATCGAGTGGGGAGGGATTTCAATCTTTCGTATTTATACACATTCTAGTCTGATTTCTACTTTAAAAAATTGTTAACAAGCAAAATTTGGGCTCACAATATATAAAATCTTTTTTTAAAAAGTCAGTTATGTCAATGGAATTATTAAGCTTTCGGATTATGACCGTTTATAAGGAAAAAGAATACATTTATGGAAATACATTATGTCTCCTTTGCGAAATCAGATATATTTAAATTAATCTGGTTGCAATCTCAATCAGAATATTCGATGGCAATTTTTTGTCCGTTTTGGCTACCCCTTACGCAGCATGTACATTTTTAATACATGTATAATGTCTCTATAAGAAGATAATGTTGATTTTTAATGAGAATATTTTGTTTAAGCCCTATTACTTATTTTAACGAGCAGTTTTATTATTAAAATACACCATTCGTTGCGTGGGGAATTAAAAATCTTGATCCTATTGGATTTTGGAACTGCGTCCATTACGCCTCGGCTTGGTAGTAGAACGTTGAAATTTATTAGTTTGGTAGTGAGTTCAGTATGTTTAAAAAGCCTACGTTATGATTGCCATTTGGTCGTTATTACAAAAAAAACTATTAAAGCCGATATAAAAATATGAGTAAACTTTCATAATGACAATGTATTCATTGAATAAAAAACCTACTATGAAAATTGAGATTTGAATTCAACGGGCATCAAATTTATTTTATATAGGAGTAATGCTGGAACAAACATATTTTAGAGAAAACGTTTAGATGACGACAACATAAAATCAGTGACCAAATGTGAGATGGGTACGAATGCCCAAAGGTTATTTTTGTGACATAGTTAATGAATAAATGCAGCACAAACATTGTTCTGACCTCACACTAAAACATGTCATGTGTCGTGGGAATCAAAATCCGCGAGCCTTCGTTTCGTAAGCTGGTATATAGCCAACTGCGCCACGGAAGTTGTCAAAATCTTTATATTATTTCGTGTTTGTTTTAAATATGGTTGTAGAAACAATTACGCTAAATTGCCTCCAGTCATTCATTGGCGATCGCGTGGCCTGAACTCTCTGCCATTTAATTTCAAACGTCCTTTACGATGTCAAAGGCCCTTTTGTGTGTATTCAATTTACACACGCCGTTGAACCTTTTCCTATTATGTGTTAAAATCGATGGGCCTTTTCTCAATGACGTATTGTTGCATTTACAAAAAGAGTATAAACAACAATTTCTTCACTGACCAAAACGACCATCGAAATATTTTGGAACTGACATAATTAGTTCCCTTTTAAACCCACATTTTTCCTAATTATTAAGTTAATTTAATAAGTGGTTACTAATGCATTCCATTTCTGAAGATTATTTAATTTCAGGAAGTCAATTACGTCAAGACACTGAGACAATAGAATTATATAGTATTCGTAAGGAAATGCTGTGAAAGAAGGGTGAAAGATATTAAAAAGCACGACTAGAATGATCCCTGTCATTCATACTGTACTGAGGGCGTCTTCAACCATGGGGGTACCTGGCTACCAAATAAGCGTATCTTTTACAACCACTACCTACACATTTACCTATATACATACATCATCAGCCCATATACGTCCCACTGCTGGGTATGGGCCTCCTCTACAACTGCAACTACAACAACATAAGAACTTTTAGGTGGGCAGGTTTCATCACGATGTTTTCCTTCATCGTTAAAGTACGTGATAATTATTTGTAATACACACAAACTTCGAACTTCGGTGTGTGCCTTATATTCTAACCCGCGACCGTCAAGAATCTCGACGACACAAATAAAATAATATTAAAATTAGTAATTTTATTTCTATATTCTTCATTGGAAATATTTAAAAATTGTTAAGCGCACAATAAATTAATGTATTCATTAGAAATTATAAGGCATAACTGATAAATCTTTTAATATTAATATTAGTATCTATTAAAATGATGAAAGACGATGAATGACGATAAGACTTATAAATTAAACAAGAACTTTTTTTTTATATATTTGGGCCTTTGTATTTGTAATGAATCTGATTTTGCAAATGCATAGTTGATTGTGATTGCTGTGTGGTCCAAATAATCAACTTTAGTGTTGATCAGCAGGTCGCCTAAATTAAACTCGGCATTGTTTAGAGTAATTGTCTGTTCGGAGCCGCGTCCGCTTACGCGTTATATATTTTATTCATTAATCAATAGTAGCATCATCAATAGTGAATTTTCGATTTTTTTTTTTTATATGAAAAGTCATAAATCACCTCTTTGTTTCCGTGTGAGTATGAGGCGTGAGTTCAAGTGGTGCCAAATTCGATTCGTTGGTAGGACACACACAACACAAATCGTTGATTGCTTTTTCAGAATCTCAGAAACAGAATATTTTCAGTAGCCGTACGGAGGCTGGAAATGTTTCCAATAAAAAGCAATTAAGTCTCCTTTTTTAAGTGGCACTTAAAAATGTCAAATGGGAAATATGTGTGACAAAATTTACAAATATGTCCATATATGAAATTGGTGAAATTTATTTTTTACATATTATCTTCGCTCTCCAAATTTCGATGAATGTGAGTTAACAAATAACAGAGTTAATACAGAAATTGGTAAAGCCAAATAACTTATATATGGCGCGAAATTGTAATTCGCAGAAACCACAATACTGAGCGAAATTACTTATTAAACTATCAAGTCAGATTCACATCATAAATGTTATACGCACTTGCTAGAATCTAGTAATTTTCTAAATTTTATTTACACTTCTATTCTAGTATTATTCTTTGATATAATACAAATGTGTTTTTATTATACAGTTTTCATTTCGTCGAATGAGAAGCGATTTTAGGTATTATTTTATTTGTGTATTATTATCGGTATCACAAAAGACTGACAAAGCTGTAAAAAGGTATCGCGAGCACACCGTCACAATTGTGTGAAATGTTTTATTAATTTCTCCAAAAAACTCATCGATATGAAAGTAAAATACGAATGGCAAGCAACTGGAATTAATAAAGCGAACGAAATGAATTCGCCAAATGAAAAGAGTTTTTTTAACTTCATTCATATATTCCATTTGCTTTAGATGGTGCGTCCGCAAAAAATACACAGTCTAGATTAGCTTACAAGGTAACCTAAATCAAGAAAATCATACTCATTAGTCCGGACGACTCCGCTTTTTTCATTACTTGCATATTCAGAAAATATGTTATTTGCACCAGTCAGTAATTTAACTTTTACTTTTTTTTTTATGGAAAAAGGAGGCAAACGAGCAAGTGAGCCACCTGATGTTAAGTGGTCAACACCGCCCATATTTTATATACTAAATTTACTACGAAAGAATGAATTGTAACTAATGTTATAAATGCGGAAATGAGCTCGATTTTACGCTTTCCCGTCTTTACCGCTAGGTTTTCATACGTATTGGATAATGGAGATAGAATAAGGCTACTATTTACGCCATGCATATACTACGTTTTAAAAAGGTTTTTAATATTTACATATTAATTTTTTTTTTAATTATTGTCGCAATCTTACTACGTGAAGGAACTAGTCAACTACGAGATGAATGCAAACGTCTTCTGATTAAAGTATAATAAAGCATACGCGCGCAATTTCTATTCGCATCCTGGCACAATTACTGTCATACCCGGAACAGGCGTCAAGTTACGCTCAGTTCTCAAAGCGCTTATAGAACAAAGCATTTAGTTGAAGTCATACGTCCTCCTATGTACATGCACAGGCGCCGATTTCCAGGTATTAAAGCGAGGCTTACGAGATAACTGCAGGAATATTCCGCTGAAACATCCTTTGAAACGCGAGTATGATTTAGTGATCTTGTGTCAAAGGCTTCGACTTGAATGCTTTGCTAGTACCAATTAGCCAATTCCCGGAACTGAGCATTGACGTTTGGAGAAATCGTCTTCTAACCTGTGTGGAATCAAAAACTGTTTATATTAAGCTGTCAAGGTAAATCTACCTTGACAGCTTAATATAACTTAATATAATACCAACTAATCAGTTGTAATCTCAGTCAAGAGATTGTGTGATAGAAATAGTTCATAGCAATGTACCTAATCATTATTTTGTCGGATAGGTACTATAAGCCAATTAACCCCGGAAATATGTAAAGCATAAGTGTTATGGAACACATTCGTTAATTCATCATTATCATGAGTTAGTTACCTTAGTCAGAAATAATCATTATATGTGAAAGCCTAAAGACAGTTCCACATAACTTCATTGCAGGGAGTCGCGAGAACAACTTTAAAACATTAAGTATTTTGACTTTAAAGTAAAAATATATGCTTTTACTTCCGCAAATATTTCCCTATTGACGCAAGTCTAAAGTTTCGCAAATGAAATTGCGGCCAACAGCCAGTTCAGAATAATTTCGCCTTTATCGAACTTCCATGAATCAAAGACACAACTTTAAAATATTGAGTAATATGGACTTAAGTATAAAAATATTTGTTTTGATTGCTGTGGGTACTTCCAATGGACCCAAGTCTAAAGTTTCGCTTAAGGAGTTGAATAAAGTAGTAGATACCTGACAGGCGAAATAATAGTAATACATGATAAAGTTCCTACTAGATTAGCGAGAATTTGACTTATGGAGTCAGAATATTTATTGTCTAAAGCTATGACCCTCTGCCTCATGCTTGCGTCATGATCTCGCCGTACAAGTATGTATGTGCCGCGCGATTTAGAGGTCCCGGCTTCGAGACCCTAGTCGCGTGAAGATTATTGGGTTTTTCTATTAGGAAGTTCTCAGTAGCCGCTCGTAGTTTGGAAGTGTGCCCGACAATAGGCTCGCCTTCTAGTACGTGGAAATAAACCCCGATTGGCTAAATGTGGGTGCAGAAATGCACCTCTGCCTACCCCTACGGAGAACACGAGGGTGATCCGTATGTATTGTCCATTAAAGATTGATATTCGTTTTGATTTAGAACATCGAAACAATAAACAGTTGTTTTTCAGAACTAACCCTATTTAATCCCAATACCGATTGAATTTTGTTTTACCGCGTTTATTTTCCACAGTAAACTAGTGGAACTAGTAATCTATCCAATCAGTTTGCTTTGTGAGAGAGTGTGGATATTCGTGCATAAATTTTACAGGGTGCAGTAGCAACTCAACACCGTACGCTAAACGCTTTGTAGTTTGATGTAAATTAGTGTTGACCATGGTCAGGGGGAATAGCATTACAATGGCCTGCAAAAGGCACGTGCAAACTTTGTATAATGCTTTCGATTTCCATACTGAAACCCTATAACATTTAAAATAGGACGGTTTTGGTTTTTGGGATTTAAAGGATATAAATAGTTTAACTCTTTTCTACTAGTAAAGTAAAATGTTTCAGAAAATTAGATTTCTTTAGAATTTAGTAAGATAAAACTGTTCATCTATTTACCATCTAAGTAATATTGAATGAATAAACTCAACGATGTACTAAATCTGAACCACCTCGAAGAAATAGATTTAACAAGTGGTTAGTAATTTTTCACCATCATCAGCCCAAAGACATACACTGCAGCAAAAGCAATGCTTCAAAAAATTTTGGTGCTATATTTTGACTAAGAAACTTATTTCTTAAATAATAAATTTATCAGGCCTAATAATTGCCTGCACAAAGAACTCGCCTATTGATTTCTTAGGCTTGATTATAATGAAAACACTCAAGACGGGAGCCTTGATCAGCCTGACGTTACCGGAATACCAATTAATATTTCTTCAAAAGTCAGCAACGCACTCATTACTTCAGGTAGTTGTGAATGTGTAATTAGTCTCTGTTTTTTTACTATTAATTTTTTTATGAAAATAAACATACAATAAACAGTTCAATGAGGTAATGGCGTAAGTAAATATTCAAAATCAAAGAGATAATCTAATGTGGATTTCGCGAAAGCAAATATTAATATGGTAATGGTTCTAGGAGATTAGTACATACGTGGTAAATTCTATGCTATTTATTATTCATTATACGATTAAAGTCCTCTTAGTGAATTTTTTATGCCTCAACTGAGAGGGTTTATCAGTAAGTGATTTTAATACACACGGCACAAAATATAGCAAATATAACATAAATCGTAATGGATTTGTCTTCCGAAATATGTTCTGAATAATTTAGTAGCCCCGAGTAGCTTTTACATGTACTATTTTATTTACGAGAATTATATTGGTTCTGACACATACACACATACAAGCAAATTCTAAGAAGCAGCATGGCTCATTATTACTTCGGAAAGGAAAATGTGGGTCTAGGGATGGAGTTACCTCTTCATACTTTTTTAGTTATGTATTGAATGTGTATGTGTGAATCTTAAATACAATACGGCGTTTAATAACAATAATTAAATGATTTACTGCATCAATTAAATAGTAGATTACAACTAATAGGGTCGTAGATAAAAAGATAACGCCGGTAGTGCTATAAATATGCACAACAGCAATTAGTTACCCATGAGAACCGGCCCTCATCTAGATCCAAAGGGAAATTTGCATCGCAAACGAAAGCAAATGAACCGATAATTATCCTTTTGTAAGATTAACTGCAATTTCTTGCACTCAGCTAAATTGTCGTATTGCGCAGAGTCTCACAACAAAGGGTTTGTTCGACAACAGATGTAAAGTGACGTCTTTGAGAGAATTATTTACTGCTAATTTACTTTCAGACAGTACGAATGAAACGATACGAATGAGAAAAAATAAAAGTTTCGCACAAAAGTGTTTTCAACTTGTTCAGCGCTTGATAAATTGAAGATCCATATAATTTATTGACTTACAATAAAGACGATTCAGCTGCTGGAATGGTTATCGGTTTTCAAAAAAAAGATGTCATGATTTGCCAATGACATATCTACGTACACTCCCGCTTGTATTAATTATCGAAACGTTGGGCTGAATGGTATTTCCGCACTCACATTTCGCCAATTATTGTGTTTATGTCCCATGAAATCTGCCAATTTTTCCGAAATTACTCAAATACGACTATTAATTTTGAGAGTAAGTTTTCTCTATGAACACGAGAGATTAATTGGCTACCAATAAATCTGCAAAATAATTAAGTCTGCAAATCCAAGTTACGTAACAGTGTGTTTTTAATTCCACGTAATAATTTTATATGTTTACCCAATCCTAAAATAATTTTCAAAATTTAAAACTTGGTGATAACAATCCACAAACCTAATTTACTCGCTTTTGGTATCCCTACAACGTATCGGTAAAGTAATTTCACGTAAAGATCAAAGAAAATTGTAATCCGTTTGAAGCCTAAAGTTTTCTGAAATATACAATCATTCTGTACATCGATTGAACCTAACAAGAAACAGCTAGTTTCAAAACACCAGTGTTGGAGCAGTTGCGTTGGTATTGTAGGGTTTGTCCAATCCAAAAGTTTATTTTTTCTGGTACAGTAATTGACAGCACTGACATCTGAGGAGAAGTGCAGAGAACGATTGCGACTACATTTCTGCAATATTTTACCAGCTTATTCTTAACCAAATGTACAAAGGTTTTAGCTGGAACGATATTATTTATCTTAGACGATGGTGGTTTTTGCAATAATTTCTTTGAAGCTGCGTTACTGGTATCCATACTCATCTCAAATTGGCCCAAAATACCAGCGCTCATAAAATCCAAAACATTCGTAATAAAGCAGGTATTTTAACTTTTTACTGGTGTATTTTAACCGAAATGCGTGCATGGAACGACCTATTCAGAATAACATCAATCGCACCTATGTATATACTCATACAAACACGCTTACAATACGAGTAAAAACTCTAGCTTCGAAATGAGCTGTAAATAGATGAGTTTCCGCAAGAACACTGACCGATCAATTGAAATAATTCTTGAGTGACAGGAGTAGGTGCTTTTAGAAACCTTGACCATGATATTACGTATCCTTGCAGCAGCACAATAGCTAAGAGACCAACACCGATTACGTTCAATAAAGCGTATCCGGCCATTTAACAACTTTGTGTCTCACTCGATTTTTCCATGACACATAGAATGCGCTTGTTGTGTTCTAAAACCGGGTTCGAGTGCGCAAAACACAATTGATGCTGCGGTATATAGCAAAGGTTAATTGGAGAATTAATTAGCTGCTAATTGAAGATTGACACGCTATGTGTTGCCTACGTAATTGATGACGTAATTGACAGTTAAATTTAAATAATAAGCCATTTGAATCAGCAAAATTCTGCAATGGGATAAAATGTCAAATGGCATGTTTCAAGCTTATGAAATTCTGTTTTGACATATTGTTGGGATAGTGATTCAGAATCACGTATTAGATAGGACAGCTAACAAGTTACGTTAATACGAAAGATGTTTATTTAGAAGACAAGGAAGGAAACGGGTATTTGAATTTGTGCTACATTCATTATTACTGATACTGCGATATCATATTATGCACATAGTCATGGTCCCAGACAAGTATATAAGTTAGGACTTATATATTTCTGGCACATTAAGTGAGATAGTTCCTGGCTACGTATATCACATTTTGCCATAGAAGATAAACATCAAGGCCAATCTTAGCGAACTAAGAAATTTACAGAAAAAAATGTTAGACTCGACAATCACGATTACTATTATGTATATGTATTAGTATCAAGCGAAAATGTGGCATAATCTTAACTCTTTTACTACCCTATTGGAGACCTGTTTATAAATAAGTATGAAATGCCAATTAAAGTATACTTTTGGTCATTCGCAAATTAATGCACCAGCTTAAAAATCAACAACGACTGCCTCGTGGTTTCGCGGTGCAAGTGTGTGCCGTGTGATCTAGAGGTCCTGGGTTCGATTCCCGGGTCGGGCAAAAGTGTTATTGGGTTTTTCCATTAGGAAATTCTCATTAACGGCACGGAGTCTGGAAATGTGTCCGAAAAACGGCAATAGGCTCGCCCCCTATTACGTGGGACTGATACATACTTGGCGAAATGTGGGTGCAGAAATGTACCTCTGCCTACCACTTCGGGGAATACAGGCGTGAGTTTATGTATGTATGTATGCTTAAAAATCAAGATGCTTACACTGTATTATGATAATCTCACAATCACATTCATGAAGTAAGTAACTGTAGAGGATTTCGGGTGTAGTGAAGAATGATGTGGTGTAGTCTTAGTTTGTTGAACACTTCATCTTTTCCTAATATAAGATAATATATAAACAGCTAGACTTACCATAGATGGTTCCAAAGTTAGCAGCAAGGTGGCGGCTGATGGCTCCGTCGAATAAAGAGTCGAGGCAGGCGCTCAGCGCTCGGGCACAGGCGCTTGTCCCAATCTAAGAAGAACAATATTATTATATAAAAATGATTAAAAAAATTGATTGATTGAATTGATTTTGATGGATTGATGAAAAATATTTTTAATTTACATTTAAAAGACTGGCTAGGTGGGATGACGATAAACGCAAGATGGCTGGCAGCGGTTGGATGAGGAAGGTCGAAGATCGAGCCCAGTGGCGTGCCATAGGAGAGGCCTATGTCCAGCAGTGGACGTGAGAGACGCTGATGATGATGATGATGATTAAAAAGACGGGGATTTAAATAATATTGATGACGTCTTTATAAATTTGGCAGACGAGGATGATAGACGCAATGAATGGGCCAAATCGGTGGTTAAACAGAAATTATGTTCTCAAAGCTATTACAATTACAAATAATAGGAATGAAGTGTTGTCAATAGAGTAATTCGGCGCAACATCCGTTCTATCCGCTGACATAGTTTATTCCTTTGAAAAACTAGACGAAAGATCTATCGGGCAATGAAAAGTTTAGATTGAAAGAGAAATTGATAAACCTTCGGAGAGATTTATTCAACGTTTTTTATTTTATGAAATGGTAACAGAACAAACAGTATCATTAGATTGACAGTATATTAATCAGATTTTGCTAAAGATCGCCGTAATTATAAATGCAGATGTAACGATTATATACATACATGTATGTATGTATGTATATAGTTCTAATATCACAATAAGTCTTGTTTCGTAGGCATCCGAAATGTAAAGAGACTTTCAATCTTAAGAACCTTAGACTCAAAACAAATATTTGTGGATCATGTATATTATATTACCTTTAGATAGCGATGTCCTTGAGACACAAACCTCTGACTTTTTGAGTTTATATTAACTGGTCGTTTCAAAGGCAACTTATGGAGGTTTTCAAAATTATAATAACAATCTCTTTTAGATATTGTTGTCTTTATTATAGCATGTCGTAATCTTATTGTATAATGGACGCCTATAATAGTGTCTACTCAAGAAAGATACTTATAATCGCCATACCTCACTCTACCTACCTCAAAAGTAAACAATCTGCTTGTTACCTGGGGCTCGTTCTAGAACGAAATTTCTCTATTATTTAACATATAAAAAGCGTCGGTGAAAAAACGAAAAACAACTTTATGCTTTGACAGGGATATCAACCTGTCACTTAATACATTAAAAGTAATTTATGGAGCTACATATTTCGGTAGGGCGACTGTCAGCGCAGTCAGAAGGAAATTGCTCCAGAGTCAAGGTTTGGCGTTGATATTTTTGTGTAACAGAACTGTTAGTACTGAAGTTTTACCTATTCTTGCGGGTGTACTTCCAGTCAACCGAAAGTACAACGTCGCGCCGCGTTGTATTTTGCCAACAAGCAAAATATTGATAAGGATTTTCTATCATCGCGCGACCTTTCGAAAATTACTCGATTATTTAAACCAGACCCCGAGACTTATTCGGAATTAATAGAAAAATGGCAAAACAGATGGAGGCTCTCTGTAAAGGGACGTCATCTTTATTAATATTTTCCTTTTGACCAAAATTTTGCTCGAGATTGATGATTACGTGTCGCAATTTCTAACGGGTCCCGGCAATTTTCGTAGCAAATTATTCTCATTTAAGTTGGTTGATTCGCCTATGTGCCAATGCTCAACACATGATTGCGAATATGTACAGTCCGCGCATCATATCCTTTGGGAGTGCAGTCTTTGGTCGGATGAGCGTAATAGTATAGTAGTATGCTCAATAGTGCATGTAACTTATAGTGTTGTTTTTTACACAGACCTCGTTGAATCTAGGAAGAATTTCCGTGGTTTTCAGCGTTTTTGCCATGCCTGTCATTGGAAGTCTACACAACAGCTCGCACTTTTGGCCCAATTTATTCAAAAAATCTCATATAGTTTTACCCGTGGTGCGTTAATTGCGTGTAATTTCACTAATTATAATTGTCTTTCTTTTTTATGTGAGGATGACACTCCATAGTTCAATGATTGGTCACCCGCTTTGCTGTGGAGGGAAGTGGACAACTCTTTGTTTTCCAACTCCTTCTTTATATTGTCTTTCTGATTGCGGGATTATGGCAAATTAGGTCCCCTTAGATTCCCCGAGCTTCATAGCTGGGCGTCAATACTGTGCTTGCCGCTGTTGATCCTGGAGTACAGGAGTTACAGTGGCGGGTGTGTAGTGGGAAAGGACTAAGGTCCTTACTGTAATCTCATCTAACTACTAGAAGTCATGTGGTCATTCTACAGTACTATTGTAGTAATGGGAGAATGAATTGAGAATGTTATTACAAATGTGTCGAGTGGGCTATGTTTGTACGTTCCAATTCTAATTCCCAGTAATTTGACCTAGAGAAACAGAAAGGCCTTTTCTAATAATTTCGAGTAATACAGCTAATTTGGAGTATACTTCTAATAACCAAGATATATTTGATCTCCCTTATATTTGAGCTCTCTCTTGTGTGGTGAAGACCTCGCAATGTTTTAATTCCCTGCTTGAATGTGCGGTTACTCCTAATACACACACGACTTTGAAATTCAAAGATGTGCGCCCTAGGTGAACCCGCAAAAACTAATCCATGTAATCTAATTCTATACCTTTATCAAACTAGCTTAAATTGCGTCTTGGGTAACTTTTTTCGATCAACGTTCCAATTTACTATTCTATGAAAAAAAATTTGGAAAATAATGTTCTTTTGTAATAATTTCGATTTAAAATTTAAAAACGTGAAGGCGCCACAAACAAAGTCACTTTCGCATTTAAATTACTAAGTATAAAGAATATTTACATTTTATTACTAATTTATGTCAGGGAGAAAAATGCATGGTGTTTAATTGGCTTTTAGATACCTTTAAATGGAATTTTGTGTGAAAAATACGAACGCTTTAGTACGGGGCAATGGAGATATCGAGATTAGGAAGGAAATGTGCAGCTGCATGCTTTAGCAATGAGATTTATCCCATTGCAGTGCTTACGTAATCCTGTCGCGTTATCTGTTAAAATGGCGCGTTGTGAAGAATTTTTAACTTAATCGTCAAATACAATTACGATAATCATCATCATCATCATCAGCCCATATACGTCCCACTGCTGGGCACGGGCCTCCTCTACAACTGAGAGGGTTTAGGCCTTAGTCCACCACGCTGGCCTAGTGCGGGTTGGCGGACTACACACCTAAGACATTCCTAAGAACTTTTAGGTGTGCAGGTTTTATCACGATGTTTTCCTTCACCGTTAAAGCAAGTGATAATTCATTGTGAATACACACATAACTTCGAAAAGTCAGGGGTGAGTGCCTGGGGTTTGAACCTGCGACCGCCGAAATTCTCGACCGCGCGCCTAAATCTCGAGGCCATCCCTGCTTTTAATTACAATTACGATGGACAGCAGCAACCGGATTTTACTCTCCTCGACCACTAGGTGGTATCTTAGCAAAAGAAAAGCGCACATAATATTTGTGCATAATTCATGTAGATGCTAAAATAGACAAAGCTTTATCTCTAAACCCATGTTTTGCAAACTATCATTATGTACCAGGATATTGGACGGTACGTTCGATAGGAGCAGAGCAAAAATGGAAAATATTGCAAAAACGAGTAAAGAATGAATTTGAAGGTAATCACAGAAAATAATATATTTTACATATTTCAACAAATTATATTAAATGTTTATACCAAATAATGAGAATTACATACATATATAATAAAAAAATAAACTCACGCCTGTATTTTCCTGTTTTTTCTACCTACGCAGAGATGCATCTCTGCACCCAAATATCAAATATCAATCCTAAGTAATAGGGGGCGAGCCTATTCGAGTTTCTTAGGCACATTTACAGACTCCGTGCTGCTGTTGAGAATTTCTAAGTGGAAAATCCAATAACACTTTGTCCTGCGAGACCACGAAGCAATCATATAAAATTATATATCTATATCATATTATATAGTATAGTATGTACTTCGTCACTTCAGTTTGTGACGACACAGTGTACATCGGTTAGTAGACTACACATATTCATAGACGATAGGGGAAGGCGTATGTTATTGCATCCATCTTATATATTACTTTGTTTTCTAAACTTACTGTTCTACATGAATTAGGAGAATGGCACTGACTGAGGGTTTGCTTTAAAATTTAAAAGACAGGTACTACAGCGCTTTTGTGAGCTATTTTTTTAAATTTGACAGCCCCGTGGCCCAGTTAGCTAGACACCAGCTTGCGAAACGAGAGGCCGCGGGTTCGATTCCCGCACCGGGACAAATGTTTGTGTGATCCACAAATATTTGTTTCGGGTCTGGGTGTTTGTGAGACCGAAAAGTCTCTCGTAGTTTCTGATACTCACGACACAGGACTTGTATCCTAGTGTGGGGTCAGAACTATGTATGTGACTGTTGGGTGTACTAAAAAAAAATAATTAAAAAAAATATTATATGAATAAAAATTAATCATTAACGTGGTGTAACGCTCTCAATCGTAAGTGATAGTACGTAACAATCAGTGTTGTGTCACCAAGATCAAAACACGACGTTTGATTTTGCAAAATATCTAACTCTATTACTTACATGGGTACACACACAGAATTGTTTTTTTTTTATTACAAAATTGTCAATAGCAAGATGAAGTCTGGTAATATGCCGCAAAAACAGTAGTAGGATTGCCCTATTTTGTGGATTCAAAATCATATAACGATAAGTTGATATAATAATAATAATCCCTATAATTTGTACATAGTTACTGCAAATATTATAAAATTGAATCCTAGTAAATGTTTCTGAGATATATAAGGTGGTAGTGCTACCAATAAGCTTGGCCCATATCATCTTATTGCAGATGAAAATGCGATGCTTCATGCTGCGCCTTAGTGAAGCATATGAAGTGTCAGAAGCATATTGAACCAGCGTGAGGGAGCTTAGCATTAACCCCTCTCGATCGTAGAACAGGCTTATGTCCAGAGACATGGCATTTTAATTACAGGGCTGTCATTATTATAATGTGGTAGGTATGTATATGTTAGCCGCACATTTTGAGATGCGGTTTACAGACATCCTAATTTAATTAATATACCAAGCACAACCACATCGATTCAGCTCAATGACGTCGGCTGTGAAATTGAATAGTTCTGTCTGCGATACGCATTACAAGCAACTCAGCTTTTAAAGAAAATTATCGTATGAGGTCAATAATAGGAGTTCTAAAAGAATGGTTTTGGAGTAAAAACGGCTTATATACAATGTAGATTTCTTAAAAAAAATAAGAAATTTCAAGTTAACGTGTAATTAATTTTATGTTTAATACTAAAACAAGCTGCATTTAAGCCAAAATGCAGCTAATGGATCCAAACTTAACATGCTCAACTTTTATAGCCAACAGACGTTCGCCCTGTAAGCTTGGTGTAAGATATTATAAGTAGGATTAAATTGCGGAAATGCATTTAGTTGAATTTAAGCTTAATGCGCAACAGGTGAGCGAATCCATTAGATTATGTGCAATAGTAATTCCTAAATGCATGGCTAGCCAAAGTAAGCCAGTAAACCAAAGTTTATGGCGCATTAGTAGTGGTTACGTTACGGTAATAATTAATTTATATATATCGTTGCGAACCTACGTCCGTCACCCCGAAGGTATAGGCAGCGGTCTATTTTTGCACTTATATTTCGTCAATTAAGCAGTGATGGCCTCGAGGTTTAGGCGCGCGGTCGATAATTTCGGCGGTTGCATGTTCAAACCCCAGGCACACACCTCTGATATTTCGAAGTTATGTGTGTATTCACAATTAATTATCACTTGTTTTAACGGTGAAGGAAAACATCGTGATAAAATCTGCACACCTAAAAGTTCTTAGGAAGTTCTTAGGTGTGTAGTCCGCCGACCCGCACTAGGCCAGCGTGGTGGACGAAGGTCTAAACCCTCTCAGTTGTAGAGTATGATGTATGTATGTATGTATTTCGTCAATTGTGTTTTGTTCCACGTAACAGGAGGCGAGCCTATTCCAGTTTTCCGAGCACATTCTTGGAAATTCCTAGGAACCGAGTATGGACTCGGTGCTATTACTGAGAATTTCCTTATTGAAAAACCCAATAACACTTTGCCCGACCTGGCTCTTATAGGGCGAGGCTGAAAACACATCTGCCAAAACATGGATGCCGAAATGTACATCTACGAGCGTGAATGTGTATCAATTTAAAATCGATGTTATTTATCATAAAAAAGTAGCTGAACATTATGTTAGTAGCTTGTTGCCACGGAAACAGTGTTACTAAACAAATATGACGTATTAAATTGAAAATATGGATTCACCGACCGACGAAAATAAACGTTTACCTACATGTTGGCTAGTCGCTGTATCAATAATGTTTGGCGAATTTTTTGTAAGACATTTTGTAGATAACTTTGAGGTAAAGTTTTAATCTACGGTTGCAAAAGTTGGTAAAAGTGCTCGGTTGGCACGATCAATCATTTTGGTGCATATTAATTTTTAAAACATTGATATTCCAATACGTAAAAGTAGTAATGGATCATAGCGAGGAATGCAACACATAAATACAAGTCGGAAAATGCGTATTTAATAACTAAGAATAAAACTCATTTTGTTAACACTATGTAATCATAGAAGTTATTGAGACTGAATTGTAAAAAAGATCAGGTTACTAAATGGCGATTCCTAGACTTAACTAGGAGTATCGATCTCAAGCAATTATAACGTTTTAGACATGTTAATAGTGTTATTTTTGTTTCGTATAAAGTCGCGTTTTATTATATCATCATCATCAGCCCATAGGTATACGTCCCACTGCTGGGCACCGGCCTCCTCTACAATTGAGACGGTTTAAGCCTTAGTCCACCACGTTGGAATAGTGCGGATTGAAGAAATTCCTAAGAACTTTTAGGTGTGCAGGTTTCATAACGATGTTTTCCTTCACCGCTAAAGTGCGTTATAATTCTTTGTGAATACACACATAACTTCGAAAAGTCAGAAGTGTGTGCCTGGGGTTTGAATCCGCGACCGCGTGCCTAAACCTCGAGGCCATCATATATTCTTCGATAAAAATGATGAGAACTTAACAAGGCAGAAAGTGTATACACAAGCCTTGAGTTGCAATTTTCAATTGCGTTTATAACGCGAGTTATTAACTGCAAATTTTATGAAATAATGATCCAGATTTATAACTATCTAGATTTTTATTTTACGGCTGGAGACATAACATATTTAGACATGGTGGGTGTGACTAAGACATACGAGTATACGAGTATACATATATAGACTAATATTTTATTAACACTGCGCCGAAACAAAGCTAGGTGAAAACGCAAGATTTTTTTAAGCTTGTCATGAAATGTTGACACGAGTAAAATTGTTTCGACGAATAACAGCAAACGTGAAGCGTGGGATGGTTTGTACAACGAAGGTTAAAAGAACTTAAAAAAAATAGCCCGTATTTTCTAAGAATAATTCTAAGCACACAATGATTGTTGGTTTTTCTATTGACGGCAAATTAGCTCAACTGGTCTGATTTGAAAAATATCAAGTTTATAAAGAAAAATATATCTCTATTGTTTTGCTTGTAAATATAGAAGACACAAAAAATACACAAACAAATGTCGTTATGTTTTACTATGGGTACGCAGTGTCGGCTTAAATACAAACTCTAAAAAAATATACTTCTTAAGACCTTGGGTATATATTAATACTTTTAGATTATTACAGTCACTGTCAGAGTACGTGATATTAAGGAATTAAGGATTTACCATAATAAAAAACGATTCTCCGGTTTGAACCGCGAAAAATAAATTACAGAAGGCAGTCTTTAGCTCTCCCAAGAGCTTAATCTATTTGTCGGTGTCCCTACATCCCGCATTTTAATAACTTTAATTTTTTTTAACTTACCAGATATTCCAGGACCATGTTCCAGCCGATGATGAAAGCGATGAATTCGCCAACGGTGACGTAGGAGTAGGTGTAAGCCGATCCGGTGGTGTTAGGCACGCGGACGCCGAATTCAGCGTAGCAAGCACCTGGAACAAAAAATAAATATAATTATTCTCAACGGCAAGTCGATAATCATCATCAGCAGCCGTTGGCCCACTGAACAAGCCTTCTCTGACTGAGAGGTATCAATCATCATCATCCGCCGAAATATGTCCCACTGCTGGGCACGAGCCTTCACTACAGCTGTGAGGGGTTAGACGTCAGTCTGCACCTAAAATTTCCTAAGATTTTTAAGGTGTGCAAGTTTCCTCACGATGTTTTTCTTCACCGTTAAAGTGGTCATTGTGAATACACAGATACACACATAACTTTGAAAAATCAGAGGAGTGTGCCTGAGCTATTATCACGCCTTCACCTCGAGGCCATCACTACTGAGAGGTAAGAAGTCCTAATCATCTATATTAAACTACGAGTAGTGCGGGCCGAAAGAATTCACATAATTAAAAAAAAATCACAAACCGCCGAAGTTGTGTATCCAAAGACTCCAAAATTCTTAGAAACTACGACGTTTTAATAAGTACGCAATGTAATGCATACATTATTAATTATTCCCTATGATATAACACATTGTCACGTAAAATTGTCTGCATTTTTAAGGCCTGTTAGCAGCACAAAATAAACAATTGAATTTCTGCTTTTGCTCAGTGCACCTGCGCCGAGAAGCGAACTCTACAATAAGAAATGGAACATAATTCATTGCCTTTTGTGTGTACTTGGCTTATTTTATTTTTATAGAGTCACACTTTCGAGGTTTCGCAGCAAGTGTACATTATAATTATAGGTACACCGTTTGAAAAATTGTCTTTATTCCCCAAAAGTTTAGAATTATGTAAACGGATATTTATAAAGGTTACAGGTGCTATATGTTTATGGTTGACCTGTATTGTTCAATAAGATTTTCACGATATTAAACAATAGTAATTTAAAGTAGTAAATTCGAAGAAATAATACATACAAGTCAATGCATTATTTTTTATTTATCAAACGTAATAAAAGTTATTGTCTTCCCCCAATATTGTTTAAATGTAACAATTTTCATAGTTTCGAAAATATATTATGGCTACAATAGTTAATCTTGTAACTACACTCAAGCCTTTACCAAATATGCATTAAGCGTTGTAGATTGAACGGACAACGTTGATAATAGAGCCTTAATCGATACCGATCGAACGTCGCTGGACCGAATGATGAAGTTAAATTAACAGGTGACCTATATCTGAGATTAATTTGAGACACAATAGGAGAGTCGACAGCTAAGATGGAAGCTATTAAGCTTAAACTCAGGCTGAGGCCAACTCGGCCAGTCAATATCTCGAGGAGTTTCAGCTTCTGGTTTTGTCATTGAATTACCGTAACCTAAGTATCCACCCCTCTTCCTGCTTATTCCGAGGAAAACACCAAGACAAAACTAGTATTTAGCCTAACTGTATAACTGTAATGAAAAGTGTTGTACGGATGATAATTTAAGTACTTACTAGCACAGTTGCTAGTTAAGTGATACAAAAATTGCCACTTAATAGAAAGTAATTGATCTATACATAATAATAAAAAAATAAAATAGGAATCAAATCTTATATGAATTTGTACCTTATAGTAACAGTGGTTTGGATTTTAAAAATTTTTAATGTACAAACGACAAGACTAAGATATGATTAATAAATTTCTTCCCTTTTCCTTTAACAGTGGACTTTAAGATTGTAATAATAGATATTGATTAAATACCATACATATTATTTTATACTTAACAAAATCTGTGTTGCTGAGTATGTTTGATGTTTCCTTTGGGATTAAATTGGCAGAAAACTTTGACAGTGCTCAACGTTGAGTGGTCTGTGAAGAATTTATGAACGATAGAAAAAAGTGGCAAATAATTACCCATCAAATTAAAAATTAATCACTGGAAGTCGTGGCTGTAATGTAGCGATCGATTTTCGAGTACCGCATTCTGTTTAAATGGCTGGTGTCAGTTATACCACAAAATCGAGTCTCAATATAGCGTTGTCGTTTGACGGTTGGCCAGCCTACACCTCCGGTGTGAAGTAGCAAATAAACTAGCTGGTTAAAACGAGTATAAATCACGAGAACACATGATTTTGATGAAAATGTTTGAACACGGAGTATTTCTTCTAATAAACGCTTGCCACAGTGAATGGTTTATACTCTCAGTAAACTTAATTTGCATGTCCAATGGTTTTAGTCAAATACTTGCATTTAAGTAACTTAATCATAAAATTACTTAAGAGGTTCTTGAGATTGAAAACGTTGACTTGTAGCTCGTGTTTTTTATTCGCTACTTCACACAACTTATGAGAAATCAAATGAAATATCATGACTGTACCTTCTATTAGCTTCGATTTAAAACAAAATTTCAGATATATAAATATCATCATCAGCCCATATACGTACAAGCCTCCTCTGCAACTGAGAGGGTTAGGCTTTTATTTATTTATTACTTAACTAAAACAATTTGACATAAATACATTTACTCCAATAATATAAATATATTGATAAAAATATATAAGTTCAGGACGGATTACGCATAATTTAATATATGTTTATGCTAAGTACTAATTTAGAATTCTTTATTGTAAAAATGAGCACAATATAGCTGAAGCGAAAAGTAATACCAAAATAATAATAGCGACCTTTCTACACGAGGCAATCTTTTCAAGACAATCTTTGGATTGATATGAAAGGACAGTATTAGGAGGATAATCCGCGTTTAAGCAATAGTACCTGGATGACCGAACTTTGCTCGGTTTTTTTTTTATTGTGTTTTTTGGAAATTATATTTAAGTACGAATTACTAATAAAATGATGAAATATGAATAATGTTACTTAACAACGCCATCTGCTGTTGTGTCGTTAAAGCAATTAGTTGCTCACAAAAAATAGTATTATTATTCGCCAATAGATGTCAGGAAGAGTCTTATTTTTCAGTTGATTTTTGTTATTTTTCTTCCAAATGACATTTTCTAAAAATGATTCCTAGCTAGATCGATTTATCGCCCCCGAAACCCCCTATATACTAAATTTTATGAAAATCGTTGGAGCCGATTCCGAGATTCCAATTATATATATATATATATATATATACAAGAATTGCTCATTTAAAGATATAAGATAAACCTTAATAACGATATAAAAACAAAGAAAAGGGAATTAATCAAACAAATGTTGATATACAAATGTATCTATAATTTTTATAAAAGTTTATTAAGTGAAATCTATTTTCTGATAACTTTATTTTTGAACCAATAAAATAATGGCATGAATAAAAATTGGATGCGTGAACTTATGTACGCGCATAAGAAGTTATACATACATACATAAACTCACGCCTGTATTCGCTGATGAGGTAGGCAGAGGTGCATTTCTACACACACATTTCGCCAAGTATGTATCAGTCCCACGTAATAGGGGGCGAGCGTTTTGCTGTTTTTCGGGCACATTTCCAGACTCCCTGTTGCTACTGAGAATTTCCTAATGGAAAAACCCAATAACACTTTGCCCGACCCGGGAATCGAACCCAGGACTTCTAGATCGCACAGCACACACTTGTACCACGAGACCACGAGGCAGTTAGTCAATATTTAGTATTAATTATATTAAATGGCCCGTGCCCAGTAGTGGGACGTTTATAGGCTGATGATGATGATGATATTAAATAATAATACTATAAATGTTATTAATAAATAATACATACGTATACTTAACCTCAATTACATTGGAGCACATAGGCAGCTTCAACCAGTTACTTTTGTGTGACAGTGATGCGCGCGCATCTTAAAATTTCCCTCTCATAATTTTTTCACAACGCGCCTAAAGAAGTATAACTTTAAACAAACTATACATGTGTATTCCCTAAACATTAAACTTCGAGACTTTTGTAAGGCATTGGCAAATTTCGGTAACCGTTCACTAGCAGACTGTAAAGTGTACCCAATATGCCTCAATTCTCGTATAAGAAGTAAATTTCATTACGATGAAATTCAGTAACATTTTTACGCCCTAGTTTAAAATAGAGTACATTTTACCTCTTTTTAATTGATTAATGTGGTGTTCGATGTCCCAGAATTTTAATAAAATTGATAGCCACGCTTTTAATTTATTAAATTAACAGGAATTAATACAGTCACTCATTTGTAATAAAATATTAAAAGATAATGTTATTCGATTTTTTTTTCTTTTATACAGGTACTCAGCCTATCGCCGTCCACTGCTGAACGTAGGCCTCCCCAAGTAAGCGCCAACCATCCTGGTCTTGAGCAGCCCTCATCCATCCGTTACCCGCCACATTTCTCAAGTCGTCGGACCATCGTGCTGCAGGTCGTCCTACACTACGTTTGCCTAAGCGTGGTCTCAACTCCAACACTTGTCTGCTCCATCGGCCGTCAGACCGTTGGCAGACATGGCTGGCCCACTTCCACTTTAATGTGCTAATTTTGCGGGCAATGTCAATGACTCTGGTTCTTTTTTCTTTTAACTGTCTGGAAACATATTACGGCTAATTGGAATATCGAATATGGGACATCGTCAATAACTCCGTACCATCTTGTAACAACTTAATAATTTTTATCGTCATAAATTGGGGGTCAATTAATGATGGAGTTAATGTATTATTGTAGGTTAAGATGCAAAAAATCTTATTACACTTTTACAAATCAACATACAGTCATCCGTATTTATACGACACCAAAATTACCAAAATACGCTAGCAGCGAGCGTCAAAATCGATCGGATTCATGCTCTAAAGGTGTCTAGGTGTAATTATAGGCGCCCCAAATATACACAATGACTTGGTTCGTCTGTTGCAAAAATATCTCCAAAGAATATGGCTATAGAATACGGCACGGAATATTAGCCGTATCTGAATTTCGAACAGTTGCTCGCTCCTATTCCGCCTTGCCTCGAGTATCAACCTCAGTGAATGCTCTCTTGAAAGCTAATCTGTGACCTTTGCGGAAATACATCCACGAGTAATGACTAATAATGCCTAACGTATTATCGTCAAAATATTATATTAAGTCGTGATTGCCTCGAGATTAAGGCACGCGGTCGAGAATCTCGGCGGTTGCATGTTTAAACCCCAGGCACACACTTTCGAAGTTACGCATGTATTCACGATGAATTATCACGTACTTTAACGGTGAAGAAAAACATCGTGATGAAACCTGCACAACTAAATGTTCATAGAAATTTCTTAGGTGTGTAGTCCGCCAACCCGCACTAGGCCAGCGTGGTGAACTGAGGCCTAAACCCTCTCAGTTGTAGAGGAAGCCCGTGCCCAGCAGTGGGACGTATATGGGCTTATAATGAATGAATGAAAGTAAATTGATCAAAAGATAATTCTATTGTTTGTCTATAAGGTCGAATAAATATTTAAAAAAAATATATAATTAATAACATATGAATATCATTTATTTCGATTCTGAAGTAAGTTTCATTACAATCAAACTATAATTATAGTTCCTAATAGCGCAAGATTTGAAGGAACGGTATATAATACGAGTAAGTGAAAAAACAAAACTTCAACGCTTAGGAGTCATTTTGAAATTATTCTCAAAAATATGGAGGCATAAACGAGCTTCGCTTTTGGTAACCACGGCCGAATGGTATACATATCTGCGCACCTCCCATTTATTTTATGTGAAACTAGAATGATACCATTGAAAAATAGTACACATGTTTTTTTTTTACATTTTAATTGGCTTGCTCAAAGGACGGATTGGTTGTTTGACGTATGCAGAATATCACTCTGCATTCGGAATGGTGGCTATCCTTATGCGAAGGCTAGATAAAAATACTCACACAGCTTTGATATATCGGATGTAGTATTACTCAAAGAGCTCGGTCTGTGTATCTATTTCAAAAAATACGTTTGCAAAAGTACGTAATGGATATTCACACTTATACAATACACTTTATTTTATTTTATTTTTTTATTCTGGCACGGCAAAGTGACTCCACTGTACCTGATGGTAAGCACAGTGGAGTCCAAAAAATTACTACCGACCAGCGAGAAACGATATGGTCACCCGCTGGTCGACACAATCATGCTTCGCTTAAAGGATCCAGGATCATAGGAAGGAGGGAACACGTGAGCTGGCAAACTATTCCACAGCTTGATGGTGCGGCAAAGGTAAGAGTTGGCGAACTTTTTTGTTTCGAGCCGCGGATGTTGTACACTGCATTAGTACAAAGTTTGTTAATAAATTGTGCTTCGAAGCTAAGAGCTGCAGGCAGTCCGAGAAACTATACATTTCTAAGTAATTAAATAAGTTGAAATGGCAAACCAATTTCAATAAAGGCAGACCTTTGCTCGGACTCGCCTTTTGAAGAAGAAACTACGAGTATGTGCAGCGAGGAACTTCGCCTTCCTATTTTACTAACTTATCCCTGCATGTTGCATTGAGATGATTAAAAATATCTTGTTCAATACGGCCTTGCCAATAAACTTTACTTAAATGTAGACAATTTTCTTTAACATCTCATGTCAATCTATAGAGCAAGACAAGGCATATTTAAGTTGTAAACTATTTAACTAACGATTATAGGCCAGGCCCTACATCGATACAAACGTTTGGACGAATGCAATAAGTTTCAACAACAGCAGTGGGTAAATGTGGGCTGAGGATGATGATGATGACACAAAGCTTTGTATTTTTTCAGACTCGTGGCGCAAAAAATATCCCTAAAATATTACTAATTAATATGACAAACTGATATTCTTACCTGAGAAGATGCTAGCCAGGGCTGCGATGATGAAACTGATCACAACTCCAGGGCCGGCGAATTTATGAGCCACCATCCCAGCGACCAGGTACATGCCGGTGCCGACGCAGGAGCCCACGCCCAGGGACGTCAGGTCCGTGGTAGTCAGGCATCGCTGCAACAAAAACAAGAATTTAATTTCTTCTACAACTTCACAATAATCTTCTAAATTTTAATAGATAGAAAACTCATTATTGTACCCACAAAAAAAAAAACAACATTAATCAAAAGGATATAACAAAACACATGAGGTCAATAGGTGATTTCTAAGTGTGTCAAAATCAAAGTACAAGTGAAGACGTGTCGTTCGAGGGCAGAAGAATTATCTAAAATTAGTAAAATATCATCGCACTTATTAATGTACTCGTAAAATAAAAATCAAAGAAATTTACAACCAGGAACGCAAATTTCAATAATAAAAACTTTAGTCAGATACTAAAAAATGATTTTTGAAATGCTGCAAGTTTTCATGATCAAAGTCAGTTATGGTAGAATTTTCTGATTATGAACAAATCTAGATAATTATATTGCAAACTAAAAGGCTTACAAATATTCAAGCTTAACCATTATTCAGGAGAATCTTATAATACCTCTATCCGTAGGTTATTGCCAGGCAAGCTATAAAAATGTCTTGGTATAATAAGAAATGAAAAATTCCTTAGAAGCTTCATGCTCTTTGATATATCTTGTTTCGTCGGAACACAGAAGTGGCAATGAAAAGAGCTCGTATTTTTTAAAACGGCAGCAAAGGCAAGAAGGTTCTCCAATACAACTGCACTTGTAGAAACGGAATGCAACTCAGCTCCTTACTCGGAACTCAATAAGGATTCCTATCCTATTGAAGAAGTATTGTGAAGGGATATACGAGTGTACTGCAAATATTTACCAGGACAAATAAGGATTTAGTGATAGTAGATAACATCCAATGGTAGAAATGGAAATTTCGCTGTCTCCTTCTTACATATGCACTTTAATAGCAGTGACGTCAAAATTCATGTTTTGTGTTTCTTTTTCGGTACTGAAAGTTAATTTTGTCATGGTGTGGAAAAACTTTAGGGTTAAACACAAAAAATACACCTGGCTTGCATACCACTGGGAAAAAAAAACTCTTTTTTCTAAGTTTTAAGCGGTTAGTAATTAAAACTACATCTTGTTTTCGTTTTTGGGATTGTTCGAAAATATACATATTATATTATGTTCGCACACACACATTCTCACCCACACCTGCTTTCCCCACCGGGGTAGGCAGAGATGCACTTTTGCAACGACGATTTGCTATGCATGCTTTTAAGTCGCACGTATACCATTTTTTTGGGTACATGTTTTGACTCCGCGCCGCTATTGAAAATTTTCTAATCCTAACATCTGGTATGGTAAATAACTGTTTTATGGGCCTATAAATCGAACCCGAGACCATTAGAACGCACGGTACATACTGGAGCCGCGGGACCGCGAGGTAGTCATGTCGGCAGTCCGTAATGAAATTTTCGACATCAGAATTATAATTTGCTAGGTATGTAAGACTAACAGAAAACCATTTTACTCATATGCGCAAATCCGTTAAAGAAAATGTCCGAAATATCGCTTTTTTATTTAGATATGTACATTGTACATTGTACATAATGTTTATTAGAGATCAAAGTAAAACCAGTTTTGAACTCAACTAGGTAACAATTAATCAAACATGTTCCGATTTTTACGTATCTCAATATCGATTAATAATTATGCGAAAAAATCATCAAATGAAATTTTCTTAATTTGTAATCAACCAATTTGATATGACTTATCTCTTTTCTATCTGACTCTATTATATCTGACTATTATTAAAAGGATACTGACGTTTTATTAAGCCGCGGTGAATATTTACTGCAGTGTTGGTTAATTCGAAAAGGCTTTTGTCTCATCGGACAATGTTCCTGAGATGAGGTATTCAACCTTTGACAAGCACTCAGTATCTATAAGGGCTATCTAGATTGTTACTTAGTTGTTGGAAGGCTCAGAATTATTATTTTAGATGCTGGGAGCACGAAATTGAAATCGAAGATATTTTTATTAAGCACATCGCAGATGAGTGTTGCTTGGAAACTGAGCAATCTTATGTAAGAAGTTTAGAAGCTGGAATAATTAGTATTTCAGTACCTCACTCTTGGGCATTAATTCCTCAGAAATAAAAGGGTTTGAGCTACTGACTGCTACCAAATAATTTAATCTGACGTTAGATTTTTAAACTACTTACAAGATGGAGACTTAAAAGAAATGATTGTGTTACTAATTTGAATCCCATTCAGTTAGGAGTGTGCGAATATCGTTCGAATCGAATCGAATAATTCGGATTTAAGAATTATTCGAAAAATTCGAACTATTCGTTTTTATTTAATAATTCGAATTTAAAAAAAAAACTTTTCTTAAATAATTATATAGTATTCTCAATAAATCGTAAATTTAAAATAAATAATTTAAGTCTTTAAGTGATGTGTGTACTCTATTGTATATCAAAAAAATCTGATACACAAAATATCACAAATATTTTTTGTTGTAAGACTTTTTTTAACTTAGAAATTCAACTCAAAAAGAGTATGTTACGCTTTTCACATCAGTACTCGATTACTTACTACATTATTATTATTTTCGATTATTCGAAAAATTTCGAATTAAATATGAAATTGTAGCGTATAAGTCCGTCAAACAAATATTAGCACCAGGAAAAGGCATGGAATTGGATCTGATAAAAACCTCATCTTAGTGCTTACAGTTGGTTCAAAACGCTTTGAGTAAGCTTAACGCTTTGAATAGGCTTTAGTGAACCCTATACGGCAGGTACAATGACAAAGGCTTAGACGATGCATTCTGACAAAGCGAAATGGAGAACCTTGACAGGATATCTTATTGATGTGGATGTATTTGTAACACACAGACAAAATTTACGCTGTAGGTAAATCTGTACAAAATGACAGGAAAGATGATACAGGAATAAGAATAATAAATACGATGTGCTTTTTGGAATATAGAAGTCCAGAGATTGCTTCATTGGTCCTGTGGCAGGATTGGGTTATTAACGAGCTAGTTAGTTTGAGGTCTTGAGGTCTTCACACACAAACTGTAGTTGGGTTTTTCCGCGTCTCGTAACGCAAGTTTTGGTTTTAACTCCTTATTAATAGGAGGCGAGGCTTTTGTCGATTTGTGGGAAAATTTTAGGACCTTGTGTTGCCAAGAAGAATGTCCCCTATCAGTAATATAAGCGTAATTATGAGTTTATCTAGAGGCAATACGAATATTGATGAAGCTCAAATATAGAAACATTTAACGACCCTCCACAGAATGAAAAACATAATAAGGTTTAAATAAGACGTCACGAAGCATGCACAGAGTTGTATTTAGTGCTTTTGTAATTAACACCGCACGTTATGCAGAGATTGCACTACTAGTTTGAAACTCAGCCCACGGGTTGAGATTAGGTAAAAGTGGCTGCCTAAGGCGCAACACAAGTGGAGCAGTCTGAAAACACCAGCAGGTTAATTTGCTGTTTCTCAGTAATTATCGCGTGTACTGTGGAGGAATTCTTAAGCAATTAGCAAGGGCCTTTTGGCTGGCATGAAGCATTGAAAGAGTTTATATTACAAAATTGCGTTACGAAACACTAGATTTTTATTGTTTCATATTGCCAATTTTAGATTAGTGAGCGGTTTGCTAGTTTAGTATTTATTGTATTTATTAACATTTGTTGGCGACGTATTGCCGTCATTGATTTTTTCACTACGAGGTTTGAAGTCATGATAATAGTAATAGCATAAGAAATAAAATTGTTCTTTAAAAAGAACGACCACTGTTGCACAGCAGACAAAGTGTAAAAGTTGTAGAGTGTGCCTCATAGTTCAATGTTTTGTCACCCGCTTTGCTGTGGAGGGAAGTGGACAACTCTTTGTTTTCCAACTCCTCCTTTACATTGTCTTTCAGATTGACTTCATTACGAGATTATGACAAATTAGGTCCCTTTAGACTCGCTGAGCTTCATTGTTCGGCGTCAATACGGTGCGTGCCGCTGTTGATCATGGAGCACAGGAGTTACAGTGGCGGGTGTTTGGTGGGATAGGGTCAAAAAAAGCCGTGCTTAAAATACATTAAAGTGTGGCTTTACAAAGCTGACTCGATGAAAGGCTTTTAAAACTAATTCTAAAAACGTCAAAATGGTCAGATGTTCGTAACCCAGCATAGTCTCTGGACACCATGGTTTCATAATAGATTCGCTCAAAGCTATTCAATGTTTCGATTAATTAAGCAATGTTGAATATTATTTCGCGTACAGTTACAGTCGCCAACACCGGAAAATTCAATTAAACTTTTTAATAATCTGGGTGCAGATTTCAATTTAAACCTTTATTGAACCAGCATACAGTTGAATTAGTTTTTTGGTTTAACAAACGCAAATGACTGTTACAAGTTGGATTTTAACAAACGAACTCGCTTGAGATTAAACCAGAATTTGAGGAATATAGCTGCGGTTGATAGTTTCGATGTTTTGTGACAATTAATTTGGGAGATATGTTTTCATCTTTATATTATTATCTTAACAATAATACTATCTTGTTTCATTGCTTAGTTTATTTTAAAAAATTGGTGAAAATGATATTGCTGGCAGTAATGTTAGTTTCACATCCAATTCATATTCAATTAATATTGACCACAATGAATTGTTTCGCATCTACATACATCCCGAAGGGGTAGGAAGTGGTTTATTTATACATCTAAGTTTCGCCAGCAAGCCAGTTTTACGTAATAGGGAGCAGGCCTATGAGCGAATTTCCGGCACAATTCTAGACTCTTTAGTCTTAACCATGGCCATATCACGAGGCGTATTTATGTTACAATAACAACAAGGCCTATAGCGGTTACCGGGAACATTTCGAGACATATTTCCTGCTGGAAATGTAGCAAATCTTTCTCCCGACTTGGTAATCGAACCCGAACGTTTCGAGCCAGCGCAGCATTTAAATAATAATTGCTCACTTAATAAGAACCGCTCAATTTCAGAATTTCCTAATGTACGTTACATTGTTAAGCTAGTTACTATTGTCTTTGCGAATGTTGTGCGTACAGCGAGCGAAAATATAACACGAGATTTTAATCGAAAGTCTCTAGCAATAAATAGGGACATACGCTAAAAATAGCTCACAAGAGCAGTTGCCATAAGCATGAATCAAATGTCAAAGCCGTCTTTCCCAACAGCTCTTTGCATGCGATATTAAAATTTGAAGTGCGTATACGAGTTGATTGTACTCGTACTTTATTATTTTCATATTTACGAGTAAATTGATAAAAAAATTGTGGAAACATTAAAACAGCTATTAACATTGAAAGTACTTTTGTGCGTGATTCAGTAAATGACCGGCCATGAAATAATAATTACTATCAAAGCTTAATAATTTAATAGATTCTGTATTGTTTATATTAATGGGTACCAATTAGTGATGGCCTCGGGGCTTAGGCGCGCGGTCGAGAATCTCAGCGGTCGCGGGTTCAAACTCCACGCACACACCTCTGACTTTTCGAAGTTATGTGTGTATTCTCAATGAATTATCACTTCCTTTAACGGTGAAGGAAAACATAGTGAGGAAACCTGCATACCTAAAAGTTCATAGGTGTGTTGTCCGCCAACCCGCATTAGGCCTGCGTGGTGGACTAAGGCCCAAACCCTCTCAGTTATAGAGGAGGCCCGTGCCCAGAAGTGAGACGTATATGGGCTGATGATAAATGAATGAGGTACCTCATTGTTGAGAGTCGCGTAGTATCAGATTTTATTGCCGTTTTTCGGGCACATTTCCAGACTCCGTGAAGCTACTGAGAATTTCCTAATGGAAAACCCAATAACACTTTACCGACCCGGAAATCGAACCCAGGACCTCTAGATCGCGCGGCACATACTTGTGCCGCGAGACCATGAGGCAGTCGATGTTGTCAATGTTGCATTTCGTTTACTGAAAACATAATTTATTTGGGCTGGGATATTTGTGCACGTTTGTAAAGTCACGCCTACCGCGGTCGAGATTCTGTCTGGTTTTCGATATTGTACACAAACGTTTCGAAATTGATACATGAATTCGCAAAGTCAGAGGATGATTGTGAGATTTGAGCTCGCAGGCGCTGATTCATCATGATCGTTCGCTTACGCTTCCAGGCTATCACGACTTTAAAGTAGTCAATACTAATGTATTTATTGATTCTATGAGGTGTTTGCCAGTGTTACACTTCTGCCGCAAGCCAGCCCCCGTCGCAGTGGCTTGGGGTCCTGCCAAACGCAAGCTGTAGCGGTTCTGTGGTCAGTTTTAGATTGGAAGCTAATGCCAAGTAAGTTGTAAGCTAGTGCCATTATTTTATTTAGAGTATATTTGACGTCATCTATTAATTAATTCACACTAGGAACAAAGTTTTTAAATAAGCCAGCAATTTTTATATTTTGAACTTACATGGTATTCTTGTCCTCTCTTTTATTCTTACATTTTTGTGTTAATATGTGTTACAAAATAAAACTCCCGTTTTTCAAGGGTTGGATTGATTGATTAGCAGAATTGGGAAGGGAATGAAGAAGAATGATGCTAATGAGGATTAAGAGTCCTCATACATGATGAGCTTACGTACATATAAATAACAGTTCCATTATTTTTCAATCTCCTTTTTGCAAAACGTTTCTTCCAAAAAATCTCTAGCACAAATCCTTTAGTAGTAAAACGTCAATGTTTTCTGCAGATTAATTTTCTAACATGTTTATTGCAACCGTACTTTTCCCCTCAACTAGATTTATATAACAACTAGCTGACCCGGCGAACTTCGCTCCCCTAACAGTCGCTTCTTTAATTTTTTAGATTTTTTTTCATTCCTACTTAAATATTTTTTCTAAAATATAAGATTTTTTCTAAAATAAACGTAGCCTAAGTTATTCCTTATTAAATCAGCTATCTGCCAGTGAAAGTCCCGTTAAAATTGGTCCACCCGTTTCAGAGATTAGCGGGAACAAACAGACAGACAGACAAAAAATTTAAAAATCGTTATTTTGGTATATGTACCGTGTATACATCAATATGAATTTATTAAAAAGCAGTTATTTCAATATTACAAACAGAAACTCTAATTTAATTTATTTGTATAGATTTACGTTCATTATGTCGATATAATTTTATTTTCTATGTTCCGTACAGAATTAATATAAATGAGGCATCAAATTACATACATAAACTCACGCCTGTATTCCCCGAAGGGGTAGGCAGAGGCGCCCACTTTTCGCCAAGTATGTATCAGTCCCACGTAATAGGGGGCGAGCCTATTGCCGTTTTTCGGGCACATTTCCAGACTCCGTGCTGTTACCGAGAATTTCCTAATGGAAAAACCCAATAACACTTTGCCCAACCCGGGAATCGAACCCAGGACCTCTAGATCGCTCGGCACATACTTGTACCGCGAGACCACGAGGCAGTCACATCACATCAAATCATCAATCATCACATCGCATCAAATTAAACACACGGAATACTTAAAACTGCAGTACCTTCGTGGTTAAATAAGCAAAAGGGCAATAGAATGTTTATGACAAAATTTTCGAATATACTTCACTATTGAGTTTGTCCAATAACAGCTGTGTGGTCGCTGGTCCAGAAATCTATTTCCATGACATGACGTTCGGCAATGAACTTTAGTAACAAAGGAAATAAAGTTGAATTTAATTTCGGCCCAAGGAAACGGCTTGTTTTGGATTGTTCCGCATCAAATTTCCCAATACGTCCTTTGAAGTTGGCTCTCGGTAAACCTTAAAAGTGTGTTTAAATACAGCACACGATTATGGTTGAACGAAAATGCTGCGCTATCATTGGAAGTTATACTAATGTGGTATTATTAGCGTTGTATTTTATTCCGTCGAGGAAAAATAATTTATTCTACTTGGCACGGATGTTTCTAAAATTTTGTTTTCTGACTTTATATTTTTACTTCGGAAGCTTCAGTGAAACGTAAAAAATAAAAAAGCTTGTATTACTAAAATCATACAATAATTTTAGCGACTTATTTATTCATCTGAGTGCTCTTGAATAATTTCCTCGTTCTTAACCTGATTTGTGAATCAGCTGTTACCTTCTATGTGTACGAGTACTCGTGGGATATTAGAATAATTTCATTTTAATAAAATAAGCTTATCTTATTCGTTATGATGTTAATGAATGAAGAATACCTTATTTATTAATTATCATTTAATTTGAAAATTACCAATGGGATTTTTAAACGTTCGTTTCATGTAAGATAAGGAAAATTGTAACTTCGGACCTTTCTCTAACGTAATACTTCAATAACTATGACGTAATTCCTTCGCATATGTGTACATATATGTAGGTATTACTTATTGTATTTGATTTGAGGAGGCTCGCAGGGACTCGTCCCTTTCGCATTGAATGTGAAGACGAATGAAGAGGAATCATTTTAAACTCATCTATAGAGGGCCTTATACGCGTGGGTGATAATTATCGTAGAGCCGTGCCTAGGTATCCTATGTCCAGTGGCGGTACTTCCATAGAAGCCCAAAAGCCCAGCTTGTCTAACGAAATTCCGAAAAATAATCTTAAAGCTTTAAATGTTTATTTAACAAAAGCAAATTGACATATAAACGAGAATATCCTGACTTCACAATAAACAATTATAAACTAGCCATTAAACAATCAACGTCTAACGCTTTTGGGCTTCTATGGAAGTACCGCCACTGCCTATGTCCCAGCCTAGGGGCTCAATTGTATTTACCTAGTACATACTTGCACCCTTAATAACTAAACAGACTCAGCTGAATACATCATCAATACTTACATTAAATAATTATTTAACTTAACGAAATAAATCTGGACATTTTGTACCCAAAGCTACCGTCTATTAAGTACATCACCATCATCATCAGCCCATATACGTCCCACTGCTGGGCACGGGCCTCCATTGAGAGGGTTTTAGGCCTTGGTCCACCACTCTGGGCCTAGTGCGGGTTGGCGGACTACACACCTAAGAAATTCCAAAGAACTTTTAGGTGTGCTGGTTTCATTACGATGTTTTCCTTCACCGTTAAAGTACGTAATAATTTATTGTGAATACACACATAACTTCGAAAAGTCAGAGGTGTGTGCCTGGGGTTTGAACCCGCGACCGTCGAGATTCTCGACCGCGTGCCTAAACCTCGAGGTCATCACATCACAGTACATACTAATAAAATATTTTCAAAGTTCGTGATTGATTCATCAACGTCTAATCACCGTGGTGATTGATAGAGTATTGAAAACGCGTTAATATGACGTATTACTTCAAGCGTCTAAGACGACTGGTTCGTAACAAATGAACTGAATGAAGGACTTTGAGGGGTACTCCCACTCCGCTATACACCTACTCGTATAAGCGTTATAACTGTTGGTGGAGGCAATCATTTTAATAAAAACAACGCACAGAAGGTACAGATTCTAAAAAAATGCACTGACAAATGATTTGACATCTTATTGAATACGAGCTGACCCGGCGAACTTCGTTCGATTATTTAAATTGTTTATTGTTTTTAATTTTTAGCCTAAGTTACTCCTTATTACATCAGCTACCTGCCAATAAAAGTCCCGTCAAAATCGGTTCACCCATTTTAGAGATTAGCCGGAACAAACCGACAGACAGACAAAAATTGTAAAAAACGTTATTTTGGTATATGCATTTATTAAAAAGCGGTTATTTCAATATTACAAACAGACACTCCAATTTTATTTATTTGTATAGATAGGGAAGGTCCAAGAGGTCGTTTTATATCGTTTCTGAAAGCTTTGCTGGCTGAACAAAACACCACAATCAATAGCATAGAGAAGCCCTAATATACGCCAATTTGACCGTGACTATTTAAGCAAATGTCCGCCAACCCGCATTGTAGAGAAGGCCCGCGCCCAGCAGTGGAACGTATATGGGCTGATGATGATGATGATTTAAGTAAATACAATCAATTTAAATCAATTACAAATCAAAATACAATTAAAATTTTTCGGTAAACAAATAAAGGAAGCATTTGAATAAATTTGTAATAGAATGTTATTATTTCTAGGTAAAAATAAGAAAATTCTTAACTCAGTAGCACTAAAAATATAGTGACCTCCTGTACTTAGGAGATCTCATTACGCCCATGGAACTTTAAGATATTTTGTAAAGAGGAGAATCTTTATCAGACTTATAAAAGCGGCTGAAAATTTTGACTTCAACCTTGCTATTTAATTACATAGCCCATAAGGATTGAGTTTTAATAAGCACAGACTAAGCCTTATTCAACTACAAAATTAAAAGGCAACTTATAAATTGTTCGTTAAAATGCTAATATTGAAACGTGCCTGTAGTGTTTGTATACTTGTCTCGGGAGCACGGGTAGTGGGGGACTCAGTCTTGTGCGAGCCGGTGGCGAGAGCGGACGTGTTACCCTGACTGCTGGTGACGTAACGAGCCAATACTTTACCCTCGTGAAGGCACAAGTACTACAGTGCCTCTAAGTAATGTTATCGGTTTTCCTGAGTGATAAACACAACGTATCCGAAGTCGACATAGGCACTGGCCTATTATGTATATACTGTGTATTATACTGATAATACAGGAATACATCTCATTATCCAACGATACAAAGTAATACCTTTAGACGAACAGAGTTCCAGGTAAAAACTGATTTTTGCAGGTAAAATATTTCAAAGGCATTTTTTAGGCCCCGCATAAAATCTTGAAACCTTGAGTACTCAGCGCTGGAATTTTAGGAGGCATTCTAAAAATACAAGATGGAGATAACACATGCGTTCTATATTAAACACGGTGTAATATCCTAATAAAGAAGCTTGAATTGACGTATCGAATGTGTGATTAATGGCCTAATACTGAAACGCTACTTAATCTGAGGGCGACTTATATTTAAGTGGCTGTTATAATTTAGGCGGTAAACTGAAACATCATTTATCGGTTTTAAGACTGTGATTAACTAATGTCCACTTAAATTTCCATAAATGGCAACATTACCACAAAAAGTTCTTTTACATGTCATTTTTTAAGTATATACAAATTAAATTATAACAGCCAGTTAAATATAAGTCGCCCTCAGATTAAGTAGCGTTTCAGTATTCGGCCATAAAAGTAATCAAAATTGTATTTATGACATATATTTTAAGTATACGTAACGGCATTCGTAAGTCTATTCCGGATTATATCAATAAAAGCATTTCAACATTATGACTTTGAAAGATACACGCAACATAGCTGACATGCTGATTCTACATAAAATTTTGAACTGCTCTTTAGATGCCTTTCTAAATTATTATTTATACTTCAAAACGAATCATCGAGCTGATAGCAATCCGCGTGTGTTTGCTGTTCAACACTAATTAGCTATTATAATACTCGTAGTCCTTTGTCGCGAATGGCAAGATTAAATAATGACATATAATGTACCAGAAATAATACCATCGATATATTTTCTCAGAGGTTTTGTGAATACAAGCGTTCCCTATGTCCTAAACCAGAAAATTGATTTATATCAAATTTAATATTATAAACTTTCGAATTGTCATACGTAGTTTTAGTTATAAGTTTTTTTTGTTTTCATTTTGTTTTAAGTGTATATGTATTTTTTTATAATACTTTATTATTACGTTTTCTTCTTTCATTGCCTGTCACAAGATATAATGTTTAAACGTCATGCATGCCTAATTTAAGTGATTACATTGTATTACATTTTTAAGAATACCTTTAACCATTTGTTTGTTGTATGTAATAAAACTTTGGTGTGCTAAATAAATAAAATAAAATAAATAAATTGCATAATTTCGTATAAATTTTATGTTGTAGAACTAAGCCAAACGATGCATATGGGAGTACACAAAATGAGACCGCTTTAAATCCACATCCACTCGGTAAATAGCCTTTGTAACCTTGCATCCTCCCTCCACACGACCAAACCACTTCAGAAAAATATTAATGTTCTTAAAAACTGAAATACATCCACAAACATTTGATATAAAAATGTTATACCGGAAAGTAGACAGACGAGAGCTGAGCACTATAAAGATGTTTGTTCAAGGCATCCGTTTCAATTCTTTTATGTCGTAACCGCTGTGAAATATAAATTATTGTGTCTAGAATTGTATGTATGTATGTATAAATTAATTACATTTTAAGGATTTTCCTATATTAGCAACGTCATCATCATCATCAGCCCATATACGTCCCACTGCTGGGCACGGGCCTCCTCTACAACTGGTTTTAGGCCTTAGTCCACCACGCTGGCCTAGTGCGGGTTGGCGGACAACACACCTAAGAAATTCCTAAGAAATTTTAGGCTTGCAGGTGTCATCACGATGGTTTTCCTTCGCCGTTAAAGTACGTGATAATTCATTGTGAATACACACATAACTTCGAAAAGTCAGAGGTGTGTGCCTGGGGTTTGAACCCGCGACTGTCGAGATTCTTGACCGCGTGCCTAACCTAAATAAACACACCCAACACTCACATACATAGTTCTAACCCCACACTAAGATACGAGTCATGTGTCGTGAGTATCAGAAACTACGAGAGACTGTTCGGTCTCACAAACACTCAGACCCGAAACAAATATGTGTGGATCACACAAACATTTTTCTCGGTGCGGAGATCGAACCCGCGGCCTCTCGTTTCGCAAGTTGGTGTCTAGTCAACTGCACCAAGGGGCTGTAGAAGTTACCAATATCTCCCGTCACTCGATATTATCATGCACGCTTGCTGATATGCTTCATCACACTACTTAAGAATCAAGATTAATGAAAAGTTGACAACCACTTTTAAGATCATTAGGATATTTTCTATCCCTTCAATTATAATTTCCGAATGTTCAACATATCAAATATTTCGTCGAGGAATCAGCAACACCACCGAGCTCGATTTTTATCGAGTTATTGGTATTGTTGGATTCGTATTTTAAATTTTATAAATTAAAATTTTACATACAATTTTTCTTTGAGAAAACAGATACTGTCATTCATCATAGATATCGAGAAAAACTTCAGTCAATTAGGCCTTGATGAACGAATAAATCGTTTTTTTCTCTCTCCTGAAAAGTTGTGAAAAATGAGCTTGGTGGTGTTGCTGATTACTCGACGATTTGTTGTTTGTCTTCTATTTAATTATGAATATAAAAAACTACCTTCTTATTAGTTCTTAAATAATAGTAGTTAATTACAAAACAATTTCAGAATTTTTCCGGAATAAAACATTCAGCGCAACAATCCTGCTTTTACACTGTTTCTTTTGGACACATCACGAGCTATTGTTATGAAAGATCTCCTGTATTGTGCTCTTTGTCTCGACAGTACTTAAAGCTCAACCCGCTTTAAAATTAAGTTTTATAGCGACGAACGAACTAAATGCGAAGTAAAAAAAATATAACAAAATATAAAGTATGTTACTGGAACCAGTGGCGGTACTTCCATAGAAGCCCAAAAGCCCAGTTTGCCTTACAAAATTCTAAATAATAATCTTTAAACTTTAAATCTTTATTTAACAAAAGCAATTTGACATATAAATGAGAATACCCTGACCACACAATAAGCAATTATAAATTAGCAATTACACAATTAACGTGTAACGCTTTTGGGCTTCTATGGAAGTACCGCCACTTACTGGAACATAACTTTAAATAAAGAAGACTCATAAGAGCCCAAAAAAATACGAGTTTAATTTCTCGGTGGCAAATGACGTTAATGGCCCAAAATCCGTCATTTCATTTCAACACCTAACTAAGGACCTTTGGATTTCTAACACGAATATAACGATACCTTAATTTTCAAAATTAGCCGATAAAAAGATACGTCTTTTTACGTATTTTACTTCCTCATAGTCTCGCGGCACAATTAGGTATGTGCCGTCCGATCTAAAGGTCCCAGGTACGATTCATGGGTTGGGCGTAGTATTATTGTGTTTTTCCAAAATTCTCAGTAGCGGCAAGGTGTCTGGAAATAAGCCGGAAATACGGCAAAACGCTCCCCTATCACGTGGGACTGATACATAACTGTTAAAACGTGAGTGCAGAAATGCACCTCTGCCTACCATTTCGGGGAATACCAGTTTGTGGTTATGTTTCTATGTACGTAAATACTCGTATAACCATAATATGAAACATACCACAACCCTTTCTCAGCATAAAACGTTGATTAAATAAGTTATGTTGACGAATAAAACAAATAGAATGGAATATTGTAACTCAGCATAAAATACAGACAATATCTATGAATAATTAATACTATGCCTATAATAGTAGCACACAGTATGTTGTAAACAAACATCAAATTGCTAGTGGATGGAACAATCATGTAGAATTATATTCAAAGCCCCATAATCAGATTCGGTAATAAGACTGAACGTGCCTTGGATTACAATTCAGACTCTAATTTCATGTTAGACAGTCCAATTCAGGTCGATTTAAAAAACGTAGTCTCATCTTATACCCACGAGTTTCATGTTCCTTAAAAGAGTTGAAACCGGGAAGGTAGAATATAATTTTTATTAAGCTTCATGTGGATTCAAATTGCTTTAATATTTTATATTGTTATAGAAATAAATATGTATGTGGTACAGAGGTAATTGAAGAAGGTAGGGGAGACCTACGCTTTCATAGTGACATTAATTTTAACATATAGTTTTTTTATGTTGAATAGTTAAAAATAGAGGCACTCGATCTGGAGGATCGCCATTTACATATTTTTTTTTGTCCCTATCCCACCACACACCCGCCACTGTAACTCCTGTACTCCAGGATCAACAGCGGCACGCACAGTAATGACACCGAGCAATGAAGCTCAGCGGATCTAAGGGGACCTAAATTTGTCATAATCCCGCAACGAAGTTAATCAGAAAGACAATATAAGGAGGAGTTGAAAAACAAAAACGCCATTTACATTTAACGTGATATTAGCGGTTGCAACTGTAATAGTCTGTAAATTGAGATTTGTTTGAGTTAGTTTCCCCCTTGATGTACCCACAATGCCCGCGAATAATCGAATAATATCACCCTCTGACGGCTCAAACACGGCGTGGATTTGGACTTCAGTAAAGATCTTCAAAAAATATTGCGTTGAAATTTTCTGGAATCCTTCACGGAAAATGCAGTTACAACTAATTGAGTTGAGTCCTGTAGCACAGTGGTCCGACGACTTGAGAAAGGTGGTGGGTAGCGGATGGATAAGGGCTGCTCAAGACCGGGATGGTTGGCGCCTACTTGGGGAGGCCTTCGTTCAGCAGTGGACGGCGATAGGCTGAGAGAGAGTTTTGTTTACCGACGTGGAAGAATTACACGCGGTTATATTTGTCGGCAAGCGATCATTTTTAGCCTCCGTAAATATTAAACGAAGAGCTCCTGGACTTCGGACCTTGCATCATGTTACTTTTTAATACGGCATCTAATTTGAAGCGTAATAGAGACTAAATATTTTCTTCATTGATTAATGTTTTTCACGCTTGGATAAACGTCCTAAGACTTTAAGTAATTTTTTTTGTGTTTTTTTTTAGTTCCAGTTTCTTTCTTGCAATATTTTATATCATGTGTCGATGTGATTTTGACAGTGAAGGGATTGAGACAGAGATAGAATATAATATAGGTGGGTAGGGGAGCATAAGCATATTTCAACCACAAGTAAGGAACACAGCTTAAATAAAAGAACAACACTAATAACAACAGCAAAATTATTAGTAATGAATCTATTTTACTTTCTTATTATAAAATAAGTTCTTGTTTGAAAATAATGTTTTATCGTCTCAATTACGGTAAGTAACCGAGGCTTAGAACACCTCGTTTAATTAATTAACTGTTTCATAACAGTTATTTCCCTCCAATTTTTAACGAAGACTTTTAATAAAATCTTCTCTGACGACATTTATTATGTGTTTAGGGTAAAGCGGTGATTTGTGTGTCTTAATTTAAAACTTCATCTTTATAAATCCCGCCATACCTCCTTAGCAACAAAATAATGTTAAATATGGCTTAAGAAACAATGTTGATTGCATTAATAGCGTCCAAGACCAACACGAGTAATACCATAAACAGTATAAAAGATCTGACCTAAGATTGCCTCCTGATCCTCCTGATCTCGTAGCACAATATGTTCCGCGCGATCTAGAGGCCCCGGGAGAAGCAAAGTAGAACCTAGAAGTCTAGAATTCTGAATCGTCCTCGAAAAACGGCAATAGGTTCGCCCCCGATTACGTGGGACGTAATCACAAGTGGCGAAATGTGTTGAAAAAAGGTTACTGAAGCAGAATATGAACTATATTGCGCTTCATATCGCGACATTGCCGCAAGCCAAATTTGCGGGTGGTAGGACTTACGCAGTGAAAAAAAGCAGTGATGGCCTCGAGGTTTAGGCGCGCGGTCGAGAATTTCGGAGGTCGCAGGTTCAAACCCCAGGCACACACCTCTGACTTTTCGAAGTTATGTGTGTATTCACAATGAATTATCACTTGCTTTAACGGTGAAGGAAAACATCGTGATAAAACCTGCACACCTAAAAGTTCTTAGGAATTTCTTAGGTGTGTAGTCCGCCAACCCGCACTAGGCCAGCGTGGTGGACTAAGGCCTAAACCCTCTCAGTTGTAGAGGAGGCCCGTGCCCAGCAGTGGGACGTATATGGGCTGATGATGAGGACTTACGCGGATTCGAATTCATTGAAAACATCGAAAAAGTATCGAAGAGATCGGTATAAATCGTCGAATGTATACAGTAGTCGCTACAGCCTCTATACGTCCCACTGCTGGGCACGGGCCTCCTCTACAACTGAGTGGGTTTAGGCCTTAGTCGGCCTTAGCGACCGCGCGCCTTAACCTCGAGGCCATCATTACTATATTATTGTAATTATTTTACCGAATCTAAAAACTGTTTTATTAAAACTGCTATTTTTCGATTAATAGAATACTACTACTCATTGACGTCGTTACCAGATTAGGGCATTGGAAATCTACTTTATTTCAAAACTGTCACTATAATGGCGGATTAATCACGGCCCTAATAAATGAATACGTAACCGAAAAATCGCTCTGTTTTTGGTGAATCTTTCCTTATTATCAAAGTAAGCCTAAGTCCATCACATGAATTGATAGACTTACGTTCTGTATCAGCTGTTATAATCTATCTTTACTTATTCACCATACATTAAGTACTTCGAAATTAATTATGTTCTCTTGGAAATCGTAACGGCACAGCTTTCGAACTATAAATGTCGCAATTATATCAGGTAAATGCTGTTCAACTACTGTAAAAATAATAATAAAAAGCAGCCATCGTAACCCACGGGGAAAATCTGTTTATGACGTTTATTTGCACCAAGGAGCCGTGCATTTTGTAGGAAGAAGCTACACTTATATTGGTTTTTATTAGCGTGGTTGGAAGGTAAGACTTCTTTTACGCAGCTAAAATACTTTTATTTATGATAATAAAGATCTTTATGTGATTATGGAATTTTAAAAGAAACCTTAGGTAACCTTAACCGCTGGCTCCCCTTTCTTGTGCCATTATAAATGATATTACAATGCACTATGTACGAAATAAAAATACTGCATGTGTCGTGCAATGTAGAGGTCCTGGGTTCGATTCCCGGGTCGGGCAAAGTGTTATTGGGTTATTCCATTAGGAAATTCTCAGTAGGAGCACGGAGTCTGGAAATGTGCCCGAAAAACGGCAATAGGCTCGCTCCCTATTACGTAGGACAAATACATACCCGGCGAATGTGGGTGCAGAAATGCACCTCTGCCTATCGCTTCGGGGAATACAGGCGTGAGGTTATGTATGTATGTGTATATTAGGTATTGTTTAAGCTAACGTCTTCGCGTCAAATATTTCCCACAATAGAACAAAGCACGGAATGGCAGTTGCTTTGTGTACACCAACCATGCCAACTTGTATTATTATAGGCTCAAATATAACATTAAACAATACATCATTGCTTTCTGCTGTTATTGTTAATTCTTATATTTACGTAAGGGCACATGAAATTTTAAGAACTTGGGTGGAAATTTTATATCCATATATGTATGTTTTATTTACTGAATTGACAAAGGGCTACTAATACCTGACAATTAACGCATTTTAGTCCCTCACCAGACAGATATAACATTCTTGCTCGAGTAACTATCGTAGATTTACACCTCATGCACGGTAATCGCGTAATCGCTACCCAGGCCGATACGAATGCCCTAGCGTGAGCAAATTGGGCATCCGGCAATTTCGATCATCTAGCGAAGCGTACCAGTATTGGTACACGTCGATTTTCTTATATAGCATTTATTATATTTATAACGTAGTGTAGGACGCCCTCTGGCTAGGTGGGGTGACGATATCCGCAAGGTGGCTGGCAGCGGTTGGATGAGGAGAGCCGAAGATCGAGCCCAGTGGCGTGCCATAGGAGAGGCCTATGTCCAACAGTGGACGTGAAAAAAGGCTGTTGATGATGATGATGATGATGATACATATTTCACCAGAATTTGCGATTCCTGGGTTTATAGAAATAAGGGCATTGAAATTGGATAAACATAAGTATTCAAAGACACGAACTGAAGTGTATTTTTTATTTCGAATCGACTCGAGATTGTGCTTGAAGTAATGATTCAAATTTTGTGCCGATCTTAAATATTTAAAAAAAAAGTAAGTTATTAGAAATGGAACAGTGTTTGGAGTAATTAATTAGTGGGTACTTACCCATTGAGAATAGTCTATTAAATTATTGTAATGGAGAATAGTCTACAGTCCATCAAGCGAGATGAATACTGCTACGGAATACTGCGCGGAAACAAGATCTCCGATAATGTTGAGTAGTAATTCTACAAGCAGACTGAAGAGGCATCTAAATTAAATTCAGTCTAATTGTAATATTTATTTAAAACACTTATTTAAATAAGAAAGTATAGAAGAACATAGACATCACGCAATTACTTTGGAGACTGAAAATATTTTTTTTTTACGTACGACACTAGCTTTTTCTAGAGACTTCAATAACTTTGTTATTACTCACTCTATGCAAATAAAAGTTAAAAAAAATTACAAGGTAAGTTACGGCAAAAAACACATAAATTTTTGGAAAACTGTCTTTGAATTATAATAGTAACCTTTTAATTTTTCTGAATAATTATTAAAATGTTCATATTTACACATACACTTCAATTTATTTATTCGTAAAGGCTATAGCCACTCGCTGTCAGATGCCTTTACTATCCATTGCATTAATACCAAATAATGAAAAAAAAAAGAAACTCACGTAAAATTGCGCAATTTGTAAAGCTGAGCAATTTATTTTTCATGCAGGCAAATGTTTAAAAATTTATACACCGGCAAAGGTTTTATCGTTGCCAATCCATCATATCAAATTGAGCTAGTTTAGGAACACGACCTAAATATTTTCCAATATGCGAGTAGGCCAGTTCCCAAATTAACAAGAGTCTAATTGTTCTACTTCCCATGCCGAGTTTATTTTTAAAAATTATACATTTTGTGTTCAACAATCTTTGTTATATTTCTATTTATATACAAGCTGTGCCCGCGACGTCTTCCGCGCGGAATATTATTTATAAATAATTAAATTTCTTATATAAAAGTAGTCAAAGTTACTCCTTATTATATCGGCTATCTGTCAGTGAAAGTTCCGTCAAAATCGACGCAGCCGTTTTAGAAATCAGCTGGAACAAACAGACATCCAAAAATTGTGAAAAATGCATGTACCTACTACTTTGTCAAAAATTTACGAGAACAACCCTGTTGCACTAGATTCAATGATGAAATTGAAAGTCTGTTGTAATTTGATTGAATTATGAACAATAATCGATTTGGGTAGTTGACTTTCTATTTGAACCGCACTACATTCACCTCATGGTGCTAATGTCACAATTTTATTACAATAAAAATTTGAAGTATATTTTGAAGTATTCATAGTAAAAGTTTGGATTAAGATGGCATTGACTTTGAAATCGTCATTTATGAAGTTGCGTCGTATTTATATATTGCAATAATAGACATCAATGACAAATCCGCTACTACGGAACCTGCAGAGCAGCTATTTTTTCCAAATTCCGCCAACTGTTCTAATTTTGATTACCTTCGTTGATCGTCTTACAACAAGTTAGGTCTCGGTCAAAGTCAAAGTCAAAGTCAAAGTCAAATTATCTTTATTCAAATAGACTTCTACAAGTTCTTTTGAATCGTCAATTTTACACTTTTTAATACTTTTTAAACTATTGCCGCTTCGAAACGTGTTATCGCTGTGGAGAAGAAACGGCAAGAAACTCCCTCAGCAACACGACATGTCATGACATGAGCGTGTTATTGTTAATGCAAATAATCAGTAATAGCAATGGCGTCGTGGTAGGTATAGCTATCTTATAGGTAGTAGGTATAGCTAACTATCTAGTATATAGGTATCTTTACCTTGTAATGAAATATGATTTGCCCGGAGTTAATAATAATCGCGTCTTGCCATCAGTAATGAGTCCCATTGAATTGTAAACAAGCTGTCTTTAAAAATCAATAAAGTTTTATCAAATATATGTCTTAAAGAGTACCGATTAAATGTTTCCACATGATTGGCGAGTCAGTAGTAACCAAACTTCAGGATTTGTGACCATTAAAGTATTTGCTTCTGATAAACATTGGAGGTGAAATCAAACTATACTCGTATGGTGATCAACCACTGCTACACAATGTCGTTTCTAATTATTCGGCAGCACCGCGTGCTAAAATGATACTAGGCCATCCACTACGAGAATAGACAAGTGAACTATTGTCAGACACGGCTTTGGAAGTGTTTAGTATTCCCGAGAGTTACCTATATCCATTCTCAGGTAACTAATCCTATATGTTCTATTGTTATGCAGACGTCTAACAAGATTGCTTATCTCATATATGTATACGGTACATAAACTTATAAGAGGTCAGTTGGCAGTACATTTTTTTGAGGGTAATTCATCTTTGCCGCACCTGGCAAAATGTGGGTGTAGAAATGCACCTTTGTCTACCCCTCCCGGGAATACAGGCGTGAGGTTAAGTACTTATTAAGACTTCTTAATGCGAGCTAATCAGTTCCGACTACGGTACAGTCGTCAGTAATTTTACGATGAATGCCTCAGTAAGCATTTCCTTTTATGTATGTTTTCTGTTCACTGATTACTTGATTAAAAGACTTTAGAAAACTTCTTTTACGCAGCCCAAGTGCAGCCTTACCCTTAGAAATTCCATTTAATGTACAAACTATTTTTTTTTTCAAATGCTTCTATTTAGAAACCAGCTTAACAGAAAACTAAGATATATTATTTACAACGCTTTAATTTAGTTAGCCCGATCCCTCGGGACATTGACCTGGCTTTAACAATACGCCGAACTGACTAGAGCTCCAAGCAAAAGTTGTCTCATTAAACGAAACAAGAGAACTGGCTGGTATACGAGTACGCTAGTGGAATGAGTATTAATAATTATATTGCCATCAAAATAAATGTAATATGTATTAAAAATAAAACGATATACTCGTATTAGATAAGATCCATTTAGATCCAGACATTTAGACCAATTTGATCGATTGGGTTGCACTGTCGTAATGATTAGTTGCGGTGTTATTATTATCATCATCAACCCAAATACGTCCCACTGCTGGGCACGGGCCTCCTCTACCATTGAGAGGGTTTAGGCCTTAGTCCACCACGCCGACCTGGTGCGGGTTGGCGAACTACACACCTAAGAAATTCCTAAGAACTTTTAGGTGTGTAGGTTTTATCACGATGTTTTCCTTCACCGTTATTATTATACTATATAGTTATTTGTTAATTTTTAAAACAAACACTGATCGTCACTGTTTTTTGTGAAAAGCGATTAAATAGTGGTGGTTTGGTATTAATTTTAGTAAACATATTATTTTTAGTAAATCCATAACTATATTTAAACTACATATATCATTCCTGGTTGTCTGGAAGAGATTGGTTTAATTAGACCGCCGATCTGTTTATTATAAAATAAGTTGTTTTCTGTATTATTATTTTCTGTTTAAATGGTGAACAATAAAGTGTTTTATCTATCTATCTAAACCTTTAGCTAACACACTGTTCCTGATATATTTCAGGCTCTCCATTGTAAATTTGAAGTTTAAGAAAGCTACATAGGAAAACCCGATTGTCCCTTGGTATTAAACACGGTATTAAAGTATAATTATTTAAGTAACTCGACTGTCTTCCCACGCTATTCATATACGTGTAAGGTCACACGGGGCCTTTCTAAATGGGTCATGAGGTAATCTGGTCTGTTAACTAACTCGACAGAGATTTTTTTCAGATAAAAATACCCTTTATAGTAAACACGGGAGAAATTTTCATTCATAGAAATGTTTTACTACGTGTCAACATCTGGTTTAACATTCGCTCGATGGCTCTGCTAATAAAAAAAAAACAACAGGTAGCCAAAACGTTATTCTTATTAGTGATTGTTAAGATTTAAAAAAAATACGCATAAACGATTTTAAGTAAGGCTGTAAATATAAAAATATTTTGGAAAATGCACATTCTAATATTTATTGCTTACATACATACATACAAAAACTCACGCCTGTATTCCCCGAAGGGGTAGGCAGAGGTGCATTTCTGCACCCACATTTCGCCAAGTATGTATCAGTCCCACGTAACAGGGGGCGAGCCTATTGCCGTTCCTCGGGCACATTTCCAGACTCCGTGCTGTTACCGAGAATTTCCTAATGGAAAAACCCAATAACACTTTGCCCGACCCGGGAATCGAACCCAGGACCTCTAGATTGCACGGCACATAATTGTACCGCGAGACCACGAGGCAGTCAGTATTTATTGTTTGATGCTCCAAGCATATGTGCATGCTTATATATTTATTTATTTTATATGTCATTAATGTAAGATCACCTTATTGGGCTCGTGATAGACGAGCGTGTACAACTGAGAAGCCTGGGTTCCATTCTCGGAAAAAATATTATTTGCTTTACCGTTAAGATATGCCTGACATCCATTACATGGGACTCAAAACATAGTTTAATATATGAACGGTCCACTGTAATAATGATGAATGTAAAAAATTATAACCAGTAATGCCATTCGGTCACTTGAATAAATTTAAAACCCAATTATATATATCTGCCTACCCCATCGGCGTCGTGCGAGGTTATATGTATATAATAACGTTATATGTATATATAGTTTAAAGTAATAGCTCAGTGTTAATCAAACTCAGCTGAATTTGTTTTAAAAATTGAATAATCCACATGAATTCGCTGTAAAATTAAATACATAGTGGTATTTCAGTTACCTCGTGTAAGTAATTTTGTAATGTTATAAAATTTTAACCGTAGCAATATAATAATTTTGCCTCATTTAATTTAATTCAGTAGTATTAATTCTATTTATAAGTAAATCTCGGTAACATTTTTCTGTGATTTTCTTTGATAATATGTTTTGCACGAACGTGTAAATAATATGCTTAAGCCATATGTTAGGATATTTTTTTAAATTACATTCTATTTCATAGCAATTTTTAGTTGATAAAATGAGACCGCAAAATCTGCAGGTTTCAGAGTTTTAAGTCTTCTATTATAAATTAACGGTACATAAACAGCCAGACTTAAAGTTAAAGTCAAAGTCAAATTTATAATATATTTTTATTCAAATAGAATTTCACGAGTTCGTTTGAATCGTCTATTTAAAACTTTTTTTAAACTAAACTGTTACCTATATTAAAATATTAATTATACAATGTAATTTTAATAGCTAATGAACGAAAAATTGAGCTTCAACTTAAAATGATCTTATTACAGATAGCTATGAAGCTGACCCATGTATAAAGCTCTGGAGAAATAATGTGAAACTAATTGCAAGATACTACTGCATACTGCAATGGAGATTGCGCAACCTGATTGAGGTTTTTAGAAATGCCAAGGTGGTGGAAGATTGTTATAAATATGAGTTTAAGATTTTTTAAATAACTCTTATGTACGTAATAATAAAAAAATGTCTTCATTTTTGATTCTCCTTTAATACGGTTATCGCCTGTTGGACAATTTGGACTTGCAAATTCCAATAGACCAGAATTTAACTTTTCACTCTAATCATCCCTGGCCTAGCAACTGCAAATTCTGATGATCCCACACACGAATAAGCTATCACTGCAACTACGCATATCAGATACAGTAGTGGCAATGAACGGATCGCAATAGCCACAAGTTGTTAAACTGCTGGTGAAGTTACGTTCTTAAGTGGAAATATTGAAGACCCTTACAAACTTAGTAAATCGAATTATAAAGCTCCAATTAATAGCAGCTGTCAATAGAAGACGACTTGTTTCGCAATAATGTTTTAACAATGAAGACTTTTTTTTCATATGCTGACACATTTCAGTTCTTTCATATTTTTTTAAACATTACGTTCCTAAAAATGTTATATCAGCACATTACAACTTAAAATGAAATGAGCAAATTTTATCAAGAATTTTTCGCCACTTACGAATGTATCGTTAATTTAAAAATATTTTATTACACTGAGACTAGACACTCAGATTTTGTGTAGCGTGAAAAGTACACCATTTATAAATTTATTCACGACAGTGAATGGTCTCGAATACGAAACCACTACATTATACAAGGACGTTTAACTCAACGCGTCAGTAATTGCTCGCTCGGTAAGTTACAAGTTGCTTACATACCATACGGTTTCAAAAGCGGACGAAAGACCGTGTTGCTTTCACGTGAAACCGTATTCTCGATTCTGCTTTAACGCCATTGATTCGCAATATTCGAGCTATCGTCATTTATTCCAACGTGTCGATTGGAGAGAGGGCAGTATCATTCGACGCTCTATTGAAACCTTTATGCATTAATATGTGTGTCAAAAAAGATTTTACGGTTCTAAAATATTTTACTTTTTTATGAATGATTTTAATACCATTTTAAAATCGATCGATAAGAATTTAAAAAATATATTTTATTTCTCTACACGCAATTTTTTTTAACGGTTTTCGGAAAATATGAACAAAGAAATAAATCCAAATTATTCTCGTTATTCGCATTCACGATGATGTTGAAGAGGTTATTAAGCTCACTGTCCCACAGGACAACGAAGATCTACTCGACTCTAAAAATAAAGAGGGTAACAATCGTATTTTCAGTACACACATATCTCCATGGAACGGTAACCCCTGACCTTATTTAGGGGACAACAGAATTACTTAACATGCTGTCCTTTTGTTGGTTAGCGAACATTGTGCGTCTTAGAAAAGACACGTACAATTTTCATAAGGATAGAAGATAATTTTATAAAGATTTACGAGTACAATACGGAGCGGGAAACTCACTTCTGTGTCGTAAGCTGATAATATTTTTAGAATCGTCGGGAACAATGTGAACGCATTTGACCAAAAATATACGTAATTCGGTCACGTTTTCTATTCTTTGTATTCTTGGATATAATTTTTTACCTTTCTTCCTTATGAGGGAAATGGACAACCGAAATTGTATCTATATGTTTGTGGTATCTCTTCGGAACGTGTTCTAAGTGAGGTGTAAATTTATTTAAGCATTTTAATACAATATATAATATTTTACAGTACGTATTGAAATAATATTCTGTACTTTTTTAACATCTAAATATAATATAATTAGATATTATTAAAATAAAAATACTTGCGTGTTTTTATACCTTAATTCTGATATAACATACACTCCTATATACGAGCATATGGAAGAGTTTAGTCATCTTATACGTGAAATAATAATAAAAGGATTGTTTTATAAAAGTACATACATACGAGCCATGCCAACTAGGAGTTCCGGGTTCAATCCCCGGGTCTGGCAAAGTGTCATTGGGATTTTCATTAGGAAATGCTCAGTAGCAGCAATGAGTTTGGAATAGTGCCCAAAAATACGATGTACTAGCCATTACGTGGGACCAAAACACAATTGGCGAAATGCACCTTTCGTAGGCAGAGGCCTACAGGGGTAGGGAAATACAGGGAATACGAGGAATACATGTATTTATGTATGTAGAAGTTTATATAATAAAATAATAAATACACCCAACAGTCACATACATAGTTCTGACCCCACACTAAGATACTAGTCTTGTGTCGTGGGTATCAGAAACTACGAGAGACTTTTCGGTCTCACAAACACCCAGACCCGAAACAAATACTTGTGGATCACACAAACATTTGTCTCGGTGCGGGGATCGAACCCGCGGCCTCTCGTTTCGCAAGCTGGTATCTAGCCAACTGCGCCACGGGGCTGTCTATATTTAAAAACAGGTTACAGTAAATAAAGGAAAATAAAAATGAATATACCAATTCGGTTGAACTTGTTTCAGATAGAACACGTCGAAACGAATCAACTATTCAAAGCATCGCAAAAGAGTGTTAAAATAAAAATATTCCCGCTGTGCCATCTCTTGACTATTTCGTCAACTTCCAAATCGACAGATTCAAATGTGTCGAATGCAATTGAATTTCGCCAAATTCTGCTTGTAGTACTCGTATAACTTGAAGAAGTATAGGAATATTCGTATTAAGAAAACTTTTATAATAAGGCTTTTAGATTGATTTTGAATTTTTAAATGGGGATCGCTATTACATATTTATTCCAATATCATTAATATATTCGCGAAAATCACATTCATTGGAATACTTCTATATTTTCGCCATTAAATTCAACCGCCTGTATAACGCAATACACTAAAATAATAGGTATAGTACATACATATAGACACTCACTTTTTTTTTAATAGTACATAGGCACTCACTTTTTTTCCCTATGAAATAAATGTTTTTGTTTTTTTTTTCAAATAAAACTTGACTCAATAAAACAAAAAAAGAATAACAAACTACATAATACATATCTGCAACACTTCAGAGTGGCAACGTCATAATTCACACGGTTACATAGATTATTATTAAACCCTCAACCGGCGGAGAATACCGCGTTGTGAGCGGCGGAAGAAAATCATGAAATCTTGAGGTAGAGTGCCTACCACGCCGGTTAAGTGCAAGTTGGTGGACGTTTAATATTTTAATATTAAATTTAATCTGATATACTTTTTAAAGAATGGATGTTTTGCTTTATGTTTGAGACGTTTGACGTTTACTCTCATATACTTGTGTGTATTGTTACTTTTGGACGTTAGAGGTTTGTGTCTACAATTTAACAGACGGTATATCTATGAACTGGAAGCCCAATTCTGAAGGCCATGACTGTCTTTTTACCAACTTCAAATAAATTATAATTAATACATGTTAGAATGAGGCGAAATATGATCGGGTTAAATAAAACCCGTTCTAATCAATGTTGTAAATACGAACGAGAGCGCATATCTTCTGCTTTCCCACCCCGCTGAAAAATTTCGATGATGATTAGTTCATATATATATAGATGAAACCCTGAAAACGCTTGTATCTGTATTTACACGGGTGAAGGGTTAGATAAATAACTAGCGTAAAACAAAACGATCGTATTGCGCTTTCAATTCCTGACGCAACCCTTCTTAGATGAATATGTGCCAAGGGTTTTACTGAGTATGACAGTCATTTTCAGAGAGTAACAATTGCCGGTTTGACTTCCTATTAGTAACCGCGACATTTTATTGTAACATTTACTTTTAACTCATACTTGATAGACTGTAAGTCAGATCGCCTGATGATGAGTGAAGTTGAATTATTTCATCAAGTTAAGGAGCCACAATGCACAGAATCACAAGTGAATTGTTTCAAAATGAATGAGAAAAAGGGGAAAAATGGAGAGTAATTCATGGTTCACTGGGCCATTGTCAAATTTTTTTTTTCTCTTTATTATTATTTTAGGGACTTACAATCAATTCATTATGCTAGCCCCATAGTACCCTTATATAATTACGACAGAAAAAGAGATATTAAAATTTTAAACTATTGATAAATTTGTATATTTTAATAGCATCTTCACTATAAGGCTTTGATAATATGCTTTGAAACGATCCTAATTCTATAATATTTATATTTAATTCTCTTAATAATATTTCTCTTTCTGTCCTATACCGAACACATTCAAGTAATATGTGATGCACATCTTCTATACTACCACATTCTTCACAATTCGGATTGCTGTTCTTATTCATTAAAAAAACAAACTTTTTCAGTGGCATGTGCCCAGATCTTAATCTGTGTGCAATAACAATCAAACTTTTGCTTATTCTAGCATTAGCAAACTAAGGGATGCGAGGAGGTTCACATTGCATTGTTCTATACCGAATACCTTTTCTCTTTGAGTTCTCATTAAAATACTCCTTCCAATTTTTATACAACACATAGCATTAAACTTAGGTAAAACTTCGAAAAAACAAGGCTTAATATTTATTAATGAACCATTAATTGCAGCATTTCTCGCTAAAATGTCAACCTGCTCGTTTCCCTTTAAACCTCTATGCGATGGAACCCACTGCAATTTTAGGAAAAAGTTCTTATTTTGGAACCAATTTACAAATTCGATTGTCAATTTCATTTTGATATGAATGCAGGCTTAGCAGATAAAAGCGTGGTACCTACAAACACTTCTTAAAAAATAGTGGGCTAAAAACTGATTTTATTTATATTTAACAGACTATTTTTGAATGTCCCATCTAGCCCAATAGCGAATTAAAATAATAACAGTCTGCACTCGGTGACTAAATAATAACTAAATCAAAACTATCAGAACCGAAGTCCTTAAGTACTTCTTCCACATATATCAGTATGATGCAAGCAACGCCACTTTCAAACAATAAAATTTTAATTGCATTATTGAAAGCAGCTCTGAATCAGTTCAGAATCTTGGGTAATGAATTTCAATTTATTTTGATCATGTCCTCGCTCCGTCTAGTTTTAATTAAACTCCTAAGCATACACGTAGTCACTGAAGGAGTATTTTTTATTCTTTACGAACTTCCCACTTCCCATGGTTTGTTATCAATCAATTTCCCAATAAAAATCCCAATGGATTCATCCAATATCGTTAGACGTTTCCCAATCGGATTTTTTGATCTATTGATACAGTTCAATCGTCACAATGGATACGTTTGAAGCTTGCTACCTGCTAGATCCTAAAAAATGCAGGTAATTTAAATGTTGTATTCCTGCGTTGTTTCAAGAAGTTATTTGCAGCGGATTTGTGCCAATTAATATAATTAATGTAATGTGACTAATTAAGTTGACTATTCGAAATAATAACTTCTTCACAAGAAAAGTGAACAGGTATTCCGCGGGCATGATTTTCAAGAATTGCAGTATTATGTTTTATAATAAGCAGTGATGGCCTCGAGGTTTGTGCACGCGGTCGAGAATCTCGACGGTCGCGGGTTCAAACCCCAGGCACACACCTCTGACTTTTCCAAGTTATGTGTGTATTCACAATGAATTATCACGTTCTTTAACGGTGAAGGAAAACATCGTGATGAAACCTGCACACCTAAAACAGTTCTTAGGAATTTCTTAGGTGTGCAGTCCGCCAACCCACACTAGGCCAGCGTGGTGGACTAAGGCCTGAACCCTCTCAGTTGAAGAGGAGGCCCGTGCCCAGCAGTGGGACGTATATGGGCTGGTGATGATGATGAGGCCAACTTGGTGGACTAAGACCTAACCCTTCTCAGTGGTAGAGGAGGTCCGTGTCTACATATACCTTACATATACCAGCCCACAGGCTGAAATAGATAAATTGCTTAGCAATGATAAGTATGAATACGAGCTAAGCTTTTCATTCAACCTTAAAATCAAGCAAAAGCTATGTTACAATAAACAAAATAAAATAATTATTCAACTTATTAACAATTTATTCCACAATTGGAAGTAACTCAGGCCCCCGGAACGATATTATTCAATGGATTGTTTCACGTCACGAGCCTCATTGAAGCGTGAATAAACATCTGACTGTTGCAAAGTCCTTTGAGTGGCTGTGTATTTGACAGAACTAACCTGAATGTCACACGCATAAAATGTTGACAGAAAATATAAAATGTTTTTAATATTTTTACATAAAGAAATAAAACGTATTTGACAGAACCAACCTGAATGTGACTCCCATAAAATTTTCACAGAAAATATAAAATGTTTTAAATTTTTTGTTATATAAAGTATAGATGTATAGATATTTTAGATCACGTGGAGCAATTTGTTGAAAGACTACTGATGAATTTAGTTAGTGTGCGAATGTTCATAGGAGATTCGAAATAGGGCAGCTATAAAGGAGAAAAGAATACTCTTAAGCGACGCAAATCATGGAGATGTATGAATGTGGAAGAGACGAAAGAGGTCATGATCGTAGCTCGTGGCAATCAAGAGGATTCGCCAACTTCTAAAGATAGCTGTGAGTATACGGCTGTGGTGTAAAAATAATTGTTGATGAACCTCTTTTTTTATAAAGACACTACGTATAAAGTGATTTTTGGTGATTTGTTTAGAATAACAAATGATAGATCATCTGCCACTAATTGGGCGGAAATAATAATGCCTAAGATAGGAAATGACATGCTGTGATGAGATGTGGATAGCATCCATCTTTGACAATAACCATCCTAAAGAAATACAATGTTCTCGAAAAGGTATATTGAGCAAATGTGCATACAGAAGACTCAAAAGACTATTAGTATTGAAGCTTAGGGACTTAAACAATATCTAAAGGTAACTGAGTTGATATTAGATAAAGTCTATTACGTCAAATATCGTTTTAGATCAAAATCCAAACGATGAAGCTGCCTTTGTAAATTCCATTAAATATTTCGTTTATTTTAGGTAGTTTGTTCATGTCCCGATTAATTTGGGGTGAAGTTAATTTACAAGCCCTTTACTTTTGATAATGTTGACACTAGCCTGGAAATATGTCAAGTCAATCCATCTACCCAGACTGGGGCTATGTGGTACACTGAAGCTTAAAGTTAATGTCTATGTAAATGGACTAGCATTGTCGTCCACAGCGCAAATAATATTGAGCAGGGAGGCTCAGTTTATTTAGAGACTCTTTGATGGGTATCATATCTATCATATCATATGGACTGACGTATTGGGACTTTCTAGAGACTTTGTATAGACAGACCAGATGGGAATCCGGTCTGCTTTGAAACATGAGACTGCTTCTCCCTGTATCTATTGTAACAGCAAATATAATATGAACAACAAAAATATTGTAAAACCGATCACACTAGCAATTTCTCGTGGCTTCGTCTGGTTCGTTTTTAGTGAGAAAAATAATTGAGGAAGAATAGATTTGAGGAAGGTTAGATAACCTTTCTCAATCAATAGGCTACAATTTAAAATTTCAATTTTTTTTTATTAAATTAACAGATCAAAAATATTTCTATAGAATTATGTGACTCCAGATACAAGCGCGTTCAAACTAGCATAATAATTAATTCAATTTTCGATAATATTACAGACTGGGATCAAATAGATGCTCTTATATTACTACCCATGAGTATCCGTAGTACAAGCTTAGCTGACTTCTAAGAATTAGGTGTGAAGAAGCTTATAAAATTTAATAACACCGAGCGTCCGAAAATTTCAAGCATTTTCGTAATTCCCAGAGTCTTTAAACCTACTTTTGTTTCTATATTATCTTATCAGTATAAGACTCTCATAATCCAGTAATGATTCTATAATCCTATAAGTGAAAATTATTTTGGATTGCTTTATATTTTTATTTTATATTTTTGATTGTGATTGTTCTGTGTATTTCCCAATTAAAATAAAATAAAATAAAATAAATAAATATCGTCTGCGGCGTCACATATTGACAAATGAAATAAGTTTGTTTTGTTCGTTGTGGCACTGCGTGTAATTACCGTTGATTCCAGTGATATAAATGTACGAACGAACAGCTGATACACGCAAACCAACACACGTCGACCATAAAACATTTACTTGTTCCAACTTCAAGGTAACGGCCAAGGACTAATCCCCTGCAGGTCAACAGTTATGTTGACTTCAAAGAATCAAGCGGGATTAAATATATGAGACACTAAGGGAGCTTCCGATAGATTTTGAGTATTCTGGTTATGAAATGAATGTTATGACATGAAAGTTAATATTAAACATGGAATTTGATAAGAAGGAAGCTTTGATCTTTGAGAGTAGGGTAAGACAGTCGTCAGACACTCAATAGTTTAGTCATAGGAGTTCTATTAGACGATCAATAAGAAGATTTTTATGTACGCTGCCACTAAATTCGCCATTAAACAACATTTTTTTCTCCAAAAATATTATTTCCACACACACGTGTGTGCTAAAACATATCTAAAAAAATTGCGATGAAAAAATGGAACGAAATTTTTAATTGAAGCGACATGGGCCGCGTGGGCCGTGTCATCCCTAACTTTTTAAGGGTCCAAATTTCAAGGAAAGCTTACGAGATTTCACATGTTCTAAATCATTTAATTACGTAATGTTATTAGATATCGTTCCAGAGAAATAAACCTGCCATCACAAATTTAATACAAAATATTTTCAATTTGATAATTACCTACTTTACCATGTGATGAGAAGTTGTATTGTATAGGAAGATGATTCTAAAATATAACATGAATTTATTATGCAAGCGGATGTGCCTCCGATAATAAATTCACGATTGTAGCGTTAATAATTATTTAGAGTCTCCATAGAGGTTTTAAACATTCTAGTAAATAAAGTCTTGTTTTCCATTTCGTTTAAAAGGAAAGTAAGACGAAACACCGCATAGATAAATAGGACTTTTAAAACGTTTAGTCGTAGTGAAGTTAAGTCTTAGATACCTAAGTGAATAAGCGATTTTGCAAATTTCTTTTTTAGTTAATTTTTAAGCCTGTATGTGTAATATCCACTACTGTGGACCTCTTCCACAATTGAATGGGGTAAGACCTCAGTCCATCCCGCCCTGTGGATCGGGGGCGTAAGAATTCCGCCACGGTACCCCCTACCTGTCGTAAGAGGCGACTAACAGGGGCCACTGGGGAGGCTGGGCGTACTGCGGGGGCGGTACACAATGGTGGCAGCAACCCTGAGATTTGCGGCAGAGGGCGTGACCGCTTGACTGTCGCGGACGTTCACAAGAGGTGAACGTCCAAAAAAGCGTAAGTGGAGGGCATCTCAAGCCCTCCCAATTTGGAGGAGTCCATAATCGGACGGTGCGCTAGGCGGAGGCGGACCATTTGGGGCGCTTCTCGCCCTGAGATGCCGCAAAACTGCCCTAAATGCGCGAGATGGTCACCGAGAGGTTTTAGTCGGTATGCTGGCGTAGGATTTTAGTTAGGGACCCAACTCAGCTAAGCGGACAATTATTGTTCTGCGCGCCGAGTTGGAAGGCCAGAGACCCCGACATACGGCCCCTTTTCGGCCTCCCCCGAGGTACCGAACAGGGGAGCTTAAAGCGCTTTCCTCTCGTAAAAAAAAAAAAAAAACCTCAGTCCATCACGCCGAGCTAATGCGTATTGGCGGACTTCACATACCTACTTTAAAACCTTCTTGTGGAGAATTTTTGGATGTGCAGCTTACTTCAAGGTGATATTATTTGTCGTTAAAATACATGATACTTCATTGAGAATGACGTTGTGCATGCAAATAGCTTCGATAAGTCAGTGGTGTGTGTCTGATATTTGAACCCGCGACTATCGAGATTAACCCTTAATTAGGCGCATGGGGTCAGGGCCATTTGAAATTGAAAAAAATCTGTTTTACATTGTTTACAGCGCGCTCATGCTCTTTCTAGCTTCCTAGCTCCTCGCGGGGTACGCAAATTAGTCGCGTCCAGAACGTCAACGCGTGCGCATGTATCGCTGCTCTCTAGAGCGCTGACCCCATGCGACCAGTTACGTTATATTTTTTGGCGGAGGTAAGTTTTTACTTTTGTGTTTTTTTTCTGTTTATATTAGTATATTGTTTTTTTTTTTTTTGTGTGTGTGTATTTTTATACTGCGTAATTGCTTTATGTATTTTTGAGTTTATTTCGATCTTTTTCCTTTTTTTTTCAGTTTTCTACTGATTTGAAATGTCTAACGTAAGACAGATAATGCAATGGCTGGAGGAAGTGTCTGATGAAGAGCAAGATGTTGCTGGTTCGTATTCGGAAGACGAAACGGTAAACTATAACGCTATCGATAGTACCCATGATTCAGAAAGCGAAATTGAAGAGTCCGAAGATATCCAAGACATCTCAGAACCAAAGGTGGTGTGGATTGTAATGACCAACTTTGCAGCAATTATAATGTTGGAAGAAGAACAAAAAGATGGCCGCTGGCTGTATTTTTTCATCTTCTAAACATATCTGGCATCAACGCATTTGTTATATACAAAGCGAATACTGATAAGAGTGTCACACATACAAAACGGATTTTTTTGAAGAAATTGGCAGCAGCACTTGTAGAAGATCACCAAAAACGTCGCATTCAACTACGTGCTGTCCCTACGACAACAAAGAAACGGCTCCGTGAAGTTCATGATGTGGACGACACGTTTCAACAATCGACAGCTAAGCGCGGGCGCTGTTCATCGTGTCCTAGAAAGGACGACAAAAAAGTGCCAACAAAATGCTTCAAGTGTCGTAAATTTATATGTCAGCAACACTCGAGGGCTTACTGCGTCGGATGCAGAACAGAAGTATCCGCTGATGAGACTGTTTTTTTTTTTTTAAGTTGATCACGGCCATGCCAATAAAAATTAGTTTAAAGAGAGGTTACATTTTTTTTATTTTTTTTAAAGTATAATGTTCCAGTTATGTTTTTATTTCTTAAAGTTAATTATAATAAAGAACTTTATTAATTACTATAAAATACATTAAGTTTTATTTCTTTCTAACACTCCATTCCTAAGGTTTTTTTGGGGTCACTCAAAACCCCATGCGCCTACTTGTGTGATTTTTTCAATGCGCCTAGTTAAGGGTTAAGTGTTAGACCGCTCGCGCTCCCCCTATTCACGAGGACATCACGACTTTTTACAGCTATAACAAGCGGTTTTACCTAGCGCACTATTGGTGGCCAGTTCCTCATATATAAGGATATTGTTTGTTATATTGTTAAAATGTTCTTGTGTTTTATATTATATTAATAATTTTAAGTTAATTTTAGTTACAATGTAAGTGTTTTGGAGAAATCTGTAAACTTGCATTAATTAATTAATAATAAATAAATTGTTGGATTTGTTTCAATGGAAAGCATGAGCAGCCTAGCGTCTTAAATAGAGACGTGTGGAACATTGCATGGTTAATAAAAAACGAGAGGATCTACAGGCCCGGACGCCAGTGACCATTCAGTAGCATTTGGGTGTTGACATGCCCAAAATTTGCTCGTACTATCGCAAATAAATTTGAAAACGTAAACTACTTAAGAACGCATCAGCGAGCAGAGCAAAAATCTATCAGTGCTCAAAAGAAATCCGCTAGCCAGTTGAATAGTTGATGTAGCCGGCTAAGAAGACATTATCTAAAACTTAACTGTAGAGTTTTATTAAATAGTTTTATTTTTATTTATTTATTTCGCAAAGTGTAGGACGCCCGTAAATTAGGTTAAGTGACGACCGTGGCTGAGTGGCTTACTGGGAATGGATGAGAAAAACTGGGGATCGTGTTTAGTCTCGTCTTATCAAGGAGGCGTATGTTTCGCAGAGGACCAGACATATTTGGCGCTGATAATGATGGAAATTAGAATAATTGACATATGTTTTTGCTAGATTTATAAAAATGTATTTTTTCCCTTTTTTCTAGACTTCAAATTTATGGATGGATGAATGGATAAATATTTTTAAAGCCTACTAAAACGTGTAAGAGTTTTGTTAATTGTTTTTTTTAGAAACTGATAATTTTCGACGCTCACATCCTTGGTTTAAAGGCAGAACCGCATCTTAATTTGCACACAATCTATTATAAAACGTATTTTGATTGAAAACTAAAGGCGTATTGCTAGATATATAATGTAGCAATAGCAATTAACATTTGGCGTCCAAATCCAGTGGTTTCGAACTCCTCTGCGGTGTCACAAGTTGACAAATCAAATAAGTTCGTTTTACTCGTTGTGACGCTGCGTGGAATTATTGTTGATGCCAGGGATATGAATGTACGAACCAACAGTTGACATACGTAAACAAACGTCTGAACGATTAGATTTAAATAATATTGCATTGCAAGTGGAGGGCATCATCAAGAACAGCCTTTGTCACATCCACTGCTTGACATAGGCCTCTTCTATGGCACGCCACTGGGCTCACTTGGCTGGCTGCCTCTATTCTCTGGAGGACATCACTAACGACTAATTTCATTCAACAAACATTCTGTAAACAGTAAATTTTCAATGAACGCTAACCTGCTGATTACAGTTGCAAAAAAGTTATTACAAAATAAATTTATATAATACTTTCAATTAACATTGGATTTGAAGTAGGTAAGTCATAGCAATTATAATATGCAAAATTTTCTCGTTTCGCCAGGTCTCAGAGGAAGGACTACGTCTAAAAATATTAATGCTTTTTGGGATTTCTAGTTATGATGGAAAAAAAAATTAGTATTAATTGATAGGGTTTTAAAATGCGAAACTGAACATTTTCTCTACTTCCACACATTAACCACAAGACTGATTTAAAAACTCTTTCACCAAGGGATAGCTACGTTATCAGGGAGGAACATAAGGCATATTTTATCCCCGTTTACGCACGGAAACAGGGTCTGCACGGGTGTAATAACATAAAGAGAAAAGATTTGGTTGTTTATAACTCAAAAGCAGCTTAAACAATTCGGGTGATTTTTTGTATGGACATATGGGAAATAATAATGGCTACTTTTTTATAATATTGCGCCCGGGTAAAGTAACCCAAACGCAAATTTTATTGCAAAACAAAAAATCTAAATTAAGTTCGATGAATAGAAATGTTAGTTAAATTTATTATTGCTAAATAGCCTGTGTGATGAGTGTGTAAGGAGCAATATAAAATCATATTTCATTTCATATACTTGTGTAGCAGCAGAAATTACAAAACATCACGGTACGGAAAATAAACTTGTGGTGGCATATAGGCACTATATTACAAAAATAGTTCCAATGGCTCTATGTTTGGCTTAGAACTCAGCGTCTTTATTTTCTAAACAATCCGTACTTTGTAGTAAAAAGTTGGTGTGCTTCAAAACTATGATGTTCGTAGTTTCTTATATGAGTATGTTGAATGTGATATCATTTGTACGTTACAAAGCGTAACACGTTCCAACTACAAAACTAATCCATTAGTACGAGTAATAAACTAACAACGAAGTAGTTTCCTCTTGTATGCAACTATGTATGTTGGTACCGGAGATTCAGCCAAAGTAGAACGGTGTCATTAGAACTGGTTAGAGATCGCTTCTTAATAAGGACATTTTTATGCTGACACGGATTTAGGACTGCCTTAGGAAATTCTCAGAAGCACGGAGTCTGGAAATGTCTCCAAAAATTATTCGTCCCCTATTAATTGAACTTTAAATACAGCTGGCGAACCTGGGCCCTTCGAAGATACCTTTAGTTCTCAGTGTATATTTGTGTTTATGTTTATTTGTATGTGTAAATTTACTGCGCAGTTTATCGTACGGATTACAGACTTTTACTTTATCCACTTGATTCGATTCATCAACCTGTTTATGCATTCCTCTTCATCATGAGTTTAACTACATATATTGACCCTTGTTCTTTACTAAAACGATTATAACTATAATATTATATTTGGTTTGTCCAACTACAATATTTTCATTAATTTTCTACACAATATCGCCGTGGCTATTTGAAATTATTATTATGAATAACAGCTAAATAGTATGTGTAACGGAATATGCATGTATTTAATTCATATTCACCGACCTCGATACAAGACAAACTCACCATCATCTAATTTTAAAATCAAGTCTGTGGATTCGTTAGTTTCTGGTGTAGTTACCACAACAAGAAAATAATTCTTACTCAATGTTTAATTTAATGTTATAGGAAACGCTGAAGAATTTGTTTGTTTAGTGGAACACATTAATCACAGAAACTACTTGGTTTGAATTGAAAAATTATTTTCTATTGAATAATTCAACCATCGATGTAGGTCAATAGGCTATAAAATATTACTATTAGACGGAACAGCATTAAAAAAGTGGTAAAACGGGAAAAAAGTTGCGAGCACAAAACAGATAGTACAAAATAATATTGAGAATGCTTTTCCTTTGTAACGTTTATAATTGTTAAATTAGCTTTATACATATTATTGGATATGCAATTCAATGTTGATGTATTATGTATTTAGCGAAGTCACGTAAAAAAAATTCCACGCTCAGTCAACTATCTATGAAATCAATTTATGAATAAATCTCCATAAAATTTTCTGTATCAGATCTTTTCACGTAAGGGATTAGTTAAGCCTGATACCCTGTGCATCTACTCGCGTATTTGTCGAAAAACCAATAATATCCTACCCGTCTCGTTCGAGCTCGTAATAGTAGAAGAGGAGCTCCTCTTGGGAAGCTTCCCACGAACAACTTTAATCGTACGACCTCGTGTGTGAAATTAATACTATAGGTTAGAGAAAATAAGACTTTACTAAACCATAATTAAATTAATAGTATTTACGGTGTCTCAGATTGCACAAGGTAACTAGAGCTTGTAGAACAATACTCACTTAATTGTCTTCTAAATTGCGAAGTAATTACATGTACAAACTGATGTATAATTAATGATTTAAAATTCAACATTGTGACCCAAGCTTATCGCCTATCGCCGTCTGTCTGTGTGCAAAGAACAGCCCGGCATACTTCTGTCGACTGACGAGACTCTTATTCGTTTCCCGGCAAAAACAATTAATACATCTAAAATATAGGTACATATATGTACAGTCTAAGACCACATCAATATTATTTAGTTAGAACTCAATATCAAGAAACTTGCTCAAAGGTCAGGAGATGCTACAATTGTGCTTCTGAATTTTGACATATCATAGCATTTCGAGGTCACAATTTCTATTTCCGTGTTAGGCAATGTATTATGTGTAGTTGACATAAGAAAAAATAAGAAAGAAAGAAAAAATCCATTTTTCCTCGGGAATTTTAAGACTCTAAGATAGAGTCTGAAAATGTACGCGAAAAACAGCAGTAGGCTTGCCTACTTTTATGTGGGACAACTAATGAAACAGGTGCAGAAGTGCACCTTCGAAATAGCAGACGTGAGTGTATACGTATATATAAAATATAAATTTATTAAAGTACAGATAAACTCCTGACCTTTGTACTGTTGGACTTCAACAAATTTTTCATTCGCACATGGATTATAATTAGTTATTCAAATGAAGTAATAATTCAAAGGCTTTGGTGCTCCACTGAAGGTAAGTTTGCGGATAGCAACAGAAAAGTGTTGGCTAGCTGACGTGTTTGTAAGAAGTCCGTCGTGGTATATTTTGCATTTCTTGCATGTCTGGTTGGAAAGCTAATTACAATAGCATGCTTTTTTTTAAACAGGAGTATAACAATTTGAGTATAACTCAAATGGGGGCGATTTATTATATAGGTAGCATCACATCAATGAACATATATTAGATAAAATATTCAACAATTCGTGTAGTGACTTGGATTTTTTCTTGTGACATTTAGAATTTGTGTGTTCTATGGAGTTTTTCACGGTGTTATGGCGTAGTCAAATTTTATTGTTTTTAATAGCAGCCCTTATCTACTTATAGTCCTTATATACTTATAGTCTCAGACTGCCAGGTGATCTTGCGGCATAAGGGTATGCCTTGCGAATTAGAGGTTCTAGGTTAGAATCTTCGATAGGGCAAAATTTTATTTCCGTAAGAAAATCAGCATGGAGTCTGTAAGCGTCCCCTAAAAATTTCAAAAGGCTTACCCTCCTTTATCGTGGTTACTGGTGTAACGTGGTTGCATAAATCATACTCCCGCCTTTATGTATTATGTTATACTCTTCGGATATATAGACAAGCGATTAATGTTGCAGTATTGCGCCAGCATGTAGGATTACTCACCGACAGCCGTTGTCTCCCGGGCAGCGCTAGTTCCTGCGAGGTGTCGGAGTCTCGCGGGTCCTTTGTGCGGATCAGCTTAGTGAAGATATTGTGTCCGTCACGCCGGACCGACACCCAGTCCACTGCACGGATGCGCTGGACAGCTCTGCAAGCAAAGTCAACGGTTTAATTCCTATGTTCTTGGAAACATGATGAAATTAATCAATTTGTATAATAGTGTATTGATAAAAATCGGGTCGGGCAAAGTATAGATTTTTTTCATTAGGAAGTTCTCAATAGCAACAAGGAATTTGCCCGAAAGACGGCAATAGGCTCGCTCCTCCTCGCTCGGATTATTTGGGACTTAAAACAGAATTTTGATGTTAAATTCTAATGAGTACCCGTATAGGAGTACCAGCAAAAGATTCTAAGAACACCTAAATGTAGAATCTTCTGGGGTATTAAGATATATCTCAGAAGAAAATAACTTTTATAAATCCTATATTTCATTTCTGATGGATTAACTTTGACATTTATTAATCATACCTCTCTATATATCCCTCTTACTAATTTATAATCAAATACTCCAATCCCGTCAGACCTAACATCAGTCGCACAATAATCATGACTTACAATGTAATGACCCAAATCAAACGTTTACGTACATAACCATCACGATGTCAGAGCCGATCCTACGTTTAGCTTAATTTGCGGTTTCGGATTTGTTACAGACAGCCGTACAGAGAGACAGTATAAATAAATACACCCAACAGTTACATACATAGTTCTGACCCCACATTAAGATACAAGTCTTGTGTCGTGGGTATCAGAAACAACGAGATACTTTTCGGTCTCACAAACACCCAGACCCGAAACAAATACTTGTGGATCACACAAACATTTGTCTCGGTGCGGGGATCGAACCCGCGGCCTCTCGTTTCGCAAGCTGGTATCTAGCCAACTGCGCCACGGGGCTGTCAAAGTATAATAACAGATATAAAGATATCTGTCGGCCAGATTAATATGATTGCAGGCGTATATTGCTAATAGAATCTGAATAACTCTAATAGAAATGACAGAGGAAATTCACGTGATTTTTGGAATGCATTCGATTAGCTAATAGAGACTCAATTTAGTATTGTTAGGACATTTGTATCCGCTCTGATATACGGCACATTGATGAAAGGTATAAAGGCACATGTAAAGTGTCACGATCTGGAAAAGCCTGTGTATATGTGAAGGATAATAGTATCCGTAAGTAGTGATGGCCTCGAGGTTTAGGCGCGCGGTCGAGATTATCGGTGGTCGCAGGTTCAAACCCTCTGAATTTTCAAATTATTCTATTCAATGTGTGTATTCAAAATAAATTATCAAGTACTTTAAAGGTGGAGAAAAACATCGTGACGAAACCTGCATATCTAAAAGCTCTTATGATAGTGAAGTCCGCCAACCCGCACTAGGCTAGCGTGGTAGACTAAGGCTTAAACCCACTCAATAGTAGAGGATGCCCGTGCCCAGCAGTGGGGGGTATATGACTGATGATGATGATGATGATGAATTGTATCCGTATCTTGCTAGTCGTATTTGAACTTTATTACATTTAACATTAGGTTCAGTTTTTTAACTATACCGCGGAGGAATAATAAATAAGGTGATTGTTAATTAAATTTTGTATAAGCTGCATACTGTATGCTAAGCTTACATTTGTCCGCAAATTTAGCTGTTTCGGTACGTATTAAGGCTAAACAGCGTGATTAGGCATCGTTACATCGTTTGGCTTTAATTTTGAATACTATATAATATTTAATTCAAGTATTTATGAATATCTGTATTGGACTTTTGACGCTTACCGTTATGCCGATATTCGTGTGTTCATATATTTCCAGACTGAATTACTGGTACTGAGAATATCTTCATATATTGAAAAACCTAATAATACTTTTCCCGACCTGTGAATCGAACGCGGGAACTGTAGGTCGCACGGCACATAGTTATGCCGTCAGCCTACGTCGCAACCAGCAGGCAGACAGGCAATTGATCATATCTACACTAATATTATAAAGAGCAAAGAATCGTATTTTTGAATGTATGTATGTGTATGTATGGAATATACTCAAAAACTACTTAACGATTTCCAATGATTTTTGATATGAACATACATAGGGCCTTGGGAAAGAACATTTACCATTTTCTTATCTAATTACCCTCATCACGAATTGGGGCCCAACCGCTCATTTCTTGTAATTTAAGTCAATGGAAATAGACCTTAAATAGTTTCTCGTTCCATTTCATGAAAATCGTAGCACTAAGCTCAATTAGTAGAACGTAATAACATGATAGCAATTACGGTGATGACGGTTTTTAAATGCGTCAAAAGGTTTCTTTAGCAAATTATTCCATACGTTGGCGGTACAGAAAAGTTGATGCGAATTAACCTAAACGTATTAGTGCTATGAATGAATCTCGAGCATGAAATAGCTGCAAATTTTTTGTGTTGCCAATGTCTCTGATGTGGGTTAACAGCTTTACAGTTATGTTTTCCTGGTTAGGGCTTAGTAACCTTTAGCTCAGCAGTATAAAATACTATCATCTGAATTTATCAGTGCGTAAATAAATGAAATGAGCTTGGCACTTTCTTCATCTTATCAAACCTAAGTTGTTTCAAAGTAAAGAAAGTAACTTCGTTTCAAGCTTAACCTTGTTTGTGTATTTTGGTAGTTCAATTTGTGTTCATATGTTAAGGGTTGTTGTAACAATGAGCCGGCTCTATTAAACTAATAATGCGGACTACGTATGAACCATTTTTTTTTTTTTTTTTTTTTTTTTTTTTTTTTTTTTTCCCGCGGGGAAAATCCATTTACGGACCATCCCACCCCCGGAGGGGCGAGGGTGTGTCGGACTCACCGGCGCCTTCCGACCCAGCATAGATGTTACCGCCCGTAGATGTTGCGGGCGGCCGCTGGGCCGGGTCCCTACCAAAAATAATTGCGCCGTAATACCGACTAAAAACCCCGCGATGGCCACCATCAGCGCATTCAGCGAGACGGCCCCGGAATACCCTGAAGCCAGAGCTATGGATTGACCCGGGACCGCCTCTGCGCGGTGCCAAAAGGCACGGCAAAAGGATTTTTTTTTCCTCCTCGGGGGCCGCCAAGGTAGGGACGGCGGCCCCGCGTGGCCTCTGGGCGCCGGGCTAGATGTTCACCCGGCGCCTCCTACGTCGCCTGTTGCGACGAGCGGGATCGGTCTGCTCCCGATCCCGCTCCGCGCTCTCCTTCTGCGAAATGACACGTTCGCAGAAGGAGAGCATAGCTTTCCATGACCTCCGGCTGCCGACCATGGCGGCGACCACAGTCGGCAGCGAGAGGTCGCTCCCTACGACCGCTACGAGAGCGCTGCGCTCCTCGTCCCAGGCTGGGCACTCCTCCAGCGTGTGCTGGGCCGTGTCCTCACGGCAGTTGCCACAATGGTGGCACACGGCGGACTCCTCCACTCCGACGATGCGACACAGGTACGCACCAAAGCTGCCGTGCCCGGTGAGCACCTGTGTCAATCGGAAGGTCGGCGCACCGTGGCGCCTGTCCATCCACTGCTGGAGGACAGGTCGCACTGCCGCGACGGTCGCCACGCCCGCACTTGGACTCTCCAGCCTGAAACGCCACTCCTCCACGGCGGCACTGCGGAAGGAGGCCAACATGGCCTCGACCTCTCTTGGAGCCGGTCTCTGTCCGGATCGCTGGAACGCCTCCCGCCAGAAAAACACTGACGAGAGGGCCTGGGCGTCCAGCTCCCAGGGCAGAGTACCCGCCAAAACACAGGCCGCCTCGTGCGAAATCGTGCGGTACCCTCTAACGATTCGCTGCGCCACCATACGCTGCGGACGACGCAGCAGGCGGACGCAGCGAGCGCCGAGGGAATTGGCCCACACAGGACACCCGTACAGGGCCATGGACCGCACGACTCCAGCATAAAGGCTTCGGCAAGGGAAGCCAGGACCATCAATGTTGGGCAGCAGGCGACCGAGAGCGCCCGCTGCCCGGACCAACTTCGGCGACAGCATCTCGAAGTGCGCACGGAATTTCCACCGACTGTCCAGAATCAGACCTAAATACTTCATCTGGGAGCCGATGGGAATCCGCACGCCCTCCACCGTCAAGTGCGCCTCCGGCGGTGGCCTAGACCGAGGTCCGTGAAAACACAGAGCCTCAGTCTTGTGCAGGGCCACCTGGAGGCCAAGTCGCCGAATCCTGCCCACCACGAGTTCGGTCCCGAACCCGGCGAGCAGGGCGGCCCGCTGTGGGGTCCTGGCCGTCGCTGTCACCAACGTGTCGTCCGCGTAGCAGACGACAGCGACGCCCCGAAGGTTGGCACCACGAAGCACCCAGTCGTAACCGATGTTCCACAGGAGCGGCCCGAGAACCGAGCCCTGTGGAACACCGCACGACACCGCCCGACGGTGCCACCCGTCGGCGCCCGGATACACGACGTACCTGTCACACAAGTACACCTGCACCAGACGCCGAAGGTAGGGCGGAACCTCGTGGTACCGCAGTGCCTCATTGATGCAGGCCCAGGGCATGGTGTTGAATGCGTTGGCGATGTCAAGTGACACCGCCACGACGCATTTGCCCCTAGACACTGCATTCTCCGCTTGTGCCCTGACCCGCAGGATTGCGTGTACCGTCGACCGACCCCTCCGGAACCCGAACTGGCAATCTGCCAGGTCCGGGCCCGTGCTCTCCAGATGCTCGACGAGGCGCGCGTGCAAGATACGCTCAAAGAGCTTGCACACCTCGTCGAGCAGCACGATGGGCCGGTACGCCGACGGTGACTCTGCGGGTCGCCCCTCTTTCCTCAACAGGACAAGCTTGCCCGTTTTCCACCGCGACGGGAAGCTGCCCTGCGCGTATGAACCATTTGCCAACTGCTTGCCAAATAATGATTTTATCACGTTTTCTGTTTACCATTTCTGTATAATTTTCTATTATTATATTTTTTATTTCTATCCTTATAGTATTTATATTGAACAATTACAGTACGAACTTTTTCATTGTATTATTAAAAATTTCTAAATTAGTATTTATGAAGATAGTGTTTCGATTGTTCCCGAACATTAAGACAATTTATGTTTTTATATTTAAGTATTAAAATCATATAATTCCAAAAAATATTGTGGCACGAAAAACAAAATACTATTAGGAACAAAGAAATAGGCCGATATGTCTTGAATTTTTAAATGACACAAATTAAGTCTTAAAATAGTTCTTATGAAGGCTATCGGATGTTCATACATAAATAAGTCACTAATCGATAAAAGCGTAAGAATTATTTTATCGCAGGATTATTTTCTTTCTTTGTTCTCCGACAAGATGGTCGGACGACCTAGTAAAGGTCGCGGGACGTTGCTGGTTGCAGGCTGCTTCCAACAGGTCCCTGTGGAAGTCATTAGGAGAGGACTGGACATTGGCTGATGGATGGATGATGATGGGTGATAGTCTAACGCAGTAAGGCCTAGCTGCTCAGAACCATGAAGAGACCCAGGATAAACTTAGAACATGATATATTTTCGGATATTAATAGCTATAAAATTTAGATATACAGATGAAATACCCAATAGTGTATTTAATCGTGTCTATGACGAGAATATTAAAAAGAAGAACATCATAGTCCCTTCTTCCACGCACCCACGCCGAAGGGCCTAGCTGTCCAGAACATTGTAGAAACCCAGCCTGTTCTCAGAACGATACTATTTTTGGATATCAGTAAATGTATTGATTTTCAAATGAAATGCCCAATAGGGTGTTTCATCGCGTCTATGGCGAGAATGTTCAAGAGAAGACCTTCATAGTCTCTTCTACCACACACCAACCACCACCACTGTTTTATTTTGTTTGTTTGTATTAGTAATCCCCGTAATAGGGGGCGCGCTCAGTGCCGTTTTTTGGGCACATTTCCAAACTCCGTGATGTTACTATGATTTTTTAAATCTAAAAACCCAATAACACTATTCCCGATCTGGAATTCAAATTCGGGACCTCTAGATCACACTGCACACACTTGTGCCGCGAGGCCACGAGGCAGTACTTAATTGTTAATTAATAATTCCATTTTACTTAAGGATTATTTTCTTAGTATTAGATATTAAGATTAACATCAGCTCACACACATCGGGTTGATATGTAAAGCTGCTAGGGTTGAGAGGGTTAGTGGATGGACAGGCGCCACGGTGCGCCGACCTTCCGGCTGACGCAGGTGCTCACCGGGCACGGCAGCTTCGGTGCGTACCTGTGTCGCATCGTCGGAGTGGAGGAGACCGCCGTGTGCCACCATTGTGGCAACTGCCGTGAGGACACGGCCCAGCACACGCTTGAGGAGTGCCCAGCCTGGGACGAGGAGCGCAGCGCTCTCGTAGCGGTCGTGGGGAGAGACCTCTCGCTGCCGACTGTGGTCGCCGCCATGGTCGGCAGCCGGAGGTCGTGGAAAGCTATGCTCTCCTTCTGCGAACGTGTCATTTCGCAGAAGGAGAGCGCGGAGCGGGATCGGGAGCAGACCGATCCCGCTCGTCGCAACAGGCGACGTAGGAGGCGCCGGGTCAACACGTAGCCCGGCGCCCAGAGGCCACACGGGGCCGCCGTCCCTACCTTGGCGGCCCCCGAGATGAAGACGCCACACGCGTCAGGTCGGTGTGCCTTTTGGCACCGCGCAGAGGCAATCCCGGATCAGTCCATAGCTCTGGCTTCAGGGTATTCCGGGGCCGTCTCGCTGAATGCGCCGATGGTGGCCGTTGCGGGGTTTTTAGTCGGTATTACGGCGCAATTATTTTGGTAGGGACCCGGCCCAGCGGCCGCCCGCAAACACGGGCGGTAACATCTATGCTGGGTCGGAAGGCGCCGGTGAGTCCGACACACCCTCGCCCCTACGGGGGTGGGATGGTCCGTAAATGGATTTTCCCCATAGGAAAAAAAAAAAAAAAAAAAGGGTTGAGAGGGTTGAGTCTACGTCTCACAATAGCATTATGCTCATACTACAAAATGTGTTAAGACAAGTTAATAATGTCTTGAACGGTTTAGCACTGACTAGAACCACATTTACGACACCGTTTACGACTACAGCTGCTAAATGGTTTTATGGTTGTCCGGAATGCAGTAGATCGTGGAATCAGCTTTCACTGAGCGAGTGTTCGATTGACGGCTATATTTTGTAATATCTTTAAGTTAAGAATAATTTATACATTATCACATTATTTATTTATTGTTATTTTACATTTGTTGCACATTGCAATGTAATTTTTAATGATAAAATATTTTTGTGTTTATTTAGTAATACGATAGTTCGTTTGTTTAAATTTATTTTATTCTATTACATCAACATCTTCACCCTATTGCCCTCTTCAATTATTAATTATTTTAATATATTACATAAAACATAAAAGGCAATTTATTTATAATCTAATATAAAAAATCGAAGGAGGAAAATAACATGTTTCCCAGTAATATCAGGGAACAACAACAAAATTTAAATGTTTTCTTTCTATAAAAAGCTGTCGGTGAAGTAAACGTTTTAATATACTTTTACTCGGTTACGATCAACTGAGGGCGCAAAGTGAAATGAACAACTTTTAGTTGCAAGAACTTTCAATAAATTGTTCTTGTTTTATTACGTGTTTATACAAATTTATGAAGCAACCGACGCAGGACGTAAAATTTCCATTACGGTTAACTAAACTTTCTTATGTTCTATTGGGCGCCACAAAATTAAGTCCGAATGTCGTTATTGCCAATTTTGTGATATACGTTGACTCAATACCTTTAATGATGTACATGAAAACAGTGTATAGGAATGGAAGAAAAAAATGCAATTGAGCCTCCAGTATAATTTCAAAAAAATGTATTAAATAAAATTATCATTGTTGATTTAATATCAGTTCTAGAAATTTAGCTATGGACCCTAGACGCATATATAATAAGCACAGATTGTACATCATCATCATCCCAAATACGTCCCACTGCTGGGCACGGGCCTCCTCTACAACTGAGAGGGTTTTAGGCCTTAGTCCACCACGCTGGCCTAGTGCGGGTTGGCGGACTACACACCTAAGAAATTCCTAAGAACTTTTAGGTGTGCAGGTTTTATCACGATGTTTTCCTTCACCCTTAAAGCAAGTGATAATTCATTGTGAATACACACATAACTTCGAAAAGTCAGAGGTGTGTGCCTGGGGTTTGAACCTGCGACCACCGAATTTCTCGACCGCGCGCCTAAACCTCGAGGCCACAGATTGTACATCCTGAATCAGAATTGAGAAATCTAGTAATTATGGATTCAAATGAAGCAGCGGCACGTTAAATTGATTTGTGATCGATCACTTTTTGTTATAATACTCCATACTTGTCATATAACAGTAGTAGTGATGGCCTCGCGGTGAAGGCGCGCGGTAGAGAATCACAGCGGTCGCGGTTTCAAACCCCAGGCACACACCTCTGACTTTTCGAAGTTATGTGTCTATTCTTTATTAATTATCACTTACTTTAACGTTGAAGGAAAACGTCGTGAGGAAACCTACACACCTTAAAAAGTTCTTAGGTGTGTAGTCCGCCAACTCGCACAAGGCCAGCGTGGTGGACGAAGCCCTAAACCCTCTCAATTGTAGAGGAGGCCTGTGCCCAGCAGTAGGTATATGGGCTGATGATGATGATGATGATTAAAATGATAAAATAATTCTTATGCAATGATTCTCCTGCGCCGAAAATGCTCTGCCTCCAGGTCTTGCAAGTGTGTGCCATGCGATCTAGAGGTCTGAGGTGGATTTCCAGAAAAGGCAAAACATGATAGGGTTTTTCATTAGGAATTTTTGGACACGGAGACTAGATACATCCGCGAAAAAAAACCATAGGCCACTCTACTATTACCTAATTAATCAGCAATACGTAGGAAAAATGCACCTCTGCCCAAGACTTGGGTTATGCAGGTGAGAGAAACCTGCATCTGCAGGGCCGATAATGTATATGATATATGATAATGATGCAAAATAATGCAAAAATATATTGTTTTTTTCTACAAATAGGCGCTATTTTGTTATGTTAAACAATAAAAGGAGATGGAAAATCTATTTTCAGCACGGCAAAATTAAATTGTGACATTTTATATACACAAATGTCTGCATTTGTGGTGATAAACACGAGGTGATACAAGGAAATCATTGAAACCGCAAAACTATTCATGTGGTCACATTTAAATCTGATATCCTATAGATTAGCTCAAAGTAAACCACAATAATTAATAGAATCCAGTAAAATACATTATGACTGCCATATTAGGTGTTTTGGCCACTCCTTTTTTTAAACAAATATTAGCTTCACTTATCTTCCCTTCTTTATTCACAGCCCAAACTCTTTCGATTCTACAAATAGCTAATACGTTGTTTTGTTCCCTTTCTATAACCGTATCAGATGTTAAACACCGAACAATGAATTTCCAAGTTAATATAAAAATATTGGTATTAAGACCTTAAGATAATTTATTATTAGTCTAAAACTCGCAATTCGTCAGTGATTTATTGATATATATGATATTGCAATATTGCAAAGCAAATATTTTTTTTTATTCATTAGGGTCACTATAAACAATGTAAATATTTTTTATATTGATAAATAAACAAAAATAAAATAATAGAGCTACTACTAGGGCGGATGCGAATATCCAATTAAGAGTATTCAAAATCATGTCTAACACACAGTGTCATAGTTTTGCCTTCCTCAAGCATTGTAATAGAGTGTGAATATCAAAAATTCCTAACTGTAGTACGACAATGCAGTTGCATAAGATTTTCATTCGATGAACTTGTCAATTTTGCATCTCAATATATCAAAGCGTAAAGAAAATTAATATTTCTTACCGTTGCATCTTGAACTTTCAGATGTTCGTCGTACTCCTCACCTACATCGACGGGTCGAGCACCTGTTGAAGAAAAATATTAATATCAATAAAGTATGACGTGATAACTGGACGCTAAGCAGATTGTGTTGCAATATTCCATTCAACAAATCCCGGCTTTAATGGTTAATTAATTATTACAGCTTATGGTAGAATATCAACGTTGCCGTACGGGGCGCTCAGTTTCAGTAATACATTTTCATTAAGTTTGCGGCTAATATTGCTTCCAAGAATAATGGTTATATTATAAATTCGTTTGATGTATCATAGTGGTTCATGTTCATGCACTAATTTAATTAATATTTTATCTTTGATGTATCTGAATACGTCATTAATATTCGTATCGAGTCTAGATTTTTGAGATCAAAAGATTTTCTTATTATCTTATACCTTTGATACAGTCGTGCATATTAATTTCCATACTGTCATATTGCTTGTGTTGCGGACAAAAGAACCGCCTCACCATTTATAAGTACATAGTAGACTTTTAATTAATAATTTATTGTTTTGTAGAATCCTTCGTAGCCATTGAATTTATGTTGTAAAAATGAAAGATCATTGTAAATAAATACAGGTAAGGACAAAATATGTTAGAAAGAGACAGGCTGTAGAATCTGTATAAGTAAATACTGTGTTGTGATTGGCCGAGGCCAAATAGGATTTGTAAGGTTCTACCGCCATACTCGTACACTGTGAGCTCTAAAATTATATAAGAATTGTGCAATATTGTCATTAATCACACAACTACCTAACAAGAAGAATATACAGTCCTGAACGTAAACTTTGGATAGAGGAGTTTTATTTCAACACCTGAAGCACTCCCCAACAGCTTGTAAAAATAAGGACATAGTAATCATTATGTCAGCGTCCACTAATTTTTTCCACTCTTTACATACTTTTCCTGGGAGCTATACTAAAAAAAGAAATAAATTTAATCAACTTAGTGCAATAAGCTAAGAATAATATTTAAAATAAAATGGATCAAGTAAGAAACTCGGACATTAACACTCAAACGAAATATTAGGTTCTGCTGCATCAATGGCAACAGAAGTTTTCAATACAGTATACCACCTAAAACTATATTAATAAAAGAAGAGTAAGCGGGACTTATAGCTTTGCGAAGTTTGCAGTTACAAACCAGATGCATTGTTTTTTTAGGGGTCAACTTCTACGCAAAATAAAAAAAATGTTATTGAAATAATATTCGTTTTATAAATTTAATGGTATTTGCCAACGTTATTTATTATTAAAAAAAAAAATTTTATATATTTTAACGGCTTGCAATTGTGTGTATAAACGTTCCTAAGATAGTGTTAACTTTAAAAAAATCTTGTTACAAAAAAATGTTATGCTTTTGTGGACAAAAAAAGATGAAATTTAATAAGTCAAAGATATCTGTGACGTATTCTGAAACCAATGATTTTGGTTTTGTTACAGTCAAGGCATTAGTTTGTTTTATTCAATTAATGTTTAGATAAAGTTAACCGTGTTTCTATTTTCTATTTTCCATTTGACCGCACTAGCCGTCCTTTCAGCAAGCGCCAGATGTATAAAAATAATACCTTTGAACCTCACATTTACTTGTTCAAAGCAACGTCAAACCGTCGGCATATGAATTATGGTTTTTTTCTTGGCTCTTTACCTCGACTAGGTCTTTTTTTAAACGTTTTGCGCCCCAATCGCTCGCGTAAATTGTATTTTTTGTGTGAAGACTGTAAAATTCGTTAAATCTTTTATGTTATTTTCATATTATATGGATATAATATGTTACTTCGTTCTTTATTATGTAAATGGGATATTCTTGTCATTTTTATATCTTATAAATCCTTTTCATTTAAATTGTTATTACGAACCATGTTGTGACTGTGTTAAGCAGGAGTCGCAAAGTGAAAATAATTTTATTTTTATAATAGTAGTGTTTATAATAGGGCAGAAAGGTTCTCGAGTGGAGGCCGCGTACTGGCAAGCGCAGCGTTGGACGTTCACCTACAAGATGGACTGATTACCTCACAAAAATAGCGGGAAGCCGCTAGATGCAGGCCGTTTCCGGCAGAGCGCTTTGGAAGTCTTTGGGGAGGCCTAAGTCCAGCAGTGAAGAGTTTTAACAGAGATAAACAATAATGAAATTACCTTCTGGCTATCTATATATTCATAAAGAGATGTTTGTATTTTTGTATGTTTGTAACGAATCATATCAAAAATTACGTAACCGATTTGAATAATTCTTGGTATGGACAAAGATAGGAATGATATAGGCTAGGTTACTGTACATTTAAAACAATTGGCGAAATGTGGGTGCAGAAATGCATCTCTGCGTACAATTCAGGCGTAATTGCGTATGTGTATATTAGTCGTGAAATATTGTTGTAGATAAAGAACCTATATATAATTTTCTCGGATTTAATCAAAGCATTTTCAGCATAAGCGTTTACTTCATCGACAGGTGCTTCAGTAAAAATTTAAATATACATTTTGAAAAACAGCAACGATTTGTTGAAATATTTAAATAAGAATTCCATCATAGCAGCTTTAATAATTGCAGCGATGCCGGCGGCATCCCGGATCGGTTACTTGGCATTCACACAAGAATTTCGAAAATTTGCACTACACTACAAAATATATTTAAAGCACGGGTTACAAGTCTTTTGTGAACTTGGAAGTTGTTACTGAAAACTCACGAACCTAACTATATTTTGTAACAACTTCTGCTCAACACTAACTATCCATAACTGTTAATTTGTTTTAAAATCTTTATTTGATTTCATTGCAGGATATATATACTTAAGGGTGAATGATTCTCGGTGAAGCGTGAAGGAGTAAGTAGAAGAATTTATTTTATTTCTACGCGTTTGTTGTTTAAGCCCTAAATAATAGAGAAACCCCAACAACACTTCGCCCGTCCTTGAAACCAAACCCAAGATCCTCGCTAACACTCACACACTTAAGTGATGAGACCAGAGGCAGTCAACAAAGAGTTTTTATTGTAAATGCATATTGAAAACAAATCTGTCAGAATGATTTCTTCTGTGACATGGACAGGGACCTAAATTTCTCGTGCACCAGTCTAGTTGTTATTTATAGGCCATACCGGCATCTGTCCGTGGAAAGATCGAACTGGCAATTTTTTTAGCGCGGAAATACAATTTCTCAGCCTTCCTGGTCGTCAATTTTATAACATACTGGCGGCCGACCCCGTTTCATTGGAGCGCAATAATATAAGCGGTCTACACTCTACTTCACCCCACTCAAAGAATAATATTTTCACGCTATTGAAAACATTTTTTTTACTATTATTTTATTGGTTTCTCATGAATCACACAATATTTCACTACAGTAAGGTTCTATTTTAGCGAGAAAAAATTAACCTGGTTATCTCATTGCTGATGTAATACGAGTTTTATATGATTTTTGGCACAATTTTTCATTTCAATTATCTAACACTAGCTTTTGCCCGCAACTCCGTCCGCGTAGACTACAGGGTTGGGTTCAGAATGAAAATAAGTTGTAGTCTATTTTACTCCACAGAGTCCCATTTATGTACATATCAAAAATCGTTTACATCGGTCAAATGATTTAGGCGTGAAAGCATAACAGACATATAGTTACATATACATAGTTACAGTCGTCTACACAACATACAACCTTTCATCCCCCCTTTCAATCCCTTAAAACCCCTTTTCCAGGATAAAAAGTAGCCTATGTCCTTTCTCAGGGTCTAAACTATCTGTGTACCAAATTTCATTTAAATCGGTTCAGTAGTTTTAGCAGGAAAGCGAGACAGACAGACAGACAGACAGACAGACGGACAGACAGACAGACAGACAGAGTTACTTTCGCATTTATCATATATTTTTAGTGGTCAATGAAATTTTATAATTTAATCTAAAACATCTAAACTTATTGTCAGTAACTCGTAAAAACTTAATTGCTTCAACCACATACATCAGTGGCGGTACTTTCATAGAAGCACAAAAACCCAGCTTGCCTTACAAAATTCCGAATAATCATCTTAAAGCTTTAAATCTTTATTTAACAAAAGTAATTTGATATCATCATCAGCCCTAATACGTCCCACTGCTGGGCACGGGCCTCCTCTACAACTGAGAGGGTTTAGGCCTTAGTCCACCACGCTGGCCTGGTGCGGGTTGGCGGACTACACTCCTAAGAAATTCCTAAGAAATTTTTAGGTGTACAGGTTTTATCACGATGTTTTCCTTCACCGTTAAAGCAAGTGATAATTCATTGTGAATACACACATAACTTCAAAAAGTCGGAGGTGTGTGCCTGGGGTTTGAACCTGCGACCGCCGAAATTCTCGACCGCGCGCCTAAACCTCGAGGCCATCACTGCCTTTTTGACATATTAGTGAGAATATCCTGATCCTAAAATAAACAATTATAAAATAGACATTACACAATTTACGTGTAGCGTTATTGGGCTTCTATGGAAGTACCCCTACTGACATACATATACATATATTTATTATTATATTGTACACGTGAACTAACCTCCCATCTATTATAATTTATTTGCATCTTATGGTGCTCTCTAAAAGATCCCCTTGAGTGATAAGGTAGATAGATAGATAAGAAGGCCAATAGTATTTAAGTTTCGTTTGTATAATTGTTTCGTTCATTGTTCCTTCATCATCATAATCATCAGCAGCAGCCTTTTTTACGTCCACTGCTAGACATAGGCCTCTCCTATGGCACGCCAATGGGCTCGATCTTGGGCTCATGGGCTCATCCAACCACTGCCAGCCACCCTGCGAATATCGTCACCCCACCTAGCCAGAAGGCGCCCTACACTACGTTTGCCGAGTCGCGGTCTCCACTCCAGAACTCCATGCCATCCGTCAGAGAACCAAGGTTATAGACATAGCCCAAAGGATTAGCGAGCTGAAGTGGCAGTGGGCAGGTCACATCTGTCGCATTGTTCCTTAGTGTACAATAAATATTTTTATAAATAAATAAATGTATCATGTACAGTTACGTAAACTCACATGCAAGTTTCCCACTGTATTTTCTTTTACAAAGTGTAAAATCATTTGTTATTAACATATACATAAATAATATCGAAAAGCCAAATGTGTGTTGTCGATTCGGCTAAGTATATTACTAAGTATAGTACTCAATCGGTATATGATTAGTAAAACTGATAATATACTTGAGTGTACTTAGTGTCTCAACTAAGGTAGTTATTAAAGAAATGTAATAAGGAAGGCCGTTTGATGTTTCCTATGAAAAAAAGACTTTACAAGGTTTTTTAGCAAACAGCTATGGAGTGTAATAATGGATTGAGTCTTTCTTATGAAGTATGTATTTAGGTCCTAGTTTTATTAAAGCATTACAGATACATATTATCTTTTAGGGGGTTTCGAAGATTATGAGAACTTGAATTTAATTTTGTAACATTCAAACACTGGACAGGATTAACGTCAATTTTTTTAGTACAATCACTTAAAACGGGGGAAAAAATAGGTTAAGTATAGTTTTCTTTTATCGATATTAAAATTGTATAAGTGTTCAATAAAAGTGTTGCATAAAGAGATGTAATACGTCGGTGGTAAAATTTTGTTTAATGGTCCTTATTCGGAGAGACACTATAGTGTCTCTCATTATAATGTCCACGTAACACCTCTATTAATTTTGTCCACAATATCAAATAATTAATTAATATAGCAACTTACAAATTAATTATCCAGCAGTTCATTCGTTATTCATTATTCTATCTTTTCACCTATTTACTATTGCTCAAGACCGGGATGGTTGGCGCCTACGTAGGGAGGCCTACGTTCAGCAGATGACGGCGATAGGCTGAGTATATACCATATATATGAGTATATATCTTTTCACAGATAGTACCTACGGGATATTGACTATAAACGGATAAATTCAAGTATTTAGAGGCCTGAAAAATAATTTTGCATGTAATATGTAACATAATTTTGCATGATATTTAAAGTAGAATCAAATCCAATATGAGACAAACTTCACATCAAAAGCATGTCTCAGACTTTAAATATTGTGTGGTGATGATAAGATATAGTCGAAATTGACTCTTGCCAGTTATTCTGTTAAAACTGCATTACAATTACTAACACGTATCAGTAAGATCATACATAATATGTATATACCTATAATGTGACAGGCAAAAAATAATTCTCAGTAGCAGCATTGAGTCTGGTTCTGTTTCTGAAAAGGGTCAATGGCCTTGCCTCTTATTACGTGGGCCTAAGAAACAATTGGCGAAATGTGGGTGGGTTTGGGATATGCATGAATCATCCTCGCAGTATATAAAAAATGCATTTAATTGCATTCGAAGAAATTAAAATTCAATGTACGGTATTTGGAAAGGAACAATTCGATCAGGAAACACTTTTACCTTGTGTTCTAACGTACTGAAATTGTCGATAGCCAATATCTTTTCCCTGTCGTCCGGTTGCTTCAATCTCTTTTATATTATAATGAAACGGGTATCTGCCAGTGGCAACAGGACGTGCTGTATTGCAGTAAATATCCGCTTCGGAGCGACTCGGTGGACACTTCGACTACGATGGAGAATAAATGACTTTTTAATAAAAATATCCTTTGTTGATGAACTGTATTTAAAAACATTTCAAATTACTGGTAGGTATTTAAAACATCGTGATAAAAGAAGAGTAATTGCATATTTGTGACTACAATTAATTATTTATCAAGGAAAATGCACCAATCAACACAAGACAAGGGTATTTGCTTACCGCTCTTATGCTTTTTCCCGAAGGCGTAGGCGGAATTGTGTTTTTTAATATCCATTATCGTGGCGAGCTTGTTGCCGTATTTGGAGCACTTTTCAGCTGCTAGTATGATTTTAAAATAAAAGTAAAAAACAATGAAAAGCAATAACACTGCCCGACCCAGGTGCCAAACATGCGACTACAATGTCCCTTGCTTGAAAATTATGCTGTGAGACCATCAAATGCTATAGATTTTTATTTTATTTAATTTTTTATTTTTTTAACGAAGAAATACAGCTGTAAAGCCGTAGTGAAACAAAGTATGGTCTGTCAATGTCCATTGACAAATGTTTTCTATTTTGTATGCGTCACAACGGATTGACCAATAATCTTAAGCTTAAACGTTCTTCTGAATGGATATGAAAATGTACTAACTAGTTGTTTGAACGTATTCAAAACTCCTTTTCAACGTGAAGTAAGTACCGTTATATCGATTTTTTTTTATTCTGGCGCGGCAAAGTGACTCCACTGTACCTGATGGTAAGCACAGTGGAGTCCAAAAAATTAATACCGACCAGCGAGAAACGATATGGTCACCCGCTGGTCAACACAATCATGCCGGCCCGCACAAATGCTTCTTCACGCTTCGCTTAAAGGATCCAGGATCATAGGAAGGAGGGAACACGTGAGCCGGCAAACCATTCCACAGCTTGATGGTGAGGCAAAAGTAAGAGTTAGCGAACTTTTTAGTTCGAGCCGCGGTTGTTGTGACCATAAAGCTGTGGCTTCGCATGCCCGCACGCGTGGTTCTGGTGAGGAAAGGAGATAATGATTATAATGATCATTAGGTCTCGTTGAGAGTGACGTGAGGATTGAGTACAATGGAATAGATTTTTACGTTCCATTTTCTACAAGTTTTGTACAGAATAATAGGCACACAATGCCTCGAAATCAGTTGGAAAATTATTTGTATTTTAGATTTGAATATAAATGTCGTAGGTGCTGCATTTGACATTTTGCTATCTCTCCTGCTTTTATACGCACACAATTCAACGGCAATGACTTCATTGTTGTGCAGACATATACTCTTGTACCTACTTAAGAATTTATTTGTAAGTCAATTTCATACACAATTTCGACCTTAAAAAGTACATTTTTGGTGAAACATAAAAAAAAAACTTCGTCCTCCTTATTCTTCAGAGGAAATTCGTCAGTAAATCAAAGTTAGGGATGCACTTTACTAAGTTCAATATCTTTATGTACGACACGACGGCCCTCGTATTGGTTTTAAAAGATTACACACTACCTTAGTCAGCCTTTAGTGACTTTTCTAAAGCATTTCTGTTGGACGAGAAGCTAATTCTAGAGTAACCTAATTTCGGAGATGCCCTGAATTTGTAATAGCTCGAACGACCATTAAATACAAGTTGTTAAAATTATTAATAAATACGAACTATTATTTGAATTGTCTATTTTCAACGTTTTTTTTGTCAAATAAGTACACACTTTTATTTTGAATATATAATATGGAATACAGACGAAAGCTTTTTAAGCCGCCACGAAAGTACCGTGCTGTACATAATACCGATTACTATTATTCTGTATGTTCGATGTTTGCTTTGTACGTATAGGAACAGTATTAAAAAAGTAACTTTTTTTCTTCTGACATCTATTGCGTTTATCAAAGTGGAACACGACGGAAGTAAGTGATCTCATCGGAAAAGCTGTCCACCACTTTACGAGACAAAAGCAATTGTGCTAAAAGATGAGTGATAAAATCACAATTTTAAAATCTAATATTGTGGCGACTTTGTTGGAAAGACACTTTTACTCTTGGGTATCACTAATTCAAAATAAAATTATTTATCTTTGTAACTTTAAATTGATATTATCCCTTTCTGCATACACTATTCGCCAAGTGTGTTTGAAGTCCTACGACAGGCGTCCTACGGGGCGAGTCTATTGGCGTATTTGGGCACATTTCTAAACTCCATGCTGCTACTGAGAATTTCCTAATAAAAAAACGGGGGGGCTTCAATCATGGTGAAAGGATGACCGTGCCGGCAATTTTTTTGGCCGGTTTGTCGCGGTCGGTCCTTTGATCGCCATGATTGATAGTCCCCCAAACTTCTTCACAATAAGGTGAAGAGGTATTCGGCCGGCATGATTGTGTCGACCAACGGGAGACCATCATCTCTCGCTGGTCGGCACTTTTTCTGGACTCCATTGCGCTTACCATCAGGTGCAATGGGGTCACTTTGCCGTGCCAGAATAAAAAAAAAAAAAAAAAACCTAATAAAACATTGTCCCACCCGGAAATTGTATCAAGACCATGAAGCATTCTAATTTATTACATTAAAAAATGATTATATAATCAAATAACCTCAAAAAAACAATAACAACGGAATATCTGTGCCTGGAGGTAATTACTCTGCTTGTTCATTAAACACCTGGCAGCTATTTAATCTTCTGGAGATTATTTTTTTTCCAACTTGAAAGTTGACGCAAATAGGAGAAAGATGCCTTGCAGCTTACAACCTAGGATGATTTTCCTTAAACTAATAAATGTTATCGATTACCTCGTGATCTCCCAGTACAAGTGTATACCGTGCAATCTAAAGATCTGTGCTCAATTCCAGGATTATTTATTTATTTATGCTTTTTATACATTAAGTATAGAGGCGGACTTAATGCCAAAGGCATTCTCTAACAGTCAACCTCTGGGTGATGCAGAGATAAAAAATAAAATAAAAAAAAACGATTATGGTACGGATGTTACTTGTTATAGGTGTCCTTGAGACCATATACCTTTTTTTTTTTTTTTTTTTTTTTTTTTTTGCATGGGGAAAATCCTCTTGGATCCCTGCTTGTTTATAACAGCAGGGTATGTCGGATTCTTACCGACTAAAAACCCCATGGTTCTCGCTTACCACGTGCGAAGGATACCGGGATCTCAATATGAACGCATACCGGTAATCCTTCTTTGGTTTGCCTTTATGCGCTTCATAGATTAATCACTTTAATGCTATTACCAAGTTTTAAGGACTTGGTATTTTTCAATTATAAGGGCTGATACCTATTGAGACCATATACCTACTATCGCTAACCATGTACATACACAGGCCTTATAAACTTGACACACGTGAGTACTGTATTTATAGAAATGAGAGTCGAAGTTAAACCTTAATAGATTGTTATAAAAAAATATAAATATACATTTTCAGTGTACGCTTTTCGGGCCATAATGAGGATGATAAAATTGTCTGATCATACATCTATTTCGTCATTTTCGGGAACGCGATAGGTAAATTCTAATACACTTAGCTGATTTAAAAACCTTTCAAGCAGAACATCAAACCTGTGTTGACAATTTTTACAATATTTACTTTTTACTCAGATGCCCCAAGGAAAAAAAATTGAGAAAGATAAGTCTTACTATGTTTTCTGTAAATCGTGTAAAGAGAAGTGAAATCAAAATGGACTGCGTGGTATTGACTGGGATAACATCAGGTAAAATGAAAAGAATATTCTAGAATCATTTGTCCATGCGTAGGTGTACTATACACAGTGTGAAAGGATTTATAGCTAATAAAGGTGGGTGAAGTTGATTAATTCATAAATCCCTGTTTCAGTGAAAAGTGGGTGTTTCTCCCTGCCCGACGGATTTGTAGGGATAATGTTCATATTAGGTACGTGGGTGCCCGGGATTCGTAACTTTTATTTTAGCTTTTATCGAATACGTAATGTATCCTAAATGTTTAGTGAATCCATAATTTTGAAAACATATTGATAGAATGAATGGTATAATAAGTTGTATGTGTTGTGTGTTGTAGTGTTAATAGACAAGCGATCTTTGAAGACACCATCTGTATTAAGCGAAATGTACTTGACTCTGTTTTGCATGTTCAGAATGACTCACGAATTTGCGCTTTTAAGGAACGAATCGTAACGAATTCTGCGAGGTCAAAGAGTTTTCCACCAGGAACTTGTCAAATAAATCATTAAATATACCTAACATTCACATACATAGTTCTGACCCCACAAGAAGATACAACAAGAAGAGAACAAACAATAAGAGACTTTTCGGTCTCTCAAACACAAATACTCGAACCAAATATTTGTGGATCACACAAACATTTGTACGTAGATCGCGTTTCATATTAAGTATTAGATAACAGTGTTAATATAAGTTAGAATAAGTGTCCTCATAACCACCACACCGTGCATTTTATAAGTGTAATACAGTATTCACCATTAAACCCGTCGGAAATAATATGCTGGCTTAGGCCAAACCTGTTATAAGACATAGGTTGACTTGGAAACGCGGCATTGCATGCTTTTACCGTTTTAAAGGCTGAGTATGACGATTCCAAGGGTATTACTGTCACTTTTGTATAAACTGATATAATTAGCCAAATAAAGTATCACGTACCTACTAAAAGATCTCGATTTCTCGGATCTTAGTGCTATCAAAATTTGTCATTCCAAAGAACAAATTGAATCTCAGTTTTCATATTAACTTAAATGAAGCATGAAAACGATCTCTTGACCGGCAATCAATCCAGGAACCGCAAATGACAAATGTTAATAACGATCATTTTCTATTATTTTATTTATTATTTATATAATTTGACAAGCTATATAAATAATAAATAAAATAATAGAAAATGATCCGTAAACTTTAAAGTCTTGTATGAGAATTTCGTTTACTTAAAAATTTAATTTAAATAGTATTATATACTTTAGTGTGATTTAACTTTTACGAAAAATCAATATCTTGAAAAATAGGTTAAGGATAAACGCCGTTTTAAAAATGAAACTTCATCGTATTACGAGTATAAAATCAGGAGATTGGTTTATGAAACGTTTTCACTTTCACTCCACTTTCGCTGTTGTATTAAGTAAGGCACTATTTATTCTGGTTGATGTATAATTCTCCGAAATCGGGTCTTGAACATTTTGACTATTAAATTGTGAGCGAATTATTCTCAGAAACGTAGCCAATAGCGTAAGCGCTACGAGGCGTAGCTCGTAGAAAAGCGTATGTATACTTAGAACTAAAATGACGGTTACTTAGGACACGGGTCTTTTTCATCATCAAAAGTGGTTTAGGCGTTTTAATAGAGTTACTTTCGTATTTATAATATTTGTATGGATTATTTAATCTTTTCTGTTACTTATATTAGTGTACTCATAATATTTATATCTTGAATCTTCTATGTTGACTGTTGATTATATTTATTTAATTCACGGTGTTTGCCTATCCGATCGATAAAGATTCGGATCAGTCTCGAACCTACAATTATCATTACAATATACATGTCTACATAGGACTGTCACCAAATTTATAACAATAAGTCAGTGATGCTCAAAACATTTACACTTATTATAGAATGGATATTTTTGCTCTACCATTCATATTCTGTACATATTTCATTAATATTCGCACATTAGCATTTGTGAATACTGTAATTCCAGCTTACTACATCACCACAGTATTTTCTACATATATTTTATTTGCATAATGACGTCACGGCTCGTGACCTATTGCATTAGGGAAACGTTGAGAAGCGAACGATCACGTTGGCTTGGATGTTTTGTGTTACTTTATTTGTGAATTGCTACTATTTTATTTTTGGGTCCAAGTACTAATAAATAATGGTTATTGTCATAAAATATAATGTGTATGTTCTGTAGTTAATAGTGTTAAAAATTAATTTGCATAAAATCAACTTTTTTACCACAATTACAGTACCCACTTTACATTAATATATTTTTAAGTAGGTATGGCAAACTATGTCAATAAATGACTATTAAAACGTTTTATTTTTAAAAATAGACCATGGTCTACTTCATAAAGTAACGTATAATGATATTGTAAGTTTAAAATAACTAGTAAGAGGTAATATTAAATTTGACGCAGTTGGCTAGACACTAGCTTGCGAAACGAGAGGCCGCGGGTTCGATCCCCGCTCCGAGACAAATGTGATCCATAAATAATAGTTTCGGGTCTGGGTGTTTGTGAGACCGAAAAGTCTCACGTAGTTTCTGATACTCACGACACAAGACTTGTATCTTAATGTGGGGTCAGAACTATGTATGTGACTGTTCGGTGTATTTATTAAATATTTTGATGCTTCATTAATAGCGTGGCGTAAGCGTTTGCGATTGAAAATGTCGAGATCAGGAAATGTTATCAAGTCTCATTAAGAAATTTTCAGCACCAGTACGAAGTTTGATGTACGAAAAAAAAAGCAATAACTTCGCCTCCCATTACGTGAGACAGAAAACACGAAAAGAGTAGCTGTCGAAAAACACCCCGCCCACTGGGAATACAAGCGTATATATTTTAAGCAGATCAGAATGTAATTACAGCACTGCCGATACCAGGCGATATAAAAAATCACCCACAAGATACAAAAAATCACATCAGTCCGATCGCTGTTCCGGCACTCACAGTAATTGAATATGCAGTGGCTAATCTCGAAATAGCATTTGCAGAAGAGAATCACTTGTACACAGGGAGATGTGTGTGGGTACACGCGAGTAAATCCCATATATTTTAAAGAGCTATTCTGTCATTTGCAAATACTTAACTATTATTTTTATAGACTCAGGGATTGTAAGGCGACTGACTCGTACCTACTAGAATGGTGTGTTAATAATAAAATTCTAAAATTGTTTTATAAGAAAATTCCTCATGTAGAACCTAGATTGCTAGCTTTTGCCAGTAGCGTTTGCGTCTGAGTATTAGAGCTAGGGAAAAAAAGTGATAAATAAAAACAAAGGCACGCTGAGATCGTTTGGATGGAAGATTGAAGAAAAACGACTTTCGAAAGAAATTTATCGTAAAACAAATAAAAGATCTTTTCCGAAATGTACAGAAGCGAGTTATACGTGTTATGTTATATAAGAAAAAGAGGTATGTCAGGATTGGATCCGAAACCTCTAAATCACACAGATACTTGTGCCACGATACAAGGCAGTCTTGATTGTATGCCCAGTCTGTTAATGAATGTCAGATTCACTTTGGAAGTAGGAAATGTTCTTAATCTTCATACGTAACAGAGCCACAACTATTTATTACAGAAGGCCTTGCAGAGGCTTACTTCAGGCCTCCTTCCTGTTTAGCTTTTCAAATAGGTATTCTGATGTAGATTTATATTGGTTAAAGCAAACTTAATAGGAAAATTTATATAAGCGCAAGTCAAACAGCGAGCAAAATCTGATAATAAAAACGCTCTCTTCCGCGAGAAGTATGGGTATAAATATTGATTATTTTTAATAACAATTTAAATTAAATCGGTAAGTCTCTCTCATGCTGCCGCTTTAAATAATTACGTCATTCGAAGCCACAAACAAAACTCTGCGTATTGGAATTTGTAGCTATCGGTTTTGCATGTGAAATCAAGCTGTCCATTGTGTCTGTCACGTTGGTTTGTCCACAGTGACCCCGATATATCAGACCAACGTCAGTTAGGGTAAACACGTTGTTGAAAGTGCAGTTAGACAAAGGCAAGCTAACGCAAATAAAGTGTTTGTGAGAGGCAGCTGACTTGACAATCGAGGGCTGTGCGGATTGAACGGAAAGACTGTATGTCATCATCATCATCAGCCCATGTACGTCCCATTTCTGGGCAAGGGCCTTCTCTACCATTAAGAGGGTTTAGGCCTTAGTCCACCAGTTTGGCGGACTATACGCCTAAGAAATTCCTAAGAACTTTTTAGGTGTGCAGGTGTCATGACAATGTATTTCTTCGCCGATAAAATAAGTGATTATTCATTGTTAAAACACTATGTGTGTTATTTATGATATTTATCTCAAAGAATTATTACATGTACTTTTACTAATCAAAACTTTGACAGAAGTATAGATTCTTGTGCTGTTTCCGATAGTTCATTATACGCGCAAAAGTAAAGAAAAATCCTTTAGTTTACCGTCGAGTGAAACATCTTATCAGGGGAACTAGGTGATTGTGAAAGTGTAAATAAAGAACGCGGGAGCGAAGGGACTGTGTGCGCACAGAAATCTTATGCTGGACTTAATAATATTGCGGTTTACTTTCAACATTCAGTGGTTATACCTGACTGAACTTATTGCGGATAAAGAAACAAGATTTTTAAAATCATGTTAAAGCATAGGACTGGCCGGAAATAAATAATAATGTTCATTTCTCCTACTATGAGGTTCATCTAAACTTTGTATTCTATTAATAAAAAGATTAAAAATGTTAGAAATGGACCTATCAACTATTCAGTAGAATTTTTATTGTAAGTTACAGCATTAAAAAAGATAAGATAATGAACAGTTACGTCTTAATTTCTCGCTAGACCTTTTAAGTGTAAGTATCAAAATTCATCTAGGAAGCCTTTGTTCAGTGATAGCCAGCAAATAGCCACGGTCTCTAATGATTGGAATGAAACGGCAGATCGAGATGAAAGTTGTAATTATAACATTGACGATAATAAATATATCACAGATAATGATACGTAGTGTTTACCCCTCGCCCTATAAATAGGAATCATATTGTCTATAATTAGAATCATCTGGTTTGATCAATAAACAACTATTTTCACATCTCAAACTATATCAATAAACAGTTTTACTGAAGAACAAAAACTGTATTGAATCCAATTGTACAGTTGGGTTCCTGCAAAAGACCAAACTAGCGAAGTACATCGTCTTCGAAAGGTGGTGAAAGAAGATGTACTGCTGAAACATGACAACAAAATTTCTATCCTTGAAGCATTATTTATCTGCACCTTAGAACCATAAGGTTCAATCTGAAGATTCTTCTGGAGGTGCGCACTGAAATACATTATACATATCGTAAAAAAATTGTTTAGAAAAAATACTATAGCCTATTAAATTCAAAAGCAACTTGTTTAAGGGCACATGATCTTACAATAGATTATACTAAATGACAAGAAAACCTTGTGGAAATAGTAACACTAATACCATTGTACCTTGTAATCATGGAAAAAAGGAAAAAGAAGTGCGGTTAAGATTGATCTTATCTTAAGATTCGAATAGACTCACAGGCCGAGATAACCTAATGATGTAAAGCGAAGTAGACAAATCTGATCTTTATTCAGTACTATGTACATTATTGCATCATCATCATCATCATCAGCCCAAATACGTCCCACTGCTGGGCACGAGCCTCCTCTACAACTGAGAGGGTTTAGGCCTTAGTCCACTACGCTGGCCTAATGCGGGTTGGCGCACTACAAACCTAAGAAATTCCTAAGAACTTTTGGGTGTGCAGGTTTTATCACGATGTTTACCTTCACCGTAAAGCAAGTGATAATTCATTGTGAATACACACATAACTTCGAAAAGTCAGAGGTGTGTGCCTGGGGTTTGAACCTGCGACCGCCGAAATTCTCGACCGCGCGCATTGCATAAATAAATAAAATGAAACAGAAACAGTTCTGCAGAATCGAATAAACACATACATATTTGCTGAGTTGTTCGACTTTCCTGAGCTGAATATCTACTGATCGATATTAGAGTATGTTTTATTTCATGAACTTTTAAACCGATTAATAAATAACGAATGAACCCGCTTTCCGCCCTGTCACAGTCCCTACAAAAAGTCGAGTAACCTTTACTTCTGACGTCGATTTAGTTAAATATAGAAACTGGACCATTTTAAACTAATCATCAGCATCAGCCCATATACGTCCCACTGCTGGGCACGGGCCTCCTCTACAACTGAGAGGGTAACCTAATGCCTGAGTATTTTCACATGTAGTTGTCAATTATGTTTTCGACCTTCCTTGTTCCTGTTTTAAGTTTAGAATAAGTTTTTCCAAAAGGTTCCAGAATAACATATTCAGAATGATTTAAAATTAGAATCCACTCAGCCCTGACTCTAAAATTGTCAGGATCATTCATTAAGGTCATTTATTGTTATGAAATAGTTTGGTGTAACAGATTACCAGCTAACATTTATTAGAATCAGAATGGATTTAAAAAGGTTAGGCGTTTTGTATATATCACACACAAATCTTTATGCCGAAGCATTCGGTAATGTAAGAATCAAAATATATGATATCCTAATATTATCAAAATAAATAATATTAGTATTGGTATTTTTTCTTTAATATTAATCTTTATTCATTACCAAGTTTTTTACAACAATTATTACAGTGTTAGGGCCTCTTTTCAAGTATTTCCATACTTGTGCTAGGAGACCCTGCTCTCTCACAACCATTATAATAATTTTAATTTCTTATATGTAGCATATAAAAGAACATAATTAAAAACTAAAACATTTCACATAAAACCAATTCTAACAAAAGTTAAAAACAAATAAAAAGTAATAACGTTTGACATAAAGTTAATTCTAAGAAAAATTAAAAACAAATAAAAACCAAAAACATCAGACATAAAATCAATTCTAGTAAAACTTAAAAAAAAAACTTATAATATTTAACATCAAATAAGTTCTAATAAAAATTAAAACAAATTAAAAATTGAAGAATTAAAAATTATTCTAATACTATGAAGCTGAACTTGCACGCGCTAATCTCAGAATTGAAAAATATTTTTTGAGTTGAATATTCCATTAATCGACAATAGCTATAGACTATATAACCATCAAGCTACGACCAACAAGACTGCAGCAGCAATGACAACATATTATAAACTGGTATAAAGCTGGAATATATGGTGCGTAAATGAGAATATCCCGACCCGACAATAAATAATTATAAATTAGACATTACACAATTAACACGTAACGCTATTGGGCTTCTGTGGAAGTACTAAAATCCGCCACGTATGTACGAGTAAACGTATATATAAATATTTAATCTATACCTCAACCAAACGACGATCTACCGCGTTTTAACCCTAACTGTGGCTTCAGTTTTCTGATTGGTTTAGCCGGGTTAATTGTCTGCGTACTAAAAATAGCGGGCGATGGACCCATTAAAATGGTTTCTGATTCGAATTTACGTCTATAGAATCTTTTAAACATTTAAATTTAGTACATGTATAATGTACCTACTATTACTAATACTACATAAGAGCATATACATACATATACCCCACTGCTAGGCAAGGGACTCTTATACAATTGAGGGGTCAATATATAGTCATCTGTATACTTAAATCTCCACTTTTCTCAGCTCAAAAAAACTCGGTTGGACTAAAGTGAATAAGAACAATAATTTTAAACTAGTGAAAAGAGATTAGACGATGAGTTGAAAGTAATACATGTATTTTTATCCATTCCCAATACCTGTTAGCAATATTTTACTTATTTCACGAGTAAACATTACTATTAATATATATCTAAAGCGAATTGCTCTTAAATATCCAGTCTGGACACAATACCTTGACTTCAATGGAAAGTGGTTTCTGCACTTAAACCACGCTCCAGATATAACCAATCAACGGCTACGAAACTCCTAGTGTCGTAGCTACGTAACGGGTCTACGGCGCCGCGTTCTATTCGAGTAAGGTTTAAGTAAATTAATCTGTACCGCTTTGAGGGTCAACACATGACCGAGTTTTAGTCGGCTGACAGTTGTGTCGATTGATAATTTATTGTGCAACACATTTATGATTTATACGTAAGTTAGCCCCACAATTAAATCGTGTGAAAATAAATGATGTCGTGAATAAGCCTACCGAGGCCAAACGTGTAAAAAGCCTAAATCTAGCAAAGGAATTTATGTGGGTTGATATAAATACTGTTAATAGACCAATTTATTTTCAATTTTAGTTTTAGTTTTAACATCATGATTTTGGTGTGTTATTTTATTTGTACATTGAAAGTTAAGGGTAATTTTTCTAGTTGCAATTTTTATGTAGAATAATAAGTGGTATTTAAAAACACAGTGTTTATTTGATGCATGAGTCGGACAATGTTTTGGATTTTTCCATTAAGTAATTTTCAGTATCATGGACATATGGGCATCTGACATATCTTTTAATTAAATATATGGTAAAACATGGGCGTAATATCATCTCTATCTATTTATTTTTGAGACAGAATTATCGTGTAAATGAAAAAAAAAGCATTATATTTCCTATTTTAAAATTTTTGTAGTGTAACGCTTATTTCAGAAAAAAACCATAAAATTTTCTGGCGTTAACAGCGGCAAGATAAAAAGTTTCCGAAATGTCGAAAGTGCGTGGGCCTTTAAAATTAACTCCGCTACAGCGGTGGGAATTATTGAAACAGCTAGGAAATTCGTCGGTCGTACCATCACCCGAGGCAAATTGAATTAAGTGCCAGCCATGAATGCTTCCACCCCAATTTCAAGGTACTTCGAACTGGTAGTTATTTTTTCTTTTCTTAATGTATCAAAATTGCTTCGAACCAGTGACATATTTATAATGTACGAATCGATACGAACACAATTTGAATATTTATGAACGTTACCGTAGCAGTGACGACAGAAACCGCAGGATTGATTCCCATTGGAATATCTGTATGAACTGTGATCATTCGAACCAGGGAAGGGTTAAATAAACTCACAGGCAAACAACACGTGATACATATTTATCATTCATACCAGCCTATATACGGTCTACGAATTTCTCAACAACTAAGAGGATTTAAATCTCCTTATATTTAGAAATTTTCTTGTAGAAAACCCTTTGGTTCCACCCGATGTTTTTAAAAAAAATATGAATTCAACCGTATATGATTAACTAAAAGAAATATAGCTCGGGATTTTAATTCCTAACTACCAAGATTTTATTATCGTAAGATCTCGCAAAGGTAACTATATATTTTAATATTTTTAAGTACTTAAATTGTCCCTTATAAGATTTTTTGAATAGTCGACTGAAATTACACTAAAATTGTTTCTTAACGTAGAATACGTTGTTGTTGTTGTGTTGTTTCGTGTTTTTTCTGATGAATAAATTACAGGGAGCAAGTCCAAAAACCTTTATTGACATACATAATATTATTAACTAGTTATTGGGGTTTTGGGAGCCTTATTTCATTATTTAAGAATAAATTACGAATGTGAACATTATATGAATTTGGTAAAGTTCACGTTTAAATTAATATTTGAATAATCTAAAAATCATTTTTATTGTTCAAAATCAACAGCTTTAGTTTTATAAGTCATACACAGGGTATTATATTCGCACTTTACATTATCTAGATTAAGTATTTGAAAATTATTAAATAATATTTTTTACGTAATTGACTACTTGTGCCCCGTGATTTCGGCCGCGGTAAAATTGATTTTTCGCTGTAAAAAAATATATTTTAGACTATGTGTTTTTTTATTCTGATTTTCCAAAAAACGACAATCGCCAATCCATTATAATTGATGAAAAACTGGCAATACGTGATGGCGGAAATGCACATCTGCCCATATATACCTATATATGTATGTATTATATCAAAGAAAATTAATGAAGATAATTAAACGGCTACGAAACTAACCGCCAAAGTTAGACACTTATTATTGATTAAGAAGTCTATATGAAAGAAGTACAATGATTTATTGTTGAGAATTCTACAGTTACTTTTAGGAGACACGTAATCAAAATCTACTTTCAAGATGGCATTAACGTATAGTTTTCGACTATAAACTGCGATGTCATGGTTAATGGTGTACATATAATCCCACTCAAAGACATTTCTCCATACTGCCTCATTGGCCTGAGAAATCCGGGTGCAATTTCCGGTTCAAAAATGGAAAAAACTCAGAAATAACAGCCAGAATAGTATCTAGCCAACTGCGCCACGGGCCTGTCCCGACCGAAATGTGACCGAAGAATACACCTTTCCCCTATTACGTAAGTGTCAAGCACAACTGGCGAATCGTGGGCGCAGATATGCATTATGGCTGTCTTTTCGAGGATACAGGCGTGAGTTCAAGTGTGTATTGAATTTAAATGTCAGAACAAATGGAAAATTTAAAACGAGAACTGAAATTTACACGAAGCTCAATAAAAAAACCTTTTTTAGAATTTAACGCTGTCTCTATGAAAGGTTGTCCTAAATGTGCTTTAAACGGAAAACGGATTAAAATGGAATTGTAAGGAAATTGCTTTTTATAAAAAAAGTATGCGCTGTTTCATATTATGTAGGGGAACAAAAACTCTGGTTACTTAGGCAAATTCACTATTGTGATGTCGTTAAATTATACAGTTTTAACATAATTCAAGGTTTCGTGTGAGTATAATGGAAAATATACAAAGGAACTATGACTGAAATCGTATTGTTGGGAAATTCAGAGCTCAGGACTCAAACCTATAAACGTCGTGGTTATCATCACCATTCGCTCCGTTACGAAGCAAGTGATCGAATTTTATCTGAAAATAATATTACTATTATTTTCAAAAGCTATCAACTTTTAATTACAAAAGTTATGGTTGATTCGACATTGTTAAATCATACAAACACCATTAAATTTAAGAAGCAAACGTTAGCTAGTCTTTCTTATATTAAATAACATTGTATAAACTGAAAGTAGAATAAGAATTACAAGCATTGGAGCGAAAAACGAGCATAAATAAAGTTTTACCACGCTAGAGCCGTGCGATATGATAATATATTGCGGCAATTACTGCATACAGAACGAGCAATTTAGCTCTACGAACAAATGACGAGCACCTTACAGATGTAATATTTTGTTTTTTGCTGTCAAAAATTGAGGCCTAGACAAAGTCACATTCTAAAATCGAAATCCCAAATTAAGATCGTTAAATTAGTGAAATTGGCACAAACGATGACGTGGTATTACGGTAGGTTATGTCAATTTCATACATTCTTTACTTGCGATCCATCATCATCAGCCCAAATACGTCTCACTGCTGGGCACGGGTCTCCTCTACGACTGAGAGGGTTTAGGCTTTAGTCCACCACGCTGGCCTAGTGCGGGTTGGCGGACTACACATCTAAGAAATTCCTAAGAACTTATTAGGTGTGCAGGTTTTATCACGATGTTTTCCTTTACCGTTAAAGCAAGTGATAATTCATTGTGAATACACACATAACTTCGAAAAGTCAGAGGTGTGCGCCTGGGGTTTGAACCTGCGACCGTCGAAATTCTCGACCGCGCGCCTAAACCTCGAGGTCATCACTGCTTTCAATTACGACTTCAATTACTTGCGATTACGACTGTAGAATGGGAGTTAATCTCCGGACTCAGTTGCGGTTAAGACGTGAACATCAAAGCAAGAGACAATAAATATATTTAGATTTCATATGGCGAATACTATTACTAAATGGGTTTTGGAGTAATTTCAGTAAGGCCATTAAAAATAAATAAATAGAGAGTGTGCTTAAGACCGCACGGCAGAAGTGAAAACTTCATTAGCAATCGCTATCAATTTATAAACTTACAAGTAGAATAAATGAGAAACAAGTCAGCAATTAAAGTTGTTATTTACATAATTCTACATAATGTAATTCTATATTTAAATAAAATTATTTATTTTCGTCTCCTTATTCTACAAAGAATACAATGGGTTTGCGATAATTAAAAAAATACGAGCGTGCTTTAGACCAAACGACTGAAGTAAAACTTATAAATACACTCAACATTCACATAAGTCAAAGTCAAAGTCAAGTCAAATTATCTTTATTCAAATAGACTTTTACAAGTTCTTTTGAATCGTCCATTTTAAGCTATTTTAAACAAAACTATTATACACACATAGATCTTAGTTTACATAACATACATTTCTGTACGCACTCATAAATATTTTACAACTAATAAATACATAAATGGCGATCCCTTTTTATTACTGACACTGTTCTACATTTTTTTTAATCTAAGATATGCAATTTTTCAAATATTGTGGATATGTGTGTCGACTCGAAACCTTTATTAAAGTACTTTCTTTAATTTGAGGGTACCTTTAACCGTATCGACGGGATAAACATTAAATGTTTGACAGGAAATTACGTAGAACAGTTTATATAAGAAAATGAAATTATTCTGTTCACCATATTCCTCACAATTTTCTTATTTTTTTTCTTTCATAAGAACCTTCTCCTGATAATAGAAAACATAACAAAATAAATATTAAATTAATAAAGATAGTTATTAGGTACGAATTAAATATACTAAACACAGCGACACAACAGCGCAGAGTAGCTGAATGTATTTTTCTCGCTCGGGTACACTCGGCGGTCTTGAGGTCACCCGATCGAGCCTTTCTCCTCAGAGCGTGACGAGTCAGCCTAACTTACTACCTACGGAAAAATCTGCGTGCGATGGGCCAAAAGAAGTTTTCACTTCAAAAATAAAAACAAAATGCAAATAAGTAAAATTTACATTTTAAAACAATAATGCAATTAAAGAAAATGTAAAAAGACGATTTCGTGTCAAAATATTCTAAGGAATATTACTTTTTGCTGGAACTATTAATAATTTATATTTACATATTTTACAGTATAGTCAATTCGTATGTCAATATATTACACAGCATCAGTTTCCTTTCATTAGAAGGGTTTCTATTCAAAAAGACTTCTTCTCGATATTTATTCATGTCTTATGATATGATATTTGCTCATAATACAATATTGTTAGCTTAACAATATTGCTACGCATAAACATATGTTTATGCCGCTAATTTATACTGTAATGTCAGGTTAAAATAAATGAATGTTTAATTTCATATGCAGTGCACATGAATATCTCTTTTGCGTATAATTAACGAGCTAATGTTCGAATAATTGATATTCTGAATGCGTATCTTCCATTGAACACTGCACAAAGCCACAGTATATCGATATTGTAAATTCGTATTACTTTGAAAAGACCTCAGGTGTAATTGTTACAATTTAATGTACAATATATGATGTAGCTTTATTAAGAGAATCATTAAGTTATGCTTGAAAGTTGTCTAAAGAGAAAATTCGAATCATTCGTAATAAGATGCTAAGTTTTGAGAACAACAAAAGTGTGCTGATAAATGAATCAAAATGAAGACTTAATTTGAAAAATTCAGCAAGGTTATTCCGGTTAAAGGGTTGTGATTCAATATGGCGGGCGTTTTCTCCCAAAATCCGACTTTTGGGGTGAACACGAAAACCACCCAATAAGTAATTGGGCCAACGGTAATACGAACATAACTCATCAAAACGCTAAGAGTCATATCTCCTTTTGTATGTGTAAACGCGGCTAAGTATAAATACCATAAGTAGTACTATTTACCGTTAATGGATCCAATACAGTGTAAGCTAGCGAGGGGCGTCCATCTGCTTCACGACACAATGTGCCGGCCTTCCGATTTTCTTTGTCAAGCTGTGCAAGATCGCTTAACAGGCTTTTAATTAAACCTTTTTTCAACGGCGAGTTGCAATTTTTTGCAAAAAAAATATTTTTACATCACTATCATGCAATAATTAAAATATTTGTTAGGAAACAAATTTCATTTGAATTTTTCGTTTGCATTCAGTCGTATTAATATTGAGTTCAGCTTCGATGTGTCCCGGATTAAACGCAGCGACGTAAACTTAACAAGTCGCTTCCGACGTGTGGAATATTAAAAATACCAGACTTCAAATGAATTGAGAGACATATTTCATTATTTTTTATATTTAGAAATATTTTAAATTTTTTGTAGTGCATCTATATATTTCAAAATTTTATATGTGTCCTTTAATTCTTTATTAGCTTTAAATTCATTTGCGGAGTGCAAAAGGAGAATACTTTTTAATTTAGGAGTGTCCAAATTGGGAAAGCGGTGAAGGATAGTTCCATAACCCTCAGCCTGCAGAAAGTTTTTACAGCGTTTCTCGACCTGGAATATCCCCAGCCTTAGTATTACTATTGTGTGTGATGGTCCATTGTAGACTTTATTACATATGCGTGCGTAAGCGTAAAAGACACTAGGAACACCTAGGAACTTGCATATTAAGCCGAAGATATAATATTCCGATACAGAGTTAGAGATTATTTCTGTTATAAGAGGTGAAGTCCACATCGTCAGTGAAGCTGTTCCCTAAAATGGTTTTTAATTCACTCGTTGATTTCAATACTTCACATGCCGCTGAGATTGTTACTTAGCTATAATTTTCTCGGAATTTCATCCTTCAGTGCGTGTATTTAATGCGAAATTATCACGCACTTTCCCTACAGTTCCTCTCGAGGTTAAAGCGACTGATAATTATATGTTACGTAACAACTTGTGGCTTTATTCTAGGGTAGAAATGAAGATCGAAATGTGTTCTTGAATGGAAAATGGCTTCATATATAAAAAATACGTTTAAAATTAAATTTAAAATTGAAACGCAAAAAAATACGCACGTCTTGGCTTTGCAAATTGCGGCCAATCATTTCTTCAGGGATATATAATATGTATTTGTGTTTTTTTTTGTATGTATGTAATTGTATGCACGCTTGAATGTATGCTGCTGGTGGTAAGATATTCGTATCCGCCCGGATGGCGACCACCGTACACAGGGCGTAAAACCCGCCATAGTGGCACATGCAAGTGTGCCGCGTTCCGGGATCAGCCAGTGTATATCCGGTTTTCGGGGGGGCTTCAATCATGGTGAAAGGATGACCGTGCCGGCATTTTTTGGCCGGTTTGTCGCGGTCGGTCCTTTGATCGCCATGATTGATAGTCCCCCAAACTTCTTCACAATAAGGTGAAGAGGTATTCGGCCGGCATGATTGTGTCGACCAACGGGAGACCATCATCTCTCGCTGGTCGGCACTTTTTCTGGACTCCATTGCGCTTACCATCAGGTGCAATGGGGTAACTTTGCCGTGCCAGAATAAAAAAAAAAAAAAAAAAAAAACATAAAAGTATTTTTCTGTGATTCACAGTAAAAACTTAAGTTGAATTTATATTTTAAAAAGATAAATTACACTGCCAGAGAACGTAAGCGCCAAATTATCTCTATCAAACTATCTTTTACTACTGGTTCTAAGAACGTTTAGGTATTTGTATCGTTTTGTAATCTTAGAAATTATGGTATTGTTACTGACATACCAATTTATTGGAACTAAAACTATGAGAGGTATTGGGTTTATATATAAGACAACTTCAATTACAGCACGGAAAACGAAAAGGGCAAAGGGCAAAAACTCGCTCCCTGCTAAGTGGGGCCTAAAACAAAATTGGCGAATCGTATGTGTTAAAATGCATCTCTCCGTTGGTATTATAAGCATGAGTTTATATATTCAATGGCTTTTTTATGTGAGGGTGAACCTCATAGCTCAATGTCTTGTCACCCGCTTTGCTGTGTAGGGAAATGGACAACTCTTTGTTTTCCGACTCCTGCCTTATATTGTCTTTCTGATTAACTTCGTTGCGGTATTATGACAAATTAGGTCCCTTTAGATTCGCTGAGCTTCATTGCTCGGCGATACTGTGCGTGCCGCTGTTGATCATGGAGCACAATTGCAGTAGCGGGTGTTTGGTGGGATAGGGCCAAAAAAATATCCACGAGCAGATTTAACTTATCGCATAACTGAAAATAGGAGATAGGAGAGGGAAATCAGTGAAGCGTAACGTAGGTATTAAAACCTAGGATAATAGATGTTCATCCTTAAGCTAGTTTACCTTAAAGGAGATAGGGATCTTTAAGACGCGACACAATTCACTCTCAGCATCAATTAGTTCCAAACGAACGAACAAATAGCTAATAAGGTGCACAGATGTTGGCGGAGCAAGTTTTCTGTATTACCTAGCGTCGGGTGGGTTAGTACACTACAGGTAGTAAAGTTAATACATACATACACCTTCACGACTTTATTCAGCGATAGGGTAGGCAGAGGTGTATTTCAGCATGAACATTTTGCCTTTTTTTTCGTTCTACGTAATAGGTGCATGCCTATTGCTTTTTCTCGGGAAAATTTCCACACTCTATGCTGCTACTAATTTCCTAATGTAAAAACCCGACGCGGGAATCATAGAACTCCCCTGGGAACATTAAGGTCAAAATTATAATTAATCTGACTAAATTTGATACTCAGGCTAATACTTCTCTCGGTTTTTTTTTTAATCTAAGACACAAGACTGGTTGTATGTGTGTATGTTGAAAAAATATAAATAATATCCATGAGCCATGGCCTGTACCTCAAATTGGTTGGCTGAGATGCATTTTCACACACCAATATTTGGCCAGTGGTGTTTGATATCTCAAATAAAGGGGAGAGAAAAACCCAACATCATTTATCTTGGACCGATAATTATCAAAAACGGAACATCTCGATAGCACCCCATACATATACATACATACCATATAACGAGACCGAACGGACAAATTATTTTTGTAATTCTTAAAAAAAATCTGCAATAAAAACGCGCATGTTTTGTAAGCTAGCCGAATATTCTACTCTATCATAGTCATATGTATTCAGAAAAGATTTTCTTCAAACAAAACTAGATACCGTAGGAATATCTCAAAGTGGCTGAAATGGATATAATTTTAACTACACTCACCGCAGACACTTTTTAGTCTTAACTGGATGGAATTCTTTGAAGGAATCCTTTTAATTATTCGACTCTAATTAAGTTACACCGTCATAACTTGCAATTTTGAAACAACATTTCAGGTACACTTCTGTTTTTGCTGGTTTCCACTACTTCTGCTGAAGGAGGGATGCAATCTGATCTCAGGATAGTATTTTGAAGTAAATTATATGTAAACTTTTCATACTGTGGATTGCATTCGGTGCAAAATATAAGTTTTTGTAAATGACGTGAAACATACTTTTTCGATTTAAATGAAATTTGATTTGACTGAAAATTTTAAAAAAAATTAAAGAAATTTTGCAATTATTTTAGTTTCAAAAATACCTTACAGAATAATACATTTTCAAGATTTGATGATGGCAATTAAACCCAAGAAAATTACTTCCACGACTTAACTGCTGAATTGATTTTGATGAATATTGTCGGAAAAGTAAACCTTAAAAATTGTTATAAACGACTATTTTTATTGATATTAATGTACATTCATATGTAGAAGTTCAGGGCAAAGCCAGCTGAAGTAAATCTCCCTTTATGGAGATTTATTTTAGTTGGATTGTTTTTTATTTATTGTCCCAAGGTGTTCTGTCAGAAGTTGCCTGCACCTTGTGGGTGGACGTCCAACGCTGCGCTTGCCGGTACGTGGCCTCCACTCGATAACCTTTCTATCCCAGCGGCCGTCAGTTCTACGAGTCTTTGGGGAGGCCTATGTCCAGCAGTGACGTCTTTAGGCCGATGATAATGATGATTTATTGTCCACACTAGGCTAGGCCTGTATCGCGGACTTCTTAAGACTTTTGTTTACAAGACTACTATTTGAAAAATAAAATTGGTTGAGTGAAGTCAGTTGTTTGGCGACGGCAAAATGAAATACATAATTAAGATACCAGTGTCTGGAAAGACTGTTACCCACAAATTATAAATTTCATCTAAGCGTGCTAGTATTACCGTCGTGCATAATTTAACACATCTACGCTTTTTGGTCACAGTTGTCGACTGTTCAACAAACTAGTAACGGCTATTTCACAATAATTTAAAGTTTAAACTAGTTTCAAAATCAATTATAACAAGTGACCGAATTCTACCGGACTTTTCACGACATTATTTAACACATTCTTAAATTAAATAAAACTAATAATTCGGTAATTTACAATAAAGTGTATTTGAGCGGGCTTGTCAGTCGCGTGGTGTACCTAAGTCTCGGATTCGTTTCGGTAATGGGTAAAAAATGTTATGTTGTATTGTCTGAATAATGGGAAACAGACTCGCGCTCTATTATCCTACCTACTCATTATCGTATAAAGGTGTTAACAATAATGTCCTCCTAACCCTGGAAACCGAGTTTTACAAAAAAAAGCGTAAAAATGAAAGTATGGGTATGTGTACACATATATGTATTCAACTATTTTAGGATCCCAGTTATAAAGGCCACACGAACATGTTCTTACACACCCACCGATCTGATCCTAAAGACTCGGGTCCTTTGCGACAGGGTATTAGCGAAAAATTGAGACTTTTCGGTCTCACAAACTCGAATATCATGGGCCCCCAACCTGTCCCACGGCTGTCAAATACTAAGACACGTGTAGGACAAGAATGTTCAGTGTATCTACTCAGTACATTTCTCGAAACAGTCTATTTTCCTAGCCCAGCTACATAAGCATTTATTACTTCCATATACATCATTTAATAATATTCCCGAGAACGATTATCTAGTGCGTAAATCATTTGCTCCGATAGATTTCTAGTTACACCTCCGTAACGTCGACGATCTGTCGCTTAAGACAATAATTACGATATGTAATTGGTTCGAATTTCCATCGATGCGTAAGAGCTTCAGCAAATATACGTACATATGTATGCATATATAATTGGAGAGACGTTCGCAGAAACACGTTTCGCAATATGCGTGCTGCATACATAATTAATTGTAAACATGAAGGGCCAGATAAAAAGATGTTATTGCAAGAGTACTGCCGGCTTCACTTGATATTTTAATTTCTATCGTGCCTTCTTGTAGTATGAGTGAACCGTGTTTTGTAGAACCGTGGTTTAGACTTAAGAAACCTAAATAAAGTATAACTATATAACAGACGGCTTATTTTCAAACCCTATATAATATTGGCGAAACGCATTTTTACAATTTTTTTCCGTAGTGGTAGAGACACGCTGCAGTCAGCTCGGACTGCCATTCGAATGTTCCACAGAGGTAGTACCATTTCCTATAGATAATTGTGGTGAAATAATACAGTTCATATGGTGAGTGAGGTTTCGAGGGCCTACCTAGTTAGTGGTAATATATTGGTAACCGACCGGACCTCCGTCCACTAGATGTAAAAGCCACTATAGTAAGACTCGCATGTGTGTCGCGTTCAGACTGTATACAGTATGTTGTATGTTTCAACTGATGAGACGTGATCGGAGTCTTTTCTTGCCTTTCTATTTGGCTCTACTCTTAACATCTTATCCGGTGTTGTCACTATGCCGAGCCAGTATGAAACGTCTATTGGCGAGCGATACGATTAAGAGTTTTACATTGATATTGTGCTTACTTTACTTTTACTGACACGTTCAGAAACTGTTTAATAGCCAACAACGGTATACAAAAAAAGACCGACTGCTTCCTTTTTTAAAATACAAAACTACACGTATACACTCATTTCGACATTTTTGATTCGAATCCCACGAAATAAGGACGAGCCTATTACCGTTTTTCCAGCACATTTTAACACCGTGATGATACTGAGAATATTACGATAGAAAAACCTAATAAACACTGAACGTCTCGGGAAAAAAATTTCACCAGTTAACAATATGTTATTCTATTTAAATTTCGTGGTGACCAGCCGAGAGATAGTTTCGTAAGTCTGTGGAAACGATAATTTACTCGTACCTCAGCAGGAGTCAGGAATATATTGACCGAATTCCCGCTACTCGTGATACGCGCTTCGTATATGCAAGGGTTTGCCCTACATTGGAATTTTATACGGTATAAACAAATGCAAACCGCCATTCCATTTCATACGGTCAGCGGGAATTATAAGATGTTGTATTTTGAGTTCAAGTCGAAAGGCTGTAATTTATGTCATCTATTTCTTAATAACGTGTGCTTAAAGTTTTACTTTAGCAGTGACTATTACAAAGCTAAAGCAGTGATGGCCTCGAGGTTTAGGCGCGCGGTTGAGAATATCAGCGGTCGCAGGTTCAAACCCCAGGTACACACCTCTGACTTTTCGAAGTTATGTGTGTATTCACAATGAATTATCACGTACTTTAACGGTGAAGGAAAACATCGTGATGAAACCTGCACACCTAAAAGTTCTTAGGAATTTCTTAGGTGTGTAGTCCGACAACCCGCACTAGGCCAGCGTGGTGGACTAAGGCCTGAACCCTCTTAGTTGTAGAGGAGGCCCGTGCCCAGCAGTGGAACATATATGGGCTGATAATGATGAGACAAAGAAATAGTGTCACTGTTGATGTTCAATACAATACATGTATAACTTATGTTTATCATACAAGCAAACGATAACTGAGTTTCGAGCATAACATTTCTATATTCCGTGTTGCAACCAAAAGTTTATACACATAGCAGTGAATACACCGGACAGGTCCCGTCAACCGGGGAGCCAGGCGGTTGTTAATGCAACACCGCGGGGAACGCTTGCGAGAATGTAAAATTATTTGCTCATGCACGACTAAAATAGACAATTTGAATTTCAACTGCCTTTTATAGTAAATGCAGTTAGTTTGTTTTCCAAGCCTACATAGGCTAGGATGGTGACAACACCACACTTGACGGTAAAGACTGTGCTGTCCAAGCAAAGCATCATGAGGCGAGGGGCTGCTATCTCTTGTCATTCCATACACTCATGGTAGACTGCAGAGATATTTCTCCTCAGTACGCTTAAATAACGCTTTTTTTTTGTTCTCGAGGGGAAAGCTATTTATGGCTCTACTTCCCGCCAGCCCCGGGGGAGGGGGGGCGGGAAGCGTATGTCGGGGTCACCGGTCTTCCAGCCCGGCGCGCGGCGACGTCATGTCCGCGCAGTTGTTAGTGCCGGGCTGGGTCCCTAACAAAATCCCTAAACCGGTATACCGACCAAAACCCCCCGGTGGCCATCTCCGCGCCGAGTGGGGCGACCACGGTACGTGAGCGAGAAGCGCCCACCGTAATGCCGCAGCCGCCCGGTGCACCTCCGAGACGTAAACGTCCCGGCCGTCTCGGAGTTGTAGGGGGCGCAGTTGAACCCCCACTAGCTTAGTTCGGGCGCCCGGTTGTGGATGGGCGCCCGCGACGTACACAGGCCACAGTGCCGCCGCCCCTCTCGGGGTCACTTTCAGTGAGGACGCGCCGCCCCCGCAGCGCGCCCAGCAACCCCAAGGGCCCCCTTGAGTCGTCTTTTACGACAGGCAGGGGATACCGTGGTGGGATTCTAACGCCCCCTTGCCACAGGGCAGTCGCTTAAATAACCCTAGCCTTTTGTATAGGAAAATGTACTAATATATTTTTATTTTAGAGTTGCATTTAATTAAATCAGTCGCTTTGTCAATATATCCGCAAACACGCAAGCTTTGTGCTTTGTCCTAGTAATTAATATAAAACGTTAAATCTTACAATTTAGAATTATTTTTATAAAGCTGGCCACTTGAACCTAAATACCAGTCTAGACTCCGTAGAAATATTAATATACAAAAATGTACAACTTTGAATAAACATGTTTACTTAAACAAATAAATATTCCTTTCATTTCGAGTCTCTATAGATTCCTAAATATGTTGTAACAACGTTAATTGTTTTGTTTGTGCAGATAGAAAAATTGCCGTCTATTATATTATTTTGGGAACGAAAATATTCTTTTGCGAACATAATATATTTGTTGAGATCATTTTTGTATACGCAATGTAATTAGTATTAGATAAAATATATAAGGAATATCTATTATATATATTATCTGAGATATTATTAACTGCTACTAGCAACAACTGTTTTTTCAAAAGCCAACAGATTAATATTGAGGACAAAGCGCAAGAATATAACTTTTTTACTATGAACAACTTATTTGTTGAATTACATTTAACATGAACATTACCCAATACTCATAGACTGCCTTCTGGTCTCGCGGCACAAGTATTTGTGTCGTGCGATCTAGAGGTCCCAGTTTCGATTCCCGTGTCGGGCAAAGTGTTTTTTTTCTTCATTAGCAAAATTCTCAGTAAAAAAACAGCAATGGGCACAAACGTATGTATGTGGGTGTACTTATATTGTGGAGCATCGTCAGCTTAGCCGATGAACTCGAACTATGCCAAAATTTGGTATATAAGGAAATAAAGGTTTTACATGCACGGAGTCATCTATTAGCACGCATCAAGACCGGTCGTTTCATTTACGTCGCTGCTCTTACCCTACTTACGCAACAATACACGTGTCTCACAGATTCACGTACTTCAGTGACTCCAACGTGAACAGATACACTTACAATATTAACTGCGTAGGCATAATTTCTAAGACTCAATCAACCCTAAAAATATCAAGGTAGGAAATGCTTTTGAAAGATTTTTTCTTCACTGTGTCGTTGGTCCTGCGCTATAACCATGAAAAAGAGGCGCCGGGATCATTTGAGAATTGGGCCAAGAGTTATTCAGGTTTCTAGGAAATTCTCAGTACTTATTGGTACTTTGGGATTGTGCCCAGTAAACCGCTAATTCACTGTTGCGTGGGTCATAATAACTAGCAAAACTGAGTAAAAATCACATCAGTTTAACCCCTCAGGATGTGGGTAATACCTACATTACATACATACAAAAACTCACGCCTGTCTCCCGTTGGGGTAGGCAGAGACTATAGGGCGCCAAATGCCACTATCCAGACACACTTCTTTCGTTTCCTCAACTGACATTATCCTCTTCATGCATGCACGTCGGTTTCGAGGACTCTTTATTTTATCCTTTTTAAATAAATTACCTATGTGATCTTTATAGGTTAGGTTAACCTAACCTAACCTAACCTACATACAAACAAATATTATATATGTGAAAGAGAAACAGCAACACACACACACACACTCAGCCTATCGCCGTCCACTGCTGAACGTAGGCCTCCCCAAGAAAGCGCCAACCATCCCGGTTTTGTGCAGCCCTCATCCATCCGTTACCCGCCACCTTTCTCAAGTCGTCGGACCACCGTGCTGCAGGTCGTCGAAACAGCAACATCAGCAAGAAATTACTACATCTATCTCCCAAAAGTCGACCACAATACAGTATGTTACTTTCCAAATATGCATCGAGTTCACATCTTCCCTGCGACCCAATCTACGTCATTTCAAATTAAAAGTTTTTCTATTGATGCTTTGTAAGAAAGGTGCCCTTGAGGCACGCGATGTACATTATTTATTTGATTAAAAGGCCACGGTGCATAGGCGCGACTGATGGTGATTATAAATTGAATTAATGCGTTGTGCCTCGTAGACTTTTTAGTCTATGCAATGGCGGGTATGTGTTAGGACAGTCTCTCATATCAGTGCCAACCTTGACACCAGATAGATAAAGAGATGGAGATACATACATACATACATAAACTCACGCCTGTATTCCCCGAAGGGGTAGGCAGAGGCGCATTTCTGCACCCACATTTCGCCAAGTATGTATCAGTCCCACGTAATAGGGGGCGAGCCTATTGCCGTTTTTCGGGCACATTTCCAGACTCCGTGCTGTTACCGAGAATTTCCTAATGGAAAAACCCAATAACACAGAGATGGAGATATGAAACTTAAAACACTGTTTAATTTCTAGATAGACAAAAAATCACTGTTTAATAAGATAACTTGAATTCACGGTTGATATAAGGAAAAAAATATCAACAAAATAATATGAATTGTCAATCGAGTTGAAGAGATGTTTTTAAAATTGACGATGTTACGCAAGAAAACGGCTGTTTGCTCGGATGGGCAAGTTGCCCGCTTTTTAATTCTCATTGTTTACTATCGTTTAACAAGCTTTTTCCTTACTTTCAAGACGTCCAAACTAATTGAGTTCGTGTAAGTTTCGCGTGCTGAAAAGTTTTTATTGGAAAAGTTAAATTTCAAATTTTATTTTTTCTTGTAAATTTTCTTGTACGTGTAACTGGAAGAAAGTTAATTATTATACAGGTGTAAAAATCCACCGAACTGAATAATACGGTTAAGGCGAGTCTGTTGTCTGTTATCAGGATCATTTTCAGGGTCCCAGACAGGATGGAAAATATCTTGACTAAAATCCAACAAATTATATATCCGCGTCACACCAACAATTAAAATATTCTGCTTATTAAAGACAAAAGTAGTAATAATGAATATATTTCCCAATAGCAGTGGAGGTGCATATGTACTTCCATAGAAGCCCAATAGCCCATCTTACTTTAAAAAATTCCGAATACTAATCTTTAAGCTTTAAATATTTATTTAACAAAAGCAATCTGACTTATAAACGAAAATATACTGACCACACAATAAACAATTATAAACTACACATTACACAATTAATGTTTGTCGCATTTGGGCTTCTACGGAAGTACCGCCACTGCACAATAGTAAATCAAAATGGAACATTTTTAGAATCAACAAAACTCTGTTTATTAAATCCCTATTACTGATTTAAAAATAAGTGAATAATTGTTTATTAGTATATTTAAAAGAATAATGGCTACTTATCAAACACAAAAAAATAATACATGATCAAGTCATTTTACGTTCGACATATTTTATTAGTGCGATTATTCTCCCATGTCTTATACTGTCATTTTTTTAAGTCTCAATAAAATTGTATCAATTTACTCGAAGAAATAAATTATATTGACAATAATATCTTTGATGAACGGTTTATATATGAATGAATGAAAACACAATTGCCTTTACCGTCTGATAGCTGAATCGGATTTGTATCAATGGTTCCATCTATTCAAGTTGGTAAACCTTTCAATACATTTACTGTTACTTTGTTCGCGTCGTCCTTTTCTGTGACAACAAGAAATAAAAAGTATCTTTTGTGGTTTTCGTATCCTGTTTCCTTGCATCTTCGGACTTTGGTGCGTTCGGTCTTTGTGAAGATGCATTGTGTTTTGTCGGTTTCACGATTGAGAGGAGTTACGATGTAGTACTTGTATGATTGCACTTTTTAATTTTATAAATTGCAGTTTTCAATTCAAGAATCTTTTTTTTTCATTCTGTGATTAGAATACATGAACACATTAAACTCTCTACGGAAACTCAAGAAATAAAATAATACAAAGAAGTTTTAAAAGAATGAACACTATTACATTCCACGCTAAAAAACACGAAATAAGAATACAATCAAATAGAAGGCGCAGAACAGAAGTAACTGACTGATATCTCCATATTTTATAGTGTAATAATGTTCTCCGAAGTTTGAAGATATTTGAGCCCCTCTTCAGTTAATCTTTTAGGTAACACAATGCACATACACGTTTCACTCATCTACAGGCCGTAAATAGATCGTGATCTAAAACTAATACATGTTATAGATACGGTGCATACCGTCTGATATATTCCACCGTCACGCACTCTTAATGTAAGTGTGTCTAGAGACACATATTTCACTATAGAGGGATTAGCAGAAATACTTCAACTAACTTACTAAATTAATTCTTTCTAATATCCGCAAATAAATCGTACGTCATCATAATGAGTCTGCTATTTATTTTTATTAGAATTGAAAAGACCTTAATGAGTATGAATAGGATTTCATAAACCATTATTTCCTTTGTCCGAGTTATTGTGGGCGAGCGCAGCAATAACAGCCATTTCGTGTATGACGTCGGTCAAGCGCTCAACTCCATACGAAATTTGAAGTGGATTCGTTAGTCATTTTCGTAGTACTTTCCAACCTATAATAAAACCAACCATGTGAAACCGTTTGTAAAGATATTTACTAGTATTCTATTTTTAGCGATTTATATTCAGGCTAATTTATATACGCGCTGAACTAACAACCATCCGCCGGTACAGCAAACGTGATGTAACTTGTTGTTGTGACGTAACGTATTGAAAATTTTGCAAAAGTTCAATACTTTTTTAATTAATTGTTCTTTGATTTCATTAAAAGGTCAACATCACAAAGAGATGTACCGCATTGTTACTTTACATGAAACATAAGCAATAGCAGACGTTAAATAATAATGTTTTCTAGTAGGCTTGGAATTATTAATCAGATTTACATTAGCATACATGCTGTTAAAAATACTTGTGATTTTAGACTTCATGTTGATCGACTGTGCCGTGTGATCTAGACATCTCAGCTCAATGCCCCGGTAACGTGGATGCAGAAATGCGCATCTGCTTACCCGTAAGGGCACTCGAAGGTGAGTTTGTGTTGATATTTATTTTATTGCTATCAAAGGATAGAATGCGCAACTACGAACTGCACGATGCTGTAACAAAAATCCAATCTTCTCAGTCGTGATATTAAGATACGAGTAGTTCATATGTTTATATTCATTTGAAGTCGTGATTGCCTCATGGCTTTATGCTTTTTTTTTAAAAATCATGGAGGTACCGTTAGAAGAGTATATTATATAAAAAAAGACATGGAATAGAATATACACTAGTTGGAGATGTAGACACAAATTCACTAATTTAGCTAGTAGGAAATCCATTCTCAAAAGAAAAATAATTTTATGTAAACGGGGATAAATATGATCAATATAATATACGTTAAATTTTAATAAGAGAAATGATGAAAACTCTTGAAAAGAAGTTACATAAAATCAAAATGTTTTAATGCGCACAACTCGTGCCGGAGCACGAGTAACAAAGTATAAAATTCAGAAGGCTAAAAGAAACCCTGAAGGCATCCCGACAGATTAATGTGAAAAGCATTTGACATACAAATAACCTATTGATCTTCCCGATACGATCTTATTATACGAGTTACGCAACACGGCAAGCTTGGGCCATTATCTACGATCTACACTAGTTGCTGACCAATATACGGAGCCTACGATATATTGGGATTTAGTGTCCTTAGGAGAGTTGCCACTCTAACGAAATTTATAGCAACTTAGAATTTTCCAAAATGCTCGTTGTAGGTTAAATTTCTAAGTACTTCTTTAAAGAACAGAAAGGACGCTGTTAAAGATAAATTTTAATCAGTAGGGGAGACAAGAATTCACAAAACAAAATACGGCAGCCAAGATGATTCTTATATCAGAGTTTTATTTCACTAATTCCAGCAATTTTTCTTTTACATACATTCATAACCTCACGCCTGCATTTCCCGAAGGGGTAGGCAGAGGTGCATTTCTGCACCCACATTTCGCCAGGTGTGTATCAGTCCCACGTAATAGGGGGCGAGCCTATTGCCGTTTTTCGGGCACAATTTCAGACTCCGTGCTGCTACTGAGAATTTCCTAATGGAAAAACCCAATAACACTTTGCCCGACCCGGCAATCGAACCCAGGACCTCCAGATCGCACGGCACATACTTGTGCCGCGAGACCACGAGGCAGTCATCTCTCAGTCAATTTTTCTTTTATCGCTTGTTAACGCTAGTCATGGTTTCTACCAAATAATAATTATGCCAGTCTCTCGACCTAGTCTAGTCATTTGAAACTAAACTAATTTCAGCGTGACCTATACTTACACTGACATCATTAAAGGAAACTGAGTATTATTTCCAAACAGGAAATGCTTGAAATATCCTCGTCCACAATTCCCCGTATATTTTATCAATTCTTACAGAACCAACAAATAGTTGTAGCCATTCTTTCGGTGTAGGATTACGTAACCCACCCCGCGGAACAAGCGCCTCGCTGCCAATGGTTTACGTTAAACATTTTTATTGCCTTTTCCTTTTTCTTTCAATACTTTTTGTTTCAATTAGCGTACTAGCATTTTGAACGATAAAAAATCCAAAGTTATCAACTTTTGCGTATTTTTTTCCCTGTGACTTAAAATATATGATCTCACATCATTGAACTACATTATTTTCGACGATCAATTAGTGTTCGGGGAGCTCTGTGTAATTTGTATGGTGATCCTGATAATTTAATATTTACGCTTCATGTCCTTTCATTTCATTAATTTGATTTAAAAAAACACCTACTTTTCAATGTTAGAATAAATTGTCAAGTATATAAATAAAAATAAAAATTCACTTCCCTCCATTTAGAAATCCTTTCCGAAGCTATTTTAAAATATTGAAATGCAATAGGATAAAACGGTTCTGTAGCAGAATTGCTAACGTGAATCCAGTGAGGGATAAGAAAGTTAGACGCACATCTGGAAATGCACGATCCCGCAGCCACAAGTTTTTCAATTTTAAGATGAATATTTCAGATAAATAATAGAAAAGTGTTAGGCAGGTTGATGTTTATCCTTTAAAACCATGCTAGGAATTTCATTTTATATATTTGATAATAATGAAATAAAAAAAATGAGTAATGCAGTAGGTAAACCTTTTAACTTTGTTTGGTCATTTGAGGATACAATCTTAATCGATAATCATATAACCACAAAAAGTTCAAATAATTTTAAAGTACTAAGAATCAATAGTTATATAGTATTCAAAAACTTTTTCAAATAATAATAAAATACTCAATCATGCTTCACGGGATCAGACTATCCCACCACAAACACAGACAATGCAACTCCAGTATGCCAGGAGCAAGTCTCTATGGGGACCTAGGTTTTACTTTGTAACGAAATTAATCAGAAGATTATAAATATAATGGGAGTCGGAAACATAGTTTCCTCTTCCCTCAACAGCAAAGCAAAATATTGGAATATACGTATCACCCTCACTTGGTATGCGACTGGTTAAGGAAGATGTAAAAAACACGGATAAATATTTGAAAGGGTCCTAACGTTCCAGCTGTTAACATTGTTTTCTAAAGTATCTTTGGCCTCTCTGGTAACAGGCTCAATAAACTTTTATTCTATAATTATTTATTGTCTCTTTTTTATTTACTAGAGTATAATTTATAAATTTATTCAACAACGCACCAAGACAGAATCAAGAGTACACTCGACTTGCGCCGTGGGAATTAGTAGTAATAAATATTTTATTTTTAGAAACAACAATTAAAACTACTAGAGTACCTTTATCTGTCTGTTACTAATTCATGGCAGCACGAATTCAAAGTCAAAGTCAAAGTCAAATTATCTTTATTCAAATAGACTTTCACAAGTTCTTTTGAATATTGAATTTTCAACCTTTTTTAAAAACTAAACTATAGCCGATAATATGAATATGAATTACTGCCACATGCATGCATTCATCTATATGAATTACTGCCATATGCCACAATATGAATTACTTTTAATATACAAATAGCGGGAGCACTGGAGAAAAACAAAGACTACTTGTTCATAAATTACGACCAGGGTCGGAGGTGGGCAGTCGCCATCATAAACCTATAGGCTCTGACACCGCCGGCTTCAGACATCCACAACTTGCCATATAGCAACGCGTGGGTTGTGATTCTGTTTCAAAACAACTCGGTGGTAATTATATACCATTCATATAGCGACTGAATTCGTGGTGGGAACGCAATTATCGAATCATTCGCTGTATCGGAATTATCATCGCGTACATCGTGGTGGTACACATGCTGACACGGTTTCGCATCAATATTTGCTCTATATGCAAACGTCAATTTGCCAGTTAGTAAGTTTTGTTGGTTATTCAACTCGTATGCAGTAATACGCCGCAATTTGGTAGACCGTTTCGTAACATAACAAGCACACTATTTGTATTGAGAATTATTCTCATAGCAAGCTTCGATTTTGATTATTTGAAATATCATCATCATCAGCTCAAATACGTCCCACTGCTGGGCACGAGCCTGCCTTTGAAATATATATCTGATTAATACATTAAAACATAGCATTTTTAAATGCAACTGACGCGTCGGTCAGGACTTTGAAAATTTTGGTTTTACTAAAACTCAGACAAATCGAATCACATGTTTTACAGCTATTATTTCACAAGCTCTAAACATTCTTAAAAGATACTAAAATTATAATAATTATATGTTACTACAAAAAAATAAGGCAGGTCGCAAGGCATCCATGAGTACAGGCCGCTTATGTCTGATCGCTAAGTAAGTCTTTGAGCAACCCTATAGCCAGCAATGAACTTCATGTGACGACAATTATGATTACTTCAATCTTTTTGGTACATAAATACGAAATAATTTTACATATGATTAAGTAGCAACCGCACCGGTAAGTGACGTGATTTAAAATATACTATCAAACAACAATAAACCAACAGGTGTAAATAATTATGTTTATTTAAACATAACAATATCAATCCAGGGAGCTCTTATTCATCTGAATTAAATACAAACTTCAGATAAAAATAACATGTCAAATTTAAATTAACATTACAGAATTGTTATTTGTGGCCTTAATCAAACAGATGTTGATTCACGTCTTCCATACCCCGTGGGCTTGAAACTAATTTCCATAGATTACATTGGATACATGTTATTTTAATTCTATGCTTTAATGTAATTGCTTCATAAAACAAAGTAAATTATACCTATACATAAAGATTGATTTAAAGACTTTAATGGCCGAATACTGAAACGCTACTTAATCTGAGGGCAACTTATATTTATGTGGCTGTTATAATTTAAGCGGTATGTTCTTAAAAAATTTCATGTAAAAGAAAACTTAAAACCGATAAATGATGTTTCAGTATACCACTTAAATTATAACAGCCACTTAAATATAAGTCACCCTCAGATTAAGTGATCATCATTATCAGCCCTAATACGTCCCACTGCTGGGCACGGGCCTCCTCTACAACTGAGAGGGTTTAGGCCTTAGTCCACCACGCTGGCCTAGTGCGGCTTGGCGGACTTCACACCTAAGAAATTCCTAAGAACTTTTAGGTGTGCAGGTTTTATCACGATGTTTTCATTCACCGTTAAAGCAAGTGATAATTCATTGTGAAAACACACATAACTTCGAAAAGTCAGAGGTGTGTGCCTGGGGTTTGAACCTGCGACCGCCGAAATTCTCGTCCGCGCGCCTAAACCTCGAGGCCATCACTGGATTAAGTAGCGTTTCAGTATTCGGCCATAAGAGATTTAAAGACACTCTGCTTTGACACAAAAGCCTTTACGGCTGGAATGAAAGAAACTTTAGCTTAATAATGATAGATCATGTGTTAGTGAAGTTATTAAATTTTTGTGTGACTAATAAACATGATATGTTGAGGATATGCCAAAATTGTGAGACTTATAATTTCTCGTACAATTATATTTACGAAATAAGACTTATAACGTAGCGTAAGGTGAATCCTTCGTTTACTATGGTTGAGCAACTTTGTATAGTAACTTTACACGAATTACAAATAAATATACTACATACATGGGGAAGTCTTAGTTCAACAGTGGATGGCGATAGACTATACAGGGTGTAAACAAACCATGATCGAAAACAAAGGCAGGTAATAGTTATCAGATGATGATGGTAAAAAATAAAGTATTGAACTAAAAAAGTCATTAAACTCTGCGAGTATAACATATCATCATCATCATCAGCCCATATACGTCCCACTGCTGGGCAGGGGCCTCCTCTACAACTGAGAGGGTTTAGGTTTTGTCCACCACGCTGGCCTAGTGCGGGTTGGCGCACTACACACCTAAGAAATTCCCACGATATTTTAGGTGTGCAGGTTTCATCACGATGTTTTCCTTCACCGTTAAAGCAAGTGATAATTCTTTGTGAATACACACATAACTTCGAAAAGTCAGAGGTGTGTGCCTGGGGTTTGAACCTGCGACCGTCGAAATTCTCGACCGCGCGCCTAAACCTCGAGGCCATCACTGCTTTGAGTGTAACATATAAAATCTGCAATTTCCACACAAGCGCGTGGCCTTCCGGGATCATTCGGTATAATTCTGTCCACTGGCGAGAGATAATCGTATTCGTTCATCGCCAATCGATATACTATTCGGACTGTACTGCATTTATTATCCGGGCCAGCGAGGTTAATATCCCGTATAAAAAACTATTATTGCTACTACCTTTCGCTTTGTATATAGATTTTTATCAATGCACTAGTCCAGAACTCAAAAAGGTTTTTGTGATAAAAGGTAGCTAAAATTGTCTCAGGCCATTTTATTGCTATGCCAAAATTCATTACAAGTGGTTTAACTGTGAACAGTCTCATTATTAAGTATTTTTTCTTTATCAGAATAACAAAAATATCACTCATAGGTCCATTTTCTGGGAACGAGACTTTTCCACGATTGAAACGTGTGAAGTCTAAGTTCACTGCCCTGGCCTCTAGCGAGTTGGGGGGAATTGATATACCTAAGAAATTCTTTATAGAAAAATTCTGGAGTTTGGAGATTATTGTGCTATTGTTATTTTTTATTGTATTAAAAAAAAAGAATTTTATATTTATAATTTTGGTGGTAGGACACTATATTTTTTAAAAATACCGTAGTTATACAGGGATATTTTTACGAGGGCCGATCAAGTCGTAAAGATCGCATAGGTCGTAACCACAGAACAACAGAAGAACACAAAGCCAACCAACCTAAGTGGGAAAACTGAAATATTCATCATGACTCGACCTTATAATTGATTGGTCTTTTGAATAATTACACTTCGCGCTGATGAAACAAGACGACAAGATCGCTCAGTCACGACGTTCATGTATCTTGATAGGATTGTTTTAGACAGCTGGAAACGTTATTTTAATGAAATCCTTTTGAAACTCCTTGACATGAATTTCGTAGTATCGAATTGAGCCAGAATTGCTAAGTTATTTCAATCTATATCAGCCCCTATGCGTCCCACTGCTAGGGATGGGCCTCCTCCGCTGCAAGGTATAGGGCCTTATTGCACCACGCTAGCCAAGTGCGGGTTGGCGGACTACATATTTAAGAAATTTCTTAGAATTTTTAGGTATACAGGTTTCCTCACCAGGTTTCTTTCACAATTAAAGTACGTGGTAAATAATTAAAAAGTTTAAAAAAAAGAAAAGTTTTTATGTCACAGTATTTATGGCCAGACTAGTTATATTGAAAGTGTAAAATTATTCGATCGTCTAGGTTTAAAAAATATTGACAATTTTTCCTAAAACCATCAGCAACAGAAGCCGATAAAGATAACTGGCGAAGTTTTCAATATCATTATTACTGAAACGGTTAACCCGTCATTCCCAACGCAGTCTCATAATTCGTTTTATGTAAACAGTACAGCTGTGTGACATCCCTAGATTATATTTAAATTCCCATTTCCTGTTACGTAACAGTGCGCAGCCAAGCAGAAGAAAAGTAAAAGAGGTATAATTTTACGTGATACTAGGCTGTTGCCCGCATCTGCTTATGCGGAACCTTAGACGCTAAGAGGATTATTTTTCCTCGTCTTTGCTACATTTTTCATTGGTGCTCCGCTCATGTTTGTTTTAGCGTGAAGATGTATATCTTATAGTCATCTTCAATAAACACCATAGCTTTACAATATTAGTACAGTAATAGGGAGCAAACCTTTGGCGTTTTTCAGTCACACCCGATTTTCGAGCAGAGAAAATACCGATTCTAAAATTAAGCCAGAAATAAAGGATAATAGCGCTAGTAGAATGGAAAAATATATTATATTTGCCGTCAAATAACTTGTTATTTGTGTGCTTTGATCATCCAAAAAGTAATTGATAACGGTATTACAAAGCGTGCGTCGCTTTTGAGGATCGCTAGATACAATGGCCCTTCTATTTCACTTGATTCTTTATACCTCAAACTAAGCCGTTTCTATAAAATAATGTTGTTTATTAAATACAGCAATTATTTTTCTTAAAAGAGATTTTTTTTAAAAGAGTTCTAATATATTTATAGAAAACATTTGATTTGTCAAGTTTCAGTAGGCTTAACTTTAACGCCATCCTATAAATGATATGGCATTTGATTTTCATGTACCCAATATTTGTTGTCAATGTTATTTATTGGTTATAAAAATGTACATTTCATCAAAAACAAAACCCACCTGACTATAATATTTTACCAACAAGCCGTGATTATAATGATTAATTTATGAGTCGGGGCGTATACTATCACATAGATAGCGAATATTTTGAAATTACTTTTATTCTCCTTTCTTCACAGATCTAACACTTTATATTTATTTATTAAGCTTCACATACAGAACTGTATATAGGCGGTCTTGAATTAAATACATACATAACTATATATAAAACATTCAATATATAGATAAACATATACTATACTATAGATACATACTATAAGCATAGCAAATTACTCTGCCAATTTATTGAGAAATAGGTCTCGGGCCCTCATTTTGAAAGAATACCGTGTTGTGGACGTCCTTATTTCGAGCTGGAGGGCATTCCAAAGGAGAGTGTATTGAACATAGAAAGAACAGTGTACAAAATTGGAACTATGGGTAGGACGTCGAAGAAGAAGATTGTGCGACGAACGAAGATTATTGCTGTGGGACCCTAAGAATTGAAAGTATGGAGTTAAATAAGAAGGTGGATTGGGAAAAAAATAAAATAGAAAAATGTGTACTAAGAGCTTGCAAACTACGGCGCTGACGATTAGGCGGTCATTTTAGTTTTTAGTTTTGATCGATAGGATGATGATGATCGAATTTGCAGAGATTGAAAATGAATCGAATGCTGTTATAGAGAAGGCGGTCAAGTTTATTGAGTAGATCTGCTTTCAGGTCGAAGTAGCATACACCACCATAGTCGATCATGGGGGAGATTAAAGTTTGCGCAAGCATTGTTTTGGTTTTAGGCAGAAGGAAATTCTTAAGACGATAAAAAGCACGCAGAGTATTTGCGATTCTCTGATACACGGAGGTGACCTCGCCAGTTCCGGTTGGAGTCAATAAGTATGCCTAAGTTCTTCACAACAGGACACCAGGCGATAACAGACCCGTCGTATGAGACTGTTGGGATAGACCCTACATCTAATTTGTATGGCAGACGCTGGCTACCTACAATTATATCCTGACATTTGGCTGGGCGTGATGCTAACGCCGAAATCGTCAGACCAGCTTTAATGTAGGCTAGATCATTATATTTCACGATAATTAGTAATTTATTATTGTATCAAACTACCATTATCAACTTTTTCCACAACATCGCTTGCATGAAATTCTTTAAATAGTATTTTTTGAGATATTCCAATAAAACCTTTAATGTGCTAAGTCTACATATTTAGCCAATATCTAAGCACGGATCAATATTTAAATTCGACGAGTAATATCAAAGAAACGCGTTAAAAAACAGGCTTATAAAAATGTGTTGATCCCATCTATTATAACCTATCAATTCTGAATACCTATCTCCAATGTTCCCATCGGGCTATTTAGGTATCATAACAAAAGCCACGCTAAACGGAAAGCTTAAACGGGAACAAAAAATTCTCGTTCAAATTCGCTGCAATTTCGTTTAAACTGTTGAATTTTTTTGTCCATTTTTGTTTGATAGAGACTAGGCGCTTCGTTTATGAAAATAAATCATTGTAACAGTCATACGGCGATGTGTCAAAGTTATTACAATGGATTGCAATGCCTTTTATCAACTCGTTTCGTGCGAGCAAATTAAACTTTTCATATAAAGTTATATTTTGTTGAAATTCATTTGACAATTTACAAAGAGCCCTTTTCGTCATTGTTTTCCGAAAACGTTCGCGACATTTAGTTTTACAAACGCTGGATGAGTTTCTGAGAGTAATTAACTATTGTACTAGACTTTGAATGCACTTTGACTCGTCCCTGCTTGATGTTAAAAAGTTCTGCAAACTGTTCTATTGCTACGTAGTTTAGCGCAGTAGCTGTTTATAAAATTCCTCGAAGTTAATCTGGCGAATCTCCATTGTTTAATGTTGCTTTAAAAGGTGAGAAAAGCAGGGGCTATCACGCAGCTTACAAGAAAATGTAGAGCTAAAAGAATATAAGAGAGTTATTTCAAAAATGTAGACGCCAAACACTGCGGAACACTTAAGAAGGTTTTGAGGTGAGAGATTTTTTAAGCAATCTTTTTTATTAATTGCTTGTTTATTTTAATTTCGTTTTCATTATACGATGGGAAAAAAATATTCAATACAGCATGATAATGCTCTTAAAATTATAGAGCAATCGCCACTAATGACTACTTGTCATTTCATCTTCAGCCATATGCAGATCTATTATAAGATAGACCTACTAGAGATACCTACCATAGCCATTTATTATAAATCTCTGATTTTTTTTTGCATCATCTATTTGTGGCTCTTCTTGGAACCCATTCAATTGCTAGCAAACTATTTGTAATATTAAATCTTACTATACGAGTACAAATTAAAGTTGCAGTGTAGATGAAACACGTAAAACCATTGGCTATTTGTAGCGTGGGCTTAATGCCCAGAAACAGCAGATTCAAAACCCAATGGAACCTGCATTGAAGCTGTCTAGATAATTTATTGCCGTAAATGACTAAGTGTCGCTCATCCGGATGGCGGTTTAGTAATAAGTACGGGGTAGGGTAATATAAAATTTAATTTAATTACAGTTTCATTGAGGGTAGGTTTAAAAATTTACAAATTTTACTGTATAACTTTATTTTTAAATAAATATTATATTTGTAATAAAAAGTTACATAGATAGAAGATAATACGTGTCTCTAAAAAAATTTACTCGATTTACCTTGTACAGATAGTGTTCGTTTATACTACTCGTATATATTTTATTTTAGTTTAATATAAATTCATACCTACGCACGAATGCGAAATGCGAAATGTACCTTTGCCTATCCCTTCAAGTATGAGTGTGTGAAATTTGAAAAACCTTGAGTAATGTAACGTAGGATAGACATAGATGTCATTCAATCATAAAAATATTCAGAGGTGCGTTTATCAACATTTCGAATGATTTTGTTTCGTCCCTCTTAATAAAGGTCGGGCGTATTGCAGACTTCATGCAGCTACTGACAATTCCTTAATGGGAAAATCCGATGATACCTTGCACGACGCGGGAATTGAACTCAGGATCTCTAGATTGCACGGCATATGTATTGCAAGACCACAACGCAATCATTCATGATCAATTCAACTGCTGTTTAAAATAAATTCAAAACCGCCAATCAAATCCAATACTGTAAGTGTAACGGATTCCGTAATTAATTGCGTATTAATAAATTTTTATAATTCTAATGATAGCTCAGATCACTCAACGGTTTAATTTTTATGAATTAACAAATTAATTTCGTCCCTGTAATAAAATACAAACCTGAGTATAATTCTTTATTAAAATTCATATTCCAAATGATAGAGGGAGTCAAAGATCCACGATTTATTTGAAACACGAAGCCGGCGCTTGAATCCTTCAAATCGCTACTCGCGCTGCATACGAGTATTTAAATTCAATATATTTATATTAAAACATGATGCAACATCTTCGCGTTTCGTTTGAAAGTGAGATTTCCATGGTTATATGAATTCTCACCTCCCCTCTACGTTACCGTAAACTTTGAAAGACATGTTTTTATCAAATGACTAGAACTGAGACCTAAATGGGACTAAGGTCCTTTCCTATAGATCTTTGGATTCCTTTTTTTTACATCGTGCCTGAGAGAAGCGATCTCCTTTTGTTAGTATCTCATAAAGCAAGGACATTCCCATCTAAACATTATTAAATATTTCCTATAAATTAATCAGCATAATTTCATCGGGATTATCGGAACTTGGGACGATATGCGTTTTCCTGGAAGGAAAATTTATCTACGAGCCAACATAGATGGCTTGTAAGGCAATTAAGCTTAAGTCCATATCATTTTCATTGATCGCTTTAGTGGGTTAACAATGTCCATTGTAATTATCTAGTATGTTCCTACAGCATATAGGTCTGTGATGGCTTAGATGGCTTGGTGTATACCTGCTGAAGATTGCATTTTGTAAGAAAATTGCTATTGAAATTTCTCAAAAGACATGAGCGTTTTTAATGATATTATACTGTAGGGTGCACATCCATTTTGATGAGTTATGCAATAGTCCATGCTAGCTTAAGACTATTCGCATTCCCAATAAATTAATCGAATACATAGAGTCTAATCTTAATTGTGAGGCGGGCTTATACGTCAAGGAAGAAGTTGTAAAGGTGGTAAAAAGTTATGGTACTGTCATGATTTTACATTTGACACATACATACATTCATAAACTCACGCCTGTATTCCCCGAAGGGGTAGGCAGAGATGCATTATGCTGTGAGTAGTTATACATTTCCAGACTCCGTGCTGTTACTGAGAATTTCCTAATGGAAAAACCCAATAACACTTGCCCGACCCGGGAATCGAACCCAGGACCTCTAGATCGCACGGCACATACTTGTACCGCGAGACCACGAGGCAGTCTACATTTGAATACGAATTATATTTCTTACCCCTTACTACGAACATAAGGTTTGTACCTACTAAAGATACGGGACTCTTTAGATTGTTTCAAAATATTTTAATTATTGTAAGCACCGTCCCGTCTATCAGTTATATTCCTATCCTTGTCTGGTTGTCTGGTAGAGATCGCTTTTAGCGATAAGACCGCCAATTTATTGTGCCTAATTTTGTAAATTCTTTTCTTTTGTCTATGATTTTATTATGGTGATTAATAAATAAAGAGTTAATTATTATTATTATTAATTACAAGTTCAAATTTAAAAATACTGCAGGTTTACTAGTTTGTCTGTAATGTATTGGCAAAAAGGTGTAGTAACGTATATTCGAAATACAGTTCCATTATTTTGTCCCGTCAGGAGAGTTCACTTCACTTTAATGAAGTGTCAGGAGGATCGGCCAGAAATAACATCGTCTCGTTCTTCGATTTATTTACGCCAGCCTGGTGAAGTCAAAATTAAGCTAAACTTTTCCGCACTTTATGGAGCAGTATACATGAACTTATTCTGGTTCACACATTTCCATTCAAACTCATTTATCTTTGTATCACTAAATGGGTAATCAGAGGTGTAAGAACGCTAATCTTCCATTATGTCCCACTTTTTAGAGAGTGAGTCCACTACTTATTACTATGCGCCTTTTCAGATTCTAAGGTGCAATTCTTTTCAATAAAAAAAGGAACAACATTTTGCCTACTTAACTAAATTAATCCGGAGATTTCTCGACAACACAAGTTTTTATATATGTAACCAAGAAAGCCGACTGATTAATTGTAGGGTAGTTTTAGACCTAAAATTTCTCACTAAATATGATAATTGATGAATATGTCATATAAAAGTCGTAATAGCCTCAAGGTTTAGGCACGCGATCGAGAATCTTGGCGGTTGCGGGTTCAAATCCCAGGCACATATAATTAGTATATATTAGTATTGCCTCGTGGTCTCGCGGTACAAGTATGTGCCGTGGGATCTAGAGGTCCTGGGTTCGATTCCCGGGTCGGGCAAAGTGTTATTGGGTTTTTCCATTAGGAAACTCTCAGTAACAGCACGGAGTCTGGAAATGTGCCCGAAAAACGGCAATAGGCTCGCCCCCTATTACGTGGGACAGATACATACCTGGCGAAATGTGGGTGCAGAAATGCACCTCTGCCTACCCCTTCGGGGAATACAGGCGTGAGTTTATGTATGTATGTATATAATTAGTAATCCTAACAGCAGAGGTGCTAAGCACAGTCGACGCATACCGTATAATTTCTACATACTCGTAGCTCCAAATACGCACAAAAATTGAACTTAATTGCGGTGGAGAATCTTGTCCACATGTCCGAATCCCAGGTAAGGTTGAAAACTTAAAATTATTTAGAAAGAGTCAACTTGAATTTTCAAGTCCGTCTGCCGTTGTCGTTTATTAAGTTAGTCTGTCTGCTTTCAAATGTATTAAGCATTCAACCGTCAAAGAAGCTTTCAAATTATATTTTAAAATAATATCTAATGAGATTGATGGTCCGCGCCGCACTTCAAAGTTGCAGAATGTTACTAAACTTTGAAAATTATTTTTTATTTATGATGAAATGTGTTTTAAGAACTAGTTCATTGACTGTGTTGTTCTATGCCGGGATTTTTTTTTATAATTTTCAGTAATAAATTATTTGAATAAATAAATAATAATTAATAATAAGTATTTATTTCATAATTCTCAGCGGAAAAGAATCGTCAAAATATATTTATTTCCTGTTAAAAGTTTGTAGTTATTGCCGCAATTAAAATTGCTATAAAATATAATAAACCTAATGATACAAGTGCTATATTTACGAATGGATTAATTTTAATGAAATGGTTACCTATTTGTGTTTTATTAAAGGATTTTGGACTTGTGGTTATTTAAGGTTCAGAATATCTTTACCGACGAGCAAAATTATTTGATAAAATATTTCAAGAAATATTTTAGCATGGTAATAATCCCCAAAATAATTGTTGACGGCATGAAAATTGGCAGATAAATATTTCGTTTTTAATCACCATTACAAAAAGAATATGATTTAGTTTTTATATTTTATGTCACGATTATTTATTTAAATGTAAACAACATTTAATATAAAAATATTGAAGATCCAAAAACAAAAGCTGTATTAATTTAAATTCATTAAAAAAATACTCCAATCTGAATGATTACTTTAATATGATTATAACTAGACATGAGTATTTTCGAACAAATTGTAACATGTTGCGTGTAATTAGGTTTACTCGCGTAATTTTTCTTCATGTTTTAAATAGCTTTTCTGTTTTTTGTATGAAACTGGCGTCCGACGGCTTACTTTTATTTACTACAAATGTTCGAAATTTCAAAAAATAATTCATAACAATAAACTATTAAAATCAATAGGAACACATATCGATTTTAAAGTAAATTGATCTAAAACATTTTTTTTATATCCTACTTAACCATATCATTGCACCATTACACTACATCATCACACACAACAATATCATTCTGCTGCACACCAATAATTCCCCTATAGTATAAAGTTCTATATAAATGAAGTAAAATATAATGGGAGGTATTCCCATTAAAGTCCATTTCATCCCTATTCATCAACCTGAATGTCAATCCCCCCCTTCCCCTTCATATCTGCGTCCGTCCCAACATATCCCTGTTCATTGTCCATTCAAAATAAAAGCTATTCCAACTTTTAATTAGGACAAAACTGCTGGCGATTTGCAAATATCATTAACTTCTCAGTAGTTTGATTTCGTCGCGGGAAACCAACGTGACAAGAAATGTTTAAATGTATAATACAAGACATTCCAAGTCAATTTTATGTTCAGTATTTTTCTTGCCTGAAGAAGAAGAAAATAAGTGGGCGATCGCCGCTACCCATAAACAATAAGACCGCGGAGAACCTTGGAACATGCAATACCCACTCGTATAAGACTATAAGTTCAATATTATATTAAAATAGATTGGGGGGGGGGGGGGGGGGGCATTCCCACTATCACCAACAATACGTTGCTGTTTCATTCCGGCTTAAGTCGAAGCCTTATTAATATTCTGGCGAAGTAATATAAAGAGGATACGTTGGTATAATTTTTTAATCATATAAAAGAAAACCTGGGTTCCTGTATTATCCCTATGTACGCACGCCGAATTAAAATGTGATGTTCGCGAAAGTTTCTCTTTCTTTCTCTTTCTGTGTATGTATGTATGTGTTATTTGGGACAAAAGGAAAATCTAACTATGATAATTATGTAACAGGAAGGGCATAGAGAGACATGTTATACACTTCTTGAAAGGTATTCAACGATAATAATTGAGTAATTTTAAATAAGTCGCGAGGACATGCCGCTTTCAAAGTTTTTGAAATATATGAAAGCGAAAGTAATAGGTATTGTTTTGCTTTCATGCCTGTATCGACGTAACTGAACTTATATTGGCCTGTACCAATATACTGTATCTATAGACAAATGGGCGTCAACGAAGCCGCGGGAAATTATCCTCTCAAAATCATGGGACATCAGCATTATCAAACGTGACGTTCGCAATGAGACAGCAAACCTATATTTTTTTCAATATTCATCATCATCATCAGCCCACATACGTCCCACAGCTGGGCACGGGCCTCCTCTTCAACTGAGAGGGCTAAGACCTTAGTCTACACACCTAAGAATTTCCTAAGAACTTTTACGTGTGCAGGTTTCATCACGATGTTTTCCTTCACCGTTAAAGTACGTGATAATTCTTTATGAATACACACGTAACTTCGAAAAGTCAGAAAAAAAGAGGTGTGTGTCTGGGGTTTGAACTTGCGACCGTCGAGATTCGATATTAATAGTGGAATGCGTCATCAGTCATCGGTCACTAGTCAAAACTATGCCGACACGATTCCAAAACGTGACACGTGATAGTTTTAAATCTGAATGCTCAGAAGCAAAGATACTTATCAAGGTCTATTAAAAACGAGTTAGAATCTCAATAAATTAATATTAACGTTTAAAGGCTTTATAATTAAAATAATGGCTATAACTTTTCTCATGGTTAGGTAGTGCTTCTTAATAAAAATCGGGCAGTTTAGGCTTTTTGCAAAACTATCAAGATATATTGCTCGTAATGTGCCTACTGACCGCCCCTAACGTGACGTAATGATTAGCTAAAACCCATTAGGGTTCATAGAGCAAGTCAATTATTGAGTGAAAATATTTTATTATTTGCGTAATTGTGATATTTCACTCAATTTACTCGTAGTTACTCAAATGGGTCAAAACCCATACTTAAATAATTTATTTATAAAACGATAATTGTAAACTAGTAAAAATACTAAACAATTATGAGGAACGGAACTAGCACCTATAGCCTACACAGTACCAATATACAAAAAATGCGTCGCATATTAACTGTGTATTGTGAAGAATGCAAATTCTTGAGTAAACTAAATAACTTAATTTTTTACAGAATTTTAATATATAATCATACTTTGAGCATAATTTTTCGCCTAATATTGTTTGAAAAGTGGACAATATGCTTAATTAATGCTCAATATAATTACCAACAAACAAAATAGTCCCGATCTACCCCATATTGTATATTATCAATTATTTTGTCACTGGAAGGTGAAACATAATTTTTCATTGCCTACAATCAACAAGTTCCGTAAGCAGTAGAGTCATAAATAGGATTTTTTTTAAAATAGATACCTGCTGCCTTCGTCCGAGAAGCATGAATAGGCAAACAGACGAACAAAACACGCCGCATATTTTTAACTAAGTAATTAAGCCCTTTTACTCTAGAAGCTACGTTAGATTAAAGTATACAAATATTTTGAAAGATTTTTATTTTAAACCATTCTGGGGTCTTAAAACAAATCCCAACGGAATACGCAATATATTGATATGTATAATATATATTCCGAATGATTTTTTTATGACAAAATTTCTTTATAATATGTTTTTAAAATGTTAATGCGTATTTTTTATTACGTCACTGTACTTTATAATTTGAAAAACGTAGTTATTCTGCATTTAAACACAAAAAAAATATATAGAAAAAGTCCGAAATTACTTAACGAAATGCGTTCAATGCCCACTTTAAAAAGAATGTCATTTTACACACGACAGGAAGTAAGCCAAGCGATAGTAGCTGGCATGAAAATATATTTATTCTATGATTAATAATCCGACGAGTAGAATTAATTTTTTTGTTACCGAGTTCTAGAAACCATAAAGTTACCGAAAAGTTTTAGAAAATCACTTCATATTTTAATAACCACGAAAATACCATCTATTTGCAATGTACAAAACTAAACAAAGGCGTAACTCGATACCCAAGTAAAATTTCTCGACAACGGTAACACGATTTTCTAAGAAATAAAAAGGCCTCGCAAAAGCCGGTTATTTTTTTTAAACTACTACAAAACTTTATCCGGGAAATATTTCGGAAAATATTGTAAATGAAATTACACTGCATTATTGAATACATAACGTGACTGCTGAAAAAAATTAAGTTTTAATACAAACTGTGAGTCGTTTGTTTTTCTTATATCACTTAAGGAAGTAAATCTAACAAATCAAGTTAATGGGTTGTAAAAAATCAAAAAGCACCCCAAAGTTTTTGTGAGACCCACAGGTTGCACTAAAACGTGCGTTAAATATACTTACGTCGACCTTGATCACTAGATTACTGGTTCAGTGCGGTAGAGTTGCGCGCGGCGAGAGAAACACGTCGCGAGAGTATCGCGGGCAGGGCGCGCGTCCGTCCCCGGCAACGCTTACTTCCACACTGCTTATCGACCTTTTGGTTCGCTCGCTCTAAACCACCCGCCCAATACCCCGCCGCGCCCGCACACCCCGCGCCGTTGCCAAAATGTAAGGAGGCCTTAACTATTTAATTCATCTCTCATTATTTTCACTGTCTATGCGATCGATGTCCACATGATCTCAATTCACATACGATATAATGATATTTGATTGAGATTTTTTTCTTTGAGACGGATTATTCACAAAACTGGGTGACAATAAGGACATAAGTATACCTTTGTTTAGCAGTGACCGACAATCGTATGGCTTAGTTTGCATTATTGAGCCTTGTTAGCGTGGTTTGCGCGATTTCAAAGTCCAGGATTTCTTTAAGTTTCAAAAATATTAAGGAAAATAATTACACTGTACATTTTGTTAGTATTTTATTGATGTGTACCGCAAACACGGGATCCTGTCACATTTCAAAGCTAAAAAATTACGATGTTCTCAATCGTCCCACTTTGTTCTGAGAGGACAAAACGTTTTCGTATAAAAAATGAATGTCAAGGGAATAATTAAGTATATAAAAATCTGAAAGGATATCATTATTTTTTTTCGGTATTAATAATTTCATTCTCTTTCATTTACCGTCATGGCGTAATGTAAAGGGAAGGTCTGAAGGCTTTTATACAATAATATATTATGTGACGGTAAAGAATACAAAGAAATGGTTTACAAAAATTATTTCCGTATAAATGGGATAAATTCGTCATTTTTAAATTAAAAATATAAGAAACTGAAATTAAAATCTAAAAGAATGCTGCTGAACATAGTCTTTTTTACGAAAATACTCATTTTAAAGAGACTGTAATGGAAATTTAGCCCTTAGGCCAATGGAAAAATAAACTATAGGTAGTCTTATAAAATAGTTTGTTTATAAAGTACAACCCTTATGTATAACATTTTTACACTAGTGCTAATATATTTCGGTCAAATTAGACCGAAATATGTTTGAAAAAAAATTTGATATAAAGATAAAAATAATTATTTATATGGCATTTTGAATGAACGAAATACGTAACTTGGCAACGGCGCATTACACACGCCTGAATCCCAAACCGCCACCACTTTTGCTTCTTCAACATCCATTCATACATCTATGCTATACTCATACATCTATGGGAACTCCTAACTTGGGCTTTGTGGAAAATGATACTTATCTTTATACCTTTTCCGCGGGCGTATTTTGTATTGTGTTGTCTATATTTATAATCACTTGTGAATAAACTGTAATTTATTGATATGGCTACTTGGTTATTTAAAAGTTTTTGCGTCTAGGAAATAGGATTAGGATTATGATATTCTAAATAACCTGGAAATTAGCCTCAATAGCCTCGCCCCTAAGTCAGGTAGAATCTTATTTACAAACCATGAATCATTGTGGACTAATAACGGGCCTGCGATTTGTGGAAACAGAAATGCACTTCTGCCTATCCTTTCGGGAATACAGGCGTGATTGTTTAAGTGTGGTTTTGGGCGATAAAAAATATCGCAATATTACAATACACTTTGGAAATTGAGACGTACGATATTTCAGCATTATGAACAACTAGACCCGGAACCAATATAATACAGATCACACAAAAATTTGTTTCGTTGCGGGGATCCAAATATCCACAAAATAAGAACTCTCTTTTCGTAAAACGGTCATCGAATAATGACATTTTTGTAACATTTTAATTTCCTGTTGATTCTTTTCTTAACATGTCGGTCGGTGTACAATTTGAGGAGTCTCCATGACTTTATATTGAAACTCGTGTATATTAATTAATATGCTCTAAATTTAAAATAGACATTGATTATGCCGGTGTCAGCTCTCACAGAAGAACAAATCAAATAAACTTGAGTATCTTCAAAGTTTCTACATCAGATTCATATTTGACTGGCGCCAATATGATCACGTTTCTGAATTTCGTACTCAGCTCAAGCGGTTATCAATATGAATTCGCCGAAATACTCATGTTCTTTCCATATTATATAATATTATTTTTAACCCTCTTACTCCTTTCTATATGTTTATGTGTATATATAATTATAGTTTTTTACTCTGTTTATATTTCACGATATCTGTTTCTTATTATTATTATTTTTTTTAACCTTATATACTTACATCCTTTCATTTTTCTTCCTACCATGCCTTCTTGGTTGTCTGTAAGAGAATCTATAAGACCGCCTTTTGTACTAATTTAGTCTACTGTACTCTATAGTTTGTATCTTATGTGTACAATAAAGTTTAAAAAATAAATAAACAAATAATAAATAGAATAGGCATTACACATTAATTTATTCATAATATTTACGAAAAAAATATTCTAAATTAAATCCTGAGACTGAATATGAAAAACAAAAGTATTTTTTTGATGATAGCACACTTTTTTCAACTCCGGAAAAGATATAAAACCAGCCAGAATAACTCATGCAAATGTCTATTGAAAACGGCTTGTGTACATTCGGTATTAAAAAGACTGGTGTCCTCAGGTTAAAGTAAATCTTTACCTTTCCAGCAGTTCTTTTTTATTGGAATGCAGTGGATTTACCTCAGCTGCTAATGAGGTCGCTTTGCCGTGCCCTTAAAAATGTAAATTGTAATTTTCGTGAAAGGTTTTCGCTTTTATTTCACGAACATTCCATATACAGTTTAAATAATGTTTAGGTCTCACATATCCGTGCTCTGTTTAGTAATTGAGAATTTTGTTAAATAAAAAAAACTTTGCCTAACCTGAGTATCGAATCTGGCAGTCTCCAATTGTATGCTTCATCTTTGTAACGAACAAGGCAACATCCTACTTGACAGTTTCTATTTACTTCTAAGTTATATTTTTTCTTAACAGCCTCGTGGTCTCGCAGTACAATGGTGTGAGCGACCTAGAGGTATAGATTTCGATACCCTTCTCGGGCAAAGTGTTATTGGGTTTTTCCATTAAGAAACTATCAGTAGCAGTACGGAGTTTGAAATTGTGCCTGAAAAACAGAAAATTCCCTTGTGTGATGAAACGTCTTAGGGCCGACTCCCGGGTCTGACAGTGTTAATGTTTTTTTTTAATAAAAACCTTAATTATTCAGTTTGTAAATGTGTGTGAAAAGGTAAAACTCTAGCCAGATATTACATGTATGTTGAAATATAAATAATAAAACGTACCTGTGTGACTTAAAATTTACTGTATATTCAAATTTTCCGGTGAGTGATATTGTTGGTGGATGTCTAAAACTAACGATACTCGGTGTGCCATTGAAATACTTTTTGCTAAAAAAACTGTGCACCCTGAGTCCCGAACTCCCATCCATCAAACTCTACTAGCTTAAGTAAAATTCTTTGGCTGCAACATAACACCATATAAATAATTTAATAGGAAACCGTATTGTTTATTTTTGTTATGTATTACACAATCCGAATATCAGAGGCAACGCGAGACTTTCCGGTCTCACAAATACCCACACTCGAAACAAATATGTGCGGGTCACCAAACATTTATCTTGCTACGGGAATTGAACCCACGGCCTCTCGTTTCATAAGCTGGTGTCCACTCCCACGTTTAACCGGCTGCGCTTTTTAAGTCCTGCGTCACAGGGCGCGAGCCTATTGCCGATTGCAGACACATTTTTAGTATCCGTTCAGAACTCGAATTTTACTTAAAAAACCTAAAAATACTGCTTGACTCGGAATACGAACTCAGAATCACTTAAACTCAAATGATTTAGGCGTGAAAGCATAACAGACATATAGTTACATAATATACATAGTTACAGTCGTTTACACGTCGTTTCATCATTCTAGCTTCAAAAATGACGAATTTTCACACAAACTTTCACCCCTATTTTTATTGTACCCCCTTAAAGGTACATTTTTTACAAACTTTTAATGTCATATTTATTTATATCTAATCAACAGCCTAAAAAATAAGTTTCAAGCTTCTAGCTTTAAAAATGACAATACTTCCATACAACCTTTCATCCCCCCTTTCAACCCTTTAAAATCCTTTTTCCGGGATTAAAAGTAGCCTATGTTCTTTCTCAGAGTCTAAACTATCTGTGTACCAAATTTCATTTAAATCGGTTCAGTAGTTTTAGCAGGAAAGCGAGGCATACAGACAGACAGACAGACAGAGTTACTTTCGCATTTATAATATTAGTAAGGATATCGATAAGCCAACACCAATTTGAATGTGGTGGGTGTGCGGTCACCGGTAACCCGCTTGACCCGATCAGAACAATCCAACGCCGGTCACAAGCTCGCCGACGTGGCGTAGACAGAATTGAATATTATTTTCCATCGCATTTAACGCCCGAAAACGAGTGCAGCATAATACGGAACCAGACTCCCTATTACCATTTCGTGACGTTAACCAATACGGTATAAAATAGCATTAATTTTGCCCACAAATTATGAATTCACTGTTACAGTGCACGTCAGATACGATCGCATGTCATGGACCTGCTACGCCGTAGAGGTGCTACGAAATAGGGCCTGCGTCAATTATGCTTAAACATGCCTCATTCTCCCCACCTGAATGTTACAACAGATTATCATTCCTGCAATTAAAAAAATAATTGAAAAAATAATTCGTGGAAGAGCATTGTGCTGGTAATTTTTCATTTATTTCTATTAAAATGTGTAAGGAATATGAGGAAAAGACCTTTCGGAATTCACTTTGCGTTAGGATATGAAATTTAATCGACAACTTCCATCCTTATTCACTTTAACATTTTTTTGTGAATCGCTAGCTGCCCAGCGCGACTACATCCAGATGAGAATTTAGATATTTTCTTATTTCCTGCGTTATTACATCACATAAACTGTGTGCAGTTGTTTATTTATAGATGGAAGTATTCATGTACGTACTCGTATTTAATACTAGATAAGCTTGTGTAAATATTTCTCTCTCATCATCATCATCATCAGCCCATGGTTCGCTGCCACCCAGCGCACTATCCAATTATGGACTCCTCAAAATTGGGAGGGCTTGAGATGCCCTCCACTTACGCTATTTTGGACGCTCACCTTTTGTGAACGTCCGTGTCCCACTGCTGCGCACTCTCTACCATTGGAAGAGAACACGGTAGTCGTAATTAAGAAAGAGTGAGAACATGCCACAATTTATAATTACAAACACAGATTATATACATTAAAGCATTCACAGATATAAATAGACACACAATCAAATGCAGGCCTTAATAAAGTCAATGTTACTTTCAACTTGTATTTCTTAAGCCCTGACATTGTGTATGCAAAATTTCAAGGACATCGTTGGATTCATTAGTATGTGAAGGCGAGACAAGCTTCAAACATCTAATAAATATATAAATAAACTAGCTTTTGTTCGCGACTTCGTCCGCGTAGACTACAGGGTTGACCTACGTCATAGTAGCTTTATGCATGCAAAGTCTCAGCCCGATCGGTTTAAAATTGACAAAGTTTCATACAAACTTTCATCCCCTATTTTATCCCCTTGGGGGTAGAATTAATCAAAATCCTTTCTTAGCGGATGCCTACGTCATAACATCTACCTGCATGCCAAATTTCAGCCCGATCCGTCCAGTGGTTTGGGCTGTGCTTTGATAGATCACTATGTCAGTCAGTCAGTCACCTTTGAGATAACTCAACGTGTATGTGTATATAAATATATATAGATAAATCCAACAGTCACATACACAGTTCTGATCCCACATTAATATACGAGTCTTGTGTCGTACGAGAGACTTTTCGGTGTCACCACACTATTTTTGCTCAAAGCATTTTATCCAAGGATTGCGAAAGAGGAGAAAAAAATGATATGTGCGTTTTTCCTATGTTCCTGAATTTACGAGATAAAATGCCGGACAGAATCTCGATGAATATTAAAAAATCCCGAAGTGTGTTTGTTTATTTGTTTTTCTCTCTCGCAGCAATAGAACAAAAGGCCGGGAGTGATGTTGGCTATTTTTTTATCCTGGCAATATTCAAAACAACAAGAGCGAATTGATAAAAGCCAATACATGGATGCCAGCCATGATATGGAAGCCGGATCAGAGAAATTCCTTAGGTGTGAATTCATATTTATAAAATGCATTTTTTATATTGGCGTTAGTAAAACAACATCAAATCTCAACACTTGATGGTAAGTTTTATGCGGTCTAAATAGAACGGCGACTGGAAAGAAAAGACCATAATGATCCCCCACCAGTAGACACACTTACGTCAGATCTATATAAAGAACGTTCAGATTATTATACAGCAACATCCAGCTAGCGATTTTCAACACAGTATCTCCAATTAAATAGCAAGACAGTGATCGTGCAAGAGAAAAATTAGAAGTCCTTCTTCTTATGTCTATGACATGTAGGCACTCTAGTGTTTTCATTCATTTATTTCGACAACAGCTCTAGAAGAGAGTAGAAAGGAAAGTCATGTATCGATCACCGACCTTAAATCTGTGTTCGCAAGGGCGTCACGCTCACGCACGTATCAGCTGGGTTTTTACAACTTATTTCGATAATGACTGATCATGTTGTGTATTCTTTGTTTTACCCCGCACGTAATTTTTTAGTTGACCCGAGGCTCAATATAGCTTTACCTACACCACGACGCCTATACCCGCATAAGGCCGTCGCCAATATACTCGTAGTAGAAAGCGCCTCTTTATCTCACGCTAGCAGCGAAAAAAATAATGTCTAAGGCAAGTGATATTGAGCCTCCAGCAACCTCAATCTAAACATAAGCCAATGACCTACATTTTGAACACAATGACACATAAAAATCAATCCCTTGTAACATACAACTGACGTTTTACTTCTAAACAAACACCATCAGGAATATTTACTTAATATTCATTTAAATAAATAAAAAATGGTTGGATATTTGTGTTTTATCAACCTCCAAATTACTCGGAGAGCATCCTATAAAGAAGAGATGACTGTTTCGATCACTAAACTGCACAATTTTGTGAGATCCGAAAATGATAGTTTCTAGTACACAATACATAAGATTTGTATCCTATTATAATTTACATATTATGTTAGGATAAATTATGTGTGTATCAGTTGGATGTCTAATTTATATTGAAAAGAGTCCTGTCCTTAGTTCCTATGGCATGTAAATTCATTATTCTTAATTTATACGTTCAAGAAAGCCAATATTATGTAACCTTACTATAATCATAATAATATAGAATTTATCTATTCTTTTTTAATGTATTTAGGTAAAGTCCATGCGCGTTTGCTTACGGAGGAAGATAGTAAGTGTCTGCATTCCCTGTATTTCAGCCACAAAGGAAGTTGCCCCATCTATTGGAAACCGCATCGTAACAATATTTGTGGTTCTTGAGGTATCGCTGATGAAACTCAAATACACATACAGATTGGAGTGCGGATGTCGTTCTGAGATTGGCTTTGATCTATTTCACTACAGTACACATACTGTAGGTATGTTGATTTTGTTTTAAACCTAAAAATATCAATTAATTTACTTGCATTAAAAAGCTACAAATTAAAAATCTTGTTAAATGTAACAACTTTTATAACATGGATTTAATAGTATAAAGCTTACATACATACGTTTATCCAATACGCTTTAGTTGTTCAATGAAAACCGAAAATAGCAACAAGGAGATCAGAGATAAGAATATTATATTTCTACTAGCTGACCCGGCAAACGTTGTTTTGCCATATACATTATTTCTAGGAAATATTTTTTTAGTTAGCCACCCATAAAGTAAATTTGTAAAAAAAATATGAGATTCGTTTGGCATTGGCAGCAAAAAGCCCACTTTGTGATAAACTTGGCCTTTTATTTTGATTTTTAGTTACTTACAGCTACTTTAGTTTTTGAGCTTCACCGGTATTGGTGTCACTTTTGAAGCGTTGAGAAAAATGTTGAAAATTAAAATGGCCAGTAAAAAATAGGGGTTGATCGTAGAGGGTTGGAAATTTAGAGTTGAATTTATTTTTGTATGCTGTATCATAAAAAAATAAAAACAAAAAAAATGGCAAAGAAATAAAAAATAAAATTTAGGGGTGGACCACCCTTAACATTTAGGGGGATGAAAAATAGATGTTGTCCGATTCTCAACCCTAGCCGATACGCACGCTAAGATTCACTAAAATCGGTCGAGCCATTTCGGAGGAGTTAAACTTCTAACACCGTGACACGAGAATTTTATAATTATAAGATTAATGCCTTCACATTATTTTCAAGTAGCAGATGTCTCTTGGATAGCAAACTAGACCGCAATAGCGAATAAAATGACACTGAAATCCAAATTCAAATGCTAATAGTTCCTGTATTCGGGCGCTCAGCGTTCAACTTGCATTGTACAAGCTGCTGCTCCAGTGAAGACGTGTTCCACAGATATTCAGATTTTAGTGTTGGCCTCCTACCCTATGTTGACTTCGGAATTGTGGTTCAATCAGAAATGTTTTCATTAGTGAACTGTAACGGCAGGGTCTTCCCCTGCCGAGATACTATAAGTTGCTTTACTAGGTGTTTGTAAAACCGTTTTAGTTTAAAAAGGCTACACGGTATAGAGAATTTCCATTTTGGACGAACAAAAATCTGCTATAGATCTTTGTCTTTAGACACTTGTACGGAAACGAAAAATAATTACAAATAAATGCAGTATTCTATTTTGTAGAGTCGACTTTCTCGAAAAGAGACTCACAGTTCAAAGTCAAATATGTAAGCTGTTTGTTAAATCTGATTATAATTAAAATACGAACAAACCAGAGATAAAAAAAAGACAAAAATATTAAAATGTAAAACTTGACGGTCTATTTGAACAACAACCTTTAGACTCTATCAAAGTAGTACTCAAAATTATAAGTTTTATGAAACTTTGTGGAATATCATGTAAATTTGTTTTATGATTACGTATTTTCATTTGCTTGGTTATTCTAAGAAAATTATTGCACATTTGTGTTGCCCAACAAAAAAGTGATAACATGTAAACATAAATAAAGTATTCTATATTTTTCTGATTTCATGCTAGAACGGCAATGTAATAAGTAACGCGAGTCTATGACTAGCCAGGTGTGAACTAGTGAACATAGTTATAATACTCTTTTTTGTTCTTAATTCTTAATCGTTAAATAAACCGTAGATTGAGCATACAAATAGCTGTATTCTTATATTTCATATTTTTAATTCAGTTACTGGATGGGTTAATGTTAGTTTTAGGTATACTTATGTATATAAAATTTTGCATTGCATTTTCTAATAATTTCGCAAATGCGCTTACAGGTATTCTCTAGTGAATAAAAGTAAATGAGAAGAGGGTGTTTACTTTTACCTTAGAAAAAAATGCACTACTATTATTAAGCACTGACAGGGTAGCACACCTGAAAACAAGTGCAGTGCGGACCAAACACATTGGCGACTTGCAAGAAACGACCATAACTAACCGTCACCAGTCGACCCAACCTTGCCGACCTAATGCATACCGGACATGATGGCTGGCTGATCCTGTAACTCGTGTGTTTTACCTTTCATGACAGTTACTCTTAGTCTAGACATTTTTATTCTACAATTATGAGGTTGAGCTAAACGCGTATTGCGTCACGTCCACACACACCACCCGGTTGTGTCCGTTTATTCGTACCACACTCCAAGCTGGCTGCTGCGTAGCTTTACCACTTACTGAATCTCAAACAGACGATGTAATTTTCAACAACTATTTATTTATTTAAATAAATAAATAGTAAATATAATCTCTTTTCATTTATAATCTAAACAAATGGTATATAAAGCTGAAGAGTTTATTTCTTTGCTTGATTGATTTAACACGCCAAGACCACGAACTATTTGGAATTGAAAAAAAATATGTATTTATTAGTCCCTTTATCGAGGAAGGCTATAAGCTACAATTAAACCAACATGACAATGTAACACAATATATTAAGTGTATTGTTTGCGAACTGGACACTTTTTCAACACGATAAGTATAAAAAGTAAAATGATATTATTGTTACTTAAGGATAATAAACTCAACGAGGTTTATTTTGTTCTACACACACATAATAATTAATTATAATTATCCTTTAGAGTAATTTATGATAATATTACTTGTATTTAAAAGAAAATGAACTATGGAGTAAAATACCTATTCTTTTGGTTGAACATAGGCGATTCTGAATAAACCATAACGGCCATACTAGGAAAGACTAGGAAGGTAGAAACCAAGAAATTTCATTCGATATGAAAATGAAACGAAAAATATATACTATGAAACCGTATGGATTATGTTGCCGCGCCGAAATATATAATGGATATATGGAACATTGAAATAACTTCTTGTTATTTATTTTTTATTTTTGAGCCTATTTTCTTTTCTTAAATATAAAAAAGTAAGTACATTTTTTTAGCTTTAGCTTAGCTGTATACATGGTATAATCTAACGGCATAATGTCGGGATCAAGTGGACTATTCTAACTCAAAAAGAGTTTCTCCATTGGACCAGTAGATCATGAGTTTAACGCGTTCAACCTAACGAACAAAATCTTCAGCTCTATATTATTAGTATAAATTACAGTTGCACTAAAATGTATGCTCGGTTTCAGGCTAACATTAGTTTGCAAACTCAAACAACTCGACGAAACGTTAATTGAAATGTCAATACTGCATGTATTGCTTGGTTGAAAGTTGCACGACTAACAGAAATAAATTCACTCGACAGCAGCTAACGATGTTCCAACTTCACGATACAGTAATTATAATATTGTTCATTCATACGTTTACATTATGGTTTCATCACAGAAGATACTAAAGATCGAGCAAAGTGATGGAGACATTGAGTTGGAAGGCAGACCTTGACTCCAATCTGGATAGTGCCAGGTACAAGGAAAGAAGTACAGTTACACAAATCCATAGCATTTGTAAAACACAAAACATCAATTTTTATATTACAGCAAAAATATTATTAGTAATATTTTTGAGTAGGTTTTTGAGGCATTCTGGAATTTATTCTGCATTTTTTAGATTATCATAATTACGTGAGCAGTTGTCACAGCCTCGATGATAAAAAAAAAATGTTTAGTGACGATATGAATTTGCCTAGCGGTCGTAAAAATTCACAAAGCTACAAATAATAGATTAAAAATAAGATTATCCTAAGGATATAGGAGAAAAAGAAAAAAAAACTGAGTTGAACGTACAGCTGTAAACCGTAAGCCGAAATAGCTCAGTGGGAAATTGAAAGACTAAAAAATATAGAGGCCATGGTTCGAGTCCAGTTGGTTTTGATATTATTTTTTGTATCTTTATTTAATAATTCGCATTAAGTAATGCACAATAAATATTTTTAGATTAACAATTACGACATATTTTCACAAGCTTTTATTTATCAACGTTTGACTTTTTATTTAGATCGAACATTACAAATAAATCTTGTGCAATTTTTTATTTTTCGTATTTTAATATAAAGAATGTTTTAAATTATTTTTTAACTTAAAACGTAAATTTGACAAGCTTTTATTCAACAACGTTTGCATATTACAACCAAAAACTTGAGCTCTGAATTGTATGCGGTGTAAACCACCACCAGAGGAGTCAATATAACATGATTAAGGAAATAAATATTCTTATCGTCACTAGTCAGTTCATATACGAAAACCTTGTATATGTTCAAAAAAATCTTGATAGATTTAATAAACGTTATAATTTACACAATAAAAATACTAGGAACAAATGTAATCTCGTTCAACACGTAACTCGTCTCCGGAAAATTAATAACTCTTTTATGGGGCAATGTGTACGCTTCTATAACAAACTCCCAAAGGGTATTAGGGAGCTTCCCTTGATAAAGTTTAAAGAATCAATTAAAGATAAACTATATAAAAAAGATTACTATAAAATTTCAGATTATATTGGAGACAATAAGCCCTGGGAGTAAGTAAATTGATCAGAAGTTTCGTTGCTACAATTTATATCGTTATGACATACATAAGATTAAATTTATATAATGACATTTTAAAAATGTAATTAAAATAATTATATTTATTATTTAAAAAAATGACAGTTCGTGTTTCTGAGGGAGTTTCTTGCCGTTTCTTCCGGGATGCTTTGATTGGCGCCTACTTGGGGAGGCCTTCGTTCAGCAGTGGACGGTGATAGGCTGAAATATTCATATATAACCTCAAACTGCTCCATCATGATTACGCTCGTATGGTTTCACATAATTAAAAAGAGTAGACTAGAAATAAGACTTGTCTAAGGATGAAGGAGATTTTTTTTTCATCTGATGGATAATTTTGTCATACATTTCAAGCCGAAATAGCTCAGTGGTAGAGCGGTAGGCTCAACGTTCCTACTGACCCTGGTTCGAGTCCAGGTTTCGGCAATTATGCTCCATGTCTCCTTTTGCTTTTCTTTTTTGTGTATTTAATTTCGTGTATATATATAATTTTTCGCGTAAGTAAATTGTGTCTGTTGAGAAAGTTTTATATTATTTAGATATTTTATGATTTTTTTTTTGCTTTTGTTTAATAAAAAAAAAATCTTTTAACAATATTATCAAATTACACATCGGATCCATTGCCTCCGGATATTCTCGTTGCAAAATCGATATACATTTTTTGTAACCAGTATTGGTGATAATACTTGAGTTCGCGTTATATGCGGGTTTTTACTGTATGGGAGTAAATTTCTAATGGATATGCGTTGTACGAATGTTATTTGCTACGCCACAAAGACATTTACGGTAGTACGAGTATACGACGGTTACACAAAACAAAATTGACCAACATGTCAAACCCGCCGTTGTGTCAATGTTGATTGTTGACATGTGAATTGCTATCTAATAATAAAATAAAAAAAATTATATTACCATACATTTGTCTCAAATGACATGATATTTTTTTTAACGAGAGGAAAGCTCCCCTTTCGGTACCTCGGGGTATGTCGGGGTCTTTGGCCTTCCAACTCGGCACGCGGAACAATTGTCCGTTTACCTGAATTGGTCCCTAAAAATGACATGATACTAACCAAATGTCAACTTTGCACCAAGAAAAATGTTAAATTATAATGTAATTAATTTTTACCTACTCTCTACGGAGATATTTAAAAAGTGAAAAAGATGAAGAATCTTTCTTTTCTTTCTTTCTTTCTGTAATTGTATTTCTATCTATAAATATCTGCCCACGAAGTCTTCTTTTTGGGCGTGGGCTTCCTCGACAACCGAAGGAATGGGCGGCCTATCGCAGTAGTGGCCCGGTGCATTAGCATATGCACTAACAACTGTGTATTATATTCAGTTAATTGTATGGAGTCGCGATGAGAAATTTGTCGATCGTAGCGTCATTTATACATACAAAAAAAATCGTGAAATTATTTATTTGTGGTGATCTCAGAGACGGCTAGAAACAATGGACATTCACTAATAAGACGGATGAATACATACATATGTAGGATACTTTATTAAAACCTTTACAGGGTATAAAAAGACCTAGCAAAAACTTAGACAGGTGTTATCTTGCTGTTTATTAAAAATTACTCAATAATGTTAAAATGTTCTTCACTAACTACCTATTTAGGTGACCACGGTCCGAAAAATAATATTAGTAATTAACATGTTTGTACAATGAGTCTTGTTGTACATTAATGAAGCTGTGCGAAGTTTATAAAGGCTAGCAGACCAACCACTTGCAACTGTTTTCGTTCGTACCAGTCATTGAGATTCTTAATTTCAAAAGTCACATTATTTCCCACCTTTTAATGTAATGAAGCGTTTATTAGACAACCAGTTTAGATATAGCTACTAATATGGCATGTCTGGAACAATATTGGCATAATATTTTACACGTTAGTTTAAGCCCGCAATCTCAAAGACAAAATGTGGGTCCAAAGACAATTGAAAAATATGTGGCTTAAACAGTGAGCACGAATCGAGTTGTCACATACATTTGGAATAATCAACAAAGTACAAAAAATATTATTTTATTCTTCGAGTTAAAAATATTTTATATATTAAAACAAACAAATACATTAATGACTATATTCCAACGCGGTAGGTACAGCATTTTTGCACTCACACCTTGATAATTGTGTTTTCGTACCACTTAATAAGGGATGAACCTATTGCCATTTTCCGGGTAAAATTCCAGGCTGCTACTGAGAATTTACCAATGGAATAACCGGATAACACTTTACCCGAAGCGGTAAAAGAATCCAGTACCTTTAGATCACACAGGACATACTTGTGCCACGAGGCAGTTTTTAATACATTAATTCAAGTAATCATCCATCCATCCATCTACGTACGGTAATGAAAATGCAATTTTAAAACATCAATGTTATGGCATAGTGATGGCCTCAAGGTTTAAGCGCGCAGTTTACATAAAAATTTCGGTATAATTATGTCAGGCGTAATAATGATTTAAGCAGTGATGATCTTGAGGTTTAGGCGCGCGGTCGTGCTAAATTCTCGGCGGTCGCAGGTTCAAACCCCAGGCACACCTTTGACTTTTTAATGTTATGTGTGTATTCACAATGAATTATCACGTACTTTAACGGCGAAGTAAAACGTCGTGAGGAATCCTGCACACCAAAAAGTTCTTCGGAATTTCTTAGGTTTGTAGTCCGCCAACCCGCACTAGGCCAGTGTTGTAGGCTTAAGCCTAACCCCTTTCAATTGTAGAGCATGCCCAGCAGAGGCATATGTACATGGGGTGATAGTGATCAAAACACCAATGCAATATTGGTTTGCCATTTGGAATTGGAAACAATTAAGTCTCAAATTGAAATCTCAGCTCTGTATTATCGCGATTTTTAGTATTATTTAAATCGAATTAGTTGAAATGTGTTGCCGATGTTTTGTTTACTTAGACCTATATATCCTCTATAATTCAAATGTCAAATGCAACCAGTAGTTAAGTAACATTTGTAGTATGAAACTCAAATGAAGTGAATTTAAAATTGCATAATATAGGCTTTTCCATAGCATTCGAATGAAATTAAACGAAGCGGTTCATCTTTTTAAAATGTTCTATCTACATGTAAATTAACGCAACGCCCCACTGACGAACTACAACATAGCTACATAGCCAACCCTTCCATTCCCCCTTAGTCTACCACCCTGGCCTTGTCTGTATTGGAGGACATATCTGAGTAAATAATTGTTTAGATCTCTTTTATGTGCAGATTTTATCGATATGTTTTCCTTTACCGTTAAATTACGTGACAATGAATATGTGCCTGGAATTTCAAATACCTGGCTGCCGTAGTTTTGACTCTAAGAAAATGTAGAGAAAAAGTTGAGATTAAGAATGACAGGACTTCAAACATATTTTTTAAGAGCCTTACTTTTTTTTAGCAAGAGCAATTTGTCGCTTCTTGAGCCGAACTTCTTTAGCATTAGTTTATGGATTAGCAAGAAATATGTATCACTATAACAATTATAGTTTGACTCCTATATAGGATATATTATTTTTATGTATATTTTATATGCTTGTTTATTATATTAAATACAGTTTAAGTACTTAATAATATTTTATATTTCTTACAAAATGCTTACATCATTCATTCAGCAATTTCATTGTTATTATCAATTTTGTCCACCGATTCTATGCTTCTGATCACTCCAGTCCGTCTAACGGTTGCCTGGAAGGAATCGCCGATAGCGATAAGGCGGCCATTTGTTACACAACCTTATTATAATATTACTATTACCTATTTTATTTATTTACTTGGGATGAAATAAAGCAATAAGAATAAAATACCTCAAAAGTCACTTGTAGTTCATAATCTCATTAACTCATAATATCTACGGTTTTCATCCTCAATAAATTATTCGTACTTAATAACTAAAGGTAAATCTATTTTCTACCCAAAATTAAGGTATCAACAAATTCCATTTAACTTATTAATTTATTAACTATATTTTACCTTCAATCAATTTCAATTATTATTTCTTAATTATTTAATTTAATTATTATGTCTTTGTTGAGTAAACAATTATTTATCTTGGTCCTTGTTACGTCGGCGGTCTTGCGATGAAGCAAGAAATATCACTAATTAACTAAAATCTTTAAAAACTACATGGAACATTTCGGTATTACAAAACGGACTCGAAACTACGAGTAACATTCGCGGACGTCACATTTGCCACGATCTGGTTCGTTGGTATTTACGTTGTATTAGGCTCGGTCGACGGCAAAGTGCTTCTCGTTTATTTTTTGAGGGTTTCATGGAAGTTCGATATAATTGAACTCCACTCCGTTTTTCCTTTATACCTCAATCGATTGTTACATACACGTAATACATTCCAATATTAAAGAAATGAGAATCTGTGTGCAGTTAAAATCCTTTTCTTAACTTAATGGATTAAGAAAATAGGTACGTTCTCTTATCAATCAAAACTTTAATAAATTTTATGCAATATCGTTACAATAATAAAACTTCTTTCTTCCACATTTAATTTGTCAAATAAAATAATAAGCACTGTGAAAGAAAATACGGCCGTTTCTCTCTGAAATAAGAATGAAAAAACCGGGTCCATCGCGTCGACATCACAGGAAATTTATCAATTAGTACGATTGATTGCGAACTACAGGAACCGAGTTTTACGGATAGGACTGACGGTCATGCTTCGCATTATATTTACTTCATAAGGATAACTAAGTGTGTATTCCCCACATTTTATCAGCTGTGTTTTCCCTTACTATGAATGTCAATAACACCATTCCTGACAGGCAACATATAAATAGGCAAATAACTAGGTACATATTTAATATTTCATGTGACACAGATATTTGGAGAATATTAGGAGCTGACTCAAACTCTGAGTACTATATTATACAAAGGATGCCGCTCGGCGCAGAAATTGTTTTAAAACTATTTGGGTCTCACGTGATTTCAGCCCCTGTACACCTTAGTAACTAATCTATTGTTGGTACTTATAACCAGTGGCGATATTTTCATAAAAGCCCAGAAGTGTTACACTTTATTCGTAATGTCTAGTTTATAATTGTTTATTGTAGAATTTTTAAAGGCAAACTGGGCTTCTATGGAAGTACCGCCACTGCTTATAACATATTTAATTCATAACAAGATGCATGTACACTGCCACGTGATCTGACGGAACGAGTATGTGCCGTGCAGTCTAGAGGTCCCAGGTTCGATTCGCGGGTCCGATAAAGTGTTATTGGGTTCTTCCATTACGAAATTCTTAGTAGCAGCACGGAGTCTGGACATATGCTCGAAAACCGCAATGGTGAGCCTATTGCGTGGGATTTATACATACTTGGCGAAATGTGGGTGCCGAAGTGCACCTCTGCCTACCCTTTGGGGGAATACTGGCGTGAGGTATTGTATATATGTAGTAAACGGTATATGCCGATTTAGATATTTAGATTATGTATGTAACAGCGATTATAAATTTTGCTCATTATATTTATAGACGAATATTAATGACAATATCACCTGATGGAAAGTGAACTCTAGCCATAATTTCCAGTTCTTAACGCTTCGAGAAACAGTCTGCTAGCAATTGTTCCATTCCTTGGCAGTACTAACAATAAAGGATCGAATCTCTTCTTACTAGTTACTACGTAAATAAGTTTGTATACATTGTATGTTAATTATAAATATTTATGTTTTATATATTGTAAGTATATAAAATATGCACATCACATAATAACAAGCAGTTTTTTTTTTGCCTCGTGGTCTCGCGGTACAAGTATGTGCCGTGGGATCTAGAGGTCCTGGGTTCGATTCCCGGGTCGGGCAAAGTGTTATTGGGTTTTTAGAAAATTCTCAGTAACAGCACGGAGTCTGGAAATGTGCCCGAAAAACGGCAATAGGCTCGCCCCCTATTACGTGGGACTGATACATACCTGGCGAAATGTAGGTGCAGAAATGCACCTCTGCCTACCCCTTCGGGGAATACAGGCGTGAGTTTATGTATGTTTTATGTATATTTTTTTCTCTTTAATAACAAGTAGTTTATTTTACATACCTACACCTTTAATCTCTGTACCACCTAAGGTTCGACTGTTAGAGAATGCCTGAGGCGTTGAGTCCACCTTGACAAATTATGTATGATGAGTAAATAAATAAATAATCCAGCCGTTCTTCTGGTAGTTCTTATTACACCACATTAGAGATCAGATTCATGATGTTCTCCGCAAAGACCAAGTTAGGAGTAACACTTAACCGACGTATGTGTATGAGGCGATGTATGGATGTTGAAGAAGAAATAAAGGTGTGTCAGGATCCTTGCTTGTGACACTCAATAGTCTCTGCTAACTCCTGTGGGATACAGGCGTGAGTTTGTATGTATATGTATATGTATGTATGTATCAGTGGCGGTACTTCCATGGAAGCTCAAAAGCATAACACTTTAATTGTGTAATGTCTAGTTTATAACTGTTTATTGTCAGGTCAGGATATTTTCATTTATATGTCAGATTGCTTTTGTCATATAAATGTTTAAAGCTTAAAGATTATGAACTGAAAGAAACTGGGCTTTTGGGCTTCTATGGACATACAGACCACGTCTATATAGAATGCACATACGTAATAATCTATTAGTGAAGATTTCTTATATAACTTTACAAGAACCTTTTCTCGTTTAATTGACTAGAATATAAGAGGCACCTTTCACTAAAAGTAATAATATTATTCTACTTTATTATGTAACAAGTTTTTGTCTAAGCTCGTGTTAACACGGGCTTTATCAAGTTTAAAAAAACATCGATTCCACTGCCCCATCCATTTCTGGACATAACTTTAACACATCTGTTTCAGTGATTAAATAAAAGTACCATCATTTTATGTACAAAACTCTACAAACATCCATAAACCGATTGAATGAAAACAGAACATGATATATTTTCAATTAAATACCAACAAACGCTCACACGAATTTTTCCAACTATTATACTAGTATTGATACCATTTTTAATAACAAACAGGTGAAGTGGAAAATAAAATCACTTGAACGTGATGCAAAGCTTTATTCCTCCAAGTGTCTGTTCTCGCTCGTCTGAATAAATCCGTTTAAAGCAATGAGCCCGCGCGCCTTCTAATGGCAATGGAATCCGAAACTCGCCGATAATGACGCTCCGCACAGATGACGCCCGATGCAGCAATAAACTGCTCCGTATAAATTGTTTTGTACATTCAAATAACTATTTAATTCTTGCTATTATTTTTTTTTTATGGAAAAGGAGGCAAACGAGCTAGTGAGCCACCTGATGTTAAGTGGTCAACACCGCCGATGGACACCCACAATACCAGAGGAATCATCGGTGCGTTGCCGGCCTTTGAGGAAAATATAGGCTCTTTTCTTGAAGGTCCCTAAGTCATATCCATTCGGAAATACCATAATAAATATTTTAAGCTTTTAACCCGTCGGTAGTCCCAGTTGGTGTAATTCTGTTAACGATTCAATATTTACTGTGTTCTATGTTAACGCAAATTGTTTAAACTAAACAAAAAAAAAACTAATAGTAATAACCCTACGAGATCGAATCAGAATTGAGGAGATCCGTTGGGGAACTAAAGTAACCGACATATCCCAGCGGATTAGTAAGTTGTAGTGGCAATGGGCGGGGCACATAGCACGGAGAACTGATGGCCGATGGGGCCAAAAGTTCGCGAATGGAGGTCACGTAGCGGAAAGCGCAGCGTAGGACGTCTACACACAAGGTGATCAGATGACCTGGTCATTCGCAGGACAGTTGGATTCAGGCTGCCTCCAATCCTCATTATCATTAGGCTCTTACAACATAACATAGGTCTCTGCCTATGTTTAGCAGTGGACTTCCTATGGCTGATGGATGGATGAAACAATAAATTTTGGGGATGATTTTTTTTATTTTTTTTATTTAATAATCTAGTACAGGCATTTGACCTGATTTTATTTACATTTGATTTTTTCAAATGTAAATAACACATTATCACGTCCGTACTCTCGAAGGGGTAGACAGATGAGTATTTCTGCAACCACGTTTGGGAAGCTATATTTTAAGCCCTTCATAACCAGGAGCGAACTCTCGTTTTTCGGTTACATTTTCAATGCATAGTAGGTACTAAGAATTTCGTAATGGAAAACACAATAATACTTCGCGCGACTCGCGAATCCAACTCAGGATCTCTAGTTCTTGTAACCAGATATTCATTTCTCTTTATATATTGCATCATCTTGAAGATAACAAGGGTCCACTTTCTTGTTTACTTGTCAAAATTTCGTAGAAACAATTAGTGTGTAAGTGTGTACATATGTATCATTCATCATTATCATACACTTGGCAGCTCCCTGCTGTACCGTCAATTTAGGTGTGATTAAGCTTCTTTGAGCAGCCCTCATCCATCAGCTACCCGCCACCTTTCGCAAGTCGTCGCAGGACGTCCCACACTACCTAAGCGCGGTCTCCACTCCAACACTTGTCTGCTCCACCGGCCATCCGACCGTCAAGACCGGGATAGTTGGCGCCTACTTGGGGAGGCCTTCGTTCAGTGGACGGCGATAGGCTGAATATATAAGCTTCTTTCTTTTAATTTGTTGACATATTTATCCTTTACAAATTTGACTGAGAAACAATTGACTCTTTATCTATTACGTGGGACCTAAAGCACAACTAAGGCGGATATAATTTAGAAACACATAGGTACATTTCTTTGTGCAGAAAGACTTGAGTGTGTGTATGTGGAAAGAAAAATAATTAGTAGGTATGTAGTAGAATACTTATTTTTAGTTTCCTGCATTTATGTCGCCCCAACAACTTATCGAAAGCATATAAACAAATTTAAGGTAGGAAGTCATAGTTTCAAATAGATTCAGGAACAGTCTGCCTTTTACCCATTCACTTACCGCAAATATCAGAGCGAACGAGTCTAAAAACATGAATAAAGGCGCGATAAAAATTCATGCAATTTAATATGATGCACCACTCTCTGCCATTCGTAGTGACATTTAGCTTCGGAAAAATACACAGAAACAAACGTGCAAAGGCAGCAGTAAGCCCGCGGTATATCAGCCTATGTAAATATCGCGCAATAACAACAAGATCGTCTCTGGGAACTCTTGGTTCCATCCCGCTGGGTGTTGTGTAAGCTCATCTAGCAGCGGCCACGGTGATTTAAATCTGGATACACTTCCATATCACTATTACTATTGTATATATATTGTAAATAGACATTAAAATTCAAATGCTCCTACAATCACTTCTGTATCCTCTTAAGGGGTAGCGAGGTGCAATTTTGCACCCACGTGGCGCTCATTGTGCACTAAAGGTTTTTATTACTTATTGCGAAACGTGAAGGCAGAAATTCACCTTTGCCTTTGTGACCCCCTTTGGGACACTTGAGAGTGCTAGTACGGTTGTAATTTAAGGCCAGAGACCCCGACATACCCATACGTCATAAGGCGCTTTCCTCTTGTTAAAAAACAGTATGGATTTACATACATAAGTTTTTAGGACTTTAACATATAACATATTGTAAATACACATTAAATTGCAAATGCTCCTACAATCACTCCTGTATCCTCTTAAGGGGTAGCGAGGTGCAATTTTGCACCCACGTGGCGCTCATTGTGCACTAAAGGTTAGTGTTTACCAACCATAAATATAATTTACTTTAATATCGGGGTAAATTAGTCCTTTCAGGCTTTATTGAAGAATTTCATTAAAACAATAAGCTACAGCATAATATGGCTTCTAATCGTATGTATCACAAGGCTTTTGTTTCCATGATAAAATCTACCGACATGTGAGAAATCAGTGTTTGCGATGGAATAGACCGATTATTTTCGCAACTATTCTGGGGCCGAAATAGCTCAGCGGAAGAGCATAAGATCCAGAGATCTTGCGGTCCCTGTTTCAAATCCAGGTTTTGGCCCGAATTTGTGTGGGCACCAAAGTGAACACACCATTCTTTTTTTCGGAGATGAACTGCTTTTTTATGCCAATATATAATTAGAAACGTTTAATTTTGATTTCAAGTTTCAGCCCAATGTTAAAGAAAAGCAATAATATGTCTAATATTTTTAAACAGTATTGATTTTTAAAACTTCTAACGTAAGTTTTCACTGTAATGCTAGTAAATAATAACGTAAAAATAATGAATATTATTTTAATGGTAGACACACATATAAATAGTTGCTATTGTTAATCAGAATCTTTGATTTAGCTTTAAGATGTTGACAACTAGGAGGTACATTGTTTTTCATAATATTCACATCCCTTACTTGCGATGTACAATTTTTAATTTTTCTTAAAACCAAATTATGTATAAGGACTATGCCTTAAAATTTAGAGGCCACGCTTTATTTTGGTTCCTGTGTTTAAGGAGGTTGGTGTCAAAATAGCTTAAAGATGGTAAAATGAAAATTATGTCAGGGACGTCATGTTCAATGATAATTCTATTATAAAATAACTTTAACTGGTTACAACAGCAATTAATGTGCCTAAAAGGTAAATATGGACTTAATGAATGAGGCGCTTTCATGAAACTTTTGACACAGTGACGCACCACGAAGTTCACGACGTAGCTGTACGATGGCGCTGTAGGCGTGGAGTATGGGAAACGGTGCAGAAAGTGTTGAACGCTAATATAATATTATTTCATTCCGATTTATTATTTTTACATGAGATATTTTGTATTTTTATTACTCATGCGGGGAAAGTAGAATTCGCTCGTACGCTCAACTTCGCTCTCGTGGGCAATCGACAACTTTTCGCACGAGTTTCACAATATTATAGCCGAATATATTATTAATTCACTTCATGCCCTACAAATTAATTAGCCACTGGATCAATAGATGGCGCTTCTAAAATTTGGAATTTTCCTGAATCGCGGTGTCAAGATTCTCCGCGAAATAATGACCCTCGGAGTGAGTACAGGAATCGCCACCTCTTTACAGTGTCCTCATAAAAACCATTTTCATATTTTTGAAATGGGCGAAAGCCTATAATTTACACTAGAATTACTCCAAGTCCACAACTACGGAGTCATCTGTTACACACTCTCTTGGGTCCTGAACCTATTGGAGTAGTATGAAGCTTAACAATTTATTTGTTTCTAAGTCCAATTCCACAGCATTAATAATGGTAATATCTGTAACAACTTCAAGTTTGGTGTTTGGCGTGCCTTTTTTTCCGCGGGGAAAATCCATTTACGGACCATCCCACCCCCGGAGGGGCGAGGGTGTGTCGGACTCACCGGCGCCTTCCGACCCAGCATAGATGTTACCGCCCGTGGTTGTTGCGGGCGGCCGCTGGGCCGGGTCCCTACCAAAAATAATTGCGCCGTAATACCGACTAAAAACCCCGCGACGGCTAGATGTTCACCCGGCGCCTCCTACGTCGCCTGTTGCGACGAGCGGGATCGGTCTGCTCCCGATCCCGCTCCGCGCTCTCCTTCAGCGAAATGACACGTTCGCAGAAGGAGAGCACAGCTTTCCACGACCTCCGACTGCTGACCATGGCGGCGACCACAGTCGGCAGCGAGAGGTCTCTCCCCACGACCGCTACGAGAGCGCTACGCTCCTCGTCCCAGGCTGGGCACTCCTCAAGCATGTGCTGGGCCGTGTCCTCACGGCAGTTGCCACAATGGTGGCACACGGCGGTCTCCTCCACTCCAACGATGCGACACAGGTACGCACCGAAGCTGCCGTGCCCGGTGAGCACCTGCGTCAGCCGGAAGGTCGGCGCACCGTGGCGCCTGTCCATCCACTGCTGGAGGACAGGACGCACTGCCGCGACGGTCGCCACGCCAGCACTTGGACTCTCCAGCCTGGAACGCCACTCCTCCACGACGGCGCTGCGGAGGGAGGCCAGCATGGCCTCGACCTCTCTTGGGGCCGGTCTCTGTCCGGTTCGCTGGTACGCCTCCTCCCGCCAGAAGAACACTGACAAGAGGGCCTGGGCGTCCAGCCCCCAGGGCAGAGTACCCGCCAAAACACAGGCCGCCTCGTGCGAAATCGTGCGGTACCCTCTAAAAAATCGCTGCGCCACCATACGCTGCGGACGATGCAGCAGGCGGACGCAGCGAGTGCCGAGGGAATTGGCCCACACGGGACACCCGTACAAGGCCATGGACTGCACGACTCCAGCATATAGGCTTCGACAAGGGAAGCCAGGTCCATCAATGTTGGGCAGCAGGCGACCGAGAGCGCCCGCTGCCCGGACCAACTTCGGCGACAGCATCTCGAAGTGCGCACGGAATTTCCACCGAAGGTCAGCTCAAGGTCATTTCGATAAAAACGCGTTTAATTTGATATCTCGAGAATGGTTAGTGTTAGACAAAAAATTGTAGAGACCTTATCTCTTTTAAATTAAATTTACTAACATCTTTGTCTGAAACTGTTTTTATTATCAATATTTTTCAACTTATTAATTCCAAAAGACAAAAAAATTACTATTCTTTCTCCCTATTTTTCATTTTTCGCCATTTTCTCCCCAACCGTTCAATTTCTTGAAATTTTACTAATATTATCAAAGTTGTAGATCTTTTAATTATGAACAACTTTTGTCTACAACTTTTTTCTGTAATACCAATACCTTCGGACTTATATTACTTTACCGAGCGAAATACGCGCCATTTGCCCATATTGCGTCGCAGCCAACGATACATTAAACAAAAAAAAGTTTCAAATAAAAAAGATGGCAAATATTATTATCTACAATAATGATTTCTACAATTTTTGTCGTACGATGCGTGGTTCGCGAGACATTCGATAAAACGTGTTTTCCAAGATGGCGGCTGAAGTGAACCTCCCCGCCGCTGCGCTAACTTGGATTTACATTCAGGGGACACCCTTTAACATATTCCAAAAAAAAAATCAGGTCCCGTACGTTGCAAAAAAAAACCCGGCGCTTGGCCTAATACCGGTTTTAATGTTTTTTCCTAGAACTGATAAATAGGTACAGTATACAAACAACAGTTGTCAGTACAACTGAATGCAAAAATGGGTGCGTGCGTTATCATCATTAAAAAATAGTTTTTAATTGAATGCAAATAATTAATTACAATAATATAATTTAACATTAATCATTTACAAATATTTAGAATTAATTACATATATAAAATAATAATAATTTTATTTATTATATCAATAAATAAAACATACGGAAACCTCAATAATATTGGAGCACATAGGCAGCTTCAACCTGTTACTCTTGTGTTACGGTGATGCGCGCGCATCATAAAATTTCACTCTCATCATTTGTTCATAACGCGTCTAAAGAAGTATTCAATCAATCAATAAGCCCTTTATCCTGAGCTTCTGTCTGTTATGAGATATTTGTCTTCCTCTTCTAGAGGATGTCTCTTAGCTCAGTGTGCCTTTTGGCAAAGGCCTTCTCTGACATTTTCCATTGTATTCTATCTCTGGCAACCCTTCTCCAGTAAGGGCCCGCTGTAAGTTTTAACTCGTCTTCCCATCTCTTAGGTTGTCTTCCCCTTTTCCTTTTTCTATCTCTGGGATACCAATCTGTCACAATTTTACTCCACTTTTCTTGAGTGCTCCTTAACATGTGGCCTGTTCATCTCCATTTCAGTCTATCTTCGTAAGCGCATCCATAACTTTTGTCTTGTCTCTTATAAAGGTGTTTCGTTTCCTGTCTTGTATCTTTATGCCTAACATGCTTCTCTCCATTGCTCTTTGGCAGCATTGCAGTTTATCTCGGTGGTGTTTTGAGAGAGACCATGTTTCACAGCCATATGTGATACAAGTATTACTTCAAACACAAATATTATACATGTGTGAACTGTGAGTGTGACGTCGGGGTTACCCCCGAAAACGAAGACAGAAAAGTGTTTTGCACCCACGTTTCGCTAGCTGTGATTTTAAGTCATACGTAGTAGGGAGACTTACCGATTTTCACAAAACTTGGGACTTCGCGTTCGCACATGGACTTACAAGGTACTCACAATATGCCGTTTATTGTGTAATAATTTTAGTGTAAAGTATAGTTCTCTGACTTTTCGAAGTTATGTGTGTATTCACAAAGATTATCACGTACTTTAACGGTGAAGGAAAACATCGTGATGAAACCTGCACACCTAAAAGTTCTTAGGAACTTCTTAGGTGTGTAGTCCGCCAACCTGCACTAGGCCAGCGTGGTGGACTAAGGCCTAAAAACCTCTCAGTTATAGCGGAGGCCCTTGCCTAGCAGTGGGACGTGTATGGGCTGAAGATGATGATGAAATCATAGTTCCCAGTGAGGTGGATGGTATGGTGGTATATAATTAACTGTCACCACAATCGTTAAAATACGTTCCGCATTCAGTACGTGTCATTTTTCAAGTATTATTTCTGCACCGACGATCAATACATATTTTAATCCTATATATCTACATCAGCTCTCAGTCTCACTCCTGGGCACGGGCCTCCTCTAAGACTAAGAGGGGATAGGCCTTAGTCTTCCACACTGGCCTCTACCCATCTAAGGTTAACAGGTAGGCAGGCAGGTTTCCTCTCGTAAATATGGTCTCGCGGAATAAGTATGTACTGGGGAGTGCGCAGCGTCAGCGTTTTAAAGTATATTATAAAAAAAATAGGTTTACTAGTTTCGGAGATAAAGGGGGGGGGGGGGGGTCAATTTTCGTCTATTTTCTTGAATAACTTGGAACCTATTTATTCTAAAATAAAAAAAAATCATTTCTTCACAACAAGACCTACCATTTAATATGCCACACGATTCAGTTTTCAAAAAAAAAATCTTCCCCCAAAATCTATTCACGTCCCACGTCCCCCTGCATTTGAGTCACAGAAATTGATATGTGTACCAAATTTCAACTTAATCGTTCTAGTAGATTCGGAGATAATTGACTGAGAGCGACGGACAGACGGACACACGAGTGATCCTATAAGGGTTCGGATTTTTCATTCGGACGTATGGAACCCTAAAAATAAATATGTGAATTTTCCTCAAAACAAAAATTGTACGTTTTCAAGTGTCACGTTCTCCTTAATATCAAAATATTTTTTTTTGTTAAATTAAGTATCATACGAGTATATGTGACAGTAATTTCTCAATATTATTTCGAATGCCTTAGATTTTTAATTACTTGAATAAGGGATCTAAATCCTAAAATGTTTTTCATACTTGCAAAAAGTAAGGCAAATCGTGGATCGCGAATCGTAGAAATATTAACCATGTGAAAATATAAGCTTGAAGTTTGACTTTTTTACCCAGTTTAGAATAATGTCGGTTTTTCCAACCAACCACACAAGCAACCACACTAAAATATGTTATATTGATAGGTCGCTATCGAAATTCCTGCGGCATGACAACTTAAACCTTTTGTCCTCCACAGGCATTGTAGAGGGTTTGCAATTTTCCAGTAGTAAAACGCTCGAGATTTTCCGCAGTAGCCAACCGGAACATTATATTGCTGTTTCAAGATTGATCTTGATACTGAGTGCAATGCAGGCACGGGTCAAGTACTTTATTATTATTTGACAGTCTTCGTGCTGCTGTAACGTTGCAAACTCTAAAAGAGGAAAAGAAACGGTTTGCTATCTCGGGCTCATTTTGGAGCGATTTTATCTTTCATAGAGCACATTAAAGCGACGGTGACAGATCGTTTATGCCTTAACAAGAGTATGAAAGTCGACGTGGGGTTAAATTACTATTATTATACTATTTAATACTTTAAAAGTGACTCACGGAGCTACCCATTTAGGCAGTATTTGTTACGTCGTTTGTTACTTCAGAGTCAGCGTTTGGCATTGATATTATTATTTAAGGCATATAGAATGATAAGCACCGAAGCATTACCCATTCCAGCGGGAATCTCCCTATGGATCTAGAAATACAACATCGTACTGTTCTCTATTATTCAAAAAGGCTGATAAATATTATTCTTCCTCTTAGGATCTTTTGAAAATTACTAGACTATTTATGCCATATTTTGAAGCATATGAAGGGCACAATCCATGGAATACGTCTACGAAGGGACGTCAACATTGTCAGTATGTATTATTCTTCGGTTCGCGATTTGATTGGTTAGAAAAAACTTGGCTGGAAGTCGATCACTGTATTTCACAGTTCTTGACAGGACATGGCAAGGTGTCCTTTTTAGCTAGAAAAGGGCCAAATTTTATTTTAAATCTCAATACTTTGAAATCACAATGCTCGTTTGACTGCCTTTTGAGTTCCGTACCCAAAGGGTAAAACCCTATTACTACGACTTCGTTGTCCGACGTTCCGTCTGTCCGTCTGTCACCAGGCTGTATTGTATGTCATGAACCGTGATAGATAGACAGTTGTACTTTTGACAGATGATTTATTTCTATTGCTGCTATAACAACAAATACTAAAAAAAGAACAAATACCTACATATTTAAGGGGACTCCCATACAAGTACAACAGATATGTTTTTTTGCCGTTTTTATAAATAATCTATTACCTATTACTATGAGAATTTAGTTCATTTTTTATGATGGATAGCTGGACAAGCAAACATACTTTAGAATTGTCTAGATATTTTAATCGCAAGCATGTAAGGATGGACGGCGAGCATAGAGTGTTCATGACTTTAGACAGCAATTGGCTATAAATTGCGCGTAAATCGTGGAAAATCTTGACACCGCGATTCAGAGTAGAGGCTGATTTTAATAAGCGCCATCTAGGGGATCCTTGTAATTCATTTCGAGGGCCACACTCCACAGTAAAAGTCCTCTCACTTTTAACCTTCCTAGGTTCCTCAAATACTGTGTACACTTGAGGCCTTCGGGTCATTTTGACCCGATTTTAAGTAATTGTTTTCAAATACATACAAAATTTTATTATTTCTAGAACATATTTATCAAATAAAAATAAGGACACCATAAACGTCTATATTATAACGTATATTACTCCATTTCTTGGCAAAACGAAAGGCACAAAATTTTAAAATGTTTTGGACATAGGTACGTATTTTTTCTTACATTTTATACAATTTTTGGAGTTTAAAATTTTTTGAAGATGGACATACACTACACCTTTTTCTTTTATTACAACTCTGAGTAAAGAAAGTACGAGTAGTCGTTATCTCAGTAACACCTGACTGCACTCGTTGTACTAATACTAGTGAAGCATTTTTCCGTGGAAGAGGTTTCCTACGCTCAGTGAAATCATTTACTAATTCCATGCCTAATTTACCTAAAATCAACTGTTCTCTTCTGCTTCCAGTCTGGATGTGTGTCACAGTATAATGTGTAAGCATTGAAACATGAAATATGAATCATATTATGAAAAATGGCTATTCGACACCTTCTAGTCATTCGTTTACAACTATATTTATTTTATTTATTTATTTATGCTTTTTATACATTAAGTATAGAGGCGGACTTAATGCCAAAGGCATTCTCTAACAGTCAACCTCTGGGTGATGCAGAGATAAAAAAAAGGTAGGTGCATAAATACTATAGGTCAAAACCATTTTGTCTAGAAAATCAACAGCACCCTTTGTTGCATTATAGTCCATGATCATTTTAGGTTTCTTCTGCTCTGAATCATGTATTTCTATTTTGTTGTGATTTGTGCTCATCAAAATGACATTTTAGATTTTTTCCCGAATGTATGAGATTTTTTAATTTAATGCAAAAGTGGATGAGAACACAGGTTTTTTCGTATCTTAAAGATCTATAGGTATATGACGTTTATTTTTACGTAAGGTTCCAGGAATGGTTAGTTTGTGGTCTAAAAGTTTTTCAGCTAATTCATAAGATGTAAAAAAAATATCACATGTAAGGTTGTAGCCCTGTGAACCTTCTGTCAGATCCAAATTCCTTGTTTTTTTCTGGAGCACTTCCAGGGAGTTTTCCAATATACATAAGTATATATCCAGTGTAACACTGAATTGAACGTAAGCCGTTTCACTATCACACAATATCCAAAAATTTTGGCATTGGTATTGGTAATGTATTCTTGAAAGAGGACCTTTTCCATACTCGGGTATTATTGACCCGAGGAACCTAAGACGGAAAAAACTGAATTTTCTTAAGATAAGAGACATCACCACATAACATTACTAATACAGAGTTAATGCATAATTAATAATTGACGTGAAGTCGTAAAAAAATATTTTAATAAAATACGACTTTTATTACCACTAAAATTTCAGTTTCGGGTCAATATGACCCGAAGAACCGAGGAAGGTTAATACTTGTTTAATACTCCCAAACAATTGTACATTATATGCGATGAGAATTGAAATGGCATACCATTTAGACAAACGAACGGGCTACTGACACTATGATTCAAACTTCAAACACTTTATTGTTTTTCATTTTATTACGAGCGGGTGTACAATGAAATTTGTGATACTCTTCAAATTTAGAAACACAAATTTTTATGTCTTGATCTTCTTGATTGAAATAATAAGGAAAGACTTGCGTATGGAATCGTCGGTCCCAGTTTGCTAGTTTGGGATGCGCGACCCTTGCTGTAGTTAGCGAGCGGATCGGTAGATGGCACTGCGCAAAAACTGTCGGTTTTCTGCATCGCGATGTCAAGATTTTCCGCGCGTGAATGACCCCCCGAGCACTGGGAGTACAATGTACACACCGTTTTAAATATGACATTTAATTTAACGAAGGAACCTATAAGGTTCCGAACGACAGTCATATAAATTTTTGCATGGGGCAATTACTGCCTCTATAATACTCTAGAAATTCTGCAGAATTGCAATAATTATACTATATAAATATGAAACGAGTCCTGGGCCAGGCCTCCTGGCCTCCGACACCAAGATACACCTTTTAGGCCTATCCTGTGCTGTTTCTTACCATGGGAAGTGAGAATTCTTTTTCGACTTGATTCTTCCAGCGGTACCTCGGCCGACCTACAGGCCGCCGTCCGTTCGGAAGTCTATGTGACTTCGTTTCACCGATGATATTGGGTTCAGCCAGTAGTTCTTCGATTTCGCAATTTTTCCTTTCTCTCCAGGTTCCGTCATCTCTTCTGATTGGTCCGAAAATCCTTCGCAGTAATTTTCGCTCTGTTGCTAGGAGGCTCCTAGTAAGAGCTTACTTTCCTCTTTCTGTGTGACGACCGTCGCGGCAGTGCGTCTTGTCCTCCAGCAGTGGATGGACAGGCGTCACGGTGCGCCGACCTTCCGGCTGACGCAGGTGCTCACCGGGAACGGCAGCTTCAGTGCTTACCTGTGTCGCATCGTCGGAGTGGAGGAGACCGCCGTGTGCCACCATTGTGGCAACTGCCGTGAGGACACGGCTCAGCACACGCTTGAGGAGTGCCCAGCCTGGGACGAGAAGCGCAGCGCTCTCGTAGCGGTCGTGGGGAGAGACCTTTCGCTGCCTAATGTGGTCGCCGCTATGGTCAGCAGCCGGAAGTCGTGGAAAGCTATGCTCTCCTTGTGTGAACGTGTCATTTCGCAGAAGGCCGAAAATTATTTATAAAACCCACCTTTTTAATTTTATGCCTAGTTAGGAATTTATGCGTCTTTGACAAAGTATGAAAACTTGGGGAACTGTTTTTTCGATCGCCATTTATTAAGTTAACCAGACGGATTGAGAAGTAAAGAGTGTTTATTCTAATTGCTTTTTAGAAGCGGATTAAAGTTGGAAAAAGTAAATTTATTTTCCCATAGTAAACCGGAGGTGATAATTTAAAATATTTTTTTATAACTGCAATTTTTAAATAATATTTAAAAAATTCTAGAATGTTATCCCGATCAGTTTAAAAGATTGATCAACAAAAGTACGGAGGTGCCGTATTAGTCTAAGATCCGACTATACATTGACCTTCACCCATCTGTTTACCGAATGAAACATTTTATTTATCAAATTTCATACATAGACATTTATATGTCTTGCGTGTATTGCCTATCAAAATATGTTCTTAGCTATCCTTAATTTTAATTTTTTTTTAGCAAGTTCACCCACTTGTTTACCAATAAAATGTTATTGAAACTAAAAGTTTTAAACATATAGAATAAGTGTATCTGGTATTGCCTACGTGTTTACGTTCATAGCTATTGGGCAAGCAGGTGTAAACAGGTAAGTAAATATAGGTGACTGCACCGATCTGTTTACCAATCAAAATATAATATAAAATAAAGATTATGTAATAACAAACGCGATGATATAGTGCAATAAACCGGTCATGAAATACTATTGCCAGGCTTTAAATTTAAAAAATCGGAGCAAGTAAAGTTGCGCAAGAGAGAAATCCAAGCGTCTTATTTCGTAGAGAGTAAAAATTTATCATTACTTGATGAAGCCGATATGTTTATTAATGAAAAAATGGACGCTTTTCAAGGAATTCACGGCTAATAATTATGGCATCAAGCACTGCATCAGTGCCAATGATGCAAGATTTCGCATTTTCCTGAAAACTTACTCTGCAAAACAATGAACAGTTCTTAAAAAATATCTTCTTTCGACTCAAACATTATAATGTAATAACAAGACTTTTATAAATGTGTGACAACCAATAGCTTTTAATTTTTTTTAAAATTTTTATTATTGGTCTTGTGTTTGTAGTAGAATGAATAGGTGACAGACAAGCGGCGACATTCGTCGCCATACAAAATACTGTCTATTTCCCTTCTAATCTTTTTCAGCTGTTCTATGGGTGGTAAGTATGTACAATAACTTAATATTTTATTACTTTAATGTTTAGTCTCATGCCACATCTACGTAAAATAATAAGTGGGATATAGGTATCATATATACCTATATATGTTTTCTGTCTAAGTCATAAATCTCCTATAGGATCACTTATAGGATAACTTTGTCGTCCATCTGTCTGTCAGTCAAGGCCCTTTTTCTCAGCAACGCGTGGAGGTATAAAGCTACAATTCATATCAAATACTCAGGTCTACTGTCCTTTGGAGCTGTGAAAATATCAAACATGGCTTAGAGCCAACGCAACCACTATCTTTACTACTTATCTTAACTTACAGGGTACTTGCCGTGAACTCAGAATCTTGAAATTTGGTAGTTTGCAGGTGTCCGACTCGCACTTGGCCGGTTTTATGTTGTAGTTTAATAAAGCACAATAAAGTTATTTTATAAATATAGTTTTAAAATAAATTTAAAATACATTTTTTGTATGAATGTTTTATGGGAAACCGTACACTTGAAGATGGCTAAGAGATACACTGACTATTTCACGGAAATCGACCATATAAAGTAATTTACCGTATTCTGGTTAATGAATACGATATTTCCTCGAAGATAATTAAGTCACTGACTATCTCGTGGTCTCGCGGCACAAGTATGTGCCATGCGATCTAGAGGTCCCGGGTTCGATTCCCGGTTCGGGCAAAGTGTTATTAGGTTTTTCCATTTGAAAATAACAGTAACAATAACAGCCCGGAGTCTGGAAATGTGCCCGAAAAGTGGCAATAGGCTCGCCCCCTATTACGTGGGACTGATACATACTGGCGAAATGTGGAATACAGGTAAGGTTATACATATATGTATGTAATGTGTATGTATAATTAAGTCATTTTAGCTTTCAAATACTATACTAGAATTAATGTTATTAAGCTTCTTTATTTATTTTAGTCAATTTTTATACACAGTACGTTCCAGGTATGGATGTATGGATGTTTGTTCCTCTTTCACGCAAAAACTACCGAATGGATTTAATGAAAGTTACATAATAATGACACATAGGCTATAACTTTTAAAGATAGTATGTGAACTGTGCAAAATATAATGGTAATTGTCAAGTAAGTCGGAAAAAAATCTGCCATCAGCGAGCTATTCTGGCGTACGCTGCAAAAACTGTAGAGTTTACACGTATATAATGTAAAAGAGAAATGTTTATCTTAATTAGTCCAAAAAAAAACACGACAGCATATTCATATTTATCTTTTATGAGTACGCTATTATCGCCAAAACAATGAACCATAAATACAATAAAAATTGATAATATATTTCTTATGTACATTTGGTACCAACAAACTGATTTTTATATCAAAATAAACACCTATATTAAACTTCGTAATTAATATATCTTGATTAATAAATATACATAAAGAGGAAAGATTTGATTGTTTGTTTGTTTGCATTGGATAGGCTCCGCAACTATCAGTAGTTTGATTTGAATGATTTTTGGTATGGGGATAGATGGCACCCACCGAAGTAACATAGGATACTTTTTATCACGGAAAAAAATTGTGTTCCCGTGGGAATGAGTATATATTATAAATGCGAGAATAACTTATGTCTGTTACGCTTGCACGCCCAAACCATTTTACCGATTTGGATGATTTTTGGTATGGACATAAATGGGACACTATGGAGTAAAATAGACTACAACTTATTATCTTTCTGAACCCAACCCTGTAGTCTACGCGGACGGAGTCGGGGGCAAAAGCTAGTTAATAAGTAAATTTCATTTATGGCATACATAAAAACCTTAATTGTAGTGTGTTTTTACTAAAATATTATATACTAATGCAATAAAGTATGGGCATATCACTTTTTACACTGATAACCAAGGAATAGAATAAGGACCATAAGTTTTGATAGAAAAATCGGCGTAGAGTAGTTAATACAGAAGTTGACACTTTCAAGCCGTAAATATCAATCGATAGCGTGATCAAAATATTTTTTAGAGTTCTCCTAAGTAAAATGAAATGAAAAATATTAGACTACTTAAAAGTCAATCAAATTATTACGATAATATAATGTAGTTACAATTAAAGTTATTTTTCGAATCGGTGTCACCCAAGGAAACACTAAAATATACCTAGCAATAATAAGACCAGAATACTTTAAGAAATACTTTTTTTTACATATTAACTTTTATACGAATGACAATATACTGTGACAGAATACCAATACCTAATTTAACCAAGCACGTCTCATCTATAACTTTGTACATACATATTATGTAGTTACAAACTTACCTTACGCTAAAAAGTATGGTCATGAATAATCGGTACACCTACCATTTGGTTATGTCTGTACTAACAAAGATGAACACTACCCGTAAAAGCTTATTATGGCATTTATTTGTAACTAACTAAAGAGCTATTTTGTGAAGTACATATTTTTATTGACGGATGTATATCGTAAAATATTAAGTTGTTAGCAGAAAAATACAATATAAAAGGAATATAGCGTGCGATTGTGTTATGATGCCGGGTTCAAATCACTGGCCGGGCAATGCTTTACTCTACTTGGAAAATTTCAGTAGCATAAAGTAGTCTGAAAATATGATCGAAACGGCTAAGGCTTTTGGTTAAAAAGACATTACTTATTGCTAAAGGTGAAGGCAGAAATTCACCTTTGCCTTTGGGACCCCCTTTGGGACACTTGAGAGTGCTAGTACGGTTGTAATTTAAGACCAGAGACCCCGACATACCCATACGTCATAAGGCGCTTTCCTCTTGTTAAAAAAAAGTATGGATTTACATACATAAGTTTTTAGGACTTTAATATATAACATATTGTAAATACACATTAAATTGCCAATGCTCCTACAATCACTCCTGTATCCTCTTAAGGGGTAGCGAGGTGCAATTTTGCACCCACGTGGCGCTCATTGTGCACTAAAGGTTGGTGTTTACCAACCATAACTATAATTTACTTTGATATCGGGGTAAATTAGTCCTTTCAGGCTTTATGGAAGAATTTCATTAAAACAATAAGCTAGAGCATAATATGGCTCCTAATCCTATCTACCTCAAGGCTTTCGTTTCCATAATAAAATCTACTGTAATGTGAGAAATCAGTGTGTGCGATGGAATAGACCGATTATTTTCGCAACTATTCCGGGGCCGAAATAGCTCAGTGGAAGAGCATAAGATCTAGAGGTCTTGTGGTCCCTGGTTCAAATCCAGGTTTCTGCCTGAACTTGTGTGGGCACCAAAGTGAACACGCCATTCTTTTTTTCGGAGATGAACTGCTTTTTATGCCAATATATAATTAAAAACGTTTAATTTTGACTTCAAACAAAGTTTAAACCCAATGTTAAAGTTTTAGCAACTATATGTCTAATCTTTTCAAATAGTATTGATTTTTAAAACTTCTAACGCAAGTTTTCACTGTAATGCTAGTAAATAATAACGTAAAAATAATAAATATTATTTTAATGGTAGACACACATATGAATAGTTGCTATTGTTAATCAGAATCTTTGATTTAGCTTTAAGATGTTGACAACTAGGAGGTACATTGTTTTTCATAATATTCACATCCCTTACTTGCGAAAAATTTACAATTTGAAATTTTTCTTAAAACCAAATTACTTATGTATTAAGGACTATGCCTTGAAATTTAGGGGCCACGCTTTATTTTGGTTCCTGTGTTTAAGGAGGTTGGTGTCAAAATAGCTTAAAGATGGTAAAATGAAAATTATGTCAGGGACATGTTCAATGATAATTCAATTATAAAATAACTTAAACTGGTTACAACAGCAATTAATGTGCCTAAAGGGTAAATATGGGCTTAATGAATGAGGCGCTTTCATAAAACTTTTGACACTGTGACGCACCACGAGGTTCACGACGTAGCTGTACGATGGCGCTGTAGGCGTGGATTATGGGAAACGGTGCAGGAATTGTTGAACGCTAATATATTATTTCATTCCGATTTATTATTTTTACTGAGATATTTTGTATTTTTATTACTCATGCGGGGAAAGTAGAATTCGCTCGTGCGCTCAACTTCGCTCTCGTGGGCAATCGACAACTTTTCGCACGAGTTTCACAATATTATCACCGAATATACTATTAATTCACTTCGTGCCCTAGAAATTAATAAGCCACTGGATCAATAGATGGCGCTTCTTAAATATGGAATTTTCCTGAATCGCGGTGTCAAGATTCTCCGCGAAATAATGACCTTCGGAGTGAATACAGGAATCGCCACCTCTTTACAATGTCCTCATAAACACCGTTTAAATATTTCTTATTTTTGAAATGGGCGAAAGCCTATAATTTACACTAGAATGACTCCAAGTCCACAACTACGGAGTCAACTGTTACACACTCTCTTGGGTCCTGAACCTATTGGAGTAGTATGAAGCTTAATAATATATTTGTTTCTAAGTCCAATTCCACAGCATTAATATAAGAATGGTAATATCTGTAACACCTTCAAGTTTGGTGTTTGGCGTGCCTGCATGAAAAGGACGCAACAAAAATGTGTATTTCGATCAATTGAAAAAAGCGTTCTTCTTAAATTAAAATATTAATTCTCCTAAAAAATATATGTTTCTTCGCTACGTAGGTGCTACGCAGTGTAGCTGCACAAAAAAATGGAAAAGCTATTAGTCCAGTCAAATAACGAAATGAATAAAAATGAAAATACGTAGTTAAGGATTCTAATTTGAGGGGTTCTCCGAAGGTCAGCTCAAGATTATTTCGATAAAAACGCGTTTAATTTGATATCTCGAGAATGGTTAGTGTTAGACAAAAAATTGTAGAGACCTTATCTCTTTTAAATTAAATTTACTAACATCTTTGTCTGAAACTGTTTTTTATTATCAATATTTTTCAACTTATTAATTCTAAAAGACAAAAAAAATACTATTCTTTCTCCCTATTTTTCATTTTTCGCCATTTTCTCCCCAACCGTTCAATTTCTTGAAATTTTACTAATATTATCAAAGTTGTAGATCTTTTAATTATGAACAACTTTTGTCTCATGTCTGTAATGCCAATACCTTCGGACTTATATATTACTTTACCGAGCGAAATACGCGCCATTTGCCCATATTGCATCGCAGCCAACGATACATTAAACAAAAAAGTTTCAAATAAAAAAGATGGCAAATATTATTATCTACAATAATGATTTCTACAATTTTTGTCGTATGATGCGCGGTTCGCGAGATATTCGATAAAACGTGTTTTCCAAGATGGCGGCTGAAGTGAACCCCCCTGCCGCCGCGCCAACTTAGATTTACATTCAGAGGGCACCCTTGAACATATTCCAAAAAAAAAATTCAGGTCCCGTACGTTGCAAAAAAAAACCCGGCGCTTGGCCTAATACCGGTTTTAATGTTTTTCCTAGAACTGATAAATAGGTACAGTATACAAACAACAGTTGTCAGTACAACTGAATGCAAAAATTGGTGCGTGCTTTGGCATCATTAAAAATAGTTTTTAATTGAATGCAAATTATAATTAATTACAATAATATAATTTGACATTAATAATTTACAAATATTCAGAATTAATTACATATATATAAAATAATAATAATTTTATTTATTATATCAATAAATAAAACATACGGATAGTTAACCTCAATAATATTGGAGCACATAGGCAGCTTCAACCTGTTACTCTTGTGTTACGGTGATGCGCGCGCATCATAAAATTTCACTCTCACCATTTGTTCATAACGCGCCTAAAGAAGTATTACTTCAAACACAAATATTATACATGTGTGAGTGTGACGTCGGGGTTACCCCCGAAAACGAAGACAGAAAAGTGTTTTGCACCCACGTTTCGCTAGCTGTGATTTTAAGTCATACGTAGTAGGGAGACTTACCGATTTTCACAAAACTTGGGACTTCGCGATCGCACACGGACTTACAAGGTACTCACAATATGCTGTTTATTTTTTATTTATTTATTTATTTATGCTTTTTACACATTGCGTATAAAGGCGGACTTAATGCCTAATGCATTCTCTAACAGTCAACCTTTGGTTGATGCAGAGATAAAAGGTAGGTGCATAAACAGTAAAAGGGTAAAATAATATATAACAATAATAATAAATGGAACAACTATATATATTAACATAAGTACACAGATAAGTAAATATTAATAATTTCAGTGTAAAGTATAGTTCTCTGACATTTCGAAGTTATGTGTGTATTCACAAAGATTATCACGTACTTTAACGGTGAAGGAAAACATCGTGATGAAACCTGCACACCTAAAAGTTCTTAGGAACTTCTTAGGTGTGTAGTCCGCCAACCCGCACTAGGCCAGCGTGGTGGACTAAGGCCTAAAAACCTCTCAGTTGCAGCGGAGGCCCTTGCCTAGCAGTGGGACGTGTATGGGCTGAAGATAATGTTGAAATCATAGTTCCCAGTGACGTGGATGGTATGGTGGTATATAATTAACTGTCACCACAATCGTTAAAATACGTTCCCCATTCAGTACGTGACGTTTTTCGAGTATTATTTCTGCACCGACAATCAATACATATTTTAATCCTATATATCTACATCAGCTCTCAGTCCCACTCCTGGGCACGGGCCTCACGGCCACGGTGACTAAGAGGGGATAGGCCTTAGTCTTCCACACTGGCCTGGGTTGGTGGACTACCCATCTAAGTAATTCTTAGGATTTTAAGTATGCAGGTTTCCTCTCGAAAATATGGTCTCGCGGGATAAGTATGTACCGGGGAGTGCGCAGCGTCAGCGTTTTAAAGTATATTATAAAAAAAATAGGTTCACTAGTTTCGGAGATAAAGGGGGGGGAGGTCAATTTTCGTCTATTTTCTTGAATAACTTGGAACCTATTTATTTTATAATAAAAAAATGCATTTCTTTACAACAAGACGTTTCATTTGATATGCCACACGATTCAGTTTTCAAAAAAAAAAACATCTTCCCCCCAAAATCCTATTTACGTCCCACGTCCCTCTGCGTTTGGGTCACAGAAATTGATATGTGTACCAAATTTCAACTTAATCGTTCTAGTAGATTCGGAGATAATTGACTGAGAGCGACGGACATACGGACACACGATCGTACCAGTAAACACGATTACGTCAAAGTGACGTCAATATGATATTGCGCTATGTCAGGATTTACGTAAGATATAGGTCAGATTTGAGTCACCTGTGAATCATTATTTCACACTTCTTGACGTAAGACTTTTACGTAATAAACATGACGTACGTATGATGTCCAGTTGACATCATTATTACCTAACTGACCTTTAGCTGATATAACAATGATGTCATAGAGGTGTCATATATCTCAGTAAACACGATTACGTCAAAGTGACGTCAATATGATATTGCGCTATGTCAGGATTTACGTAAGATATAGGTCAGATTTGAGTCACCTGTGAATCATTATTTCACACTTCTTGACGTAAGACTTTTACGTAATAAACATGACGTACGTATGATCCCATCCCATATACGTCCCACTGCTGGGCACGGGCCTCCTCTACAATTGAGGGGGTTTAGGCCTTAGTCCACCACGCTGGCCTAGTGGTGGTGGTGGTGATCGGGTCCAGACCAATCTTCTGCGTTACATACCTTATCTGGTCCAGATCGGGCATGCCCGGTCCGGTCCTTCTAAGGAACACGAAAAAATTTCTAGTCGGGTTGTATTCCATTTTTTTATTATTCAAATCAATCATCTGCGTTATAAAACCTTGCCTGATCCAAATCGAGTATGCCCGGTCCAGTCCTTTAAAAAAAACATGAATGTATAGTCTTGAAAAATATGTTTAATTAAAAAAAAACTATTTATGAATTGATATTATAAATATTTTACTTAACATATTATTATATTTATTTACATAAAATTTTTCCAATTTTTTTTTGTTTTTAATTTAAATATCATTTTTATTTTTGTTTTGGTTACACAGTATTTTTTTTTAAAGTAAATAAAATAAAAGCTATTATTTGCTTGTGATTTATCTTCATTAGATGGTTGTTTTTTGATCCTGGCTACCCATCCCTTAGCCATCCCAATCTTTAGCATTATTCAATACTGAAGACAATGCTTGATGCCATTTATTGCAATAATTTCTTGGTTATTTTGGTATTTATGTCTTCTTGCATCTAAAATACAAAATTTGAATTAATTATGTATTTAATTAAATAAGTAATAATAAAAAAAATGGTGCAGAAATGCATCTCTGCCTACCCCTTCCGGGAATACAGGCGTGAGGTTATGTATGTATGTATGTATGCATGTATGCTATGTATGTATGTATGTATTAATGAACTGCTTTAATTTGAGAAATTCAGTCTTTAATATGTATCAATATTTCTTCTTTATAATTATTCTTGTGATGACTGCCTTCCGAACAGGGTGATACACAAAATTTTGAAATGACTGAATCTAAGTGATGTATTAAACATTTTATAGATTAAATAAATATTATTTCATTGCATATTATGTAGTATTTTTCCCATAAAGAGAAAAGTATAAATTTCAACATTGTCAGATAGAGCAACTACATATTATATTAGATCTTTCATATATGTATTTTAATTATCATAATTAATGTATCTTATATCTTCATAATTGTTGTTAATGTACATCTTTATGTGCTATTTCTATACCCATATTTATGTCCCTCAAATTTGAGTTGATTTTTATTTTAAGTTATAGTTATTAGTAAAAAAAATATTATTAATTATTCAACAATATTTACATTTTAAACAATAAATATTACCTGCAATTTCAGCGGGTTTGTCAGTCAACTCTACCGCTGTTTGGCTAAATATATTATATATTTTTAATCAATCCTTTGATAATGCTTTTAATTTGGAAGTTTTTTCAACAGCAGCTGCTTTTGCTTTAGACTGCTCATTATCAGTAGAGAAAGCATAGGGTTCTTTGTCCAATCTTATTATTTTTTCCTCTGCCTCTTCCATTGTTTCTGATAACATTAATTGTAATTATGCATTACTTTCTTATTATTCTGACAATAAGATATCAATTCTCACAAATCTATAATTCAAATAACAATAAATTACCTGCTGTGCCACATATTTGAACATGAAACGTTGGCCATGTCGGATCAGGCTCATCACAATGTTTCACCATTGTTTGTAATAATTTACAATACTTAGCACTTTTTAACAATGATTCAGGCATATATTTACCACCACCATATTCTTTGTAATGATCTAACCAAGAACTTGGTAGTATATCAATTTCTTTATTGGATGAATCATTTACAAATAAAACTAATGCATAGGTAAGTATAAGTCATCTGAAAAAGAAACGGATTATTGAAATATAAAATTATTTTAAAAATAGCAAAGAATTGTAATGTATTTTTTCAATGATTTTTTACTAACCTTGAATGTTTTACATAATTCAACTTAAAAACGAAGCTTTACACACAACACATAAATTTGTATTTAGTTAGTTTAGTCCACAAGTTCGTATTTTTTACACATAGGTACACACTGAGTAAATGTCTAGATATAGGTTTATAGTACTTGATACACTTTTTTTTGTTTAACATACAATATATTAATTAATTATTCTTTAACTATGTACTGTTAAGGTGATTAGGTTTTTGTATTGAACTTATTTAATCTTCACCTACATTATATTTTACATTAATATACTAATCGATATACAATTTTAAATAATATAAAAAGTATAATTAGTGATACATTCAATAATGCTTTTTTATGACACAAAAGTCTTTAAATAGTCTAGTCAACAAGTTCAAAAACGTGTTAAATAGAAATAAAGCTCCTAAAAATATGTGCCATACCTCATTCGATTCGGAATGACGTCTAGAAAAATGTTTTTTAAGGGCATATTAGCACATAAAAAATTGCAATAGTTATTAACAAAATAAGAAAAAAAAACAAGGTATTTAGTTTTTCGTTAATAACTTTTAAAATAATGATATTTAAGGAATTATGAAAGAAGATCCTGAAAGAGGAGGAAATTTCCAATAAAAATGTAAATTTTTATTTACATTTGTTTTTGACAGCCTGGACAACCAGGATACCCAGGACAACAAGGTTACCCAGGACAGCCTGGACAACCAGGATACCCAGGACAGCCTGGACAACCAGGATACCCAGGACAACAAGGACAGCCTGGACAACCAGGATACCCAGGACAACAAGGACATCCAGGACAGCCAGGTTACCCAGGACAGCCTGGACAACCAGGATACCCAGGACAGCCTGGACAACCAGGATACCCAGGACAACAAGGACAGCCTGGACAACCAGGATACCCAGGACAACAAGGACATCCAGGACAGCCAGGTTACCCAGGACAGCCTGGACAACCAGGACAACCAGGATACCCTGGACAACCAGGATACCCAGGACAACAAGGACAGCCAGGACAGCCAGGTTACCCAGGACAACAAGGACAGCCTGGACAACCAGGATACCCAGGATAACAAGGACAGCCTGGACAACCAGGATACCCAGGATAACAAGGACAGCCAGGACAGCCAGGTTATCCAGGACAACAAGGACAGCCTGGACAACCAGGATACCCAGGATAACAAGGACAGCCAGGACAGCCAGGATACCCAGGACAGCCTGGACAACCAGGATACCCAGGACAACAAGGACAGCCTGGACAACCAGGATACCCAGGACGGCCTGGACAACCAGGATACCCAAGACAACAAGGTTACCCAGGACAGCCTGGACAACCAGGATACCCAGGACAGCCTGGACAACCAGGATACCCAGGACAACAAGGACAGCCTGGACAACCAGGATACCCAGGACAACAAGGACATCCAGGACAGCCAGGTTACCCAGGACAGCCTGGACAACCAGGATACCCAGGACAACAAGGTTACCCAGGACAGCCTGGACAACCAGGATACCTAGGACAACAAGGACAGCCTGGACAACCAGGATACCCAGGACAACAAGGACATCCAGGACAGCCAGGTTACCCAGGACAGCCTGGACAACCAGGACAACCAGGATACCCTGGACAAACAGGATACCCAGGACAGCCTGGACAACCAGGATACCCAGGACAGCCTGGACAACAAGGATACCCAGGACAGCCTGGACAACCAGGATACCCAGGACAGCCTGGACAACCAGGATACCCAGGACAGCCTGGACAACAAGGACAACCAGGATACCCTGGACAACCAGGATACCCAGGACAACAAGGACAGCCAGGACAGCCAGGTTACCCAGGACAGCCTGGACAACCAGGATACCCAGGACAACAAGGTTACCCAGGACAGCCTGGACAACCAGGATACCTAGGACAACAAGGACAGCCTGGACAACCAGGATACCCAGGACAACAAGGACATCCAGGACAGCCAGGTTACCCAGGACAGCCTGGACAACCAGGACAACCAGGATACCCTGGACAAACAGGATACCCAGGACAGCCTGGACAACCAGGATACCCAGGACAGCCTGGACAACAAGGATACCCAGGACAGCCTGGACAACCAGGATACCCAGGACAGCCTGGACAACCAGGATACCCAGGACAGCCTGGACAACAAGGACAACCAGGATACCCTGGACAACCAGGATACCCAGGACAACAAGGACAGCCAGGACAGCCAGGTTACCCAGGACAACAAGGACAGCCTGGACAACCAGGATACCCAGGATAACAAGGACAGCCTGGACAACCAGGATACCCAGGATAACAAGGACAGCCAGGACAGCCAGGTTATCCAGGACAACAAGGACAGCCTGGACAACCAGGATACCCAGGACAGCCTGGACAACCAGGATACCCAGGACAACAAGGACAGCCTGGACAACCAGGATACCCAGGACAACAAGGACATCCAGGACAGCCAGGTTACCCAGGACAGCCTGGACAACCAGGATACCCAGGACAACAAGGTTACCCAGGACAGCCTGGACAACCAGGATACCCAGGACAACAAGGACAGCCTGGACAACCAGGATACCCAGGACAACAAGGACATCCAGGACAGCCAGGTTACCCAGGACAGCCTGGACAACCAGGACAACCAGGATACCCTGGACAAACAGGATACCCAGGACAGCCTGGACAACCAGGATACCCAGGACAACAAGGACAGCCTGGACAACCAGGATACCCAGGACAGCCTGGACAACCAGGATACCCAGGACAGCCTGGACAGCCAGGTTACCCAGGACAACAAGGACAGCCTGGACAACCAGGATACCCAGGACAGCCTGGACAACCAGGATACCCAGGACAACAAGGACATCCAGGACAGCGAGGTTACCCAGGACAGCCTGGACAACCAGGATACCCAGGACAACAAGGTTACCCAGGACAGCCTGGACAACCAGGATACCCAAGTCAACAAGGTTACCCAGGACAGCCTGGACAACCAGGATACCCAGGACAGCCTGGACAACCAGGATACCCAGGACAACAAGGACATCCAGGACAGCCAGGTTACCCAGGACAGCCTGGACAACCAGGATACCCAGGACAACAAGGACAGCCTAGACAACCAGGATACCCAGGACAACAAGGACATCCAGGACAGCCAGGTTACCCAGGACAGCCTGGACAACCAGGATACCCAGGACAACAAGGTTACCCAGGACAGCCTGGACAACCAGGATACCCAGGACAACAAGGACAGCCTGGACAACCAGGATACCCAGGACAACAAGGACATCCAGGACAGCCAGGTTACCCAGGACAGCCTGGACAACCAGGACAACCAGGATACCCTGGACAAACAGGATACCCAGGACAGCCTGGACAACCAGGATACCCAGGACAACAAGGACAGCCTGGACAACCAGGATACCCAGGACAGCCTGGACAACCAGGATACCCAGGACAGCCTGGACAGCCAGGTTACCCAGGACAACAAGGACAGCCTGGACAACCAGGATACCCAGGACAGCCTGGACAACCAGGATACCCAGGACAACAAGGACATCCAGGACAGCGAGGTTACCCAGGACAGCCTGGACAACCAGGATACCCAGGACAACAAGGTTACCCAGGACAGCCTGGACAACCAGGATACCCAAGTCAACAAGGTTACCCAGGACAGCCTGGACAACCAGGATACCCAGGACAGCCTGGACAACCAGGATACCCAGGACAACAAGGACATCCAGGACAGCCAGGTTACCCAGGACAGCCTGGACAACCAGGATACCCAGGACAACAAGGACAGCCTAGACAACCAGGATACCCAGGACAACAAGGACATCCAGGACAGCCAGGTTACCCAGGACAGCCTGGACAACCAGGACAACCAGGATACCCTGGACAAACAGGAAACCCAGGACAGCCTGGACAACCAGGATACCCAGGACAACAAGGACATCCAGGACAGCCAGGTTACCCAGGACAGCCTGGACAACCAGGACAACCAGGATACCCTGGACAACCAGGATACCCAGGACAACAAGGACAGCCAGGACAGCCAGGTTACCCAGGACAACAAGGACAGCCTGGACAACCAGGATACCCAGGACAGCCTGGACAACCAGGATACCCAGGACAACAAGGACATCCAGGATAGCGAGGTTACCCAGGACAGCCTGGACAACCAGGATACCCAGGACAGCCTGGACAACCAGGATACCCAGGACAACAAGGACATCCAGGACAGCCAGGTTACCCAGGACAGCCTGGACAACCAGGATACCCAGGACAACAAGGTTACCCAGGACAGCCTGGACAACCAGGATACCCAGGACAGCCTGGACAACCAGGATACTCAGGACAACAAGGACAGCCTGGACAACCAGGATACCCAGGACAGCCTGGACAACCAGGATACCCAGGACAACAAGGACAGCCTGGACAACCAGGATACCCAGGACAACAAGGTTACCCAGGACAGCCTGGACAACCAGGATACCCAGGACAACAAGGACATCCAGGATAGCCAGGTTACCCAGGACAGCCTGGACTACCAGGACAACCAGGATACCCTGGACAAACAGGATACCCAGGACAGCCTGGACAACCAGGATACCCAGGACAACAAGGACAACCTGGACAACCAGGATACCCAGGACAACAAGGACAGCCTGGACAACCAGGATACCCAGGACAGCCTGGACAACCAGGATACCCAGGACAGCCTGGACAGCCAGGTTACCCAGGACAACAAGGACAGCTTGGACAACCAGGATACCCAGGACAGCCTGGACAACCAGGATACCCAGGACAACAAGGACATCCAGGACAGCGAGGTTACCCAGGACAGCCTGGACAACCAGGATACCCAGGACAACAAGGTTACCCAGGACAGCCTGGACAACCAGGATACCCAAGTCAACAAGGTTACCCAGGACAGCCTGGACAACCAGGATACCCAGGACAGCCTGGACAACCAGGATACCCAGGACAACAAGGACATCCAGGACAGCCAGGTTACCCAGGACAGCCTGGACAACCAGGACAACCAGGATACCCTGGACAGCAAGGACATCCAGGACAGCGAGGTTACCCAGGACAGCCTGGACAACCAGGATACCCAGGACAACAAGGTTACCCAGGACAGCCTGGACAACCAGGATACCCAGGACAGCCTGGACAACCAGGATACCCAGGACAACAAGGACATCCAGGACAGCCAGGTTACCCAGGACAGCCTGGACAACCAGGACAACCAGGATACCCTGGACAACCAGGATACCCAGGACAACAAGGACAGCCAGGACAGCCAGGTTACCCAGGACAACAAGGACAGCCTGGACAACCAGGATACCCAGGACAGCCTGGACAACCAGGATACCCAGGACAACAAGGACATCCAGGACAGCGAGGTTACCCAGGACAGCCTGGACAACCAGGATACCCAGGACACCAAGGTTACCCAGGACAGCCTGGACAACCAGGATACCCAGGACAACAAGGTTACCCAGGACAGCCTGGACAACCAGGATACCCAGGACAGCCTGGACAACCAGGATACCCAGGACAACAAGGACATCCAGGACAGCCAGGTTACCCAGGACAGCCTGGACAACCAGGACAACCAGGATACCCTGGACAACCAGGATACCCAGGACAACAAGGACAGCCTGGACAACCAGGATACCCAGGATAACAAGGACAGCCAGGACAGCCAGGATACCCAGGACAGCCTGGACAACCAGGATACCCAGGACAACAAGGACAGCCTGGACAACCAGGATACCCAGGACGGCCTGGACAACCAGGATACCCAGGACAACAAGGTTACCCAGGACAGCCTGGACAACCAGGATACCCAGGACAGCCTGGACAACCAGGATACCCAGGACAACAAGGACAGCCTGGACAACCAGGATACCCAGGACAACAAGGACATCCAGGACAGCCAGGTTACCCAGGACAGCCTGGACAACCAGGATACCCAGGACAACAAGGTTACCCAGGACAGCCTGGACAACCAGGATACCCAGGACAGCCTGGACAACCAGGATACCCAGGTCAGCCTGGACAACCAGGATACCCAGGACAACAAGGACAGCCTGGACAACCAGGATACCCAGGACAACAAGGACATCCAGGACAGCCAGGTTACCCAGGACAGCCTGGACAGCCTGGACAACCAGGACAACCAGGATACCCTGGACAAACAGGATACCCAGGACAGCCTGGACAACCAGGATACCCAGGACAACAAGGACAACCTGGACAACCAGGATACCCAGGACAGCCTGGACAACCAGGATACCCAGGACAGCCTGGACAACAAGGACAACCAGGATACCCTGGACAACCAGGATACCCAGGACAACAAGGACAGCCAGGACAGCCAGGTTACCCAGGACAACAAGGACAGCCTGGACAACCACTATACCCAGGACAACAAGGACAGCCTGGACAACCAGGATACCCAGGATAACAAGGACAGCCAGGACAGCCAGGTTATCCAGGACAACAAGGACAGCCTGGACAACCAGGATACCCAGGACAGCCTGGACAACCAGGATACCCAGGACAACAAGGACAGCCTGGACAACCAGGATACCCAGGACAACAAGGACATCCAGGACAGCCAGGTTACCCAGGACAACAAGGACAGCCTGGACAACCAGGATACCCAGGACAACAAGGACAGCCTGGACAACCAGGATACCCAGGACAACAAGGACATCCAGGACAGCCAGGTTACCCAGGACAGCCTGGACAACCAGGATACCCAGGACAACAAGGTTACCCAGGACAGCCTGGACAACCAGGACAACAAGGACAGCCTGGACAACCAGGATACCCAGGACAACAAGGACATCCAGGACAGCCAGGTTACCCAGGACAGCCTGGACAACCAGGACAACCAGGATACCCTGGACAAACAGGATACCCAGGACAGTCTGGACAACCAGGATACCCAGGACAACAAGGACAACCTGGACAACCAGGATACCCAGGACAACAAGGACAGCCTGGACAACCAGGATACCCAGGACAGCCTGGACAACCAGGATACCCTGGACAACCAGGATACCCAGGACAACAAGGACAGCCAGGACAGCCAGGTTACCCAGGACAACAAGGACAGCCTGGACAACCAGGATACCCAGGATAACAAGGACAGCCTGGACAACCAGGATACCCAGGATAACAAGGACAGCCAGGACAACCAGGTTATCCAGGACAACAAGGACAGCCTGGACAACCAGGATACCCAGGACAGCCTGGACAACCAGGATACCCAGGACAACAAGGACAGCCTGGACAACCAGGATACCCAGGACAACAAGGACATCCAGGACAGCCAGGTTACCCAGGACAGCCTGGACAACCAGGACACCCAGGACAACAAGGTTACCCAGGACAGCCTGGACAACCAGGATACCCAGGACAGCCTGGACAACCAGGATACCCAGGACAACAAGGACAGCCTGGACAACCAGGATACCCAGGACAACAAGGACATCCAGGACAGCCAGGTTACCCAGGACAGCCTGGACAACCAGGACAACCAGGATACCCTGGACAAACAGGATACCCAGGACAGTCTGGACAACCAGGATACCCAGGACAACAAGGACAACCTGGACAACCAGGATACCCAGGACAACAAGGACAGCCTGGACAACCAGGATACCCAGGACAGCCTGGACAACCAGGATACCCAGGACAGCCTGGACAGCCAGGTTACCCAGGACAACAAGGACAGCCTGGACAACCAGGATACCCAGGACAGCCTGGACAACCAGGATACCCAGGATACCCTGGACAACCAGGATACCCAGGACAACAAGGACAGCCTGGACAACCAGGATACCCAGGACAACAAGGTTACCCAGGACAGCCTGGACAACCAGGATACCCAGGACAGCCTGGACAATCAGGATACCTAGGACAACAAGGACAGCCTGGACAACCAGGATACCCAGGACAACAAGGACATCCAGGACAGCCAGGTTACCCAGGACAGCCTGGACAACCAGGACAACCAGGATACCCTGGACAACCAGGATACCCAGGACAACAAGGACAGCCTGGACAACCAGGATACCCAGGACAGCCTGGACAACCAGGATACCCAGGACAGCCTGGACAACCAGGATACCCAGGACAACAAGGACAGCCTGGACAACCAGGATACCCAGGACAGCCTGGACAACCAGGATACCCAGGACAACAAGGACAGCCTGGACAACCAGGATACCCAGGACAACAAGGACAGCCAGGACAGCCAGGTTACCCAGGACAACAAGGACAGCCTGGACAACCAGGATACCCAGGACAGCCTGGACAACCAGGATACCCAGGACAACAAGGACAGCCTGGACAACCAGGATACCCAGGACAGCCTGGACAACCAGGATACCCAGGACAACAAGGTTACCCAGGACAGCCTGGACAACCAGGATACCCAGGACAGCCTGGACAACCAGGATACCCAGGACAACAAGGACAGCCTGGACAACCAGGACAAACAGGATACCCTGGACAACCAGGATACCCAGGACAACAAGGACAGCCTGGACAACCAGGAGGCCCAGGACAACAAGGTTACCCAGGACAGCCTGGACAACCAGGATACCCAGGACAGCCTGGACAACCAGGATACCCAGGACAACAAGGACAGCCTGTACAACCAGGATACCCAGGAATATTATAAATGCGAAAGTAACTGTCTGTCTGTCTGTCTGTCTCGCTTTCCTGCTAAAACTGCTGAACCGATTTAAATAAAATTTGGTACACAGATAATTTAGACCCTGAGAAAAGACATAGGCTACTTTTTATCCCGGAAAAGGGGTTGAAAGGGGGGATGAAAGGTTGTATGGAAGTATTGTAATTTTTAAACCTAGAAGCTTGAAACTTATTTTTTAGGCTGTTGATTTAATATAAATAAATTTGACATTCTAAGTTTGTAAAAAAGTGTACATTTAAGGGGGTAAAATAAAAATAAGGGTGAAAGTTTGTGTGGAAATTCGTCATTTTTGAAGCTAGAATTGAAACGACGTGTAGACGACTGAAACTATCTGTAACTATATGTCTGTTACGCTTTCACGATTAAATCATTTGACCGCTGTAAACGATTTTTGATATGGACATAAATGGGACTCTGTGGAGTAAAATAGACTACAACTTATTTTCATTCTGAACCCAACCCTGTAGTCTACGCGGACGGAGTCGCGGGAAAAAGCTAGTAAACAATAAAAAGAAATATTTAAGATTTTTTTTTCTTTTTTAAATCATCATTTTACCTTTGCAATAAGATAGTAAAAATTTTTTTTTTTAAATCGCAGAATAGTCTATTTGTTTACAAACAATTTCTTAATAAATGACGTAACATATTTTTTTTCCAATGTTAATTAATACCTATATTAGATGCAAAAACAGCAATAATAAGATATTACCAAAAAAAAAATGTTTTGATAACATTTTTTAGAAATTTCATTTTTAGTCTATTTAAAAAAAATATAATTAACAAAACAATAAACTTTAATAATTTTTTTTTGCATAACTTTATTAAGTACCTAAGTAAGAAGAGCTCCACGAAGCGAAATATTTTTAGACTAATTTTTGAAACTTTTATGCCGTAATTTATAAAAACAGAGATTGGAAAAACATTAGTTAATTAAAAATGGTGTAACTTTTTGAAAAGTTGTCAAAAAATATATTTTTCGCCGTGGTTATTTTCGTTCAAGTGTCTAGATTACACCATAATTTATTCAAATTTTTAAATTGTTATTTAATATTAGAAATAAATTATTTTAGGTGATATACCGGCTTTTTAGACGACGCGCCTATGTCGTAACGCCCTCGCGGAGCGCTATTTCCAGCGTTAAATAAAAGTTATAAATAATATAGATAGAGTTCCGGGAGTAAGGACATTTTTATTGGAAATTTCCTCCTCTTTCAGGATCTTCTTTCATAATTCCTTAAATATCATTATTTTAAAAGTTATTAACGAAAAACTAAATACCTTGTTTTTTTTTCTTATTTTGTTAATAACTATTGCAATTTTTTATGTGCTAATATGCCCTTAAAAAACATTTTTCTAGACGTCATTCCGAATCGAATGAGGTATGGCACATATTTTTAGGAGCTTTATTTCTATTTAACACGTTTTTGAACTTGTTGACTAGACTATTTAAAGACTTTTGTCATAAAAAAGCATTATTGAATGTATCACTAATTATACTTTTTATATTATTTAAAATTGTATATCGATTAGTATATTAATGTAAAATATAATGTAGGTGAAGATTAAATAAGTTCAATACAAAAACCTAATCACCTTAACAGTACATAGTTAAAGAATAATTAATTAATATATTGTATGTTAAACAAAAAAAAGTGTATCAAGTACTATAAACCTATATCTAGACATTTACTCAGTGTGTACCTATGTGTAAAAAATACGAACTTGTGGACTAAACTAACTAAATACAAATTTATGTGTTGTGTGTAAAGCTTCGTTTTTAAGTTGAATTATGTAAAACATTCAAGGTTAGTAAAAAATCATTGAAAAAATACATTACAATTCTTTGCTATTTTTAAAATAATTTTATATTTCAATAATCCGTTTCTTTTTCAGATGACTTATACTTACCTATGCATTAGTTTTATTTGTAAATGATTCATCCAATAAAGAAATTGATATACTACCAAGTTCTTGGTTAGATCATTACAAAGAATATGGTGGTGGTAAATATATGCCTGAATCATTGTTAAAAAGTGCTAAGTATTGTAAATTATTACAAACAATGGTGAAACATTGTGATGAGCCTGATCCGACATGGCCAACGTTTCATGTTCAAATATGTAGCACAGCAGGTAATTTATTGTTATTTGAATTATAGATTTGTGAGAATTGATATCTTATTGTCAGAATAATAAGAAAGTAATGCATAATTACAATTAATGTTATCAGAAACAATGGAAGAGGCAGAGGAAAAAATAATAAGATTGGACAAAGAACCCTATGCTTTCTCTACTGATAATGAGCAGTCTAAAGCAAAAGCAGCTGCTGTTGAAAAAACTTCCAAATTAAAAGCATTATCAAAGGATTGATTAAAAATATATAATATATTTAGCCAAACAGCGGTAGAGTTGACTGACAAACCCGCTGAAATTGCAGGTAATATTTATTGTTTAAAATGTAAATATTGTTTTTTTTTTTTTTAATTAAGAAAAAAAAATTTTTTTTAATTTTCTTAACTTTGTTATACATGGTTGTTTTTGTAATTTTTTGAAGTTTTCGAAAAAAAATATAACGGTTAATATTATTTGTTTATAACAAATTGTTAAGTTAATAAACAATTAAATTATTTATAAAAAAAAAAAAACTCTGTTATTCCATTGAAAAGGGTCAATGATGATTATTAAGAATAAAATAATTTCTTAACTAATTATTTAAACAATTGAAATTAAAAAAAAACGATTATAAACAATAAAAAGAAATATTTAAGATTTTTTTTTTTTAAATCATCATTTTACCTTTGCAATAAGATAGTAAAATTTTTTTTTTTTAAATCGCTAAATAGTCTATTTGTTTATAAACAATTTCTTAATAAATGACGTAACATTTTTTTTTCCAATGTTAATTAATACCTATATTAGATGCAAAAACAGCAATAATAAGATATTACCAAAAAAAAATGTTTTGATAACATTTTTTAGAAATTTCATTTTTAGTCTATTTAAAAAAAATATAATTAACAAAACAATAAACTTTAATAATTTTTTTTTGCATAACTTTATTAAGTACCTAAGTAAGAAGAGCTCCACGAAGCGAAATATTTTTAGACTAATTTTTGAAACTTTTATGCCGTAATTTATAAAAACAGAGATTGGAAAAACATTAGTTAATTACCAATGGTGTAACTTTTTGAAAAGTTGTCAAAAAATATATTTTTCGCCGTGGTTATTTTCGTTCAAGTGTCTAGATTACACCATAATTTATTCAAATTTTTAAATTGTTATTTAATATTAGAAATAAATTATTTTAGGTGATATACCGGCTTTTTAGACGACGCGCCTATGTCGTAACGCCCTCGCGGAGCGCTATTTCCAGCGTTAAATAAAAGTTATAAATAATATAGATAGAGTTCCGGGAGTAAGGACTTTTTTATTGGAAATTTCCTCCTCTTTCAGGATCTTTTTTCATAATTCCTTAAATATCATTATTTTAAAAGTTATTAACGAAAAACTAAATACCTTGTTTTTTTTTTCTTATTTTGTTAATAACTATTGCAATTTTTTATGTGCTAATATGCCCTTAAAAAACATTTTTCTAGACGTCATTCCGAATCGAATGAGGTATGGCACATATTTTTAGGAGCTTTATTTCTATTTAACACGATTTTGAACTTGTTGACTAGACTAAAATGATAAACACTTCAACAGACTACACTGTGAACAAGTTCCGACATGTTGCTTCATGACGTCACGCGCTATCACTAAATTTATATTATACACCCCACGCGTTGCTAATGTTGTGTTTATATTAATATTTTTGTAATTTTTTATTTATTGAATACAATTCAATGTAATTTTATATTTAATGCACAACACACTTAGATATCAGGAAATTTATTTATGTTTGATACACATATTTTTGTTATAGGTATTATACCTACACAAAATATTTTAATAACTCTTTATAGTTTATTATTTTTTTTGATAAGCCTACATTTGTATATTAAATTACATTTCTGGACCAGACCTGGTCCTGATCCAGTATGCCTTACCATACTTGATTACATTTAACATCAGGCTATCCTTATCTGGACCAGACCTGGTCCTGATCCAGTATGCCTTACCATAGGTACCTACTTGATAATATTTTACATCAGGCTATCCTTATCTGGACCAGACCTGGCCCTGATCCAGTATGCCTTACCATACTTGATTACATTTAACATCAGGCTATCCTTATCTGGACCAGACCTGGTCCTGATCCAGTATGCCTTACCATACTTGATTATATTTAACATCAGGCTATCCTTATCTGGACCAGATCTGGTCCTGATAGGGCTTGCCGGATCTGGCATGCCTCATTCTATCCTGATCGGGTCCAGATACATGATCTGGTTGCGCCTTATGTTTTTTCTAGTCGGGAATGTGATGGAATTATTACGTAAATTTTATATCAAAATATTGATTCATATTTTATGTAAGAATATGATGAAATTCTTATGTAACTTTTACGTCAGAACATGACTTCGACATGACGTCACCCGAATGACGGTATATGACGTATCATGTACATAGCATTAGATTCATGAAGATGACGTCATATTAAAGTCAAATTTAATGTCAGTACCATGTCATAATGATGTAATCCAATATGACTTCATATTGAGGTCATAAATAAAGTCACCATTACGTCATGTTTACGTCACTACGTCATAAAATTTGATGATTTCTGTATGATCTACGTATGACATCATTTTAAGGTCATGTGTTCACTGGGGTGATCCTATAAGGGTTCGGATTTTTCATTCGGACGTATGGAACCCTAAAATAAATATGTGAATTTTCCTCACAACAAAAATTGTACGTTTTCAATTGTCACGTTCTTCTTATTATCAAAAGATTTTGTTTTGTTAAATTAAGTTTCATACGAGTATATGGGTCAAAAATACTGTATGACAGTAATTTCTCAATATTATTTCGAATGCCTTATATTTTTTATTACTTGAATAAGGGATCTAAAATGTTTTTCCTACCTGCAGAAAGTAAGGCAAATCGTGGATCGCGAATCGTAGAAATATTAACCATGTGAAAATATAAGCTTGTAGTTTGACTTTTTTACCCAGTTTAGAACAATGTCGGTTTTTCCAGCCTACCACACAAGCAACCACACTAAAATATGTGGTACGCACAAGATAGGTCGCTATCGAAATTCCTGCGGCATGACAACTTAAACCTTTTGTCCTCCACAGACATTATAGAGGGTTTGCAATTTTCCAGGAGTAAAACGCTCGAGATTTTCCGCAGTAGCCAACCGGAACATTATATTGCTGTTTGAAGATTGATCTCGATACTGAGTGCAATGCAGGCACGGGTCAAGTACTTTATTCTTATTTGACAGCCTTCGTGCTGCTGTAACGTTGCAAACTCTAAAAGGGGAAAAGAAACGGTTTGCTATCTCGGGCTCATTTTGGAGCGATTTTATCTTCCATAGAGCACATTAAAGCGACGGTGACAGATCTTTTATGCATTGACAAGAATATGGAAGTCGACGTGGGTTTAATACTTTAAAAGTGACTAACGGGGCTACCCATGTAGGCAGTATTTGTTACGCCGTTTGTTACTTCAGAGTCAGCGTTTGGCATTGATAGTATTATTTAAGGCATATAGAATGATAAGCACCGAAGCATTACCCATTACCGCGGGAATCTCCCTATGGATCTAGAAATACAACATCGTACTGTTCTCTATTATTCAAAAAGGCTGATAAATATTATTCTTCCTCTTAGGATCTTTTGAAAATTACTAGACTATTTATGCCATATTTTGAAGCAAGTGAAGGGTAAAATCCATGGAATACGTCTACGAAGGGACGTCAACATTGTCAGTATGTATTATTCTTCGGTTCGCGATTTGATTGGTTAGAAAAAACTTGGCTGGAAGTCGATCACTGCATTTCACAGTTCTTGACAGGACATGGCAAGGTGTCCTTTTTAGCTAGAAAAGGGCCAAATTTTATTTATTTTTTATTTATTATACTTTTTTGTACACTATAATATACTTAACTTAATATATCATAAATAACTAACTTAACTTAATGTAACATAAATAACAAGCAACTATGAGAAGAACTAATAATATATATAGCTACAACAGGCGGTCTTATCGCTAGCTGCGATTTCTTCCAGACAACCCATGGTACCGGAATGAAAAGTTGTAGTTGTGGCAGTTGTTGTGGAAAAATACATATAAATAATATATAAATTGCATATACATATACATACATACATATATAAAAACATACTATATACATACACATACATAAATATAATAAAAAAATAAAAAATAAATAGGACATTTAAATTTTAGAGGAATGAGCTCTGAGAAGCCTTTTAAAAGTGGAAAGCGATTTAGCTTTTCGTAGTGCTAGTGGCAAATCATTCCATAAACGTGAGGCATGGACAGTAAACGAATTGCTGAGGAATGTGGTGCTATGCTTTGGTATTTCGAGCGTAAGATTATCAGAAGATCTGAGGTGTCGTGCATGTGTTGCGCTAAAGAAACGGAACCTTTCCTTTAGATAACGTGGAGTTGTGGGATTAAATAAGATTTGGAAAAGGAGCAAAAGTATACGAGTATTACGGCGAAGGCGCATAGATACCCACTTGAGTCTAATACGAAATTCGGAGACGTTATTTTATTTTAAATCTCAATACTTTGAAATCACAATGCTCGTTTGAATGGTGTCAAAGACTGCCTTTTTAGAGTTCCGTACCCAAAGGGTAAAACCCTATTACTAAGACTTCGTTGTCCGACGTTCCGTCGGTCCGTCTGTCACCAGGCTGTATTGTATGTCATGAACCGTGATAGATAGACAGTTGTACTTTTGACAGATGATTTATTTCTGTTGCTGCTATAACAACAAATACTAAAAAAAGAACAAATACATATTTAAGGGGACTCCCATACAAGTACAACAGATATGATTTTTTGCCGTTTTTATAAATAATCTATTATTACTATGAGAATTTAGTTCATTTTTTATGATGGATAGCTGGAAATGACAAGCAAACATACTTTAGAATTGTCTAGATATTTTAATCGCAAGCATGTAAGGATGGACGGCGAGCATAGAGTGTTCATCACTTTAGACAGCAATTGGCTATAAATTGCGCGTAAATCGCGGAAAATCTTGACACCGCGATTCAGAGTAGAGGCTGATTTTAATAAGCGCCATCTAGGGGATCCTTGTAATTCATTTCGAGGGCCACACTCCACAATAAAAGTCCTCTCACTTTTAATACTTGTTTAATACTCCCAAACAATTGTACATTATATGCGATGAGAATTGAAATAGCATACCATTTAGACAAACGAACGGGTTACTGACACTATGCTTCAAACTTCAAACACTTTATTGTTTTTCATTTTATTACGAGCGGGTGTACAATGAAATTTGTGGTACTCTTCAAATTTAGAAACACAAATGTTATTTCTTGATCTTCTTGATTGAAATAATAAGGAAAGACTTGCGTATAGAATCGTCGGCCCCAGTTTGCTAGTTTGGGATGCGCGACCCTTGCTGTAGTTAGCGAGCGGATCGGTAGATGGCACTGCGCAAAAACTGTCGGTTTTCTGCATCGCGATGTCAAGATTTTCCGCGCGTGAATGACCCCCCGAGCACTGGGAGTACAATGTACACACCGTTTTAAATATGACATTTAATTTAACGAAGGAACCTATAAGGTTCCGAACGACAGTCATATAAATTTTTGCATGGGGCAATTACTGCCTCTATAATACTCTAGAAATTCTGTAGAATTGCAATAATTATACTATATAAATATGAAACGAGTCCTGGGCCAGGCCTCCTGGCCTCCGACACCAAGATACACCTTTTAGGACTATCCTGTGCTGTTTCTTGCCATGGGAAGTGAGAATTCTTTTTCGACTTGATTCTTCCAGCGGTACCTCGGCCGACCTACAGGCCGCCGTCCGTTTGGAAGTCTATGTGACTTCGTTTCACCGATGATATTGGGTTCAGCCACTAGTTCTTCGATTTCGCAATTTTTCCTTTCTCTCCAGGTTCCGTCACCTCTTCTGATTGGTCCGAAAATCCTTCGCAGTAATTTTCGCTCTGTTGCTAGGAGGCTCCTAGTAAGAGCTTACTTTTCTCTTTCTGTGTGACGACCGTCGCGGCAGTGCGTCCTGTCCTCCAGCAGTGGATGGACAGGCGTCACGGTGCGCCGACCTTCCGGCTGACGCAGGTGCTCACCGGGAACGGCAGCTTCAGTGCGTACCTGTGTCGCATCGTCGGAGTGGAGGAGACCGCCGTGTGCCACCATTGTGGCAACTGCCGTGAGGACACGGCTCAGCACACGCTTGAGGAGTGCCCAGGCTGGGACGAGAAGCGCAGCGCTCTCGTAGCGGTCGTTGGGAGAGACCTTTCGCTGCCTAATGTGGTCGCCGCTATAGTCGGCAGCCGGAAGTCGTGGAAAGCTATGCTCTCCTTGTGCGAACGTGTCATTTCGCAGAAGGCCGAAAATTATTTATAAAACCTACCTTTTTAATTTTATGCCTAGTTAGGAATTTATGCGTCTTTGACAAAGTATGAAAACTTGGGGAACTGTTTTTTCGATCGCCATTTATTAAGTTAACCAGACGGATTGAGAAGTAAAGAGTGTTAATTCTAATTGCTTTTTGGAAGTGGATTAAAGTTGGAAAAAGTACAAATTTATTTTCCCATAGTAAACCGGAGGTGATAATTTAAAATATTTTTTTATAACTGCATATTTTTAAATAATATTTAAAAAATTCTAGAATGTTATCCCGATCAGTTTAAAAGATTGATCAACAAAAGTACGGAGGTGCCGTATTAGTCTAAGATCCGACTATACAACTATATTTTATTTATCAAATTTCATACATAGACATTTATATGTCTTGCGTGTATTGCCTATCAAAATATGTTCTTAGCTATCCTAATTTTAATTTTTTTTTAGCAACTTCACCCACTTGTTTACCAATAAAATGTTATTGAAACTAAAAGTTTTAAACATATAGAATAAGTGTATCTGGTATTGCCTACGTGTTTACGTTCATAGCTATTGGGCAAGCAGGTGTAAACAGGTAAGTAAATATAGGTGACTGCACCGATCTATTTACCAATCAAAATTTAAATCAAAATAAAGATTATGTAATAACAAACGCGATGATATAGTGCAATAAACCGGTCATGAAATACTATTGCCAGGCTTTAAATTTAAAAAATCGGAGCAAGTAAAGTTGCGCAAGAGAGAAATCCAAGCGTCTTATTTCGTAGAGAGTAAAAATTTATCATTACTTGATAAAGCCGATATGTTTATTAATGAAAAAATGGACGCTGTTCAAGGAATTCACGGCTAATAATTATGGCATGAAGCACTGCATCAGTGCCAATGATGCAAGATTTCGCATTTTCCTGAAAACTCACTCTGCAAAACAATGAACAGTTCTTAAAAAATATCTTCTTTCGACTCAGACATTATAATGTAATAACAAGACTTTTATAAATGTGTGACAACCAATAGCTTTTCATTTTTGTTTGAAATTTTTATTATTGGTCTTGTGTTTGTAGTAGAATGAATAGGTGACAGACAAGCGGCGACATTCGTCGCCATATAAAATACTGTCTATTTCCCTTCTAATCTTTTTCAGCTATTCTATGGGTGGTAAGTATGTACAATAACTTAATATATTATTACTTTAATGTTTAGTCTCATGCCACATCTACGTAAAATAATAAGTGGGATATAGGTATCATATATACCTATATATGTTTTCTGTCTAAGTCGTAAATCTCCAATAGGATCACTTATAGGATAACTTTGTCGTCCATCTGTCTGTCTGTCTAGGCCCTTTTGTCAGCAACGCGTGGAGGCATAAAGCTGAAATTCATATCAAATACTCAGGTCTACCGTCCTTTGGAGCTGTGAAAATATCAAACATGGCTTAGAGCCAACGCAACCACAAGGTACAGCCGTCTATGCTGCAAATTTTCGACACTCGCAAGGGAATCTTAACTTACAGTTTACTTGCCGTGAACTCAGAATCTTGAAATTTGGTACGAAGTAACGTTATAGCACAGACAAAGGAAAAATTGCGAAAAGCACAAATTTTTGGTTACATCATATAATATATATTTTTTAAGAATTTTAAATTTACTACCCCTTTCCTCATGAACGCGTAGATGTATTAAATTGAAATTCATATCAAATACTTAGGTCTATAATACCTTTAAGCTGTAACAAAATCAAACTTCTATGTCTTACTAACTTATATTGATATGGATTTCATTTAGCAATAGAACACCATAACTTTGACTTATATACCTACAGGTTTGAACGGAACCCTTGGTGCAGGTGTCCGACTCGCACTTGGCCGGTTTTATGTTGTAGTTTAATAAAGCACAATAAAGTTATTTTATAAATATAGTTTTAAAATAAATTTAAAATACATTTTTTGTATGAATGTTTTATGGGAAACCGTACACTTGAAGATGGCTAAGAGATACACTGACTATTTCACGGAAATCGACCATATAAAGTAATTTACCGTCTTCTGGTTAATGAATACGATATTTCCTCGAAGATAATTAAGTCACTGACTATCTCGTGGTCTCGCGGCACAAGTATGTGCCACGCGATCTAGAGGTCCCGGGTTCGATTCCTGGGTCGGGCAAAGTGTTATTAGGTTTTTCCATTTGAAAATAACAGTAACAATAACAGCCCGGAGTCTGGAAATGTGCCCGAAAAGTGGCAATAGGCTCGCCCACTATTACGTGGGACTGATACATACTGGCGAAATGTGGAATACAGGTAAGGTATGTATCTAATGTGTATGTATAATTAAGTCATTTTAGCTTTCAAATACCCTAAGCTTCTCGGTGGGAATAAATTAATTAATTTTTACACTATAATAGAATGATGTTATTAAGCTTCTTTATTTATTTTAGTCAATTTTTATACACCGTACGTTCCAGGTATGGATGTATGGATGTTTGTTCCTCTTTCACGCAAAAACTACCGAATGGATTTTAATGAAAGTTACATAAGAATGACACATAGGCTATAACTTTTAAAGATAGTGTGTGAATTGTGCAAAATATAATGGTAATTGTCAAGTAAGTCGGAAAAAAATCTGCCATCAGCGAGCTATTCTGGCGTACGCTGCAAAAACTGTAGAGTTTACACGTATATAATGTAAAAGAGAAATGTTTATCTTAATTAGTCCTATAAAAAAACCACGACAGCATATACATATCTATATTTTATGAGTACGCTATTATCGCCAAAACAATGAACCATAAATACAATAAAAATTGATAATATATTTCTAATGTATATTTGGTACCAACAAATTGATTTTGATGATTGATGAAAAGTGACCATTTCATTTTGTTAACAATTGACGCTTATTTATTAGTTTTATACAGCTTTTAATACTTAATTAGTGTTAATTATTTTTTTAGCGTCAATCATTGTTAATTATTCTTTTTATTTCATCTTTGCTTATTAATTATAATCTTTTGCGCCACCTAGCGAACATAACTGCAAACACCGTAATAACAACCCTGGTTCTAACATATTCATAGTTATTGCCAGAAACTGAAGATGGCAGCACCATGATATGTGGATACCAAGTTATTTAAAAGTTTCAGAAAAAAATATCTTGCTTTTGTTTGTGATATTAATTTTGAAACAGGTATTATAGTTGTTCGTGAGAAATTGAAAGACTTATTTAATTTATGAGACGGTAAGTTTCTTCAGCTTAATCCATAAACAGTTATATTATATATGTCTTGGATATTTATCCAAGACAGCATTTGCTGGGATAAGGGTATTGTTTTATTGCCAAATAATATGTTAGATCCCATTTTTTTTTATTGGGCCCTATCCCACCACACACCCGCCACTGTAACTCCTGTGCTCCAGGATTAACAGCGGCACGCGTAGTATGGACGCTGAGCAATGAAGTTTAGCGGATCTAAGGAGACCTAAATTTGTCATAATCCCGCAACGAAGTTAATCAGAAAGACAAAATAAAGGAGGAGTTGGAAAAAGAGTTGTCCACTTCCATCCACAGCAAAGCGGATGACAAAAACATTGAGCTATGACGTTACCCTCACAAAAAAAAGACAATTACAATTAGTCAAATTAGACGCAATTAACGCACCACGGATAAATAAATACTTACATATATGAGATTTATTGAGTTAGTTGGACCTAAGGTGCGAGCTGTTATGTACATTTCCAATAATAGGCATGGCAAAAACGCTGAAAAGCACGGAAGAAAAATTTACATATATATATTATCACTGATCGGCAAAAACATACATTAACGTAATATAACCGTGTTTTGTGAGTATGAAATAAGTGTTTACTAAGATGAAGACGTACAAATACATTGTTTTATTTTTATTAAAGTTGTCATATCACACAGTGTACTCACACAGTCACATGTGTTACTTGTGTATAATGTATGTTACAGTCTAAACGATCGATCGATGTTAAGGTTGAAAATAAATGAATGATTTACAAGGACTAAGGCCTTAACCCTCTCAGTTGTAGAGGTGACCATCAGCCCATATACGGCCCACTGCTGGGTACGACTACGAGCCTCCTGTACAACAGTAAGTTTAGGCCTTAGTCCACCACGCTACACGCTAGTGCAAGTTGGCGGACTACACACGTAAGAAATTCCTAACAACAAATTTTTAGGTTGTCCCAGTTTCCTCACGATGTTTTCCATCACCGTTAAACTACGTGATAATCAGTGGCGGTGCTTCTATAGAAGCCCAAAAGCGTTACAGGTTAATAGTGTTTAATATCTAGTTTATAATTGTGTATTGTGGGCTCAGGATATTCTTATTTATATGTCAAATTGCTTTCGTTAAATAAAGATTTAAAGCTTAAAGATTACTATTCGGAATTTTGTAAGGCTTTTGGGCTTCTATGGAAGTACTGCCACTGGTGATAATTCATTGTATTCACAAATAACTTCGAAAAGTCAGATGTGTGTGTCCGGAGTTTGAAGCCGCAACCGGCGAGAATCTCGACCGCACGCCTGAACCTCGCCGCCATCACTACGAGTACTTACACAGCCAAATACTACTGACTGAATTATTTCTCAATAATGGTACCCTCCAATACCTCATACTGAGTGCAGTTCACTCCAAAGAGAGTGTCGTTTGGCGAGAAACGATATCGATTAGGTACATCCGACTACACAGTTGGCATTTTTGTTACCAGATGTACGGTACCCCATTCAGAAAATCCTATTAAATTGGGCCTATCCTCTAAAATTAGGCCTCTTGCATTTTCTGTGGGACAAAGACCCCGGCCGAGCTATCAGTACTCCACCACTTCTAGAACTTTCGACTGACATTATTACCACGCCGTCGGACATTCGCCGTGTCCCCCCGCATCGTAAATTTACAATACACTATCTTGCTCCCTGGCTTGCGTAGATTACCATATTTTACACCCCCTTCACTGTGCACCCCTCACTACAAGCTGTGCAAATAATATTGAAATGAAAGTTGGACGGCTATCCCTAATATCAGATTTGATAGATAATATCAGCGCAATCATCTTGTTGGGGAATAAAATTACTATGTTCCAGGTTATTGTGATAACCAAAAATAGTAAAATCACAATTTAAATATTTCTCGTAGCGATACAGGAGATTCGAAGTTAAGCTTGCCAAGATGGTGATTTTGTGACTTGCTTCCTTTATACGGTAGGCGATAACGAACTAGGTATAGCTATGTTGGTTTAGTGACGCTGTGGTTGAAGGTTGACACACATAAAAGTTTTTAATTGTGTGTGTACATTCAAAATTATTTATTGCAAACTTTGACGGTAAAAACCTCGCAAGAAACCTATATACCCATAATTTTATAAAAGTTACCTATACTTGTATAAGCAGTTCATAAAACATTGGGGTTTGAACTAATCCTAAATTTTAAGAAATTATGAAACTCGATTTCGATTCAAATAATTACACCAATGAAACGTTGTTTAATTTGTCAGAATTTATATAGTAGATGGATATACAGTAAAGACGCTTCTGGCTCTCGGACGCGGATGGGGTAATAGAGAATTCCACGGAGTAACCTTTAGCTTAAATAATATTTTAAAATTTCAAGTTTACTTTCAAGTACCAAAAATATATCCAAACCGCTTTTAAAACTAATTAAAAGTCGTAGTTATTCTAGAGGCAATATTATAACAAAGTTACTATATTTACAGAGTATATTTAATACATATAAAAGAAAATTTTGCAACGGAGTGTGTAGTTAGTCCTACGGTCTAAATATAAGTGTCATAAAGATCCTAGATTTAATTCCAGATATTTCCACAATGAATTACCACGTACTTTAACGGTGACGAAAAACCTCGTAATGAAACCTGCACACTTAAAAGTTCTTATATATTTACAATCTTTATATTTCATTTTTTTTTAAACGAACTTACTCAAGGGCTAAACTGCGCCGTTTCGTAGCAGGCATACTTTTAGGAACATGTAGATGAGCATAATTCAAATCAAGTGACAAATTACTGTAAATGACAGTAATTTCAAAAAAATGACGTTCACTCATAAAAATACAATTTAGAAACTTTTCTACAGTACGCCAATCGAATTCTCACTCCGCTGAAATTTTCGAGAATGTGCTTTGACCACAGATTAGAGAAGAACTTTATTCAGTGTGTAATGGTATAAACCAAAACAAGTATGTTTATTTTATAAAAACAAAAATACGAAAGCCACTCCACGCATTCGTATTCCGGAATACTAAAATATAAATGATAGAAGATGCGCCAAACATCTATATTGAAAAATTCCTTTTTGTCCGATCATTGGGAAAGTTCGATATAAGCTTCCATCCCGTTTAAAACAAGACTTTGCTTTTCTTGTACAATTCCTCTTTCAGAATACTTAATGTAGACATACCCCTTTTTATCTTTTCCGAGAAGTTTTCGGCCTCCTTTAATGTTCGACCAGCGGAAATGATGGTCTGCTGGGACTCTGTTGAAATCACGCGAACCTTGAACACTTTTTGTTCTGGAACAGGTAAATTCGATACAACGAGGTATATCGAAAGGAAATGTTGGGGAAGTCTTATAAAAATGTTTGACAACTTTCGGAACAATTAACGGTTTTGTTTTAACATTTTCGTTTCAAACATTTGTGTTATTAAAGGGTTATTTTTGTGATATGATTGATTATAGAAAGTGGCTATCCGTTGTTTAGTATCCGCGGCTAAACCACTGACCTAATTCTGATAAGTATGTACATAATATACAGCCTTAAGATTATTATTTTTTATATTTCGGCAGTTATAGCTGAGTCTTGTCGTTTGGGGAATAAAATAAACATGGCACGGTGTGAGACCGGTACATTGAGGTTGTACGCGACTATTAAATCTGATTTCGCGCGATTTCTCGTGAATTTTTGGTCTGTGACCTTTGCGAAGATACAAAAATTTGTCCCGATCGTATTCTGTTTGGACTGTCCTTACAATAGCCAGTGGGAATACTGTGCTATACCCATAAGAATAGAAAACTTAATATGTTCATTGAAAGGATTTAAACTGCCTCGTGGTCTCGCGGTACAAGTATGTGCCGTGCGATCTAGAGGTCCTGGGTTCGATTCCCGGGTCGGGCAAAGTGTTATTGGGTTTGTCCATTAGGAAATTCTCGGTAATAGCACGGAGTCTGGAAATGTGCCCGAAAAACGGCAATAGGCTCGCCCCCTATTACGTGGGACTGATACATACTTGGCGAAATGTGGGTGCAGAAATGCACCTCTGCCTACCTCTTCGGGAAATACAGGCGTGAGTTTATGTATGTATGTATGTGAAAGGATTTACTAAAAACATAATCTTTGTTTTATAAAAAATATGTTCTAAAAATCTGTGTTAAAAATATGGCTTCCTGTTAAGCTTTCATGTAGATTTAGAATAGAGTATAGAGATATATAGTACATAGAAGCCATCTACACTATAAGGTTTTGACAAGACGAATTAATTCTAGTTAATTCCAAAGGAAACCTAGAAAAAATACATTTAACAATGACGACATTGAATCGTTGTATAATATTTTTAACTGGTAGTTGAAAACTTAATAAAGGATTTTGATTCCGAATTCTGCGAAAAAATACATTGAGAGGTAAAAATCTCATATAATGTATAATTTATACTAATGACACAATTTCTGCAATATGTTTTCGTAGTGTGGGATCAAGACCGTGGCTATATTATATTGTATTATTGTGTTTCCTGGGTTCAATTGAAGTTCACATGTCATCATCATCATCATCATCATCAGCCCAAATACGTCCCACTGCTGGGTACGGGCCTCCTCTACAATTGAGAGGGTTCAATTCCTGTACAATTTTTTTCCTCTACAATTGTGAGGGTTGAAGTTCACATGTCGTTACCGTGAAATAGTCCTAAATGGCAATAAAACATGCAACAACAGGTCGGCAAATGTATGTTTGTGGTACGTTATTAATATTTACAAACCATTTTTTAATCGGGTGCGAGTGGATTAAAAATATGATATTTGAACATGATTTGTACAAAATAGACATGGGCTATAAGTTCAAAACCGGGTTAACGGCAACTTTTAGAAAAACCTTTAGTCCTTTTTGCTTTGAAGCACATTACTTCCTAGTTTGACGTATTTAGTGGCGTTTTGAACGAGTCAGTTCTGAATAAAGGGTTTGTGGAATTATATACCGTAAAATAACATTAGGTGCGTTCATGTCTGTTTTAGATTTTAGAATATATTTCGTATTATTAATAGATATTATTATTTTGTTTGATTATTCACATGTAACACAGTATAATACAATTATTATACTTAAATAAGTCGTGATGGCCTCAAGGTTTTGGCACGCGGTCGTGAATCTCGACGGTCGCGGGTTCAAACCCCAGGCACACACCTCTGACTTTTCGAAGTTATGTGTGTATTCACAATGAATTATCACGTACTTTAACGGTGAAGGAAAACATCGTGATAAAACCTGCACACCTAAAAATTCTTAGGAATTTCTTAGGTGTGTAGTCCGCCAACCCGCACTAGTCCAGCGTGGCGGACTAAGGCCTAAACTCTCTCAGTTGTAGAGGAGGCCCGTGCCCAGCAGTGGGACGTATTTGGGCTGATGATGATGATGATGATGATGTATATAGCTTGAATTTTTTCGAGTATCAAATATGCCGACACAACTTTGTCAACTAGTGAGGAATAGATGAGTGGTTTTTAGCCCGTGGATTCACTTTTGTCCGCACATCTATTGTTTATCTATTTAAATTGGGGTCACTTGATTGCGTGACAAAATAAATAAATAACTGATGTTCTGTTGATATATTGAATATATTTAAATATCAAAGTTTAAATATAAAATGGAAAAAAATATTTAAAAATAATAGAGGAAAATCCCAGTTTATATCCGTTGAAAGCGTACCACATCTAGACAAACTCAAAGGAATATCTCAACTTGTGTACAACAGAAGTAATGTAAAACATAAAAAGGTCCAGGAAATGCCAGTCATAGTCAAATATTTTACGCGTCACAACATTTTCTATACACCCGAATTACTGGGACGTAAAAGGTATCTTCTATTTGTAACTTACGCGATAATTTAATTCTTATTTACATTAAATTCAAATCGTCAGTAGATATTCAAGAGTAAGTACTATAATCCCAAAGTAACTTTAAAATAATCGAGTATCCACGCTCTCTGAGACGGCACTTTGAACGTCTACTGAGAACGTAATTACAAGCTATATTTCAGCCTTAGCCGTTGTTAGTGAAACTTAATCGCCGCTCGCAGGACACTCTCAAATTAAGTTTAATCGCAGCAAGTGAGGGGGTCAGTTAAAAAAGAGGCCCCCTAATCAGGTCCGCACCAGCACGCGTTAGGTACGCACTTACATAATGAAAGGGGGAAGCGAGGGGGTTACACAGGGGCGGAGGGGGGGAGGCCTGGGGGCCGTCATCTGCGTACACCCTGTCCGGCCGCCCTCGATCGATACCTATACGTGTGGACTTTATGTAAAAAGCCTCCTGCACACCCGAGGACGGCGACCATAAGTGTCGAGAAACGAGTCGCCCCCGGGGAGAAGGCACGAAATATCTTCAATTTTCGAGAGAAAATTTTCCAATGCGGGGGCGAGCGCCCGCGGCGGAAGGGCTGGCTCGCTCGCTACGGACGGCCGTGTCCGAAAAATGCTCGAACCTTAATTGAATTTACAGATTTGCCTTTCGGAACGCACGCCCGATCCTAACACTGTTTATTGCGGGCCCTCGTTATGACTCTTTACGAGACGAGCGCGATCCGATGTGCCGGATAACGTTTAACTCATTTATTTGACAAACTATTACCGCCGGGGGACGTATACAATCACACGTCATCGCAGCAAAATGATTTAGGTGGTGTCTAGATTTTCGCCAACTCTTCTTGGGAACACGAAATCTCTCGTAGAAGATAGCTCACTCCCAATTCGTACCTGAACTACAAGTATTTTTAGTTCCGATTTTTTTTTATTCTGTTTTTATCTACAGAAATTTGCATGGCAAACAAATTCGATTACTAATAGGATTCGAAACAAAAGATCAACCCAACTCATTGAAAAAACTCGAGATAAGTTTATACTTTTTATGATTAGATTCAAGCGCGGAACCTTCACGATGTTTTCCTTGCTTGAAGACAGCTCACATAAAACACTTGACGTTAAATTGGCCAGCATGTATAAGTTATTAACCTGCTTACTACTTCTCATGCAACTTAGCTCCAATAGCGGTATGATTAAAAAGTATATTTTAATAATATTACTAGAATTAAAGGTACATGAACTTAATCGTATAAAATTCATATTAAAATTGCCAATGTCAGTTCGTTTAGTACGCATCACAATTAAAATACTTGAAGGATTATAATCATATATTTTGTACATTCATTATGAGTGGTAAAGGAGAGGATATAGGATATCGACTCAGGAAAAATCCACACTAAAAAACTAGATTTAATTACGGATCTTCCGGTCTGAGTCGTAGTGATACTTAAAGTCTCACGTTTCTTAAACCCATAAAACAAGACTTGCCCCTGTTTTTGGGGTCAATATGTGGTGTTCGCTATTTGTTATTTAACATGGACGCGAGTAAATACGCGTGCGATTGTGAATAAATCAATACACCCAACACTCATTGTTATAAGAGTTAATATAAAACAACCTTTGCAAATTGACTGCCTCGTGGTCTCGCGTCACAAGTATGTGCCGTGCGATCTAGAGGTCCTGGGTTCGATTCCCGGGTCGGGCAAAGTGCTATTGGGTTTTTCCATTAGGAAATTCTCAGTAGCAGCACGGAGTCTGCAAAGTAGTCTGGAAAGAAAGGAAGTCCTATTACGTGGGACTGATACATACTTAGCGAAATGTGGGTGCAGAAATGCACCTCTGCCTACCCCTTCGGGGAATACAGGCGTGAGTTTATGTATGTATGTATGTGATATAAAATAACCGATGTATGACATAACTCCAGTCTAAAAATATAATAAAGTGAAAAGCGAACACATTTCAAATGCGCCACAAAATATTTCTTCAGAAATTTGAATGACAGTAACATAAAAAGAGAAATACGGCTACATCGCGTCAAAAAGTGTACTATAGTTAAAATTGGTTAGTGATTTCCAAAGAAAATGTTCAATAAATTGTCAAATTGAAATTTTGGCAACGACTCAATCGAAACGCTTCGGGTCACGCGAGGCTACGTGAAAGACAATTTCGTATGAACTTTTAATGTAACAACAAATTGAAAGCGAATTTCTTTGTAAAATTTAGGAATATTATATTTTTCGATAATTCAGTAGGCAGTGACCTAGAGACCTTTTTTTATTGAGAAAAGCCTCTTAGATCCCCGCTTTCAGGATACAAATGGGGTATACCTGTCTCTGACCGGCTAAAAAACTCATAGTAGTCTCCCTCAACATCTTGGAGGTCTTCTGGAACTTCTTCAAGATGAACGCGCCGAAGAAGTTGTTTGATCTTTGCAGTCAAATCGAGCTAGTCAACTTATTAATTTCATAGTATTTTCCACTTAAATTAAAAAGGTTGTTAATGGCTACAGTGCGTTGTTTCCTAGGTCTATTGGAACGCCATCTGGCCATTTAAGCGCTAAAATCCAAGCATTTTTTCCTTATTCATATTCATTTAAATAAATTTGGATAGAAATAATGGATGAGAAGTATGGTAGATCTAATATCTTGTGGTTCCAAATTCTTTGCTTCTGCTAAAATTTAGGGTTTAATTGTTTTATACTTAGCTACCAGGTATTTATATCAATGTACACCAGACCGCTATTAGGGGATCTAGTGACGGAACTAGGGATCTCTCGCCACTTGATGCTCCATTTGGACAGAGTCCTACTGAACATCAGGTTCCTTATTTTCACTTCGTCGGGCCAGTATAACAAATGATTCAAAACATAACTTAGTACTTCTCACTCTAGAAGACGCTCTCGAAAAAACTGTCTATCTGTTTTCTATAATACAGCATTGTTGTTTCTTAGGTTGCATCTGACCACGGCATCGTTCTAACACTAACAAAATAATTAGACTGTCATTTACACAAATCACAGCTGATAAAATGATTATTGAGTTAATATTAATAACAGGATGTAAAGGCGATAAACATTATCACAGACCTTTTGATAGTATGAAAAGGGTCGTAGAAAAACGGAGTCAATACATCCCTACCCTACTTATTAGTGTAGTGCAGGGCAACCCTCATTTGGCGTGTGACGTCACGCCATTCAATTCTTTCACCTCGCACCATACGCCACATAAATATTTGTGTGACATACATCTTATCTTATCTGCTACGTCAAAAATTGTTACAATTAGATCCCAAGAATTGACGATTTTTTTCTGTCACTGCAAATCTGAGTAAAATCTGTTAAGCAATTATGAAAATTAAAAACTTGTACCTTAGAAAAACAATATTGAAAAAATCTAAATTGACACCAGTTTTTAAAATGTACGGCCGTGGATTCGATCCCCGTAAACGTTTACGATGATCTATAGATACTTGCTTCGAATCTGGGTATTTGTGAGACCGAAAAGCTTCTTGAAGTTTTTGTTACCTACGACTTGTATCTTATTATGGAATTAGAACTGTATATACTATACATATGTGATCATTGGGTGTTTTGTTGATTTTCGGTTGTTTTCAGCAACCTCACTCGCATTAAGATAATTTATGTGTTATCAAATCATATTTTTTTTTAAATTCAGCAAAGTATTCCCGAAAGTTGGTCTTATGACATCAAAGCTCACGTTTTTAAGAATGGCTTTAAGTGAGGACGTAAAAAAACATTGACTCGCCTGCAAAACAGATAACCCGGCCAATTAAAAACGACGCAGCTCCGGTACTAAATAAATATTTCATTAACAACCTTTTTAATTTAAGTGGAAAATACTATGAAATTAATAAGTTGACTAGCTCGATTTGACTGAAAAGATCAAACAGCTTGTACGGATTCTATTTTCATGTTATTTTAAGAGCTTTCATAAACTTTGAATTATTAGGGTGGAGTGAAGAAAACAATTTTTTTCTTCTTCTTAACCTGGGGGTCAAATTTGTAGCTCATAAAAAATAAAAAATCTTACTTAAAGTCTTGAGGCGGCCCACCCATTTTTAAATTAATTACAATTTGAAATGTTTGGTTGCAAAAAATATTTAAATGCGTTCTAGAATCATTAAATTAATCTCTTTTGTGTCAATTAAAAATTAACTATAAATAAATTGTGCCTACTGTTTTATTTTTTAAAAAGTCCCAAAAAGTTACATTATTCTTTAGGGCACTAGAATAAAATTTGAGTTGGAAATTATCATAATTGCTAATTCTTAGGTGTTTTAAAAGATTACAAGGCAAAAAAAATTTTTTTGCCAACAAACATTTTGACTCGTAACTAATTTTAAAATGAGTGGGCCGCCTCAAGACGTTGATTAAGATTTTTTTCTTTAAATTTTTTATAAGATACAAATTCGTCCCTCAGGCTAATAAAAAAAGAAATGTTTTTTTTCACACTATCCTATTGATTATATCTAGGTATGTACAAATATAAATAAACGTAAAATAAATTATTATATTGATTAAATTAATATCTCTATTATACCTATATAAGTCGTAATGGCCTCGAGGTTTAGCTACGCGGTTGAGAATCTCGACGGTCGCAGGTTCAAACCCCAGGCACACACCTCTGACTTTTCGAAGTTATGTGTGTATTCACAATGAATTATCATTTGCTTTCACGGTGAAGGAAAACATCGTGATGAAACCTGCACACTTAAAAGTTCTTAGGAATTTCTTAGGTGTGTAGTCCGCCAACCCGCACTAGGCCAGCGTGGTGGACTAAGGCCTAAACCCTCTCCGTTGTAGAGGAGGCCCGTGCCCAGCAGTGGGACGTATGTATATAGGCTGAAAATGATGATGACGATGATTATACCTATAATATTTTGTCTTTTATTCTCTTGTTTACAAGACAAAACATTGTATCTCTACTTACATAATTGTGAAGGAATTGTTTATTTAGACGCGCTAATATACGTAGAAATACTTAGATTTAAAAGAAAATTTTGTGTTGAATATTCCAATGATCGAAGAAGGCAATACGAGTAGACTGTATAATATCATTTCTCGTTACGAGCAATACGAGCAAAAATATTCCTTTAAAGTTTCGTATACTTTCGCCTTTTAGAAAGACGCAAAACAAAATATATCTTAGACGTGATTAACGTTTATGCGTCCTTCATAACATGAATACACCGACGCGTTGACTTCTCCGAACGGTATATTTCGACAGCCACGATTCGTTACACTTTATAGAAGATAGAAGCTGATAGAAGATAGAAGCTGATGCAATTTTTTCGAAAAATTTCCTGAATCCCAGCTGATATTGCGAATTCGTTTGTAGAAAAATACAATAACACTTTACCCGGCTCAGAATCGAACCCAAGACCTTGTAAGTTCAATCCCTGCTTCGAAATAGAATTTTGTGTGAACCAAAAATAGGTCTGGGAGTTTGTTAGACTGAAATGTCACTCGTGGTCTCAAATAACACAAGACACAAGACTTGTATTTTCAGAGCTGGGAGCGTTATTTAATTATTCCTTATTAAATTAGATAACATTGTTTTAGAAAAACAAAAGTCAGTAGCGGGATAAGTTAATTGGTTATAATTGTTCTTTGTACTTTTTTCTATTTATTGTGTAACACTACTTATCTACGATTTTCATGTGCTATAGTCCTTATACAATTTAAGCAAAGGTGCTTTAACCAAATTTATACTTTAAATTAATTCATTTGTTTAAAAACTTTGGTGACTTTTAAATAAATCACCATACAAAGTTAAATAGCTCAAATAATTTCAATTTGTCATTCATACAAAATTTCTTCAAAGTAAATCTTTTATATATCTAAATCTAACCACAAGAAGTGGTAGTTTATAAAAATACGTATAATTTATCGTCTGATATTTAGTATGAATGCGAACCAGTCATGCAAATAGTGTACACGAAACTGTCATTTACAATGTCTAGATGTGTTGTCGACGCCAATTTACTAGACACCCAGTTTCTAGGCACTCGTAAAGCGAGCAGACCACTTTCCTAAAAAAATCGAACGTGATTTAAGCGAATCGATGCCGATGTAATGTAGAACGTGGAACGCGCCAAATTTGTTAAGGCCTGCCGGCCCTGTCGCATCTCGTGTATTGGAGGGCCATCTGAAATTTGTCAAGGTATGCCCATTCGAAGGCAACACACGAGCCTTACCAAATGTATTCAGCGTCGCCGTTGGAAACCTATTTCGACTGCCCTACCTACCGATACGTAGGGCGAACAGCTATAGTCCGCGCACATGTAAAATAGCTAAGCTCGCTTCAAAGTATGCTCTACTTTATATAGTATTATTTTTAAATTTCATCACAAAAATTGTTTTTGTGATATTTAATATTATGAACACAATGAGTAATTGTTTTGATATATGAAAGGCAGTTGAAAATTAACGCTGAAATTATGAGCCGATTAAGTTTTTATGTAGATAACAATTTCATTTGTCATTAAATTTACTTTGGAACTGATCGTCTGCTGACCAATGACTTCTAAAGAGAATCATATTCTATAGCAATTTATGATGTTATAAAACACAGATATTAAAACCAAAATAAAGAAGAATAAACCAAATAAAGATTATCAAAAACTTTTTACACATATATAACAAAAACAACAACTTAATAATATGGGCATTTTTCAGTAAAACCAAAGCAACATCACAAACAATAAGAATGTAAATTAAATTTTAAAGTGAAGCGCTTTCCTCAGCGTAGCCACCGACTACAAGCTCGGTACTGGGGGCTACTTCTCTGTTATATCTGTTCGTCCAAGATACATGCCTCGCATAGGCGCACTCGTGTTACCGGCCGCGTCCTGGCCAGCGAGGGGAGCCGGCAAAGGGGGGAGAGCGCCCGCTGCCCCTCCGCCGCCCCGCTCTCGGCCCTTCCACCCCCGCAACACCCTACTCGGCCCCCGGCCACCCTGCGTCATCTAGTACGGCAACTAGCCGCTAGGGTTAATTCGAACTATTCAAGAGTATTTGAATATTTTAAAATTAATTTTTAATTTTTTTGTTTCTCTTCCCCTTTTGTTTTGCCTGTCAGAAACATTTTCAGACTAAATGAAGTAAGTTGTTTTTGAAAAATCACTTTTTTTGTTACTACGTTTTGTTAGCGTGTTTTGTGTTATAATAACGATGCTTTTGAAATTATTCCCCACTGAGTACAACATCCATATGAATTTTTAATATTCTATGATGAAATACGACGTTATTTTTACCACATCTAGAAAATTTCCGGGTCTTCCTAGATTAAATGTTTTTCAATTTACTTGTTCATTAAGGGGGTTCGTAACCAGAGCAGGTTTTTTTCTTAATATACATATTATATTTTAAGGGTTATGTTAGAAGTGAGTATAGATAGATGGTCATAATATCAAAAATAAAACGTAAATTTAAAGCCACCCGTAGCAGCCCTGTGTGTCCGGCGCACAGCCCTGATTCAGTAGAACAGAGAACGGCGGCGTGCGTGCCCGACTCGTTGTAAACAGCTACCCTCGTACGCATGTAGGGATGGACGTCCCGAACACCCCCCCTCCCCCCTCGAGAAAGGGGTGCCCCCGCTTTTCCTTGTACCTCCTTGTGCAGATTCCCTCGGCGATGGAAATTCGCTCGGCCACATTTTATACAATTTCTAGGCCGTGCGTTTTGAAAGTGTACCCGTGTCCATAGTATACACCAAGCTTTATGAAATCACTTCGTTTCAGTCCAGTGACGACTAGGGCTAAGATCAAGTCGCGCCATGAATGGTTTGGCCGAGTTATTAAGGTTGTTTGTTGCGAATTACCTCGGTCGTTGACTTTTCCTTTCATTCACAGAATTGTTGTTGTAGTTAGCCATGATACATCATAATGGTTTGTACGCACTACGACTTTTACTACTACGTAATGTAGCACTAAAGTTAAGAAGAAAACGCTCTGAATACACACAGTAGGTATTGATATTACCCGTACACCGCTTAAAATAAATCGAAATATTCGAAAACTACCTAACTTTGTCCAGATGAAATCATCATAATTTACATAAAAAATGTGTTTAATTATAAAAAAAATATTCCAAAAAGGCTAAAATTTAGCACTACACTAAAATATTAATTTAATTTTGAATATAAAATCCATAACAGACAGTGTTGACATCACCAGTTGTTTTAAATAAAAATCAACTAACTGACTACTACTCCACCCACACTACAAACAATAAGTTTCAAAAAGAATAAAGATGACGTTATAAAATATTCTTATTATGATGTTTAAGTATGTAATTTTGGTCAATACTCCATTACCAATACATCAAACATTGCAAGTTGATCCTAATATTAAAATAACTGAAAGGATTTTTGACACAATAATTCTTAATATTTCCATATTTCCTGCAAATTACTTCAAAAATCGCGTTACGCGTAGAGATTGTCAATTGAGAACAAAGTGTTTTCGTAGTACTTTATATGACCGAGTATTTTATAAGAATTGCCGTACCTACTTCATAAGGATTACAATGCGGTGACGATATCCGGTGACTTAACAGACTCGCAAGCTCTCGTTTTCCTATCAAAATAAAAAAATATGTTAGACTAACTTTGATTGATACGCATTTATACTTATATTTTTTTAATTGGTAAAAGTTGTTAATAATAATAACAATAGCACAGAACATAATAGTATTCTTGAGTCTCTATTTCATAAAGCCCTACATTTTCGATAGAATGTAGACTAGCAGAAAAGTTCAACAAAAAAACTTTGCTACTAATCGCTTAGCTTGCTAAGTTGTTAGGTACTTGTAACTTTTAAATGGATTATAATCGTAACGAATTAATAATTTAACCAAACAAATTGTACGCATTTATTTGTACTAATCATAACAATAATATTTCAACAAATAATAATTAATTCTCAGAAGAAGTTTCATTTTAAAAGTATTAACCGCATATGTCACGAGATGTCGCTATACATTCAAGACCGCGTTAAAGTAGTATCTCAGAATAAATTTAAAATAAATTACTACTTATTATTTCCATTAAAATATTTAATCAAAGTACTATCCAAGTGCTAGTTAACATTTTATAATTCAAAATACTCATTATTTTATATTCAAACGAAAAATCCTCCATAACGCGAGACATTGAAATAAATAAAAAGGTTTATCTTAAAAAAACTTACGAACTACTAAACGGTTTTAATTAAATCCTTTATGATTTAAATGTTTCTTTTACAATGAACATAGCCTATGTTACTAATAATAATAATATTCAAACGGGACGGATTTTGGGTACGAAAGAAATTGAAGATGATAAAATTACTAAATAAAATTACCCACATAGCTATCGATAAAATAAATAAGTGGATAAACGTTAATTCGTTCACAGTAAGCTTTCTAGGCTAGCGTGGTGGACTAAGCCCTGAACCCTCTCAGTTATAGAGGAGGCCCGTGCCCAGCAGTGGGACGTATATGGGCTGATGATGATGAAGAAGCTTTCAAATTACCTTTCCGATTGCCTTTTCATTGAAGTGAACAATAAAAGGCCGCGATCGAGGATGGAGCTCTTAAGCAAAGTTCATAACGGGCGAGGGTCATCAAACTATTCATTTAGTATTAACAGAGGATTCTACACTATTTATAAACTTCAAACAAGCGTTAATCCTACGTAACACCGTGGGCTCCTTCACCTACACCAGCATCTACATACAAACGAGTCCCACTCTAAAAATAGAAAAGGCGATAACACTGGTCAAAAAACTTTTATACATCCCATAAATTAAAAAGTAATACAACTGAAAATAAACAACACACCAGCAGGTGTTACAGACGCCAAAAAAATTAAAACAACAAATTAAAATCCATCTGAAGTGAAATTGTAAATACCTACGTCGTAACAATAGAGAAATTCAGTTACCACTATCAGAGGTCAGGGGGCCGGAATACTTGTCATGAGCAGAATTCTGGGCTTTTAATTAAGGCCCCAAGTAATTTAGAGGGCCAGCGCACCCCCACGCGTGGCCATGTATTAGGGCAAAATCTTCTGCATACTCATTTGGAAATGTTTAAACAGTGAGGTACTGGGGGGAAGGTGGAGGCAGGGTGGGGTACGGTTAGTTCCACGGTACAGATAAATTAATAACGTACCCACCGAGCATACATATAGATATAGCACGCATGTCCCTAAGTACCGGACAATAGGGGTGTTCTGGTTTTAATAATACGCGCCGATGTTTACGTTGTATGGAATAATAATGTACGCAATATTTTTGACATTGGAATTGGTGAAAACTTTGCAACAATTGGTGGATATCTTAGAAGTACGTCTTTTAGTGATCGTGTGTTAATTGTACGAAGTATTGAATTTCATAGTACTTTGAAATAGTCGTTTGTGGGTTGTAATAATACTTAATTTTCTTTCGATGGGCTCACAATGCGTCTTGTGTCGATCCTAGTAAATTATATGTAGGTATTTATCATTCGCTTACATCAATCAGTCACAAAATCCAACCCATGAATTCATGAAAATCTTATGTTTATACCAATTTCTGTAAGTTATTTCGTTTCTCTTTAATTTTAACCAAAAAAAATTGAATGTGTACCCAAAACATCCTCTGAAAGCATTAATTGATGGACATTTCCGAATAAAAAATTAAACACTTCATTGAATCATTCCTCCCAATTCGTTCCTTTTAACTCAATGTTAGTTCATGCTTTCAACAGCTCAATCGTTCAAGTTATTTTTAAGTTTATTAAAGGGAAGGGAAGAACTTTATTCCTTCATATTTTATTTTTGAAATTTTTTTTTGTTCCCGTTGTGATGTTGAGGAGTTTGTGTATGAGAAAGGAATAAATATTTTATAAAATAAATAAAACTAATAGAAAGTATTGTTACAAAATTTGACTGATATATTTCATCTACCTTGCAGCCAAGTGCAGTAATCATGTGCGTTAAATGACCACATAATAATGAAAGTAGGTACTCAAGTATTAAATATGTGATAAAATTACTTTTTTTTTGTTCTCGAGGGGAAAGCTGATTATGGCTCTACTTCCCGCCAACCCTGGGGGAGGGGGGCGGGAAGCGTATGTCGGGGTCACCGGTCTTCCAGCCCGGCGCGCGGCGACGTCATGTCTGCGCAGATGTTAGTGCCGGGCTGGGTCCCTAACAAAAGCCCTAAACCGACATACCGACCAAAACCTCCCGGTGGCCATCTCCGCGCCGAATGGGGCGACCACGGTACGTGGGCGAGAGGCGCCCACCGTTATGCCGCAGCCGCCCGGTGCGCCTCCGAGACATAATTGTCTCGGCCGTCTCGGAGTTGTAGGGGGCGCAGTTCACTTGCACCTCCACTAGCTTGGTTTGAGCGCCCCAGTTGTGGATGGGCGCCCGCGACGTACACATGCCACAGTCCCGCCGCCTTTTAGTGGGGACGCGCCGCCCCCGCAGCGCGCCCAGCGACCCTAAGGGCCCCTTTGAGTAGTCTTTTACGACAGGCAGGGGATACCGTGGTGGGATTCTAGCGCCCTCTTGCCACAGGGCAGTTGTGATAAAATTACTGCTCCTCAATGACCTCCTAAATGACCTATGTCCAGGCATTTCTTGGTCGTCATCGCCAATCCGAGCTAGACTAGCATTGTGGACTGAGAACCCCCCACTATCAGAAGATGCTTGTTGCCCGGACTCACCATCAGGTCATATACATATGTATGTTTGCGTCGAATCATACCGAACATAAGATTATCTTTATTACGGAAAATAACACCAGTGATATTTAAATCAAACAACTGGACACATCCACTTTTTGGTATGGATCAAAATTTTAAGCACAGAGAATATAATGGGATTAATATAATTTTAAATATTCACTTTGCGAATCTGAAATCTCATTGATATTTTTACAAAAAGGAATTTCTGTTTAAACAATTAAGTACTCTGTTCTTGAATTTTTGCAAAAAAATAATATTTGTTTCCCATTTCCGCCAAGCCGCACTAAGCCAGCATTGTAGACTAAGGCCTAAACCCTCTCAGTCGTAAAGGAGGTGTTAATAGACCTGATGTGTACGGAAACGAATGGCATAGACGATTTGATTTCAGGTGATGAACGAACATTCTGCTTGTAAAGGTTGTTGTTTAACGTACTACACATGATCTTACAATATTGTTTAGGGTAGATATTAATCCAGACTTCCATACTAATATTATTAATGTGAGTTTAACTTTGTCTCTTACGCTTTCCCGTCCAAACCATTGTCAATTAAAATTATTTTTAGCGTGGAAATATATGGGTCCTTGAGAATGGATAAAGGCTCATTTTTTTTTTAAAGTACCCAGATGTAGAAGCGCCCAACCGCTAGTTAAATATAAAAAATGTAACACACTTTAAAAGCATACGATGAAAACAGTCATTATTTATTACAAACTTTATAAAGCAGCTATTTTCTAATTTATCAAAGACTTTTTTGGAGCCTTTTATTCACAAGAATTAACTCTTTGAAGTCATTTCGTACAATTAAATAAAGCCGGCGGAGACCAAATTGGAAACATCATCATCATCAGCACATTATACGTCCCACTGCACTGCAAAAATAAGATCTAAAATATTTTGAAATGTGTATACTTTTTTTGTAAAAAAAAAGACGTTAAACATTGAAACGCAAACAAACGAGGCCCTAATTATATAATGTGCGAATAAAACACCCTGTACACACAAGTTGTGAGATGTAAAATTTGAGCGGAGTACGGCGTACACCTATTATGAAATTTATGCCACACACATACAAACACACGTACACACACACACAACCGGCTACCTTCGGACTTCGGTGGCTATCGGAGATGTGGAAAGCGAATACTTGCTGCTCCGGCGAGCTTAAATTTTCGTATTAATATATTTTACTTATATGGGTGTATTTGTACTGTAGACAATTACAGAGACTGTTTGGGCTACAAGTTATGCTTTCAAATGGCATGGCTATACACTGGACTGAGTGAAAAATGTTATTAATTTATACCTGACACAGTAAATAAAAAATGCCTTCATGTAATAAATAATGTAACAGTATATGCAGGAATTAAATGTGTTAAAAAAAATAATGATTTATTTGTAGCTGATATGTCACGTTCAAGTTCAAGGTCTTCGGCTGAGTCGTCAGAGCTATATATTTTTGTTTTGTTTTACAGGTGGAGCAGAACATCTCGAGAAAATCTGCTTGTCTGAAACACAACGTGATTAAAGGGAAAGCGACGTCCACCGGCCTACATTAGGTCAGCGTACTGGACGGAATCTTAACGTAATGGGAAGGCAGAACTATAATTTACTGTCACTGTGTCACTGGGACACGGAAAAGTATACTAAAGAGGTTTATGAAATGTGATCTCTATAACCTTGCGGGACTGTAAGCTGGGCGTTTTCCCTCTTCTTTGTCAATGTATTCAGTGTTTATAATATAGTACTTATTACACAAATGAATTTAAAATTTCACGGCTATAACCATTTGAAAGTATGAAAAGAACGTTTCCATATCTTTTTAACTAATATTATATCTTGCGAAAGTGAGTTTGTTACCATTTAACGTCTGAACCACTGATCCTAATTTTATAATTAAATTAAAAGCTATTTTTACTTTTAAACATTTAGTAGTATAAACTATAATAACATGAACGGAGCCGGAGGAAATTTAAACATAAAACAATAATAAAGTGATAGATTTTCAAATTATTACCTATCGTTCTTGATGGTGTAATAAATTGTTTTTAAATAAATAAACTTATGTGTTATCATAGGGTCCAAGGAAGTTATTTCACATTCCGGAACGGTAAGATGGTAATAGACTCGTCCCTATTAAGTGGGACGAAAAACGCTTTGCGAAATGCGGGTGCAGAAGTGCACCTCTGCCTACATCTTCGTGGAATATATGTATGATTGGTGAAAGAAAAGACATTATCCTAACACATCGCCATTACAAAATGTAATAGAATCAACATTGGCGCGCATGGATCGCGAAAGACGTGATCCCGTCCGCCAAAGGCGTCAAGGAGGCGCTGGGTCAACGGAGACAATTAGACCCGGCGCCCTGCCCTCTGGCAAGGGGGCGTTAGAATCCCACCACGGTATCCCCTGCCTGTCGTAAGGCGACTCATTGGGGCCCTTGGGGTCACTGGACGCGCTGCGGGGGCAGTGCGTCTACATATAATGTGACCCCGAGAAGGGCGGCGGCACGGTGGCCTGTCTCCGTCGCGGGCGCCCAAAATAGAGGCGCCCAAATCAAGTAAGTGGGGGTGCAAAGGCGCCTATTAAAAATCCAAGAAGTCCGAGACGCTTTCGTCTCGGAAGCGCACCGGGCGGCTGCGGCACTATTGTGGGCGCTTCTCGCCCACGCACCGTGGTCGCCCCACTTGGCGCGAAGATGGCCACCGGGGGGTTTTGGTCGGTATGTCGGCGTAGGGATTTGGTTAGGGACCCAGCTCGGCACTAACATCTGCGCGGACGTGACGCCCGCGCGCCGGGCTGGAAGGCCGGTGACCCCGACATACGCTTCCTGCCCCCTCCCCCAGGGCTGGCGGGAAGTCGAGCCATAAACACCTTTCGAGAAAAAAAAAAAAAATGTATCATCCTCAAATTTGTGAGAGATTTTTAAAATTTTCCTTTCTTTTTTCATGTAATAATTAGCCAGCACTTTAAAGTCAATCAGCTGTCGTGGTGACTTACTTATTCAGAAAAATTAATAATTTTTGGTGTACAAAATAGCCGACGGTCGTACGCAAGCCTATCCCTTAAAAAAAAATTGTCCTACTTTATGATACGGAGAGTAATCACGGTGTGCTAAGTAGACAGGCGTGGGAAGTAACTTTTGGGCGATTGACCCAACATAACTTATTGACTTAAACACATTGAGCACGCAATGGAAGCCGATTTGGGGAAAAGTGTGAAAATATTACAAAGAAATCTTGTACCGTCGTATATGTAGTTAGGAACTATAAGACATGCGACAAAATATATCGATAAGGTAAAAGTTGTGACAGATGTGAGGCATGCAATGTTAGGAATGTATCTTATGTTTTCATGTTTTCTCATAGTGATAATACTTCACGTATTATTAAAATAAAATTAGACTCTAACTTTTAATATGAGTTCTTGAAAAATTACCCTTTTTAGAAGAGAGGTACTTTAGGTATATGAAAAATGGGAGCTTCGCTGAGTCTTTTTTTTTTAAATCAATATTTATTTATTTACGTAAAAACACGAAGCTAGTTACACACAATAGCAGTGCCCTAAATAAGCTAGACGCCATTCACGTGTTTGTTTTGATTAAATGTAGTTAATTATAAAATGAAAACGAGAGGTAACAGTCCCTAAGTAAAAATATGGCAGGTAATACTAACATAACATCACCTAAATCTATGTAGTTATTATAACAAAATGAAAACGAGTTGTAAAACTAATTAATTAACAAGCAATATTAGTATCAGTCTCTAAGTATCAATGAAAGTAGTGTAACGAATAGAAAATGATAATAGTCTATATTCACAAGAAAGTTCAAGATTTTCACCTTGAGGGAAACTAGCTCAGATCTCTGCAATTTAGTTCAGTCAAAAAAATCTATTTTTTTTAAATGTGTGTTGTCGTTTTTAAGTAAAACGGTAAAATTTAGTTACACGATGAAGCATGTAGTAGTGACCAAAAATTACATGATAGTTCATTGTGAATAAACACATGACTTCGAAAAGTAAAACAATTAACTATTTAAGAAAAAAATGATATTCTTTTATTATTATTAATTATTTTTTAAGGGAATTTGACTACGCTTACATCAAAATATTATTCCTAACATACAAAATATATTGGTCTGTTTTATTTTTGAGTGCCGGATTTCGGTCATTTTTGTACATGTTTAGATGATATGATTTCTAGCCAAAATAACGTTGATTATATTAATCAACACAAAATCGCGAGAAGCCGCTGAATGTAGGCCGCTTCCGACAGAATGCTTTGGAAGTCTTTTGGGAAGTCTATGTCCAGCAATGGACGTCTTTTGGCTGATTATGATATACTATTTGGAAAAGACATAATATGAATGTTTATTCAGTGTAATTAAAACAAAAATAAAAAAAAAGCTTGCTTAGTAAGTGATGTTAGGCAGAAAGTCGACTGTAGACTGTTTGATGTTTGACAGCCCCGTGGCGCCGTTGGCTAAATACCAGCTTGCGAAACGACAGACCGCGGGTTCGATCCCCGCACCGAAACAAATGTTTGTGTGATCCACAAATATTTGATTCGGGTCTGGGTGTTAGTGACACCGAAAAGTCTCTCGTAGTTTTTGATACCCACGACACAGGACTTGTATCTTAGTGTGGGGTCAAAAGTAATGTGACTGTTGGAAATATTTACTTATTTAATTGGATTGTCTGTAATTTGTGTGTGGATGGGGATATAATTATTATTAATGGGTCTTATTCACGAACATCGTGTGATAAAACAAATATTTAAGCCACAAAAAATTCTAAAGTCGGGTAATGAATCGACGATACATACTGAAGTTTTTAATAACACTCTAGTAGGTATTTATCCGCAAGTATTTGTTTTGAGTCTGGGTGTTTGTGAGACCAAAAAGTCTCTCGTAGTTTCTGATACCCACGACACAGGACTTTTATCCTAGTGTGGGATCAGAACTATGTGTGTGACTGTTGGGTGTATTTATTTATTTATTATTACTTACTGCCTCGTGGTCTCGCGGTACAAGTATGTGCCGTGCGATCTAGAGGTCCTGGGTCTTGGTTCGATTCCCGGGTCGGGCAGAGTGTTATTGGGTTTTTCTATTAGGAAATTCTCGGTAACAGCACGGAGTCTGGAATTGTGCCCGAAAAACGGCAATAGGCTCGCCCCCTATTACGTGGGACTGATAAATACTTGGCGAAATGTGGGTGCAGAAATGCACCTCTGCCTACCCCTTCGGGGATTATAGGTGTGAGCTTATGTATGTATGTATTATTACTTGGTAATGTGACTGCATCGGAACTACTAGTACTAGAATGTACTAGAAAAATATCACTAGGATTATTAGACCCGTAGATACTAAAGTTGAAGTGTGCGGAGTCAGATCAAAATGATCGAGGTCGGTCAAAGTGTTAATAAATTTGGTCCATTTGAATTTCTCCGTAGCAACACGAAGTACGAAAATGGGACCGAAAAACGGTATAAGGCAAAACATGAATGTAGGAACCACCTTTGCCTACCCTCTCAGACATATTTATGTGTATGCGTCAGAGTAGGCATGCATACGTATATGTCAATACATATATTAATAACATAAAGAAACGATAATGGTGAAGATCCTCCAAATAAATCTTAATCATTGCCAGGCCGCACAAGACCTAATTGCCCAGACGGCACGAGAATTACAGTTGGACCTGATCCTTATCTCGGAGCCTTATAAGATTATAAATAATAATAACACTTGGGTTACTGATGCAAGCTCCAAAGCAGCTATATGGGCTTGCAACTTGCAGGTCTTCCAGGAGGTGACTGTAAAGACTGGATTCGTTAGAGCCAAGCTAGGAGATATAAACTTTTACAGCTGCTATGCTCCGCCTAGCCTCACATTGGGAGAATATACTGACTTCCTGGAGAGACTCGCAGAAGATGCAAAGAACTACTTTCCTGTGGCCATAGCAGGAGATTTTAACGCGTGGGCAACTGACTGGGGTAGCAAATTGACAAACTCTAGAGGACTAGCGCTTCTGGAAGTTATGGCGTCATTAGATGTAGTTCTACTGAATAGCGGAAATGAAGCCACCTATACTAAAGGAGAGGCAAGCTCTATTGTAGACCTAACATTCGTAAGTACCAACCTGGCAAAAGGTGGCAATTGCTGGAAAGTTACCCAAGTTTACACGGCCAGTGATCATCAAGCTATATATTGGGAAGTATCAACTAAGCTACCTAAGATATTGAGCAATAAAATTACTCCAATTGGGTGGAAGACCAGTATATTTGATCTAAATACATTTCAAATCGCACTGGATGGCCAGCCAATAGGGCAAAGATGTAATGCCGATGAAAAAGCAAATATTATTACTGGAAGAGTTGTGTCTGCATGCGATGCTTCTATGCCGCGGAAACGTTGTCCAAATAGGTTTCCATCTGTCTTCTGGTGGAACGACACAATAGCCACGCTCCGCAAAGAGTGTATCAGGTTTAGACGACTAGTCCAACGTGCCAGAAAGAAGCCCCACTGGTACTTCGACACAATGACGAAAAGCTACAAAGAAGCACGTCGAATGCTAAAAAATGCCATTCGGGAGAGCAAAAAGAAATGCTGGAACAATTTCATAGCTGAGGTTGAGAATGACCCGTGGGGTAGGCCGTACAAAACAGTCATGCAGCGTCTAAAAAGGCAACTACCAAATGCACCGACCGACCCTGAACTGTTATACACTATAGTTACGGTGCTTTTTCCCCAGCAGATGGAACAAAACTATAACGTGGATAAAGGCGATCATACAATACCACCTATTACGCAAGATGAACTCCTAGAAGCTTGTTCGAGGATAGGAAATACCAAGGCCCCTGGCTTGGATGGCATCCCAAACGTCGCAATTAAAGCTGCAATTGAAACAGTCCCGGAACTTTTCTTGGACGCATATAACACTTGTCTTTGCGAAGGTACTTTCCCAAGAAGATGGAAGTTACAAAGATTGGTGCTTCTTCTTAAAGGGAACAAACCAAAGAATGAGCCATCGTCATACCGCCCACTATGCATGCTTGATACCGCAGGTAAAGTACTGGAGCGTATTATCCATAGACGAATTGAAGTTGTTGTGGAGCCGCAATTGGCTGATAACCAGTATGGATTCCGAAAAGGCCGTTCCACATTAGACGCAATAGATATAGTGGTCAATACTGCAAAGAGGGCCATTTCTGGAACAAGATGGAAAGGAGGCACAAAAGAATACTGTTTAGTTGCAACACTAGACATTAAAAATGCCTTCAACTCCGCCAGATGGGAAGTAATAATGGAAGCCCTTGCCAAACTTAAGGTACCTAACTACCTGCAGAATATAGTAGCAAGCTACTTTACGGAACGAGTTCTCAGGTACGATACTGATACTGGACCCAAAATATATAGAGTCACTGGAGGCGTACCACAAGGGTCAGTACTAGGCCCTCTGCTTTGGAATATAATGTATGACGAATTGCTTAAACAAGCCTTACCAATAGAAGCACAACTTGTTGCATTTGCAGATGACGTAGCGGTTGTAATAGTTGCTAAATACATTGAGGAAATTAACTGGGCTTTCGATAAAACCTACGCAGTCATTCGACACTGGATGGAGCAAGTCGGTTTGAAACTTGCAGAACATAAGACGGAGGCTGTTCTTATAACCAGCAGGAAAAAACCGGAGACAATGTCACTGAGAGTCGGACAACATACTCTTACCACTCAGCCATACATACGTTATCTCGGAGTAATGATAGACGCGCGTCTCAGCTTCAAGAAACACGCGGAATACACTGCAACAAAAGCATCAAGCGTGGTGAGTAACCTGTCTCGCCTAATGCCGAACGTTGGAGGGCCTAAACAGAAAAGACGACTCCTGCTTTCATCTGTGGTCACATCAGTGTTAATGTATGGTGCCGCCATTTGGTCGATTGCATTATCCAACCAAGAATCCCGGCGTAAAGTCGCGTCTGTCTATAGGTTGAGTGCACTACGCGTAGCTAGCGCGTTCCGCACCGTTTCTGAAGACGCCGTGTTCGTCATTGCCGGCATGATGCCAGTAGAAATACTAGCTGAAGAACGGAGGTCTATTCACTACCTCAGAAAAGAAAGCTCCAGCTTAACACCAGCTGAGTTGCGAAGAGAAGAGAGAAAGAAGAGTATACGTCGCTGGCAAACACATTGGGACACCTCAAGTAAAGGGAGATGGACTTATCGGCTTATACCTGAAATAGAAGTATGGACGAACCGCAAACACGGGGAGGCTAACTACTATCTCACCCAGATGCTATCCGGTCACGGATGTTTCCGAGAATACCTTTACCGATTCAAGCATGACGATGCTCCAGACTGCCCTACCTGCACTGGGACTATCGAAGACGCAGAGCACGTATTTTTCGTGTGCCCTCGATTCAAAGCTGCCCGAATGAAGTGGGAAACAACAGTAAACCTTAGGGTCCAACCAGAAAATTTAGTCTGTACAATGCTACAATCAAAAGAGGCCTGGGACGCTACAAATGCCTACGCAATAGAAGTGCTAAAAGACCTACGCGCCCAAGAAAGAGCTAAAAAGAGGATTAGCCAAGCAATAAGTGGGAGTAGCTGATAAATAGCTAAATCCTTCCCCCGTGAAGAAATGCTTAACGGTAATCCCACGGGGAATGATGAAGGTGACGAAGAAGAGGTGGTTTTTTTAGTCGGTATAGGTTGCTACCAAACTGAGTCCGACATACGGGATCCCAGACACCTAGATCTTATGATACGTAATGGTATTTTCTCCCCTCAGGAAAAAAAAAAAATATATTAATAACATAGGCTGAATTAAAAACGCACAGCCATACAACCACGACAGAAATCCATCATTGCTTGTAATATATTTAGAAACAGTTCCCGTTTTACCCCGGTGAGTAAAGGAAAGGAAAAGTAAAACCGGGGTAATGTTGCCTTTAAAACATCACAGTCGTGATTTTTATTCACGTCCAAATTAAGAAATTTTCGTTAATAATTAAGCGCCACAAAAAGGATTGTCAGTCGACATCGGACAGCGAAGCATCCCCGTTCAATGGGTAATTGAAAAGGGTTGCATGTTGATTAAAAATTCAATAGGTCGCTAACCTCTTGACGTGACCTGTCAACTGACGGCAAGGCATTGCTGATGCTCTAGTCCGAACTTGCTTTTATCATCTCAATCATAATCGCATGACAGAATCAAAAACAAGGCAAAATGTTTATTATTCATGCATTCTTTTATTAGATCAATTAGACTGTCAGTCTCCTTCACTACCGTGGTTGACTCTAATTTTATTATCTTTGTCAAATCTTTACTTTCTAATTAGAAAGAATTTCATAAATCTATTTAAAAAGGCATTTACGTAACAAAGGGTTCAAATTTAAAATATTGCAAATGGATGTGCAAAAATAGGAATGAAGTCAACGACATTAAAGCATTACGCGAGGTTTCTTAAAACGCCTTACCGTCTATTAGATATATATGTATATCCATAAGTCCTACTGCTGGACAAAAGTCTCCTCTAAAACTTTTCAGTTTTACAGCTATATAATATGGTTAGGCCTCAATTCACCATGTTGAATTGAGTTAATTAAATTTATTGTAAAAAAATAAATGTAAAAAAGTTCCGACAAACTTACACGTGTGGAGGCTTCCTTACGATGTTCCTTCCATTCCTTTTAAAGTTTGTAAACTACTCTATAACGTCGTTTCTGTTTACAATATATTGTGATTTGGTAAAAAAAAATTGGCCCCGTGTATACGGCCTAAACTCTCTTTTTAACTATACCGTAGATGGCAATATTTTACACAAATCATCTTCAATCAGAGACCTCGGAGCAGTTTTAAATAATAAACTACCCCTTGATAAGTATGTTGATGAAATAGTTAATAATGCATATCGTATGTTTGGCTTGTGATGAGATCAACTCTAGATTTAAAATGTACTGACACATACATTCATCTATATAACTCATTGTAAGCGTATGCTGTAATAGTGTGAAACCCCTATTATAAAAAGTTTGACGATATTCTTGAAAAAATCCAATGATTTTTTTTAGAGCTATTCTATGCATTACCGATGTTCTAAAGTCAATCGATCATCGTTAACGAAAGCTTAAAGTCCAGACGTCTCTATGTCCAAACTGAATTTCTTTTTGATCTATGTAATGATAGATATGACTGTTTAACGCAAATCTGTTATTTTATCAAATCATTAAATCTGTTACTTGTAAAGCGGGCGTACCTGGGTTGTCCGTGCGTCAAATATTGTCATCTTGACGTCAGCAGCTGGTTGTAAGGATGAGGTCGAAAAGGACCTGCGGGATATCGAAGTTGAGGATTGACAGATCGAAATGGAGAGTCTTAGTGTCGGAGACCAAGACTCACTTTTGGTCGTTGCGCCATTTAAGTAAGTAAGTGTTATACCCCACGGCATGCGCGTACGGCCATTATCCGTAGTGTCGGATTGCCGCACTAATGCAGGGATGCGTGCATCTTTGCGTCGTCCAATGTAAACCTATAGGCCAGGCGTCACCAAATGGCGGGCCGCATCCGGAGCGCCGACCCATTTTGTGCGGACCTCGAGAACACAGCAACTTGCACTATAGTCTACTTCCGATATAAATAACTTGCATTTTTTTAATAATAAACATTTGTTTAATAAATATTTTTTTTTATAAAAAAAATGTGCGGACCGCAATGATCACTTCATTTCTTAAAACGGACCCTGATAACCCCTGCTATAGGCTATAACACACACACATCCAACGTTGATACTTTTGCATTATCAAGACTTCAAAAAATCGATAATGAAAATATTGTCATCATCCGAAAAATTTTAACTGTACATTTAAGTCTATTTTTTTTTCGTTATTCTCTATAGCATGCTTCTATTTGCAATACCTGTTATTATACGTGGACAATGCTATGAGTTATACATTTAATCATATAGTACAACAATAATTTGTACTATTTGGTTATAAGAATGTGTAACTGTTTGTTATCTCAATAAATAAATAAAAAATGAAAAAATAGTCAGAGGTGTGTGCCTGGGGTTTGAACTCAGGAACGCCGAGATTCGATCCGCCGACTGCGCGCCTAAACCTCGAGGCCATCACTTTTTCGGTCCTATGTTAAGTTTTCCATTCAATAATCTGTACACATACATATAATAAGTACATAGTTGTTAGTGTATATGACAGACTAGATGCACTTTTTCTGTTTTTGCCAACCCAATAATATAAAAGTTACAGAGAAAGCCCATGCCCAAAAACGGGACTTATATCAGCTGATATTCATATCTATGAATATAATATACCAACCTAGCTAGAAAACCAACACTTATTTCAATTTTAAACAAACTTTTCTGTTGGCTAACCTGTGCTAGAATATTCCGCAGAGAGTAAGAATAAATTACATTATGATTTAACAACATTTTCCTTAGTACACATTGGACAGAGAGTATCATGTCTTTTAAGACATATTTGGTAAAATAAAACACATATATTTTTTTATTGTCATCTTGACGTCAGCGGCTGGTTTGACCAAGATATTTGTTTTATGTGACTAAAACTTCATATAGGTACTACCGTAACTGTCTTTGCGTAGCAAATAATATTGGTACAACGCACATCCATTATAAATTGACTCAAAAGCAGTACAAAAGCGCATATAACGAGAGCTCAAGTATTAATTATCATCGATACCGGCTACAAAAAATGTAGGTATTTCGATTTCGGAATGACATTCTCATTGAGTAATTACCGGAGGCAATGGATCCGTTGTGTAATCTGATAATATTGTGTCAAAGCTAAATTGTTTTTTACAAAAAATATTTAAAATTAGAAAAAATAACAAAAAAAATGTTTCATTATAAATAAATAATTTGAAGTTTAGTTAAATTTTATAAGAATAAATAATTACCTAAAAATCAGTGTAAGTTTAGCAAAAAAATAATAAATATATATATCTCATATTTTGGAGTGTAAACAGTTTTATCGCTAAAACTTTCTCAACAGACACAATTCACTTTCGCCAAAAATTACATACACAAAAGGAGAAGGCGGAGCAGTGATGCCGAAACCTGGACTCGAACCAGGGACCAATAGGACGTTAAGCCTACCGCTCTACCACTGAGCTATTTCGGCTTGAAATGTATGGCAAAATTATCCATTACATGAAAAATATTGACGTTCACTTAATACATTTTCTCCTTCATCCTTAGACAAGTCTTATTTCTAATCTACTATTTGTAGTTTTTTGAAGCCATACAAGCGTGATCGTGATGGAACAGTTTCAGGTTAACTTTTTAAATATTTCTTATCTACTACATGCACTTTTTTAGAATTAAAGAAAAGTGGAACTGATAATTATCTCTGTTTTTTTTTCCAGTCTTACGAAATTAGTTTTCCTAAACCAAACAGTAGCTCTACCACGTCATACGGCGCTTAAAACTTTCCGAGATAAAATGAATTCTCAAACTGCAACAAGAATTTAGGGATAAATTTATCCGTTCATCATTTCTAAAAAAATTATCCAAGCAATTTTGTCAGCTGTTGATAACCAAACATGTGAACTTTTAGTTTAATATTATCCATCAGTAAACCATTAACAGCTACGGGAATTATGCAAATGGGTAAAACCTAAAATACTTCACTCAGTCCAGGACACGAACCTGAGACTGCAGAACACGCGCTGCACATTTGCCGTGGGAACGATTAATGTGTGTAGCGCCATCTAGTACGTTTAACAAACATCTCTTATTAATGCTAGCCTGCTCGTGAAGTTAATAATTTTATACTACAGGGCTTACACTTGCTGTTCGTCCTTATGTTTTGTATACTTGTTTTATTTAAGAGATATCACCTTTTTTAGATCTAATAACCATAATATTGTAACATTTTTTACAGAAAACAGACTTCCTCAAATTTTCCTTTTAAAGTTTATATTGAGCCGTGCGACTAGGCTATCCACAAAATGTAGTTTACGATCAAGAAAGGTATTGCCCTTGCAATAATTATAACAATTAATCATATGACTAATACATACAGTACAATACGAACAATCAGTTTTATTTAAGACTGGTACCTTTTCCATTTATCAAGAAAAGCACATGTTGTATGTAAGCGCATGTATTTTTATTAAAATGTGGTTGTGTTTTTTTTTATTAGTAATAATTTAAAATTGAAATTAAATAAAAAACTGAATTGTGAGAATTAGAGAACAATGCGTTAAATTTTATTTTTTATTTAATTAATTTAATACGCCCAACAGTAACATACATCGTTCTGACCCTACACACAAGTCCTGTGTCCTGGGTATCAGAAACTACGTGAGAATTTTCGGTCTCACAAACACCCAGACCCGAAACAAATATTTGTGAATCACACTAACATTTGTCTCTGTGCGAGGATCGAACCCGCGACATCTCGTTTCCCAAGCTGGTATCCAACTGCGCCATGAGGCTAACAAAAATATAATAAATCTCATTACGAGGATAAATTATAATCAGTCGATTTTTTATGGTGCCGACATACGCCTTGAACTTACCAGTTATATACCTATGTACATGTGACCTCATTAGCAACGGCACTGCCCTTTGTATACTCCAATAAATCTATAAAGATAACCCGTCCCAACACCTTTATAGCCCTTTTGGCTAAAAGTATTTTCTAATTTACACCTGAACGGAGTCGACAAAGCCCTGATTATAAAATCTAGACCGAAAAAAATCATAACTTATAAGTGACGCACGCGTGCACTCGATAATGAACTCAAACACGTTGACAATAAGGTTGGTTTTCAATTGATTACTTTTGTTACAAAAATAACGTGAAAAATAAATAATTCGAAGATTTTCCCATAAGCTTCTGTAGCAATATTTTTATAGTTTTATAGACGTTATGTGTGCGTTTTATATCGCAAGAAACATTTATCATTGCACTAAGTTTTGGCTAAAAGTGACCTGATCATCGATATTCCAAGTCTTGTATGTGTATGTGGGTATTTCTCAAGACTGAATGATTAGAAATAAAATATTTCCAACACACTAAAGTTAATAATACACTTTACATTTTTAAATAAAGATTAAAACACACATATATTATAAGATCTTATAAGGCCTTAAAACATATTTGTTATCTTCAAAGTTTTCTAATGAAAATGTGCCTTAAAATAGGGCACCAACCAACGTTAGATGGTGAGAATATATTTTTATAATAAACCCCGCCACTGTTTTCCTAACCGCCTACGTCATTATAATTTTAGCATCAATCGATATGATTATTTCATAAATGAACACATTAACAGCATCGATATACTTCGGTACCTAAGTTATATGGGGACTGTTCGAATCCATTTACTTCTCTAAATTATGCGTAAAACGTCCATTTGACGCTCACCCCTCTTCCCTCTTATCGCATGGACAGGAACGGGAGCCTCGGGCGGGGGTGCCGGACTAGGGCAAATTGGGGGGTTTACAACCCCCCTAAGTGAGGGGGGTCCGAAGTCCACCTCACCCTTTAGCTACCCTGAAGTTCCATCTCTCACACCTATAAATTCGGCACACACATTTCACCCCGCGGGGAGGCAGAGGGGTCCATGGCGCACCAATCCTTTCGTTGTGGCGTGTCACACTTGCCTACGGTGACCTCCACTACAAATTAATATTCAGAAACGTTTCACTTTCGATCGTTAATCATTGCCGTTTCTGTTTCTGATCTTCGCACAATACTGCTTCACTGCCGGTACCTTGCGGTCAGCCAGCACGTGGAAGCATAAAAAAACAATACATAATGTTGCTGCAATAATGCTGACAAGGAGCAAACTCCGCCAAAAGAAAAATAACAATAATTCGAATTATGACTTCAATTTAATTACAAAACTTATGTATAAAATAGTCAATGCTATTTATTACATACATTCTCACAAAACTACCGTTAAATAATAAAACAATTAAAATTAATATAAAGTTGGATATTGTTTTTAAAATTTAGTACAACATGTGTAGAGTAAAGAGAATAACTACGGTCATAAACACACCCTTTCCGTACTTTCAAATTGATACAATCCATTGTCTCCTAGAGGGCGTTGTAATTCACATGTTGTAAAACGTTACGATGTTTGAAATTATTGAATACAAAAATGAAAAAGAAAATTAAACAAACTGTTACTCAGAAAAAATCAATTAATTACTAATTTAGTATAAAAAAAAGTTTAATTCTTATTAACTTAGGTTATAAATAATCGCTTTAATATCAAATAATATGCTAAATGAAAAATGTTATAAAATAAAGTAAAATAATCACGACCGAGATGACTGTATTATGAGCGACGTAATGTTATTTCTGTTGAGCGGACAAAAGACAAAATTGCAAAATTAAAGCCACTCTAAAAATAGTAGGATAACGTTCGATGACCTTTCAAAAGTTATCGTTTTGTGCTACAAACTGTTACATTGCACAAACTTTATTTTTTATACGACTTTTGATTTTTTATTTGCAGTAGTCTAATTTTAAGTCTAGTCTTTAAGGAAGCTACGCAATAACTGGAGTTAATATCTTTTATAGGCCTGGCAATGGCCAGAATCATCTCTCCTCCTTCTCATCCCTTCTCCTCTTCAACATCCTCTTGATGTTTTTAAAAATAAATGAAGTAATTGACTATATTTTGTAATTAAGTCTGAGCACGCAAAAAATCTTTTACGTGTAATTTAATTTTACTCCTAAAGAACTATTTCTCTGTGTATCCTTCCATCTATGGATTGGGCATTGGAAGTAATATGTGCTTAAAGCCGAAGTGATTTATAAAGTCGCCGTCTATTATTAATATCTTCTTGTTAGTATTGTACTTGTACGAGAAACAGACGAGTCCCGTGGCGCAGTTGGCTAGATACCAGCTTGCGAAACGAGAGACCGCGGGTTCGTACCCCGCCCGAGAATATCGAAAATATATAAAAAAATAACTAAAAATAAAATATAAACTGTAATACTGAGAGAGAGGTGTCTCGCCATTTGATGCTCTATTTGGACAACATCGTGCTTACCATCAGATATTACTTTACATAGTTGTCACTTTGTCGTGCCTGTATAAAAACAAAACTACATTCTATAGATCTCAATGTAACATCTAAAACGAAAATCAAAATACAGTTCTCTATTATTAGCACAACCGTTTTTGAACTATTTTGCAAAATACTAAAATTTCATAACTGATTATAATTCGAAGTCGTTCGCTATCCGGTGCCGTGCTAGAACGTAACAATGAGCGCTGCACGCGAACTTAAAGCATTAATTGAGTTACAAATTTTACTCACTTTGTCCCGCTCGGTAACTGATACGAAACACAAAGAAGTGACTTTACTTTTTGCACGGAATGAAAAGTAATATCTTCCGACAGGATTTCTTGGGAGTAAATTGGCGCCGGTGTGTAATGATTTAACAATTTATTTAATTACATGACATTTACTTTTAAGTGACTATTTGTTTTTTGAATTGGTAATAGATTAAGTAAAAGAAAATCGTCGTGGAAAAACATCTATTTAAAAGGAATTTGATCGGTATATGGTGGACTAACGTCTTGTGCCTCTCAGTAGTAGGGAAGGTCCGAGCCCAGACGTACATATGTATATGGGCTGTTGACGAAGACGAAACGTAGTACAGTTTGTTCAAACCGTGATATTTCTCTTACTTAGAAATTTTTATATCCGCTAAACGAAAAGTCCGATCTAAATAATTTAAAGTGGAATTTACTCGTACATAGGTAATCAACTGTAATTATAATAGCCCAGCCTTGGTTACGATAGATTTAGTACATTTAAAATATTTCAATATACTGCACAGATTGCTGTTCTCATATTCCACTACACTAATTTGTGATAAGTTTAGAAAGCATAGATACTATACCTATTTACCAATAGGTATGATTTTCGACTGCTTTATTATTAAGTACTAATATTGAAAAAACTCAAGTTCGATTTTCAATATCAGTAGTTAGTTGCACGTGTGTTAATTTGCCAGAAAAACGGAAATGCTATAATTGACTACAATCTTATCATAAAAATTCGGTAGGTGAAATGTGGCTGTAAAAATACACCTTACGTCATCCCAAGACCGGTATAGGCGTGAGCTTAATAAATTATTCTAATAATTATATTTTGCATTTAGTCGGTTATGGTTGCTTATTGATTACATTTATGTCAACTATAGCTATTTGTTCAAAAAGTTTTAATACTTACATTTTCCTCATCAAATAACTATGTAATAAGAATAACAATATGACAAGAATCGTCTCTTTAATTTTAACATCTATATAATCTCCCATTTTATGTAGACGGTTTTGTTATTTAGAAGCTATTGATTTCACAACGTTTTGTTTTTTGTCTCCGGTCAACTTAAATAGATTAAAAGATATTTTTTTTCTAAACAAAATTGATCATACGCACCGTCTCACTAAATCACAGGTTGTGTGAAAAATTTATGTTCCAAATTTTTTTACACTTCACCTGCAGCTCCCAAAGTTTATTTTTTTCTAAAGATTTGGTAAGGTCTTAGTTATATTACAAAGTTGATAGATAAATCGAATAGAATTTGGATATACGAAAGTATTTATGGCTAAAAGGTGGTTGTCTTTCGCCATAGTACTTCTTTTACTATCAAGTATACTCGTGGCGCTTTCTTGGGGAGGCCTACGTTCAGCAGTGGACGGCAATAGGCTGAGTATAGTATATATACTTGTAGAAGTTGCGAATAAATGTGTTTCAAACTTTGAAATTATTATTTCGGCTATATGACTTAAAAGTCAGATTTAAACATAGATTACAAAAGTATTACTTTTCTACATAAGCACGGCAAATGATTATCTCTCACCTGTCTACACAATTATTATTATTCTGGAGCCCAAATTTCTTGTACTTATTACGCTCATTGTCGTTGACTCTGGTTTACTAACAATAAAAAGGTCATATAAATCTAATGTATATATAAGAGAAATATTTTTTTCCACGTGCACTAAAATTTACTTAAAAACTAACGTGTGGCATTCATAATTTTTTGCGAGTATCTTACATTTGACTCCTATTCATTAAAATAACATCAGTCTTTAATAGTTGTCTTATACGAAGCATCATTTCGATCAAAAGTTCCACATTTCTATGTATTTACTTTTAGTATGGAAACATGAAAATAAAATAATTGTGTTAAAAAATCTAATTATATCTTGTACTTTGAGAACCGCTTGCTTAAATCAAGGGTGGCGCCAGAAGGACGCTGTAGTTTCTACGCAGGTAAGTGACGTCAGCCCGAATTGTCGTTTCGCTGGAACATAATATACTATTACCAAAGAATCTACGCATCGCCATTTTTTACATCAAATTAAAAACAAAGATTATACTCGAAGACTTTATTTTTTGCATTTAACTTTCTTGCCATTATTTTTCATACCGTCTTTCGGGTCTTTTGCAGACACGGCCTTTTTTCCATCTCGTTTAGGTTTCTCCAGCTTAGATCTATCGGAAAGCTTAAAAGTTTTGCATAGCAACGTCACTTTTGCACCTCCGGGCAGTTTTTCGTCGAGTGTCTTTATTGTTTTCGTTAATAAATATTTACTCGCGAAATGGGAATTGGTGATGTTCATCGCCTCAATTTTATCACTCCTATCGAAATGAGTATAAACGTTTCGTTGGCTCTCTTCATAGTCAGATAGAATTGATCCATTTTTGTAGTTACAGACAACATCGACTCTTATAACTTGAACAGTTTCAGGACTTTGCGCCCTTGAAATTGTGAGACTTTTTCTTTTGCCAGATTTGCGGAACATAATCTTAGTGTCTTTCATGTCTTCAATATTATTTCCGTCAGATTTGTTATCATTCGAAGCCTTTTTTATTTGATTATTGACTTTTGAGACAGAGTGTTTGGTTTTTTTATTGACTTCAGGGGAATTATCTACTTGAATTGCCTTGTTTTCTTTTGTATTGCTGCTTAATTCTTGTAAAAATAAAGTCGATTTGCCCGAAGTTGGCCGTGAACGATCATTGTTGAATAAATACTTGACGTAGTCATCAAAATAGTAGCAGGTCAGTTGTGAGGACCGATCTGCATCTTCAAACACTTCTTGCACGACCTGTTTCACAAACATTCTGTGCTTCGCGTTATCAGTCATCGTTTTATACTTAAAACTGGTTCTGGGCCTTCTTATCAGTTCCACGTCGCCTTGAAACTTCAAAGTCTGGACAGTGAGATATAAATCGTCGTTGTCTTGATTTGCCTGATTATTATCAAGGATTTCCTTTAATCTGTAATCTTCGTTGCAATGAAACCTGAGATAAAAAAAATGTAATTTACATTTCCTTGTTTTTTTAGCTTTGAAACCGTAGCATCGGAAATACGGTGAAGATTTGACTTTTTTCATTTAAAATTAATATAAGGAAGATCGTTACGTTATAAATTCTCTTTTGATGCTGCCAAAAACGGGCAACAGGAAATATAAATATATGTGTGTACATAATAATTTATCTTGAAAATGTATTAATCAGATATTTTTACTCATTTGTGTGATAAAATTGAAAATTAAGTAATATATTTCGTGAATTAGGTATCATTTGCAAAAATAAAAATTGTAAAATTATTATTTACTCGATATATGCAATAAAAGTTATGATATCATTAGCACCTACTTTCTAAGGTGATATAGGAATTCAAAACTTCGGATCGATTGGTATATCCAGTTTGTGATGATTATTCAATCATTTGTCACGATTACTTGTTAATGTCGTATAAATAATTCATATTTAATATCTTTATGGCGCTGAAAACATTAGTTGTTTGATTTTTATTACCTCTCAAAAACATCCGTCCATCTAGGATCTTCTTCATGTTCAGGGTTCACCATTCTCTTCTGGCAATACCGCCTCGGTTTCTCCACTGTCAATTTCTCTGCTTTGTTTGCCGGCTTTCCCCTCTCCTGCAAATGGAGCCTTGCGCATCTCATTTTGTCGGATTGTGTGTCTGCAAAAAAAGTACATTTTTTGAAACTAATAATCCTACCGCGTATAATATTAAAAATAAATAAGTACATCCAACTGTCACATACACAAATCTTACCCCATACTAAGAAATAAGTCATGTATCGATGCAATGGATCAGAAACTACGAAAAACTTTTGGATTCAATAAACATAGACAAAAAAATTGTCTTGATGCAGGGATCGAGCCCGCGGCCCTAGTTTACTGCCTAGTACCAAAAGTGGATAAAGATAAAAAGATAACGAAGAAACATTAAAATTGATCAGAATTATTTTTATAAGCAATAAAAGCGACGAAATTAGTATCATTCATGTATATTTTACAGTCAACACGAAAAAATCATCTCTTGTTTAAATTTCCTAAATCATTTTATTTCTTATTTCTATAAGAAATTGGCAAAAAGATAAAACGTGTGAAATATTACGACGTGTTTTATGTAAAGGGTAATGTCGGCAAGTTTGGGCGTCCTTGTAGCCCCCAATAAAACGCAAAGGATAGAATCAACAGCCGCAAAGACCACTCGTCATGAACATAGACGAAGCAACGTAATGGCACGTAATCACGATACACTTTTGTCCATAGAATTTGCATAATTTTGCATTGTTATTCATTAGTTTGCCCTTCAAGGACCAATGCAATACCGTCTATTCATAGCAAGAAATAGTAAGAAAATAGTAGTTTCATAATACTTAGAGTCACAACCAATTTATATGGTTTACTCAACCAATTAATCAGGTTTTTATGTATTAGGTACACAAGCAGCTTTGAAATTCAAACTTTATATAGCTAATGAGTTGTACGTAGGTAAATAGACTTTGTAGTCAACATAATCATTCTCTCAAATGATCCTTCGAGCACCAAATTAATTTTTTCATCATTTCATCGGTCCTTCCATTGACAAGAGTCTGTGTGGTCCACAAATATTTATTTCAGTCAATTAGGTCGGAAAGTCTCTAATTTCCGACACATTGAAGGAGTTGTTATGTTTATGAAGGGTCATGAGTTAGATTCTTGGGTGTGGATATTTCATATGGATGAAGTAAAATCTATACCAATATAAAAAATGTGAAAGTATTTTCGTCTGCCTTTCTATTTTGTCTGTCTGACCAATTTGGATGATTTTTGTTATGGAGATATATTAGATCTTGGGAAAGGAAAAACCCTATTTCTCTAAAAAATATAATTTCTTTGCGAATCGGTGTTCAATCATAATAATATCAAAGCAATGCTTAAACATCACTTTCTTGTGCTCACTATACAAGTTTTTTTTTATGCGCCAGATATCATTTTATTTTTTAGTTTTATGTTTTAATATATTCTTTTGTATGTCTTTATGTCGCATTGTTTTAATTTAGCAAACTTATTAAGTAGCAGTTGCGCTTCGCTGGGCAGAATAAAAAAAATTAAGCCTATGTCCTTTCTATAAGTTTCGTGTATCTTAATACAAAAATCATTAAAATTGATCCAGTTGTTTAGGCGTGAAAGCGTGACAGACAGGCTGAGAGTTTAGCAATTATAGTATTATATAGATCATGGATCATGGTATTATTGTACTGTAGTATAGATGACCAACGGCCCATTTCCAACCCGTACCAGGCCAGCGTGATAGACAAGTTGTACAGGAGGCCGTGCCCAGCAGTGGGACATGTATGGGTTGATGATGATGATGATGAGTATGGTATCAGTAAGTGTATAATTGAAATCTTCTCTGGAATATCCAATCCAATCCAATCCATCAGCCAATCGAAGTCCACTGCTGGACATAGGCCTCTCCCAATGACTTCCACAGGGACCTGTTGGAAGCAGCCTGCATCCAGCGACGTCCCGCGACCTTCACCAGGTCGTCTGACCATCTTGTCGGAGGACGTCCCACGCTGCGCTTTCCGGTACGTGGCCTCCACTCGAGAACTTTTTGGCCCCATCGGCCATCAGTTCTCCGCGCTATGTGCCCGGCCCATTGCCACTTCAACTTGCTAATCCGCTGGGCTATGTCGGTTACTTTAGTTCTCCTACGGATCTCCTCATTTCTGATTCGATCTCGTAGGGAAACCCCGAGCATAGCCCTCTCCATAGCTCGTTGAGTGACTCTGAGCCGTCTAATGAGGCCCATAGTGAGAGGCCACGTCTCAGTGCCGTATGTCATCACTGGTAACACACAACTATCGAAGACTTTCGTCTTCAGGCACTGAGGTATTTTGGACGAGAAGACGTCGCGTAGTTTCCCGAACGCTGCCCAACCGAGTTGGATTCGACGATTGACCTCTTTCTCGAAGTTGGACCTGCCTAACCGGACCACTTGTCCCAAATAGACATATTCGTCTACAACTTCGAGAGTCGAGCCCCCAACTGCGATCGGGGTGGGCACAACATGGACATTCGACATGATCTTCGTCTTGTCCATGTTCATTTTAAGACCCACCTGTTGAGAGACTCGATTGAGGTCTTCGAGCATAGTGCTAAGGTCTTCCAGCGATTCTGCCAAGACGACAATATCGTCGGCAAACCGAAGGTGTGTGATATACTCGCCGTTGATGTTGATGCCGAATCCTTTCCACTGCAAGAGCTTGAAGGCGTTTTCCAGCGCGGCAGTGAACAGTTTCGGAGATATGACATCTCCCTGTCTCACGCCTCTCTGTAGTGGAATAGCCTTCGTGCTCTGATCTTGTACTCGGACCGACATGGTGGCGTTGCTGTATATGCTTTTCAACACCTCGATGTACCGACAGTCAATGTGGCACCGCTGGAGAGACTCTAGCACAGCCCAGGTCTCGATTGAATCAAAGGCTTTCTCATAGTCCACAAACGCTAAACAAAGCGGCAAGTTATATTCCTCGGTTTTTTGTATAACTTGCCGAAGCGTATGGATGTGGTCTATGGTGCTAAAGCCTTTTCGGAAACCGGCTTGTTCGGGAGGCTGGAAGTCATCAAACCTGCGTTCGAGACGATTTGTGATGACCCTCGAAAACAACTTATAGATATGGCTCAGGAGCGAGATGGGCCTGTAATTCTTCAGCAAAGTGTTATCACCTTTTTTGAAGAACAGTACCACCACGCTCCTGCTCCATGCCTCTGGCGTTGAGCCCTCGAGGAGAACGGAATTGAAGAGCCTCTGAAGGACTTTAAGTACCGGCGTTCCGCCCGCTTTCAGAAGCTCTGAAGTGATTCCGTCCTCGCCCGGCGCCTTGTTGTTCTTAAGTTGCTTCAGGGCCATCTCAATCTCACATAGACTGATGTCCGGGATATCATCACTGAAGTGGCGGATCAACTCGGCTCTCGGGTCTTCGGCCGAGCTAACAGTCGGTTCGGCAACCGAGGTGTAAAGCTGTCCGTAGAACCTCTCGATCTCCCTTAACACCTCTGCCCTCGTCGACACTACGCTGCCGCCCTCCGTCTTCAGCCTAGACAACTGTCTTTGCCCAATAGACAAGTCTCTTGCAAACACTTTGGAGCCTCCGTTCCGCTCAATTGTCTCTTTAATGCTCACAGTATTGTGAGCCCGGACATCGTGTCGCAAGGACTTCCAGATCCGTCTATTGAGCTGACGATATGCTTCGGCGTCCTCGGAAGACTGCAGCGCCATAGATCGACGTTCGGCCATAAGGTCAAGAGTGTGGATCGAGAGTTTTTGAGGTCTATCTCTACGGCGAGGTCTAAAATGCTTAGATCCCACCGTATGGACAGCTTCTACCAAACCGCTGTTTAACTCGTCCACTGCAAGGTTTTCTTCTAGGCAATCAAAGCGATTTCGAAGCTCGAGTTGAAAGCTCTCGGGGTTTTGGATATGGGCGCGAGTAGGTCGGAGCGTAGACTTCATCATGCGACGCCTTTCTAGCTGGACGTTGATATTCAATGAGCCTCTAACCATTCGGTGATCACTGCCGGTTTTCACCCTGTTGATCACAGAGACATCACTGAATATCCGTCTATTCGTCGTCAAGATGAAATCTATCTCATTTCTCGTAGAACCGTCAGGACTCAGCCAGGTCCATTTCCTGTGAGGCGGCTTCTGGAAAAAAGAGTTCATCGCGAAGAGTCCCTCTTTCTCCAGAAAGTCGGCCAGCCTCTGACCCCTGAGGTTCCGTTGCCCATGTCCAAATTGCCCCACTTTCAACTCTGCATCGCTTCTCTTGCCCAACTTTGCGTTGAAGTCTCCCATAACAACATTGAAGTAGGTTTTGGAAGTATGTATGGCCCGACTTATGTCCTCATACATCTCCTCTACTTCTTCATCTGGGTGTGTCGAGGTCGGCGCGTATACCTGTATGACCTTCAACGAATATCTTTTCGATATTCTGAGTATAAGGTACACTACCCTGCTCGACACACTTTCGATGGATACGATGTTGTTGATGAGAGACCTGTGGACGAGAAATCCGACACCTCCTCGGGACTGTTGGTCGTCCCCCCGGTAGAAGAGCAGGTTACCGGACTTCAGGGTTATCGTGTCCTCCCCGATTCTTCGGACTTCCGACAACCCCAGAATGTCCCAGTGTAACCCGCTCAATTCTTCTTCCAGTTCGACAATCTTCTCGTCTGTCCTCAACGTGCGTATGTTGTGTGTTACCAGGGCCAGTCGTCGTCGGGGGTGGTAGCCGGGGCCAACCCGGGGATTCTTAGCACCCCCTGCCCCGCCGTAACCATGGCCGCTACCGTAGCCAGGAATAGCGGGGCTGCCGGGGACTGGGGGCCTGGTCCTGGTTGTACTCATCGAGAGGTATTTGCCAATACTCGCCACGCTTGGCAGGCGGGTTGGCGAGCGCAGGAGGGGACTCGCGTTGATGACGCTGCTGCCCGTCATCAACCGGGAAAAGGGAATAGGGTGTGTGGGTAGAGGATGATATGGGAAAGGAAAGTATGGCCTGTAGGAGTGGATACTGCAGTCACGGAAGGGGAGGTTGGTAGTGACTGCAGTAGCTCGGGGAGGTCGAGGTCGCGTACTCGAAGCACCTATTCTAGGGTAGGCCATGACCACTAGATAGGAGCATCCCTGACCACAATATCTCTGGAATAACCATGTCGCATTTATAATAGAAAACAACACCCTTGCCACACACGACGAAATATCTATGTTAAGATCATGTCATACTTTTTCTGCATTCATAATTAGTTCCGTTTACTTTGGCCTCTATGAAGGATTGACAAACGGAAATGTGATCATGTTTCCGGTTAAGAAGCTAGTTTTTAAGTCTAGAAAGGTAGCAGACAAACAATATTGGTCTAGAAATGTTATTTCCTAGTCTGAGTAGTACTTTAACCTTTAAAGGCACCCAATACACAGGTGAGATTTTAGTATAGACCAATGGTTGGAAAACTTACAAAATGTGGACATGACAACAACCCAAAAAAAATAACACATGTTCAATCGTTAAACATACGGGACGCCACCTGTCGGACACAATTGATCAGTGCGAAACTTATACACAATGCATCTGTGTCGACAATGCACCCCTGACGGAGTGTGGGAAAGTATATCGACCTACATAGAAGGGACACCACTTTTTATAGAACTAATTATTGATACGAGCAGATAGGACCCGCTTCTCCAGGATTTGATTTTCTCTAAATAAGTATTCTATGTCCTTTGTCAGGTTTCTATATGCTTTCGAAACAAATAATAAATAATACACAACCTCACGCCTATAGTGCCCTAAAGGGTAGGCAAGGTTGCATTTCTGCACCCTTATAATAAATGATAATAAGTACAAAATCATACAAATAGGATTTTTGGTGAAAGCGTAACAATTAGACAAATTTACTTTCCAATTTATAATATGAATTAGTAAACATTAATATTTAAAAAAAAAAAGGAATTTATGAAAAAAGTCCTATTTTAGACTTCTCTTGATTTTGATATTTCTTTAACTTTGATTTTTATTACTATGCTAGGTTACTGCAGATATGTTTTTTTAAATATCTATCGTATGAAGTTTATATTTTTTTTATTTGTAAAACAAGTATAAGACTATAATTTTTTATAATTATGAGTGCACATAAACTATTCAAATAATTTGTGATTTTTTTATGGAACTTTTGAGCATTCACAAATATAAGTATGACAGGCAAATACCCCATGTAATTTGAACAAACATTTGCAGTCCTTACAAATATTTGTCTTATAACCTAAGGTGCAAAATGCCCATCAGCAGTATTTTTGACAATATCTAGAAGAAGACTGTTAGGAAATCACCCTGAATATTTATTTCAAATTTGCTAGCAGACCATCCTCTTTCAACCCTCACAGGCCTTTGTAAGTTGAATACTCCCAGCGGTCTTTACGGGACCCTCGAATTCAGTGTTATTATTTATCTATTTTAACGCTGTTCTTAGCGTATTTTTATTTTTGTGGCAGTAGGTAATAGTTACTATGATAGTAGTATTAAGCAACAGAAAATTATTAAACACAATGTAAACAGATGATGAGCGAATTATTTTAAATATTTCAATTTTATTTTTGTCTTTACCCGTAAAAATGTTACTACTTTAGAAAAAATTGCGTGTATAAAGGCGCAATAGTAGTCACAATGACGAACAGATTAAACTGCCTGACAAAGTTTCATCCTACTTGACGTCACTTCGATGACAAATATTTTAGGGCACTGTAAAGAGAGAACCAATTGTGTAAATAACATCATCACATACTACACAATTATGCAGGATTGCTTAAATTCTTCTTCAAATTATGCAGTTTTTTTAAAGAACACTCAATTTTTTTTTAAATTTACTACTGACATGACGAACGGTATATTTACGATATCTTTTTTCGCATAAAAGATACATTAGTCTTCATATTTTTAGTTGTAATTTATGGGTCATCTTGCAAATTTATATTTTTCATTACCTCCTCAGAAATGGACTATTTAATTGGATTTTAATTATATTTTAGTGACTTTGAGTAAGGTCCTAGAAGCATTATAGTAGATGGCGCCACTTACGGTACATAATTTTAATCTTAGCGGAAGGTATTCGCGAATTTCAATTATTTATTTGGGACTACTCTTGAGCTTCCTTCGTCAGACCGACAGTCAGTGAAAGCACTTAAATAATGGGATTTGGTTGTCATACGTACCACATAAAATTTTACGTCAATAAAATTGAGAGGTTGAAATTTCAATACATTTAATTTTTAATGACTTAAAGGCAGATTAGTTTCTTTTAACAGTTAAAAACACATATTATAGTAAGTAACATAATTACCTATAGTGTGTTTGCATTGATACATGTTTTATAAAATGTATTTGGACTATTTAACGAGTACAAACATAGCGTAATTTTTTTTTAATAATATTTTTTGTCTGTTTCCATAGGCCGAACTCAGGACTTAGTTAAATCACCAGAAGGACTGATAGGTCTTATGGGATCCTACTGTTACTGGATCGTACCAATAGGTAAGGAAATTTTAGTGCCTGTTTCCATATGATCTTTTTATTAAAATACAGCCATGACTTGAAAAAGTGGAATTGCCTGCTCAGATGATGTCACGGGAGATAGCAGTACTAACCTACAGGGCCTTTACTAGAAATGCGATAAAATGAAAAAAAGAATTTAACTTCCATAAAACATTTTGATTATCACTGCTAAATAAATTCAAGAAATCATTAAATAAATATAATATATTTATCAGACACCTAAATAGTAAAGTGATTTCTATATACTGACATAAATATGTGGTATCAATATAATGTTTTCTAGAGATATATTTAAAAAAGAGATAACTCTGTAAAACACCCTTATTATTCCAAAACTCTAAAATAATTCAAAATAAACAAATTGGCGACTGCACCCAATGAATAGACTTTGCAAAGCGTTTTGTCATTCTTTCACTAAGTCCATTGTTTAACATCTATTCATTTTGGAAGCAATTACGACTGAAGACGTTTCTGTATATTTGTCTCCCTTGCTCTCAGGCGGAAGAACGGCAGGATTAGAAAGAGACAGATGCTATACAAGATTTTTTTTGGAAAGTATTGATAATGGAAGTACAATGATGGCAGGATGGTGTGTTTGATCTAACAACGTAGCGGTCCACATGTTCTTGGGAATGGCATAGCCAATGCAAAAAAAGTTTCTCTATGTGAGTGTGCGCAGATTGAACAGTTTTGATAATTGGTTTGTGCATATTTAGCAATACGAATACAAAATAAAAGTAAAATTTATTTACTTATAGCTACTTTAATGCGTGACAAATAAGTAGGTATATATATAGTACGGTTATGAAAATTAACATATTATGTTTTTGTCATGTTAAAATAAGTAAGAAGACGTTTCTGAAAACACTTGTCGCGAGCAGGCTTTCATTATGCCGATGAGTGAGAGATCTTCTAAATAATTGTCGTATATTTGCAGTATATTGCTTTGATTCTTTATGCCAATGCCGCCATTTAATCTAGGCAATAAGAAACATATAACAAAAAAACCTCTTTTTAAAGTTCATGCAATGTTAGACAATTTAAAATGATTTGATATCCTAAAATAGCCTCACCAGCGCGGTAAATTATACCCAGTTGATACATAATGATCGTTAAAGTATATTGGCCAAAAAACGAGCTTAATCGTAACATCAGTATCATTATTATCGCCCGCATAATTATTTACTCAAAACACAAATACATTTAGCTCCGATTCAAGACATTACTTTTTAACGGAAACAACGAACTGTCACGCAATCCCGAACACCGTGATACCTTTGAATATTTTGCATTTATTCAAATAAAGTATCAATTACGCTGTGTCGGCGTACAATTCACGCACACAAACACGCAAATAATAGGCACAGCTGCTAGACTAAGCGCACACCAATGCATCTTGGTGCATCGCACACGGACATCTTTTGTATACAAAAAATGTATTATTATTATCCTCCTTCAAGGACATCATTATCCATCACCCGAATATAGCTCTTGTCAGTCAAACTTAAGAACTAAAACCGCCCAAACGTGTCCAATGAAATGATTAACTTAGATTTCTTCTAAGCGCGGAAGCGTTTGCACCATATCAGACTTTACGTTCTCCGGGATGAGGTAGATAATTGCTTGTAATTTATCTTAAGGAATTTAAGTCCAATATAATTGTTTGAGAAAAAAGCTACGCATCGGAGGCGCCAAATGCACGTTGCACTGCTTGCTCTACGGCTATGAGTTTTGGGAATTGTAAACGGAGTACGCACGTGATCAAGAACTGCTTTGAGGTCTTAAATTGCAAAGCTTTGCCGATTTTATTAGCAGGAATATTTAAATAAGGAACAAATGCTGTCAGTCATGTGTTTTAAATTCAATTGGATTGCTTAGCTAAAATATTTTTCAATTGTGGAAATGTTTTATAAAGGCCTAGTTACTATAGTAGGTACTCTGTAGCCAATTACACCAAATTCTTCAACCATAGTTTCTAACTTGAAACTCATATCATGATTCCTGTATAAATAAATATAAGTGACCTGGCATACAAATGCACACTTTCATGATACAATTCATATCCTGGGCTCAAAACTGGATATGATTTTGCACTGTAAATATACAATTAGAGGTGAGATTTTTGCAACCGTTAGTTTAATTTAAATTAAAATAATTTAAATCGGAATTTATTTAAAAAAAATACTCATACTTTGAAGATGTATTAAGAAATGTGTTGCCAAAGTTACACATTTGTAAAAAATAAAAATAATAAAAAACCTATCCTAATGTTACACAGAGATTTGTTTCTTCGTAATGACCAAACTCAACGACTCTTATATCCATTTATGTGATTTTCGGGGTTGGATAACTCTTTGGAAAAGGGTATGCGCATTTTTTTATACGCTCGGGAAACGCTGGGCCCAAACGCTAATAATATATATCTGTATACAGTGCACAGTATTAATCAAAGACAATCGTTTGAACATTTCAAATTATCATTGTTTTTATTTCTTTACAATTTACGTTCAGCTTAAACGAGATTAGAAGGAAATCGTGTTTGCCGGCAATGACTTCTAAAGCCATCCACAACTTCACTGAAAGCGTCCGAAAACTTAGAACAATGGCCCTGTTGAGGCTTTATGGACGCCTTTATGATTTATAAATCGTTTGTTCTCGTAAAAATGTACAGATTTACCTGGATGTTTGTTTTCCAGTTTTTATTCGTATCGCGTGGTTCCGCTACGAGTCTTAGTTTGGATTGATTGCAAATGAATGCGGTGCGTTAATGTTAATTAACATTTGCCAAACAAACAAAACAAATTTTTGCAAACAAATTACATAATTCGTAGAACACTTCTTTTTTAATCCTCGGAAACTTATTTTGTAATTAATGACACAGATGTTAGAGAAACATAACTCTTAATGTCCATTTGTGTGTTGTTTGAGAGTATAAGTATTTTCTATTTTATAAAACTACGACACAAGACTTGATTTTAGTGCAGGTTCAGAATGTATGAGTTTATAAATTATTTTATCATTTTAATATTTTTTTCCACATACGAACATAAAAATACATTTCCAAATGGCGAATGAAATGTTCTTTTCTTCATATTTACAAATAATTTCGGATGTTTTTTATGTTGTTACTTACACAATTTATGTTTAGATTTTTTTATGAACTTGCTTAAAATGTTACAACTACATTCTCATTTTCAATTACGGTCATATTCACAGAATTAGTAGCCGTTTAATTCTACCCAAAACCTTACTATGCGAATGACAACTAATATTAAGCGGACAAACAATACCACCAAATTATTATAGTCATTATAGGCCACACTAAAGTTTAAAGAAAAAACAATCTTAATTAAATATAAGTAAAGAACAAACAAAAGTCTCAAGCCTAACCGTACAATGAAAGGTGTGACTTCTCTATAAGAAGCACCGTCCTGAAATTGAAAAGGCCCGTTCCACTTGTCTCAGGTTGATCACTGTATACAACCTGTCATAGGGTCATGCCCAACAAAAGCGGGTAAAATAGGCCCCGTATTGATTACACTACCGCATCGCAAACCTGCGCCGGACCTGCATTAGCATCATAATGGATTGACCCCCCCGGGGCTCAAAACGAACAAAATGCATCCCAACCACGCCCCTTGACTCGGTAATGGCAATTTTGTGTGATTTATTTTTATCGGTTTCTTGTTAATTTTTAGTACTGAATACTGTGATTTAGAATTATATTTAATGTAATTTAATGTGATTTTTTAGCAATTAAGGTAATATGTTTGTGTACATCCTCTATTAATTTTCTTCTTTCATAATTTGACGAGCCCCTTGATAAGCAGCTTGGAGTTTAGAATGAATGGCTCATTCATATTAAGCTCTGCCGGAGTAAAGTCAAAGTCAAAAACACCTTTAGTCAAATAGACTTTTACAAGTGCTTTTGAATCGGCAATTAAGTTTTTTTTTTTAACTATTGCCTAGTAGTACTATTGTCTCTAGAAAACGAAGACTTGGCGATCCACTTAAGCTCTTCTCTACTGTACTGTGTTTTGTCATCCGTTTTTAAAAGCAGGTAACAAACATACGGTATATGTTATGCGTACGAATCGACTGTGACCGAAAACTAAGATTGACAACAGTTACGGTGATTACAAACACATTGATGCTAAATAAATCCTAAAAAAAATATGTCTCGTTCCTAATCAGTATGACTACGGTTTACATCCTATATACTCGTGATATAACAAAATGTTAACATAAATTCATTTTTTAGGCTTTTATTAAGAGTGTAAACAGACCGTGATCGAAAACTGAGACACGTAATACTTGTTAAAGAAAACTTTCATTATTTTTTCGCGATATTTTAGCGTTGATGTGCTTGTAGTCAACTTAACTATTACTTGTCTTACCTTTCCATCACGATTAGTTACACCTGTATAATATTATTCTTAAACATGTCAGTACGCTTTTACTATATCTAGCTGCCGTGTATACAGCCCTTACTGATTGAAGCACAAGCGCACTGTGGTCTCTTTTCCGTATTTACACAAAAACTGTTTTTTTTCGGTTGACCAATGCAGCAACATATGCACAGGATTATTTAATCCCATCTTCAATTAGGATATGATTCAAATTTCATATCCTGTAATTACGATGCCCTAAATATTATTATTCAAAAAAGTTCTCATAAGAAGTTGCGATCTATTTAATAGAGTTCGGTTTCTTCGCTGCACCCCTTTGCAATGGTGGACAAAGCCGGGTGCGCGAATATGTAACGATGCGAGTAAATAAAGGGATGATATATTGTGAACTGTGACGTGTTTAAAAAAACCATTTCCCTTAGTGCTGTCAAGGTGCATTCTTGATAGGGAGGGGCAGGTTATCGATAAATTGCAATAAAATATTAATAGAGAAAAGCTATTCGGAGAACTATTTATCTGTGAAAAATATCCATCTTTTCTGGTATTCTGACGTTTAAAACCCTCAAAATAAAGAAAATTATTTGATTATTATAACATTTTTTTCTATTAGGAATCATCGCCCATATCCCAATCTACCCTTATCTCAAACAATATCTTAATATATAAATGATATACATAATGTCTAAAATATTTTACATATAATCTGCAGTCTGCGAAATGTTAACTCCAATTAAAAATTATCCATTTGTTGTATATAACAGTTAACATCTGTTCGGCTATTATCGATAAACTATTTATTAAAATAGATCAATGCCCCATCCCTTCGAGAATCTCAGGTGAAGGTAATCGTTGTGGGAACCATTATATCTAACTCACAAAAAAGTTCCTGTCCCGCTTCTAAATTGTTCGCCAGACAATCTCACAGAACACGTGAATGCTGTAGGTGATTCAATAACTAAATTGTGCCTTTTTCATATACAACAATAACTTATTTTATGAAAATTATAAAAAAATACACATATTTTTTTTCTAAACATGAAACTAAATGATGAATTTAAGGAAATAAACTAAAAATTAAAAAGTTATTACACTGTTTGTTCTTTAAGGTGTGAATAATCAGATTATAAATTATATTACTAGTGGAGGAGAGAAAAATTATATGAAAAGCAATGATGGCTTTGAGTTTTGGGCGCGAAGCTAAAGACAAAATCTCGGCAGTCGCGGGTTAAAACTCCAGGCATACACACAATTCTGACTTTTCGGAGTTTTGTGTGTATTTACAACGAATTATCAAGTACCTAATATAACGTTGAAGGAAAAAATCGTGAGGAAACTTGCACACCTAAAAAGTTCTTAGGAATTTCTTAGTTGTGTAGTCCGCCAACCCGCACCAGGCCAGCGTGGTAGACTAAGGCCTAAAACCTTCTTATTTATAGAGGAGTCCAGCAGTGGGATGTATGCTTATAAGTCCTAGTGAGGATGAGGAATTACATTACTGATTCCAATGAAAAAATAATAATATAAAACTTAAACTATAAATAATACAGTATTTATCGTACATTGTAGGTACTCATAGATGTTAGGACAGGTTTCCATCAAGTTTACTATTAGTCAATATCCAAATGGGGAACAAGAGGTCGCAGTTACCATACTTACACTGAGACTAATTTATTTATACATATTAAAACAAATGACTTTGGTGTATTCAAATGAGATTAGTTTTTTTTTTGGACTTATAATAAATAAATATACACATAAACTTCGCATAATTGCCTTTAGTCAGCTTATATTAGTTTAAATCAAAAATAGAAGACAAAATATTTAAAAAAATAATACTTAAAATATACTAGCTATTTACGCATCGGCCTTCAATAGAGCGTATGAAAAAAATCTAAGAAGGGATTAACAGACCATCTTTGGGGCTGCTTAAATATGGTGCGACTTAAATACACTGAAACTGATTTAATATATGTACTTTTTTAACATTTACACGTGGTTGGAATCTTTATACTCTAACGTCGAAGTAATAATACTTCTGCAGAATATTGGAAGCTAATGAAAGAAAAGTTTCTACAATATTATTTCCATAAGTCTCGTGGTCACGGGGCACACGTGTGTGGCGTGCCAGCTAGAGATTCTGGATTTAATTCTTAGGTAAGGCAAAATGTTTTTGGTTTTTTCATTCGAAAATTCTCAGTTACCGCACGCAGTCACGCACGGCACTACCTCTATGACGTGGGATTCAAAAGTGCATCTGGCAAAATGTGGGTGCAGAAATCACCTACGCCGCAGTGTTAACAACATATTAACGACACTTTTGATGTCACTATTTATTAAATTGATAATGCAGATACGAGTATTAGGCATTAAGAAATCAATATTTTTTTTAGTTGTATATGTACATACATCCAAACACTTTTTGCCAATAGTTATTGTTCGAAATCCCACGAAATTGTCGTTTATGGAGCTTATTTTAAGAGTTAGAACCACTTAGAATTTCTTAATGGTTTCTTCATAGCAACATTGCTGGACACGAGAATAAAACTCGAGACTTCCAAATAAACACAACTATGCACTTATACACTTATGGCCCAGTGAGGAAATTATTTATTATTTTGATACCGTCATATCGTCAAAATGACTACACCTGAGGGTAAGTACGGTCGACTCCAATCTTATTATTCGTTTGACACAGCAAAATGACCACATTGCCTCATGATAATACGAGTGAGTGCAATGTGTTCGAAGTAGTGCGTCAATGTGATGTGATGACGACTATATCTCACTAATCAACATGATATTGTCAGTCAGTACAATACTGGATATACACAGACTTTTTCCTGAATGCATATTGTGTTCTATAAATGAATATTATTTATAATGTTTTTTATTTATTATCCGACTGGTATTTAATTATGTTGTTTTGTTTTTATTTATTTAATCCTAGTTTTATTTATTTAATCTCCTCCATCTAAGTACGCTTGCCTACGTCTAGTCTGTTCCATTATTATATTCCAATGCTGTGTAAGTTATTGTATCATATGATTCATACAGCCTCTACGAGACAAGCTCAGCTTAGTGTAGTGTCACTGATATTTAAATGTGTAAAATGTGAATGTAAAATGTAAACGAAACTAAATAAAACAAATAAATATTCGTTAAGCCACTATCGAGACATTTAGTTAGAAACATTCTTATGTTAACATTTTATTTTTTTTATGAAAAACAATGTGTAAAAGGGGTTGTTTTCTATTCGTAAGTTTTGTAACTGGATGTGCTTGCGATTGCCAATTGAAGACAATAGATGCATCAGTAAAACAATAAACTATTTAATTATGCTGTTGCCTGCAAGCAGTAAAGTTAATTTGGACAATAGTCGCTGAGGAGCATTGCAGTGCCGGCGCCTTTGTCGGTTGTCTTTGTGTTGCGATGAAAAGAGCCGACCGATACGCGTGTTTGTTCGCGACGCATTAAAAATCGATTTCTATGTTAAAAGTATTAGTGACAAATACATTTTCTAATGGATTCTTTTTTTTGGCAATTTTGTCTGCTATGAATTTTTATGGGTCCATTGTTGTAGAGCAATTTGCATTGCGTAAGAAAATGTTTCGTTAAGGGGTAGTATAAATGTCGCCCGCAAATCCGTCTGCGGAACTTTAGACTTCAAAAGAAATGTTTTCCACTTTTAATTGATGTTCCGTTCCTATTGGTCTAGCTTGATGATATATAGCCTAAACTCCTGCTAGTAAAATGGGCCACTAGCGAAAAAAAATTATTCAATTCGAACCTTATCTCCTGAGATTAGCGCGTTCAACCAAGAAAACAACATAACTGGTATTATCATCATCGTATTAATTTAGTATATAAATATTTTTTTACAAAAGCGTAACTACGAAATATCTTTGATCGACATTATTGTGCCTAATTTAGACAAACATTAGCGATCGACTTCATTAGTACTTTTGTTATTATCGCCCGCTTTTAAGATAAGAAAAACCACCTTGAGTGTTAGACATCTATATGTCTAGGGATTCTCTACTTTTTTTTTATACTGGCACGGCAAAGTGACCCCATTGCACCTGATGGTAAGTGTAATGGAGTCCAGAAAAAGTGCCGACTAGCGAGAGATGATGATCTACAGTCTACAGTGATAAATAAATAAATATCCAACAGTCATTTAGATAGTTTTGATCCCACACTGAGATATTAAGTCTTGTGTTGTGGGTATCAGAAACAACGAGAGACTTTACGGTCTTACAAACACCCAGGCCTGAAACAAATATTTGTGGCTCCAACAAACATTTGTCTTGAAGTCATGAGCGGAATCGTCAAACCTAATTAACTAGCGTGATGGACTAATCTCATTAGGGTCCAAATTGAGTATCCACAATTGAGAAACATTTGTAGTATGGTACAAACGTATATATGTATGTAGTTGTTCATATCGATCATTTTTAAATCAACCGGCGACGCAACTCTTGTCCATTGAACATAGGTGAAATGAAAAATAATGTTTTACTTTATTAAATGGTTTTTGTGGAACACAATGCAGTCTCTTTAAGACTTTCTATCAGAGAAAAAATAGTTTTTGTATATTTAATATGCGTGCACTCGTAAGCTATGATTAATAAAAAGTCTCTTTTATAAAAGGGCATAGCGAAGTCTGCACGCTATGTGCGATTGGCAAGAAATAAAAAAAATGGCAATGCGAAATAATTTCAATGTATTAACGGATATTTTGAACAAAATAGCAGAACTGCACCGTCAAACATTGTGTTTATTTATAATATAAGTATTTTTAAATCTCCGCATACGAAAAGAGAGAACTACACAAAGCGTATAAATAATCTTTAAATTAGAAATATATGAACGTTCGACAATTGCAGTAGCTCATAATTCCTACGGTATGTGGCATAAAATCCCATCAGGCGTCAATAAAAAAAATTGGTAATACTTTGCAACAAAAGACTCTGCTGCAGAAACAAAACGTTACTTTACCAATAAAATAGCCGATATACAACATGTTAACATTATGCCGGCACACGCGAACATCTTAAACTATAAAGGGTGCTTCGCGAATTTCCGCAGCAAAGACAAAACAAAAGCTGTCATAAAATATCGTAGTAACGAGTATTAAGTAAATGTTACCAGGCAGGGCGTTTGGAAGCCGCGTCGCCGACCGCCTCGCCGCGGACTGTCGGCCGACTACCGCCAGGATATCGTGTAATAAACCTTTTCATCCGATTAAGGCACGTTCATAATCGACACACGAACGCGGAAATGAGCTATTTACACGGAAATAAGATCGCCTTCTTCTGCTCTTATTATAAAAAAGGTTTTATTTTTCCAACAGGCCTATATAGCCACGAATACGGGTTGAATAGTTTTTTAATCGCTTGATTGGATGACTTTACTAGCACATTTTGTTTAGGCCCCTAATTTCGACAAAATGTTATGAAACAACTACAATTATTGTCCGTCAGTCCACATTATTATGATGGCCTGATAGCAATCGGATAGTCAGAGGCTGAACTCGGTAACCGACTCACTTGCGTGTGATTTGATGGCTTACACCTCATGAACGATCGTTGCGCTCTGAATGCGTCGGTGTACTTTTTAAAACTATTAACAGAATGATTAAAGTTAACATAGACATTCCTGCAATCTCCTCCTTTATCAAAATCAGCATTCAAAAACCATCTTGTGCCTTTTGCAACATCATTTTGCTATTGAATTTCCAAGATTTTCTTAATAAAATGTTGATTGGTTGCACCCGAGGGCTCAATTTTGTATGATAAATAATCACATGTACTATGACTAGTCAGAGGAGTTATATTTAAGTTTCTCGGTATCAAAAGCGGAAAAAAATATTAGAGAAAGGTGATAAGTTACTTACTTTTTCAGTAATGTATGCAAAATATGATTCGTGATGTTTTTATAGTCGTGATGGCCTCGAGTTTTAGGCACGCGGTCGCGAATCTCGACGGTTGTGGGTTCAAACCCCAGGCCACACCCACACTCACACACACACACCTCTGACTTTTCGAAGTTATGTGTGTATTCACAAAGAATTAACACGTACTTTAACGGTGAAGGAAAACATCGTGAAAAACCTGCATATCTAAAAGGTCTTAGGAATTTCTTAGGTGTGTAGTCCGCCAACCCGTACTAGGCCAGCGTGGCGGACTAAGGCCTTAATCCTCTCAGTTGTAGAGGAGGCCCGTGCCCAGCAGTGGGACGTATATGGGCTGATGATGATGATGATGCAAAATCAAAGTTTAATGTGAAAAATCGTACTTTATTAGTAGATGACGTGGAGCAAATATGATTTATATAAACATTATTAATTAAAATGGGTAAAAATATAAATTACTTTTTAAATACTTTAAATAGATCCATGGACATAAACAAATTTGTACTGCTAGAAAATAACCGTAGTAGTCGTTGTGGACGCGGCCTCGTGGCGTGCGAAAGCTCATAATTCTAACATATAAGGTGTCCCAGTTCTGCTATTTAGCTGGCGTTTTATTTACTAGGCTCATGCTAGACCTTACAGTGGACGTGTCGTGAAACCTATCTGTTTGACATCTTGGCGTTTATATCAGAACGTATGCTTTATTGGTGCCTAGAGTATATTTCATAAATCTACAGATAATGTTGCCTATCAAGTTTTATATCCTTGACTCATAGATTCTTGGATTTAAAAGAAATAAATAAAATAAATAAATAAATACACCCAACAGTCACATACATAGTTCTGATCCCACACTAAGATACAAGTCTTGTGTCGTGGGTATCAGAAACTACGAGAGACTTTTCGGTCTCACATACACCCAGACCCGAAACAAATATTTGTGGATCACACAAACATTTGTCTCGGTGCGGGGATCGAACCCGCGGCCTCTCGTTTCGCAAGCTGGTGTCAAGCCAACTGCGCCACGGGGCTGTCAAAAAATCGTGTGGAATTATGTATTTGTGTATTGTTTTATTATTATTTTTTTGTATTGGCACATAAAGTTATAAGTTATAAGTAGTTATAAGTTATAAGCACATTTGACATTTAAGTTGAAAGTTCGGCAGCTATTTCTTAAGGAATTGAGTTGATAATATATATCTTCTATGTATTTATGTTTATATATGTAATATGTACGTATGTATATGAGTATGATTCTATATGTGTATATATTTATATTTGTGTGTATGTATACTGGATTATATTTCATATTTTATATGTGTATTCCTATTTTCTTGTTGTTCTTAATATGTTAGTATATATGTATGTGTGTATCTTCACCAGTTCGTTATTTATGCGCCTACTTCTTTTATCTCTGCATCACCCAAAGGTTGACTGTAAGAGAATGCCTAAGGCATTATGTCCGCCTTTATACAAACTGTATAAAAAGCATAAATAAATAAATAAATAAATAAAGTGTCCACGATAAATCCTGGATGGTAACGACTATGTCTAAGTTGACTGCAACCGAAAGCTGTACCCGGGATTGTAACGAAACGAAGGAACGAAAAATTTTGGATTTTTTCTAGTTTAAAAAAAATGAATACTGACAGTTCGGTGCGACAAAGCAAGAACTGGTTATAGGTGGCATTACTGATCGTACGAAACACACGAAAATAATGTAATAAGTTGTTAAAAAGAACCGTTAACTGCTGTCTCTCATCAGTCAGTACAATTATATGGAACTATAACTATGATATTTTATAATCGCTGAGCGTTCTAGAGATTTTTGTCCCGGACCAGGCATGGTGTTATTGGGGACTTTCATTCAGAAATAGTCAATACAAACAGATCGGAAATCTAAAAACTACATCAAGCTCGCCCTACGGTACAATCAAAATTAAAATTTCGCTAATTAAAACAATTAGCGAAACGTTGGTGCAGGAATCCTTTGAAATTTGGTGTAAACTCCTATAGATCTAGAATTACACAGCTTATTGTCTCGGGTACACTGCTGTACTATAACAACCTCTTCCTTAAAAATTTCAAGATGTTCTACAGAACTGCGTAAGAAATTTAGAGGAAGGGTGACAATGGTCTTTTTCAATTTATTTAAGATAAAATTAGAATGGATAATTAAACTCTGGCCAAAAACAGATTGTTATCGAATTACAAACGTCGATTTGGAAACGGATTGTAACATAAATTGCAAGGAAAAAAGGCTTCGACCACCCATAGTCTCGCTGCGTTCCATCCTTGTCTTACTTGTTGGGGAAATAATCATTTTGTCTCTTTCCTTTTCGTTTGAGAAACATTTGTTTGTCTATTATTATCATTGCTGTTTTGAGGGTGGTCTTTTTTTAATAGTATTTTGTTGACATAGTGTCAATTATGAAATATCTTCTCAGAGATAAAGTACTAGATTGTAATGATTAAGGTTGTGTGTTAATATGTTGGGTGTCTATATCTATTTTATATATTATATACAACTGAAAAATTTATACATTTTGTGAAAACGTCATCAAAGATGGTTAATCAATTAATTAATACTTGCTATATCTCTCTTAAAGGAGTATACGTCAACAATCATTATGTGTATAATTGTCTAGATACGCAGGCGGTATTCCTATCATATAACTAAATTCGAACCTATAAGTACTCGGCAATTATTCTAGGCGCATAATCCGCCAACTCACACCTAGCCTAAATCCTCCCAGATGAATTTCGTGCCAAGGAGTGGGACGTATATGCACTGGTGATGATTATGGAAGTAGTAAGATGTTAAATAGTAAGTTTAAAGGGACAAAGTCTTCTATCCTCAAGTGTAAAATCTGTGACGTGAAACTTGTTGTTGCTGAAAAAGGAGTCTTAGCTATTTAGGAATCATCGTCACCGCTCAATTGGAACTTATGAAACTTATTCCTACCAGAATTAACTTATTAAATATAAACTTGTGACCATTTAAGCGGCGTAGTTTTTTGATAAAACGCGGAAAAATCCAGAATGATCTATTTCGGACACGAAAGAAGTTGTTTACAATACATGGAATCACAATTTGCCATTGCCTCTGCGCTGGATGGTGTATTATCATAGTATCAACATTTTAAATTTATCATACTTTGTTATACATACATACGTCAATATTTTTGCATGCAAACGCATTGCTGAGAATTATAATCAGGTATCATTGGCCTGCAGTCCTGGATCAATGCCCTCGGTCTGTATATTTGAGTAAAAGGGCAGACAAGTTCATGTTAGTCTGATTGGTCAGTTACGTAATCCATCACGACTTCATCCCGGCAGTTTTTATGGCATGCCAATAGGTATGGCAATGGATAAAGAGGTACTCGGTTGGATTCCGGGACTGGGAATAGTGATTTCCATTTTTGCATAGAAAATTCATCAGTCATTAAAGCACTCAGTCTTTAAATGTACTCAAAATAACGCCTCTTGTAACTTAGAATTACGTTGAACTTAAGCTACGACAAGACAAACCAAAAAACTACGCTATTACGACATTATTCGTTACACAAAATCCATCAAGTCATTATTGTATTAGGGTTGCTTTATTCCTCTCAACATTAAAGAAAGAAAGAATAAGAAGAAAAATTACCGACTAAAATACTAGATATAATATCCTCGACGATTACCATTTACATCTTCTTTTACGATGAGCAAGCAGAAGAGCATGAGCTAGCTAGCACAAGCATTCGAGGACACAAACGCACCGCGATGTTCACAAGGTGGACAAAACTGTATCCGAACATCTACAAGATAGGTCGATAGGTTGGTTAAAAGTCTAGACGTCTTTGGAGGCCTTGGTGTAGTATTAACAATACAACAAAAGCCTACAATCATGTAAATGACTGAAACCATAAAAAGCTATTCAACTAGGACATGAGAATTCTAATTAACTGGCTAGTCTTTTACAAAAGAATGCTATTTTAGTTGGCGTGTAAGGCTTAGTCAGCGGTTGGCACCGACTCTCCCTGCCACACAATAGCAACAGCACTACGGGGCGCGAAAAGCAACGCTCCGAAACTTACCCGCTTTTGTATAGCACGTTTATTGTTCTTCAAACACATTGTTGGCAGTGAAACGGAGTTCTTTAAAATGTCTTTTGGCTACAATGTTATTGTAGTGTCATTGTTTTATGTACATTTGTTGCAGTTTACTTGGTTTGAGTGCGTAAGCATAAATTTACGCCATAATTGTCAGCATGTAGCATCTCGCGGATGTTTATAAACTTTCATGGAACAATTTGTCAAAGCAAAAATTGATTTTATTCAAATATACTTTTACAAGCTCCTTTGAATCGTCATTTTCAAACTATTTTTTAAACTAAACTATTACCGTTTCACAACGTGTTATCGCTGTTGAGAAGAAACGGCAAGAAACTCCCTCAGCAACACGAAATGTCATTTTTTAAATAATATATTAAAATTATATATTTTTTTAATTGACATTATTTAAATTGAACCTCATTTATGTCATAACGATACAAACTGCAGCAACAAAACTTCTGATCTATTTACTTACTCCCAGGGCTAATTATTCTCATCATCATCAGCCCATATACGTCCCACTGCTAGGCACGGGCCTCCTCTAAATTTTTTTAGGCCTCAGTCCACCACGCTGGCCTAGTGCGGGTTGGCGGACAATTGTCCTCAAAATAATCTGAAATTTTGTAGTATGCTTTTTTATAAAGTTTAATTTTAATTGATTCTTAAGAAATTTTCAAGGGAAACTCCCTAATGCCTTTCGGAAGTTTGTTATAAAAGCGTGTACATTGCCCCATAAAAGAGTTAATAATTTTCCGGAGAGGGGTTACGTGTTGAAAAGCTAATACTGTCATTCCAAATATAGTTGACATTATCTTGATAATTTCATATTGTCTCATATAAATATACCCACGTATTTCGGAGCGTGTTGCGTTGCTGCTAGTGCGTCAACAAGCTATTGTAACCGTATCTAGCGGCATTATCGCCAAGGCTTACACGGCACGTTTCAGAATTTGCAGAATGCCATGATTTATTTTTAGCCAACATTTATCGAGAATTTTACTTACGTCAAAGTTTTTAATAGCACGAAATGAATACTGCATATAATAAAAAAACTTATACTACCAAATCTGTCCACCATCCAACTGCTCCAGTGTGAGGTATCAACATTCAAGACATTATCTTAAGTAGTTCAATAAAAAAAAATTGATGACGAGTGGCATATCGACCAAACTCTTCACTTTCTACCTCAATAATTTTGCTAATAAAACAAGCATATATTGTGCCTTAGACGTAATCTGGCTATGAAAACTCTTAGTAGGTAGAATTGTTATGAAAATAAAAAATAACTAGATTTTTTAAGATGTATTTAGTCCAAATGCAAGCAAGCAAGCAATACACCTTTAATTAATTTTATAATCAGTTTCTGACGACGTTGCAATAATTATAGTGCTGGAAATAGGTCTACCTTACATATTTCTAGAAAGGCTGCAACCATCGAAACTAAAAATTGCGACTTGAACTTCAACCATCCAAATTGAACATGAATGCCGAATAAACTATTTGAAATTCCTGAATTCACTTCAATTCCACTCTAATACTATTATTTTGTACTAGACGCTAAGGTCAAGTGATTGTTGGATTGTTAATTACATTGCAGAGAAATGTAGGTACTGTATGTAAATTAATGTAATGTAATGAATGTTGCTAGACAATGTCAACACCAACACTGCGTCAAAATAATTGAAACCGAATGCACTGGGTGATCCCAGAAAATACATAACTTTTTTATATTACTTGTATCCAGTTCACAAAAGCTACCCAACAGGACAAGGGCCTCCTCTACAATCGTGAGGGGTAATGCTTTAGTCCACCCCACTGGCCTTGTGAGTGTTGGCGGACTACCTTGTAAATAATCTCTGCTGCGTAATATCATCATGATGTTTTCCTTTCTTTTTAATGTTCGCGATTATTTATTGTAAATACACACATAACTTTAAAAAGTCAGAGGTGTGTGATTTAGATTTGAACCGGCGACCTTCGATATTTTATCTCGACCGCGCGCCAGGTCATCTTCGATGATATTTACAACACGTAATATGTGCCTTAAGACTTTAAGCTAAATTAACTAAATATAATTGACTATAGCGGATACTTCCGTCTAACGTCATTCAATGCACTTGGCATATAAAAACAGTTCTAGAGTATACCTAATTCTGAATGGTGTTTGTAAAAAACTGTGTGCAATTTGTGGCATACTGTAATTAATCAAACTCAGATGTGACGTGAGACGTCCATCTTCCTGGGGCAACAATTACTGCATCGATGCAGCGCGCCACGCAACATCGCGTTTCTATCGCGACTAGGGTGGATATATTATTTTCAGACTAAGTATTATTTTATGGGTAAACTATTTAGTTTACTTTAACTTATTTAAGTTAGAGGTGTGTGTCTGGAGTTTAGACCAGCGACAGCCGAGATTCTCGACTGACGCGCCTAAACTTCGAGGCCATCACTACTTAACGGTGAAGAAAAAACATCCTGAGGAATCCTGCACACCTAAAAATTCCTAGGAATGTCTTTGGTGTGTAGTCCGCCAACCTGCAATAGGCCAGCGTGGTGGACTAAAACCTAAACCCTCTCCGTCTCATATGAAATGATGATGTAAATATGAAATGAACTACGTACTAAAAATATTAATACTATAATTATTTGTTACAGTTTGTATTGAAGAAAAACTGTTTTGTTTTGTGTAAATTATATTATTTTTTGAAACAATAAGTTTTGGAGTTCCACAATGAAAGTTTTAGTTTTATAGCGTAAATAAACAGATAATTACACGCAACACTCACGTACTTATATCGTTCTGACATCAAAAAAAGATGCAAACTTGTGTCGTGGACATTAGAAACTGTGAGATACATTCCGCCCTCACAAACATCCAGACCCAAAACTAAATTTGTGGATTTATATTTTGCAGAGTAAGTACAGTCAAACGATTACTATAAAGCTCTTTGTGGGTTTTCTTCAAAATACAAATTATATTATATATTTCCTAAACATTTTTGTACCGCTTAATAATGTAAATTAAAGAAAGTGAACTGGTCTTAGTTCTACGAAGTGTGAAGTATGTAGTAAAAAGCTCTTAGTGTCACGAATAATGTTTAGCTCATTACTACTGTCTTTTACGCTCCTTACTTCCATTCGTTTTACATTTAAGGTATCGTTTTGGCTGAAATCATACAGTATGTGTACATACTAACGATGTCGTCAGAATATTAGACACATTGACATTTCGCCACAATGATTAACGAATCAATAGCCAGATAGTCAACTAAACAAATCGGAATCGTTCTATCGTATTTTTGAACTCCATCGGGATTATAAGATCCGATTTATTTTTAACTGGTAAAACAAACTAAATAAATGGAGATCTTAAAATTTGATGTTTATTTACGCTTTGCGGCCTTTCAAGCATCACTTTAATACCTTTTAACTAATGCACGAGCCATGGACACCCTATTGGAACTTTTGTTGCGCCCAAACTGGTGCTAAAACGAGCTTTAAAGTAATATGCACCGGTGTTTAGACACTATTAGGCATTGTATTCCTTGTATATTCGTATAATACGGGAAAAATTCTGTCAGCCTGTTACTTTTGCACTGATTGCTCTTTTTTTCTCTATACCACATTATATAACGACATTTGACTGGCGTAGTTGGCTGTACACCAGCCTGAGACATAAGAGACAGCGATATCATTTTTTTATACTGGCAGAGTTAAATGACATAACTGCACCTGATGATAGACTGAAGATGATCGTTCCTCACTAGTCAGCATAATTATTGGAAACAGATATACATAAGCTGATCTCCAAACACGACTTTTGCTCGTTACACTATTCGGGATTGGTGGTTGCTATCCGGGCATGGTGGTCGCTAAATCCCGAAATGTCCGGGCATATGTCAACATCAAAAAGTTTGTGTGACTTAAAGTCACTCGTATTTTCTGAGACTTACAATAGGTAAAGTTGATGTCAAGTTACACCAATGCATGCGATGGTTGCGTTTTTCTTTACCTAACTATTTTGCGTAATAGACAACGTTGTATTATAGTTAATCTATTCATTAGTGAAATCAGTAGGAGCACGGAGTCCAGAAATGTGTCTAAAATATGGGAACAGGAGATGATCCTAGTAAAAGGGACTTGAAGTCAGCATCAAACATGTCTACCTCCGAAAAGGTCGGAGATACAACCTTGTGTGTATGTATGTATACAACTTAGTCAAAGTGCAATAAGTCAGTGTGCATTTTTTTACTTAATTACTTAAGCAGGAATTATATAAATTACATATCAAATTGATTATTTTTTGTACATATCAATAATTTAAATGGAATAACAGGTGCTATTCTAACACTTACAGAATAACGATAAGATATTATGAGATATTTCCTGCTAAACCATTGACAATTAATTTCATTTAAATTTATTTCTTTCTTTTTATATGACCGAAGACATGGCCAGAGTCACTCGTTATTACAATATTATTGACAGTTGTTAGCAGATTATAATGTTAAGTTTAATTATTTATTAAAGTAAGTTAGTAAAGGTTTGACATTGGTAATTATTTAAAACAAAACAAGACAAATATAATTAAAAAACAAATAATTTATCGAACGAAATGGTGTGTTTCTTTACTGATGTCGACTTTGATTAAATTTGTCTTTCAATGTATTACACTGCCAAGTAAATTAAAAACAGTTTTATGTTAAAATAAATTAAACAAAAAATAATAATGTAAGCGATTAACAGAAAATACTTACCAAACAGTTTCTGAGACCTTTTCAATACCATCATTAACTTGACACACGGAAACTAAATGGAAATTGTGATGTTTAAAGAGAATAAAATTTACAATATTATGTTAAACTAAAAAATGCAGTTGCGTATATTCTGGAAAGTGCGGACGAGGAGGTCGTACGCAAATCATGTAACCTACCTTTAACCGGTGGAAAATTACTACATACATATATGTATGAATGTGAAAGAGCCAGAGTTGTGTTTCGGGGTCGGACCTCGTAGCCGCCAGCTTCTATTAATCTCTCCCTACCCCTATGAGATAAAGCTTTCCGTATGTAAAAATACAAATACAAATATTGAATTATGTCAGAAAGGCGAAACTTGGTACAAACCAGAGTGACGTCATTTATAATGTTTATAAAACCTATTGGCTATTTTTGTTAATTGAGTCGTCAAAAATGGTTTTTATTAAACGGAGTTGTTTCTAGATCAACTCCGAGGAATTTCCCGTAATTGATACAGGACGCTGATCGTTTGACATTAAGTAGTCTCACTTACAGTAATTTATTCATCTCTGTAAACAATTTATTTAAAGTTACTGTTTTTATGACGTATTCGGTGTACAGACGAATCTTATGTTTTAGGCAAAGCTTTTTTTCAATTTTATTTATTTAGATTATGATCTTAACTGAATAAAATGAGTCCCTTTCCCAATAGCAACGTTTGCTGGTCTCGGAACTGCTAAGATATTCTCATATCGCATATGTCATGTTTGCGGTTACCTCGCATAATTTGTATGGAGGGCACAAATCACGCATGCATAACGTGGACCGGGACTATTGTACGTTCTTTTTAAGAGACAGGAATAACTGTTTCAACTATAGAGACGTGATCATATGAACACTAGTCAACGCTCTTTTTTAGGGACACGTACATATTAAGAAGATCATGTGTCACGTTTCATTTGTAAAGTTTATTATTTTGTGTAAATATTAATAAGATGTGCGTTAATAAAAAAAAGGGGGTTATTGGAAAGAGGCTATAAATATGGGCGACACTGACAGATTGGATCATTCAGTACCGGACGTCTGTAAGATTCCGAACTGAAGATTGTGTGAAAAAGTTTACGACGTTTACTCAGTATAATAATCGCGTGATTGTGTATCAAAATAAAGGAAGTGGTTACAAGTTTGTGGTATCATTTCTAGATGATGTTTCTTACAATTTAGTAGTGGGATCCGACGACGTAGACTGCGTAAGTACACCCCTAGAGTGAATACCCCTAGAGTGAAAACAGAATTGTTTACTGAAAGGATTCTAGATAATAATATTTTTACAGCTGGTTGAATAATTAACTTAAAGTGTCACAATTTACTTTTATTACGCCAAATTTTGTGCAGATATAACATGGAATAGTTAAAGTTATATTTCCTGTATATATTTAATTAATTACCAGTTCTTGGCATTAAAAAAAAACAACTTGTTGTCGTGCTTTTTAGGAAAATGGAAACGAGCCGTGAAAACAGTTCTCGACGGCTAGAGACCCCACGCCACAGGCGCAATGGTACAAGACGCAGCCATTCACGCAGTCGTTCTCGTAGTCGCAGTCGCAGTCGCGTAAGCAGGGGAAGTGGCAGTCGAGTAAGCAAGAGGAGTTTGCGAGACCGAGAACTCGAGCTAGCACGCGAACGAGAACGTCTCCACTTGCTGCAGCGAGCTCTTCAGGTGGAACGTGACGCCACAGCGCGCAAAAAGTGCAGCGAACGACGGCGTAGCCAACGGCCTGATGAGGATCACTCCAGGCAACATAGAGCTTCGAGCCAAGAGTCCTCGCGTGATACAGGACGAGCCAAAACGGATCACCGCGACTACGATGTCGACACCGGATGTAATTTAAGGTCACGTACTCCATCTTTTACTTCCAACGACGTTATTAAGATTATTAGATCATTGAATACTGTATCATCACAGCCATTACAACAGCAGGGACCATCCACGTGTAAAATAGACAGTAGGAACATTTTACCAGAGTTTGACCCATCAAATAAAAATCAAAAGATGGACGTGTGGCTAAAGAAAGTAAATGAATGTGCTGCTGTTTATGGCTGGGATGAAACAACAAAAATACATTTTTCTATGCAAAAACTACAAGGACTGGCCAAAATTTGGTACCAAAGTTTAAATTCCATTTTGTTTACATGGGCTGAGTGGGAAGAAAAACTCGTTAAGGCTTTTCCTTGTGAACAAAATTATGGCCAGTCTTTGGAAGATATGCTAATGCGCAAGAGTAGAGCTAACGAACCAATAGAAAATTATTATTACGAGAAGCTTGCTTTAATTAATCAGTGCGATATAACCGGCAAACGCGCAGTAGACTGTCTAATTCATGGCTTATTGGATAAAACTATGAAGTCAAGCGCATTAGCATTAAGATGTTCAGAGCCAGAGCAATTATTGCAATTCTTATTGAGTAACAAAGAATGCGCTTACACACCGCTATTGCGAAATAGATATTCAGAACAGCAAAACGTTACTGCCAGCAACGAAAATAGGGATTCCGTCAAAACAAAATAATAATACAGCCTTGTTCTGTTACAACTGTAAAGAGCAAGCTCATCCGTACCTCAAATGCACTAAACCTTTGATTAGGTGCCAAAAATGTCATAAGATAGGTCATCCGAGGCTTGCCATTAATCTCAGTCCAATCACACTGCTAAGGCTCCTACTGTTGTACCGAAAACGATGTGTATAACTAATTTATTACAAAATAATAAATCCATCAAAATTGTGGACATTAACGGTATTGCATTGGAGTTGGAGCGAAGTCACCTTTATTCGAACATCAACCATTTTAAGAATAGGTGTCCCACATGACAGAGTTCTAGTCACCTTAAAAGGTTTTGGGAATAAGTTTGTTCATTCTTTCGGGTCAGTAAGGACTACCATTACAATAGATGGAGTAAGGGCCACTGTAATACGTGGAGTTGTAGAAGACGCTTTACTTGAAAAGCCGTTGCTCATTGGTCAGACATTTACTAAACAGCCCCACGTTGTTGTTGTAAAAGATGCTACCAGGTTGCAATTCCTTGATGTAGGTACAGTAGTCCCTTCCTACTGCTATAATGAGGCAAGCCAAACTTTGGGAGTTAAGGTTTCAGCTCATAACATATTGTTTGGTGCTGCAAGTTTAAAAGCTCAAACGGATCAGTTATTTGACGGTCAAGTGTTGTTAGATACAAAAGTTGTAGGGAAGCCCCATGAACAATAGATAGTTAATAAATTAGATATAAATAAAATATGTGTTAGTGAGTCTGCAATTGGAAAAGATAAAAAAATTGCTTTAATTGCTTCAACGTTATAAGCATTGCTTCGCTTTAAAATTATCTGAATTAGATTGTATGTACTTATTATATGTCACGGAACTTACTAACTAATAACGTGAACTAACCTACAATGACCCCGTAATGTATAGACCGTATTTCACACCACGAGCGTGGTATAGTCCGCGATAGGGTAGACCAAATGTTAGACGCTGGTATAATTCGGGAATCGGTCTCAAATTGAAGATGTATTGTATTTTTTTTCTTAAGTTATATTGTTATAATGATTCAATCTGTGCCGAGTGTAAGGTTGCCTACCGAGTCGTGTATGGAGACATACACGTTATCAGGATGGACGAGTGTAAGGTTTCATTTGTAAAATTTATTATTTTGTGGAAATATTTATAAAATTTGGGTAAATAATTTGAAAAAAAGAATGGTGTTATGGATTTTAAAGTGGGGGGTTGGTGGAAGGAGGCTATAAATATGGGCGACACTGACAGATTGGATCATTCGGTACCGGACGTCTGTAAAATTCCGAACTAAAGATTGTGTGAAAAAGTTGTAAAAAAGTTATGACGTATACTCAGTATAATAATCGCGTGATTGTGTATCAAAAATAAAGGAAGTGGTTACAAGTTTGTAGTTTTATTTCTGGATGGGGTTTCTTACACATGCATCAGGAGCATTCAGTAGACAAAGAGACTCTTGTTAAATAAACCTAAGTAAATCCAATACTACATACAAACTCACGCCTGTATTCCCCGAAGGGGTAGGCACAGGTGCATTCCTGCACCCACATATCGCCAAGTATGTATCAGTCCCACGTAATAGGGGGCGAGCCTATTGCCGTTTTTCGGGCACATTACCATAGTCCGTACTGTTACCGAGAATTTCTTAATGGAAAAACCGAATAACAATTTGCCCGACCCGGAAATCGAACCCAGGACCTCCCGATCGCACGGCACACACCTGTACCGCGAGACCACGAGGCAGTCTAAATCCAATACTTTATCTTATTTATACGTTATCATACATATAACCAGACTATCTTAGTGACCTCAAGGTATAGGGGCGCGATCGAGTTAAAACCTCGGCGGTAGCGAGTTCAAGCCTCAGGCACAAATCTCTGACTTTTTCAAATTTTTATGTCTGTATTCCAATGAATTATCAGGTACTTTAACGGTGAAAGAAAACATCGTGAGGAACCTGCACACTTTAAAAAAAGTAGGAATTTCTATGGCGTTTCGTCCGCCAACCCGCACTAGGACGGAGTGGTGGACTAAGTCCTAACCCTCTTGGTTGTAGAGAAGGTCCGTGCCCAGCAGTGGGACGTTTATGATGAAGATGATGATGATTATAAAGATTAATGCATTAATTTTAATCCTAGTGATTTTAACATACCTACTATTAAATACTTCTAACGCATATACTATATATTTATATGTACAAATACAAATTACAAGTATTGAGTCAACTAATATGCAACATTGGAGAATTCACATGAAAGGCAAAGTTGTTTGAAGGTGATAAGATCAAACACGCCGAATTGCCGAATTACTGACGCCTGTCTTAATAATGCAATCAAAAAAACATCCCACACGTCAGATGCAAGCGTTCAATTATGAAAAATATACCGTAATAGCACAGAATGAGTCAGATATACGGTTGTAAATCAACCTAAACTGCATCGTGATCTCGCGGCACAAGTGTGTACCGTGCGATAGAGGCCCCGCGTTCGATTCCCGGGTCGGGCGAGGTTTTTCCTTTAGGGCATTTTCAGTAACAGCACGGAGTCCGGACTTGTGCCCATAAAACGGCAATCGCCTTGCCCCCTATTACGTGGGAATAATACACAATTGTCGTAATGTGGATACCGAAATCTACCCCTGCCTACCACTTTCGCGAATACAGGACTGAGTGCATATGTATTATTATTCTATTCTCAGCCTATCACCGTCCACTGCTGAATGAAGGCCTCCCCAAGTTGGGGCCAACCATTCCGGTCTTGAGCAGCCCTTATCCATCAGCTACCCGCCACCTTTCGCAAGTCGTCGGACCATCGTGCTGCAGGACGTCCTACACTACATCTACCTAAGCGCGATCTCCACTCCAACACTTGTGTGCTCCAAAGGCCGATTGAGTGCCGGCTTGAGTGAATATTTATACAATCAACTTAGACTCCACACCTCAATAAACATAGATCGCTCAAACTGACACCACGGCGTCTGATGGTAAGTACTCTACTATCCCAATAGTGTATGCAGGTGTATAGAAATAAGTCCATATTTCGAAATTCATCATGCCAGCCTGATGAGATGCTTCTGCTGAGGGAGCGGAGAGCCAGCTCGCTGCACTTGAAGAATTAAAGATTATAAGAACGAAGAATTGGAACGGAAAAATTCTGCCGCATATGCACCAAAGTCGTCAGTCGTGGTGGCACTCGGTCGAGAATCTCGGCGGTTGCGGGTTCAAACCCCAGGCACACACCTCTGAATTTTGTAAGTATGTCTTTGTAAGTTATTGTATTCACAATGAATTATCACGTTATTTAACGGTGAATGAAAACATGGTGAGGAAACCTGCACTCTTAAAAGTTCTTAGGAATTTCTTAGGTGTGTAGTCCGCCAACCCGCACTATTCCAGCGTGGTGGACTCAGGCCTAAACCCTTCCAGTTGTAGAGGAGGCCCGTGCCCAGCAGTAGGACGTATATGGTCTAATGATGATATATGCACAAAAGGTAAATTTCATTTAATAGAGTTGGTGGGAAGAAGGGGCTTCTGTCCCCTCAACGTGTTGATAACTGTGATTCCCTAAATATATTATGTATTTTTAGTGTTTTGAATTATGAACTTTTTTATTGCTTTATGTTTTTGACTGTAATTTTTCAGTTTGTTTTTCAAAAAAATAACATAAAAATGTTTTGTTTGGAGTTGTTAAAATAACGACATATTTATTTAATTATTATTTTGACAGCCCCGGGGCGCAGTTGGCTAGACACCAGCTTGCGAAGAGGCCGCGGTTTCGATCCCCGCACCGAAACAAATGTTTGTGTGATCCACAAATATTATATTATTTAATTGGATTGTGTGTAGTTTGTGTGTGGATGGGGATAAAATTATTATTAATGGATCTTGGTCACAAACATCGTGTGATAAAACAAATATTTAAGCCACAAAAAGTTCTAAAGTCGGGTATTGAATCGACGATACATACCGAAGTTTTTAATAACACTCTAATATTTAATATTACTAAACTGTTACTTGTAAATGCTATTTCTTTACATTAAGTGACACTTGAAGGTTTCCTTTGTTAAATGCAAAAGTTCAAACATATACTAGTTTATCATTAATCTATTCAAGATTGCTGATTGATTTGCTGGTGGTAGGATATTCGTATCCGCCCGGATAGCGACCACCGTACACAGGGCATAGTGGCACATGCAAGTGTGCCGCGTTCCAGGATCAGCCAGTGTATATCCGGTTTTCGGGGGGGCTTCAATCATGGTGAAAGGATGACCGTGCCGGCATTTTTTAGCCGGTTTGTCGTGGTTGGTCCTTTGATCACCATGGCATTAGTCCCCCATACTTCTTCATAAGAATGGTGACGAGGTATTCGGCCGGCATGATAGTGTCAACCAACGGGAGATCATCATCTCTCGCTGGTCGGCACTTTTTATGGACCCCATTACGCTTACCATCAGGTGCAATGGGGTCACTTTTCCGTGCCAATATAAAAAAAAAGATAGTTTTATGGTAATAACAACATCTACTTACATGTATGCCGTACGATCTAGAGGTCTTGATTCCAGTCCCGGGTCGGCAAAGGTCTATTGGGTGTTTCCGTTAGAGTGTTTTCAGTAACAGCACGGAGTCTGGAAATGTGTCTGAAAAACGGCAATAGGCTCGCCCCTATTTCGTGAAACTTAGTAATTACAAAGTAAAACTTAGTAATTAAAACTTAGTGACAGCCCCGTGGCGCAGTTGGCTAGACACCAGCTTGCGAAACGAGAGGCTGCGGGTTCGATCCCCGCACCGAGACAAATGTTTGTGTGATCCACAAATATTTGTTTCGGGTCTGGGTGTTTGTGAGACCGAAAAGTCTCTCGTAGTTTCTGATACCCACGACACAGGACTTGTATCCTAGTGTGGGGTCAGAACTATGTATGTGACTGTTGGGCGTATTTATTTATTATTTATTAATTAGTTAAATATAAGTGCAGATATGTACCTCTGCCCAATCCTTTGGAAATACATGCGTGACTTTGTATCTATTTACGTCATAGAAATTTATTATTATCTACTATTATTACTGAAAAACGCCTATTTTATTTTTTACACCCCATTTCGTCAGGTATGTATCAACATCATCATCAGCCCATATACGTCCCACTGCTGAGCACGGGCCTCTTCTACAACTGAGAGGTATGCATCAGTCGCACATAATAGGGGGCGGGTCTATTGTTTTTCTGGCACATTTCCAGACTCCATGCTGCTACTGAGAATTTCGTAATGGAAAAATCCAGTAACACTTAGCCCGACCCGGGAATCGAAACCGGGACCTTTATATCGCCCGGCACACACTTGAGCCGCGAGACCACTAACCAGTCTATTAATGAACTAATTATTAATATATTAGTTTATAGTAATTAATGCCATTTTTATTAATTAGCGGTTCTTTATATCGTCTAAAAGCAAACCTTTTTTTGCGGTCTCGTGTCAAGTTAATATCAAAACCTGGATCTTGATATATGGAAGCTGATTTATGCTGACAATAAAACATTTACTAAGTTCAAAGCGCCTCTCGTTGCGTTCATCAACCTATCAAGTTGAGTGACGTCATTACGCAAAGAATTTTATAGGTATACAAAATTTAGCACGTATTGAGGAGACAACAAACATCTGACTCATTGTTTAGTGCCAAATTAGTATTAATGTACAAAGTATTAACATAAAAAATGCTTTAGTTTCATACATGCCCATAAATATAAAATGCATAGAACTGACAGGTTTCTTGGGGTCGATACGGTGACTGAGGCGGAGGACACGAGTTTGATCTCAGGGCGAGTACCTGTGACTTTGTAGACGTGTGTTTTCATGTTTAACTATGAATAGTTACAGATAACAATAAGAATATGAGCAATCGTATATTGACAAATCTATACTCACACATATTATAAAGAAGTTAAGTTAATCCCTTGATCTACTGAACAGAATTTCTTTCAGTGCTAGATAAGGTTATAGGCTATATATTATCACGCTACGACCAATAAGAGCGGAGTGTCAATGAAAAATGTATCAAAAACGACAATTTATGATGTTTGAAGTTGCATATACGCAGTTGCGGGCAACAGCAAATATTTTATTAAGTTTGTGACTCTAGGTATAATAGTGAGGCATACTAATTAGCGATTGGTATGCCTTAGTCATCATCCTTCTTATTCTAACCATTCGTAACGGGCACTTTAATTAAAAATACTAATACTTTACATTTACACTAAAATTATAATTAAATTAAATTTAAATTATTAGCATGTTTACTCAACTGAGGAGATAGCATTTAGATAAATAAATAAATACGCCCAACAGTCACACATAGTTCTGACCCCACATTAAGATACAAGTTTTGTGTCGTAGTTATCAGAAACTACGAGAGACTTTTCAGTCTCACAACACCCAGACCCGGAACAAATATTTGTGAATCACACAAACATTTGTCCCGGTGCGGGGCTCGAACCCGCGGCCTCTCGCTTCGCAAGCTGGTGTCTCGCCAACTGCGCCACGGGACTGTCGTTTAGGTTCGAACATCAGTTTATAGATCCTATAGAGGCAATGTGCATCAAAATCAAATAAAGCCATGGTTTTCCTCCTTTAAGAGCATTAAATGAAACTTATTCGTTAATATTTATGTATACAGCATTATACTAGTGAACAGTTTGTTTGTGTGAATCTTGTGATCTCAGGAAAACGAATCGAATTAAAAAATGCATAATATTTATTCAGCTAATGTATATTCTGCCTAGCATTAAGGATCCTTAGGGCCTTAGGAGCAGAGAATATTTCATGAAGTAGAAATTATTGTAATACTTTTAATTAATTTAATAAAGAAAAGAAAATTGTACCCAGGCAGTGCTTGGGCACGCCGTCAGTAAAAAAAGTCGACTCCTTTAAAATTATTCTTCAAAGTCGTACTTTTTTAATATACTATACTATATTCGGAGGAACAATAGTTTGTTTAGATCAATTGAAGTTGTTTTTAAATCCAGTTTAAGCATACGAGTATAGTATACTACTTGCAAACTTTAGTAACTCTAAAAAACGAATTAAAGATAAATTTGAAATAAAATCCATGAACCAGATTTAAACAAAATTAGTGCTTACCAGCCATAGCGTTGAGGCGTGACCTTTCTCAATAGTATGTCTAATTGCTTATCAATATCATAATATTTATTATGCATAATACTTGCCTCCTATATAAATATGGCTTTCCCTTCTATAGAGGATGAATGCACAGCATCTCAACAAGGTTTCTGCCACCAGAATTCGATGTCAACATCTTTAGTCACTCACATAATGTCAACAAACGATAAGTGTGTGCAAATATTACTAAGAAATTTAAAAGATTTATTTTCATTGCCAATATATGTCTTATAAATAAATTATATGTAAAAGATCGACAAAGAATCTGGCCTCGCGCCGTTGACCTATGACTAACCGCGAATTTTTTTTCTCGTGTACGTGTGACCATGCATTCGCACTGTCTGGACTTTCTGACTGTTTTATGTAGATTTCTCCAAAGCACTGAGTGATGTTTTCATTTGCCTAAATTGATTTCTGATGAACTGAGCTGAAAAATCTTTTAATATACTACAAAAATACTTGGAGGTTAAAAGTACTTTGTGAATCGAATTCAGTGCATTAATTAGATATGGATTGTTAACCCCACACTTATTATTAACTTCCAAGAGATTTCAACTGAGTCCAATAGCTGGTCTCGGACCTTCTGAACGCTATAGAAAGCCTTAGTCCACTACGGTTTGGGCGGATTAATAAACTTATAACCTAGAAATTAATAGTAAAACAAAAGGACTCGGTTGGGTTTCTCATTCTATTTTATGTAATAGTCCCTAAAAACACCTTGGTCTAGACCCAAACCTCCGACCTTTAGTTTGACGGCCCGTTTTATATCCAAATGAACTGTGGTTTATACAGCAATAATTTATATTAAGAATGAAGGTGCATAAATCAACCGATAGTTTGGTTTAAACTGTCGTTTTGAGTGTGTGAATGGTACCCACTAGCCGACGCTTCGCCGGAAACATTCGAATACTTAACTTTGCGGTAACGAACGGGTGGTCAAATTAATATATAAAAAACGCATAAATAACAACGCGGAAATGTGAATTACAACATACTTCGCGAGAAACGCCTAAAACTTTGCATTGTAAAAATTACGTCATTGCACCATTGAAGACACGTTTTTGGAAAAGAACGCGTAATAAGCGTGCATTGTATCGATTAAAAGAAGTTATTATAAAATTTGTCTGTGAAAGTGTAAAGTATCAAAATTAGTACTGTACTGTTTATTTATAAAAAAAACAATTAATAAATCGGTTTTCTCTGTCTAATTTTCAATTATTTGTTTTGTTAATGTGTGCTTTCGCACACGAGGTTGGAAATCAAACCCACCACCTCGCGCTTTACTTCACCGATAAACTACCATGAAAGCTACGGTAGACGCTAATAAACCCTAAAAAAGTTAAATAAAAGTTTATCCCAAGATTATCCCGCGAAGTGAACAAAATATAGTTAAAACAGCATCTTTATTTAGGCCACAGTAACTTCTTCTAAATCAATGGAGTCCCATAAAAAAGAGACGTCGCGTTTCAAAACCTAACCTTGCGAAACTAAAAGTTGCGCCTATTAAAGCGCAGTTCTAACATCTACAGTTAGACCCCTTTCGATTTCTATAACTCCCGGGGGACTATTCTGGAGTCCGTTGCAAAATTTCAAAAAATCGCATTCTCAATAGCAATTTTTGTTATTAAAAAAAATCGCAATTTGAAAGTGTAAATATTAAGTGTAAGTAACAAAAAAAATAAAATATTATGAAATTGTAATTTATTTAAAGAGATTAAAAGAACAAATAGAAATAATAGCGCGCCAGAAAGCACATCTCATTTTATTTAGCAATTAGTTATTAGTAGTTGTTTCTGATTAGGCCAACTTGAATAAATGTTCATAAATTCAACAAGAATTCGGATAAGTTTTAAAGTCTACAAAAGCACGTTAAGTAGTATTTCTACCTTGGCCTCAAATTCGTTTTTTTTTGTTTTCGTCTGATTTAGACACCGTCCTTAATTTTTGATACCCATTGCATATGATGCATTTGTACAATAGGTATATTACATGTTGCTATATTGGAGATACATTCAAGGTGTTTTGCAACGCAATAAGAGAACGCTACGCAAATATAACTAAGGATAAAAATTCATCGGTGCTGCAGACGAGTGTGATGAACTCACATTAATGCACGAGAACATTGCACTCAATAAACAATCCTTTATTCTCTACGACACGAAAAATGTTGCTGTTCATCATAAAAAAAAAAATTATATTTGGTAACTACTTATGTCTAAAGTACAAAGATTATTTTTCGTTACAATAACTCAAACGGGATAAAATATAATCTGTATCTGGATTTTAATCGTCGTCAGACCAGTGAAGAGTATTAATAATCTTACTGATCAATTGTGTCACACTGAAGACATGACAAGACTGTTGAATATTTGCAGAGGCTCTGTATTGAACCATAGCCCATATACGCCCAACATTTAGCCATGATCTTCTGCTATGGATGTATAGGGTAATTGGACTCGATTAGGAGACTTGACATTCCTGTATTTTTGTGTTCGTGAGCGACATATTCACACAGTATGAATAGATTCATTTTGTCATTTAAATTATGATAGAAATTAAATCTTAGTGGCTGATAATTCTTCAAGGAGGCGTATTTCGAGGGTTGGAGATACAAAAGTAAATGATGACCATAATGATAACTAATGATTATGCTCTCATAATATACACATTTCATCATTGTCATGATATCTACATTTATATCGTACTCTTAAAGAAATTTTTAATCGATCCATTCTAGAATAGAACCAAAGCTTCAGGTAATGGACCTATCTCAACTAGAAAAATGTTCGCTACCTTTTGCTTTGGTATAACCAACATAATATTGATTCCAGTTAGCGGTACCCCTTATGTAATTAATTCAGGAACCGCTTCAGATGAAAGTTCGACATCAATAATTCATATTTGTGTATTACACAACAGCTGCAGAACAGAATAATCTGCAATATGCATTGCTTTAGTTAGCTCTTACGTCAAACTCTTCTGACGTAATATTTGAACTCTCTAGAAGATTGTAGGCGATTCTATAACAAGCCTTTAGAAACATTTGTGAAAAGAAGCGATTGGTGCCTTTTTTATGTGGATCGATAATCTTCCCGACAGCTGATGATTTCGCCTATCTAATATAATAAATTAATGATGGATAGGTTGCTCGCTTTTAGTTTGTTACGGTTTTATGAAAAGACCATCGAGAACAGACAAGAGGACAAAGGCTCTATAAAATATTAGAAAATGTCTCATTTCTGGGTACTGGCCTCCTGTACAACTGAGAGGGTTTAAGCCTTAGTCCACCATGCTGGCCTAGTGCGGGTTGGCTAGTTAAACATAACATCATAATATATCATCGATCAAAATAACAAGCAATAGTTTTCAGAATAGGACCTCTGTTCGTCGGAAGCGAACGCGTTTCGACTGGCTGACGTCACCATCCAGGACTGAACCAACCAGTTTTTGTCCGAGGCCCAATTTAGTGTTTGATTCTTTATGCATAACTCGCTCCGTGTCCTAAGGTCGTCTGCGTTTCAAGGACAACGAATTTAATTGCTGACACGGTGGTTATTTATTTATCATGTACTATATATTTTGTATTCTTTTTAAACGGAAAATGCTTTAGTTAATGCAAACGAGCAAATTTTTTTTGGGTTGCTTTTTTTTTTAATTCTCTTTGTGTCAAATATCGCGTGCGGGGACAGCAGGATTTACTACGGACCAAAACTCAATATGCATTCGTATTGTACTAATTATTTATTAATATGCCATAAAAATATACCTAACTGGCTTTTCAAACATAACATCAACCCTGTTGGATGATAAAGTATTCGCCAAAATTATATTGATTCACCAATTTGTAAACCGCCAGGCCGCAGGTTCGATGCCTGCGCTGAAACTGAGGAATATTTGTTTCGAGTCTCGGTAAATATGGGAAAAGAAACTCCCAAATAATGGTTTTCTAAAAACATAAGACTACAAATTGTCGTATTTTAAATCATTTACTTCATGTTCCTGTCAATTAAAACTTCTTTTCCGTTTATCCATATTAGAGCCATTATAATAAACGTTCGCTGCATAGAAGGAAAAAATATACGTAATATATCTAGATCAAGACCCATTCTATAAACATTTTTCTTATGTTCCTAACTATTAAATCGCAAAAATAAAACACAATACAATATCTAAAAAAGTAATGTAAAAATAAATAAGGGAAATGGGAATACAAAGAAGTGTTTATTTTCCTGACTACGTCATCAGCCCAAATACGTCCCACTGCTGAGCACGGGCCTCCTCTACAACTGAGAGGGTTTAGGCCTTAGTCCACCACGCTGGCCTAGTGCCCTAAGAAATTCCTAAGATTTTTTTAGGTGTGCAGGTTTTATCACTATGTTTTCCTTCACCGTTAAAGCAAGTGATAATTCATTGTGAATACACACATAACTTCGAAAAGTCAGAGGTGTGTGCCTGGGGTTTGAACCTGCGACCGCCGAAATTCTCGATCGCGCGCCTAAACCTCGAGGCCATCACTGCTTACTCCGTAAAGCAATTTTTGCTTTGTTCACTTTTGGGTCACTGGGTGTACTTATTAATTAATAATATTAATGTGTGTATCTATAATTTATTATCACGCACTATAACGGTGAAGGAAAACATTGTGATGAAACCTGCACACCTAAAAAGTTCTTAGGAATTTCTTAGGTGTGTAGTCCACCAACCCGCACTAGGCCAGCGTGGTGGACTAAGGCCTAAACCCTCTCAGTTGTAGAGGAGGCCCGTGCCCAGCAGTGGGACGTATATGGGCTGATGATGAATGTGTGGGGATCATAACACAATGCATACCAACGTCCTGTAGTTAATTTATTTATTATTCGTTAGGAACAAGTCGCCGATAGCAAGACACCTTTTTGTCACACTAATATAATTTTTAAACCTAATCTTTTATTATTAATGTGTTAACATAACATTAATAGCCTACGTAATACAGTTGACACGAAACCTAGCTTACGACACGCGAATCCGCAGGTTTGATCCCGTACCAAAACAAATGTTTGTGAAGATCACAATGTACAATTTTTTTTTTTGGTCCAGGTGTTTGTGAATCACTCATAGAATCTAATATTCACGATACAAGACTTGTATCTTAGTGTAGGATCAGAACTATGTAAGTAACTGCCGGATGTATTTTTTATGGTGTACAATAAATAGTAAAAAAGACATTTTAAATACGAAAGATTTGTCTGTGGTGAAATTATTTGATTAATATTAATTTAACCATTTATGGTTGGTCGAATGGCTAACTTGCAGACTGTCATATTTGTATTAAGATTACTGTCGAATTCCAGCTACCGTGCGGCCTCAAGATTATTTTATTTCATAATAACTGCCTCGTTGGTCACGCGACGTGTGTGCGGCGTAGATACCAGAAAGCCTAGGTTCTACCCGGAACAGGCAGGGTCGTTGAATTTTCTGTAAGAAAACTCTTAGTAGTAGCACCATGCATTCCCTTTTACTTGGGATATATAACACAACTTGCGAGATATGTACTTTTTCCCTATACTAAATAACTACACTTATGTTATTGTGACTGTGTGCAAAAAAATCATATGCCAATTAATGTTAGGACGAAGGTCGGTGACTTATCTCATGGTCCCATCCATCTTTCTTTGACAGCCCCGTGGCGCAGTTGGCTAGACACCAGCTTACGAAACGTGAGGCCGCGGGTTCGACCCCCGCACTGAGACAATGGATCACCCAAACATGATCCACAAATATTTGTTTCGGGTCTGGGTGTTTGTGAGACCGAAAAGTCTCTCGTAGTTTCTGATACCCACGACAAAAGACTCGTATCTTAATGTGGGGTCAGAACTATGTATGTGACTGTTGGATGTATTTATTTATCTATACGAAAACTTACAACTCGGTCCAGTAGTTAATTCGTATAGTTCCAATAGTTAATCACGCGTTCGTAATATAAGCATCAATGACTAAGTATTATGTTGCGTCGGCATATTTGATCCGCTTAAGTCTAGTTTTTCCAAGAAGATTCCCAAGGATTAGTCACTAGCATCATTCGCTTTACTTTAAATCGAGTTTGTGTTTGATGTAAATAAATTTGTTTAAATTAATTTATATGAACTTTAATTGTTAAAAGTATTCAATTTGATAGCGCGGCGAAGAATAAATGTTGTAAAAAATATTGTCTTTACTTCATTTTTTTTTTCTCTTTTTTTCCCTTCGTTTTGTATTTGACTGTTTTTTATGGTTTTTTTTTTTAGTTTAAGTACATAATTGCTGTTTTTTATTATTATAATTATTATCTTATTCGAACTGATTACCCTATCATCTTTTTAAATATCCCTTTTGTAAAATAGGTTGTCTGGAAGAGATCGCAGTTAGTGATAAGACGGTCTATGGTTCACTTAATTTAAGAATATTACTAATATTCATTAATATTCATTTTGTTTTGTATGTATTCATGGTATACAATAAAGTATATAAATGAATAAAAAAATAAAAAACCAATTACAAACAAGATTAATGACGTCTATAGTTTAATTTATTTACTTGTTTTTATTAGTTCTTACCTTTAAAATAAATGACTGTTTAGTTTGTATTTAGTTATATTTCTGTAAAGTAATTTTGGGTGCTGTTAAAATATAAAAAACTGCTTAGATGATCCCGCGGCATAACTAATGACCTGCGATGTCCCATAGAATAATTCCGGGTCTCATCCAGATATGTTAGGAAATTCTCGGCAGCAACACAGAGTCTCAGCAGCAACACGAAGTCTGAAGACTGCAGAAGGCTTGACTCCTATTAGAAAACAAAGGAATATCTCGTCTTTAGTATTTGATTCTAGAAAAATGCTACCTCATCCGTTTACATTTTTCGGTCGATTTCAATAAACAATCATAAAATAATATTTTAAATTTAGAAAATATTTAAAAGCGTCCCTTCAACCTGATTGGCATCGATCTACATATAAGGCTGTTATTAAAATGAGCTATTCTGTCAGCTGTGTAGTTTGTATTGTTGAAGTAGTGATGATCTTCAGGTACTGATTCTTCTAGGCACGCGGTCGAAAATTTCAGCGTTCGCGGGCTCAAACTTCTAAAAGTCAGAGGTGTGCGCCTGGGGTTTGAACCTACTGCCGACGAGATGTACTCCACCCTCAATACCATAACAACTTGAGTTTAATAACTAGAATACGTTGTTATTCTTCAATTAAATTATAATCTAAACACAACCAAACACGGTGGGAGCGCAGTAGCCGAATGACAACAAAACAATACAAATGTACCTAATTTATCGCTGAAAAACAAAGTTAACATATCGCAGTGACTATTACAGCGAGATTTTATGCTGATACGTATTTTACATTTGATTTTGGTGTGGGCGACACTAACTTTTTTTTTACTAACGGCCCATCCCAGCTTTGCTTGAAAAAGTATTTCTCATCTGTAATTCAATCTATTTATTTTTTACTTACTTTTGTACTTATGTTAAATTATTATTATTATTATTTTTTTTTTTTTTTTTATTCTGGCACGGCAAAGTGACCCCATTGCACCTGATGGTAAGCGCAATGGAGTCCAGAAAAAGTGCCGACCAGTGAGAGATGATGGTCTCCCGTTGGTCGACACAATCATGCCGGCCGAATACCTCTTCACCTTATTGTGAAGAAGTTTGGGGGACTATCAATCATGGCGATCAAAGGACCGACCGCGACAAACTTAAAACATTATTAAACAATATTTTTTTTAAAATACTTTAAAAAAATGTTACATGGATAATGGATGGAAATGATTAATGTAAACAAAACAAGAAATCTTATATATGTATGAATGAAATTAATTCAGCCCATAGGCTGCGACTAGCTAATACTTAGTTCCCCATATTTTTTTTGAGTCTGCATTGAACTCGTGACCACAATCCCAATTTCTCCGTTTAATTCTTTGAACCTATGGATTGTTAATCATATCGGCCTCATTGGATTTAAAGGAATGTACGCCTTACTTATGGTGAAATTATAAATAGAGAATTACTTAAATACAGGAAAAATTCTATGAAAATAGATAATAAACTAATGCGACTAGATAGATAATAAACTAATAAACTTTTTGATCTTATGTGAATTCTTACAATTTACATAAGTCCATTCAACTTACGGACGGACCACTGACTGACTGACGACTGACGGACAGCGTTGCAGAACTTTCTTAATTAAATTACGGAGAACAATACTATTATTATTGTTTATACCAGCGAATAAGATCTCCTTAATCCTCTATCTCTCTGAAACATCTCTTTTGCTTTATCTTTCCCCTTTCCGATATTTTCGTTCAGCTCTTATATTCTTATGATCTTCATAAGTATTGTATGTCAATTACAATTACCAATTATGACAAGCTGTATAATTTAAATTTAACAGAAATATACCCTAATATAGGGAGCATTGCTATCCCCGCGTAAGATAGGATTACTTGACCACGTCCAAAGCTGGGATTTGTAAAAAAATAAAAGTTTGAACTGCAGAAGTTAAGCAAATATCTTTTGTTTGTTCAGGGTTGACAGTGACTTTCGCCGGAATGCAGATGGTCATGCGATTGCCGACTCTCAGTCGGCGTCGGAGCCCATCCCTCTTCTGCAACAAAGGAACAGCGAATCACCACCCTGGTGCTAAATACGTGTGCAAATGAAGTGCGTAAGAAGCGCAGTGGTCTCATTGAGTGGGTCAAGGACCCCTTCTCCTTGCAGCCTCCTTGGCAAGCACGGCCAATCACCAGCCCATACATACTACTCGTATTTTTTTTTCGAATCAAATCATTTTTATTTACGTAGGTATTGCTTGACCAGCGAACTGGGGTTATCTGGTCATCAACAAGGACAAATTTAAATATTTCCAGTTTTAATAAGGAAGGGCTAATACGCGAGTGTTTTGTTTCTTGACGTATGTATGTGCACTGCCAATGACATTGACTTGTACTAAAATAGAATTTTGATTTGTTCAAACGTTTGATCAATGTTGTCTAAGCCAAAGTTTACATCAATATTAATAACGGTGATACTGTCTTTGTTTAAAAAAATAATACTTATTGTTGTTGAACTTTCTGCCACATATGCACCCAATCCTGAATTCAATTCTTAATACCAGTAAATTGTCGGGAATAACTATATATATTTACCCTTTATTACCTAAATATGTTTATTTATTACGTATGTATTATATTATATATTTGTAGATTATATAAACATCTAGATGTGGAAATCGTACTTCTGCCTTTATTTTATTCAGTAACAACTGATTTGACGTTTTAGATTCAGCACGAGGATCCTATCCTTCCTGCAGTATTGGGCGAGGTCCCCTATGGAGACGCGCTGAGCTACAAGGTTTGAAACGAGAGCCCGTGGTTTTGACGTTGTACCGACACAAATATTTGTGGTCTTATGGATCAATACTAACATAAATATTTTATTATTATTAGACACTTGGAAGCAGTCTATTACGCAATCACACAAACCGATTTGGACACATCATCATCTTCATTATCAGCCCATATACGTCCCACTGCTGGGCACTGGCCTCCTCCACAATACAGAGGGTTTCTGGTCTTCGTCCACCACGCTAGCCCAGTGCGGATTGGGGACCTAAGAAATTCTTAAAAAAAATTAGGTGTGCAGGTTTATTTATGCTGTTTTCCTTCACCATTGAAGTACGTGATATTTCCTTTTGAATACACACATAACTTCGAAAAGTGGGGCGTTTGAACCCGAGACCGCCGAGATGCTCAACCGGGCGGCTAAACCTCGAGGCTATCACTACTTTTGGACAAACTTGTTTGACAGCAATTTGTTTGTTTCACCAACAAATATTTGTTGCGGGTTTGGGTATTTATGAGATCTAAAAGTCTCTCGTAGTTTGTTTCTCCCACGACATAAGACTTGTATCTTAATGTGGGGTCAGAATTATATAAAATAAAATAAATAAATAAATACACCCAACAGTCACATACATAGTTCTGATCCCACACTAAGATACAAGTCTTGTGTCGTGGGTATCAGAAACTACGAGACACTTTTCGGTCTCACATACACCCAGACCCGAAACAAATATTTGTGGGTCACACAAACATTTGTCTCGGTGCGGGGATCGAACCCGCGGCCTCTCGTTTCACAAGCTGGTGTCTAGCCAACTGCGCCACGGGGCTGTCGAGTAGAGCATGCGACTGTTGAGTGAATTTAATTATTTTACCTTGATTAACATGTATTCACAATGAATTATCACGTACTTTAACGGTGAAGGAAAACATCGTGATGAAATCTACGCACCTAAAAGTTCTTAGGAATTTCTTAGGTGTGTAGTCCGCCAACCCGTACTAGGCCAGCGTGGTGGATTAAGGTCTAAACTCTCTCAGTAGTAGAGGAGGTCCGTGCCCAGCAGTGGGTCGTGTATGGTCTGATGATGATGATGATGACCTTGATTAACAGTTAACACATAGAAATCCTGTCCTTTATCCTATTATTTGAAATTTAGTTCGAAATTACAGGTGATGTTCTTATTAAATCTAGTGAGGAATAAGCCTCAATCCCAATTTCGGCTGACTGCTCCTTCCTGAGATTCGGTTGACCGACGCAAGTGTGTGCCGTGCATTTTAGAGAACCCAGGTTCAAATCCGACATGGATCGAACAGTGGCGGTACTTCCATAAAAGCCCAAAAGCGTTAAACACGTTAGCTGTCCACATTGCACAACTAGTTTATAATTGTTTATCGTGTGGTAATAAAGATTATTATTCGAAATTTTGTAAGGCACGCTGGGCTTTTGGGCTTCTATGGAAGTACCGCCACTGGGGTCGAAGTGTCATTGGGATTTTTTTTTTTTTTTTTTTTGTAAGTAGTAGCATGAATTCTATTAGTTTTCCTAATAAACGCCAATAGGGTCGTCCCCTATGACTTTCTTAAAACAGACAAAACGAGGTTGCAAAAATTCACCTCTGCCTACTCGTTCGGAGTTACAGGTATGTATCTATATGTCTATCTAACGAGATTATTTATATCGTGCTTAAATAATAGTTTTGTGTCTGTCGTATTCACTAAATGGTTTATGGTATTATTGTATATCAAAATTTGGTTATATTGCGCCAAAAAAACAACTGTCAACTTTATTTCGAATAAAATAATTGTACAGTGTATTAAGACTACACGTTCTCACAAAAAATATGTATTGATCGTCGGCTTGCAATCAATTTGCGGTTTCCGATAGGATGTCTGTAAGCTGAGATTAAATTAAGACTTGCGAAAGGTTTCTTAAAAATCGAATGTGAGCTAAAAAGTCCACTGTTCGGAAGGGAGTTTTTATGTTTACATTACCGCAAGCAGGATCGTAGACAAAACTTAGACACCCCACTTAATAATCTAAGAAAGTAAAATTAAAATCAGACGCGGTGTTGTTACTTTGCCGCGCACATATTAAAAAATAACCATTTTACCGGACATTACCAGAATTCATGTTGCTATTAAAATCTTCCTCATAGAGAAACATAATGAAAATTTGCTAGTGCCGGTAATCGAACCCTGGTTCTCTCACTTACGCGATGTTCGCTTATACCGCGGGAATGACAACTAGTCCGTTTCCCACCCACTGCAAATATTTCAAAACACAACTACACTACGTCTAAGTTATAATTGCAAAACATAAGCGCTAAGGCGACACTGACCTCGTGATTTTCAAGTGCATAAGGTCGTTACCACCGATGTCGGTTCCATGTGAAACGGAATGCAAAATGTGAGAAAAAAATATCGGAAATACCGAAGCGATTTTGCAGACTAGTCTTTGTTCGGGTTAACTTCCTACATTCGGTAACCAGGCTGTCCAATGCGGTTATGGGAGCCTTTTCAGAAGGCACGAGTACGTTTGGCAGAGACTGAATGACAGCCATGTAGCACATTTCACGGCGGGATCATTTAAATTACGCGTCTTTCACGTTTCAAGGATAAAAATCATAATATCTTTCAATTTCCCTGCAAGTCCTTTGAATCGCCAAATCACTGCCACTTCGAAATATATTTACTCTGTACGGAAACCAAATACAAGAAATTTTCTCTAAAAATATTTTGATGAATTATTAATTTTTGTTGTACAATAGAGTATTTAGTTTTTTCCACTTGCGTCAAGGCCGATAAATTTGGAATTGGAGTGTCTTTTGCAAATCAGTTGTAACATTCGAAATATTTTCTTTGATTAATAAGGATTTTTTTTTAAATAAGACATAAAAAAAATTGGAATAATTAATAAACATATCTATAATATTAATGGGATTTTTTTCCATATCATAAAGTAAAAACAATAACATCTCTAACCTTGATATTTATGAGCACCCAAGGTCATAATGCATCTCTGTTATTGACAACACCTACTCATTATTATAAATATGTTTACGTTTAGTTCGGTCATAAGACTCATAACAACGATCACTTGAACCTTCGATATTTCGAGAAGAACCGCATCAAAGCCTTAGGCCGCCCACACGCGTGTAATTTATGTGATCAAGCACACGCTGTGTGCGACCGGAAATTATTGAATGCCAAGTAAATTACTCCCCATTATCTAGTTATCGAATCGATATTGCCAATTGTGCGACTCTGAAGTCGGCCTAATGGGTACGTCATTATTATTTTTTATTTACTAGTTCAACGAGTCACTGAATTTGTATTTAATTTATGGAATAGGTCCGGGAACTAATCTATTGTGATTTTTTAACCTAACTTAAGCCTAGCCTAACTTAAGCAAGTCCGCGTGTATATCTAACAAGTATCACGGCATTTATTTTAGAACCTAAAGACATTAGAGATCAGTCATCATCATCAGCCCATATACGTCTCACTGCTGGGGCACGGACCCCCCCTACAACTGAGAGGGCTTAGACCTTAATTTACCACTCTAGCCTACTGCGGGTTGGCAGTCTACACACCTAAGAAATTCCATTGAACTTATAGATGTGCAGATTTCATCACGATGTTTTCATTCACCGTAGTACGTGATAATTCTTTGTGAATACACACAAAACTTCGTTAAGTGAGAGGCGTGTGCCTGGGGTTTGAATCCGCGACCGTCGAGATTCTCGACCGCGTGCCTGAACCTCGAGGCCATCACGACTTTTCAATGATCATAACAGTACATAGTAAAAGAAAATGCAGTTTGAACTTGGGTATAGTGCGTAGTTCGAAGTGCCAGTATAAACAATTCCGAAAACAACAAAATGACTCATCAGTTAGAATAAGAATCATGAAATCATGATTTATGAATATCTTGTTTGAAAGAGAAGAGAAGGAAAAGAAGAATGACGAGCATTACGCTAGGGATCTCTGCGAATCTATTTAGCACGTTGCAACCAAAGACGACAGATGTAAACATGGTCATTAACCTGTTAATATAAAGAGCTTACTTGAGCAATACCTGGACTAGTGTATGGGTAATTAAGTAACAGGAAAAGAGTAAGATTAAAGCCCTTTGAGACTAGATTTAATATTTCTGTGAATATTTATATTTTAGTGACAGGCAAAGTTCAATTTCCGCGTGCACGTATCTGTAGGTGCAATTTAAGTCTCATGTAATACGGGGCGAGCCTGTTGCCGTTTGTCAGGAATATTTTCAGACTTCGTGCTGCTACTGAGAATTTCTAATTCTAATAACACTGTGCTACACGGAAATCTATGAATGTCATTGTACCGCGAGAATAAGAAGACAGTTGAATAATTTACCTTATAAACGTTTCAGCAGTTGACATAGCTCAAACACGTACATTCAATCACTGTGTCGTTTCGTGAGTGTTTTTTAAATTGATATTGAATCTGGTTCTGTTTTACCAACTCTTAGAAACTGAATATTTTGAAAAAGTACATATAATTAGTATCTAATATACTACAGTGGAAATTCTTAAACGAAGTGTACAAAACAAACCGCTTTTAGACAGCATTCTGCCTAGCCATTAAACACGCTCAAAATAAAAAAATCATTTTGTTAATTTTTCGTATAAATTATTTTATTATTATAGTCAAGGTTCATTGATAAAAAATTCCCATACTCAAATAACCAAACTAAATTTACATCATTAAAGCTTCACAGCCACTGCAAGTTCAGTCCAAGTGGTCGAAGCCTGAACTATTTCAGTGTACGAATATCCATATCGATAAAGCAAATATTGTACATGAACATAAACTAGATGTATATAAATAAGAAACGTAATATTGTTGTACAAATATGTTTGTTGCTCCGGGAGTTTGTCACAAACATGCGTTCAATTAAATAACGATGTGAGGCGAACAATCAGGAATCGGTCAATGTTGACCCGTGCGACATTCTCATAATGTTTATTTTATTGTGAACATTCATTTCTATTGGCTATTGATGTTTTGATTGTCTGCGCAAGACCTTTGGATCGGTGGCTAGGCCACGGTAAAATCTTGTTGTTAACTTCGTTATGTTAACGTAGTCAACAATAGACAATACATACATACAAACACCGGCTAGGCACAGGCCTCCTCTACAACTGAAAGGGTTTAGACCACCACGCTGGCTTGGTGAGGGTTGGCGGACCGGCGTTACCGTTTCTCCTCCTCTCCTTTCTTTACCGTTAAAGTATTGTTTACTCATTATAATTCATTTGTTATTCAGTTTATTGCGAATACAAACATACATAGATATGTACATTGTACGTACATCCTCATGGTCCATTACTGTGTCCACGTTTCCCCAATTATATTTTTAGTTTCACGTAATAGGTTACCTCCCATTAAAGTAACTCCTATTGCCGATTTTGGAGCAATTTCGCTGACTCTGTGCTGCTACTAAAATGTCTAATGGAAAATGCCAATAGTATTTTGGCCAATGTCGTAATCGCTAGACCTTTTAGATCATAAGACACATATGGGCCAGACAGATTTGAGATTCATTTTTCTATAATAATACATTTTCATATATAAAAATCTAAATATCCGCCGATGGTTAGTTTTATGACCCAAGCCACCAGTTACTAGTACTTTAGAGTGAGAAACCACCATATAACACGTGCGTATCGAATAACATTGATTTCTGAAACGATTGTTTCTGCACCCATTTTTCACTATTGCCATTTTGGCACACATTTCTAGCCACTGTCAATGATACCATTCCGATCCTGCAAGCCGTATTCAGGATTTATAAATCACTCCATGAAGCAATTAAAAATCGAGGGATAAAAATTGTGTCATATAGTTATATGACACTTACTTAATTATTTAACAATATAATATTGTTTTAGGTGATTTAGACACTGTGGGACGAATGACAAGCAATAGTAAATGTTATAGCAATTAGCAGTATATTGCAGAAATATTAATTAAAGTGAGCTTTTATGCAAAAATACGATTTACGACTATTAGCTTGCCCTCCCATCTTACATATCTCACACAAACAGTGCGGGGCGCGGAAATCGTCTAGTTTATCGGTATCGGCAAACACGACGGCACGCGTCATGTGATTCAATGCTGACCTTCGGACGAAAGCGAAACCGGTGTGGGTCATCGTGCCCCGAGCGGCCGGTTCCACCGCTCGCATGCGCACGTTGACACAAGTTTCCTTTCATGCAGTATGCGCTTGAATGTTGGTGACTAGGTCGCTTAGGCCCTGATTCAGTGGGAAGTAGGCTGGTCTAGTTCACGTAGTTGTCGCTTACCCGATTAAACTTTGGGTGCTATTGCTGGGGGCGTGTGTTTACATTTTGTAGTTTAACAAAACGCAATGTTTTGTATGTTTTTTGCTTTTTAATAAATTTTGATTGCTTATCACCAATAGGCGTAATACTAGTAATACTAGTACTAGTAGTAGTAGTAATACTTGTACGTAATACTATTAATGGGTTTAGTCTAAGCTAAACCGATCTGAACTGAATTTGTAAATAAATGGGGCCCTAAATTAAATTGAAGTCCCTTAAGAATGGAAGGCTTATGATCTTTTGCACATAGTTTTCAAATAAGTCTGGAGCAATTCCCATCCCGACACAGCTACCGAGACGTTTTAAACCCCTCATAATATTTAAGGAAGTCGGGATGCGGTTCCAGAGTTTTATAGGATAAATAAATAATAGTGTCTATTTTAATATTAGTCTATAGCAATTTGTGTATCTTTTTATTATGATACTCTAGTATTAGGGCTTCAGTCGCGTTAATTCCTGGGTGAAATACTTTATGTATCGCTTTACGAATTTTAGCGCACACCTTTAAGTGTTTTGAGCTACATATGTGTTGGTGGAACAGTCAGTCTGGATAGGAAAGATTTATTCTATATATATTATTTATATATTTATTACATAAATTGAACCTATATACCAAGTATGTGCCATGCGATCTAGAGGTCCCAAGATCGGTTTTTTTTTTTCATTCAGGATATTCTCAATAGCAGCACGGAGTCTGGAAATGTGCCCGAAAAATGGCGATAGGCTCGCTCCCGATTGCGTGGGACTCATACATACCTGGAGAAATGTAGGAGCAGAAATGTACCTCTGCTTACCCCTTCGGGGAATGGTTCAACTTCAGGTGTGATGTTATGTGTGTATGTTAACCTATATATATATATATATATATATATATATATATACTCAGCCTATCGCCGTCCACTGCTGAACGTAGGCCTCCCCAAGAAAGCGCCAACCATCGCGGTCTTGAGCAGCCCTCATCCATCCGTTACCCTATACATACATAGCCCATTCACGCTTGTATCCTATTTAGGAAATTTTACAGATTATAAAAAGAGCCTGATCGAAAACTAACACAGGCAATAGTTACGGTGATTACAAACACATTGACGTTAAAAAAAACCCGACAAATAATAAATATTATGATGTCTTCCTCACAACTATATTATTTACTATATAAGTATTTTACACCCTTTATACTATATAGAATATGTAAAGACAGTTTAGAGATATAAACTAAGATCTTGATGCATCGTACCTCTTCTTCTCATAGACTAACATTGGCTGTATAAGGTTCTCATCTACCTTCTACAGAAAAGATTCTCTTTTCCGACTATTTCATTGACATTCGCTCTGTAAGTCTTCTCTCAGACAAAACGTAATTGTAACAAATTAGGACTAACAGAGCTTATGATTTGAATTGAATATAGTGTAACTGTCATTTATCTCAGTGACCCTCCTATTAAACCCTGTTTCAATTCATTCATTTACTTTTTAATGTAAATCACTATATCCGGATTTGAAAAGACATGAGGGCGAATTCGCACACCTTGTCCTTTAAGATATCAACCCCTCGGAAGTCTGAATCATAATGATGTCGTATTAAAGACCCTACGTTGACCCCAAAGTGATCGTTACTGGCGAGTTGCTGTCTTTTGTTTAGGTAAATCAAAGGGGACGTGGGAACCGTTGAAGATAGTATTTTATACGTATTAAAACATTCTTACAGATACATGCCTGTGTCTCTGAAGGGTTAGGCACGAATCCAGACTCCTTGCTGCTACTGGCAATCAATGGACAAATACTTTGACCGACCCGAGAAACGAACCCGGGACCTCTAGATCACACTTACACAGCTTGCGAGACTACGAGTGTTTACGGATTCCTATCTCCGCCTATTTCACACATAATTTCATACGATAAAGCTACAACCAAATACGTATGGGGCCAAGACGAGACACATAAATGATAAATAGACACATGAATATTGTCCTAAATAAATTGTAAATGAAAGTACGAGATAATTTGATTTAGTTCTAAGTTTGTATCGGGATTGCAATGATATACGACAAACGCACTCACGGCTGTTTCTTGCAAAAGGTAAACAGAGTTGCAATTCTTTATCCACATTTCGTCAATTGTATTTTCATCCCACGTAACAGGTCGCGAGTCATTGCCGTTTTTCGGGAACAGAACCATACGCCGTTCTGCTACTAAGAATTTCCCAGTGGAAAAAAATAGCAATGCCCGAGCTAGGAATCGAAAGTGACACTTCTAGATCACATTGCACATACTTGTGGCGCGAGATCGCCAGGCAGTTAGCTGAATAAAATCCCGAACTAAACTGAAAGATTCCCGGGCTCATATTTTTAGGAGATCCAAGTGTTCTCTGTTGATAATGTAGTTATCGCCTTTGTCCCTAAAAGTGTACGGGGAAGAAGCATCTTAGGCCGGCATAATAATTTCCAGTGACGAGATGCTTTACTTAGGTACCATCAGGTGTGGTATTATATAGTGGCGGTACTTCCATAGAAGGCCAAAAGCCCAAGTGGCCTTACAAAATTCTGAAAAATAATCTTTAAGCTTTTAATCTTGTATTCAACAAAAGCAATTTGGCATATAATTGAGAATATCCTTACCCCATAATAAATTATTGACTAAACTAGACATTAAAAATTAACGTGTAACACTTTTGGGCTTCTATGGAACCACCATGGTAGGATATTATCACCTCATTATGCCTGTATAATTCATTATTATAATCAAAATTACAAAATAAAATGTGGGTAATTTGTTATTGTATTTATTTTATTCACACAATCCATATAGCGAGTGGATTGAATTTTAAATGTGTTGCCGCACTTCGCCGCGGTAAACAAAACGATCAACGCGCCGCATTCCATTTCGGTGCGCTCTTTCGTTTGTTACCATTCCGTCCCGAATCTGTGCGCATTATTTATGTGTTTTATAATTAAATAACTGCATAAGTTTTAGTATATAGGTATATCAAAACATAAAAAAAAAAATATTTTTTTATTAATATTTTTTAATTATGTCATGTGTCTGTACCTTTTTTAACAAAATAAAAATAAAATAGATATAATACACATAATATTATAATTGCAGGTAAAATAAAATTATGTGGCAACGGTAAATAATATGTTTTATTGATTTAAAAAACGAACACAGTATTACACTATTGATGTTACAAAAACATAAGACAATATAACTAATTACAACATCCTACAGGACAAAATTCAGTGTAAGCGATAACTTTAGCTTAAGCTATATGTTTAATTTACGGGAAACAAATAAAACTAGTAAAATTTCGATTGAAGTTTAATACAGATATATGTTAAATTACTTTATAATAATATCTATATACAATACAAATAACATTTTATCTGCTAACGGGGAATGATAAATTAAAATCATTTTATTTCAACCATTTATTTTATGTTATTAATTTTACATTACTAGACTTACGGTAACAAATTATAATACAAAAAGAGTTTTAATACTATACTTACAATTAGATACTATACTTAATATTATCGTACTAACATTACAATATTGTAACTCAAAATACATACATATACCTATATGTCGAATGTAAAATAACTGACTGCCTCGTGGTCTCGCGGTACAAGTATGTGCCGTGCGATCTAGAGGTCCTGGGTTCGATTCCCGGGTCGGGCAAAGTGTTATTGGGTTTTTCCATTAGGAAATTCTCAGTAACAGCACGGAGTCTGGAAGTGTGCCCGAAAAGCGGCAATAGGCTCGCCCCCTATTACGCGGGACTGATACATACCTGGCGAAATGTGGGTGCAGAAATGCACCTCTGCCTACCCCTTCGGGGAATACAGGCGTGACATTATGTATGCAAATTGTTTCATTTCGAATTACCACTTGTGAGTGCGATGTATAGCAGCATCACAATACATTCAGTCTGAGATAAAATCCGTCGTGTAAAAGACATCAACGAGATTACTTGATTCGAGCGAAACCCAAAATAAATCTATATACCTAATTCATTTCTCAAAAGTGTATTGAAATTAAATTATCATTATGAAAATAAAAATGACATCTTCTATTTTATTTTCAAGACTGAACTATATTTAATTTATTTTGGTGTGGACTCTCGAGGGCAATTTTGGAAGACTCAAGGAAGGAAGGAAGGTTCTAGAAAAGACTTGAATGTACAAAAAAATATAATGGATATTGGGGAGGATTACTGGTAAAGGGGTAGAAGAAAGAGAACCATAACTCGTCAGGTTTTCTTTACTATTGTGACTTGGTCTGGCCCGAGCATATACAGCTATAAGAATCTTCTGTTTTGTTATTAACACTTACTCGAACAATTGATAATAATAAAATTACAGATTTTATTGTTGAATTTACAATGATGCCTTTATTAAATACAAACAGCTGTAATTTTACATTCCTTATGTCATTTAAGATGAATAATAATTCAAATGACTTCTATGAAATCATATTTGAAATCAAATATATTGATCAAATTTATGCTTTAAACAATGAAAAAAATAGAATAATAAATGATATTCTATTAAATATTATGGCAAAACGTCGTAAAATGTGTATTTTTGTAAAAAATATAAGAATTTTTAGTACATTTCATATTGGTACTCCCATTGGTAATTATAATAATGTTGTAGGGTAGCGTGTGTTTCTTGTAGCTTTTTAATGTTGGCATAATTTTTAGTACCTACTTGTTAAGTAGTCTCAGCTATCAGACCACAGTCAATTTCAATACTTACATCAAATCCATATATCATTGATAGTCCCCCAAACTTCTTCACAATAAGGTGAAGAGGTATTCGGCCGGCATGATTGTGTCGACCAACGGGAGACCATCATCTCTCGCTGGTCGGCACTTTTTCTGGACTCCATTGCGCTTACCATCAGGTGCAATGGGGTCACTTTGCCGTGCCAGAATAAAAAAAAAAAAAAAAAAAAAAAAAAAAAAAAAAAAAAAAAATCTGTAATACTTACTAACGATTTTTGCGCGAAAGACTGCAGGAGTACAGGACCATAAACTCCAGCAAAGTCCTGGTAGTCTTGCGATTATTTTCGCCTTGAAGAATCCATCCATGCATCCATCAGCCACAGGAAGTCCACTGCTGGACATAGGCCTCTCCCAATGACTTCCACAGGGACCTGTCGGAGGCAGCCTGAATCCCGCCTTAGTCATGCATTCATAGGTCAGGGAAGAAAGCGTGGAGAGTATCGGCAAAATCTCGCAATGATGAGTAAAACTAGGACCTTGAAGAATAGCTAATAAAAATTCTCTAGATTCCAATTCAAATATCATAGCATGGCGCATACCTTTGTTAAACTAATATGATAAAGGCTAAGATTTGTAAAAAAGATGTGTAGTTTTCTTAGCATACCAGTGTTTTGTCTTTTCATTAACATCATGTCATTCAACAGACCAAGACAAAAATGGCAATGCAGGCTTTGTATAATTTCCGTACGTAATTCAAAAATGAATACCAAAGTATTAATATTATAAAAATTAAATTTATTTGCTCGGTTAAACACGTCAAAGAGATTTCACAAATTTGGATAAAAGTTAGTGGAGAAATAAGTTATCATCTAGTTATTAAACATATATTTCTCTTTGTACATAACACTGAAGTCTTACAGCGACAGAATCCCGAGCAAAACCCAGAAAATTTTAACGTCCTTTTTTCATAACTTCGGCTTACATCTTTTAGAAGAACTATTTTCTTATTTCTCAAGCGCCATTACTCATACCTATGCATTACAAAATACAGCATCATTGAAACAAATTAATAAAACATAAGCGAATGAGACTTTTTATGTATTTATATTTATTTGTACCTAATCTTTCGGAAACTAGTCATAACGTTTTGTTCATCATTTTTTGATAAAGCTTAATAACACGAAATACAATGACGGATATATTTAGATCTTAGAATTAATTTAATGTACAATGTACATCCCAATCACTGTCTCAGTTCAAAAGACTTTTAAAAGAACACTACTCCTCTCAATGTTTCTATAATAACTCTATTTTTACATAGACTCATAGACTATATATCCATTTATAGTATTATGTATATTTAAATATTTATTTAGATTTTTGTATGTATGTTTGTATATATGTATGTATATCTGTATGTTGTACCCTCTCACCTCTTCTTTATTTCCATCTTATGATTGTCTCTAAACAATCGTCTTGAGCGACAAGACCGCCAATTGTACTATTTTTCCTTCATATTTTTCTTGTTTTTTTAATTCTCTCCACGTGTACAATAAAGTGTTAATAAATAAATCACAAAATTTCTAATATGTTAGATGAAAGATATGGCCTATACATTCATTAACAGTTTTGTTATCTCAAATCTTTGCATAAATACCCCTAACAGACCCACGTACAATCCTAACTGCAAATAAATGATGTAAGTATTGTCTCGATGTACTAAAAATTTTAACGAACTTTACAGTGTTACAATACATTCTTCTGACCTTTTATCTCCCTCGACGACTATTTATTTATCTATTTAACTTATGCTACAGTCTAACCCCTGGTCAATTTTTTTGAATTCCGATTTTTTTGTTTCAATGTACATATACTACCTTGTATTTGATTTTTGTCATATCTAAAATTCATTTGTGATTATATAAAAATCTCATTCGATTTAATGTTATTCCACAGTCAATATCCTCGGTCATTGTACTTGTTCGTCACGGAAAAACACAACACAAAATCATAAAACTAATGAGCGCATACATTTATTATCGATTTTATACCGAAGCTGTTAAATAAAATAAAGAAGGTATTTAATAATAAAATGATTTTTCATTGAAGTTTGGACTAAGGTGGCTGTAGTTAGATAATGTTGTATCTTACACATTAGTGTAAGGAAGTTAGTAATGTCACAAATGGAATTTGAAAAATTGATCGTTTTTATGCTTTTTCACCTTAAACCAATTTTGATCTGTTTATTTCATATATTAACCCTTTTATATTGCTGATTTATGTCCTAACAAGCCCTCATAGATGAAGTCGCAGAAGAAAGCTAGTTATTGTGACAAGTATTCATTAAGCGACTATTTTCTTAACATCGCTAATAATATATTGATAGCTGTAGATTTATATATGTTTTAAGATTGTGTTTGAGATTTGTTGATTGTTTTATGAATGTAAAATATTTGTATATAATAAAAGTGACGCTTTCATCGTGTGATTACCAATTTAATTTTGTACAATTGATAATTATCGAAGTAGAATGATACTTAAAAACATTGTTTAGTGAAATTACCATAATATTCATAATACATTTTTGTAATTTTTTTATTAAATGTAAATAAAGACTTTATTTTACTCTAAACAAGATTTTTAATCACATTTTCTATTCAAAAATAAAACATATTGCGTACTGCGAATAGCGTAGTTCAAGTTTGTTGAATTCGAATAATGTACCTAATGTGTGATTATTATTTAATGTTATAATTTAAATTTTGTCACGAAAAATTGTAAATTTCTTACCCTGAATTGTTATTGTTGCTTTCGTCATCCTCGCTTGGGATCTAAAGACAACTAATGTTTGTAAATAAACAAAGTAGCAAATTTAACTGCAAACAATCCTTTAACCCTATAGAATTCACTCAAATAATTTTATTTCTTGTTTATGAAAGTAATAGTAAAAGATTAGGCTATAAACTTTACTCCGAATTTTTACTAATCGGCCTGTTCATCTCAATTCCAATACCACAGAACAGCTGAATAAGATTAGAAAGGAAATATACAGTATTTTACACGATACTGAACAATGCTAAAAATTTCAAACAAAAATGAAGGGCTGCTATTGGTTGTCACATATTTATAAAAGTCTTGATATTACACGCTACCCGAATTACTCAGAAGCGGCCGTGTCAAAGATATGATAGTTTTAGACTATTATATATTTTACACGTATCTTTGAAATTGTAGGTTCGGCACGCTCGGCGTGCTGACATTTCCTTTCTATCCTTATTCACCTGTTCGGTGGCCAATACAGTTGAGATAGATGAATGATAACAAATATTCTGCAATCGAAATCGCTAACAGAAGCTTTTAGAATTGTGTGAGATATAAGTTAATTCATACATCTTGTTTAGTTTCTATTACGAAATCGCAGCCGAATTTTACTTTCTTTAACCGTCCTGGTCTTTACGAATAACGTTTAAGTGTTGTTAACTAACCCACAATATTAAGAGACCTATTTAATATTAATTTTAAAGTCGTAGTTATCTAATAAATCAATCTGTAAATTAAAAGTTATATTACATATTTAATGTCAATTGTGTACCTGAAATCAGGACCTATTAGTGAAGAAATCAGTGTGGTCATTGATAATATCTGTTTGTTCAACACAGCCCTTCCCTCTTTAGCTGTTGTACAGACGGTATTGTTTTATACGATGATTTAATTTACGCCTTGTTAGCAATACAAGAAAAAAAGGATTCAAATTATTTTTAAAGAAACCGTAATGCATATTTTGAAATTGAATTGAATAAAAGGGAAGAACTCTAATGTTACTGCCGAAAATTTATACTTATTCGTCTGTTTCTCAGATGGCTCGTTCTGTGCAGCATTGGATTGTCACCTTACCTTCGATGCTTGTGTCCTTGTGTACTCGTCCACAAAAAACATAGCACATGTTTCTAGTTACCTACAGTTTATATATTGTTTGGAGTATCTCAAGCTAAGTGAAATTCTGCCCATTTATATACTTACGAATACCTTGTATTTAGCAGTTATGTAAAATTTCTCTATTCAGTGTGATGTTTAAGTGCCAAAATTAATTAAAAATAGGTTTTAAGTTAATCATTATTTTATAAAAACAACATAATAGTATATATATTTTGGCATTTAGGATTTAACTTATAAACATTAGTTGCGGTTATGGCAAAATAAGTATTAGATATTTAAGAAAAACGTGGATAAAATTTATAGGGAAGTCCTAAAGGACCTAAATATAAATATTTAGGTTAAATTATTGCAGAGCATTTCGCAAAGTGCACGGGGTATGGTGAAATGAAACAACAATGTTCACATTAAATTTATATTAACTCACAGATCTGAAAACTCATCACTCCCAATAAACAGTAAGGGAACGGAGTACGTTAAGAACATCGGGTGTTTGAGCCAACTTGGAATGACAGTACTAACATCTATAGAACAATGTATAATAATGTATGCACACGTGCATAGACCCGCGTTCAAAACGTTCTCGTTTAGATCAACAAAAAATACACTATTATAAACGAAGGCAAGAAAATTGTATAAAGAAATCGCAGGGCTTAACATACAGATTTCGCGTCGGTATGTTTACTTGTTTACGTATTGGACTACACTGGTGTACTGAGGCGGTGGTGCCTCTGAATAAAGTAGTTTCGTATACGTAAACAAATAAATACGCACAGCAAATAATTTCGCCTGTTAGCTGTGACAGATCTGTCGCCTTAAACTAGAGTTAACTATATAGACTTATCTCTAAGACAAGACCGGGCAGAGGGTTCCAAGACAGCCCCGGATGTACTGAGCTTACATTTAGTTCACTCTCTGCCCAATCCCGTCTGGTATTTTGTAATTTTGCGCTACGCTTAGAATAAAAGAATTTCTCAATGTACTAACCGTGCAATCTCCGGCATCTCACCGAAGGATTGAGGGAACAATTATAAAGAAAACAACATCTTATCATAATTAACTTTCCGATTTTACTCAAATCAATGTAACTCAATGTAACAGAAATTATCTGGTAACTGTTTATTAAATTAATTATACACATAATAATCACATAAAGAAACTTAATATACCGCACTTAATGGCTATTGTTTATAAACTGGGAACCGCTACACATGACTTATTTGAAAATAAGTTCATCAATAGAATATGATAAATAACAAATTTATCCGTATAATATATTTACATAAGTAATTACATCTAGCTTTACTACTAGTGGGAGGTTTGAACAGTACGAGGGAGAGCAATGTGCCTACTAGTTAACATATTGTTGTCGGCGGGGGCGGCGCGCGCGCACCACTCATAACTCCAAAAACTCTTTAAAAAAAACGAAGAAGGCAAGTTGAGGTATTCCGTTCGGGTGTTCGCTGCCCGCCGCGCCCGGCGACACTAACCCTATTACTCGTTACCTGAGGTAGTTAAGTTCCGCATGTTGTGATATTGTAACATTATTGCTATGAAGTTAATACATCCGTTATACAATTCATCAACAATATAACACATTATTTAGTTATCCTATACAAATATAGGAATATGTGTTGCCTGTTGGTAAATAATTCGGCCCGCGCTCGTTCACATACATATATTGATATTGGCAAGTCAAACACACGAGCGCCGGCCGGCCTGGCGCTCTCCGATACAGAATCACTGACTCACTGAGCCACACAATACAATATATTTAGATTCTATCAGAACATTAGCTTTCGAGGTAGGCCATGTCGATCCGAAACGTTACATTATTGCTCATTATAAATTTATTTTATTAAACGTAATAATCGTAAATCTGTTCTAGATATCATTGTAAATATTTTGATGATGAGGTAGATTAACACTCCAGTGTCATTTCTGTGTATAAAAATATTTCTGCAATATAATTAACATTCAAATACAAACATTATCAAAAATTAAATGGATTATAATGTTCATATTGCACATTTTTGTTTCGAGTGAAGCGAACATTAGGCAGTGTGCGACGGCGCGGTCGGCGGCGCGCGGCCTCTGGCGGGAACGGTGCGCCTTGTGGCCCACGAGACAGCCCACAGCGGCAGCGGCGGAGAAACGAAAAGGACAAGCGTCACTGCCTCGCCAGTCCGCGCGCCTCCGACGGCGCCCACAGACCGTGATAAGTTCTGTCCATATTTCCACTGAACCTCATACAATTATATACAAAGAATATTATTTTGCTTCCCTTATAATATTTTTATCGTTTTGATTCTAAAATCAATCGTGATATCTCGTTAATTCTATACAAAAACACATTTACATTTATTATTTTAAATTATTGCTAGAGAATTTTATTATCATTAGGCTAATTAAAAGAAAGGATTTTTTTTAAATTAATTTGTTTCGCAACAGACAGTTGGCGGAATAAATTTGGCAACGTTTTAGGAAGACTACTTTCCTACCACTAACGAAACAGGAATGTATAAACTAAATTCGCTCAAATAACACATTGGTAACTAAAGTGTACATAAATTAGTTTCAATTTGAGGAAGAATTCATTTAGTATTCAAAAACAAACGTGTCAACTATCTTATAATAAACAAATGTTAACATACAAATAAAATAGGAAGCACCGGGTTCACATACATATATATAACTCGTATGTCAATATAAGTACTGATATGTAACAGTTTTAACATGTCAAATAGAAACAGCACGACGTCTTGTTCGGCGAGTATATCGGAACAGACTGCCGTCAATGGAAACACAACCGGAACAAAGGTATAAATCGGAGTGTTGTCAACACGACGCGACGCCCGGCGGGCTTAACTTACTTCACTACCTACCACCACGTAGGTACGCGTGTAAAGAGATAGATCATCTTTCTGCTAACACTAAACTACATCTTGACAATATCTTATATATCTTGCGTCAAAATTTAATTTGTACCGACATTTCACGTAACCTTATTTGTCCATGTAGAAGATTAAATATTTTCTCAGCAGTAACTACATAAAATAAATTGTCTGGCAATCGAGTCCCTTTCAATATATACAAAAAATTACTCTAAATGGTTTGTCAAAATACACACGTGTTGTTTACCTTTAACAATAGTCACAAAGAACATATAATTTTTACTAAAATAATAACTTCCTACAGTTATAAATATTTTACAACAAGGTGAGATATGTTGGCGCGCTCGACGCTGCTCGGTGAACCGCTCGACCCGTCTCGCGACCCGCCTCGCGACACCTAATTACTACTACAACTCTTCAGGTTCAATATGTCAAAATGATATGGTTCGATCTAAACGATATCGCAGAATTACACTAACGTCATGTAATTACATGTTTAGCGCCCAGACACCAGGCATGTAAAGTCACCTTGCACCGGACGCAAGGTTACTTTGAATGAACAACAAAAAAAACAGCTGCCGAACTAAACGCACGGCTTTGTATCCACTTGTATATGAACAAAAACAAAGTTTCAAAATTACAGAGTGACACCATGGTCGCGGCGTCGGAAACTGATAAAACTGATAAATATCGGTCAACAGGTCACAATAGAAAATCGAACATCGCTTCAAAACGAAAGAAACAATCGAAAACCCGTTTCTGTTCATTTACCTTGACGTCTAACTAGTCTAACATATAAGTAATTAAACGTTTCGACCGTAACATTAAACATTAACAACGAAACGTAGTAAACAAAGAAAGTTTATTGCAATGTGTTCATCTCGTATCGAATGATATGTGGGCGCGGCACATGTTGGCCGACGCATCGTTTGCGGCGTGCTGGCCGTACATGTGCGTGGTCGATGTGGGCGACATCGAGGCCTTGGAAGAGCGCGACGACGACGTCGACGACACGGACGACGCCGACGACACCGCGCGCAAGTTCTTCTTGTGGGTGTCGAAGTGTTTCACCATATGATCTTTTCTAATGAACGCTTTGCCGCAGTGATCGCAAGCGAACGGCTTCCGTCCAGAATGCAGGCACATGTGCCGGCGCAAGTCCGTTTTGTGATTGAACGACTTAGGGCATTCGCTACATTTGAAGGGCTTATTGTCCGTGTGTTTAATGCAATGCCCTTCGTACGACACGTCATCTGAGAAACGTTTCCCGCAGCGATCGCATTTGAATGGTTTGGCGCCCGAGTGACAAGTTTTATTGTGCTGCGTGAGGTAGCACGCTTTATTGAACAATTTGTCACATTCGTAGCACTTGTGCACTGTCGTCGTCGAAGAGGTTTTTTTTAGCTGGTTCCTTTCTGTAAGCGGCGTACTAGGAACCGTCGACGACACGGATGGTGAGCCGTTGCTCTCGTTCTCGGCTTTAGCGCTCTCCGGACTCGCCGGGGACTTCATTTGGGACCCATAGTTTTCTTTGTTCGCATAGTCCATTATAACTTCGATCTCTAATAATTGAATCTCGCCTGAGTCCGTACGCAAGATATCGTTCTCGCGTTTTATAGTTTTTCCCCCAACAGCGTATCCGTATGGATCGACTTTCATATTGTCAGGACTATAAGTGACGGCAGTTTCTTTAACGCTGCCAGGAGATAAACTATATTCGTAGTCGATGTTCGATCCGCACATATCACTGTTGTCGTATTGCAGTGGCGAATGAACTGGATCGACGATAATGTACCCGGCGGCCGACTCGTCGGCCACTACTTGACCCCCCACGTTAGGCGGTGTTATATAGTTAGAAACATAAACGCTGAAGCTCTGCGTTTGGAGCTGCGCGAGACTCAGCAAGCGTCCATTTGCAGGCTGATTCGACGTTTCTTGTTCCATAACCTCAGCTTCTTCCGGTGAAGATTCACCAAAAGTAGCCGGATTGGCTATAGGCAGATTGTTGATAGCCATATCCATAACGTGGGGGGCCATCCCGTTTGGGTAACTCGGTGCTATAGTCTGCTGAAAATTCTGACCCAAATATAATGGGGTGTGCGTGGGGTCCCCCACCGAAGGCCCCAAAGGATCCGTAGGCCTCGGACTGTACGGGTTGACACCCAAATGGCTGAACGGAGGCAGCGTGTGCGCCGTAAGAGCCGGCGTACTCTGAGTTAGGGGTGGAGTTGTAATATTGCTGGTTGATACTGATAGCAGGCCCCTCATATGGTGGTTTTGTGTAACAGAGGGACCTGCTTCCCCGTTTGGGGGATTGCCTGCTGTGGATACGATGCCTTTGGACCCCTGGTGATTATTATCATTCGAAATCCCTAAACCGGGCGGTTGACTACCTATATTAAGCGGATGCGATCCGACCTGGTGCTGTAAAGGGTGATTAGCTAACGGATTATTACTGAAATTATTATCTAAATTACCCTGTTGAAGATGTGTGTACGGTGACTTGGACTGCATGGTCGCGACGCGGTGCGACCTCTCGAAGTTCTGCGTGGCGTACGGTGACTGAAGACCGGACTCGTCGACGTTTCGGCCGTCTTCGGAAGGGACGGGGCTCTGCGTGTTGGAGTCCGCCGTCTGCTGCTGAGCGCGGTTTAGTGAGTCGCGGCTCGGATGATGATGACTGGATATAGGCATTGTGGCTGGATCTGGCTGTCCGGAAGATCGAACAGCGTTCTTGTGCAGCGTCGTGTTGTAATGCCTCTTTAGATGTCCGGAACTAGTGAACCATTTGTTGCATGCAGTGCAGTTGTAGGTTTTTGGTCTTCTTGCTTCGTTTGATTTCCAATTAGCTCCTTTACCACCAATAGTTGGCAGTGTTGAAGAAGTAGAATTAGCGGGTTGTGTGCTACTTATTTGGGGTACTGCCGGCGAGTCGTATGGTCTGTATGGCGGTTTCATATCAGGGTTTCCAGAAGGTACAGGCCCCTGATAATCTGTAAGGGGTGGCATTTGAACGCCTTGATATATTTTTTGTTCCACGTGCATAAATGGCTTTTGATCATGATGAACACCGAGAAACTTGTCTTGTGAGTAAGCGAATTTCTGCTCAGGATGAAACATCTTTGCCTCGGCCGTATAAGCTTTTTGTTCCGCAAACATCTTTTGATCTTTGAAAAGAGATACGTCTCCATTTACTTGAGGATTACTGTATAACTTTTGCGTTTCCCAAGGCATCATTGGCACTGTGCGGGAATTTACTTCTCGCCCCTGCGTTTGTGCATCTTCATAAGAAGGAGTTGGTTGATCGCCTTCATTACCTTGATAGACAACTTTTTGTGAGTCTAAATCTAAAATATCAGACGATTCTTCATGTTCTTCTTTTACTTTTGTGCCATCATGAGCGTAGCCAGGGTTGTTGTACTGTTTGCCAGGAAATGGTTGGAATGGCAATGACCTCGACGTAGGCGCTGCGCTAGTGCCCGCATGGGCGGAGTTGCAATGTTCGTTAAGTTGTACAGCAGAATCGCACACAAATCCACACTTGTCGCACTGGTTTGGTGATGGTGATGGCGTTGGTTGATTAAGCGGCTGCCCATATAGGGGGCTTGAAGAAGACACTTGCGAGCGATCTTGCATTTTGTATGGATGGAAACGACTGTGCTTATATTCTTGACTGTACTGAGATTGATCCCAATTCATTTGGTCAGTATTTTGAGGAAAATTAGTGTGAGCATAATTATTACCAAACTGTGTTCCCGGTGAAAAGTTGGTTTGGTCGGTGTTTTGGTATGGCGAGGGCGCGCTGTGGTAGCTCTGCGGGGTGGCTGGATGCGGAAACTGGCCCGATGTCTCCGGCGTGGCCCGGTGCTGGAACTCCGGGCTGGGCTTGGTGATCATGTTGTCGCTGGAGTCGGCCGGCGCCGACACGGTCGTCGTAGTCGTCACTTTAGCTCCGTTATTATTGTCGGTGTCATTCTGCGCATTTTGCGTTCCCCACTTGACGTACAAATTTTCCTTGTGATATTGAAGATGTACTTCTAACGAGTCGACAGTGTCCAAATACAGATCGCAAACCTTACAATGGTAGTCCCTCGACGGTAAGGTCGACGACACGGCGTTGCTGTTGTTAGCCATTTATCATCAGTCCAGTGGAGAACACCGTCTCCTCCAACGGAAAAAAAATAATAAAAAAACCACACTCCTCGTTTCGACGTACATGTAGCCCGTGCTCGATCAGGCGCTACAGGTTAAAGTCATGGTCGCGTCTGCCCTCGCGTCACAACTTATGCCGCTGCTGTGTTTCCCGAGAAAGTTTTTCGCGGCATTTCCGCGCGCGAATTTCGGCGCGGCCACGTGCGCGCCGTAAACACTCGCGCTGACAAACTAGTGCGGGCCGCTGTCTGTGCGCGAGCCGGGGGCATCCACTATTGCAGCCGAGCACCGGAACGATCAACACCGGTGTGCCACTCGTACTTCACTTCTTCAAAGTTCCGGCGTTATCACCAATAAAAGTCACAAAAAAGTCAATTATAATTGAAGTAAAACTAAACTCACAGATGCGGTTGCGGCGCAAGAAATTGGCACTTGTTTGTAAAGCCCGGTGAGTGGGCGCGCGCTATAGTTTGCGGAGCGGCGGCGAGCGCGGACGCGATGCGGGTCAACGGGGTATGGACGCTGCGAACGTTTACTAGCAACTGACAGCCTTCCCGAAGTCGCCTTCGGGGGCATGACTTCAATAACAATTCGCAATGTCGTCCCCCACCGAGGCGTGCGTGCGAGCGAGATCGCCGCACGATGATGAAGTTATCGCTCCTTCGTCCTTTTGTGCGTCCTTGGTGCGAGCGAGACGGCTACCGGGGGGCGACGGATGAGCGCGCGGGGGAAGCTTGCTGGTCCTACTCTTTCTCAAAATTGAAATGCCCGGTCGAAATGTCCGGTGATGCTGCGTCCGAGTAGGATAGCGATAGCACCCACCCTTACAATGCGGGCGGACAGAGCCCTGCGACGAAATTCACTAAATTTTAAATCTATTTTATCTCGGCGTATGCGATACAACCAACTCAATAATAAATTGAGCATATTTTATTATTCTACATGCAAAATTATTTATAGCTTGCGATATAAGTCACCTTCATAATTGAAATAATCTTAACCTTTTTATCGAACGTCAGATCTCAACAACAAACCGAACTGACTCACGCGCGCATACCATTCATAATATAAATAATGAGTGGGTCATTACCATACTGCAATAGACGACAGACAAATGTCATTTCCTTATACAATGTCAATAACCGGAATAAATCTAGAGATAATAATCAGATTTAATTTATAAAATCGCTAGTTGCATATTTACATTACCATGATCATGTCATATTTCATACATGTTGTATTTCATCGAAATTGTACTTCAAATCGATGTCCTTTTAAATGGCCACAAAATGATCGAACATTATTCAGAGGACAGTAATTTTAGTCGCATAGACAATTATGTTCTGCCAAACATATTATGATATCGTATTTATGTTAGTAATATTCGGACGTCACATTTTTTCTGCTAGTGGAACGGAGGAAAGAGCTAGTTATCGGGATGGCCGAGCGCCGCGCAGGGCACTGAAAATTTTGCATCGTGGACGCGAGAGGGGCGAGTGTCGACCGAAGGGGGAAACAGGCGCGGTTCCTTAAAATTTTTCTAAGCACGGCGGAATATAAGTAATGTGTAACAAACGTTCATTGTGAAAGTGTTCATTATAAATTTAAAGATGATGTGTATGTATGGCCGGTGTAGGTGTGTGTGGCCGCGGGGCGGGGGGCGAGGGGGCGAGGGGGCGCAGGACGCACGCCGCGCACTGTGCTGCCGGCCGCCGGACACGCACTCCATGCAAACTATGAGGGGAGAAAACATCGATTTTCTCGGACTGTGCCGATACCCTCCTTCACAGAAATAAAGAGGCTTCCTCGTTCCCATCCACCATCCTATGCGATTTTACACTCGGTATTTCGTTGATTTCCCGCGTGCTATGCCAACTATTCCTTTATTAAAGTTTGCTAGAATGTTTCTTATTAAACCCTGCACCGGTCAATTAGGCCGCTATGAAATGAAACGGGAGACTGTTCCGGAATCGTCTTGGTCATTACGGATGTATTACGATGTGAAAATAAGAATTGCTTAGTACTTTTATAAAACTACTTTGAATTGCTTAGTTCGAATAGACGCACAGAAATCGCATTATCTTTATTAAGCGGCATTTTCTTTTACAGTGTAAATTCTTAACTTTTTGTCAAGTCACGTGGCGCAAATTTTACACAAATATATACATCGTAAAGAGGTTTAGAAAAGGTCTAACTACAGGCATAATAGACACCAAACGGACCTACTAAACGGTTAATCCGTGCCTCGCGAACTGTATCATTCATAACATTTTATGAGGGACCAAGGCAATAAACACACGGCCTGACAAACAAAGTTAAACTTCGACAAGTTTTGCACGAGCCGCGCTGTTACCGCCAGCGTCTTATTAATTGTTCAACAAATGTAATGGATAGCACCACTGTCATAAACTGTATTGGTATTTGCAATTTTATTCGGAATTTATTCATTGGTTTATATTTACATGTATTTTTTGTACGCTGGAAATTCATATTATGTTATTTAAATAAGAACGTAAGCATTGAAGTAAGGATCATCATTCAAGGATCTAAGTAATATAGTATTCGATGGTAAATAATTAAAAAGAATATTTTTCTTTCCCAATCCATTCGCGCGTTCGTTAATTTTAATTTTTAATATTCTTCCGACTTTATCTATGAACCTAAACGTAGTTGACACAAAAAACGAATCTTGAAAGACAAAGATTCTCAGACCTAAGAAATATTTATGATGTCACAAACATTTAGCCCGGTAGAAGGATCTAATTTGTAGCTTCACATTTCATAAATAGCTAAGCGACTTCCTTTTGCCGGCTTTAGAATACATTGCAGTCTATATCAAAATAGTACTATAACACATTTTACAATCTCCTGCATCTTGCTCTGTACCGAAAATCATCAAAACGTTGAACTGATTTCGAAAAAAAATATATTAAAAATAAACAAAGCTAATTTTGAATTTTATGTGTCGGCTCGTCAATTATTGTACATTCAAATATAATAAGACAGTCTGCGTGGCTCAGCAGTTGGAGAACAATTTGTGAAACAAGATTCTCCGGGTTTAATTCCGCACCTAGAAAAAACTTTTCATCGATCGACAAAAATATTTTTCGGGCCTGTGTGTTTGTGAGAACAAAGAGACTCGTACTTTCTAGTGACGACGCAATTGCTTCTAATTGTAAGGTTAGAACTATGTATGTGAATATTTTCCGTAAGTGGATATAGATTCTATCAATATGAAAGGCTCTAGTGCATATTTTTTTTGCACACTCCAATGGAATTTTAAAACAGGTGTCTGATTCCTAAAGCTAGAAGCACCCCTGATTAGAACAAGTCCTTCTTATGTTAAATCGTAGTAAACGACAGTTAGATCATCCAAAAGAACATATAAATACTATTTGCTCATTTGTGTACTGATTGTTATATTTTTTTTGAAATTATATTTAACATCTGTCGTAAATAGCTGGCAGTATAACCATGGCCTTACGCCGTCCTTCACTTTCGCCTTACTTATTCATATCACTATCATTATATAAGATATTAGTAAACTTTTCTACCGAGCGCCTGCGCTATAGTAAATAATTGTTTCATGTTACGTACTATCCTTAAAATTTGGTAATAAAAATCTTGAAATACCTCTGACTTATACAAAATGGACATCAAATGTCATGTATTATTTATAATGAGAAGAAGTCGCAAATTAATTAATAAATACATCTACGGACCCAACATTAAGTAACAAGCCTGGTTAAAACTTTTCTGTTTAAGACTCTAAAAAAATCATAATAATTATAAACGGACAATGGCACTAACGATTTTGGCAACTGAGTTGCCCTCAAGGCTAAAAAGTTAGTTTTGATGAGAAATAGGTGTCATGATCGATTCAAGTATCGACTATGATTTGTATGGCCAACAAATATTTTTACGAATTTGATTAAAAATATTTTTGGTAGCGTAAGCACATTTAAAAATGGCTCTTCAATTAACCGCTAAAAGTGTATTTCGACAAGTTGAATACACCTTTAATTGTTGTTTACATGTTATACATTTTTTTGCACGATCATTAATTGTGCCGTCAACAAGAACGTAAAACAATTATGGGAAAATCAAAATCAAACAAGTTTTTGGATATTATTATTACGTGAATTCTACAAAGCGTAAAAAAAACAAAAGCAATAAAAAGTGTTAAAATGGTTTCCTTTGTCAAACATGCTAGAGTGCAAATCTTAATTCTTTAAAAGAGCGTTAACTAACAGCTTGCCGAAAACAAAAGGTTAAAACAATAATGATTCGAACAATGAAATTTTTTAAATAGCTAACTATAATTGCAGTTCCAACTAACAATGGGATTTAACGCTTAATAGTAAAGATAATCCTGTTTAACAGTGCAATAAAATATTTCGAAGTATGAATAAATCGCTTAGAACAATGTTATCTGTTGAAAGAAAAGTTTGTTGGAATCGTATTGTGAATAGCTGAAACAAATATTTTACAACTTTAATTCGTTTGTGAAATTCAACAGAATATAAACGAGCCGTTGAAACAATAATACGGAATTTCTCAACAAAACTACTAATTTATACTACATAGTACATACTCGTATCTGTATCGTTGGTGTGGTAAGCACAGGGGTATATTTACACACGTTTCGCGAGCCGTCTTTTAGGTCCTACATAGTATGTGGCGAAGCTTTTACAATATCGGGAACATTTTTTGATTACGTGATGTTACTATAATGTTACCAATTTAACTGTCTCGTGGTTTCGCGGCACAAGTGGGTGCCGTGTGATCTAGAGGTCTCATTTTCGATTCCCCGGTCAGGCAGTGCTATTAGATATTTTCATTAGAAAATTCTCAATAGCAGCACGGAGTCAGTAATTTTGCCCGAAATCGGCAATAGACTACTATTAGGAATAATATTCTTATCAAGTTACTTTAATATAATGAAATGTTTAAAAAATCTTCCATTGAAGGAAAGACTTCATTTCTAATTACATTGGAATAAATTATCTTAGAAAAGTTATAACCTACTTGCCGCTTCTTCTTTGAGTCTGAAAGCCTTCATTGTCTTTAAATGCTCGATAAATGTCTATTTATATTTTACAATAAATAATTTTATAACTCTTTTACGAGTATTAATGGGCATTAAATTGGCCGATCTAGAAGGTGAACCCTGTACCTCTTCATGACAAATTTAATTGGTTACTTCGGAATCTAGCAACGATCGCGTCAAGATGGGTTTAGGAATTTCTTGAGGAATAAATTAATGCTTGGGTAATAAAATTTAAAGTAGATACGTGGAAAAGGTGTAAAGACAATAATTGAATTTGGCACTTGTGTTAATTATATTGTAATGTAACTTAATTCAACAGATAATAATAAAAAATACCGTCTGTCTTCATAAGCGGCCATTGGATCTATACAGCATTAACGCTAGATTTTATGATGGTTTTATATCTGTTTGTATAGTTTATTAAACAAACTGCCGAATCAATAATAAAATATTTTTATAGTAATACCCTTTGACATCTAGTCTTATGTGTATTTATTTTTAATTTTCAACGTTATTTTTTATTAAGACTGCCTCGTGGTCTCGCGGTACGAGTATGTGCCGAGCGATCTAGAGGTCCTGGGTTCGATTCCCGGGTCGGGCAAAGTGTTATTGGGTTTTTCCATTAGGAAATTCTCGGTAACAGCACGGAGTCTGGAAATGTGCCCGAAAAACGGCAATAGGCTCGCCCCCTATTACGTGGGACTGATACATACTTGGCGAAATGTGGGTGCAGAAATGCGCCTCTGCCTACCCCTTCGGGTAATACAGGCGTGAGTTTATGTATGTATGTATTTTTTATTAATTTGTATGCAGTATGATAGAATTAAGTGTTGTTGATTCTATTATTGTACTTTGCCAAACATTATAATTTTTTCACGTAGACCGCGATGTGTGGTCGAGACCGACAACTAGTACCTAGAAGCTACGCGTTAAAAATAAAATACCACGTGTGAACTATGCAGATAATTCTCGCGGCCGAATGTGAGTCTAATAAAAAGTTCTGTTAGACAGATCACCGATTCGACTTTACTGTTAAGGTCACCCTGGAATCACGGTTTCCGCGCTCCCGTTTTTAGACACCGACAGCAGACATGTTATTATATCGCGATTACTAATAGACATTTTTGTTATGTCTACCATGCGAAAGGTCAGCTCTGGACCGCGCTAAAAACTATATTATCACGATGATAGGTTACAAACTCGTGTTTATACTAAGTATTAATGTCTATAAACGGATTTGATTAACTTATCGATTCTGAGGTATTCTTATGTGGCTTGTGATCGACAGTGCCTGGGTTCGTTTACCGGGTCGAGCAAAGTGTTATTGGGTTTTCCTATGAGCAAATAAACTGGGATGCAAAAATATACAAAGTTCCATCTATTCCTCCCTGATATGTTTCTATTCAGTTATAAATAGTAATCTTATGTTTACTAGTCTGTTTGTTTATAACGCTTTAACGCATAAGTAGGATATAATTTTGATGAATTTATAATATATATATCCCTGGTAGTATAAGCCCCAAAGAATCCGGGGCTCATTTCATATGCAAGTTTACTATTAAACATTGTAGCTTTTAGTTACTTAGTATATATTTTAAAGGCTTATTTTCCCAGGATCATTAAACAACAATATTAAGAGGTATTTTCAAAAATATTTTTAGCATCAAGTTTTTGTTGATCTTATTTTATTAAAATGTTTTTTTTTACACATAATAACGTTCATATTCACTATTCACAAGTTTACATATTTCGGTGAAATAATACCATAGGATTTGGAAGTTGTGATGGCCTCGAGGCTTAGGCACGCGGTCGACAAACTCGACGGTCGCGGGTTCAAACCCCAGGCACACACCTCTGACTTTTCGAAGTTATGTGTGTATTTACAAAGAAATATCACGTACTCTAACGATGAACGAAAACATCGTGATGAAACCTGCAAACCTAAAAGTTCTTAGGAATTTCTTAGGTATGTACCCGCACTAGGCCAGCGTGGTGGATTGAGAGCAATGGTAGAGGAGGCCCGTGCTTAGCAGTGGGACGTATGATGATGAATAGTATTTGTATATTATTACAAGCAAAAACCTTATATCCTCGAACCTTTACAATTGTAACAACAAAATAAGGTTTTTATTAACAATACTGTTTTAAATATGTATATTATTTATATGTATTTCTGAAGACAGCTGCCACAACTACAACTTTTCATTCCAGTGGGTTGTCTGGAAGAAATCGCAGCTAGCGATAAGACCGCCTGTTGTAACTATATATCTTTTAAGTTGTATGTTATTTATGTTATTTTTCCTTGTATAGTGTACAATAAAGTATATTAAATAAATAAATAAATAAATATTTCAGCAATATAACTCGTGAGAAGTAACGTAACGTCGATAACGGCCTCGAAGTGGAGACAAAATCTCGGGCGTCGAGTTTTTAAACCAACAAACTACTTTTTGGAGTTATGTGTATATTCACAATGAATTATTACGCATTTTAACGGTAGATGGAAACATCGTGAAGAAACATGCACTAAAAAGTGTATAGTCCGGCAACCTGCAATAGGCCAGCGTGGTTGACCTTTCCAGTTGCAGAAGAGACCTAGAGTACATAGATGGGCTGATACATCTATATTATTCATAGCTATGTTACTAAGTATTTTAAATTATAATCATCCCAGATTACTTCTCAATCCCCAGTTCATGTAATTCATTTACTGTAAATTGTAAGAGAAAAGCAGAGTTCCATATGTACGGTAGCCGTTACACTCACTAAATTGAGTCTTATTTTGAAATCCACGCTCACTTGACATTTCCTACAAACAAAATATCAAGAAATTTATTATTATAGGCCAAGTTGTGGAAGTTCATGTTTACTCAGTGAATAGTCTGTATCTTTCGTAATATAATCAATGTTTTACTTTGTCTAAATGTCTTATACACTGTCAATTTTTATGGAAATTGGCTGCACAGAATGAAAATGTCTGGCGCCATCTATTGGCGTCTTACAACAATTGAATAGCAAACCATCCATTTTCATTGGAGGATATGTGCCAATAAATATAAGAGTCCCCCCTAATTTTATCATTCTTTATTTAACACTAGTGAAAAGTAAAGAGCCACAACTTTGTGACTACTACCATCCAGGCTCGAACCAAATGTCCGCAATTCATTTCTTTGCCGTACCACGAAGCTGCGGAATAGTTTGCCTGGGGACTTGCATTGCGGGAAGAAGCATCTCAACAGGCCGGCGTGAGATCGAGATCTTAACACTTGTTACTCTATTAAGATTATTGACAGCAACATGCCTAACATCAGGTAGGGTGTTGTCACTTTGTCCAGCCTGTACATATAAAAAAGACCTGAAACCAAAATAGGGTTGCGGTGTTGTATTGTGAATAAAAAACACTGACGTAAATATCAATAATACACGCTGGAATAATGTACTAATGTTCAGAACTGGTGCTGACTGTGACACCGATCTTCTTAGATTAGCCAGCAGGGAAGAGACGACAAGAAGCTTGCATATACAAAGCCATGTAATACATACATAGGTACTTTTATCTTTTATTCGCTGAGCTTTAGTGCTCGCTGTTGATCCTGGAGCACAGCAGTTACAGTGGCGAGTGGTGGGATAGTGCCAAAGTACAAAGCCAGACTACAACTGGATATATTTCGGGGAGTGTGCGAAGGAACTGCACGAACTAGTTCCGCCGAGCACTTTCCGCCATCGGGAAACAAGAAGCGGGCGGTCATGCCATTCCTTTGTTGTTAATATGCCATCTTGCCGCACACACCGATTTGGGTCTACTTTTTTAATGCGCACTGCAAAGGAGTGGAACGCCCTGCCCGCTGAAGTGTTTCCCGTACGATATAATCTGGACAAATTTAAATCAAACGTGAATAGGCTGCTACTAGGCAGGCATGCTCCATCGTCGACCGCATCGTCGCTTAACACCAGGTGAGATCGTGGTCAAATGCCTGCACTAGATTTTTTAAATAAATAATAAATAAAACTGGTACAAATGTCACTGACATAACAATAATTAATTCTTATATTCAATGTTACAGTATTTTTTTAGCCAAAGCTAGACATTTCCCGCGCCATTTCTAAGTCTCTAAGTATTGACATAGACATTCAGTTTGTATCTGAGGCAAAGTGACAACCATTCACTTTATTACATAAACTATTTATTACCTTGAAAACAATAGTTGTACTACATATATTTATGTCATGTAAATTATTTTTATTTTATTTTAATTATATAACTATTACTATTTTTTATTTTAATATCACGCCGTTACAGGAAGATAGTTCATTTTACTGATTTAAGGTTAAATATTACCATTATTTACTAAAATTGAGTACATATTTACATTCATATTAATATTGCAAATAGGAAAGGATAAAGGATCCAACTAAAAATTGCAAGAAAATCTTTAAATAATATTTTCATTCTTTTGAGTAATAAACTACATTACTATAGAAAATTTAATATTGGTTAACATCCATATTGTTTTCACGTGGATCAAAGTTGGATATTTAAAATACATATTTTCATCATGTAGGTCACAAATGACACTTATGGCGGTCGATTACTGCATTGACTGTCGGTTACAAACCAAAACTTCGAGATCAATCTTTATTAAAAATCAAGGATTTAAAATACAGTTTATGCTTAAAATATTTAAACATGAAGTCAATGCTATCAGCATCATATACTCGTACAAGCTGTCTAATACACAAAACTAAGCAGTTGATTATAATTGGGTTCTTGACCGTTTCCAACTAAACATACTGCGATGATCCTCCGTCTAAAGTCAATAACAAAAGTCCCTCAGAAAGAGCTGATACTACAAATAATTAATTATCGGTGATAAAATATTCAGATGTGAAACAAATGTTTTTGCATTACAATATATTTTGTCTGCCTCGGGGTCTCGCGGCACAAGTATGTGCCGTGCGATCTAGAGGTCTTGGGTTTTATTCCCGGGTCGGGCAAAGTGTTATTGGGTTTTCCCATTAGGAAATTCTCAGTAGCAGCACGGAGTCTGGACTTGTGCCCGAAAACGGCAATAGGCTCGCCCCCTATTACGTGGGACTGATACATAACTGGCGAAATGTGGGTGCAGAAATGCACCTCTGCCTACCCCTTCGGAGAAAACAGGCGTGAGTTTATGTATGTATGTATCTTTTGTCTAAGTGCGAGTATTAACCCGCGGCGTCTCAATTCACTAGTTGACTATTAACCAAGGTGCCACAGAAACTTTAAATAAATATCAAATTAGGTTTTAGTACTTCATATGGTTAAATAATAAATATTATTTTTATTTAAATAATAAATCTAAATAATTTGGAATTTGTCAAAGTAGTTTGCAGTACCTTCAAAATGACCTGATATTTTTTACATAAACTTCAAAAAACACTTGATTGAAGCGGTTTGCCCGCACTATATTATTTTTCCATTTATTAAAAAAATGCTTCACATTCATACACCATTACTAAACGATACAAACAAATAACATCAGACAATTTACTTTAAATATATCTTGCATATGATTGCATTGAACATTTTTTTTATATACTAAACATGTTCATTATAAAAGTTTACATTTCAGTCTATATAACGATGCTCAATTCTCAGAAACTTGCATTTAAAATTGCACGTTGTCTTCCAAATATCACACACATAATAAAAACTTCGGAATAATTGCCGGTTTAAATCTTATTGCTTATTAAATTAACTAACTAGCTTGAAGTTTCCGACAGTCATTTGTTCTACATACTAATAGATATTTGTTCCAAGAGACAATTAACATTTTATCGCCGAGCAAAAAGTGCACATATTTGCATATTATGCACTTTAAATTTGCATACGGTATAAAACAGACAACGCTACACATAACGAGTTTTTAGTAGGTATTTCGACGAAATTAGGATACATATACAATAGCAGGATTATAAAATCTGTGTGTGATTCGAAACGCACTTCGCTGAGATAGAAACATGGCTCCGGAGCCAGCAAAGTGCGACGTTGTCAATTTTACAGTGCGTAGTTAAAAAAATCTAGCAACATCGCATTCATCCCTGTGAGAGAAAAATTCACCCACACACACACCCACACACACACACACACATTTCTAAACAGGTGCAATATGCTAGGTGCGCATACACACATCCACGCGCGCACACAAACAAGAAATGCTCTTGATCATCGAACAGTTCTGAGAAATGCGGCGCTCACAGATGAGGCACGCTTGTGTGCAATCTGTAGAAAAAAATCTAACTCACCCACACAACATCAGGAAAAAACAATGATGCGCCGCCGCCGTTCATTCGACGGCAAGATTTCTCTTGCAATTTTGAGATGAATTTGAGAGGGTATTATTATTTGCTGTAAAGTATTCTTTTATTTGTTTCACAAGATAACTACTTTTGGTGCCTTCGTTCTTTTAATAATATGAATTAAGATTGTTTATTTAAGGGCTTTTAAAAGTATCAATTTCCATAATAAATTATGTTTTGACTATCTAAAATTATTTACTGGTGAGATTTACAGAGCTCAATGTCTATTGATATCAGGCCTGGTCTGTCAGATTTGAAGTATTTACGATATTTTCTTTCCAATCGTTCTCTTCTTGTCCTAATCTATAAGATTACTTAAGGCTGTCTGAACTTAATTTATATATGTATAACGCAATGGTTATGTTTTGGTCAATAAATTTATGAATTTCTTGTCGAAGTAGTTTCTACCACCGATTCTTTAGACCTTGTTTTTTTTTTAAACTTTTATTGTTTACTCGGATACATCCAGTAATAAGTAAATAAACCTACTTTAGAATATCTATAAGAAGATTCAACGCTCAAATTTATATGCGATGCGTCTTAATATCACGCAAGCGTTGCTCACGAGTATAAGGGGATGATAGGGGTGCATCGGAATGCAGCGGGCGAGTGAAAAAACGATAAATACAGTTAGCCCTGGGGGTGGTGCGTTCTACAACCGGTTTCTTCTATTCCCGAACCACTGTTATTTCCTTGAGCGTCCGATTTTAACTATCCTTGTTGTATTAAAACAAAGATTTGTCTACATTTTAATAAACATTTTGATAATAATGCAATGGTCCATTTGAATATGATGTAAGATCGTCAATACCCTTAAAATATATTGCAATTTGTTTTAATTTAATGGTAGATAAGTCAACACCAGCTTGTAATCCTATTGACTATCGATGAGACTATTGATTTGTAAAATTAGTATAATTAGTAAATATTAAAAAAAATATTGGGGCGTTCAAATTGTGTTTTATGTTTGTATAGGCTTGCATCAAAATTCCAGTAATTTGACCAGCAAACTTAAATTCTTTACGCGGCTAATAAACTACATTACATTAATATTAGCATACTTTTATCACTTTAACAAGAAATTCGCCACTTGTCATCCGTTTCGAGAAATAAAAAAATTTGGTTTATCATCGTCAAGGGGATACTTTTCCAAAAAACCCAAAACTATAGGTTGTAGCTTTTTAGCTTTACTGAACCTAAAAAGGGCCTTACTTTGGAACCGCATGGCTGTATGGGACAGTATGACTTTATTTATAAAGAGGAAAGGTTTGTATTTTTGTATTTAGAATTCTCGTGGTATAAGCACGGGGTTCAAGATAGTGACCGGGTGGAGCTGGGAGTCACAGCTCGTGATGATATCAATAAACAATTTATTTATATATTAAATATTTGTATTATTAATAACCATAATACTTTAACAACGCGTGACTACGGCTGTTCAAACTTGAATATGTGTAACTCTGTACACTGATAATATAATTGGGTACTATAATATCGAATTGACTGCCTCGTGGTCTCGCGGTACAAGTATGTGCCGGTTCGATTCCCGGGTCGGGCAAAGTGTTATTGGGTTTTTCCATCAGGAAATTCTCAGTAACAGCACGGAGTCTGGAAGTGTGCCCAAAAAGCGGCAATAGGCTCGCCCCCTATTACGTGGGACTAATACATACCTGGCGAAATGTGGGTGCAGAAATGCACCTCTGCCTACCCCTTCGGGGAATACAGGCGTGAGTTTATGTATGTATGTAATATCGAATTGTATGACATTATATTCAAATTGCAACGAAGGCATCTTACTAGAGTCTATATGTCGATTATCTTGCTTCTTCAGTAATGTTTTTTAAACCTGTGTCCTGAAAATCTGGTTTCATCCTTTTTTAGTCTCGTTTTTTTAATTTATTAATCATAATAATAGGTATCATAATAGGTATCAACCTATCTTCAGATATATGTGTGCAGATATTTATAATAAAAAATAAAAAATAATCAGTAGTAATTTGATTAACTTCGATAAAAAAATATAATTAATTTAAATCAGATCTTGATATATTTCGATACAATCGAATACTAAATAAATGATTATAAATGATAATACTGAATATATTTTCAAATGTCACGTAAATATCTAAAACAACAACGCTAGAATGAAAAGGACAATCGTAAACTCGGAACTAAAGGGCGTAAGGGCCCACGTTAATATGTAATTCGTCATCAATTCGTCATCAGCCCAAATATATCCCACTGCTGAGAACGGGCCTCCTCTACAACTGAGAGGGTTTAGGCCTTAGTCCACCACGCTGGCCTAGTGCGGGTTGGCGGACTACACATCTAAGAAATTCCTAAGAACTTTTAGGTGTGCAGGTTTTATCACAATGTTTTCCTTCACCGTTAAAGCAAGTGATAATTCATTGTGAATACACACATAACTTCGAAAAGTCAGAGGTGTGTGCCTGGGGTTTGAAACTGCGACCGCCGAAATTCTCGACCGCGCGCGCCTAAACCTCGAGGCCATCACTGCTTATACATATGTAATATTGGACACTAATGGTTTTGGTATGTCGCACGTTTTACTATCGCATAATTAAACGGCTTGCAATAACACCATGAGACTTCGTCGACTAGATGTTAAATTGCTGGTTTCCAACAGAAATTGCCTATTATCGCAACGTCCAGATTTACGTATAAATAATAATGATTTCATTTCTAAACTTCGCCACGATAACAATAGATTCGTCCTTTGGTAAAAGCCTCATGGAAAATTAAAAAACAAACCCCACACACGATATTCCAACAATTTCCAAGGGGATATTAATGAGAGCGGATAAGGTTCCGAAGCGTTTTACTTTTAAATACGATATGTGTTAAATTTGAACAGATCTCCCTACGGGTGGCTGGTCATCAATTTGGCAAGGGGCGCGGGGAGGGGGCGAGCTCAGCCTCGTCTAACCCCTTATTTTACATTTCACACTCCGGGAAAATCGTTAGAGAAATCTGCGTAACGTGCATGTCCGAGACGTACGCACACAGAGCGGCGCGGCGGAGCGGCGGAGCGAGTGCGAGCGTCCGAGCCACCCCAGCCTCCCCCCATTATATCGACGAAACTTCAAGAAATCCTCTTACACGCACATGTGTACCTAGTCGCGTATGTAAATCAAAATTATACATTCAATTTCTTGTTATGTACCCGCCCTACCGGATGTTTATGTACGTACATATGTATGTATATAATGATTCGAAGTCCTACTCTTCGTTCACTTAGTTAATTCAGTAGTTAATGTTATAGTCGAAGTAAGACTAGGAAGTATTTATTTTTACATATTTATATCGACGTCCTTACCTATGGTTACTTTTTAGTTTGATGCGACATTAACTATCGAGATAAAATCTATCGCTCATGCTCGATATTCTTCACAAGGGCTAAGCCAGTGAGCAACGCTTAGGTAGCTATTAATATACATATGTTGGCCCAGGGCGTCGAGCGAGTGGTCACATACATTATTACCTCACAATGTCACTATGCAAATGTATGCGGGAAGGCTTTGTGTGAACGCACTTACGCATACGGAGAGGCCGGGAGTCACCTCCACATAATCCGTAGCTCTCCCCGCAGGCCGCGCGCCCGCCGGCTCTCGCCAAAGATGGTACTACGCATGTGGGTGTACACACGCGGCACTTTCTCTTGAAGCTCGCCACTGGCTTTTAAAGAGGGTGGCGGGCGGTGGGTGGCGGCGGCGGGCGCGTTCCGACCGGGTGACCACGGGGAGGCGGCCCAGTGCGGCGGATGGCCGCGTGGACCTCCGTGCGCCGCTCTCCGCTCAGCACGGCCGCTCGCCGAGACACCGCCGGCGACGGCGACCGCGAGAGCCTCGCCGCGCCAGCCGCAATAGCCGCTACAGCCGCGACACTGCACCGGAGCTAGACCACCTAGTGCAACAGGTCGCGCCAACATCAACTAGCACCTAGCCCCTGTAAGAGTTAAGGCGTTTTCCGCAAGGAAGTGAATGCGCGCCGTTTATTGATTGACATGCGTGTAAGTATGAAATGTAATGAGTATAATATGCAAACAACGGGCAGTGGCCGCGATCGCTCGGAGCGCTCGTGAAGGCGGGGGCGCCGGCCTCGTTTAATTGAGTGTACTCAGCGCCCTCGCCAAATGATACTCCTCTTTTGCCAAAATACCTGTAATAGATGTTAATTAGAACGCCGCCGCTCCGCACGCTGCAAAGAAAAAATAATAATTTGAACAGGTCGTAATTAGAGTTGTTTACATAACTGTAAAACAAATATTTTCTTAATTTTTAATATTTTTTCCTCCTTTCCGGCGTAGAATCGGGTTTAAGCATATTTATTTACGTCGAGAGTTTCTTAAGGCAAAAAGAGAATCTGAAATTACATCTGAAAGGGCAGGCGTGCAGCGGTGCCAGGAGGTGGGCGCTGAATTGGGCGGGCGCGTTCGATTGAATGCGCCGCGCGGGTGCAGCGAGGCGACAGCAGGCTAGTCGGCCGGCGGAACTGTGCGTGTTGCATGTACGACTTGAACACGTGGAACGATGATATCACGGGCATGCATCAAGTGCCAGCACCAGCGCGGCCAGCTCCATGAGATGATAAGGCGGAGTGGTGCCGCGGTGCGAGGCGCGGGGCGGCCGCGGCCACGGCTCGTTTGAATCGAACGCACGTCCGGACCCCGCCACCCTCGGGGTGTGTAGTGGACTTTTCGCTCGGCTTGATATATATTTTCCATTCCTCCCGATGTAGGCTACGGCGGCTGTAGGTTCCGGCCGGTAGCGTCGGCATTCGCCGCGTCGCACGCATTTACATGCGCCGCTCGGACGCCACCCCTTTTTGTAGCCCACACGCGCCACGCATCGCTTGCGTATCAACGTCTCGATCAAACTTAATTAAATTTCTCATCATTCCACATCCAATTCTACGACCTTAACGCGAGTAAAGCTCGGGACGAAGCCTTGCTCAGGTACGATACATACTCAATTTATTTATTACTTGGAGAATAAATGGACTTTGTAGCCAATTGTACAATGAAAATTTTGAATTTTGTGCGTTATACAGATTCTGTATAATGACAATTCATTGTTTGTTATAAATGAATTACACAACTTCTTCGAAATACGAATGTGTAATAATCAAATTATGTTGGCATAATTTTGTCGAATGTTAAGAACAGTCGTATATTTCTCGAACATTCCTTACGTTGGCACTTAATATAGACCGTACTTCCGCAGATGCCAGTGCTAACACTATGACGATTTAAGGAAAACGTTACTATGCACCATTTGTGATTTAAGGATTTATTCATTATTATATTTGTGATATAAAATATTACTTTGAGTCAGTATTATCTTGGTTCTTGAAACATCAAAACGTCTTTGGTTATTTTTATACCCACGCCACAGCACTAGAATCTTAGCTAAGAACTGTGTATTTGACTGCAATTTTTTTGGTATAGAATTCACTCTGCATACGTTTCATTATATGACTAGTATACCCCATATGATAGAAATTTTTGAGGTTTAATATACTTTCAAGGACTTCACACTGTTTAGTTGTTCTTGAAGTGATCTTTTAGGCATCTGGGTCACCCATATAATCCTTTGTCGATGAAATGGTTATCTGTAATATAAGTCGTCGAAATTATTTTGTACTTGCGATTAATGTAATTTGTATTAAAATGTCATGTCAAATATCTATCTCCGGAGGATTTTTACTCTTCAATGAATGTATTTATATAAAATTTAGCAGACAGTTAGCTCGGGCCTAATGTCGTAAAGTACTAGCCATGACTTCCCCAATGTCGCATCTTTGTATTAAAAGTTATTACAACTCTGATACCTGTATCGAATGGGTCTAAAAATTAACTAATACAAATATTTATGAAAGAACGTGTAAAAACTTCAATCTAATTGGTCCATCATTGGGATCCATCTATAGACACATAGGAAGATAGGTTATTAAAATCTGTTGTCGATGCTTTAAATATAGACACGCACCATACAAACATATACCTAATGCCTTGCCTTAGGATAGTACGAGTAGTATAGGACCGTTGAAAATCCCTACATTGTAAATAAATTAATTGTGAACACGCCAGTTACCATTCCATATATAATTTAGTTAAATCTTTGCACACACCACACGATCACTTATATGCCGCGGGCGCATTGGCAAAGGAAAATTTTAATTTCATATACCTAAAACGGGTAAAGTATTAGAAGTCTTTACACAGATTTATTTCCATAGATTTCCTAAGCTAACACTTGATTTTGGTCTTGAGAACAACATTACAAATCTATCTATATCAGACCAAATACGACCCACGTCTGGTCAGGGTCGTCAAGATAGTAAATGAATTTTTAACGCTAATATCGCTGAGAGTCTTACAACACCATAGGAAACAGAAAATATTGGCCGCCAGTAGATAAACCTTAGTAGTTCTGTGCAATACGAACCGGCAGCGAAGGAAATACGGGTTTCCTAAGGGTGTCCTTAACAAAGTTTGCTCAATTTCGATCTGCCGGATGAGCTAAACTGCTTGATTAGCAATATACGTAAAGTGATCCCAGTTTAAAATCTAATTTTGACTTCAACCCTGCCGATATTGCCAATCGTTGCCAGATATGAACGAATCTCATAAATGTGCCTATCATGAAGGCATATACTATTAACTGTGTAACAAATGAAATGGGATAGTAACTATCGATTATTTATAGCTACACAACTTTTTTCTTTTCGACATTGAATTAAAAGTGTATTTGCAGATAATTACGCTTCTGGATTATGAAGTGGGTAATAGATATAACAAATAAATTTCTTGTGGATAGCTCTTAGAAATGCAGCTTCCTTGACGAAGCCGCGGTCAGCTTTAGAGTCTTTGATAATTCATTAGATCAGTTCAAAGGAAGTGGTCATTAATGAGAACATACTAGATGGAACGTCAGCAAATCACGAACTAATTTGACCATCAGACGCCTTAAAAAATAACTTAATTGTAAGAGATTTAAATTTATATGAAAATTCATAAAATCTAAAAGGTAAGCAAGCATATACACTGTTGGTACTAGAGTCCCGTCTACTATTTTGGCGGTCTAAGAAGCAAAAATATAACAAACGAAGACAGTGGCAAAAGTTAGTTTGGTATTTAAAATAGTACCTACTATAAACTATACAACTGCTCACTAATCCGCGAAAGTAATAAAATAAGTAGATGGAATACTACATCTATTGTTTAGTGGTAACAGCTTAGTTTGAAAGATTTATAAGATAATCCACTATATTTTTTACTGACAAAGTAATCTTATGAACGATAAAATTTGGAATTACAATTGAGAGAGTTGTTTGCTTTTAATTTACCCGTTTTGCTTTGTTTTCATCCGAGTTTCCTACGCCGCCTTTTTATAGTATCGGACACAGATTTTATGGTACATATTTTATCAACAGACCGCACTATAACTAACAATAGGCTCAGTGCTGTTTACTTAGAGCATTAAGTAGCGATACGACGATCTTCTGTCTGAGTTATTGCTGAGTTATTCCTCCATATTCTTTCGTCTCTTGCCTATTTCGTAGTTGAAAGATTTTTGACCGTAATATAGTTCGATATCCGAAGGTAAATAAACGTAATTTTGTAAATTTCTATACAAAACCAGCCCCGAGATGTTTCTTTTACGTTTGCTATCAGTATAAATAACTCTGCCGACGGTCTGATGGCCGATGGAGCAGACAAGTGTTGGAGTGGAGACCGCGCTTAGGCAAACGTAGTGTAGGATGACCTGCAGCACGGTGGTCCGACGACTTGAGAAAGGTGGCGGGTAACGGATGGATGAGGGCTGCACAAGACCGGGATGGTTGGCGCTTTCTTGGGGAGGCCTACGTTCAGCAGTGGACGGCGATAGGCTGAGTATATATATATAAATAACTCCGTTGAAAAAGACTGCACTAGCAGCTGGTAAGTGCAATAAAGTCCGAATTTTATGTAAATCGATGAGGATTGACCATGGTTATCCCTCACCAGTCGTCTGCGCTGGTCTGTTTGGAACATGTACCAGACTGATCATGAAACACTACAACCTTGCGTAGGGACTATGATAACATTTTATCTGCAGACAAATGTCGCTATCCGAACGTATCGGAACTTCCTACCTGTGTGTAATGCCCCGGTACCTCACTCACCAATCATAATGGAACATCAATCGCCACAAACTTATACAGTAGTACTTCTTACTGTTGTATTTGTACTTTAGTTCTCTTTTTTTTTCAATACACCCAGCAGTCACATACATAGTTCTGACCACACATTAAGATACGAGTCTTGTGCCGTGGGTAACAGACACTACGAGAGACTTTTCGGTCTCACAAACCCCCAGACCCGAAACAAATATTTGTGAATCACTCAAACATTTGCCTCGGTGTGGGGCTCGAACCCGCGGCCTCTCGTTTCGCAAGCTGGTGTCTAGCCAACTGCGCCTGGGGGCTGCTCTTAGAATTTCAAACTATTACGAAAATAAAATTATCGATATCTAAGAAATTCAACGTTTCGATTTCTTACAATTTCTTTTGAGCCACGATTATGAAATTTCAATAACTTAGAAATTATTTTACTTTAAGAAACCAGACGAACTTTCGATGAAAGCGTTTGACTTTCTTAAGCGGCAATTAAATATATTCATTTAATTTATATGAGTTCCTATTACACAGCTGAAAATCCGAATGTATACATCAAAATACAACGTTCGATAGACGTCGGCAAGCGGGACCCTACGCAACCTGTTCTATTTCCTATGTCTGCATAATAAATAAACTTATATACATACGTAAATGCTCCACTGACTACAGCACAGAGGCGCGATATATAGTTTAAAGCTATACTTATGTATGGGTTTGACAATACTAGCCTCCCTCACACCAGGATATTTTACTTTCTCTGGACGAGGCCCCTCAGGCGCGTCCTGCCACCCGGGGGTCGAGGGGGGCTCCACTCGCCACCAGCCCCCCTGTCACCCGCCTCACGTATAGTACGCACCATACAGAACTAACTCTATAAGTTCATACGTGTTTCTGTATAGATAGAACCTTATTTAAATAAGCAATTTAGAATCCACCTATAGTGCGTGTATGTACGCGTGGAGCTTAAATCAATTTTGTGCCTCATTTTAAATGGATTAAATTTAATTGAACAGACTTCCTGATTGTTGATTCGATATATCGATATGTTACATTCGGGTCCTTTAAATATAGATAAGTAAGATTAATCATATGTAGCTTTGAGATGTGTTAGGCTTTGGGTTTTGAAGTGATTACAATACCTAAGCACGTTCATAAACGGTGTTATTTAATTAAGTAGTAAAATTAAACTTAAAATCGTCGCCTCAGATTATTAAATCTTCTAAATTTGTCACCTTTATATGAAACCAAGAGCGATTACTATATTTTTTTTGGAAATAACAAATAAATGCAAAATAAATCTCTAGAGCAGATTATTGAAAGTAATGCGCCTCTTGATGACACTTAAGCCTTGTTATCTCCATGTAGAAACATCTGGTGACTAATGTATAAGGAAAACAATTGCTATTAGTGTACGATTAAGATTCCCATGAGACATCAGTCAGTTGCTAAACGTGGGGCGGACACATATCGCACGCTTTCTTACTTATTTCGAGTTTGTCATACCGTCACCGTCAAGTCAATTTGGAATTACTTAGCGTTCTTATACAGGTAATAGGAATAGTTTTGTAGCAGGCTACACATATGCCTCAATTATCGCTGCCGGGTTTTCTATCTTGACATTATGTAATTTTGTTTATTGGCGATTTAAGGTTGACGAAGACTTTTCCATGTTGCCTCAGTGTAATTTTGTGGTATTTCTTTCAAGTACGTATTCTTACATTAATGTCCTTCATAATTATTAGAAGTGGTAATTTATAATGAACACACAATTAATTTTAAGATTTTATAATGTGCCATGACTTCGAACTCGCGACCAAATTTTCGTAAACTCCTAACATTAAACTTTTAGGCTTTCACGCATTTCATAATAATGAGTCATCTTTATACATGCAAGTTTTAAATAAGTCTTACTTGAAGATGTATTATGGGCGTTCCATTATTATTAGATATTATTAATTAACATTGTGCAAAATAGTGGCTCAAATTGTACTTCCCAAGCCTCTCCAGCTCTTTTAAGTCGTCCGTAATAGGGAGCGAGTCTATTGTCGTATTTTAAGATCCGAGCTGGTATTGAGAATTCACTAATCAGATGTCGTTGGAACTAGAATCTCTAGAAGTTACGTATTTTATCAAAGCCTGTAATCCAATAAGGGATGAATAGGTCGCCCTTACTCCGTACAACCATCCCTACAACGTATATATTGCGATTTTTCATTAAGTAGTAAAAAACATTCTGTAATTGGCAGCGGTCAGCATGCTTGGTATTAAGTATTGGTCTGTACTCCTTCTTATATAAATGAATGTCTCGCAAAAACGATGTAATAATAAGATATTTCCACAAACAACAATTTAACTACGCCCCTAGTTCTCTTTTGCTATCATCCGTTTAGATACCAAAGAGTAAGACTTCTACGACTTTATAGTGTAGAAGTCATACATAGGCATGATAAACGCAGAAAAGAGAAGAAAACAAAAAATATTTAGTATAATTTATTTTATATTATTGAAAAAAAAAAATAAGTTTTATAAAGAGTTAGTAAGTCTGGTTGATAAAAGTAATTTGTTCCGAAAACATCTTTTGAGCATTATAAGTGCTGAACAGGTAAAACAATTGTGAAATTGTACCGCGTTAGTCCGCGTCTTCGCCATCCCTGTCCTCTGCGAAGAATCCGAAGGTCAAACTGAAAATAAACAATACCAAAAAACGAAATGAATTCTTCCATATTTTTCTATTCTTTCATTTTTAATAGCTTTCGTATTTGAAACTTGAAGGTTGTTTTACCAATTCCAAGCCTTTTATCTTCGCCAATTTTTATTTCATGCTTCGTGTGTCCATATCTGTTTTACGATTACAATTGAATAGCTCAGACGAATCAAAGCAATCAGGATGTAATTTTGCGGTAAAAACAATAGCTAAAATTAGTATAATATAAATTATTGTCTAACAATAGCTTTAATTAGTTGATTATAGTTAGGTACAACATATCAATACAACACATTTAGACATTTTTATGTTTATTTATTCTTTTATTATAAAGTTACATACTTGCATATCTGTGCACTAAGCATGTCTTGTACCGCAGAGAGTATAAAATAGAGTGTATAGGGTACATTGCATACATTTTCATTTCCAGGTCATTCATGGTCCACAAAAGGTTTCTCGGCACAGGAATCTAACATACCAACTCTAATTTCGCAGCCTTATTCCTAAGTCTTGGAGTTTATTGTCATTGAATGAGAGAGAAGATGATTTTTTATGACTCCAACAACTCCACTGAATATACTCAGACTATTGCCGTCTACTGCTGAACGTAGGCCACCCCAAGTAAGGCCAACAATCCCGGTCTTGAGTACTCATCCATCTGCTACCCGCCACCTTTTTAAGTCGACGGACCATCGTGTTGCAGGACATCAAATACTACGTCTTCTTAAACTTCACTCCAACACTTAGGTATCTGCTCCAGCGGCCGTTTGTCCGACGGCAGGCATGGCCGGCCCACTTGCCCTTTCCAGCGGGAATTGTCAAGGACTCCGGTTCTTTGGCGGACGACTTCATGTTGAATTATATCCACCAGAGAAACTTGGAAATGCTTGCAGCATGGCATTGCATTGCACGCTGCATGAATGAATGAATCACTGAATGAAATGTGAAAGTAAATGTTCTCCCACATCGCTTTAACGTATCTATTTGTACGTAACGTATCTTATCATAATTCCGGTGTTTTTAATAGGCAAATATTTTTATGATGAGCTAAATGGGATTAATATTTTATAAAAATAAAATAAAAAAAACTAAGTAAAATTCCTCGATGTCATAACCTTCTTCTTGAATATCTTTCCCCGTCTATCAATTCATAAAAAATCACGGAAATCTACCCCAGCGGGCAAGGAGGCGTACCGAAAATACTTATTTCTGCATTTATTATATTAATAATTTCAATTCATGAAACGCCACTTTTTGTCTTTATCCAACTTTTAACGAGGTTGGCGTCGTTTTGATGTATTTGGTCCATGATTTTACGACGCGCGACTTGCCTGACCCTAAACCTTTCAATAAATTACCCAATTGAGGGAAAATTATGATTCTGTAGGGAAAACACACACAAAAAGTGTTAATTTTCACACTGGTATTACTACAGTTTCGAAATTCAAGTGAAGAAATCTTAACTATAATTAAGATTTCTTTACTTGAATCTGAAGAAGGTGCCTATGCAAGATCTGAATCAAGATTGTATTTAACTTTAAGGTACGTAAATAATAAATATGAATACTCACATGACTTCAAATAATCAGAGACGTGTGCCCGTCTAGGTGCCTAGTCTATAATATTTCTAAGACGTGAATTACTGTCTTATTGCGAAGAAGTGAGCAATGAAATCGATTCAGAGCAATTCGTTTTACTAAGGCGTCGATTCAGGTTCAGGTATGGAGTATAATTTTTTCTAATATTACCAATTATTATAATACTGTCGCGTGGTCGCTACATCTATATATAAATCATCCATGTTCAATGTAGTTGATTAATTCGTGATGGCTTCGAGGTTTAGGCACGCGGTCGAGTCAAAGTCTCGGCAGTCGCGGGTTCAAACCCACGGCACATATCGCTTACTTTTCGAAGTTATGCAATTATAATAAATTCTCACGTACTCTAACGGTGAAGGAAATAATCGTTAGGAAAGTTTTTACTAATTTTTAGGTAGGTAGTCGAGCAATAGGCCCAGCCCGTAGACCCGCAATAGGCCAGCCTAGTGGACTAAGGCCTAATTCCCGTGATTGTGGAGGAGGCACGTGCCCAAGAGTGGGATGTTTATGGGCGGATATAAAAACAACCTTTGTTATGACAATTTATTATTGACGTTTCCAACTGGCCCAGGCGTGCCGTGGGTCATCCACCCAGGACGGGTTCAATTTTCAACCGAGAAAAAAAATTGGCGTTTTTCGTTTGAAAATTGTCCTGATTATTTGCTCGGTCTCGATAAGTATTGGAATAGGCTCGACCGCTGTTACATGGATGATAAGTACGTAAAAATCGTCGTAATCGTCTCGGCCATCTCGGAGTTATAGGGGGCGCAGTTGCACCCCCACTAGCTTGCTTCGGGCGCCAAGGTTGTGGCTGGGTGCCCGCGACGGACACATGCCACAGCGCCGCCGCTCCTCTCGGAGTCACTTTAAGTGAGAACGCGCTGCCCCCGCAGCGCACCCAGCGACCCCAAAGGCCCCTTTGAGTCGCCTTTTACGACAGGCAGGGGATATCGTGGTGGGACTCTAACGCCCCCTTGCCACAGGGCAGGGCGCCGGTCTAATCGTCCTGTTGACCCGGCGCCTCTTCTCTGACGTCTTTGGCGGGCGGAGTCATTCCTTTCGCGATCCCGCTCCGCGCTCTCTTTCTGCGATATAACGTGCTCGAAGGAGAGCATCGTTCGCCACGACCTCGGACTCCCGACCATCGAAGAGATGACGGCCGGGAGAGAGAGGTCGCCACAAACAATCGTGCGGAAAGAGCTGCGCTGCACCTTCCAGGCTGTAGGTACTTTCTACCAGAGTGTGCTGGGCTTTGTTAAGTTGTCATAACCTAAGTCACTATTCATATTATTGACACTGAAGAAAAGGAACGCTCGGGTAAGTAAAACTCAATGGAGAGAAGAAAGATTTAATAAATAGATATAATCATTTTATTCTAAAACAGAGTATCAGAACTAGAAGGTAAATTTTCAAAGAAAACGATGTTAGGAATTACAAATTGACTACATACATAACGATAAAGTCCAGACACAAATGTATCGTTGTAATCGTTCTTACATAGTCAAAATTCGTAGCCACAGATTGAACATTAAGTTACTGTACACAATTTTAAACAGCAGGGTGCTATTAGTATCAAAGATAAAGTGTCTAATATTAAATACCGATCACATTTAACTCCAACAGTTCGGAAAGCCAATGTTTAGGCGAAATTAGTTTAACATCGAGAACATGTCCAATTTAAGCGTATTGATATGTAGTAAACAACTTTTACACTAAGCCACGAGCGCGACGGGCCGAAGAACGCCGCAGCGAGTAGAATACTTAAATACGTTTCAGTATTGGTCCGAAAATTTAGAATTGCGAATAATTAAACACTAATGGGACTGTTAGCTAGGATTTGGTCTCAATGTAATTAAGCTACTCACGACATATTATGAAAGGTCATACAAACTACGCTAGCAAGACTATTCTCTACACATTGACTGTTCGCAGTGAAGGATAATTACGCACCGGAATAAGAAATTTTACTATAGAACACCAAATAATTGAGAATTAGCATATCCTTACTGTGCTTATAAATCGAGTAATCTAAGAGTATTGTTACAATTTTACTGGATATATAACCACGATGAAGACATTTTAGGTACTCCGGCTAAAGCTTCATAGAATCAGACGGGTGCAGCGCAAAAACTTGGACAATTTACCAAGTAAGCGAACAATTGGAGCTCGGTATTCACTCACACGTTTATGTTAAGTAATTAATGCCAATTATAATTGATATTGAAATGTAGACAGTCGGAAAGATTTGAAAGTCACTATTTAATTGGAACACCGGTGCCCAACGCACGCGAATCAATAGCACCCTGGGTTACACGTTATCTAAGGTAATCGTTTACGTATTAAAACACATGGATATTCTTATTATAGTTACGTTTGTACTTAAAAGAAATATCGAAGTGCCGACATAGAGTACCGTAACATCGCTTGCATCGAAACATTTACGCCAGACTGCGAGCACGTGTTTATATTGAAACCCAAAGGACATTTTATGCACCATATACAGTATCGTTGATATTGTATAACGCGAAGCACAAGTGGGTAATAGCGAATTTATCTAACTACAATATACGATACAAGATTTTGCGATATCCATGCTTCGATAAAATCTCTTTATGCGCTCAACTAAATGTTCCCAAGCGATCTACACCGATGTACTCCGACCGACCAACTCTCAGTTGTAGAGGAGGCCCGTGCCCAGCAGTGGGACGCATATGGGCTGATGATGATGAATGATCTACACCGATATTCATATATTAGCACCAAATAATGCTCTCAATAAACTAGTAGATGCCACTAAACCCAACTAACTTTAATCTGAACTCTCGGATGATGTTGAGGCCCATGTAGTGTAATGGCCGAAGTTACTTCATCATAGCCATGTCGCCTGCTGCTTAACATACTGGAAGACAGTAAAATAATAGACTTCAAGTGTTACTGCGTGATTAAAAATAGCGATAAACGAGATACAGCGCGCGCGGGACTATTTTTTTGTATCTACGCTTTCTCTTTGAGATAAAATCACCCGCCCTTACAAATCATTCGCGAAGATGTAATGCACCAGGGGTAGTGCGACGTTGCCGCTCCTACCTCTCGGGATTCCGACGTTGCCGCACTGCACTTGCGCTGTGCACAATGTTTTTTTTTACAACTTTTGAGTCGAGAATCTCGACCAGAGATGTAGCTTTGAACAAATCGTCTAATATTTAGATGTCAAACAAAACTGATTATAGAATCAACTGCGCGTTGAAAAAATTTATTGTTTTAGAGTGCAGTTAGATAAACAATTTGATTGTAGGTTTTCAACCAATGTATAATTTTAAATATAAGTAGTACAATACAACTTGTACACGTTAATTAAAGTTCTGACGGCGTGGAAGTATGTACTACCGCGTTATTGCTTATAGTTTCACAGTGGACATTAAGGACGTCACGTGCGTTGCGTACGTATTGTGTCAAGATGTGAAGGTGCCTTGCGATGCGCAAGCGAAGACATTGTATCTAAGTAGAAGTCACAGATTATAAATGCAATAAGTAACATCGTGAAATATATGGTGTAATTACATTATTGTCGTAAGTCAAATTCGGGAGCGAACATGCGTCGTCTCCGATGGAAAACTCATCACGTTTGAAGTCGATTGTCCGTTGCACGCGGACAATGCTCGCCCGAATTTAACACCGAATCGCTGTCGTTTCGTCACAACTATCATGTATCACATAGTCAATGACTCAGCCACGAAAGAATTTTATATCGTATAAACTTGACAAACCTCTAACACTTTATAATAATCCAAAATGATTTATTAAAAATATTGATTTCCATTTAATTTAATCTTCTATTAGCAATTTGGAAAAAAAATTGACCACACGATTTAATAAACATTTAATAAACACTCAAAGCGGCTGTAGTATAGCGATATGTGAAATGAACTAACAAGCAATATTTTTTACAATTTACAATACATTAAATAACATTCATCAAAAGAATTATGCAAAATGGAAACAACTGCGCGGCTGCACTGTATTTGTTTGATTCCAGAAAAGTAAATTTTCCTTGGTGCAAATGCATTGTGTGAACAATGACAGTGCAACTGCGATTTGATGAAGGAAGCAGCAAAAGTCTCAACAGGGACAACATTTTACCAAAATGTATATTATAACAGCCTTTCCACAGCTAAAACAATTATCTGATTCAATATGGAATATATAACCACTTGTAAAAACGAACTTATTTGTACTCGCTATCCTCTTAAAATGTTATTAGAATCGGCAGACACTTTCCACACGATGCCAGTTTGGCATTATCCAACTATGTACTAACAACCACCAGGGAAAATGCACAGTACGTACAGGTACTGTCATTACTTATGTCCGTAAATTGCTTCTAACAATATGTTTTCATTGATTACTTTATATAAATGTCATGTCACGGCTAATTAATACATTGTATAATCTGTATAAACTACGTATATTCAAAATACGGCATCGCCAAACTGACACTTACTATGAACTTTGAGATTTCCTCATTTATCATAGCTAACGTATTCGATGAGAATTTACCACAAATCTTACCATAATATGTAACTTGTACTCAGAAATAAGATATCTAGTCCCACAAATCCACAATATATTACTGCAAATACACCGAAGCAATGCGACAAACGTATTGTGCGAAATAAGGGGATGGTTGTGCATTTGAATAATTATCCCGGTCGACAAACTGGCAAGCTCAAATAGTGAAGCGAAATAAAATATCGATATATTATTATTATATTTATAATAAAAAAAAATGAGGATTCATCCATAATACAATGATAAAAAGCCATAAAGTAAAATTAAAACAGTGAATGAAGATATAGCGTGCTTACAAATATAATATTAGTATTATAGTTAAAAAAGCTTAGTGTAAAATAATTTTATGCAAAACACCTGATTGCGTTAGTAAAAAATTACATTTAAATACATCGTGTGTTTCGAGTTTATATGCGTCGTACTGCGTACGGTAATATATTGATGAATAAAGCATCATTTGCGAATCCCCCGAGAGCCTTTTCGTAAATATTACGTCATTACGTCATTTCGCCAAACACTTTTAATTTTCGTTGATCAATTTGTTATCATTATTATAATGTTTTTCTTGGCTAGAATTTAATTTATTACCTAAGCGTAGTGACCTGTTCCTTTTAGGCAAATAAACAAATACTAAAGTCTCGTTGTATTTGCAAATGATGCACCTACGACAAATCTACAGATAATAGAGCTAATCGTATTTATAACACACGTTATAATTGTACAAGAGTCGGTTAATTTCATAATGATGTCGTATAAATAGTTAAAAATTATTAAAAACAATGTTCCAATATATCTTAATAATATACCTTATAATCGATAAGTATAAATGTGGTTAATTTAAAGACGATTTTTTTTTTCAAAAAGGGAAATATTAGTTCAGTCAAAGCATCTAAGCGAATCGTAGAGGACGTTAGCAGGTGGGTCGCCGGGTTGATGGCGTAATTCTTTCAATTACCATCATGTAATTACAGTCTGATCCCAAGTTTTGTCCTACGCCTTAAGTGTAACGTTACCCTTAACGTTGAGATTCCTCGTCCTTTCAAGGAAATACCGACTGAAAATTGGTAATTTTTACTAGAAATATATTAGGATTGATTTTTGTTCGTTTTAAAAGTTATACCAAAAAAGGTTCTTACTACGGGCGCCTAGTCGGCTTACTAAACCACAAGTTTCATCGATGATATTGTTCTCAAGATTTAAAGCAAAATAAGTACTGTAGCACAGTACTTAATAATTACAGTGATTCGTTGTCTAAGTAAGGAATAATTTCCAGTATGCCCACCTGCACCCGCTCCAATACGTCTACGCGCTGAAACTATAACAAAATCGTTGCAATACTGCAGAAACAACTTTCAACTACTGTCAAATGTTACGTTTTACACTAACCGTACTTTATAATCCCTTACAAATCATTTTATAATAAAATAATCGAATAATACTTAGGCTGACTCAGGACTATAATTATGTTTTTTATTTTTTTCTTCGTTCATTAAAACTAAATCTTAATAATATCAGCTACGCGAATAGATCAGCATAAATATTTTTTTTATTATTATATAAATTAATATAATTGTATATCATATTTGTCAGTATCGTTTGTTGCGTAAATTGTCTTCATAATTGTGCTATGAATATGCTGTCTTTACAATGCTAGCGTAAATACATTAAATAAACAGGTTACATGATATAAGTAAGGTATGCATGCAGTTTTGTACGTGATTGTGTACATGTGCACGTGACTAGCATGTATGGGGGCTAGCAGTGACAAGACAGCGGCACAACCAACTGTCTTACACACCATATGCCCAGTGCCCGTCCTTACCCACATGCCGTTTTGACATACAGCGCCATCTATGCGCAACTCATTCAAATCTATTCTACAACGGTTTTAATATTATAAACTATCTGCCATACTAAATTTCTATTTTGTTCTCTTTGTTCACAAATAATGAAGACGTGCTGTCAAAGCATAACTGTATACAATTTAGATATGATTCAATTTTATCAGATCTTCAGTTTTCTGTAAAAGTATTTTCTGCTCTTGGAAGTTGCTATTTGCACGATAAACAATTTGAAGATTATTGATACTATATAACATTAGGTACTTAGCGGGATAATGTCAACAATGAACGTACAAAGTTTGAGTTGCAGCAAATTGTAGCAACTCATTACTATGTAAATTAGGCACTAAGCACATGATGTTACAGTTCAATTTTATACATAGTACACATCACATAATTAAAGAGCGAAAGGAGGAGAGCACAGCTATTCTACGCTAACATGTCTATTGAATGACACTATCTATAAAGTATAACGTCCAAAGACACATATAATTTTAAATGTAAGATCAATGGTTGCATTACGAGATAATACGAACCAGTATCAATATGATTCCATATGAGCCATTGATTCCTACAATCTCATACCACACCCAGGAGATAATTGAAAGTGTCAAATCCGAAGATTCCATGCATACATAATTACATAGATATAAGACAATATAATAAAACATTGGAAGCGACACAAGCGGGCTGCGGCCGGGACGCTGCCACACCCAGTTACTCTCTAATGGAAGCGGCGTTCAACATGGAAGAAGTTCTGCAGACGTTTATTTCACTGGTATCACTATAGACTTAAGCAAGATTTACGAGAAACATACAAACGAAATGGTATATGGTAGATAAGACGATGTTTAATCGAGTAATAGAGTAACGGGTTGTGTTCAGCGTGTGGTATGTCGCATTGAGATCTCTAACCTAATGCAATTACAGAACGAGACTGAAGCTAAAGGCAACGTTCTGTAGTAGGTACGACGTATTAAAGTACTATAAACATAAGCTAATATTAACTGCTACAATTGTTAGACGATACACAATTTTATAAACTATTGGAATAGAGTCCCCCACAGCCCGCTTATACAGAAGCAGTAAACCACGTTGGGTCGAAATCTTGTATATTAACCTAGCTAGATACGGGGAAGAATAGTTAAATACTATAAACAACATGGTCGCACTTATTTGTCCTGATGCTTGATTTGCATATACTCTATAATTTTGCAACAACATACGAATAATGCACAGAACCAACTGCTCAAGATCGGTTTCCATTAATTTCTAAAGCTAAACATTAAAGACAATGAGACTTCAAATTCATCAAGATCATTTTCACGATTTATTTATTTATTAAGTATTACCTAACCGTACTGGCTCTGCTCATTATTTTTATTGAATTAGAAATATCTGAGAAGACTACTAATCTCTCAGGAGAATTACACTAGTCCAACACTAAACTGTGACGGGAACAAGCAATTTTACATCAAAGCTATCGTGAATTTTCTAAATTTACTGTCACGAAATAAAAGTAAGCGCCGTTTAATTAAATTTTTACAATATTATTTTCACAGCCCGATATCACGATCTTTGACAACGAATAATAACAACTATAACAAAGACATTTTGATATATTGGGACATTAGTATAACCTAATTTTGTCATAAGGACAAAACTCGAGTACATAGAAACTAGTTGTATCAAGCATCAGGACATCGTCCAATAAGGATGTGGTGCAAACGACGCTTACACGGCGCACTAGCTCTTACAAGCACAGTAATAAGGGTGATATATTACAATAGGTTCATACTTAGACGTGTGGATAAATCGAGTGGTTCAATGCTCGAGAGAGAGTTTAATATTTAGTGTATCACTGTGACTGCGGGTCGCATTGCAGCAGTCGCACGATGGACGGGTCGCTCTTGGCGCCCTCGATGAACTCCTCCAGCGACAGCTTGCCGTCTTTGTTCCTGTCCATCTGGCGGAATATTTTGTCGGTCCTCTTTTCCGGCGTCGACTCGTCTTCGGGCATCTTCATCACCGATCCCACCATTTTGTAGATGGCCTGCAACGGGAAATTGCATACATTGAGTCGTATTCCAAATATTACAATCGACGTCGACCCACGTGATGTAACAGTGACTTAGTAAGGATCGCAGAATGCAGGCCGCTTCCAATTAGGTGGAAGGTCTTTGCAGGTGATCTACTATTAATAAGGGTTTCCTAGATATTTGTTCCAAAGTTTAAAGCCTCAATCGGTCACTTAATACAGAATTTATTTTTTACATGAATAATTCATAAAACTAATTCATATGAGTGACACGTGGCCAGAAGTAAGACTATATTTTAATTCATTAATTATAATTTTGGATATTATTGAAAGACCTAAAACTAAAATATGAATAAATATAAATTATCTCTTTAATGTTTCTAAAAGAAACCTTGCAAATTGTAAATCGTACAAATTCGAGATTTTCATTGTACTTATAATTTTATGTAGGTACCATTTTTTCTCATTTTCATTTTGATTTGGATTCCCCCTTCTTTTTATACTTTAAGGAACATTTCAGCACCAACAACGATTGTGAAACGCAATCGGCGGTGTCGTAGTTATAAACCTATATATTATGCATAAGTCGAATTGATTTAATATAACTTTAAGTTTCTGGATTCAATTCGAAAGACAAGTCGTAAATTTATAAGCTTCATTAGTTATACGCGTAATAAAACTTTTATCTCGAACTTCCTTCAAGTTCAAAATTGGAGCAATAAAAATATAATACACTTCAACTCATAATCAAATGTATATCTTTTAACACGCTGATGTAACCTAGTTTTTAGGCAACATACAATAAATTGGCTTATTATTAGTTAAGTATAAGCATTATTAGTAAGCATAAGTATTATTAGTAAGTATAAGGCTTATAATTATTAGTAAGTATAAGTATATTGTTAGTAAGTATAAGCACTCACCGTGACAATTTCCAGCATCTCCTGTCGCGAGATGTACCCGTTGCCGTCGAGGTCGTACATGGAGAAAGCCCACTTGAGTTTTTGCTCGAGCTTGCCACGTGACGTCACGCTCAGCGCGCACAGGAACTCCCGAAAATCTATCGTGCCGTCCCCGTTGGCGTCGAACGTCCTAAAGACGTGTTCTGCAAACTATACACATAAAATCAAATTAAGTTTTGCCTATTGAACTCAACCCTGACGATTCGTATCACCTTTGTGAAATTTGGGATCATAATTTAATGTTACGTAAACACAGTTTTGAGCATTGTGAGTTCCAAGTAATGATTTTTATAGTACGCTTTTTACCTACATTCAGGAATTGGAATGCGTTCTTGGTAATCCAATAAACCTACCCAACAAAAGCTACAGCTATTCAACAATAGATAGCAGGTAATTTGAGTCGAGCCGGACGACACGAAATTTTCTAAGGGCTTATACGAATAGTAAATGCGTTTCACAATGCGTCGGATAGATGGCGTTGAAAACAAATAATTAATAAAAGATTATTTTAAAAGAAAAGGATATAGAAATTGTCCCGATACAATACCTTACTAGCGTCCCCATACGGAAAGAAGTTCCCGTATATTTTCTTGAACTCCTCTACCGACAAATGTCCGCTGGGACAATCTTTCAAGAATCCTTTATACCATTCCTGTATTTCGGCATCTGAAAATCGACAAGTGGCCGCGCGAATGAAGATATTGAAATGAGTGGTTCACACTATATTATTCTAACTAATGTGGTATACATACATTGCGTTAGTGTCGGGTAAAAGAAACATTCTAATTACCTGAAAACTCAGTGTTTTGCTTCAGATCCTCTAAGACCTCAGGTTTGAGTTTGCTATTTTGTTTACCCATTTTGCTGCTTTTTTTATCAAAGAGTTATTTCGAAAAGGACGTTACAATGTTTTACACAACCTGTTCGCTTTTAGTTGCTGAATTCTTGTGCCCTAAAACACATCAATATTTATCAACAGGACACATTATAACGACCCGAGTTCAATAAATATGTTACAGATACTGAAACTATAATGGCACAAATGTAAATTGATGGTCATGACCTACTTTGTGTTACCTTATGGCACCATGTCACAAGTCGAAAATATCGCACTATACATGCTAATTGTACAATCTATTCTGAATCTCAAAAGCACCCATGTAAAGTGTTCCATCCCTAATAAATTTGAAAATAAAAAGGGTTAAATAATGACTGATTAATCGACTGATATTTGTAACCATTTATTCAATGAGTGCAATGCAATATGTAAGTACAATGACAAAAATGATTCGTCTGATCCTTCTGTGACATGGGGTGGTAAATATTATTTCTTACAAGTTTCCATCTCCACTGCGGCGAGATATGAGAAAAATGAAAAAAATTAAACCAAAAATCAAAACGGAAAAGAGAGAAAGAATTATGAGCTATTTTTGTTATTAAATGTATATTATACACGAATAGCCAAAATGTGAATAATTAAAATATGTATTCTTAGAAATACAACATAGAGTTTAAGGGGACAACGTGGTTACTTCCATCTATTACATGTGCCTATTTATCTATAAATACTAAGAACGCGCCCGAGGAAGCGCGTTCGTACATTAAAAATAAACGCGAGTTTTATCATCTTATTTTATAATCGGTAATTAATGAGTATACTATGCACTGTAAACACTTAAAAAAAACGTGTTACTCAGACTTCGAGATTGTTGAATTGAAGCGGACTCTACGACGGCGCGACGTGTCTGTGTGTCGTGTGTCGTGCGTGTTGTTCATTATGTTGTGTGTGTTGTAGGTGTTGTAGCTCAGTGCGTACAGTGTGTTGTGACAGAGATGTAGAAGTAGGTGGTGTTGTTGCGCCACGCCGCCTGGTTGTTGACTGTAGACGCCGCTCGTGTACAACATAAACATGAAAAATTACGGTTTTGTCAAGACATTATATTCGACAGAGACCCACGAACAAAACAAATGACTTTGAATTACAATATTTGAAAATTTCCACAAACGCTTAACATTAAAGTGCACGAACTAAATGCAATAGAATATCGGTACACGCTACACGATCAGAATATTATATTAAATATGGAATATTCCCATCTAATTATTTTGTGCATCTATGGCGGCTAGTTTTATCTTAAGTATATCCTAAATCTAGAAACATGTACTATAGAAACAATTATATGGCCAACATATTATTTGTGCTGAAAGCTCACTAACAATAAATAGTACGACTACTTAATATCTAAAATTATAATAAACTGTAAAGGTCACTACTCTCACACACATATATATATATATATGTATATAAAATATAGTCCACTTTTTCTTGTCTGATAATATAATTTGATAATATTTCCTGACGTATTTCACATGGTTTTTTGCAATTCGGCACCGAATTAATGTTGATTAAGATATTATCGATATAAATTGCAGAGAGAATAGCGAATTAAAGTATAGTGACTTATAAAAATATGATAAAATAATAAAAATGAATGATAACAAAGACGAACCGAGAGTGAATCTCCTGGCGCTCCCCGGAAAGGCATACGCACTGAGTGATACGCTCGGTGCCGAATGTACTTATCGAGTAATTTACATCGTCTAGACTCAACGATAACAAAACAGGTCACATTGTGATACAAATCGCTATTTTAATACAATTTCAGGTCAAGTTCATTGGCAACGGGAACAGCGTTAACTTATTTAATTTCTTGTAATTACAATAATATTATAATTTATTGCAAATATTTTTTCTTATGGAAATTTAATAATTTTATCGATTAACTTCATGTGAGAGTAGTGCTATTACTTGACAAAGAGTTTGAGACCAAGAAGAAATAATGTCACAATAAATATTTAAGAAACATGACATAGATTCGAGACGAAACATACATATATATATAGACCTCGCTCTCGTCCGTCTATGCTTGTACTTCGCTATCTCTGTCTCACAACGTGGCTCAATCTTAAATGAACTCCATCTATCGTATACGATGTAAGTAAAAACATAGACGCATACAAGCCGTACATTTACAATTCTATATTCAAATAAAACTAATTTACAAATGGCACATATGCAAATACTACAATTATTTAAAGATCGAATACTCGTATTATGAAGCAAATTTGTAGAATAAAACACTACTCGAATGGTCAAGTGCTCGTATAGAATCGAAACAATTGTGAGACAAGATATTGTGCCGGAGTTTAAATAAAAGGCTTAGATTAAAATATAAACGCTTAATAAACAAAACTGCATTCGAATTAAACCCATTCCTTTATTGCGCGCGTGTGAAATCATTGAATGCGTTTTGAGTATATCTGTACTTATTACATCGAGGCAGTAAGTGCACGTGCACTCGTTGTAAACACGTATTGAGACACATGCCAGACAAAAATCTGGATCTTTTGTTCGAGAACAGTTTTGTTCGCGTTGAACTGTTTATTATGAATATATTGACTCGTAGGCTTGGGTTAGCGTTAGCGCTTGCAAAAAGTAAGTTCACGTGCTAAAAACAAATATTAACGCATTACCATTAAAATTGTAAGTTATGTTTTGATAGCAACAATATTTGTCATTTCTTGCCCATTTTGTTATGACCAAAATTTTCTTTTAACATACGATACTATAAGCCAATTGAGATACTTCAAGGGAATAGATATTGTGGAAACGAGTTTCACAAAAACCTTTTACATTCAAATGCCAAGAGTGGACAAATTTTGGATCAAACTACTGTAAGTGGTTTGATTGTTATTTTTAATATGTTTTATTTAGTTCCACAGATTCGCATGACATCGGAGCATGAGGCAAGGGTCGAACGAAATGTCCAACAAGTGACCGGCTTCCTGCAAGCTTCTGAACATGTGGTGAGTGCTAAATGTAACGTTAAAACGTTTTTAGCGCGTGACTTGCTGTGTCTGCACAGACGGCGCGATTGACTTGTAACAATTGATATCGCAACATTTTTATTTTTTTTAAAGGAAATTACGTTTTATTGAAATCCTTGTGAATTAATAAAACTTTATAATTTATCGGCTTAATCGTTTCAAAATTTCCAATTAGCGCATTACAAATCAATCGACCTTTATTACAACACATAGAACTTAGAATAATTGACGAAACGTTTTATTTTCCAAAGATATGTAGCAATACTAATACATAAGCTTAGATCCACATAGGTCACGTCGCCCGAGGCGTATTTTCCCGACGTTGTTGTAAGGAAAGTTAGTTTGTAAATTCAAATAAAAATGATCCAATTTCGTGATATGTTACGCAACACCCTGTGCCAGCTATCATCAGGTCCGAGTTGGATATTATTGATCCCTTTTGCCTACGATTACAAAATGTTTTAGCCATTTGAAATAACAGTCCAACAAAAAATAAATATAAAGTAAAAATCAATTAAATACGAAAAAAATTATAAACTTACAACAATTAAATGAACCAATTACATTCATAAAAAAGAATAAATACGAAAATACTTAACCACTACATAACGCACATCGAGTGTGGAATGTATCAACAATAAATTATTGAGAAAATAATTCCCAGCACATTATATAGCAGAGGCCAGACAATCAAGTCGGTTCGGAAAATCTACGAGATCACACTAATTATATCTGTCGTGATTGCATTCCGATTAACTGAAGCTACGATATTTTTAAATAATGAATTTATGTGGACCGTAAGATTAATTACGTTCCTACTTGCTCATGAAGGAGATTTGTGCGTAAACATTGCGCTGTCAGCAGACACTTACTTAATAAAGTATACTCTAAATAATTGATTCATTGACCACTAATACAAAAATAATCACTGGTAAATTAATCCTATTAATGGACAATATCGTGACCCTTCCAATGCGTTCAGTCACAGTCAGTTCAGTGGTTGAATTAAAATTACAGCATGTAAAAATATTCTGCGTTGTGATGTACATTTTAAATCATACGCGACTAGGGCACACTTCATTTTGGTTCGGTTTTGGCCACGTTTTGGTATAAATTTCCACGCAAATTATCGTAAAAACAAAGAAGAGGACAAGCTTACGATACAAAAGTAAATATTTACAGTGAGAACTAGAAGGCACAGTAGGGAAATGATGTGAGACATCTATAGTTAATAGTAAAAAGAGACGACAATCGAGTGAGAATGTACTATAATATCACTAGAATTAATGTGCATCATCTATATAAGACGCCGAATAGTTGGAAACGTAACCGTAGTCGAGTGATCGATCAATAGAACAAGCTAAGACGTTCGTATTGAACTAATCCGAGTGAAGATCCCTGACGAATGAAGAACATCGAATTATAAACAACACCGATACCACAGAAAAAATATGAATGTTCACTATACGAGGGCAGTCCGATAAGTACTTAGCCTACAAAAGAAAAACGAAAATTTTGGAAAAGTGGCGATTTATTTCTCATCACAGTCTTCTTTCAACTCGATTCACTTGACCCAGCGATGCTCCAACTTCTTTAAGCTGTCTGAAAAGAACGTTTTCTGGAGGTCTACAAAGTAGGCCTCCGTGGCGGCGATAACCTCCTCATTCGACTCAAATTTCTGTCCGGCGACGGACTTTTTCAAGTTTGGAAACAAAAAGAAGTCACACGGGGCCTAATCTGGAGAATACGGTAGATGGAGCAGCTGTTCGTAGCCTAATGTGACCAATTTGGCCGTTGCGACGGCGGAGGTGTGAGCCGGTGCGTTGTCATGGTGGAAGAGCACTTTTTTCTTCGCCAAATGGAGCCGTTTTTTCTACAATTCAGCGTTGAATCGGCCCAATAGTTCGGCATAGTAGAGCCCTGTGACCGTTTTGCCCTTCTCCAGGTAGTCGATGTAAATCACACCTTGTGAAACCTAGAAAACGGTGGCCATCACCTTTTCGGCCGATGGGACAGTGTTCGCCTTCTTCGGAGCACATTCGCCGGGTAAAGTCCACTGTTTCGACTGTTTATTGGTCTCTGGTGTGTACCAGTGAATCCATGTTTCGTCGACGGTCACGAAACGACGCAGAAACCCCTTCGGATTGCACCTAAACAGTGTCAAACACTGCTCTGAAGTTGTGTCACTGATGCGCTTGTCGTCCGAAGTGAGCAAACGCGGCAGCCATCGAGCCGACAGCTTTCTCATGCCCAATATTTCATGCAGGATATGACCCACGCGGTCTTTTAAGATGCCTACTGTCTCAGCTATCTCGCGCACCTTCAATCGGCGGTCTGCCAATACAAGATCGGGACTTTTCTCACGTTATCCTCCGTGGTAGCCGTTTTTGGGGCACCTGGGCGTGGCTCATCAAAAACTGACGTGCGACCACGTTGAAACTCGTTAAACCAATTTTTGACGGTCGCCATTGAAGGAGAAGAGTCACCGTAAACAGCATCCAAGCGCTTTTTGATATCGCTGCGCGATTTCCCTTCCAAAAACAAGAATCAAATCACCGGCCGATATTGCTCTTTTTCCATTTTTCGAAAATCCGCGGACACGTCCGCTTACACACGCGGTCAAAACAAAACTACAAATCCAATTCGGCTGAAATTTTGACAATAGCCGTCTACGAAGATGTGCTACATGATGGTAAATTTATCTTACGATAGTGGTGCCATCGGGCGGTGAGGCTAAGTACTTATCGGACTGCCCTCGTAGTTATGTAAACCATTACGGTAGTTTAAACTTACATAAACCATCTTAACGCGACAGAACTGGTCAGATTGTGATCTAGCGGGTGTTCATTATGACGCGTCCGTATCCATCAACTCTTTAGCGGCGAGTGCGCAAGTCAATCTGACCGATTCCGTACACAGACCACTACTCTAATTTATGCCTTAACAGTAAAATTTTAAGATTGACTTTAGTTTATACCGTGCAATATTATATTAATATGTCGTCGGACAGAATAAGATATGGTACCAGGTAGGCTGAGCTTCATTAGATGCGACGAATCGTTATAAACGTAGGGCACAAAATTCAATCGATCGGCGAAGCGTACTGTCCGACAGCGAAAAATAATTAAATTTTACATATTTAATTCAATTACATTTATCAATAGGAATGGACATTGTAATTACACGAGAATACATTTACGTCAAGTTCGTTAGATCGAAAGAAGCTTAATTTATATCTATAATTTATTTTCACATCGATGAAAAGAACGTGTCAGTTAAAATTGCATTTTGCGTCGAAGTATTGCGCCGGACGCCGCCAGTGCTGACACGGCTACCGAGACCGTCATCGGTGACTGCAGCCGTTTTTAAAACCGTCAATTAGCCGGGAGCAAAGAGTATTGATGAAATATGCAAAAGCTGTTAGCCGAATGGCAAAAAAGCATTAGTATGTATTTGAATTTCATATTTAGATGGGATGTTAATCAGCGGAATGCAGACTGCGCTGCACTGGAGCGGCCCGCGATGTCGACCCGCTTACACTGTGCCAATTATCGCAGTCATACGTTTATTGATGCCGTGCCGACACGACAGCAACGTAATCTATTTATATTAAATTCTAGCAAAATTATTCTTGATTCAATTTATAAATAGACGCACAAAGAGTTGCCAAAACAACCAATAATTCAAAATCTCTTATTGATAACTTTGTATGAAATTTCGGATGCGAGATAAATGTTTGTTGTTGAGATTATTTACAGTACGATGCGGTATATTTAGGACAAGTAAGATATTTGTTTAGGTGCTAGGGTGTGGGCAGAACGTCCGCCGTCGGGTTAGAAGGGGTTACAAGAGGGTGTTATAAGACCGGACCATAAATGCGCGTGTCCGTCTGGCCTGTTTAAGGCGCAAGCATTTTGGACAACTCCTCATCCTGCAGGCATCCCTTGAGGAACTCCTCTTGCGTGAGCTGTCCATCGTTGTTCTCGTCCATCTTGGCGAAGATATTCTTGGCGCGCTCCTCAGCTGAATCGGCGGGTCTGTTACTTGAGCAAGCACCGAGCATGTCGTAGATTGCCTGAAATATATCAACATAACAACTAAAAAAGTAGATCTAAATAATGTCTTTATAATATACCTAGTATTCTGAAATATTTACGAAACTGTAAATAATTAAATTCATCCACTTTTGAAAAGAATTATAAAGTAAATTCACATTAATTTAAAAGTTCAAATTTGTAAATTAATGATTAACGAATTTTGTACTAAACTACGCACACTAAATTTAACATTGTTACTGGAAACTGTATTCAAAAGTCCCCATCGCCAGTTTCCCTTTATGAAGCGAGTACATTTGTGATAAGGATTCCCTTTGAACTGTAACAAAAGGCAACCATATCCAACACATGCCAGATGTTGTAAAAGGTGCTTATATAAAACTAAAAATAGTATTTTCACACAAACCGCTTACCTACTGTTTAAGTTCTTTTGACCATCATAAAAATATTATTTTACAATAAAATGAACCGGCAAATTCACAGCAACACTTTCAGTTAGCGAATAAACTACGATTATAAGAAAGCATTTTAGAATTGCAACAAGATTGGTCCGGAAAAGCAGGTTTATTTAATTTTTCCCGGCAGCTCCACGAGGGCCAAGGCCACGAATAACCGTAGTTATCTGGCGGACAGACCGCGTCAATGCGATTAAGTGTAGCAGAGTTCACAGAAAAGTATTTCTTAAAAATAGAATTCTCAATAATAGACGATGCATTCGCACCGACGATTCTGTTATCATTTATTTATTTATAAAACGGATCAACAAAATCCGACTGCGTTGTAATGTTTATAAATAGAATCTATTTCATTTTCGAGAGCTATTTTATTTCAACGAAACCATTGACAGGGTTCCTCCGATTCCCGTTTACGTTTAAAATGTATTAAACATCTGTGACCACATGTTTGATGTAAAGCTCCAAGCGCTACGAGCCACCTGTGGTCACATAAAAGGCAACATAGAGCCGCCATTCAAATTCGAGATAATTTTAGTGTTATGCTCTTTGTCTTTCAGTCGTGTCTGAGAGGTCCCATCTTTGCGGATTTGTTTAGGTAACAAAAAGAACATACACGATTTCCGCGCTTATTTATATAGGTACCTACTTCAATGCGGTGGAATTACGCTACTTATATGAATGTAATTCTATTCATAAATCGAAACTCAACAAGGTCAACTTTTATTTGCAGAACAATTAAAGTCACCCCATTAACCAAGAATTAAAACGAGTTTCAGTTAAGTACAATGCAACTCACGACCTCACTCATTATATATGTGTCCTCACTAAAAATATACACAATATTTTGCGCACAACTTTATTATGTAGAAGAAGGCTAGCCATGTGTACTATGTCAAATTGTCTTTTATGAAAAATGAAATAAGAAGGTGAATTAACAATTAATACGCGCCAGTTGTTCAAATTATAGTAATTTTATTATAGAACGGAGTGGTAAATCGATATATCAGGGCAATAGGCTTGCGAGTACATACCTATGTACATGTTTCATTTATATTTTAGAATGAAATTATTCTTGGTCTTACTTGCCACGGGTCAATAAAAAGTATTGAGGAAAATCAACATTGACTATACTAAGCTTAAAGTTTGTAAAAATCGTTCTTTACGTGAAGCCAGCAAATAAAAAAAATAAAGCAAATAACTCGAGGAATAATAAATTTTACGGCGATTAAATCACAATAAGGTAAGCTTTAATGAGAAATGTACAATGAAACATAATGCGCCATTGTTTCCGCATATTTATCCCGAGGTAACTTTTTAATTTCCCCAACATTATACTGCTTCACATTCATTGTACACGTTATTTTCACGCAGACTAATATTAAACTTAGGGAGAATTTATTATAGTAAAAAAATGAAAAGCTTACAATAATAAGTAAAATTTATATGGTACTTAAAAGTTCTAAAACATACATTGACAGCCCCGTGGCGCAGTTGGCTAGACACCAGCTTGCGAAACGAGAGGCTGCGGGTTCGATCCCCGCACCGAGACAAATGTTTGTGTGATCCACAAATATTTGTTTCGGGTCTGGGTGTTTGTGAGACCGAAAAGTCTCTCGTAGTTTCTGATACCCACGACACAGTACTTGTATCCTAGTGTGGGGTCAGAACTATGTATGTGACTGTTGGGTGTATTTATTATTATTAATACGATTAGCGACACATGTAACTTGCCCTAAACATACTATGTATAAAAATGCAACCCGATCTTTTTTCATGACGATTCATGAAAAATACGTGTTGCTCATAAACACTCGTATTATTAATGACATAGAAAAGTTTCACCGAAAGTAACATCGATCGTCTTCGTCTGACGGAAGACCGAGCCATTTTCGTGGGGTTGTTAGTAGTTTCGTGGTAAATAGTTTTTACCCTAACAAGTTAGGGGTATGAAATATTGCCACGAACACGGCAAAAACGTTTCTGTATATTTAATCCTTTCATCTTTATTACGTGAAGTAGGTCGACTCAAAACCGAGTTCACCTTTAGCTAACCTCTCGTTAAACATGACTTAAAGACAAAGATATTACGTGTAGTGGGGAGTTTATGGTTGTATTTAAACTCAAGAATACTAAAAAAAATATGCGGAACGTAAACGTGACACTGTAACAGTATAAAAAAATACTTCGGTGAATTTATTTCTTTATTTTAATTCTCGTTCGTATTCACAGTATCAAATATTAGTCGGACAAAGACAAATATTCAGCTAAAACACTGTTTCAATATTTTTACGACTTCATTGTACATGGTCCTATTATTTTCTAGAAATCCAGATTTTTAGTAACAATGAATAAATATCGTTGTAGAAACGAGTCCGCCAAACCGTTTAATCAAGGGTGTACCTTTAATGAAACAATTACTAATATTTATAAATACAGGTGCGTGTGTGCTAAAAAATAGACACTCTATCGTATCTTTATTCCGGCCCAACTGTTGCTCAATATTCCATTAAAGTACGTAGAACATTGGCACGAATTAACCACCGTTGTTAAGCGTATGAAAACCACACATTGACCGCCGTTTAACCACATTAAGCCCATTAAGGAGGTTAATACGGGGCCGGGAGGTGATCGGCTCGCCACGTACATTAAACACTTATCAGGCTGTAATGCATCAAACATATCCTCCAGAATGTATATCTACACAACCTGTAAGGTGCCCCGCACGCCTTAATAATTTGGTATTCCGATTAACTATAGTACTTGCTCAGAGCGTTTATCCTCCATTGACCCTAAATAGTGGCCTGTCGAGTATTGTTCGCATGCAGAGAAGCGCATATTATGTCGAGTAGAATGGTGGTTAGAAGCGCATTAGTAACGTTCCAATTCCCTGTGTCGTCAGCGAGAGTATGATCTGAGAGATAATGACGAGACTAACGCGCCTACGATATTGTCTAATTCAAAACACTACGATCGATTTCATCCGGGTTGTTCAAAATATTCAAATCTATTATAGAATACACAATCGGCAATGTAAGAAATCAGAAATGCGCTCTGATTTCTGCTGATATTTCTATTGTCCCAACATCAAATATTCAAGTCGAATGCTAAATCATTCACCAACATTGAACGGGTAGATGAAAATTATGTTTTCTTGACGGGCAAAAATGCTTATTACAAAATGAAACTCAGCAAGTGATTCATTTTAAAAGGAAGTGTATCGACATACACATTAGAAGTTTAATGACTTAATACTATATGGACACAGGACATCCATATTAATAACCAAATCTCAGTTAAAAGGAAATTATTTATTTTATTCATTACTTTATAATTTTAATTAATTGGAAGTATTACCTTTTAAGTATGACAGACTGAGAATTTTAAAATATATCACAATAATTTATTTTATCAAATAGTACCATACTTAAATGCCTCGTGGTCTCGCGGTACAAGTATGTGCCGAGCGATCTAGAGGTCCTGGGTTCGATTCCCGGGTCGGGCAAAGTGTTATTGGGTTTTTCCATTAGGAAATTCTCGGTAACAGCACGGAGTCTGGAAATGTGCCCGAAAAACGGCAATAGGCTCGCCCCCTATTACGTGGGACTGATACATACCTGGCGAAATGTGGGTGCAGAAATGCGCCTCTGCCTACCCCTTCGGGGAATGCAGGCGTGAGTTTATGTATGTATGTACTTAAATTTTTAATTCAAGCATAATCTCGGTGAGGTAGAGTAGGGTAGTTTTCACTTTACTATGCATAAACTTAAATGCCTGTTACTATTGGTTAAGTAAAGGCTATTTCCTTAAAATATTTTTGGGTTCACTGCGACCGTAAATCAAACTGTCAAACAACTAACAGCTTCGCAATCGCATTTCTGAAGGCGAGCTAAGTGTCTTTAATCCCGTGACCTCTTTTTCGAACCCTCTCATTTGTGATTCCTTTCATAAGCCTGCAACACATCTATGTTTGTCTAGGTGTTATAAGCCTTCATAAACGGCTGTGATAACTATCTAAATTTTTATTATGACAAAAATAAAAGCATAATTTTAAAGGTACAAAAGGTCGCACCGAAACTGTTACAGGATATTGAAGCGCGTAACATAGTTTACTAATATTAAACAGTTATTGTAACAAGCTCCGAAAAATGAATCACGCGTAACTAACCGAATATTGTAACGATTCAACCGCGCAATACGGTTATACGTAGTTATCCAGTTCACGAGCCTGGTGCCGTAGGCTGAATACGATTTTACCTTAATACTAAGGAACCATTGGAGGGTTGAATTTAGCAATACATCAAATATGTTGCGAATGCGGTGAAAGGTAATATACTAAATTGATGAATATATACAATATTACAAGTTTTCGAGCATCCTTCATCTTCCCAGACAGTTCCACAATGCAAAGGTCGCACTCGTATTCAGTGCTTATATAACATACAATTTAAATTTCTATTTGAGAATTACAAAAACACTTATACTTCTATCTAAATTAAAAGTGCTACATTTTACTTTTATTTTATCCAAAAAATTTGAACATACGAATTGAAATTTCAAATATTTTTTTATAAAAAAAAAAATACACACGAAATTGTTATTTCAATGTTCATTTTGACTAGTGGACTAATAAAATAAAAACGACACACAAACGCCCCGTATTTTTTATTTTATATTTCGTAAGCACGCTCGTTGCGTTATTAATTGATTTTAAAAACTAATAAGTAACTAAATCTAAGTTTTTATCGTAATCTCTGGATTACGCTAATCTTATTAGTTACTTCCATTCCAAAAAAAGTAAGTTGTTTCATTTATTATATTGATATCAAAGAGAATGTAAAAAAATTGAAAATTACCTACTTAACATAACCGAGGTTTGCTGCAGCAACTTTATTGTTGAAGAGAATATTATTGTTTTTTCTTTCTTCTATAGAAAAGAAGACAGTTTTTTTAACTTTTCGCTAATTTTGTTTATTTTAAAACCATAAACCGCAAAGAAAAATAAAGAATTATAACAATACAAACGTAATTAGTAGAGACAACTTTTCATCGTGGAAGGTCAAGAATACAAATAAACACTACCTATTTTCACGGCGAAAGTCAAATAGAGCCATTTGGATATTAATAATTTACAAGTTATTGGGGGCAGCGTTGGACGTCGCTTCAAACTATACCGGCAAATTAATAATTCAGCCGTTGAAACGGTGGAATAAATATCACTACATTTTGAATACTGCCGGAAGCTTATTTCCATGTATTTCAAAAGCAACAATTAAAAAGATAAAATTGGAATATTTTATTCACTGCATATGTGATACGATTTTATATAAAACTACAAATGCAAGATATGGTCGTGGGAATACGTTTGCATATTAGTTGCGGCGATGTCGCGGTACTTATGTTAATATAATTTTTACAATCTATATACGCCGCAGTGCTGGGCACATGACCTCTGCATTATTTCCTTTACAGTTGAAAGGGATTAAATCTTAGCCTATCACCTCGACCTAGAGCGAGTCAGCGCACTTTTAAATTACATATTTAGTATTAGTAGTTGAGGATTATAATTATCGCCGCCAAATCTTGAAACTTTGTTTCTATTTTTGGCTTATTTTAATATATTTACTCAAAATGACTAACTTGTGTAAAAACGCAAGAATTATAGAAGTTGCATAAAAAATGTTCTCAATGCAGTAGGTACTCAACTTCCTTTGAACGTGCTAATTGCCGGGTTAAAATATGTTTAACTAAACTTATAATTATTATTTGATTCCGTTCAACATAAATATTCGTTATGTTTACTGCTTGCTTTGATTCCAGTGATATCTGTTTAATTTATAAGTTGATAAATATAAATTTATTTATTTCCAGTCGTATAGCGAAGTTATTTTTCATAAAGTGTGCAGCTATAATTATTTATGTAACAAAACCGAAATACCGCATGAAGTTAGTTTATTTTAATCCTATAATAATCACCTTCTTCAAATCGTAAAATTGTATCACGTCTAAATAGCCATTATAGTTTGGGCCAAACAATAGTGCATACAAGGTGCATTGTCGTATACGTGTCAATTTACCAGAACGATGTAACCAGATAAGTGTGAAGCTCGGTACTGCATCAGATCAACGTATCCCGCACCGAGCGTAATCTCATTGAGGATCACACAATATCCGAAATGGATGACAATTTCCACCTGCTGGCATCCGACGTTGAGATTGCGCTTCATTGAATTCCACACCCAGTGGTGCCAGTAATTTGTTAAGTGCGGTTGCACCACGTTGCCAGATAGCCACGTTGCCGGAGCTGATAAAAGCGGGCGCCGATCGATGTTTTCGGTAATTCGTACACACGTGTTTGCAGTGACTAAACCTCATTGTCACAACTCGCGTTGAATACCAAATGAAGCAAGGCGTTTTCACTGGCGATAGTGCAATGTTAGTTTAGTTAAACTTTAGATTTTTTTATGTTTTACGAACTGCTTTAGTAAAAGAGCAGAAAAAAACGAAAATATTGGAGTTAAAGTACTTACGTATTTGAACATTGTTTTTGCTAATATTTTTTATACGAGTATTAATTAAATTTGACTGACAGCCAGAACCGAAGATCATTAGCGGTTACTCATACGTGTAAAAAGTGCGTGGCGCGCTTCACTGTCCACCATAAAAATTCTAATCGCTGAGAAATTTTCAAAATACAGTGGTGTGAAATAAAAACGAGCGCTCTTGTGACTCATCGATCATCGATGACCTCGGAGCTTAATAGCCGATTAGTGAATTGGCCGATTACATGAAACTTCCTATTAGTATAACAATTATGAAGAGAGATAACTGAACGATTTACAAGTGAATGTGAAAATTTATGGCGACATGTTAATATAATTGTGTGTTTGTGACAGGTGTTGGACCTTTTGGGAGTCTATCGTCGACGTTTTATTGTACCGAATTACTTCTGGGAATTGCTAGAATTCAACTCGCGGTAAAAATAGGCTTTCTTGATGCTGCGTCGATAAATGAGATATTCGTACTTATAATAAGAAATGTTACTGAACTGGCGGTAACGGCATCAAATGTTGTATTACCAAATGTTTTTTTTTTATTATTTAAAAAGCTACAGAGAAACAAGAATAGGAAGCAACGAATATTACTGTGTCATATTTGTTATCTCATAAGAGTACTACCAAATAGCAGAACGGAGTTGAATAAAAGAGCATTAAGTATTCTTATGAAAGTTACCGGAGCATTTTTTTACGCTCACCACGTAATAACAAAACTTTACTCTAAAATATTTCTGTTTACTTTTGTTCTTTGTTTACATTTGTTCTTTCGCAACTATACTTTGATGTTGGATTTACGTTGTTCTTTGAACATCTTAAGTAAAAGGATTTGAACGTAATTAGTGTAACAACTGCGGTCGATATTCCGACCCACTAAATGTTACGTCTCACGTTGCCACGGCAACCAGAACTGGTGATTTGTGGCAAAGCTACGTAGAAACCAGAAACTTCGATACTGATATTTAGTTGAATAAACCCGTTGCCTAAACTTTCTTATCTGTATGTCGGAGGATTGCAAGTTGGTTGCACCAATGCGGGACGAACTTCATACATATTTTATACAAACAACTATTGGGACAAGTTTGGGAATAGCATCGCGACTAAAGTTTAATCTAAAAATAGAAAACACTGCATGCTGCTTACTTTTAGTCCATTCCGCTTGTTAAAAATCTACATTCCTATTACAAGTCGAAATATTGAAGCACAATACCTTTAAAATTCTGATCTTCTTCATCGCGTTTAGCACGCTTTTGTCTCAATATTATTTAATTAACTCTGCTTCAAAACGAAAACTTTATGAGGTTTCTTGAACAAGCACAATGCGAGCAGTAACAATGCAACCGTGTCTGATTGCCACTATTCCGTTCAAATAGAGAATTATTAATGCAATGGCAAAGGTCGCTCGTGGTTCGGCGTCTTTATTTTTAGGTTTAACCAACAAATGGAAGCTTAATTTACTTTTCGGTCAGTGGTGCAAATTGATCCTTATTTTGAATTTGTGACCGTATTTTCAAACGAATAATAATGCGTTAAGGTCCATGTAAACTGGCGATAAACGATTATAAATGCCGCTATTCTATATAGTTAGGTCTAACCTTAAGTATAAGATCGTTGATCACGGAAGGTAAAACACGTGAATATAATACTGTAATGATTACTCCTAATGCGTGGTAGCCCTACATGGGGAGATGTTGATGTCCTTCCAGTGACAAAGTATTAAAATAATGAGTTGAACAACTGAACAAGCCTCCTAGCTTTGTTCCCCGCCTACGATATTTGACAAGGGATAATACATACCTGCACAATCTTGGTCATCTCCTGGATGTCTATGACACCGTTGCCGTCGACATCGTACATTCGGAAAGCCCACTTCAGCTTCTCCTCAGGCGTACCGCTTGATGTGACGTGAATCGCCTGGAGAAATTCCTACAACGAACAGAGATTGTGTGTCGTGGAAAAGAATCTATACATGGGAACAAACAAGAAACACGACGGAGACCGTCCTGTTCGTGAACTTCACATTTGGCGTGTGTTGACAATCGCAATTGCATTTACTCCGTCGTCGCTATTCGCATATGCATTGGTAATATTTAATCAAACAATCAACAATTGCCTCGCTGCGGTACGCAAGCCTCGTCTGATGTCTAATCACGAGCATTATTACACGGATTACTTATCATATTGTTCAATTTACTTAATGAGTTTCACCCGAAACGTGAATTGCATTGTAACATTACTTTATTAAAACCTATTGTTTGGATTCCCTTGTTCATTGTGTGGTGCAAAGAATTGCGCACAACTGTTACAAATTTAATTAAACTTGTCTCTTTACATCGTCTTTGTTTTCATTCTTGATTTACGTTTGGCTAGAATTTACTTGTTTTAATCCACTAATGAGATTTTCTTTATCAAAGACGATGAAAATATAATGAGCGTTATAACTGAAGATGTTACATGTGAGGTCTACCAATTTAAGCAATTAACTAAGGTAAGGTTTAAATTTAAACGAGAGAATAAACAGTATGCATAATTTGCTGTGAAGTGGCAACACTCAGTAAAAACAAACCAATTCGGTTCTATTCCAAGAAGACGGTTGTATATTTTTAGCCCAGTAATAATGCTCGTAAGTGTACATGAAAATCATTCGCAAATATTTTGATTAAATATTATTATAACACCACAATTGCTTAAACACAACACGAGCACGACGAGTCTATATCGGTACCGAAATTTCAGAATCATTCGCCACAGCTCTCACCCATTACATTTCGAACCTAGATTACCTCAAAATTTTTACCTTAAAGTCTATGTAACCGTTCTTGTCCATGTCAAATGTGCGGAACACGTGATCGCAGAACTCGACCGCATTACCAGATGGGAAAAACATCTTGTACATATCCACAAACTTGGCAGGCGTTAATCTTCCGTTCGGGCAATCTTGCTGCAATAAAGAAACAAACATTAAAACGACGTCTACCAACCCAACAAAACCAATAGATTAAAGTGTTTCCGAACGATGAGTTTATTGTTGCGGTCGTTATCGCAAAATGTGAAATGTTTTTAAAAGCCCGTAAGTTATTGGAAAGGCACAAAGGGCCGTAGAAAGAAGGCAGGAAATGAATTTTATATTTTCAAAAATGTAGTCTGTGTTTGCTCTGCAGAGCTTATCCAGTAAGAAAGCTACGACCATGAAGGAAATGGAATTGGACTTCGGATAATACGATATAAAAACGATCGATTCAGCAATACGAAATTGTACGGTTTCCATTTAAATATTAAAACTGTAAACCAACAATATAACATTCTCAAAAATATTTAAGCTATAAAAAACACAAACTGTGTTTGCTTTATCAAAATTTTTGATAACGTCATAGATAAATAAATTATTGTATAGACGGCGAATTTCACTGGGATTGTCAGGAATATTTTTTTGGAATGTTTACGATAATCATTGCAGGAGCGCCTAGCACTATTGAACTGTTCTTAATATGATATAACTATACAGAATATAAAAAGTAAAAAAAATATATAAATATGAAGTTTAAAAATATATGGAACATTATGTATAAGTATGATTGAAACATCATAGAATTACAAAAGGAATATCCTGATAGTAGCTCTGACATCTGTTTGACTACACACAAAGAATTCTAAATGTTTGCTGCAAACGTAATAGGATTTAACAGTTAGTTTTAAAATTTATGAAGCAGTACTCGCAGTAGAGTATTTTAGTGAAATAAATAACATTAAGTAATAAGCCGCAGCGCATACGGCTAAATAAATTAAGTGCTGAGTTCCCGGAACTAATTTAATAATATGTATATGAATACAACGACGCGACATAACATACTGCTCTAAATTCTCTTTGATACTAAAAAGAGGTATATTAACATCACGGTCAAAATTCTTAGGACAGTTAAGTTTATACTTAATGTATAAAAAGCGTAAATAAATAAATTACATTGGCAAAAAATAATTGTAAATAATGAGCATTACGCCTTACATTTTTATCCCAGATAAAAACAGTACATTTAATATGTAATAAATCGGTAACTAAGCTCTATAATAATGTAGTGTTGCTCTGAAAGTATAGAGAGAATTTCGATTGTACTTGTTCATAAAATTATTAATATATATAATCTGTTCATATAAATAATCTTTATGTGATTAATCGGGAGAGTTTGTAGGCTGATGAATGAACCAAAACTCCCGTTAATATTACAACAGCTATAAGATTAGTGAACTCTATTTCACTCTAAAACAATATTCTATGGTATTTAATTGTATACTGTTATATCCAGATAAGAATATTAAGTAGCGGATGACGAAAAAGTTTAAGCATACCATGCTGAATAGTTTCATCTTACTAGACATGTCATGGATAGATAAAGGCATGGGCTGGTTAATAATTTTCCAGTTTGATATTACGGCAGACTTGAATAAAAAATCTCTTTTTGCTTAATGCCCAATCGCCCAAAATTTCCGGCTTGGAAGCTATAAGTGATTCTGTATAAAAAATAAAGATGGACAATTATAAATAATCCGAAATATTTTACCTTTATATAAATTTCGAAGCTGTTGGGAAAGGTAAGTGTTATTTTTCATACATTTTAACCTAAATAATATGATCTTCGATTAAAAAACACTTTAAAGAGACACTTCAGTTACAGCGAACTCGGTGCAATAAGATTCTTGAATTGGACTTGATCGTACAATCCTCGATCGTGTTTCGCACGAGATGGAACATTTCAAACATTTTTTAAATTACTTTACTTTATCTCCAAACGGTGAGAGTTCTCGATGAAATTGAATTTTATACTGATATCCAGCTGTAGTACCACAAGAACTATGAATTATGATGAACACACGATGAGAAATTATAATTTTCTATGTATGTAAACCTGATAAAAATAAATCATAACACAATCGAGGCATTAAAGACTTGTCGGTAGACACTAGCCTGTTTTACTGAAAAGTAAATAAGCAATAAAACGCATTCCGTATTCAAATATAAAATAAAAGTTATCTTAGAAGACGTCGCACAGGAGATAGCTACGGAAATCGCGTCTCACAATGTGAACGACTCCATAAGAACCAAAAGAAATCCAATATCGACTACTAGTCTGCGGACATAAAGACTTTACCGAACGTGTGAAACAGATGCGATTCAAAAATAAAATGCACTTTGCATCAAATATATAACAAAATAGCAGAGTGAAATTGTAGTTGAGTAAATAAGACTCCGGAGACGTTATAAACTGAGTGCGATTCGTTTAAAAACTAATGGGAGACATTCTTTAATGCCTTACAAAACATTTATAAAAGAGAATGATTGTATTGCAGCGGGGGCAAAGAAAATAAATTTCTAAATTATTAGGAAAAGGAAAAAACCATAAGTAAACATTTTTACTCGATCCACTTTTCTTATTTTTATTTAATCTAACTCTTTGTCACTGCCAGCGACAAAAATCTGTGTTACTGGTTCTGCTTAGTTGTTTCTTGCAGCACTCTAATCATATTTATAAAATTAATGTTAAAGGTAGGTCAACTACACTATTATACTCCAATCTGTGAAATAATTCCTAGTGAGCTGAATTTTTGTACACCTACACCTTTATTACGGTGTTATATGAAGATGTGAAAAATCGACATTGATATAGTGCCGGCTAAAAAAGTTATAGAGGACAAATGGTTCCGAAAATCAGTTTTTCGCAAATATCTCGCGACCTTTTGCTCGGCGGTCGAAGAGGTCATTATAAGAATTGTTTGCAAGCTGTTTCAGAAAAAGTCCGTTAGTACAATACAATGCACGAGCTTTCTTTTGTTTGATCCGCCACATTTCAAACACATCTATCATATCTATCAAATTTTACTTCTTATGCGGACTAAAAATAAGATTGATAATTTTCAGGAATGAATAAATGTTACCGTTCTGAATTCACTAGCCCAATTTAACCGCACAATGGTAAAAAAATGTTATGATTAATTTAACGTGTCAAAAAAACAATTAAACCGTCCACGTCTCGAAAATTGGACACGAGCCACGGTTGCGTTTTAACGATTATGAGAAAATGATCGTCGTTGCAGTTTTAAACCGCAGTTAGTTTGAAAAATTACAGTTGTTGCCGAGAGAAGTGGCCATTACACCAACTGAACAAATGAGGACGTGAGGTATGCAATCATCTTCATTTATAAAACCGAACGACGTAGTCTCTGGAATCGAACAAAATTGATAGCGTGCAATTTTAATGCTATACATTCTGACGATTTTAGAGATACAATTTCTCGATAGGGGAAATTCAAGTGAAACCGCAACCCGATACTGATGAACGAACGGAAATAAACGGCAAAAGCTTAATAAATCTCTTTACGGCCCAAAGCCCATTTAGTTAAATTGGAAACGCTTTATAATTAGGCTTTATGGATTTATCGCAATCTACAGTAATACTCGTACTAGGTAGTTTTGTTAATACCTGTCATGTTAAAATTTTGACAACCATAAAACTATACATACATGGGATTATACGAGTAGTTCTTTAAAAAATGTAAAATGCTGATTTTTATAAACGAATCATTTAAATACTAAGTCGATGAATTGAAGGTATGTGTTACCTTGAATCCTTTGTACCACTCCTTGATGGTAGTCTCATCGTAAGATGTGTGGGTTTTGAGGAAGTCCATGTCCTCCTTGGTCAGTTTGTCTTTACTCACAAAGCAGCCCATTTTTGTTTTCGTCTGTAACAATGAGAAACAAAAAGTAAAAAAAAATGTCAATGATATTAATAATGTCTAATCCTATGTCTGTCTGTTACGTTTTCAAGGCTAAACTCTGGCTAAATTTGGATAGTTTTTACTATGGAACTTTGGGAACTTTCCCAAAGTTGTAATTGGGGTATTTGTTACTTTAGATAGCAATAAGGAGCTTATGTACCTTATGTGTAAAATATTACAAAAGGGTAATAGTAGTTTGTTTGTTTATATACATGCTAAATGTATTTTCTGGATCTACTGTTAGATTATAAAAAAATATGCCTGCATCACAGACTTTTTTATTCTTAGATTCCGACCGGCAACGTTTAGTAAAACTGAGTAGTGAATAAGCATTCGCTGTATTTCTACAACTTCTTAAATTATGTAATGAGTTTCTGGAACAGAAACCACACTAATTAAAGAATAAAACGAAGAAAATATTCAAGCCACCTCCGATGATGGAAATCTTCTTCTGTAAAAAACGAAGAAAACTCCACCGTCCATTGTTTTCCAACACTGGACGCCGCGTGGAATGCATAAAGAAAAAGATAATTGCTGAGAAACTAACAAGAAAATTGTATTTAGAAAAATTGGCACTCGCTTCCCTATATGTTACCTAACTGCAAAATTAAAAAAAAAACGTAATCCTTCGCGGTGTGTAACTATTGAGTCGGCATTGGAGCTTAGGTATATTCACGTGAGCGGCGGACGCGCTGAATGGCAGATGATCTCGGGATGTCGGCAAACATTATATCCCATCGGGGGAACTCATACCTGATAATCAAACGGCGCATCTGTCGCGGCAGGGCTTACGATAGTGCATATACTATCAGGCTAACACAATGGACCATTATAATGGCACGTGATGCGTGTTGACCAGCGCTAACGATCTGATTCGTGCAAAATCCATCAGCGCGCGTCATGTATGTTACATGTAGGTACACATGTGAAGTATATTCAATATATTAAGTTTTAACATTCAGATGTTTACCCGCCACATACAGATCTGTATCTGTATGTGTATATGCATGTATCTATATAGCGACTATTAACACAATTAACAAATTAATTCAGGAATAACTACAATACTTTTACAGTATATGAATTTGAATTAAAAGCTAACTCTATCCGACGTAGTAGTGCGATAATGAATGATTTTTGATTGACTCTACGAGTATAACTGTACAAGTTGAGCTTTTTATCTCTGTAATTTATCCTTATTTTCTATTACTGTATACAATCTTTTTAAAATTTACTATAATTTCAATCGTAATACCTTTAAAAAACTCAACTTAGGCAAACTATCAGCTATCAAATATCTCTTACGAGTCAAGATAATAATTTTCTCGATAAAAAAGTTAGTTCGTAGGTTGAACTTCTAAATTGTAAAACTTTAAGTTCTAACGGCTAACGTTTTAAAACCGTACCCGTTTTTTTTTTTCAACATCTGAAGAACTCAAGAAAAACTTCAAAGTATGAACTGGCGGCAACCGTACAACGCTAGCGAAGCGCGAAACTACTCGTATTTTGTTACAAAATGATTTTATTACGTATCTTGTTCTACGATTTAATTTTTTCTATCCGTATCTTCTTCAATGTAAGCATTTTTTAATTCTTAATTACATATGAGGCGTTTTTGAAGGTATCTTGAGACGATCGTAGCCGTACTTCTATCATCAACCGTATAAGGTCTTGAAAAGGCATATGTAGAATTTTGTGTGCAATGCTTATAGATGTTTATAGTGAAAGAAAAAGAATTGACACAATTGGTTTAATTAGGAAGATGTGCAGGATAGCCGGTATTTATGTCATCGAAATTGAAAAAAAGGTCCTTGCATCAAGCAAAAATCATCGTTTATTAGTTGCACGCTGATTAGATTGAGAGCAGTTATTAAAATCGTAAACAACAATTTTGAATTTCACCGAATTCAAGTATTTTATAGTAGAATTCATTATTCAGTACGTAGTGGAATTTTGGCAAATATGTAGCTTTAAAATAAGCCGATTATTATTGATCTATTTGTGTATGCATTACGAAAGCTTAAAAATCCATCGAACTGTTATTAATGTTAATAATTTTGATATTTGCAATACAAACGTGGCATGTTCCAATCATGTTTATCGTTATTGGATATTACTGCTTGATCTCTCACAAATGCGCAATTCTGGGAAATGTACGGATGTGAATAGTTAATGAACACGTTGGAGCGTGCGGCAAACGCTTGCTGAAGCAAGTCCCACAACTGTCAATTACGTATTTACGAGTATTTCAAATTATCCAATGTATGTTTACTGAATGTTTTAACTTAGCTACAATTGTCAGACGAACTGTTACACGGCGAGCGACAGGTGGTGGAGCGGGCTCGGATCGCGTGAGCGTTTCAGATGCCATGTGTGCCGGCTGAAATACTTAAATGTGTCCGGTTTGCAGAATAGCTGCACGTTTAATCCGTGTCGGAACAAGTCTGCGCAAGGCATTAATGTCAAGCGCTTATTCAGAATTGTACAACGCTGTGCTACAACAATTTGAATAACGATAATCATTTAAATGCAGATTCCAATTAGTATACAAAATAATATACCGTTCCATTAAGAAAATTGGTTAAATTTTTTGCCGGAATAAATACATTTATATAGGTAAGTAAAGACATCACAAATGATGTAAATTTTTCAAGTTTACCAATCGCCAAAAGGATCGCTGTGACTAAAACTGAAAATATTGAAAAAAAATAATTATAGAATCTCTTAACACAATCGACACAATTATACCAGCATACTTGTTCAAAAACGAAGTCGAGACAACAGCACGGGCCGCAGGGCTAAACAGAACTGATGCATTCACTCACGTAACTGAATTTTTCAGTGTTGCCTGAGGGGATGTAGGCGAAACTAGCTTTTCTTCTGTCGAAGAAAGTCGACTTAAAATTCTTTGACGACACAAAACGTTTATATGGAGATACTGCTTTTTACATACCAAATTATGTGAGATTGTTTTTGTTGGAAAAAATTGTTAAACTACATATTTGCAAATGCAGGGTGGTACAAGGGTGTTCATAATGCAACTTGCAATAACGACTATATGTCGTAAAAAGTACCAACTTCCCAATCTACTTCAGTCCTTACGTTATACATTCTCATAAATACTTTATAAGGGGACCATTAACTTTATTTAAATAACAACAAGTAGGTATTGAGAATTCTCGAATAATGTTCTTTCAAGGCCTAGGTTTTTAAGAAGCAGTGAGCAAAGAAACATCGAGATTCACATCACGGCGTCTACCAATCAACTACGTCAGAGATGAAATATGTAGAAAACACCGCACATAGTGTCTGCCGTACGTGTTAAAGCTCTTTTAAAGAATTATGTTACAATTGTTACATGCTTGATGTAATTTCTATGCAATTTTATTAACCCGTACGTGATTTACTGTGGCTCAATTGAACTTTACTGTGTCAACGGGTAAAGAATGGTATTTGATCTGACAGCCTGAGGGCCTAGGGCGTGGAAATGTCATGGACACAACGCCGATAAAGATAAAGTGTGGCGCGTAGCGACCTCGCGCTCTTGCCCTCCCGCGCTCCCCTTCCGGGGTGACCATTCCCAATATTCCACTCCGCTGTTTGCCTAAAAAGCGGAGCGCAAAGTTTCGGCTTTGATTGCCGTTTTCAAATTTTCTAAATTGTATCCGCCGACATTTCCCGGACTGTGTTTGCGATAGATAAACAATGGAATCCACGTTGCGAGCGGTTTGTAACCGTCATTGAATATTTTCATTCCAATGGAAAAATATTTTTCCTTGCAATATTTGAAAATCTTGCAAGCTCTAAGAAGTAGAACGTGAAATCTAAAAATGAATGAATATGAAAAAATAGGTTATGTTTTTATTGCTTAATATTTACATAAATATTATAGAAAATGGTTGACTAACATCAATGTAAGTTAGACTGTTTGTTCTGTTATCTTAAACCTAAAAGTTCCTACCCAGAGAAGTAATTGAATTACAATACTAATACTATCTTTTACTTTCTATTATTTTAAATTAATATAACCGCTGTTATAAGGCACTGGCCACAAGCAACACCATCGTTTGTTATAATAAAACAATACAAGATAGTATCATGAAAAGCTCAGGGCTTTAGTGAGCACATCGGCCGTGAGCCACTTTTATTTTCTATCGCGTAATATATCGCAACTGGATTTTTGCCGGGGTAAAATCCTTTCAAATTCATTCGTATTTTTGTACCGCGACACTATATGTTTTAAACTTCATTTTATTTCTTTTTTATTAAGTAATAAAAAAGTTAGTACTCTCATGTCGCGGTCGCTTTTTATGATTTCATGCATAGACGTTAATTTATATTATGGCGCTGCGTCATTATGTGAAATACAATTGAAAGAAAGCAAACTACTCTTCAAGATTATTTCTGTGTGATATCAAACGCTCTGATATCAAAGGAAAATCTATGAAGACATGGAAGAACAAAAGACGGGCTAAGTTGAAAGAAAGTCGGCCGCGGGCAGATTATTCTTAGTGGCCTCTGGATTGGCATCAGTACTTGGTATGACCTATATCGTTTAGCAATGGAAACTATAAAGTTTGCTGTCACTTACTTAACTTGATTGAAGTCTTTATCAGTAAATAACACAAATAGAAATGTCGGCCAACACAAACGAGTCGAGGAAATAAACGGTGATATTAGCTGCACAAAATTACACATGACGGTTCTACATTATGTGTTCAACAATGAACTGAAACATCGACTTGCAAATGCCGATGAAAAATATATGATATGTTGACGTTTGATACTTCTAACACAGCGTATAAGGCAAATAACGAGGTCAAGTCATGATTATTAAATGTGATTATTAGCGGTCTTCTAAAGTAGCGCTGTCTTTTAAATACAATAGTGAAAAATCGCCTTTATACAAAATGTATCATTTTTTTGTTTAAACTTATATACATACTAAGTTAATTATTATAAACTTAATAACTATTAACATTGCTATGGATACAATACACATGTCAAAGGGTTTCAGATTACCACAATTCGAGCCGATTATGTGGAGCATAACAAAGACCCGTTCCAGAGGATAAGTATAAGTTTTTGTCCACTCACTTCGAAACTAGATCCACTTGAACAAACTTTATGAAAACTGTAAGCAATGGTGGACGCCGTATAAGGACCTGGTACACAATGAAAAGGACGCTGTGTGTATAAACCGAAAGGACGGTAAAAGTTAAATACAATTTTCATTACTGAATTTAATGTTAAAGCTTTTATTTGTCAGGGCTCATAAATTTGGTAAAAAAACAAACACAATCGACGTTAAACAATAGCAGACTTTGGGCAGGGAACGGAAATCGCCACAATGAAAATTAATATAAAAATGTAACAAATACTGTGGATATTTGTGAGAGACCTTTGAAAAATTTAGTTTAATTGAATATCTAAGCCTTTACTAAACTAAGCATACCAAAAGGATATCGGATGTTGCTCAATTTGCGCGCACCTGCCACCGCTTTGTACGATATCAAGCACTCACGACATGTCAGCTTAAATCACGTCGCACCAGAGTTTAAATTGGCGTGACACGTAGTCTGTGGCCCCAGGAGCCCCAGCCCCCATACTCTACAACTGCAACTTGTATATATAGTCAACACGTATAACCTCGTCCGGTGAACGCTAAACGCCTTTTGCGTGCAGACCTTGTAGTGAAAATTGAATCAACTTATTAATACCGCCAGAGCAACAACAACTTTAATTTCTGACGCGCGCCGAAATTATAGGTGTAAGCTTCCACACACGTTATATAATAAAGTTAGTTCATTGATAATTTCATCTTCTCGGTTCAATATTAATACTGCGGACATTAACCCAAATGAACGGGCTGGTACCGCGTCTCTAGGAAATTGAACCAAATAAATTCTAACGAGTCAACTTAAAATGCAACGTCACCGAACAAGTTCATCGTGCGCCTTATTTAGTCGTTATAGGCGTGTCACGATAAGGGCCTCATCAAATTAACCTACATACATACGCCCGAATGTACGCATGGCATTGATGGAGTGATTATCCGGCAACCCCTTCAAAAAATAACTTATCAGTCAAATACGGTTCGCTTATCCGTCCACGCTGTCATATCGATGGATATCCAAAATTTCTCTACGTTTCATGATAAATAACAAGTAAGATGTAAACAATTTTTACGAGTTACGAAATATTTATAGGATTATGTGACGGAACTGCGCATTATTACTGTTATATGCGTAAACTATTATTTTTATATTTATGAATTTCCTTTACGTCGTAAATGAAACAAAAATTATTTCGGCTTAACTAGTGTGGTAGCAAACACGTTGCTGAGATAGTGGCCATGACGTAATAAGGAAAGTTTAATGTCGTCTGGACCATAATAAAATTGAGCCGCGCGATAATAGTTGTCTGTGTAATAATTTGTATCATGTACCTATGTACCTGCTTAAAACAGCAAAATTCTTAGATAAGATCGCAATGCCGTTCCCCCGCTTTCCAAGATATACAGCCGGCTATACAAGCACGTCAGATTTATAACATGTACAATTTGCATCGGTACGTTGCGTCACAAAACCGATACGTGAATGGTTATTTTGAGATGTTTCCAAACGCTATAGAAAAATAGCTTAAACGTTTTACGCGCACTCAACGTTCGATACGCAAAAATAGTTTAACGATAAATCTAAAGGTAGATGTAAAATGTTGGATCGATGCGGCAGCTAGACGATCGCGTGCAATCGCCGATTTGACAAAGCTTAACTAATATTTCACTTTTATCTCTCATTAAAATCTTATTTAATAACTTATCCAACAAAGTTCACGATATTTTTTATTATTTAATAATGAAGTAAAGTATAATTTGCATCGTAAAATTGAATGAGCCATTAAAAAAGTATATCCGTAAAGAAACTCTTCTCATAATCTAGCCAAACTGCCAACGACAGTAACTAAGTTTTGTGAGCAGAGACAGCAATGTTTCGGCTTTTTTTTACTTCTAAATATCGTATGTGGCATTCCGTGGAATGCTCATCACGTATGTGAAAAGTCGACAATTTATTGACAATTGCTTCATTTTGCAGTAAACAGTTAATTGTTTCAATGCTAGTTAGCATATTCACGAATTGCAAATTGCATAAAATCACACAACAAAGAGATAAATTCACCCCTCTACTGTTATTTTATTGGAGATGGCAAATATTTACTTTCTACTGGCGTTTCAGTTATTAAAACCAACTCGATGTTTTGAAACAGTTTGAGTTTTCATTTTGTTCCTTTCTCATTGTGAAAATATATGTATTAAGTGTGAGGCGTTTACATATTTTAATAAATATTACACGTAGAGATTACAGCCAACATTACATTTAAAAAAATCGTACATTCAAGGAAACGATCAAAATAAGCAAAATCTCATTTGTAAAATTTCAAGTCATAGAACCAGAATTATATTTAACGGACAGCGTAAAAACGTCGAACTATCAACTGTCTGCAAAGAATTAACAGAATGTCCGGCATTGCGGTAAAACGCAGAGGAAACGGTAGTAATTGAGTCAGGTTAACACTCCTGTTCTATTTCTCCTACATTCGGGATAATTAACGTTAACAGGTAGACTGGCCTCGGCTATGTCTGGCTAATACGGAATATCATTTAGCAATTGTAATCTCTCGCTTGTTGTTCAATTTAAACAATGAACGTGTACAGTAATTGATTCAGCAGAACTCAAAGCATGTTAAATGATTTTGAGCATGCAATTCAACTTCGATAATACGCGCCGAGAGACATTGACGTGATAATTTTGTAGCAGCAGAAATGACGTTTGGCATTCTGGACGTAAATGTGAACACATTCAATCGCAGTCACAACATTGACGTAATCGTGTGTAGAAAAGGTCTATACATTTAATTCCACAATTTGTAGTCTACACTTGGTGTGTGCAGAAGGTTGCAGCGTAGTCTGCATTTGGAAGTCTTACAAACACACAGCATTCGCGTCACGTCGCGCGGCGTGCGCTCGTTTCGCAATCATTTCACAAACTCCTGGTGTCCAACAGACATTATGAGGGCAATTAAGTCGCCATTAACAGCGTCACGGCGCCGCCACATAATTCTGAAAAGAGCTGTTAAAAATAATACTAGATGTGTGTTAGTTATCTCCTTAATTACTATTTTTTGTTATTAATCATCACGCATTCATACGGCAGAAAAGAGACGAGTGATATACAACAAACTCCGCTCCGGCTGTTACAAAAACATTTTCTATTAAAAGTTAGGAAGCGTAAATTGGTGAAACGAAGTTAGTGTAACGACTGTAGACCTGTCTGCACTTAGTTGGTTTGTTCCAAACTTGATATTGTAGTTCGAATGACCCGCGGTACATATCGTCAATAGAATTGATCAAAACAGGGACACCCATCTCAAAGACAGCTTAAACTTAAACACAACAGCTTTTTGGCTCATATTTAATAGGAAAAAATAAAAGAGCTATACTAGGTCACAACGAGGAGCTCTCGTTATGGTCCCCAGAAGTGCGATTGACATCTGTAGCACAAACACTGACAGGTTTAAAGATCTCGTTATCGCACGTGGCTGGATACGGATTGAGAAGGTACATGGCTCCATGAACAAATTTAGTCAGCGCCGAGTTCGAAGCTTCGTTGCAATCTCTTTTCAATATTGAAATTTGTTCTTTATAAAAATATCACACGACGCGCGGTGCACATAAAATCTGTTTTATTTGTGTAAAAAATTGGAATTTTCATTCAAAAACAAAGTATACATACGCTACAGTACAGTAGTACAGTAACTCATGTGTAAAACAACAATAATTATAATTATTGGAGATCAACGAATAAACTTAGGTTAGAGCCAACACGGTGTTGGACGCCTACCTCACGAGCGAACAGAAGGCGCACACACGACTTCACAAAGGTCGCGATCATTGAAGCAGGTGCTTCATACAGGCCGCGCTGCAAATGCTTCAGGAACGTCTTTGTCCGGTAGCGGACATCTCATGGCCAATCGCGACCTCATGCAATCACTCTTTTTTATAATTATAATATTTTTTGTCTGTTGGAGTTAAAGAGTTTTGCAAAAGGAAAATAACTTAAAATACAAAATCCCATCTTTATCCCACATCATTTCTATACCTATCAAAATTCATTAGTCACTTGAGTAAAACAAATGGGCCTGAAATATAAACTGTGCTTAGTTACGTCCCTGTGTCTTGAATAAAGTATCGTTCCCTTCACTAGGTACTTAGTTTAATACAGACAAAACACGTCAAAAGCCCGCAATAAGGGTGTCGGCTTTCAAAAAGTTCAAGTCCCCCATCGCCATCACTACGGCAGACGTAAACATGACCTAAAAACGGTTTACTGTAAACATGCACACAATGTACAAATTATTTAATAGCTACCATTAGCAAAATATTAATTTATACGTTGAATAAAATATACGCTGATTCTCTGAAATTAATCTGTTTCGCCACATTTAATCTCTATTGTCGGAATCTGATTATTGAAAATTGTTTTATTAAGACTAAGCGCTACGAATAACATTAAATTTATACAAAAATTTATCGTTCCAAAATAATTTCAATAAGGTGAAATTAAAAAATATCACTAATATTGTCAACTGGGTACAATACAAATATACATAAGGGCAATCCCTCTAATTAGCAAAATACATGGCAACACGCAGCTCGCACGGGTTGTGCGGTGTGGTTGGAGTTCAAAGTCCCTTCGTAACTCTTCGTAACCACTTTATAGCGTCAGTCATAACTTGCCCTAAGTGGTGATACCGTTAGCCCGAGATTAATTATATTACTCGTAGTTTGGAAAAAGATCCTTTAAATTTTCAATTGATGGAATTAAACTTAGTTGCGTTTACGTTCCAAATACAGCACTGCAAATACATTGGTGACTGAAATTTAGTGCTTTTGTGAAATACTGTATGATGATTTTATTCATAACATAAAAATTATAGGATTTTTTAAGGTTTGTAGTCAGTCACCCCACACTAGGCCGGCGTGGTGGACTAAGGCCTAACCCCTCTAAGTTGTAGTCGAAGACCGTGCCCTGCATTGGAACATAAATGAGCTGATTATGATATAATGTTATTATAGCATTAGGAAAGAATATTTCACAATCCATAGGCTTGGTGAGAATTCTCAGGAACTCAGATTTTCTCACGATGTTTGCCTTAAAAATTTAAGGCATATAAGTACAAGAACAGAAATAAAATCAGAGGTATCCTTTCCACGACCTCCACAGATTACTCCGTTTCCACTTGAACTATCGTGCGGTTATAAATAGCAACTATTAAGCTACATATTATCATGTGCCCACGCGATTTTGATGTCTGTCATTAAAGTAGGTATCGACTGGAAGGAAACTAATCAACTCAAATCCACCAACAAGACTAAGTTGCAGTGTGGTGTTACCAAACTTGTATTTAAGCAGAATATTAAAGTATGATCCATTGGGAAGGTAGATTACGTGTTTGTAAATGGAAATTTTCTAGTGCTCGTAAATAAACCCTGACATTCAAAACAAGAAAAACGAAATGAGCCAGAACTCCAAAAATGTTAAAAGCTGGCAATCAGAAATTTTCGATCAAACAATTGTTCTTTGTGTCTGACGACTTAAAATTCCGATTAGTTCTGTAAAAAAGTTATGCTTCGTTCCATTCTTCGTTAAAATTAGGTAAAACGGCATCAAGGCTCAAACTCTAAATTTATAGATAGATAGATCAATGCTTAAACTCGATTTTTAAATAATTTAACTTCTTCCTGCATGGTCACAAAATGTGCTTTTTTTACAAAATTAGACGTTTATTTCCTGCAATAATAGTTGAACATAGAACGGTATATTTAGATTCGTCTCCCCCGTCCTTTGTTCTCTTTATCCCCAAACGTATTTTTGTTGCTTCTATCTATTTTCACAGTGTCGCAATGCCCCAAATCGATATTGCTGTTTGAACAAACGGAAAATAAGGTTCTTACTACGTTAACCGATAAATATCGTTCATTTACTGAACATGCATATAAATATAATAGGCGGAGGGTGGGAAGTGCTGTAAACTCACAAGCTTTACACGTTATTATAAAACCCTGACCTAATTACCTTATTTAATTAACATGTACAATGTGCATGTGCACTAATGCACGATCCATAAATACGTTATATATTATTTATTTAATTGCGCTAGGGCAAAGAATACATACACGTTTCGATATTTATAGGAACATTCATAATATCCATTGATACAATAGCTGTCAAACGTGGGGGCAGCTCGAAAATGTACGACCTTTCACGGCGTCATAATAGCGCCGGTCCGTGTGAAGACTAACACTGGCGTAAAGGAAAAAAAGGCAATTTTCCGCTCCTATATGAGCGCCAGTGTTATGGCCTTCCTAATTGAGGTTAGAAGCTACGATGGCCGTATAACAGTCAGCACTTTTATACGGCCAACACAAGTCAACGGACGGGCCAAAAGTGTTCTCAGACTTAGTGAAAACTTTTGACCGGCGTATCCTACAGCGTGTCAAAGGATTGAGAAACGAAATTTTTACATTTTCGTAAGCGACATAACAAAACGTTAAAAAAAAAATATTAACGATTCTGTTCTTGCCTATTTTGTAAAATTACAGACATACATTGGAAAATGTGTGCCTATATCTAAGTAATATATAAAGATGTTTCTTATTAAGAAAAAATATTTCGTGATACTTATCGCGCGGAATTCAGCAGATTTAACTAAATAAATAAATACACCCAACAGTCACATACATAGTTCTAACCTCACACTAAGATACGAGTCTATATGTATCGTGGGTATCAGAAGCTACACGAGACATTTCAGTCTCACAAACACCCAGACCCGGAACAAATATTTGTGAATGACACAAACATTTGTCTCGGTGCAGGGATAAACCCGTGGACTCACGTTTCACAAGCTGGTGTCTAGCCAACTGCGCTACTGGGCTGTCAATTGAAATAATATAAGTACGAGCATAGACTTGCGAAAGCAAAATTACAGCTGCAATTTTATTCATCACTAACTTCTAGAGAGTTTTGCATTATGCATTATTCAACTATTGAAAAAGAGACCACCTAGAACAAAGTGTCCTACTAGCGCGCGTACGTTAGAAAAACTGAGTGCCTTGCTATTCTGTAAGGATTAAAGTCACATCTACGTTTAATCCCCACCAAGGGAAATAATTCAACGACGAGAGCTTTCAGGCAAAGGTCTTAAACGGCTTATACATTTTTACGTCTGAGAAGGTTTCTGAACGAATTGCCTTTTTATACATTTTATCAACATAGCTACAATTGCATTGCTTCTTATTTATAGTTAGAAAAGTTACGTGGCGTTCAAAATAAACAGGCGAACAGGTCCGTGAACTAATCCGAGAGCCAAAATTGTTTCCACCGGTACATTAAAACTTTGCGAAATAGAAAATTCATATTCCGTGAGTACGACTGAGTTTCACGGTACAGTGATCATAAACAGCTGAAACCTCAAAAGCAAAATCTGGGCGAGGTTGGGGGGGGGGGGGGGGGGGGGGTTGTGAGAAATAACTGCATGGTACGTGGCTAAAACACACGATAGAAATTGTTAACTAGGTAACTTTCTAAAACTGATTAGCAGTGGCGAGGTAAAGGCCACAGAGGTCGAAGCAGACACGTGAGACGACAAGTTTAATATACACAGTACGAGTCAACCCCCCCCCCTCGACACCTAGCCCTCTTTTCAAACTCTGTCCGGGGTTTAACGTGTAATTGGTATTGCACGAGGTAAACAAGAGCATCTCATGTTGGAACCGAGCTAACATTTAATTTGCCATCTAAAATATTCTCGTTATAGAACCTGACAGTCACGCTTGGCTTGGGTTGTAGGCGACATATTTCGTGAAACTTGCCGAGTTATTTATACTGTACAGATTATGTACTCTTTGACGTCTCGAGAATTTTTGAATATACCCAATATCGTTACCATTCCAGATGAAGCCTTAGCTAAATGTACTCGTATAATAATTATGGCAGCACGTGAAACTTTATGAAAGTTTATTCCGTACTTCATACGTTCGTCTGAATTATTAATCGTTTTTCGGTGAACATATATTGCCGTTCCGACTTCGGTTGCCTTTTCCGCCGGCAACATACTACAGTCTTCTTTAAGTTTGTGTTTAACTACTGTAACTCTGTACTTCAGTCAATAATTCGAAAGTTGTACTCGAAGTCTTTAAAGCGACACTGAAATTTCTCGGTCCAACGATCGGTGAACTAAAAGATAAGTAAACGCCTTAGCGGTGGAAACTTGAGTGAATTGAAACCGGGAGACAGTTGGAAGCAAACAAAAGAACTTAATCAGTGCGCAATGCTGCGTTTCGAGACGTTTCGAAGGACTTGATCCACGAACGCAACTGGTGCATGAAGCTGCCTGCCGAGTGCCGACCTATCTAATATGTATTACTGAACGCGCTTCATCGCACCCATTATAATATCAATAACAAGTAGAATTGTATCTCAAAAGTAAAGAATTGTATTCCTTAAATTTACTCTACTTAATAAAGGAATAAATCAGCGTATAACAACTTTTCTGAATATATCATAAAAAGCAGTTGCGCATTGCGTAAAACCTAGCACTTTTTATAGCTTACCTTTCGTGGTAAGTATAGCTGCGATGACATAAACAAAACATTATTCAGCTGGAAGATAAGTCCTCTATTCATCACCCGACATGCATGTTTAAAAGATAAAGGTTAATTGATTGACTCGTCGGCGCGTAAACCGCTAGCTTGTGTATATATAACACTGTACACTTCGAGATGTTATGACTTAAATAACGTAGACACTCGCTATTAAGAATTCTTAGAAGCTTGCGAGAGAGAGAGAGTTCGTCTGCGAGATTTTATATTCAGTTTGTTTGTAAAGAAGTTTTCGTTTTATTGTTTATTAAACAATATTAACTTACTTGAACGGATAAGATTATCTTAGACCTTAACTCTAGTAAATTGCGTTGAAGTTCGATGAAATGTTTAGCCTAAAAACAGTAGGTAGACAAACTCGATTTACTATATACTCATTCTGATGTAACCGTTACGATGGTTTAAAAAAATACTTGTTGAAAATAATATATTTGGATAAGATTTTTGCCGATCTATATTTCTATTAAGAAAAAAAAACTATTTCATAATTAAAGCGTTGGACATCAACGCACATAGATAATAGCTACACCAAAGGGACCAAAGGAACTGTGATAATCATATCGAATTTCAGCATAAATACAATCTCAATATTATCGGTACAATTTAACGTAACCAATTATATAAAATAGATTCATTGGTTTCGCTAATGAAAGGCACACGATAAGGTACCTATAGCCAATTTTAGTTGCAAATGTATGTAAATCTCACCGACGACTACGATGCAATTAAAATTGAAGTTATATTGTTATCCTTTGATTCGAAATGTGTTATCAGCGCTATGCCTCGGTTGGGAATGATCCAATCATCACACTTAGCTGAAAACGTTGTGGAACCGAACCAACACTATTGCAAATCGATGGCAAGGTATCTTGATTGTATAAGGGGATTCTATAAGAATTCGAACAATTCACGCTTGAACCACGAAATTGCACGTCGTCGACAACAATAGAGGAATTCAGGGCTCGAAATGCATTGTAGTAAAAACCGATAAAACAGTTCCAGAACGAGTCAAATGTTTTAGTCGTATAAAATGTTAATGCACTGAAGCCACTGAAATACCACAATGAAGCAAGATAATAAGAGTTTTTCACTGAACGCATTTCGTAAGATAAAGAGCGTGCTAAAAATGTTATTAAATTCCTGCTAAAATGAAATTTCTTCTTTTTGAAAGAGCAAGACAAGTCGCCGATCTATTCTGCCGCTTACGTCATAATAAAATTTAAGTTTGAACACTGGTGATATAGGGGAATTACGAATCGCTGAGCACTTTATTGTTCCGAAAATAAGAGCAGACATTTCCAGGGTTTTGACGGGGAATGCGATGTCGTGAGCGTATATTTACTTCAACGAGATTATAGCCTTCGGTGTCGGAAAACCGAGACGATTGATTGATGATGTGATGTCATCAGACAGATATCTCGAAACTTATTGTGACCTACGTCTGAAGAAAGACAGTTAACCTTTACTCATTCCACATGCGTATACACACACATTGATAGTTCTGCTAAGAAATAAGATCAAAGGTCACGAATGTACTGTCATATCATCGTATCAATATTCTAACTTCTAAGATGTATTAATAAGTAAAAATAAGTTGACACAAGTCTTAATAATTTAGAAATTATTTATTTATGTAACCTAAGGTCTTTTGTGTGTGATATAATGTGATAATAAAATCATTTATCTACATAAGTCATCCTCGGGTATAAATAGTAATAATGATAACAGGAGTTTATATTGTTATATAAAGTATTTCATGATATGTGAGTAAAAATAATTAACCAGTTAATAACAATACAAACCACCCGGTAACAAAAATAAACTGACAATATTTTTGCTTGCATAACCTAGAGTGAAGGTTTAAAAAATGATACCTACGCCAATTTGTCGCTGCGTAAAAATATGGTTTGGATGGTATTGTTTTAGGGTTTCAGAGGAGGTGTGCACGCTGCAGTGGATGGCAGGCATTGCATGATTCGAAAATAACAAAGTCTCCATGACTTTATTCAAAAGGCGATCAATGAAACGTTTTTAAAACCAAACTTGCTATCACACCTGCATGGTATTTTAAAACAACTTTATTCAATGTGAATGTCTGATCAAAAAATAGGGAAGCATTCCTTTTTTTTTATTCCTTATAATAAAAAATTAAAAACTTAAACTCTTTAAGGTTTTTTTTTCGTAATTCGTAATTTAAAAGTGGACTCTTATAAGTGTACTTAACAACATACAACTGGTGGACTCTGAAGTATAAAAAAAATAAACAAATACGAGCAATGTGCTTGTGTGGAAATAAATCTGAATTACAAGTACCGACTTTACAGAATACGAGTGCAGCTCCCTGCCCGCTAAGGACTAAACCCACTTTTATTGCTAGCAGGATCAATACCGCATATTTGAACGGAGCTTTCAGATTTCTTTTACTTTTCCAGTACTTGATTTCAACTTCTCTGTTTTTTTTGTGAGACTTTTTATCATACATGAAATAATATTTAATTCGAACTTCGTTTGCGGTTTCATCTTTCTCAAATTGGACGAACTATCTTATCTATCCAATCGAACGAACATTAATGAACGAGAAAAGCTGAACAAGCAGCTATTTTATAGAATATAAAAGAACGATAAATGCATTTTTCCCGTGCGTTAATCATATTTCTTGCAGCAGCAGTAAAAAGCACAATTACTCATACATAAAAGCCGATTATATTAAAACTGTTCATATCTAATCGCATTTACCCATGTACATTAACATTCATTAAAACAAACAGACAAAACTATTAACATTTTATTGATTGCATGTACAAAACTAAAATGGCGCAACAAAGCCCCCGTCAATTCTCAATTCAATACGGAACGAAATGGGACTCGTAAGCGCTCCCATAAGTTGGAAACTAATTGCACGGATATCTCTAACACGAAGTCCGTTTTCCCGGCAGAATAGCTAAGGATTTCGAACGTATATTGCCCTATGTAGACTATAAATAATATAGGTAGATATGTGTCGCTAGTTTCAAAACCGAACGTAATACAAGTATAATAATTGAAATAAAATTATTACAAGTAAAGAATTCATTTTTCAATTGTCAGATGAGATTATTTTCCATGAATACACATTTGCGATGTCGTGACTCTTTGTACCGGCCCGGGTCGCGAATCGCGATGGGGTGACTGAGCCGTGAGTAATTTATATTCTAAAACTAAGACTCGTTTCACGAATACTTACATTATGAGAAGTAAAAAAGAAAACGTTGCGAATTATTTGCTATTTCGCTCTGTCTTTATAAGTAAAGTACCTGGATGACCGAGTTTTGCTCGTTTTTTTTTTTTAAATTGTGTTTTTTGGAAATTATCTGGGGGCACGGCAGTGCCCCCGCCAAGTCGAGCGAAAAAGCGGCACGGCCGTACTATACTTTTCTCGAAGCAACTCAGGCCATTTTCGACACCCTATAACTTCGTTGTGGATAAACCTAGAAACCTGAATTTTCTGTCACCAAGCAAGCATAGTATAAACTTTGTAAATTTCAAATTTCATTCAATTTGAACCAGTAGTTTTAGAATTATAACTAGTCAAACTTCGCGGTTTTGGTCACTCACTGACCGATCATCAAAACTCTAAGGCACTTCTAGCCGACATAGAAGCTTCAAATTTGGAACACAATTAGTGTTTAGTGTATAACTTAAGGAAAAATTAAAATATCTTGCAATTTTAGTCTACTTTTCTAGATTCACAAACTGCATAAATAACTTTGTAATCTCATATAAATATATAGGATTACAAAGATACATTTGCAGTAAATAAATTAGTGTACCTGTATAGTATAAAATAATGGAATAATAGGTGTAGCTAGATAAGTAGGGATGGTATTGAGATTTAGGCGTGAGGTCGAGAATCCCGGCGGTCGCGGGTACACACCCTAGGCACACTTATCTGACTTTTCGAAGTTATGTGTGTATTAGCAATGAATTAGTATTCGGGAAGAGCTAACTATAGAAATGACCCGTGGCGCAGTTGGCTAGACACCAGCTTGCGAAACGAGAGGCCGTGGGTTCGATCCCCGCACCGAGACAAATGTTTGTGTGATACACAAATATTTGTTTCGGGTCTGGGTGTATGTGAGACCGAAAAGTCTCTCGTAGTTTCTGATACCCACGACACAAGACTTGTATCTTAGTGTGGGATCAGAACTATGTATGTGACTGTTGGATGTATTTATTTATTATTTATGAAGTAAGGTCTTTAAATTAAGGACTGCCTCGTGGTCTCGCGTTACATGTATGTGCCGTGCGATCTAGAGGTCCTGGATTCGATTCCCGGGTCGGGCAACGTGTTATTGGGTTTTTCCATTAGGAAATTCTCAATAGCAGCAGGGAGTCTGGAAATGTGCCCGAAAAACGGCAATAGGCTCGCCCCCTATTACGTGGGACTGACAGGTATGTATCAACATACCTGGCGAAATGTGGGTGCAGAAATGCACCTCTGCCTACCCCATCAGGGAATATAGGCGTGAGTTTATGTATGTATGTAGCAATGAATTATCGCGTACTTTAACGGGGAAGGAAAATATCGTGAGGAAATCTTAATAATAGGGTCAAGTAATTTATTCATTTCAAAAAAACTGAGTGCGGCAGTTAATGCCGTAAATTAGTTCAAGTTATACCTCTAATAAGCTTTATGTTGTAAATTTCTGTTAGGTACATTGACAGTACCAATTTATATTGAAAGAGAGATAAAAACTTTAAAATAGGATTAACTCCAACTGACGTATGACGCGTGCGGCCCTAAATATTTCTAACTAACGCAAAAAATAATTATTATTTTAAAATAAAGATCACGACGCGGCCGCTCTCGTCTCGTATGTAGAGGAGGAAGACTACCTACAAAAGTAAGCAAAGCTCATAAGGCAGAGAGTGGGCTTTAAGAAAATCCGTTGTTAGTACTCAAGAAGTAGAAGATACCGAAAAGAAAAAAGTAGGACTATCTACAAAAAGAAATGAGATCCCATAAAAAACAAAACTTGTAAAAACCCCAAGTCTCGCAACTCAGTTCTTTTGCCGTAAAAAGTTGTGAGATCTATATGATACCAAGTCGATGAATTTATTCAGTCCCCGTTTAAGGGAACTTCTGTCTTAAGTTATAATGCACTTAGCTTACCAGACACCATCTTATAGTGACCATATCAATGTTAAAAATCTTTTATGTTTAAAATAAAATAGTTAGACTTGGCAATCGCATGAAAACACAATGTATCTCACTTTTAGTGCGATTGCCAAGTCAAAACTATTTTATTTGAAACATAAAATATTTTTAACATTGATATGGTCACTATAAGATGGTGTCTGGTAAGCTAAGTGCATTATAACTTAAGACAGAAGTTCCCTTAAACGGGGACTGAATAAATTCATCGACTTGGTATCATATAGATCTCACAACTTTTTACGGCAAAAGAACTGAGTTGCGAGACTTGGGGTTTTTACAAGTTTTGTTTTTTATGGGATATTTAAGTACAAATTACTAATAAAATGATGAAATATGAATAATGTTACTTAACAACGCCATCTGCTGTTGTGTCGTTAAAGCAATTAGTTGCTCGCAAAAAATAGTATTATTATTCGCCAATAGATGTCAGGAAGAGTCATATTTTTCAGTTGAGACTACTCAAACGCCTCCTTTTTGTTATTTTTCTTCCAAATGACATTTTCTAAAAATGATTCTTAGCTAGATCGATTTATCGCCCCCGAAACTCCCTATATACTAAATTTTATGAAAATCGTTGGAGCCGATTCCGAGATTCCAATTATATATATACAAGAATTGCTCATTTAAAGATATAAGATAAAACAGTTCAGAATGAGCTGTCTGGAGTCAATTTATCGAGTGGCTGACTGCTGAGCATTCGGAGAATTTTTTTACTGATAATATTTTATAGCAGCTTAGCGTGTCGCTTCTACCGATAGTATGACTGAAACGTCGCCAATTTAAATCTAAATTGAATAAACTTGGAGTGAAATCCTTAAGGCTTATAGCTTATATGTATAAATTAGGCTATGTCTTAAAGAACCATTTAAGTTCCTAATGCTGCCACAACCAAAGCGGAAAAAAATCTCTCTCCAGTTTATAATCTGCTACCAATATGTGTACTCTATAGAAATTCGCCGCAGGCCAGCTATGGCTAAAAGTCAATCTTGATAACATCTGGAAAAACAGAGGTATTCGACGTGCAACTTATATATGGTGCAAAGACGTTGAATATGAGAAGCCGGGATTGCAATAACATCGATGCTTTCGAGATGTGGTGTTGGCGAGGACTGCTATGTATACCGTGCACCGCTATTAGAACCATCGAGTCCATACTGAATGAGTTAAATATCAGCATACGACTGCGGTCTGTCAACAAAGAGCCCTCGTGTGATTGGGCACATTATGCGATCTCCAAAGCACCATTTTGAAAGACAAATCATCTTGGGCAAAATGGACGGCAACGCAGTAATAAAACTAACCATAATAAGATTTACAAAGGCCAAAACAGAAAATAAAATTAGTCTTCAAATATCATGACAATCTATACGGTTTACTTTGACTTTTATTCTCAACAACGAAATTGCAGTGAACTTTATGTTCAGCATGTTGAATTAACCGCTCGCGTTCATTTCACCTCACGATATATTTCTTATGACATATAGGTCAAGTTACCGACGTAATGGTTTTCAGTTGGCATTAAGGAAGCATTGCCTTAACACAAGTACGTCACGCATACCCCGAATTCCTGACATACTTACATCTCGTTTTACCCGACTGAGAGTGTTAAGTCTTATTTCGTGCACGAATAAAAGGCAAAACCTTACGTCCACAACGCGATGACGCACATTATGTTTGGCGAAGTATATTTCAGACGTTAGTATGTCGTATAAGCGAACCATGATCATTAAACGTCCCCTCACATCAATAAAGCCATAAATGAAGTCGTATTGATCTCATGCTGATTCCATTACTACTGCGAAAGTGCTACGTTTTGATCTATAATTCCGGTCGTTTTTATTTTTAGGTCTACGATGGAATATAAATACTTAATTTATCAACTTTACATTAATAGGAATAGAAGATTTATATGTGTTTACTTTACTCTAAGATATAAATCGAATTAATATATTTTGTATTCAATAATGTCTCAGTAAATAAAACAGTAGTTTTGTCGATTAAATCTATTCGTGTCTTTAGTTAATACTCGTAATCGATTTTGATTTTATCGGCAGATTACGCTTACCAGCGTAAGCGGTGCGTGTATAAACCTAAATGACAAAGGAGAAATAAACGAGTTCGAACATAAGAAATGTACCTAAATTGTCACGAGAATATTAGGAGAGTATAATTATAATGAAGATACTATTACCTATAATCTTTATCTATTTAAGTACATACGTCAAAACATGAAGAGTTTGGAAAGAAAATTATTCTATTTCATAAATCCGCATATCAAGGTTATCTAATACACAAAAAGCGAAATTGCCGAGTAATCAACCGTCTGTACAAATAATATTATCAAAATGACATAAACACCCAACATAAAGCAAGTTAATAAGGTAATTTGGAAAATTATGTGCGTTTCATCCACATCTTTATTACGATGCCAGTGTGTTGGCGGACTATGAAGGTGATTATTCTATACTGTGCCGTTATTTCTTCTACTTTTGTAGCATTTTTATATAAAACATAAATACATATATTTATGTAAATAACATAAAGAGATTTAGGTATCCTTAATATCCACCTGAACAAGCTTTGCCTTCTATTCTTTATTTCAATGCTTAAGCCGATAAAGGTACGCGACACAATTGAAATGACGATATTTAACTAACAAAGCTTCATTATATTTACTTAGTGACACGTTTTCAATGCGATAATGGAAGGTATTTGAATATTCATTTCAATATATTCGAAGGGGAGGAGTATCATAATGAATAATTCAATGTTAATTCAGTCATATTCGTTTTACGAGAAAATTCACTTTATTTTAGCAATGCGCTATTTCTAATTATCAAATCACTTTAATACTTTTTTTAGTATTGGTGCACATCATAGATAACAAAGACCAAATTGAATTTTGACAAAGCAATGCATAATTAAATAGGTGAGAAGTAATAGCAAACATTCCACTCACAAATTAAATATAGTACAAATAAAATTGACAATCGCTCGTGGATTGCGGAACCGGAAACGTCGCCCGGAATTTGGCATCAACAATTCGTCACCGAAAAAAAAATTAACAACCATAATACTATAATGATGACAGCCTGTCCGCGGCGGACGAATGAAATGATTTCACGTGTGGTCCCCGAATTCAATCCAATAGTATTGGAATCAATTTTACTGTGAACCTACTTGTCAATATATTGCACGTCCCGCATGCAGTGCATCCGACACTTCATCAAGTTGAGGCGTGTTTAAACACGATAATTAAACTTAGCCGGATATTTACTGTATTTTAAATGTCGAATCAAAAAGCAAAATTACGTTCTGTGTCCATACTTTTACAATTTTCCTTAATCACAAGTTAAATTACTTTATGAAAAGAATATAAAACATGATTTTCCCTACCTTTGTAAACTTTGCCGGTAAAAGATTATATTAAAGTACTTCAAGTGTTTATAATACTTTGTTTGTTATAATTTTTAATTCCATCGAAAACAAATCTCGATATTTTACAGATCCTTTTGTAAGTATTCCACAATGGCTTTAACTGACGGAACAAAGGTTCATTGCCTGGTAGAAACCCGTGTCGAAGATTTATCGACGATAAAGCCAAAAGACTGCAAGAATTATGGCGTCAATTTCATTCAAATACACAACGTGACGTAATAAGCGTAATTATAGTTATGTAAGCTTATTCGCTTCATTGATTCAATAGAGAGTGCATAAGTTGTGAATTAGAAAGTCTTGGGTTCGCACCCACTTAAAACAATTCCTTGTATCTATTTTTTTTTCAATAAATCTATACAAAAATTTATAATAATCGGCCACGCAACTATCGAGACAAATTAAAAAAAAGAAAAAACAATTGAAATAAAGAAACTAACCATGTGCTTAACGTACATACTATTCTATTTCATTTCATCTCGACAGAATGACAAGTCTGCGCGAGTGTTCGTAGACGCAATTGTTACAGCGTCCTACAAACTGGACACAATTGTCTCGTCTGATATAAGCAGGTACAAGCTTAAGGGACAAGTCTGTTCGTACATACAATACGTATAGATACAGGCTCGTCGTGAAAGTTTCTCTAGCAGGTAGCGACGCCGAAATTGTTAAGTAGGTACATAATACTTCGGTCGGACAGCTGAAACCAGACGTATTCATCATTTCCTTGCCCTGTTCCCAATTTCATTTTGGGTCGGCGCAGTAGGTATGTTTTATCTTTCTAAACATCCCTATCAGCCGTCATGTCTTCATTCACCCCTTTTTCTTTCATATCTTCAGTCACGCACTCCATCCATCTTTTCTTTGCCTTCCTCTGGTTGTCCATCATTCAACTTTCATATTCATCACCTTTTTACATATACATGTACATACATATATTTGATTCATCCCTTTCGTCCCACAGACGGGTTCTTTTCAGCTTATCTATCACAGGAGCTACTTTAAAACTTCCTCTAAACTAGACGTATTCATATTTAAAATTATTTTATAATATTTGTTAATATTTAGTTATTGCCAAAGATTTCGAGACAATGTTAACATTTTTTTATTCTATTAAAGTGATTTAAATTTGTAAGGACTGTACGATAGGATAAATTTATTCTACAATAACAAGAGAAGTGTTTTCCTTATACTCACTGATTTAGAAATAAATGTTTTCAAAATATCTATATCAAGAATTGTTTTGAATTTATTTATACACGCACTTAACAAAATAATGTACACTATCAAAACAAAGTAGGTACTTAATGTTTCAATGCAATGCGTTACACTATATTATACTATGAATACATAAGGGACACGACACCGCGCCTGGATCACGGAGCAACAATGTTAAAAGTAACATTTAATTAAGATAGAAAAGCTTGCTTCCGTCACGCTTAAAAGGAATGAACACACGTATTTTATGCTAACAATTAACGTGATAGTATTGAGAACCCCATTTTTGTTGCGTGTGAAAAGATCTATATTGTCGTTTTGTAGCCTTATTTCGGTCGTAAAAACAAGTACATTGCGTTGGACAGTAAAAACAATCCATCGACCTGAATTCCGCGTATTTTATTCCACGTATAAAATCTTTAACGAGAAGTATTCTGGGTGACGGCTTAACAAATATGAATATCCTTTGCCCTAAAAATAAATTGCAGAATGAATCATACTCGAGACGGACGGACGACATAACTCGTCATTTATTGTGACACACGATAGACATTATGTCCAGATTAGAAACGAAGCAATAATAAATATCACGTCAAATGAAGAAATAATTACTGTCATCGCATAAATTCTATCATTCCCACCGTATATTATTTAGTTGGCAATTTGTCCCCCAAATTACCTTTGACCCGGATCAGCTGTCGTGTGTAAGTGACCATTGAAGCAATGTAGATAGGGAGCACAACCTAAGTACAAATGAAGGCGCCGAAGCGTTCCCTAAGGGAATGCTCTTCGTTTAATGCATCACGAAAACTGTTTTCAGCTGTAAGTGGAAGACATGGAGGCTTTAGTGCCGCCTTCACTTACCCTAACTACAGTGGCGTATTAATTCACGAGTCGATCCTGCCGCACTACATCGCATACGCTGTGACAATTATCTAACAGACCGGAGTAAACAAGTCGTTTATTTCACACTTAGAAAAAGTTAATTGGGTGAAAATCTTTTAAGTACGAGTACTTGTTGAGTGCTACCCTTTTGTTTGAAGTTGTCCTTTAGGTACAAGACACAACAACGTACGCCTTGTACATGGAATTAAGTTTAATTAAAATGGGTTTTCGTGATCGAAACCTGATGCGTGTTCTTCTAAGTAGACTAGAACATGGAATATTGATACTTTTATTAACCCTTCGTGTGTACACTATATTTTTTTGGACTTCGTGTGTACACTGGGTCTTTTAGGGAACAGTCAAATTTTGAAGGCTTTCTACATTTTCAAAAAAAAATGAAAAAAATATAGTTTACTCCTTGAAGTGTCTACTGTATGACCCATATGAATCCAAACTCAAAAGTTTAAACCTATTGTTGATAAAAAATTATAAACAATAAAAAACACGAGGTAAATTAAATTTGATTAAAAAAATCATAACTTTACGATAAATAAATATTTCCAAAAATGGTTATAGATTTTTCTACTTGAGGCTTTAAGCCTTCGAAAAAATATAGCGTTGTGGACATTGGCTCCAAAAAGTTCAATTATTAAAATAACTGAAAATGACGAATATTTTCCCGATACCGGGATCTTATAATAAATAAAATGCAAATTATATATTAGAAAATTTGAATTAAAATAGATTAGAAAAAGTAATAAATTACGTAAAGCATTTATATGTATTGCAATAAAATAATAAAACTGTAAGAAAACAGAAAAACTAATTTTGAAAATTCTAACGTCGTGTGAACACTGACCCTTTTAGGGAACGGTAAGCCCTTCCACGATCTCGTGCTGAGGGATAAATAGTCGGACCTGTGAGCCACTTGTACCTTCGATCCCTACTACTATAAACTTTTTTTAGAGGGGGTAGGCAAAGTGCCATCTACATTGATAAAAAAGAAACGGGCATTTGAAATTTCGACTGTTCCTTTAAAGACCCAGTGTACACACGAAGGGTTAATGCGGTCTCTTGTAGTTCATTTCTGCGCGATAACGAATAAAGGTGATCGATATTATGTCACTATTTATTTTCACGCCACACAAGCGTGCGGCTTAAGTATTTTGAGAGATTATTGTTGTCATGGAGGGATATTATTTTGCGGCGGCTAGTGATGCAGAAAATTCTTGTGTTCTTGGATTGCTACCGACGTTATTAAAAGTCTTAGAGGAAATAATTGAATCTTAAACTATAAGTGCTGCTCTGAATAGCAAAATGATTTTAAAATGTGCAAAATTTACTATAACACCAATAAGTTTAGTGGTAATAAGCACTGCCCAAATTTATTTTTACAGTAGTCGGTTAGTTGTAACGCATGCAAAAATTACTGTGTTGTTTAAAATAAAATTTCCATAAAGTTAAAAGCGAGAATATGGAAGATGGGTTTATCATTCGATGCGCTGGCATCGCGTGTCGAAGATAAAGTGTTACTTTCGAGATAAATGTATGGAGGGCGCACAGTAAAGAGCCTGGTGATTAAGTGTGTGTACAGGGTGCAGGTTGCGGTTCTGTAGTGATTAGTGCCATTAGTGCGAACAGATAGCCGGCTGGCGCGGGCAGTGCGGGGCCACAGCGGCGAACACGCTGTGTCCAGTAATTACGGTCCACGTGTTAACTCGAGTCCAGCTGAACCGACATAATACATCGCTATTCCATTTATGTGGACCCATTCCCCATGTTATTCATGTACCTATATAAAATATACACTTTGTAGTACCTATAAATTTTCCAAACGTATCTTTAATCAGATGCGGCTTATCCAATTTGTATGATTAGGTAAAATTTATAGGCCCCCGTTCTTTTCTCACAACACAATTCTCTTTAATATTTTTAGTCGAAATTAAAGAACTTTTTTCCTACGTTCCCCTAGAATATTTGTGCTATTGTTATGGCATAAATGTTGAAGTACCGTATTCACGTAATAAAAAGAGCAAGGGAGCCGCATGTTCTAGGAAAATACGTATTTGCAATGAAATATATTTATCCCAATTATTATAATAATTCTTAACTCATACTTATATAACTCGTTGGTATGATGTATTTAATAATATGTATACGTTGCAATAATAAAAATATAAATATTTTTGGATTCAATACATTCAATCAATGATATCTTCAGTTATATTTCATTTTTATTCGTACACTGCTGTTAATTTAAAATGCGAGTCTAGACAAAATATATTACCTATACATTCATTCAATCCCTACTATCTATTTATCTCTAATGGTTAGCTATCATGATCGAGTCCAAGAATGAGAATTATGTGGTGTTTCAACAGCAAATAACAATTATTGAGGTATTTACGCATTAATTATTTTTTCTTCTCATCATCTTTTATGTAACACAGGGAGTCTTTTCAATAGACATTCATCGACTCATTATAAATTATGATTGATATGAATCCCTACAATGCTACAAGGGCTCTTTACTTTGGCAAGAAGCAATTATAATAAATCTCATTCGGAAATACACAGGGACAGCCACTTGTAATTAAAAGAAAATATCAGATGTAATTATAAATCTATATATAAATATATAGATTTATAATTACATCTGCAGTTGTGGTTTGATTCTCGTCAATTAGTTTAACCGAAGTACTAGATGGTATATGACCAATCTAAGCTACAGCTTAGTGTAAAATAATATATATACATAATATATACTGGTCTACTCTAGAGAATAAATAAACACATTATGTCCATGCAAACATAATTCACACGAACATATACGTATATTACTAACGTTTAACTGATACGGGAAATGAAACTTTTCCCGTGGAACAAACACAAGCTGACAGTGGAGCGTGTTGTTGGTATCAAATACAAAACGCGAGCCGTATTAACGTCATAGAAAAGCGGCACAGAGTGCGACACGCGAGACAACCGCTTGTGCACACCTCCAAGAAAGAAGCACAACAACAATAGCAGCTGTCAGACTCACTGCGGCTCTGGCGTAATATTATCTGATCTCATCACACTTCTGTAGCGCATTAAACCCGCTGCTGCGAACGGACTTATCTAAAAAGATAGTACATTTTAGTACCTCCATAAGGATCTAGAGACACGTTTTATAGTGCCGGGGCCGCACTAAGTTTAGTATGTCATTTACGATTCAATGTGTTTCTATTTCGACACTTGGTCCAGCGCTAGACATTTCAGCTATTATGTTCAAGCCGACGGAGGTGCCGTCCGCCGATAAAGTAAATTGTAACAATTATCTCAGGAGGGGCACACGCTTGTGTTGAAGCGGACATGTACGTCGGTGGACATCTGTTCACTAACGCTAACAATCTAGAACTATTCCGTAAAGTCGCGCACATTTTTGTACGCTTTGTCCAAAATAAGGAGCAGTTTTGCGAACATTTATTTCCGCTTGCAGTATAATGCACAAAACACGTCTTGGATATACCACTTTATACCTTACTTCATAATTTATTTTACGAACTGTGGACTAATGGAAATAACAAAAAGATACCATGGCTACAGCTTAAAAAAATCTGCCTACTGCTATAATTTATTATTTATTATATATATACAGATACCTATCGGAGATTAAAACATTTTTAACAAGTAAAATAAATTGTAAAATAAATTTACAGGGCGCATACCTACTCGTACATCGTCGACACGGGCCAATCGATGAAGATAAAATAAATTTTAAGAAACCATAGCATTTGTTATGTTATGTGTACAAATAAGAGTAAACAGAGGCGAATGTTTAGAAACATGAGAAAAAAAAAACCTTTATTTAGATAACAACACCTCGTCAGAACTGATATGTATGTTTCAAATAACAAATCATCAGTCATTTGCAATTTTAAAACTGAAAAATAAACATATTTATGGATTTTACGGTCTCAATAACTTAAAGAACGGTTGAGAGCTTATAGTCGGGGATTCCGTAGGGTTACGCACTGCATCATGTCTCTCTGCAAGATTAAAAGCCGCTTACGCAGTTAATTTTTTTTATTACTAGACATAGATATAGTAGAGATAGGTAGTTTCTTAAAAAAAATCTTTTATTTTCTAAACAGTCATAAAGGTACACAAAGCGTTCTAAACTTGATTGTACGGAGCAATTGTAAGACATATACCTAGCATAAGGTATTTTTTATTAGATTATTTTAAAATTAAGAGAATAAAATCTGCTGCAGTATCATTGGTTTTATCTTTGTTTTTCTCAGGGTCCTTTATATTCCTATACATCAATATTTATCTTACACAATATTTATTAGAGCCACTTCTTTTATTATATGATGGGATATACTGTATGGGTTTTGTGAATACTATTTTAATAGCTGTATTTATTGAGACGTTATTATATTACGAATTAAATCCATGATAGTCTTTTCTTATCTTCTCAATATATTTTTCCATGTAAGATATTAAATAAATTTAATCCTTATTTTAAAACATTAAGGAAAGAGTAAAATTTAAATTTTTTCTATACCCTGCAATTAAAGCGGGTCGGTTGTGCTCGCGAACAATTTCAATTGTCCGTGAACCGTGTCGCTCAAAAACAACCGGAATGTAATATCAAAGTTAACGGAAAATTGGAGGAGAAAAAATTGAAATTGAAACTGACGTCACAAGTTACCCCTGATTTTAACTGGTAGAGCTAACACAGGAAAATGTAATATTTTCTCTCAATACCCGCTTATTAAAATTTGTGACCGATATGACTATATAAAAAGTTTGACGTTCTCTTTAAAAGGAAAGATAAATATTCCGGCGTCAAGTGGAGTGCACCGCGCCCCCATATTTGCAGAGGTATTAGATAAATATCAAACGAAATAGAAAGGATGTCGTATTCACGATAACGAAGGAAAAGGTCAAACTTAAATATGTAGGAATTATTTCAGTTATATATGATTATTGCTATATGTCTTCAATTCATCGGCCTATGTAGTACGTTTAGGCCCATACTGAAGCGAGACGAAAAGATTTTCAATTTCAATCAAGATTCAACTTGGTCGTTCTGTCGCGGAACGATGTCGAACATTGACAGTTCCATCAATAAAGAAAGTATGAAGCCACATACGACGGACGGCAAGTTGCCAAGGAGAATATTGTTTCCAGCATCATTTAATACATTGATTTGATGCATGGTTTGGTAACGTGGCTGCAGACCGTTCACAAAGCAATTTAGTGCCGGGAATATGCATCATCAGCCAACGTAAATTAATAAATGCGGCCGGCCGAACTTCAACCGTGAGTTAATTAAACAATTTAGAGAATGTATCAAGTAAAACTTACAACAGCTCTTGGCTTGGATAGTTGCTTAAAAAATATTATCTTACCTAGTAAATTTATTTAATGCATTTTTGCCTAGATAGTTATTTCAATTTTTCAAACACGTCAAAGTTATATTTTACTTACGTTGGGGAAGCAAATCTATTTCCGCAAACTCGTCTGCAATACACACTTCATAAATATATGTATCTCCGTCTCATTTTACCGAAACGCGCCTAAATATCCATACAAACGCGAAAGAAATGTTTTTAAATTAGACCCGAGGTAGAAATATATCCAGTGAGAGTATACTAGGCAGAAAATTTCAATTTAGTGAATTGCTCTCTTGAAAACGTGGGTTCTCCATCACAGAGGATACAAAATGGCAGTGATGCCGAAATTTGTGAACTTTCAAAACTGCCTATCATAACCATTATCCATTATAACCGTGTACAGATATAAACTAAACGCCCAATGAAAACAATAACCTCATTGCCTATTGAATATTTATCAATTTATATTTTTAATTGTTGGATATTATGTATATTTCCCTAACTGGATGGTTAAATTTAAAATTAATTTCAACGCATATCAAGAATAATATATTACGATTGATTAAACAAATATTATAAATCTTTATAAACGTGCATATTTTGCAATGCAATATTAATATTCATCTGCGTCAGTGACGTTGTTCAAATCCAGATTGAAGTATAAAACAGACTTTTGTGCAATGTCTTAATGAGGAAAATTAAATATGTAAGAACACGACGATCCACTTCTGCATTATATATTTCGTCAAAGGAGTAAAACATTAACTCATTAATGCATTACTAAAGTTTACACGCATCATCATCATGTTACTATTAAATAAGGCTATTAAATAAATGCAAAACGCAAAAATAAGTTGCGAACACAAACAAAAATGCTGACACGACCAAATGGCCGTGCAACACCTGATGCACATTCCAAAGATTTTTCTTTCAGCATTGCGTACATTCAAAAGACAAAATATTTAGAATAAGTAATGAAAGGGCTTTGAAATGGTGTAAATATTACACGCGGTTGTTTAACTTTTAATTTTTTTCACACGTGTGTGTTTCTCTTTAGAATAAACATGAAAATATTTCCATTTTCAACTTTAAATCCGAGCACGCGACTTTTACGGCTGTAGCGAATTGAGATAAGTTGAGAAATGTTGGTCGGAATGGGAGATTTTAATGTTAAAAGGAAGCTATTAATTGAATTGTACTTTTTACGTGCCTCTATTAACGATGTTTACTTAGTATGCCACTGTTTTAACTAATTACACTGGTCTACATCAAATTTGCCTTTTACATGAAAATGTACTATATTGATTGTATTTTACTCCCTGAAGATAAATATACAAGTTAAAATCCATAGTTAGCTCTTATTGTGCATTTGTGCCATATTTAATATAATAGCGGGAAGCGCGGAAATTTATCACATTGATGGTGATAATTCAAAATATTTTGTGATTACCTGTGGAGATTTTATTAATTCATATTTGTTTGTTACGTCTAACGCTGACTGTATTTTGTTGAACAGTTAAAACGTGAAATTCTTATCGTTTTTTTTACATTTTTAGTAAAAAATCTACAGTTTTCATTATGTCGCATAAATGTGTTAATAGTGCAGAAAATGTTTGCTACATATGTGACTCTTATTAACCAAAGATGCTCAAGAACTCAATGTTTAGAAACTGCATAATTCCATTATTTTGGAATTAAAATTAAAAACAGAGATAAACCGTGGGTACCACACTTTAGTTGCACAACTTGCTCCACAAATTTGATTAAGTGGCTAAGCCAAAAGAAATGTTCTTCTACCATTTTTACATTAATTTGTAACTATTGAAAAACTTTGTGAATGCTCTCAACAAGAATAGACCAGCATTCAAATACCTGCGAAGTTAAATTTCTCGTATAAGGGACGCTAAAATAAAAGAAGGAATCTTTATCGGACTTGAAAATAGAGAGATTCTAAAGGACCAAAATTTTGATTCAGTTTTACAGGGCTTTGAATAAGAAGCTTGGGAATCTTTTAGAAGAGTCGTTCATGGTTCTTTGGGCAATAAGTGAAATAAAAATTATGTTAAACTTGTGAACAATCTCCTTCAAAGGTATCAACAGTTGGTACATCCCTAAAAAAACATTTTATTCATTCTCATATTGATTTTTTCCCATCGAACTGCGGTGATGTCAGTGACAAACATGGTGAACGATTCCACCAAGATATCCCGACAATGAAAAAGAGATACCAGGGCCTATGGACTGCGTCAATGTTAGCGGACGACTGCTGGAATTTGAGAAGAAATTCCCCTAACGGCGATTACAAAAGACAAATGAAAATGAGGAGAAAATCTTAATTAAACACGTTAAAATATTTTGTTAATATATCAATCTTCCCAATTTTATATAAAAAGTAAAAAATAATAATAAATAAATATAGTTTTTTTTAAATAAATTGTTTCGTACTTTAACATGTTACAAAAAGTAAAATTTTGTATAATAGGTATATTTCCAAAATAAGAGCTAATTAAAAAAATCTATTTGTGTTTTCGTATTCAGTAACCTCAAAGCAGTATAAAAATATAGTATTCAATTGAAAGGCACACAAAAAGTTAAATTTTGTAGACCAGTGTTATAAATCCCTAGGACATAATATTTCCACTCTGTACATTTATTAAGACATGCATTTTTAACAATAAGTTTGTATGCTTAAAAGGTAATTGAACAATAACTGGTTTGCGAAAACTCAAGATCAATGAAAACATACAAATACCTATCAAAGTAGTGATTGAGCGCGTAGCTAACAGCGATTTAAGGCAATTATTTAGCGTAGTTATCCAATATACCTAATTATCTAGTGATTCACAGACATACGTAGGGTTGCCAACTATACTGTTTTAAACAGTATTATACTGATTTTCACTACATTATACTTTTTACTGTTGAACAAAAATAAAGTATACAAAATACTGTTTTCAGCATCAGAATGTTTAACACTAAAGTGTTAGACTTAGACGCTCACAAATTTGTTGAGAAGCATATGAAGATTTCGAAAAAATGCAGTAAATTAATAAGTTCTGCGAAAATCTCTAAAAAATATGTATATGAAACATTAAATAAATAAATACTGTTCATTTTTTCTAAAATACTGTTCAATATTCTTCTAAGACCTAAATATACTTTATTTCTTGTAAATATATTATAGTTGGGAACCCTATACATACGTGCCCCGTGTCTTGAGTAGTTAAATCTTGTGTGCGTGAAATAGCATTCTGTATTTATAACCCTCATAATCGCATGTGACTCTTATCCATCGTAGGCATCGAAGGGGATTGTTAGAGGGGTATGTATGGGTATGTATGTGTGAAATCGTTTGAAGTAAAGAAACTACGTCGATAAGAGGAATGAAAAAAGCGTTCGCGATATTGATTATTGCCATCTCGTATGTAGCGCACGACATATAACGCATAGAAGTATTTTTATGATGCCTACTTATTATACTGATCATTTTCTTGCTAAAGCCTGGTACTGTAAACCAGGGAACGAAAAACAGTAATAAGTTATACAAATTTTTATAGGAATTAAACACTTTTACTAACATATTAGAATAACCACCGGCGGTGCCGGAAAAAACTTAAATTATTATTACTTCTACAGCTATTATTACTATAAATTAGGAAACAGTCAGCTATTAATTACATTGACCGCATGAGTAGGTACTTAATTCACGAAATGTCAGACGGCTGAAACTTATTTCAAACAGTTTTATGACATCCTTCGTGACCCTATGCACTACTGAGGTCCACATTCGTTTTTGAATAATTAGTGATTATGTAAATAAAGATTATGTTGTAAGTTTTTATCATCTAAAATTTTTTTGGTATGTGGGAAGAATCAAGATCCAGTTTTGTTTTAAGCAGAATAAGGATTGAAGAACTAAAGCTAATAATAATCACAACTGATCGTTTTTACGTTAATCGATTATTGCCGTACCTCATAGTTAGTTAATGCAACCGAGTCAAGTGTCGTAATTTAAAAAAAAATATAATTCTGAATAAGATGTCTAAACACGAAAACCCTGACGAACCGCATCTAAACTACTGTTTTAATATAGTACTGCAGTCACACAAAATGTTAACTTTATTTTAACATTGTTTGTATTATATGACAATTTCGACCGCGATTTGTACACATCATGAACTTATAAATACGAATACAAACAAAGATATATATTTGTAAAACAACAATGTACTTTTACGTAATACTCGTATAATGTAGAACAATAGGACATGTTCAAGATGTGGAGGAAGGTTAACTTGCGCATTAAACTTTTTTTGCCTGTCTTGCACAATATAAAAACTTCTTGCAGACTCTTGATACACATTGGCACCGATTATGTTTTCTTTGCTACGTTTTAATTAAATATTTATTATCTTCCTCGGGCCGGAATGCAAGCCTGATAATTAACTAACAACGCTAAATAAATAAACATCGAACTTCTCCTAAAACAAAGAAATAAAGAGTGTAAAATTTTACTTAAATAAAACAGTAAGAAATACTGAAGTTGCTCCGCCTAAATTATTGCGAGACATGATGTAGAATAAATTGCGCGTTATAATAAAGGAAAAATATAACTTCTGAGAGTTTTGGCATCGCTACTACAATATTAGCGGAATGAAACCACTCCAACGTCTAATATATTATACCAGTGGATGCTTCCAAGACTCTGACAATAGTAAACCGCATCTCCCGGCGGGGTTATTTACAAGGGAATGCACTTCGGGAATGTCTATGTTCCCTTTTCAAACGATTAAGTGGTGCTCACAGACGTTATAGTTGTAGGGGTCCTATTAAGACTGGCTGCCGTTTGCCACCTGGTGCATTCGCTCGGACGCGGCTTATGCCGATCTTCCGTCCGCCGGTGAAATTATTAAAGCCGGGAATAATTTATGAACGTTTAACATTCGCCTTTGGTACGGACTGTGTGCTCTAATGGCATCGGATATTCCATGAAAATAAAAGGACCGGCGGTCCTCCCGGTTGTTAAATGAAATGTTCGAGCGGAATGACGGCAGCCGTGACTAATTGGTGACTCTTAGTCTGTACTCCGTACCTTATTGCGACATTTATAAGCGTTTCTCAACCCGCTCTCTAGTTTGAATTGGAGGGTGGTGCAAACAGTAACTCGCCGTCGGCGCCTGCATTAAGCACTTGCATAAAGAGTACACATATGTTACATCATATGTGTCGTACGTGAAAAATCGGCGATTTCTATATGCAATCGGAATAAGACTTTAAGTACCTATATGCCGACACTTTTGCCCGTTAATAATTCTGTCTATGTGTCCTTATTATAATATACCTACTATTTCTTGCTGAACACTAACTGTCTTAATATTACTTTCTTTAAACAAATTGGGTGTAAGTACGCCGCTACCTTAGGCTATTAACGAGAACAAAGAAACCATAATTAGGCCAGCCCTCAAACTAGTTTTCGCCACCATTATTTGGTGCGATCAAAGCAAATTGCCAATTATTGGAGTATTTTAAAGGACCAGTTGATAGGTTCGAGTACATTCCATTCCAGCGCAATGATATCAAAAAATAAGACAGCTTGAAATTACGGATGAATCGAAATGGCGAACTCGTCAGCATTATGCTGACACGCTCGTACATTGTTAGAATCTACCAATGTTATTGAAAATTAGGCGCAACCCTCCGAGTATGAACTCCTCCCTCGGATATTCGCGTTACGCTCAACCAATCTATTGTACATTGCCGTCGAATCTAATATCTTAATTAGAATTGAGGTGCTCATTTTTCCCTATGTGGGTATACATTGTATATTTCAAAGAATTTTATTAAGGGCACAATACATAAATAATGTAGAGTGTCGCCTGAAAACGTCGCTATCCCTTTTAGGCTGAAACGAAATTTGTAACGACACGCCGAAATAACTTGACCAGACCCAGTTACATTTTTAATGAGTTGTACGGCATAATAATTAAAATAATGCCATATGCGCGAGTCTCCGTATATCGTCCATGTGAAAATATGTATAATAAATGTTTGTATGAAAAATATAACACAGATAAGTGTGCATTAGTTTGTCACGATTCTGACGATACTCGTGGCCGCGCTTACATTGTATTAAATGGTAATAATTTCGTGATTACATAAAATAATACATTAGTTCACGTAAGAGATAGTATCTTCAAGGGCGAATGAAACTTAGAATTAATGTTTTAATATTTTCATGCCCAATATTATGTCGGAACGGCGCTATAAATTATTTTATACAACTTTACCAGCGACAAGGTTTTAAAGTAGGTAAAACACGTGTGGAAACGCGTCATTGTTATTAACAATCAATATTTCTTTTAAGTTCAGGTATAAATATTTTACTCCAATAAATTCTTCTTTAGCTGCCTGTATCAGCTTCGTAAGAACTTATTGCATCACTTACATGGACTGCATATGATTTAAAAAAGTAATTTATAAAAAATCTAAAAAATGTTATAACGTGTGAAAATTAACAGCAGATTGTAATGACACAATTGTACTTGATAACAAACAGAAATAAATATCATCGTTATTTAACGTGAGAAAATGATGTATTTGTTAAAGGTTAAATCGAGACGGATTATTCTCGATATCAAAGTGGTTTGCGCCGAACAAACGCTCTACGAATACCTATATACCGATGATTCCCTGTGGTTTACGATTTTACAATCTAACTTTAGAATATAAACCAGATGGCCGGCTACAACACTCAATAGAAATATTTGAGCACACTTTACACAAACACGCGTTATACGAATAGAATGGACGGAGGATCACAAAAATCTAACACTCCGAAATAATGAAAATGCTGAGACCGTGACAAAAGAATCAGGACGTCTGAAAAGATTTTTTTTAAACACTTGACATTCGCTTGAAAAGCTAAAATGATTTAATAAAAAGTTACGACACATGGACTGTTAAATTTGAACTTACCTAAGTTTCGCTGTTCGAAATCGATCAAATAAGTTGAAAAACTCCCGTCGGGATCAAAGCGGTGCGTTCGCGAATGCGGATCACGTTATCAATGAGCTTCGGCAAGCATGATCTCGCGGACGAAATAAATAAATACACGGCGCGTGTACCGTGCAGTAAAGCCGGCGCCGACGGCGACCACTGAGCGAATATCCCGAGAGAACGACGTGCACGAGCGGGCACGCGAAACGCTCAGATCGATACCGCCGCTGCCGCGCGCTCCCTTTCCAGTAGCGGACTAACTGACTGCGGACGGAGTACGGACTGAGGGACCACTACACCTACGGCACCACCACCACCGTGCCAGTACCTACACGCCGAGCGACGTCACACGATATGCACGCGCCGAGCCGATACACCATTCAGTGATTCGAATCGCATGTATTGTCCCAAATCAACTCATAGGGGGAGCACAATGCTCACGTTGGGCATGCGCGAAGTAGGGTAGGCGCGGCGGCGCACACCGTGCCAACGGATGAGATCGCGATGGCGGCGACGGGTGGCGTAAAACAAAGAGAAGCTATGCGACGCGCCCTACGGAGCTGGATGAGGGTCGCCGTGCCCACCGCAGCCGTTGACTCGCTGAGCCGCCAAGCCACTGAGCCTACGGCGCGCGACTCGGGCGAGCGAACAGCGCCGAACGTCGAACGGCACGCGGGGCCCTTTCGCACGACCTCCAGGCGGCTGAGACGCGCGCTCCACACGCAACACCATCGATCATAAGCACGCACAACGCCGACCTCCATACTAAGTACACTCTCCACAAACCAACCTACTCTACGTATCAATTCCATTTTTTACGCTTTTTTAATTTGTGATTAAATCCTCGCAAATATAATTTACTACTTAGCGTAGAACAAACACAACCATTCATTTTAAATCAAGTTCTTAATAAACTAACTAGCTCATGAGAATATGATCATCAGAAATGCATTCGAAAGCGGCCCTGTAACCCACAAAAAAACCTCAATAAAATGGGGAAAAAAGCATGCGGTTAACGAATGACAATCTAATAGTGTAGCGTAGGAGAAGTAACCCCGGCGATGCAACCGTAGCTGAGCCAACTCATGGCCGCTTTTCAAAATTTTAAACTAAATAACAATACTAAGGTGAGTGCTATTTGCTAATAAAGAGGACCGATTATAATTATTTCAACAAGTTTACTTTCGTAGGAAGTAATAAATATTTATCATCATCGTTCTTAAATATATAAAGTTATATTATATAAAATATTTTACAACCTAAATGACAAAGCAACGACCTTAATAAAGCTTATATCGTCCAAAGGACCAAAAATATATATATTTACAATGATTGGATTGGATTAAATGGAGATTAATATAATTTCATGACAATTATATATAGAAACTAAAATTGCATAATTAACAAGTATATAGAACAGGATTTTTGATCTCCAGACACTAAAAGCAAACACATCTATATAAACAGTTAGCCGATTGAAAAAAAAAACATATACCTACGCCAATCTATTGTCATCGAAATACCATGGAGAGAACATTAATTCCATTATTTATTTAAATCTAATGGCCTAATTAGATGCCTACATATAGCCAATGTAGACGAGCGGACTGCAAAAAAAAACAGAAAAATTCAGCGTTCAACTCGAACATGTTACGACGTGCTACAAAAGAAACAATTAACAACAAGTCAGAAAACTCGATGCGCGCGAGGCAAAACAATAACTGACTGAACTGAAACGGCCAAAAGTTCGATTAATTTCCGAGGGATCGGAATTGGAGCACAACTGTATCTAGGTGATTTAACTACCTCTAAAGCGTAATACGTTTGTATCATTGACCGTTGCACAAAGCGAATAGGACTAGAGTTTAGCCAAATTGGCGTTCTACTCTCCAATACAATGTATTGTACACTGGAAACATTTTCGGAAGAGAATCTGTAATCTGCGCACATGGCGTATTTCTCGCATTAGAGTATCACGAGTTCAACCCTAAAAGGGTTACTTTCAAAGTAAAATAGAAGTTTTTCCGGTCCCTTAAATTACTGGCAGCTCATGGAGCACATGTTAAAAAGTTCGGTTTAAATATTTCAACTTGAAAATTGACTGAGTTATAAAACAAAAAAAAATGCGTGCGCTACATCCCTTTTGTTCTCTGATCTGATTATAAGCGAAAATACTAATACATTAATAAAGATAAAAACTAATTACTCAACATCGTACATGTTAATTTTATACTGTCCTCGATTGCGGAAAATTAGTCGTAACTCATATAATAAGTGGACTAAATTATTTCATAAAATCCCTTTTGTTGCGTCGCTCAAAATGATTTTATTATACGGCGAACACTCACGGCTACTAGTGTAACAAATGCAGTTACGTTCCCGCAAGTGAAGATAATTAGATTCTCACCCGGGATTGCCAGCGTCTATCTCCTCTTCAAAATAACACTTTCCATAACTTTATTCCTCATGCGGCTAAGGAACACAATGGATAGTTTTTTATAGCTCTTTGAGTGTCGGAAACAAGATATGTGTTCCGGCATGCTATACTTATATCTGTTGCAGATATCGATGATTTAAATACATACATTATACATGAGATCAAATCAAATAGAATGTTTTGTGAATTTGTAATAAAAATATAAAAATAAAATTGTATTCTAAATCAATTCATCATTCGTTTACACATAATAAGAACTACAAATAAGATACATATCGATAAAAGTAAGACACTTGTTTTTCTTTCACACTTAATGTTGAAAAAAGTTAAACACGGCAAGGTCGGCAGGCGTACTACAATGGCCTTCAATAGTTTTCTATCGCCCCGGGCACGCACAGATCACAAATCAAATATTATGTATCAAATTTAATTGGAATTAATGAAAAATGAAGAAAAAGAAATTGTCAAAATTGAGATAATTGAAATAAGACTTCCAGAACGACCAATTGGGAGAGAAGGTATAGGTACTGATATCTTTTGTAAGTCGTCAATCTGCCATGCACTAAGAAGTAGTTAACGGTAAAAATATTATTTATATACTATACTGCTTCTTTTGTAAACCCTTACGAAAGTAGACAAATTTGATGGTGAGTAGTTCAAAGTTTCTTCCCTTTACTCATTTTGGTAAGCAATTAGGTCGTCTCCATAGTCTAGTGTTTACATGTAAAAATTGAATCCGAAAAAACATACAGTTTTACGAAGGTGCTCAAGCCTCGATAATAGTATTAACCTATTGCACTGTCAACCTCATGTCAGGAGGATCATACAACAAAAATAAATAACGACATGGTTATGTCAAACGACTGACTCTAACTATCTATCAATAATCAATGACTACTATTGTGCTTACCAACTGGAGCAGCGTAGACATCGATGTGTCGGCGTAGGAACGTAGTTACGCTACTGCATAAAATACAATATGCATACAGCAACGCTTCGTCCTTCGCATATGAAATAAATTATGTACTAAACTGTAACTGTATAATCCACTAGCACCTGCACTTTTCCCACATTTAGGAGGGGCCGGTACAACAAGTCATTTATGCATAATTTTACCCTGGTACAATTGGCTGAAGCTCACCGTTCTGAGAAATTATCCAGCAATTCCGCGCAAATTCGCGATTGAATGCAAATTTCATATAATCTATATTGTCAGGCTTAAAAATGGAACTAAGGATTTTATTATCAAGAAACTGTGAACCGTTATTATATATTGAACTGTTATTCAAAGAAAAATATAATAGTGCCCTATGGCAGCAACTTACTATTCTAAATAAAATCTGAAGAGTCAACTTGACAATTTTTTTTTTATTAAACTTGTCTCATTACACTGCAAATTTTCAATGAAACGCTGAGAAGATAGTAAAAATTTCTAAGAAAGTTCATTAATGTAAGAGAATCATATAAACGGTAAAAAAGCTAAATATTTTCTATTTTCATAGATTTACTCACGTTTCCACGTCTACGTTTATAGTTTACACTTTCGAAACTATTGAGTTCCTAATATTTCTTAGATTTATTTAAGAAAAAAATCATTCATTGCAGAATGGAGTAAAGGATTAATTCCACGCACTAGGAAAACGAAGTACAAAATAATTGTTTTTCAGCAGCGTTTGACATCGTTGCAAAATAGTCTTGTTCATAGAACAAGAATATTTTTACGGCCGCTATGCATAGATTTATTACATCCTGTCTACCGATTGCTAAAAATATAATGTAGGGCGAAAAATAATGCAGAATAACGGCCACTACGACACTAAAGTAATATTGACGTACAAAGTTAATATTCTATGCAGTCCGCGCGCTCATCTGTTTGAGCTTAAACTTTTTACTTACTTCACTAAACTAGAATATTTATATTAGCATCATCAGTGCAAAATTAAGTAATATATATTGTAATGTATATTACTTAATTCAATTGAAATTTCGCAATATAATGAATAATGCACCTATTAATAAAAAAACATCTAAAGCTCTAAAAATCAAATATTATAAATGATATAATAATATATGTATTTAGCAGTTTTATTAACAGAAAAATGTACTTACATAGGTACATAAATCCTTTTACTTCAGAAATCAGAATAGTATTTTGGTGTCGAATGAAATCCTTAAATTTGAAAATAAGAAAGAATTAACATTATCTTAAATAGAATCAGAAGATGTCAAAGGTCATAGCGAGTAGTCAACAGCATCCAATCCCCTTTCGTATCAGTTTACAACGAATTAGACTCGTTACACATGCCAACAATTGGAGCAAACTCACTATCAATATTGATCTTTTTAAGGGAACTGCATTCAATTTCGTAGTAATATAGTCTTCTATACTCTATACAATACATACATACAAATAAATAAAATTGAGTGTCTGTTTGTAATATTGAAAAAAACGGTTTTTATTAAATGAAAATGGATGTATACACGGTACATATACCAAAATAACATTTTTTACAGTTTTTGTCTGTCTGTCTGTTTGTTTCGGCTAATCTCTGAAACGGGTGGACCAATTTTAACGGGACTTTCACTGGCAGATAGCTGATGCAAAAAGGAGTAACTTAGGCTAAAAAAAAAAGTAAAAAATACTAGGCTAAAAAATTATAATTAAAGAATCGGCTGTTAGGCGGAACGAAGTTCGTTGGGTTAGCTTGTCTTAAATAGATTGATAATACATTGTTATACTAGTATGTATTGTTTCGGATATAGAAATATGGATAGTATCGTACATATTTTGTATTACCCGTGCCGTGGTACGATTGCACACACTTTATGCGCCTAACATAATTTATTTCTTTGTTTATATGAGATAGCTGACCCGGCGAACTTTGTTCCGCCTAACAGTCGATTCTTTAATTATAATTTTTTTGCCTAAGTTACTCCTTATAACATCAGCTACCTGCCAATAAAAGTCCCGACAAAATCGGTCCACCCCTTTCAGAGATTAGCCGGAACAAACAGAAATTGTAAGAAAGACAAAAATTGTAAAAAACGTTATTTTAGTATATGGATGTATACCTATATGCATTTATTAAAAAACGGTTATTTCAATATTACAAACAGACAATCCAATTTTATTTATTTGTATAGATAGGTAACAAGAAAACGTTTCGTAACATATCATGGCCTGTAAATCTGTCCATGTACAAGCCTACTGCTCATTTGTCTGACGTATCAAATGGAAAATGAAAAAAACTAAATAAATAAACAATTCGACTTCATTACCCGAAAAAGCGCACAAGTAACAATTATTTTATAGCAAATAGGTCTTCAATTAACTTAATATTTATAACATAAAACTATTTATGAAAACGAAAAGCAATCGTGAATGTGGAAAATGAAATGGAATCGTTATTTCATAAATTAATTGTACTATTTTATCTCCTCGATTGGACTACGAGCTTAATAAATTTAATTGCACATCGCAATTAGCGAACAAGTCCTTAAAGTCATACTTGCATTTCTTTTAATTCCAATTTAGACGATTTTTCTATCAACGGGCCGAAATAATTTATATTTTAAACATTCGCATTAAACATTCTTAATACTTGATGATTAGTCAATTTCAATCCGCTGTTCAGACGGCTTTTGGTTTTTAATATTAAATAACCGGCTTTTACATGCAACTTCCATGCGACAATAATCGGTCTAAAATGTCTAAACACCAACGGCGGACTTTCATTATCGGGGCGGAATACTTTGTGTCGGTCACAGTGAAAATTATTATTAGTGCGGTTATATTATAACCACTTATTATCGTCGCTTGCAACATGGGCGCCTATCATTTCGACCCGGAACGTGGAATATGCTACGATGTAATGTCAGTAAAACAATCCTTACAATGTGCAACATTACTGCTGAAATATCTAATGTTTCGTCTAAATATACTTTGTAGACGATATTTTGTTGAGGTACAATACGTTATATATATATATATATATATATAATGTGTTTGTATGTATAGAAGAAAAACTAAATTAAGAGTACCTATTTCATTGCAATTGAAAAAAAATAATTGGAAGCTTTATACATATAGTTCACGTATTTTACGAAAAAGGTGTCAAGAGTGTATAAAGTAGCCACCGCTGTGAATACGGCATCGCGCTAAATTTCCAGAGATATCGATTTTACACTGACAATGGAACCCTTGGTCTTCTCAGCGGGTTTATACTTGCAAATTGTGCTCGGATTTTTAAACAATGAATGCAGTGCGAAATAACATTATTTGCACCATCACCTGCTCAGTTGTTTATCGTCCATTACTAAACTACGTTCCTCATTATTCATCGGAGTATTTGTAAGTTAAGCCCCAACTTTATTTAATGAAATAAGATTAAGCTGAAATCGGATCGCTGCAGACAAATATTATTGGACATTGCTTAATTGAAAGAAAATTAAGCAGATTTGTTTCTTGTTAGAAAAATATTTTTTATATTCTCTATTCGAATATTTGCCAAAGTGGCGAACGTATTTTATAAGTTCAGTGTCATCCATCGTTATTCACTGCACGAGTTTCATTAATGTACATAATTGACATTGACATTGAAATGAATTCAAAAATTCTGATGACGGTTACGAAACAGCATCGACAGCACTATTCATTTACTCATAGCGTAATTCAGTAGTTCATATTGAATGAACTACCTACCTACCTACGGGCTGGAATCGAAGAATCGGACTCAATGTTCAACTTTACGCCGTCATAAAGAACAGGCCGGTAAATTTGAAGGTCGCTGTTTGGACGTGCTTTATTCGTTTTATTTAATTACCCATAAATATTTTCGATTTTATTCGATGACGACTTGTGAAATTTTCCATATGCCTATTTTCTTGAAGCAAAATTTATTGACCAAATGAAATTATACATAAACATTTCATCGATTTGAGCAATTTCTAACTGTTAAACATACTATTAACACTTGTTTCCATTCGTCGAAGCAGACAGCACTATTACCTTTCCAGTTGATGACTGTACATTTATTATCCATAAAATGCCGTGGATTGGCATTCGGTGTCCTCGCTCCTTGTCTCGTATAGGTTCAGAGACCGACAACACACTAACTATCTTCGAATCTGTGGTAGTCACTGACTGTGTTAAATACGCGTTTTTCATGAAATCCAATTATATGAAGCCTCTCATCATAACAATATCTTCGAGAAGATACAATTAACAACATAATCTATGTAACCGGTTTTCCTTCCTTAATTTATTATAATATCTATTGTAGCAGAATTTGTCTATGGAACGAAACATTACTCGTATAATTTCATCAGGTACAGCGAATCCACGGAAAAGATATTATTTTCATACCCTCAAAGCACGTTTCGCCATACAATATTTAGAGGGAAATCTCACGGGAGAGATACTACGACAAAATTGAAATTATTCATGAGTAGAGTACTATCAGGGTTTTAAACAACGTCGATCCTTACGAACATATTACGTGCACTTTCATAATTTAATGCAGCGAATACCGCAAGAATAAAGAGGTGGAAGTATCCAGGCTACATAAAGAAACCCGGTGCCGGCAAACATCTCTCGCCGCAACCACCACCGACCGCCTCAATAAAGGTGTCACGAACGCGGACAAGCATAAAAAGTCTACTCGACGCAAGCCTTTTATTAATTAATGGAAAATATTTTCACATTTATAAATCTTAATGAACATACCTGCATCCTCCACATTATGCTGTTTATAAATATATTTTGTCATGAAAGGAATATTGAAAATGAAATTTTAAAAAAACAGTTAATGCGACAGTGTTAAGAAACTATTGTTTATTTAAGTTTTTCTTTTAATTCAAAACCTCACCTATTGATATTGGCAAGGTCCACAACTTTATTAATATACTCGGTGTTAGTGGCACGGCAAGTTTTTCGTATTTTTATAAGCGCAGCTAATATTTTAATAATATTATGGACGTGAGGTAATTTATTTTGTTTACCTCATATTTTGTTGCTCTATCACTAACTTCATTATATTTCCATATTAACTCAAACACAAATACTAGAACGATATAAAATAAAATTGAAAGTAGTTTCATCATCATTCACTTGCCCTGTTCCCAATTTTATTTGGGGTCGGCGCAGTATGTTTTATCCTTCCAAACATCCCTATCAGCCGTCATGTCTTCAGTCACCCCTTTTTCTTTCATATCTTCTCTCACGCACTCCATCCAGTTTATATATTTAAAATATTTTGAATATAAGGTGATTCGAATAAATCGGAAAAGAAAATAAAACTATTCTGACATTCGACGGCCCCCATCGGATATCTGTGTCAGAGACCGACAAGGGCGAGAATCATTTTAGAACGCCAAACAGGGAAAGGAACACGGTTGTTTTAGAAACGGCGTTTATAATTAAAGTTGAAGTCGAAGGTCGTTCGCAGTCGATACGTCGGTCTACCTAAAGGGTGGCGAGCGTTCCCCACACCCAGCCGCTTATTTATGTTGCACTGTGTTTACATAATCCGCTCCTCACGAAAGCTTTAACTGTGTTTGAACAACTTATTACTGCTGACGCCGTTTTACCCATCGAATTGTAGTTGCCCAATTTGGTCGTTGAATGGAATTGATTCATTAGAAAGTTATTATATACAGGTAATAAAAGGCCACTTTTTTAGTTAAAGAATATTTAAAAGATTAAACAAAGTATATAAGTTGTCTGAATCTCTTTGTAATCGCGACGTTCCTTTCCCTTTATTAAGACAGACACTGCAAGTTGTAAGGGAATTATCGCTCACCTGAGTTAATGAAGATCAAAGAAAACTAGTCAACTGCTATTATTTCAGCGGCACGTTTGATTAAACAAAGCCCATATAATATTTTTTTCTTGTAATATCTGTATAAAGTGAATGCTACTAATAGAGAGTTATTTTAAGATGCCATAGACATTAGAAATCTTTTCACTTAAAATATAAGCTGAGTGTCATCGTTATCAACCTATTTCACAACATGCACCGTGGACACTAGACAGGCTCTTGGATGTGTGTGCCGCTGAGCCCGATCTCCACAGCTCTTAGTCATACACTGAAGAGTCGCGACAGTCTTTTGCAGGTCGTCGCTCCATGTCTCGAAAAGTCGAGATACTGAATGTTATTGAATTTCGTAGCATTTGAATCGGGTCAGAACAAGACTTATACGAAGTGGCTTCCTAAACGGTTAAATTACAACCAACAACTTAAAGTTACTATAGTCGATTAGACTGACCTAATGCGGCACATACAGTCAATATTGTTATGAAAATGGGGAGTTAATCTTGGGGTGATATATGTATGATATATATGATGTGTGTATATATGATATATGTTTTGTCTCGTGTAGTCATATAGCGAGAAAAAACATTTCGTAACTAAGAGAAACCTTTCCACGTTTATAGCTTTTTCGCCTCAAGCCTTTATTAGGCAAGGGAGACAAATTTATTGTTACAATTGCACGTTTTTGTACAACATACATACTGAAATCAGGAATATTTATTACCTACAGTCAAATATAATTAACTAAGGAACAATTTAAAAGCACCCCATTTATACTGAAGTGGAACAGTTAAGTATAATCCCATAAAAAACAAAACTTGTAAATAAAACCAAGTCTCAACTTGTAAATCAACCCAAGGCACATGATTATGTGCCTTTATCTTTAAAAACAGTTTTGTGTCTTGGCTTAAACACCCTAAACTTTGATCGTGTACAGCCATCGATTACTCGCTAGATAGAGCTAATTTCAAGACATTACAAGGTGGTGTATTCAATAAGATAATAAATGTAACACTATAATGTGAGTACAAAATGAACATACATTTTATATTTTCTTACTTGGACGGCAAAGTGACAACACGACACCAAATGGAAGGAGTAGTATAGTAATGCGGTCTAAATGACGCATCAAAAAAGAAGTACAAAAGGGACAGTAACCTACTGCTAGACAAGATTTTATAAAACAACCTTTAGTTCCTGACGTCATGGTGCTAATATCACCCACGCCTCCATTCCCCAAAAGGTAGGCAAAAGTGCATTTCTACACTCACGTTTCGACAGCTGGGTATTAAGGTACAAGTAACTGCGCGAGCTTATTTGAATTATTCGGGTACATACCACAGTAAACAGCCTATGACCACCACATTATTGGAAACTGTGGAAATAGGGTATTCACGAATCGATTTATATTAATGATACAATCTACTCACGATATAATTCATGTAATTATAGCATCAACAGATTTTTTTTTTTTTAATAAATGCTTTACAGATATAAATAACGATATGTGTAAATCACACGGCTGACACACGCGACCGCAGCGCGTTCTAATTTAAAGCTGGTCGTTGATTTCACACGTGAAACATTTGTAGAATTGTTTGCTCGTCATCATTTATGAAGTGTTGTATTGGAAAAGCACGTTGTGATAGTACAAACTACACCCATGTCATAATATATAACCGTGATAACACGTGTAAGTCGTACGTCAATATATGCAGCGATATGAAACGTCACGCGCACACCTACACTGGCTTAAATGAAACATTGCAAATTTGTATTTCCAGAGATTACTCTAAATGACATTTACTAGCATATATGATTTTAGCGCTATTACCATTTTGAACTCCGCAAGGTAAATAATTGCTTGAGCACAGAGGCTTTAATGACATCAAAACTGGGCGAGAGTAACAATGAAGACAAATATGTACAAGAGGACAATGTAAATTAATGCATTTCATTCGGGACCCTTGTCCACAAACAACTGTTAAAATATGAATAAGACATTGTAATCAGTCTTGTTTGCTCAAATGTACGCAGAGTTGAAAACAATGGAAATTTCATAAATAAAGCAAACTCTTTCCGAGATGAAAACTAATTGAAAAGATCAATAGCGTCTTACGCTAGATCACGACACCGCGGCCGGTACGCGCTAATTGAATGAAACTACTGAAACATTTAGAGTCGATTCCATTTTAGAGACGAGATGCAACTTTGAAATTAGTGAAGCCTCTCGTGCACCCGGGACACTAAGCCCGTATGCTTTCAGGCATTTGTTTGATTTATCATGTTCCGCTAAAAGCAACCTCTCTTCGCTAAATTATTACCACAAGGTTGAAATCAGCATGACACAATCGTCCATAACATTTATTCCGCAAAGGAAACATTTCCGCCATGCCTTTTGTTTTATTTAATAAGATTTGGTAAAAAGTTTACGAAAAGTTTTAACAACGAACTAATTCTTTGCTGTCAAAGCCAAAGAATTGAGATTAATACTCTCTACAACAATAATTAACAATAGACACAGTCCGAGTTTTTAATTTCAGCATTTTTAGGGTTGCGTTCACTCAGATTGAAATTCAATTCCGATGTAATGCTTGAATTTCTTCAATCAAAACTTGGAAGTTTTGAAATTATCCCCGTTCAAAACTTTCGAGATTTTTTTTTCAATAGAAATTGATTTTAATACTAAAGTAGATATTAATGATAAATTAACTTTTCTAAAACCTGTAGCTTTGAAATGGCATAGGTACCAAATAGATCACATGAGTTAATAATGAAATAATTGGTCGTAGATATAAACATCTATTCCCTTCATACGATATCGCACTATTTGTCTACTATAAAATCAATTATCGGTCCAGAATTAAACCACTGTCTTGCGTTTCTAGCATTCTATTAATGACTTCAACCGACAGCAAATATATTTGCAATTAATGCTGGCCAAAGATTAAGTGTATATGGTATAAAAAGATCTTAATAACATGAAACCATTATTTTGGATCACCAATGGTTCTCATCACGTAGATAAACCACCCATAATGACAACATGTTTCCTGATATTGAAAAGTGCTGCAGTATGAGTAAAATTAATTAATGCAGGAGCAAACAAAGTGAACTTGCACAAAGGTGTTTCTAGGTTTTCAAATAGGTAGTACACGCAATAATCTTTAACGAGAATAACAATAACGAGAAGAGGAGGTCGCAATTTAAAAAATCCAATAGATTGTTTCATCGAACTGACCCAGGTAGCATAAAAGGAAAATGCATTAACTAACTGCTATAGCCGTTCATCTATTCGTTGTCGCTTAATTGAGGGCCATTGCTACTAGGAGTGATTAGAGTTTGGTCTGCCGCGCTATTTATAACTATTTTCAGACAAGAACTAAGCCTCTCATGTTCATCTAATAGAATTTCCATCTAGCGGCGATACACATCATCTTTTAAGTAGTCATTTTTCTAAACAGCATGCCAGTGACTCTTCAAATACGAAAATTCTTACAAAACGAATGTTATCTTCTCATAAAACCTCAGCTTGTTACATTTTACAATTCCTATAAAGGCATACAGGTATACATCCCTATATGGTAACTCGAGGCGATGCACGATTTATCGACGACGTGGATTTTGTATAAATAGTTGCACCTGCTCATGAAAACATAAAATGCGAGAATATATCGGTAAAAATATGATATTTCGTTCATGCGAAAACATGTCACACAATTTACAATTTACAATTTACAATCTAACAAGCGTCTTTAACTAATGTGTGTAGGCATGTATTATCATATCACTACACGAAAAACGTTGATACAGAAACAAACGAGGTGTGTGCAGTGTGGGATGACGTTGATAATAAAAATAATGAACCTCTTTCAATTTTATGGCATCAGGAACTGCGAGGGATCCCATATCACGCAGCTCGTATCATTACCTCGTTCGCGTGACGTAGCTGGGATGGAGGAGACGAGTCAAATGTAGCAGGTAAAATATCGAACACCTTTGAGTCTTGCAAGAAATCCTGTATAATCTTATATAGTCATCATTATAATTGTCTAGAACAAAAAGCCATGTATTAAAGCACAATTGCAACTTAATAAGACTCCGCTCAGTACACACAGCATTTTGCCGGCTTTTTAAGAATATCCCGAACCTAAGCAATCTCCAGTGTCAAATTAATGCAGTGATGGTTTGAAATCTTAACCCAGAAACTTAGAATACATTCTTCCTATATATCTGTCTGCTGTATTTTAATGACGTCGTTAAAGGAATACAGGGCGTAATATAATTTAGACACCGAGGAAAATCCTATGTCAACGTGCTTGCTCTGTTTATGTACATTTCACTTCTAATTCACAAAACATTGTTGCTGCGTATAAACCCTGTCCTTTTAAATAAATCGTCACAGAAATAGTATGACACAAAAAATTAAAAACATACTGCGTAATAATTGCAAGCGCTAATGATGTTCTGTGATAATATTGTTCCTAATTGATAGCAAGTCGAAGACTTTTGACGCATGTTAATACGAGCAACGCAATACCTAAATTAATTGAATGAGCCCGCCATACTGGGCGTGAATTCAATGGTTACTGGCTATACATGCATATGTATGATATTGAGTTATCAATTGGCCAGTACAGTTTGGAATGGACCGCTGCAAAAGTGGTAGTGCCCGTCATTCAGAATTGAAGGATGTCATTGAAACAGATGGGTTTTTATTGGATTTGGCAAAAGCACGTTATCGAAGTGATGTATAGTGAAAAACTATTAATAAATTTATTAAAATAGATTTGGTGAAAATCATTGATGGGTTATATTTATTATATCAATGTTTATTTTGCGTTATATTTTATTTTTACGCTTCGTACGGCGATAAAGATTGTCAGAAGACCAATTTGCTAGGTATTTATAACGCAAGTATATTTTGTGTCGCAATCAAATTATACATCAAATTAAAAATTGCAAAACTGAACCTGCTGCTACATTCTACAATAAAGCGGCTTTCGTACATAGCTATTATAATCTATTTTCAACAAAAGCACAACTTTATAATCCCCTCTCAGTAGCAGACTATGAGACGGTTGCACGTAATGTCACCGGCTAATTGTTACTATTGAGCTGAGTCCTTAACGAAGCGAAGTACCGAATAAACCTCGACGGCCGTTTTGCACATTTTGGGTATATACAGAAGGTCGTGGAGCGCTTCGTATTGTTTACCGTGACTAAGCAACAAAAACCAAATCCTGTACTTTGGGATACAGATGCTTCCTACTTGATACATATAACGAACGTTGCTGCTCCATAAATTATACAAATAAATGTTAATACATAATGTACATGATACATATGTACATACATACATAACCTCACGCCTGCATTACACGAAGGGGTAGGCAGAGGTGCATTTTCGCACCCATACAATTCCAGACTCCGTGCTTTTATTGAGAATTTTTTAAGGGAAAAACACAATAACTAAAGTTCTATGAACTAGAAGTAAACATTTCATGATAATAGCTTGTTATAAAAAAAAAGTAATAAATATAATACAGGCACCGAGATGTATTAAGCATTACCTCGTACTGCCGCTTCTAAATTGGGTACCGTGCGACGGCTTGTAATATAAGATGTGTCATAGTCATTCAGTGAATGCCTCGTATTGGACGAATTACTATACTCGTAATAGGAGCTCGTACGTATAATTTAGAAAACGTTACGTGATAAATTTAAATGTTCACGATTCGCTCAAAATTGTTTGTCAATTTGTGATCCTCATTATGAAAATTATTAACTTTCTACTAAATTTAAATACCTAAAAGTAAGTGTACCTAAAAGTTCTTAGTAATTTCTTAAGTGTGTAATCCGCCCACCCGCATTTGGCCAGCGTGGTAGACTAAGGCGTAGACCCTCTCAATTGTAGAGAAGGCCCGTGCCCGGCAGTGGGATGTATAAGGGCTGATGATGATAATGATGAAATGTACATACTACGAAAGAGGTGAATATACAGCTTAATCTTTTCAAAGTTCTTATATTTTATAGTCAAAAGATTCCAATTTATCACGATAATGTAAACATTATTGAAACAGCTCCAAATCCCAACTGAGGTGAGTCGAAAGTAACCGTTTTAACCCCTTTGACACGAATCAACGTGGAATACTAGAGCAATCAGTTGGTTTAGCATCGGCAACTGAATTCGGTTTCTCGACAAACGTAATTCGTATGCTGCTCCGAACTAAAATGCCTGCTCAAATTGAGTTCGGCTATTTACACGCGTGCAAAGCTTAGCTTAAGTGGTGGTGCATTTTAAACGTTATTCAGACATCAATTTAAATCCAAGATACTCTGATATATACGAGTAAGTGAGGCTTCTGTGAATATACAAACGCAACGAGTCAATAGACGATGGTTAGGCGAAGTTGTGCGACGTGAAACTGCGCTCGATGGCAAAATTTTCGAGTCGCCTGCGGCCCAGAGAGCACTTTAAGCTTTCAGTCCCGTTTGTTATTCATCCGACGACTGCGACGGCGGTTAATCATACAGGATGCAATGTGGGCGTCCTAAAATATTGGCACACAACTGGCCGTTAAGTTAGATCAATATGTACACAAGACCCTTCTTTGCCAAAAAATGTATTCTGAAAAATAAAATACACGCCAATTATATTGAACAGTGTCTATTATTTATTTGTTTTACAATGCTCTTGTTCAGATTTACTTATTGCATTTTCTTTAGTACACAATATATTTTGTCTCATTAAATCTGTATAACGAAGGAGTATGATATGTTCGAGCCGCCAAGTTATCACATCTGCTCTACGACACCGTCTGGCAGTGCCCTTTTTATACCTTAAATAAATTCTGACGTCAATGGAATTTTATGTCCTACGTTAAGCATGTATGCAGCAAACATAAAGTTTATTGCTGACAAAAAATATTGATGGTTGTACAATGTCAGTATCACGTATCACATAACGTGTCATATACATATGTTGCGTACCTATATACATACGTAACGTTGGTCGATGCATAAAGATTATTGCATTTAGGTGGTAGCGGCTAGAGCGGAATTGTGCCACAATCTTAAACGGAATAACGACGTAAAATAAAAGTTTCACATTTCAATAAACTGGTTTAGCTGCCCTTTAAACAGAAAATTCTCCTGACTTTTTTTAGTCTTCCCCTATGCATTATTCCTAAAATGTCAAGTTTGCTTAAGAGACAGCTTTATATCTAACTATCAAGTGGCGGGCTTAGTAGTTTGTCGGACCTCAGACAAAACAAGTCAATAAAAAGCTTTAATAATGAAATCCTATTCTGATTGCAACAAAGACTCACCACATACCTTACGAACTGGAATAGAACCATAAAACTGAATATTTCAACGATAATCCTTTTTCGTCGTCTAGAATATTAAATGTATTGAAAATTTCAATCTTTAGAGTGTCGCAGAATGCTAATCATTGCTGTCAGAGCGCGACATTCAGCCCCTTTACACTAGTAGGACATTGAAAGGGTAAAAGTATTCCAAAATTCATTCATCTGAGCTAATCCAGGGCAAATAGATACTAATTCTATTTGTGATTTAAATGGAAATTCCGAAAGGTAGTGCCGCGTGGTCTCGCGGAATAGGCGTTATTGAGTTATTCCATTCGGAAATCTGCTTAAAAACGACGGTGGGCTCGTCCTCTATTACATTACAATATTGGCGAAACATGGGTGCAGATAGGCATTTCTTTCAGGTATATAGGATTAGTCATCAGTGTGTATGTATGTATTTTTGACTTAAAATTAGTTCAGCTATCCAGCGGAACATCCATTCGTATAATCTCAGGAAACAAAATATGTAACATGGAATCGCGACCAAATGATATATTTTTCCTATCCACTAGGTGTCGCAATAAAGCAACCAAAATTTTGCATTACTTCCGTAACCCGTGACCGCAACGCGCCTAACAGAAAATCGATGACGTGCCATTCTGTTATGTCCCTCTAAATTCTCAACATTAACGGTATTTTAAATGTGCAATATTAAATACATTGCACTGGAGTTTTGGGAATGATTATTAGTTTAGCAATTTGTGATTACGCAAACTAATATTATTAAAACGATGTACAACATAATCTGGAAATAAATCGAATTAATAAATCATATTGTGACGTGTGGCCTCGAGGTTTAGGCATGCGGTCGAGAATCTCGACGGTCGCGGGTTCAAACCCCAGGCACACACCTCTGACTTTTCGAAGTTATGTGTGTATTCGCAAAGAATTATCACGTACTTTAACGGTGAAGGAAAACATCGTGATGAAACCTGCACACCTAAAAGTTCTCAGGAATTTCTTAGGTGTGTAGTCCGCCAACCCGCACTAGGCCAGCGTGGTGGACTAAGGCCTAAACCCTCTCAGTTGTAGAGGAGGCCCGTGCCCAGCAGTGGGACGTATATGGGCTGATGATGATTGTAATGTATTAAACTTGTAAAAGGTAAACCATTAAATATGTATACCCTCCCCCTGTGTCATCGAGGTAGAAAGCGGCGATATTATTGTACAAGCACATACGTCTCATTAAGTAGGTGCTGAGCTCATTGTCCTTTGCTGGGCATATTTTCAAACGCTTTACTGCTATAAATATTTTCTAAATTGACATTACATAATAACATTGACGGACCCGGGGAACGAATCCGAGATCACTCATTGTTCTGCCGCAGCCTTTCAGCTGAGCGATACAGACATCACAAAACTGCTTCCCTTCGCCAGAGGACAGACTGCTTATCGACCTAACCTGCGGCACACGATGTTCAAAAATCACTAAACTACTTACCCATAACGTTATTTGTCACTAATTTTTCCAAACAATAAGGGATCTAGCTGCATGTTTATAAAATAACACTAAAAACTATTATTGTCATTCCTATGTAAATGAATAATTCGATGCATTATTAACATGTACAGCAAAAATCACAACTTGTAAATTAAACAATACGATACGAATGGCGCATACGACTTTCCTATTTAAATTTGTTTCTACTGTACAACGTGATAGTATTTGTATAGGGTTTGTCATATTAATCGATCGACGGGTGTTGTCTCATTGTTTCAATTTCTCGTTATCGGTAGGACGTCGTAAGGCGTTTGGGTCATAAAGGACGTCGATCCCTATTGTTTTCACCCCCAAATATTAATCTCCATATAGCGTTGGCGTGACATCGACATCATGTCATTTAGATCCATTTTCATCCATTAATATCATAAGCCATTAACACACTAATGATGCATAATACGATATTACTCGTACAAGCTTTTATTTGAATGCGCTAAAACGAAAAAAAAAAGTTTACTTTAAAACTTTCTCTATCTACTTGTAACGTCATTACATAATTTATATTATAAAAACGCTTGTCGCGAGATTTACTTGAGTGTATAATGGATATACAAGTAAATTAAATAACTCGATGTGATTAATTTAACTATTAAAATTTTCGAACTAACTAAATACGAGTACTTAAATCTCGCGACAAGCTTTTTATCATATAAATTATGTATTAAATACCTACGTCAAACTAATTTTGCATACACATTTCAACGAATTGAATAAGAGTAATACTAATACTCAAGATCTGTGCAATTGATTAAGTATAGCAGTGGATATAAACGAAATGTCCACAAAGCTGCCTATTTCCGCAGTTCATTACCCTAACACTCGTCCGCGTTCCAGAGAAATGAGAAAATAATATTTAAAAATCAAACAGCTAAAAGCGTTACGTCTTCAAAAGAATTTTATTATGTCGCGTTAGATGAAACTTTATCACTTCGTGCAAAACGTAATCCTGATGAAAATGATTAGCTGCAAAGGCTTAATTATAACCAGATAAAACTCAGCTGGGAATTGCAAATAGCAAACCAAGAGGGGAATAGGGTATCGGCAAACTTTATGCCGGCCGCAAGAGCCAGAACTGTCTCTTCCCGGACAGCAAAGTATAATGAGTTTAAAAATTCACTCAGCTCTAACACTACTTTAAAATTCAGATAGAAATCGCTTTTTCCACTCCGTCAGTTCAGAGAACCGCTTTAGGTAGAATGAGCGGCTGATGAATTTAGTCAACGACGCCCCGACAACAATGTTGTATTGAACTATAGAAACATTGATCGCGTTATGTGTTAAGTTTGTTAATGTATGTATATACTATATAAAATGTTTGGCTATTGGCGCTGCGCGTGCACGTTCGATACAAAACTACGTGTAATCATAACTCAAGTACATATGTACATGATACAGTTGAATATGACCGGCAGATAACACATGTATGTGCGGACGCAACATTATGTGATACAATTGATTTAGAGATATTTTGATACATATTATTTATTTTTTGACTGTGACGATTAATATAAATCTTGATGATATTTAAATATCGTCCGGCCCCAGCTCTAGTTAAGTCCAATAATTCTGGCCCATTTAATTAATTTTTTTTTTCATTTACGACCTCCTTTAATAAAATTGATTAACTTTGAAACATAATGTTCATTAAAAAATATATATTTTTAATTATTATGTCAAGTAATGAATGATACTACAAGTTTGGCGAGTAATATTCCCGTGGTTCGTTGCATTAAAAATAATTTCACCATACAAACTATGAAAAACTTCACACCCATCCATCCTAGTTCAGTTTTCCTAACATCCTTTTCCTAAGTGTTACCAAACTTAAGAAAAACATAAATAATAGTTTTTCTCAAGTCAGTTTAAAACGTTTTTACGTTTTCTCGAACTAACGAGACCAAGGGAAATAGGGTTTCATTGTATATGCCTACTTATATATATATTTACTTGAGGGACTTTTTAACAATTTAAATTGATGTCGAATGTGTTACCACTGTGATCTTCATTCATTTCATTCAGTCATGTGATCGTGAATACTACGCAATGCTTTGTTTACGTTCCACGATAGTACAACATGCAACAATCTCACTGAGCATTAGAAATATAACAGTGAATCCGTTGTTTCACGTCAGTAACTAGAATACAGGATTAAAACGGCGGCACCGATTGGTGCGACTCATTCGGCTATCAAATCCAAAGCCCCATACATCTATACTTATAAGTACGATAAATGATAATTGACTGGCTGCCGTTTCATAAATAAATCACCAAAAATACTTTCACAATATTTGACAAATATTTTTGTAAAGGCTAGAGAAAACCATAGGCATTTAATCAAATACATCATCATCATCATCTCCTTGCCCTGTTCCCAATTTCATTTGGGGTCGGCGCAGTATTTTTTATCCTTACAAACATCCCTATCAGCCGTCATGTCTTCATTAGATAGATATATATACACTTTATTGTTCACCATTTAAACAGAGAAATAACAATAGAAGAAACATCTTATAACAAAGTGGAATATTTAACGAGTGATCAACGAGATGTGGGGGTGTTTAAATGATTTTACTTATACGATATATATACATGTAACTACATACATACACATATATACATACCACATACATATATACTTAAATATATATATTATGCAATAACAAAGACTACTCAGAGTTGGGAGAGGTAATTTTTCTTTAACTGATTTCTGAAAATATTCAGTGATGGCACTAGTCGAAAAGCCAACGGCAGTGGATTCCACAGGCGTATAGCCTGAACTGTGAAAGAGCCGTCAAAAAAAACAGTGCTTCATTCACCCCTTTTTCTTTCATATCTTTAGTCACGCACTCCATCCAACTTTTCTTTGGCCTTCCTCTGCTTATCCATCCTTCAACTTTCATATTCATCACCTTTTTACCTACATATGATTCATCCCTTCTCATAACATGCCCATACACAAAAGAGAAAAAGTGTGACAAAACATCTTTTAAGATGAATTTCAGTTAAGAGCGTTTACGCGCCAAGCGGCCAGTCGATTTCGGTAAATATGACTCGCGTAAATATGAGCGTCGATAGTTAATGATATGCAATGAAAACGAATGAAACAATGTTTATTGAGTCTATAAAATGGCAAATACATCACTTAAATCATCATTGTTTGGAAGGCAGTCAGATAACTGCGAAAACATCGAAAAAACTAAAAATGACGGAGCGCAGAGCGATACATCCTCTCTCTGAAAAGCCTTGCGGCGGACTGATTTGCACGTTTGCACCGGGCTGAGCACAGCGTTTTATAGTACATTTTAAAATATTTATTATAAAATAAATAAGGGAAATTTCTTCAAAACAAAAATTGTACTTTTTCAAGTACACATTCTTATATTATAAAAAGTAGTTGTTTTATTAAATTAAGAATCATATATGCGTCAAAAAAATACTGTATTGACAGTAATTTCTCAATATTTCGAATGCCTTAAATTTTTTATTACTTGAATAAAGGATCTAAATCTTAAAATGTTTTTCACTTATTATTTGCTTGGGGATATTTCCAATTCAACAACATTTTATTTTGATCAAATATGTTATAAATAAACCCGAATTTTGAGCCTCGAAAATGACTCTAAAAGTGAATTTATGAAAACCTTCGTTCAGTTATCTTGTTATTTATCAAAATTTACACAAAAATCTTAAAATGTTCTTCACTAACTACTCAGATGATAATATTCCCTAAAATAATTGGTAATTAACATGTTTGTATGATGAGTCTTTCATCAATTTTAAGGGGTTCGAAAAGTACTGTTTCTGCTCAAATTACGCTAAAACCGCGTAAACGCTCTTAGTATAAACAAATGAGTATTTTTTTATTTTATTAGAAATTTATTTTAATTTATCTCTAACTAACTTTGGTGTTAAATTTCTGTTTAGTTAAGATGGTGATGATGGGTGGTTTATTGAGGAGGGGGAGGTGAAAATTGGAATTAGGGATTTTTGAAAAGACGGCCATCAGTTTTTGTAAACAGTGCATTGGGAATGGAAGACAAGTAAAGGAAAGGAAAGAGTCTTTTAGAGAGTTCGAGATTTTTGAGTTAGACGCCATTCATTTATATGTTAGTGAGGTAGAATTAGAAAATACTATTTCAATAAGTAAAAGTGTATGTTACAAGCAGGCACAATTTCCTGTGTGTTTTATTTCGGTTCTCAAAAAAAAAAGGCTTTTTAAGATATAAGCACTAATGGAAAACGGTACCTGTTTATACGTTTATACGGTTACTGCACAAGTGCATTAATGTAAAGAAATAAAAATGTTCACTATCTATTTTTAAAAGTTGAGCGGAGAGTACACGGCTAATGCGATCCAATGAAAGCAAATAGCGAAAAAACCTAAATGGTAGTCTAAAATGCACGAGAAAATTTCCGACTGCAAGTGCAAAAAAAATACTGTAATATTTTAACTCACTATAATCCATACAGTAGAAGGTAAAACGACAAATATTAAAACACTTCGAATCAAATTACAAGTTGACGCGAAAGATATTCCTAACAATGGGTAATAATTACATATTACTATAAATATAGAAAAATCGAAACCGTTGTCGAAATTATTATTATAAAACCTATAAAAGGAAAATAAACAATAATGTCTTATAACTTAACATTATTTTTTGCATACAGCGACATGTGACGTGAGATGAAATATTGAGCGGAAAGCGGCCCCCACGTTTAAAAGCTAAAATCGAGAGTATCTACATTCTCGATGACCGTGTACGACGATACGTTTATGCCATCAAACACCTCTCACAATAAAATAGGTAGCTATCAGGTCACCTTCCTCGTAATTCTTGAAGAAAATTCTAACATTCAATAGTTCAGACAGAGAAAATTTTATTAGTAATACATAATTATAATAATTCTATATGACAGAGGACGTGTCAACATTCAAACTCAGAATTTAAATTAAAAATTACATAACATTGTGACCGTTTAATCGGAGTCTTTGTCAGCTATGTCGAATCGTGTCACTAAGTTTTTCAACAGCTCTGAGGGTGCGCGTCGTCACATTTGTAAAACGTAATTAATGGACGTAAATTTTAATAAATGTTTTTGAGTTTGCTGATAATATTGTAGAGTTGACCACACAATTTTTTGAATCATATATGCAAGCATTAATTTAAAATAGAGGTATTGGTAAACAAACTATTAAAAACGTGTTATAATTGCTAAATGTCATAATTTCTCCATTATATAGTCATGGCGATTGGAACTTTAGCTTATGATAGTTAAAAGTCAATGTATTATTTACGCTTCGCTGGTCGCATGGCATAAATGCTCGCCGCTCGATGACAAAAATATAAATAAAATATAAATACAGGCGTGAGTGTGTATAGGTAATGTAAAAGGCGATTCCATTAAACCGCAGCAAGTGCAAATACTAGGACAAATATCAAACGATCATTAGGTTGATTGTAACCACGCGTTAACGACTGGCAAGTGCCTAACTACCATCGGCTGAACTACGTCAAATTAGTGTAATTAGTTGTCTAACAAGAGTTAGCGTTCGGATTAGGGGAACACTTTCAAATTGTGACTGCACGTCTTGCTGACACAAACTTCGAGTTTTAGGTACTTATTCAAATGGGGTGTAATCCCAATTAGCCTCTTCCTTCATACTTATGACATAAAGAACCTAATATATGTATTTCGTATATAAAAAATATAATTTTAATTGCAAACATCATTTTAAACCCTACAGTCCTAAAACATATTGCTATCGAAATAACATAATGTAAACAGAACTCACACATGTCATTCTATTACGTAAAGTAAATATGCAATGAATGCTTCAATCACGCGTACATATTAGTTTGCATTAATAAATGGCTATAAGCGATCTAGATAAATACCTACACACAGCAGCACCGCGTAATGACCGCTACGTCCTACATCACGAGTGGCGTATCAATAAACTCTCCGTGCTTCCCTCTATTCAATCAGTCGTATGACTCGTATAACTCTTCAAGTCAATAAAATCCGAAAATAAATTCCACTGGGGAACGTCTGCCTGAAAGGTACACTTCTGACTAAGAGGTATTCCATTGTTGATATATGAGAAAATTGTGTACATACCTAAATGAGATAAAGAGATATCAAGGATTCTTCAACTGCTATGGACGAAAAGCATTATGTGCGAAGAAACGTCGGCATATTTTGTGGTTATTATTTTCTCCGTACATTTCGTATTGTGAGTTGGATGTTTGCACTGCTGTATTTAAATAATATGCTGAAAAAATACAATGCGTGAAATTAGATGTTGTTAAAATATAATTGTTTAAGTTACACAAAAGAATTCATTTACTCCGGTGATACCTTAACGACGAAACGATCACTGACAAAGAATATAATGGTGAATCATATCAAGTATCATCAAACTGTGATCAAGTACCTATACATCACAAGAATATATTTTCTGTGACACAGCCACACAAAAAGTCTCTTAACAAACTGGTGAGGACTCGCAATTTATGGAAATACAATTTTACCGCATCATTTGATATCACCATTATATTATTCGTTTTGTCCGCATACGTTTCTTTGTGCTGTGTAGCGTATAATAAAATAAAACGAACGTAGCAGTATGCGAGCTGTTAACAAATTGTATTAGTTATACCGCCGTGTGAAGCCGCAGCGAAAGAATTATACGACTATAATCATGATAAAATGGAGCAATGAAATTCTAAATATAACAGCTGACACGCAACAGTAAACTGTTAGTCGTAACGAAGACCCCGATTAGCCTAGACGGATTGGCGCCTACAAAAAAAACTGAAATCCCAAATAACCGACGTTCCTCCGGTCGAGATTTATTATGAGATATATAACTTTGGCACGTTATGACACATAAAATGTTTGGGAATCACATTTTTAATATATCAAGAGCGTAGTTATTGCAAACATCACTCACTAGGCTTATCCGAAACTGGTGTACGCGCGAACCTATTCAATATTCGGCACATTTCAATAGACGTTTAAAAATATATTTTTTGTCGAAATATAATATCGAGAGAAATCCTCGCCTCTATAGCAACCTCAAATATACTTATTTTCATGTAACCTCATTTCAAGCAATGGCTTCGCGAAATTAAAAAATATATGGCTTAAAAAAATTATTTGCGATGGCAAATTATAGCAATTACTGAAGTCGTTTGAACTTGTAAGTCATTCTGAAACTCATTAACTACATTTGTAAAGAAATTTTTCCTCCCTTTGAGGCATTTATCCTAAATTAATCGGATACAATACACTGTAATTAATTAAAAAATAAATAACGAAAATTGAATATTATTTTGTATCGGTTCGTTATGTTGTGGGTCAATCAATAGCAACACACACGCGTGTATAATACGAATTTGTGGTGGTGGTTATACGTTTGACGTGTGCTTTGGCCACGTTAATAGCTTTGTAATAATAAATGTGACAGAGCCGGCGGCCGCAGCTCTAGTAAATGTCTTTAAATCAATAGGACTATATCCCAGGATAACAACGATAGAGACTCACAATCAGAATGATTCATAAAGTGCCGCAGAATCTATGAAACATCAATCCGCTGGACTGTATTTGATTTGCCTGTATATGATAAATACGGAGCATATCGGTGCAGCTCAGTTGGCATTTTCCAATAATCCCACACAACTCGACGAAGCATAAACCGAGTATCTGCGATGCACGCAAATGTTTTATTCAAGGGAAACACAACATCAAATATTTATATTTCACAAAGGGACGTTCAATAATGTAGTGAGTGCATCGAATCCCTGAGTGACACCTGTGAGGCACCTGTTTAACTTAATGTACTCGTAGAGGGTTAGCGGCATGGTGCGTAGATAATGGTGCATTATTATGAGTTTCTTTTCAAATAAGGAATACTTACATAGTGACACTAATAGGTGTACCAAAATATCATCACTGTTTGCTTTCTTTTCTATTTTAAAAGTAAAAAGGAAATTTGAGATCAAGTTGAGCGAAAGAGTATATCGGATAATAAGGTCTCAGTGGGCTATATCCGAGGTCTACCGAAAAGTGTCTGCGAGTGGCAAGTGTATCTCTGCGAGCAATGCCTTTGAGTAGCTTTTGTTAGCCGACATCCCTTTACATACTTCGCGATATGTACAATGTTACCAAGACGGCCCAACTCTCCGCGAACTTATTTAATAAAACGTTGATACAGGAATTAGTATGGACTTACTTATAATCTTACTTACTTGTTCTTGTATGCTTTTTGTTTTATAATTAGAATTGAGTTTGTTATCTATATGTTTTAGACTTCATCGGGTGTCTATATGAAATTTAAATTTACACTTTGTTCCAATTCAATCCAATCCAATCCATCAGCCAATCGAAGTCCACTGCTGGACATAGGCCTCTCCCAATGACTTCCACAGGGACCTGTTGGAAGCAGCCTGCATCCAGCGACGTCCCGCGACCTTCACCAGGTCGGCCGACCATCTTGTCGGAGGACGTCCCACGCTGCGCTTTCCGGTACGTGGCCTCCACTCGAGAACTTTTAGGCCCCATCGGCCATCAGTTCTCCGCGCTATGTGCCCGGCCCTTTGCCACTTCAACTTGCTAATCCGCTGGGCTATGTCGGTTACTTTAGTTCTCCTACGGATCTCCTCATTTCTGATTCTATCTCGCAGGGAAAACCCGAGCATAGCCCTCTCCATAGCTCGTTGAGAGACTCTGAGCCGTCTAACGAGGCCCATAGTGAGAGGCCATGTCTCAGTGCCGTATGTCATCACTGGTAACACACAACTATCGAAGACTTTCGTCTTCAGGTACTGAGGTATTTTGGACGAGAAGACGTCGCGTAGTTTCCCGAAAGCTGCCCAACCGAGTTGGATTCGACGATTGACCTCTCTCTCGAAGTTGGACCTGCCTAACCGGACCACTTGTCCCAAAGACATATTCGTCCACAACTTCGAGAGTCGAGCCCCCAACTGCGATCGGGGTGAGCACAACATGGACATACGACATGATCTTCGTCTTGTCCATGTTCATTTTAAGACCCACCTGTTGAGAGACTCGATTGAGGTCTTCGAGCATAGTGCTAAGGTCTTCCAGCGATTCTGCCAAGACACTTTGTTATCACATCTAAATAAAACCCTTAATAAATATTGTTCTTTTACATTCCAAGTTCTCTATTGATATGTATCTATATAATAATTGAGAGACTGAGTATGTCCAGCGCATAGAGCCGGAACAATAGACGGTTTCCTTGAGAAATCTGATAAACTTAATTACCCTCGCAGGCGGCCCGCAGCCGAAATTTGTATGTATTTAGGTAAGTTAGATTTACGAGCGTGAACAACAAAATTTACATTATAAATTGCATATATTTTCTGGTGAATAGTTCATTGATCTTACCTTAAATCGTTTCCTACTACTTAACGCTCTATTTCAACCTCACTACATTTGCCTCAACAAAAAAGGTGTGATATTGGTTTAGTGACGCAGTCGATTTAATCTTGTTTGATATTAGAATAATCTCGTATCTAAGAGTCTTCACAAGGACTTCCCCTTGTGTGAAAAGTCAACTAACCACGCACTCGGTCTAAAGGGGTTAAGCCTGAACTCCTGTAAATCCATATGCGAAGATCGAGTAGAATAAACGATGTAATAAAGAATGATCAGGAATTAGGGCAGTTAGAAAAAAAAAACATTAAAGATGTATCTCAGAGCTATGTATGTAACTATATGCCACACTAGATTATAATATTCATACCACCTCTCGTTTTTAACAGTTGTATCATCGACTGGTGCCCAGCCGTTAAGAACCAAGGATTATACATTGACTCACCCTTGAGGTGGCAAGTCCAGGCAACATTTTTTTTTCTAGAACTGTGCTATGCGCCAACGTCGTTGCGTGCTCTCACTACCCTATTTTCTATTTTTAACTCTCCCTCCTTACCCTCCTAATTAACACCCCATTTTCATTACCTCGGTAGCAACCATACTAGAAATCTTCGCGCTTCAAGCAATCCTCTTCTTAAGTATCCTCCTCGTACCTCCGATTTTGTCCACTCTTCCTTTATCATACAATCCATTCCCTTATGGAATGTACTCCCCTTCGATATTATTTATTTTTATTTACACTTTTTATACGTTAAGTATAGAGGCCGACATGCCGAAAATACTTAATGTATTTGCATGAATGTATATCTATTTATTTATCCACATATATATTAGTATAATATATATTTTGTTACTTTGTGTACTTATTATTATTTTGTTTATATTGTTTTATTGTTTTTTATGCACTTACCTTTTATCTCTGCATCATCCAATGGCATTAAGTACGCCTTTATACGTAAATGAATATATAAAGAATAAATAAATAAATATTGGCCGTGCGTGAAAACGCAATTAATCAGGCTGACACAATGACGTGAACGCTCAAGCCTACATTTGTGCAACATTGTTTTCGGCCTGAAACGCGCCACAGAATACGTTGTAGTCACACTCCCGCACCACAGGCCCAAACAAAAAATAGCCGAGTTGTTGTTGAAACACAAACATCCGGGATGTCCAATTTGAACCGGAATACTACGTCTTAATTATACCTGAACGATAGAGAACCAACGGAGATGCAATGCAATTTTTAGAGCGCAATTTGTGCAAACGTAACTTTTTTTTTAAATACGCGGAACGTACAAATTGAACGAATCATGTTCACCTTCTATAGTAAGAAGAGTATAACAATTATTGATGGTTTACTGGAATAGCAGGTCACATTACTAATGATTTATCAGTACCCCACAAACGAAGCGATGGCCGTATGTAGGTAAACTCTGACACTGAAACACGGAATAAATTCCTCAAAGTTGCATTCAAAAACTGTAATAAACGTGCGTACAATGTTGTAATAAAAAGTGCTTTCAATAGAAATCTAGCTGGACCTACTCCACTTTTAAATCTTCATCGCCCATCTCAAATTCTAGTCTAGTCTCTATATAGACAATATTTAACTGATAATTTCAAAATGCTAATGATTGTAAAACCAATATTTCTTAACAACATCTTGGTCTACAATCAAAAACATTACTTTCAGAAGAACTCAGGTCCAGTTCAAAGAGTTCGAACCACACAAGCGTGGTTGGAAAATAATGTTTCCGGCTTTATCAGCGTTGAAGACTGGCCTTTACCTAGTCCCTAAGGACCAGTCATTAATTGTTTTTCTATTTATTGGTATTTTCCCAAGGAGAAACTAAGTGTTCCCATCACTTAAACTGTCTTTAAAGTTTAAAGTATTATATTGAAGCGCACTGCCTAGATAATTATGAATAAGCTTCATATTTTAATACATGATTTTAGTATTAAAAATATGTTAAAAATATCCTTTATTTATACTAAGAGTATACTGCAAGAGTATTTGGATAAACCAATTTAATTTAATGTAATATGTACTTTACATTGAACATACAAAAGTTCTGCGACCAAAAAACAAATAGGCTGCAAATGAATTGAATGTTACAACCGTGGCAAAGTAAAATTGAATCCGCAGCAAGCCTGGATTCATTTTATACATTTTAATTGCGTGCGCAAAACCACAACATTTATTGCAGAGGTTAATTATTTGTGAAATAAAGCATTTATTCCGTTATTTTGAAATTAAAATATAAATGTTAGCGTTTTTACAAATAATTGAAGCTGTTGATGGTCGCGGAAGTTAATCGTCGATTCTCCCGTTCCCTCGCTGATACAAATTGCATACAATAATAAATCAAGCGGACTAAATATTTTTTACAACAATTAATTTAGTTTGTGATTCACTTTAAGCCATGAAAAAGTATAACAAAACTAGAAGACGACATTATGTCTCAATTACACCTTTGGCCTATAATAAAACCAACAAATTATATTCTCGGGCCGTTGCCCCCAGGGCTCTGACGTTGATATACAATGGGATCATTTAAAATAAGATAAAGAGACGGGTAATATGACTATAAAATAAGGCGAGCACATATTTCTTTCGCTCACAACTTATTGTGTCGCCGAGACAACGTCCTAGAAAATCTGCAAATATAATTATGTTAAAATTGTGGAGGATGCCAAATATTGTCATATAAAAGCAAGTGTTTGCAGCCAAGCAGCAATATGACACTAATAGGCGATTCCTTATAATCTTTATTTTTGCCTTTAAAGTGTAAGTTCTTTAAAATATAAACACAGCGTCGAAAAGTTTTTAAATACATATATGTATGTGTCCGGGTGTAGAGCCCGCGACTGCCGAGGCTAATCGGTAAACCCGGTGCGTCGACACCACCCTGTACAATAGAAACCACGACACACCATTTAACACCCAGGTGCGACACAAATAAACCTACATTGGAGATCTATCTCCACAACCGTAATGTAATGGACTCTAGCCCATTATGTCAAAATTGCGTAGTAAATAATATTCGTCACTGAAATCAATGATAGATTCCATAGTTGGAAATAGGAATTTGCTTTCACGGATTCAACGAGAACGTAGTTTCGCGGATCTAAATTCGTAGTTAGAGTAGGTACCATCCATCAATTTGTAAGCGGCTATGTATTTTCTATCTATATCTCGAGAAACCTAATTGGCTGGCTGAAATTGGCAAACTATTAGAATGATATATGGCGTGATATTTTATGTACCTATGTGTTTGCGTGTTGTTATATCTTTACACTTTAATAATTATAAGATAACGATATCTACTTATAATATTTTATATGTTCAACTGTTATGATTCTGACCGTAGGACGCCAAAAGGGCTAAGTACTTACAAACTAGTTGCTTAGTTGATAAGAGCAATAATATAATACGTAGAAACTTTAAATAGTTAAACATTAATAATCTTACCATAACTATACCTAAGATTTTCTGTAAAGAATATAAATCACAGTGCACAAACTGTTACGCTATACGACCGAGTTAATTCATAATCCGTCTGAATGCTTCGTCTTTTTATAAACCAGTGTTTGGGAGTTTGCGGCTATGACCTATCGATTTCGCGGAAGCGTCGTGTTTCATCAAAGTTTTGATACACCCGAAATTTATATCAATTATTTCACTAAACGCGGTGAATTTGAATAAAGTACCTATTATCGAATAGGTGTATAATGCCCCCGGTTCAAAGTGGACTGTAGAAGGCTGTCTAGATTTGATACCAGGGCACACAATCCAGTTTTTTTAAAATTTCAAAGTTTAGTATTTTAATAAAAATACTAGGTATAAATAAAATCTAATAGTTCTCTACAAGAGTACGTGGGATAATATGTGAAGTCTAAATCACGCGCTATCCCGGGTTGGTAAACTCTCTCAACCAATAGACGTAGATTGTCATAATACGTAACAATGTATATAACATTGATTACTTACGCGTATTAGTACGCAATCGAATACACCATGTCCAATTACCTGTTGAAATGCATAATTGGGATTCCAATAACATACCATAATTGCTTATAAGCTCTTATGGACTAATTAGAAACGCAATGCCAACCACGAACACTGTTACATTGGCCAATCGTGCCCGCCTGCAGTAATCTGGTGGAGCTGGTATAATTCCTTTGTCTAGCGAAATGTGTACCGCACTGTATCACACCAATACGCAGTGAACTAGTCAACAAATGGCGCGCATTTTACATCGAGAGAACTTTTAATGGAATTCAGTCCACGTGTATCGGAATGCTTTTATAGAAATGTATGCTATGTGTATTGATAGCGTATGTTGGAACAATAAAGAGCTTGTATTTCTCGGCACGGGGCTGGTTGATTAACGTCTCATAAATTTTTGAACAACGCCTATCGTGTTGGACACTTCAGAGAGTGTTGAAAATAAAATTTAATCAGAGGCACTTTTTAAACCCTGTCATATGATGCCCGTGTCGCGCCAATATTAAGTTCACAGATTGAATTTTCGGACACTTGAATGTCTATAACATTCATTGGTTATTTGACTACGAAATTCATAATTAAAGTGATATTAAAGAACACCAAGTCTGTTTTTTTCGTTTTTTAAGTAAAAATAGATATTAAAAGTATAATGCGTTGATTTTATTGACTGTCGCGGTAAGGTAATCGAAAAAGGTTCGCCTCTGTTACGTACAAATCGAAATACAGACTATTAAATGTGCCTGTATAATGTAATACACATATGATTACCGTACTGACAATGCAGGAGTTACAGTGTGCATGTGTGCTAGCCTCATTAGAAGCTGCATGGAAACTAAAAATACGCTAGATATAGCAATACAGCCGTGAGTTTACGTATGAACTTTCAAGACAAGAAAAAATGTGATCAAAGATAACTAAGGCATAATACTAAAAGCCCAAATACGTCCCACTGCTGGGCACGGGCCTCCTCTACAACTGAGAGGGTTAGGCCTTAGTCCACCACGCTGCCCTAGTGCGGGTTGGCGGACTACACACCTAAGAAATTCCTAAGAACTTTCAGGTGTGCAGGTTTTATCACGATAAAGCTAATATAAATAAATAAATTACTATATACATTTAAATGACGGAATTAAATCCGGGACTGCACCAATCCGTCATCACCAACCACGTGGGGTTCGCATGCATTTTTACACGTTGCAGGAAGGATGCGACTAAATTTAACACCTTCGCCTACCTGAACACTGTTTTGATTCAATATGACGTCACAATTTCACATCGAACAATCTGGAAAGGTGGCAAAGCTAACCCTCATTCTAAAACGAAAGCAGTGCAATGTTTTTTACATTAGTCATTTGAGTGTAAAACTCAACAGGGACAAACAAACGTGATTGTGCAAACTTTATCTGACAATTAACCTTAATGTACAAGCTAGTTATTTGTCTGACAGCACTCTTTGGTTCCTCCATATCTATATAGGATTCGGTGTGTACACCTAAGAAATTCCTATGAACTTTTAGGTGTGCAGGTTTTATCACGATGTTTTCCTTCACCGTTAAAGCAAGGGATAATTCATTGTGAATACACACATAACTTCGAAAAGTTAGAGGTGTGTGCCTGGGGTTTGAACCTGCGACCGCCGAAATTCTCGACCGCGCGCCTAAACCTCGAGGCCATCACTGCTTGCACTTATACAAGCATACAAGTATTGTGGCCCAAGAAAGAGGAAGAGACAGACACGAAACAAACTTTATTGAATCATACATAACAAATATACATGTCGGTGGGGAAGTGAAGTTACTTTACGAATATTATAATCTTTTCAGAAAATCAATATGCCTGTTTCCATATTATTTGAATCTTGAACCAATCACAAATAACATAATGGGTCTGGACAAGATCTATACATATAATTATCAAAATTATAGGTAATTAGAAACAGGATATTTTCACCTGGATTTTCTCCGTAGATTCTTAGAGATTTGAAGGAGTCAACGTGTTGTCGGCCTGTGACCTTTAACCAGGTCAAATGTCCCACTTACCATGCCTTACAAGAATAGAATAGCTTAAATTAAGTCGACCTCGTCTATCATCTAACTACACCCTTTAAATAAATATAGTTTTGCTTATAAATGTCCAAAAGTAAATTAATATAAGATAATATTTATATAGAAAAATAACTCCAACATGCGATCCATGCAAGTGGTGTGACGTATTGTTTTGAGACGTAAACATATAGTCAGATCAAGTACTCAACTAAAAGCTTTACGAACAACAGACAGGTGACATTTACACGTGAGTTTCAATGGTTCGACAGCGTCGGTGTTTTCATGCTTTGTCAAGTAGGAACACTACATATATCAAGTATTATGGTGAATGTAAATGTAGTGTGTCCGCGACGATGTCAAAACTTGTATTTATGTCACGCGAGACTCGCGGCTTTCAATGTTTTATCTGGCGCTACGGGATTCACAATTCCTTCACACCGTTTCATTTTTAAAATATTTTACTTCTCGTTTTTATTATTTCTTAGTCTGCCGGATTCATTTCAAACTCAACCAGTGAAATTTATTGAAATATGTCTCTTGAGCCGCAGTTTGCTTTAGGTGGCCTCAACTTTCACTGCGGTACAATGAAAACAAACGGCTACGTTTTCATTTCCTATAAATAAAACAGATTCATGTCGAAAAATTATTTAATACCGTTAACTCTATGAACGGGGTGAGACATTTTTCTTTTCTAGTATAAGGAGAGAAAAATCAGGTATTTTTTACCGTATACTTTATGATAATTTTTGATTCATAAGATTTTTCATTGCGTGACTACTATATTTTTTTTGCAAATATAAACCTTTATTACTATAAGCTGGTAACATTCAAAAAATTACATCAAATGATAGTTTGGTGTATTTGTGTTAAAGATTAGTGTTCGCAAAAATGTTTTAATTTTTTATGCTATTTTGTTACCATTTAATTAAAAACAGGTTTAGCATTCGTTAATTTGTGAGTTGTCATGTAGCGAATGAAATTGATATATTGTGGCTATATTTTTATTCTTTCGCTCACTTTTGTACAATACAATGCTACTTTTAACTTAAAGCCTATTGTATAAGTTTCCAATAGCCACAAATTTTATAATACTGCGTCAGAGTTGTGCGGAAAATTATTATTTAAAGGAACTGAGGTTTTTCAAACGATGCCAGCCAATATACGATGAAGTATGAAGTTGCTTCGAATTTACTTTTCTTATTCATTGTGTCACGTACGAGAATAACGTAACTATCTACTGAAAATATGAAACACATTTATGTGCTTAAGGATATACCTATTTTTATTTAGCTGTTGAATGGTCGCGATCAATTGAAATTGTAATTAGTATATGTTCATAGTGCACATAGTCGATGAATAGAGTACATATAATCAAAAAATAAAAGCTGTAAAAATATTTACAAAGTAAGCAAATTTTCAGGCCAAAGAGCAGTTCGATGATTTGAAAACGTTTTAACGTGGCAAGAAACTGTTCAAGACTATTCGTATCCTAACTCACATACAAAACAGTACACATTTACAGGTGGCACTCCGGGAGTGTCGGCAGAAGTGAAAACTTTAACATTAACGTTGTGTATTTTTGAATATTGAATGGTTAGGGAATAATTTCGCACGAATTGCTTTATTTATTAGTATAAAAGTACCATCATTTAAGTCGTAAAATACAATATTTATTGCGCTATCGTACACAAACAAGACAATTTATATTGCATAACGCGTCTTACGCATTTTTGATCATCATCACGTGATCTGACGCGAGTTCAATATTTTTTACCCCTCCCCAAAAAAAATTGTACGGCGCCGCTAAAGAAGTTTTTACTTGAAAAAATTTATTTCTTCAGTAAGAACCTCGATAGTAAACAATTTGGATGTAAATGTTCATAAAAGTTTATAACGCTTCTATAACATTTCAACATTCCCGTCTGTACGAAAAATACTTCTCCACATACCTTTCTTGTGACTAGTATACTAAATTAATTAAAGCTTTTGTGCGTAAAATGTACGCAATGATATTTCTCCGCCGAGCAGTCAAGTAGAGCAATTGTTTCTATGGTACCTTGTATGTTAAATGAACAATACACAATTGTCCTTTTTAAAGAGCTTTTGTGACGCTACACGGCAATTCACAGGATGCAACAAAGTGGAAACTTTTGTGCGCGTCTAATTATATTTTAATTGGTCGCGCAAAATGCAACAAACATCAGGTGCATAATATTTATGTGTTCTATTGTAAGGAGCTAACAGCATACACTTTATTTTTTAAGCTTAGAATGAAGAACTTAATCACGAGTAAGTTACTACCAACACCCAATTACGATAAAATATATTAATTCAAACTTTATAAATATTATAAGAGTACTTATTGATTTCAGTTAGACGTAATTCCTTGTAAGCTTATTAAATGTTAAAGTTCAATTTAATTAGCTTTATTGAAGTGAAACTTCTTAATCTACGTATGTGAGAAATTTTACAGCAAGGTAAAAAATATCGTCATGATTTTCAGTTACGCGCCATGTTGTTTTTTTTTATCAAAGTTCAGTATAGTGACGTAAAGAATAATGTATTATTTTGAAAGTGATAAAATAAAAAAGACAATCAAATTCAAGTGAATTTATAGTAAAAGTGAGTGATTTTATTTTATGATTTTAATATTCATTAGAGGTTAACCTCACTTTTTGATTGTTAGTATTTTCTTAAGCCTCATCTACTCAATTTCTGTGAAGTTGTAAATAGTAGAAACATGATATGTCATAAAGAAGTTTCACGTCACATCCTACCTGTGTATTCTGGTACACACTTATATTTTAAGATTAATTAATTTACGTCCACTTTTATTGGCAGGGTTAAGTTACTATATTTCTAGACTGAAAATGAATAATTAGAATAAACTAAATGCCGTGGGACAAATGGGGTTGTTAATTTCTTTTACCAAGCGACGCTATTTTAACAGGAACTTTTTTGCATTTTCAATAAGCCCATTTTTAATGCCTGAATTGTGTTACCGAAAACAATGTTAGATATAAATTTATGTTGATCAGAAATATTTTAAAGAAGTAAATGTAAATAGATGAATAACATATTAATTCTAATTATTTACAGTAAAATTTTAAGAGTGGATTGCGATAGAATTTAATTTGATGGCTTCTGGCGAATATACTCCCTATTGGGTTATAACGCTATATATAATAACATGATAAACGTTTATTATTCAATCCAATGTAAAGCTACCGGCCGGTCGATATGGTACGCGCTTCTGAAGTCTGACAATAGGTAGTGGCGCGTCGCTCCGATATCATTCTACAGAATTGTGCCAGGTACCTTGCGATTTGCCTCTTGGCGCATTATTCTTAATCGGAATTATATATAATGCGAAGACTACAAAAAGGAAAAATACCATTGTACGTTGAATAGAATTAGAAGACGTGATATTGATGAAAGTTCCTAAGTTTCTTTAAACTTATATGCTCAGTATATCTCTACATGATTGCATCGAACATAGAATAATGAATCAAAGTCCCCCACGTCTGTATGATGTATAGCTAGCTAGTAGGTATGTCTGTGGCAAAGACTTCAAGAAAATCATTGAAATCGGTTCAGTAACATTTGGGCTTATTCCTTACAAACATAGAAAGATGTAAAAATACAAAAACTGGCTAGTATACTTGGCCCGTTTGAATTTACAGTGGAGTTGGTTAATTAAAGTTTCGTATTTGCCTTAATGTCTTCTAATGCGCTTTTGACTTTTCTTATTTAATACGTACGCATGGTCGAGACCAGATGATAAGTTTTTTTAACACTTCACAGCTTATTGCAGGAAAGTTTAGCTAGAATTTTAAGATGAATAATTATTAATCGCATTATATAAATTTTGAGCGAAGCGGTCACAAAGTTAATATAGGAGTTTTAAGTCACTCATTATATCAATTTACACCACGAAAATATAAAAAATAAACAAAAAAATTACCGTCAAAGGCGATTTTTTTCAAAAAACTGGTAGATGTGATGATCAGGACCATACCTATCATCATCATCAGAATACAGCAAGCCACAGCTAAACATAACGTTGCGAATATACGCCACTGACAACAGTCGTGGCAATTTCAATCAATAGCTAATTAAACAATATTCTACATTATAAACGAATCTTAACTCGAAAGTTTCTAAAGATGCGTGGCCCTGCGGATTAATTTCTCAAAGGGTGGATCCACAAAAAACTTATCTGACTATCTAGACTTCTAAAGTATTTTTTACTACGAGTTTAGTACGGTGCTGCCATCTTTCTGTTGTACCTATAATCAGCAGTTCGCGCTTTAACATTTAGGGACAGTGGCGTTCGTGGCGCTGTAGTTACATAGCTGTATTTTCTTATACTTTTACATGGCGAGTTTTTTTTTGCGCATAGGTTCGCATGATATATATTACGAGTATATATAAAGCTTAAAGAGTTTGTGTGGTTGAACGCGCTAATCGAAGCAACTCCCGATTCTTATTGAAAAACGTTTTGACTAAAACGAGAAAAAATATTATTTTGAGGCCAAAATTCTAAATACAGAGTTGCGGGCAACAGCTAGTTTACTATAAAAGTAAATAACAACATGACCTAGAAATGTAACAAATATGTAAAATAAATACCGGTTTTTAAGGCTTTTATGAAACACACCGCCACATTATGGCAACATAGTGAAATGAAACGAAACCCTGCTATGAAATATTTCAATACGAGAGACTATGTTTAGCCGAAATTGATAAACTACAGCATTACTGCACTGCCTGACCTTACTGACATGTAGTAATTACGGTTAACGGTATGCACCACGACTAGATTGAAATTTTCGATAAATGTCAACACAAGCAATAAGTCTGCAGAGTCATGATTCAGAAATTGTTGAACATATTAAATGTCGTAAATTTAAAATAAAATTTTAAATTAACGTAAATTTAAATAAATCTTATACTGGAAAGTACGCAGTTCTGATACATACTGATTCGAATTATAAAAAATTGCCGAATTTTTTAGCGCAAATTGTTATTATAATAAAACGGTTTAAAGGTAACTGGAAACATATTGCTTCAAAAAGCCGTTAGGATATCTATGGGATACACATAAGTTTGTTAGTATAAGTTTTTTGACAGGTAATAAAAGGCTCTTAATATTCTTAAAAAACGGAAAGTCGTAAACGGATACATATTTTTAAAATTGACAAGTGAATTATTAAAATTACCATACATATAACAGCTGAAACAATCTAGTGGTCATAATGCTTTATGTTAAGCTACGATGTAAAAAATAAAAATCACACTAATATAATACAATAACTTGTAACTCAAAATATGTAAATTAACTAACTTGATTATGTATTATTTTTAAAAGTGTTTGATAGGTAGTCATAATCCCTTAAAAATTTAATAACAAACCATTTAAAGTATACGTTTTTCATTTTAATTCAGTAATAGGAAGCTAATAGTCAGTTTTTTGTTATTTCTAAAAATTTATTCATTTTTAATTACAACACTATTGTATATAAGGAGTGCGAAATACCATATACATGTTACTTACTTTAATTAGTCTACGAAAACCAGTGCATGTATTAGTTCACGCAATTCTAGCATTAATGCTCATGTGACCCGCCTATTTGTCACAACTCACAAATACTATGTGCAAAGTTGAATAAATTTACATGCAGCCTTTTTTGTTAGTTTTTTTTTGGTTAAATAGTTGTCTATTTGAAAGTTCATTTAAAAATTATACTTAATATCTAATTATTTTTATGTTTAATAACCGCATTCTACGGAAATACATTTTCGACTCTGCTGATTATTTTACCAATATGGAATTAGTCATACACAAAAAATACACTCACGATAGTCCCAATGAATACCGATACAACATGTATTTACACGAGTAATAGGGGCGCCACCTAGCGTGCAGCGGAACAATGAGAACACGAAACGACACAACCCGGTGGCGAGTGGCGCCGCGACGCCTCCCACTGATAGACGTGATTTACCCCGATAACAATAGAGGGCACAGAAAACAGTCGCATACATAATAGCGTACAAATACAATGCAATTTCTTTCCATCGTATTCGAATGGCAGGAATTACTCCAGCAAATAAAACGTTATCGTATTGCGAGAAGCAATATAAACAACTTCGAGCAATACGAATTTTTAATGGCTTGAAGATGTGATTATGCTCGTTTGCATAATCATGTCCCTCTGTAACGTTTGAAAAGAAACTTTAAGTGGAAACGTCATGTAATATCAAAATTTTCCTTATAATTTAATTTATATTTCAATAGTACTTATACGTAGCATGAAAACGATCAAAACTTCAATGAATAACTTCACAAATCATTTTGCTTCTGGTATTTAATATTTAATAAACACGGTAGATTATTACATTGTTGATTATACGAGTAATAACATGTAGATAATTGCACTGGTCGTAAAACGTATGCAATTATGAACCTAAACGACCTTGGCCGTGAGAACGTCGCCTGGTGTACGTCAAACCATCACTTCTCACGGCACTAATAACATAACCAAGCTAATATTAGTAATTAGTCTAACAGCCGTCGTTCTAGCTCTTACGTCACACATAACCTCAACCTAGCTCGATCGACAAAAGCCATTGAGATTCATTGTATTTATACGTGAAACCGCAAGCTACGAATGTTAACTTTATAAAGGAAACGCGTAACGTTGTGAAGTTATTGTTTATAGTTGCCGCAAAATTAATAATTAATATTGCTGTATAGCGGTTTTTTTTTTGTTGTATAGCCACCATAGCATACAGCCGGCGTAATTAAGCTGAATTTGGGAACAATGTGCGACAATTACAATAAATTACACAACTTACCAATCTGAATATTATATATTAATTTACTCGTATTTAACTTATAGGTAAGACACAAAAACGCCTATTATATTAATGAATAAATTGATAATAAGTGAGATAGAACTATCGAAACCATTTAAGCACAACCAGATTCTGCCAGATGCTGCGTCGCCTTTTGCCGAGTCTGTATGAATAAAACAATTCACGATTTCAAAAATGATAGAAAAGGCGGTGACAACTTTCAGGATCAAACATAAGCTGCGCAGGTCACTGATAAACTCAACAAAACGTTTTGGAAGTCTTTGTTGAAGGATTATGCCCCGTTGCAGATATTATGCGACTGCTGAATACGGTTTATTCATCGTGCATTCGTTATATGTGACATAACTAATACGAGTTATAAAAAAGACGTCTCTAAACGAGTATAACAAGACCCGCTGCATAAGATAAGATCCGGAACACAGCGTACATCATTACATATTACCACGCAAACTGAAAAACCATCAAGAAAAACCAGTACATTATTTTCACTTACCTCTAACGCCGTACAATCTCGGCAAGTGCTACTTACTTCGCCATTTTCCATACTTTGCGACGCCATTAACCGCTCCTGGAAGTTGCGTCGGTTGCACGAGACGTTGGCTATGTGGCGGTGTGGTTAGTTTATAAAAAGAACGCGATTGTTATTACGCCTTCGTAATAAATAAATTACTACTACCACGGTATACCAATACCAACCTACGTACTTACTGGGTGTACGTTTAAATTATAACATAATGTTCATTACAGTTATTAACGATTTTTTTTTATTAATAATTAACTTTATCGGATTTTTATCTTACAATGTATATATTTTTTTGCAATATGAAAATAATTCACGTGTGAAAATAATATACCAAAATAAAGAATGACGTTACGAATGATGATTACTTAAGGAAAGATAAAGGTTTTTTAGGTTTAAGGAAAAATAGTTTTTAGTATATTGAAAGATATAATCTGGTTTTATACACGATGTACTTATAATAGGGAACAGACTGTCCACCGCTAAAACTTGGGCATCTTAGTCAACAGAGATATTACTTTATTATTATATCTATGTATAACACAGTAGTGTTGTAAATCTAACAAAAAAACTGATTAGTAACTTCTTATTACTGAATTAAAAATAAATAAATACTTTTGTAAAATTAAAGGAATGATGACTATCAAGCACTTTAAAAATAATAGATAATCAAGTTATTTTACTTTCGACATATTTTGAGTTACAATATTATTATATGATTATTGATTAGTGCGCTATGTAACCTTGAAAATATAGAACTTGGCACTAGGGGTGGAACCCGACAACGACGCGATGAATAAAACGCAAGCCAACGTTTTTATTTTCATTGTTATGTCAGGCGTCATGTTCCTATACATGATTACATTTTGATTTGCACTTTTGATTGCTCTCACAGAGTATTCGTGACCTAACATAATTTTGAATTATTACTCCAGAAATGTTCTCCAAGGCATTATTGCATAAAGCTCTTAAGTGGATCTTCAAAGTTGTTCCAGTATGTTTGAACACACAGACTAATTCAACTTAAGATTCAGTTAGGATATCATTTGTGTTATCAGCTTTAAGAAGACGCCACAATGCCTAACTTTGAAACTAAGGCGAGCGATAGAGTCTAGTCCCTTCTCAATTGTCTTAGTCTAAGGATCACCAACGCCTTTAATGTACATTATAATAGCAAGATATATTATTGCAAGTTTAATTTTGTCGAGTGGCGAAAGATGGCCGTCTCTTGCTGCTCGATATTTTAAGGACGTCACTGCACTTTTTGTTATTCCGCTTTAATGAAAACCCAGTGTGAATATGACTACTGCGCATCAGATTTACGGTCGCAATTATTTATTTACTTTGATTTCACCGATGGAATTTTCCACGTAAGCCTCATACTATAGAAAATGTGGAATAGGTATTTTAAGTTGCTTATTCATAAAGATTTAAAATAGATCAACAATTCCTCATAATAAGAACATTATGCGATATTACGTTAAAGAGCTTGCGACTTGGAGTCCTCTGTGGATGGTTTATATTAGAAATATATATTTTTTTGTCTAAATCAAAGCCATCGATGGATTTACAAGCGGCGTTTATGTTCTATGCAAGAAATAATTCTATATTTTAACATGCTCTATCCCTCTTCCAATACTCCCAAGCGCTATACACAATGTAACACTTAAGAAGGAAGTGAGTGTGTCCCGTGTTGTTTATGATAAATATTTAAAAAACTTTCCCGGCCAAAGTGGTACTTCCTTCTACAAATATCACGACTATATATAGATATACGCGTTAATGGAACACGTATAAATTCGTTTAATAATACTAGGCAACACAAAAACAAAAATTTTACCTTCTGCTTCTATTTTATCTCTGTTACGGTTGAGTTTTAAATTGTGAGGTAAACAAAAGGTATTGTTTTTCCATTTATATTTTTTGCATACAAAAGTTTATGCAACTCCATAAAATGGTATATTTGCAGTAGGTAGTGCACGAGTAAGATAAGTATGCAGTAAGTGCAGAGATGAGAAGCGACTGTTGTCGGGCACAAAATCCTCTTCCCCAGTTGTCCCGAGAGACACTTTTCAATTTACTATGTGTTAGTCTCTCTGAGTTCAGATTGTAAACTTACTATGAATAGAAAATAGACTCAACGTCTAATAATGGAATAAAATATGACAACTGAGTGTTGGGTTTTACAAGACGAGAGATGAGCAGCATTACATTTTTTTTTTTTTTTATTTTTTTAACTGGCACGGCAAAGTGACTCCACTGTACCTGATGGTAAGCACAGTGGAGTCCAATAAATTAATACCGACCAGCGAGAAACGAAGGTCACCCGCTGGTCGACACAATCATGCCGGCCTGCATAAATGCTTCTTCACGCTTCGCTTAAAGGATCCAGGATCATAGGAAGGAGGGAACACGTGAGCCGGCAAACTATTCCACAGCTTGATGGTGCGGCAAAGGTAAGAGTTGGCGAACTTTTTGGTTCGAGCCGCGGATGTTGTGACCACAAAGCTGTGGCTTCGCATGCCAGCACGCGTGGTTCTGGTGAGGAAAGGAGAGGATGGGACAAGCTTAAACAATTCAATTAACAATGTAATAAAACACATATCGACAACGCAATGTCTCGTTCCACATGGGATTAGATTTCAGCAGTGTGGCAAACGTTTGTTTCCGCATCTGGGCGTTTGTGAAACTGAAAAAAATTCATAGTTTCACCAGACCGATTGTATGTGCATGGTCGAAACTACATATCCTAATGTTCTGACTGTTTGGAGCATTTTAACTATTATATTTATATTGTTACAAATGTTTTACGAGTTTGATGTGTTTTCGAATAATATGGACTACAGTACGAATAGGTCAATTAGCTCCCTGAAACAGCCTATCTCATTAAAGACACATTATTAAACAGCAAAATTGTAATGTGATTCAGTTAAAACTGTCGTTATTTTGGTGTACGGAGTTCAAGTGTCCAATCGAAATGCCGCCAACGCATCTATAATTTCCCATGTGCTTGCTCTCTCTCTAGTTGAGTTCATTTGTCGCGCTTATGCTATAAATAAAGCATCCCAGGTTAGACAACAGCTGTATAATCTTTAGTTCAAGCTCGGTATATATTTAATGTTACGGGTCCGATACTTGCACAGGTTATTTTTTTTGTATGACCTAAAATATCACACTTGGGTGGTATATGGGCGCGTGCATATTTAAATCGTCTTTTTGATCAAATAAATGACTGCGTTGGCTAAATTGTCTATAGGTTCCAACGAGATAAAAAAAATATATTTTACTTCAATTTGGAAGCTTAGCAGGTTAATAAGAATATATGTGGGTACAGATCTCTACTACAGCGGTGGCTAATGCAAGTTGGTGGCCTTCACAAACCTACCTGAAAAATTTAAGACGAACAGTTTTCTTCACGAAATTTATTATTGACACCTTATAGGAGTGTTTTAAGGTCAAATTAAGCACATGTAGAAATCACATAAAGCTAGTTATTCGATAAGATGAAATTATTATTAATAAGAAATTCAAAAGTCTCTATTCATTTTATTTCAGGTTCGTTTTGTAATAATGTAATCTACGAGTAATTAAACAACGTGTTTATCCCCTTTAAAAAAATGTTGGTTCTTGACGAATTTATTAAAGAAATAAATTCGTCAAGAATCAACAGCCCCGTGGCGCAGTTGGCTAGATACCAGCTTGCGAAACGAGAGGCCGCGGGTTCGATCCCCGCACCGAGACAAATGTTTGTGTGATCCACAAGTATTTGTTTCGGGTCTGGGTGTTTGTGACACCGAAAAGTCTCTTGTAGTTTCTGATACTCACGACACAAGACTTGTATCTTAGTGTGGGGTCAGAACTATGTATGTGACTGTTGGGTGTATTTATATTTTTATAAGTCAGCCTTTGGACATAAGTACATATGTGCATCTGCCTGCTTTATTACATGCTTTACAACAATGTATGTCACTTTGTAAACTTTTGAGAAATTGAAATTCACTTGCCAAGACTATATTCGGATTGCACTGAACTTACTAAGGCACCATGCCATGCCTTTATTATAAGAAAAAAATATTATCTCTTTTTAATAATAATACATCATTCTATATTCAAAATTTTATTCAGGTACAGATTTCAAAGAAAGTAAATAAAAATCATGTTTCATTAACAAAACCAATTGAATATATCCACGACATATAATTTAATTGAAATCTAAATATCAAGTGAATGTCGATGACAAGGGTCGGAGAGGGCGCTAGAGACGAATATATTTTGACAAATATGACCCCCGTAAAGGGCGAGTCAAGGACACCCTTATCCGATGTAAGTGTAAGTACATGAAGATAGATGTCTGAATTTGAAAGTAGAGCTTCAGGATTATAAGTTGTGACAATCGATAGACTCTTTTAGCAGTATTTGTGAGTCAGTATGTTTCACCTATGGTTAAAAGGTTTTGATATTTGCAGCTATGATTCTAAGAGTTGAATAGTTTAATTTCTATGCGTAAAAACGTATATATAATAATTTGTAGATATTTATCTACATACGCGGTATGTTACTTTACAGTTTTTCATACCAGTGAACGTCGACACCTATTGTATCGTCTCTCACTGAGGTTTAATGCGCCACCTACCTGTCAAACTGTAAACTTATGTGGGCCGACCAAGCTTTAAAGTAATACATATACTTGAGCTTGAAGCTCTTTCCTATATTCCAAACGCCATCTACATCGGTTTCGATGAACTACCAAGCATTTCGAGTAGTCCTAGCATTTTTCGACAGATGGCGTTTCGCGGGGTGGTTTCACAACAGCCCTCTGAATTTTTGAGGGTTGAAAACCATGCAGGGATAAAAGCGCCAGTAGTGTCTGGTAGAGGGCGCTATTTATCGGAAATATAAACATCAGGTCTCGTAAACTTTCCGGCTTGATAAGGCAAAGCCCAGAGAACTAAATGCAATGTGTACGAAAGGGAAGATTTACTATTGTTTGTACGCGCTCCCCGTTCCTAGCCGCCCTCTGTAATACTCTATGTGCTCTCGGAGTATTCTGACGTCTTTACAATGAGAAATCTCTTGCTACAAGCGTACTATTTAAAAGTTATTATATAGTTGTTTATATTTTAGTAAAGTATACATAGTAACAAATAAGTCAACATAAAACTCAAGAACGCGGAGAACGTGAAAAATAATTGTTGTTTTATTATAAAAGAAATGTATTTGATGTAGATGACATTTTATACAATAAGTGCCTTGCGGCAAACGTTTTCCCATATCCAACTTGCAAATTAAATAATGAATATCGTCCAAGATAATTCTCGAGGTATTTCGTAACAGGATAACCTCCGGAAAAACATTAAATTAATAACATAGATTTTCTATTCGCGTCGTACATTAAGAATGGCCTTGGGTTTTCAACGAAAAAGTATAAAGTATCGATTCAATGGGTCGCAGCGTAGAGCCATTTGAACTTTACTACAAATTCATTAAAACTACACACCTCGATGCTTGTGCCGTTGTGTTGTGCACGGTTTTCGAGTTTTTTATTTGCAGAAAGCTCAAAATAACACACGGGTGCGATTTTTATCCTGCCTTGTAACCGAGCACAAGTCGAAGCCCTAATTAAACGAGAATAATAAACGTACAACATGGCCCACAATCACGCATACTGTTGACCGCGAACGAGGATTCTTTATGCCGAGAATGGCTGTTACCACATGAGAGGTCGTGCCTCGGCACCGCCACAGGCACCAACGGTTTTTAGTACTTGTCTACGGAACAACACCGTGATTTGTGCATGTTGCATGCGACTCCTACTGTCAAGAGGGCACGAACGCAGTTACACCGGTTTTACATTTCCTTACTCACAATACATACTATGTTTGTGTGCATACAATAGATAATAACACCGAAATCGAGGAGACACAGCGCACAAGCCTTCTTCCAGCAAACGCACTAAATAATATGTAGTTTCCATTTGGACAGTCATTACTTTTTTATCTTACTTCGTTTTCTCTAACCACCTTCGAGTTGCGAAAATATTCTGGCGTAATGAAAACAAGCTTTGCGGGTTCCATTCCGGTAAAAACACGAATAAAATACTTTAAAATGAATTCCACCTTTCATTCCCAGCTAGCCTTTGACAAGTCACAGGCCTTTTGCACAATTTGGAAGAGAATTTAATGTACCTTCAATGACTGTTATCATGATTTTTAATTAACAGAATAAGAAACATAATAAATACATATATTACATATATTTTTAAATGAATTTTTCAAAATATATTCGTGGGAACCATGTAATCGGAAGGGTTTCAAAAGTTTTCCTTTTCAAAATGGAATAAACACCTCTTGTACGTACACTGCTCATAATAAGAAAAGGCTTTCAAAGAAAGCTTTATTTCTAGTCCACGCCAATAGCTGGCGCTAGCATGCACTATACGAATGCGGCATCCCAGCGTGCGGCGGCTGCAATATAAATTGTTCAAATAAAGTTTTAACTTGCCGTATTCGGACCGCTTTGAATCGCACGGTGAACCCAACTATTCCAAATGTTCTGTAACTTTGTTGAACTGTAAGTTAATTTGTATGAAATATTGGATAAATTCCTTCAATTGGCTTCATTGTTTGTGAAGCTAGGAAATTGTCGGCGAGCCGGTTTAGTAGGGAAACCGGCTAACGTAAGTGGCCGTAGTAAGTACATTATTCAAAAGCTGGCGTCCTACTTAACCTGTTTCTTTGCAAGTCTAAATCTCTAGCGCTGGCTCCCGTGCTTTCCAATGCAGATTCTGAAGCCGCAGCCTATCCGAGCCGGAAACTTTACAATAACAGTCTCTCTTACAAATATTATATGCCGATATTATAGCATATCAAGTTGATACTAAAAACCTCACTAATGTCTTTATTTAAACTATTAATTTATATAATTGACTCGTATACGTTTACGCCCAATACATAGAAATATATTTCATAACATCAAATTATTTACTATAGACAAAAGGAAGGATTGAGGGGTAGTTTCTTATTCTAAAGGTCGTGCATAAAAATTTGTTGTCTGCTCTATATTTGAAATATTGGCACTGCTGCCAATATATAATTTATTATTAAAGAGATGTTCGTAACAATATCGCTGCCATGGACATGGTGACAAAAATCATACATACATACATAAACTCACGCCTGTATTCCCTGAAGGGGTAGGCAGAGATGATGCATTTCGGCACCCACATTTCGCCAGGTATGTATCAGTCCCACGTAATAGGGGGCGAGCCTATTGTCGTTTTTCGGGCACATTTCCAGACTCCGTGCTGCTACTGAGAATTTCCTAATGGAAAAACCCAATAACACTGCCCGACCCGGGAATCGAACCCAGGACCTCTAGATCGCACGGTACATAATTGTACCGCGAGACCACGAGGCATTATAATCATTGCAAAATTTAGAAACTATTTGAGGAAATAATGCAGCTCACAGATTAATTTACAAAGTTCACTTAATCAGAACTTAAATCATCGCGGACAATCTGCCTTCTAAAAATTATAATCGCCGTAAAAATAATTTCGTGACTTATTGCACATGTATTTCAAATGTAATCTTTTAACCTTCCCTGTCCAACAGAGGAAAATATATTTTTTTCGAACCAATACATATAAAAGGCAAGAAACTTTAAATGGCGACGCACATAACCGGAGCAAATTCCTAAAAGATGGGTAAAAAATTCAGGAGAGTGTCAATCAAATGTAAAGATATGATAGCCGAGGTCAGAGGCTCGGGCAGACCACAAAAATTCCCACAATTTAACCAAAAAGTTCGATATGTCCACGTCAAAAAAGTTACTCATGTATAAATACTAGATAGAAAAATAGATAACTTAAGAAGGTAGCATGTCATTTACGACAAGATCTTTTTTAAGAAAAGGTAAAGCAACTTACCAAATATTCCAAATGAAATAGGTCTTCGATTTGGGATGCGACTGCTCGGAGGTGATTATCGCAACTGGAAAGAAAGAGAGGTCTCTGTCAAAAATGTATGTATAAATCCTTTACACGTTACATGTACTAAAGGTTTTTTGTTATTATTATGCAGCATTATCCGAACATTTATCTAATTTGAATACATAGGCACTTACGCCTGCATCCCCTATGGGGTAGGCCAACATTTAGGTACCACCATTTCGCCAATTGTATTTTGGAAACACACGTAACAAGGTGCGGACAAATTACGGTTTCTGTGCCGCTACTAAGAATTAACATACGTACATACATAAACTCACGCCTGTATTCCCCGAAGGGGTAGGCAGAGGTGCATTTCTGCACCCACATTTCGCCAGGTATGTGTCAGTCCCACGTAATAGGGGGCGAGCCGGGAATCGAACCCAGGACCTCTAGATCGCTCGGTACATACTTATACCGCGAGACCACGAGGCAGTCTACTACTAAGAATTAACTAATAAAAAAAAACAATAAAACTATACCCGACCAGGGATCAGCAATTGCATTGATTTGAGAACTAAAAGCTAACTAAACTAATGTCTAAAACCTAAAACGAAACACTTTATAATTAGCATTGCATATGAACACAAAGAGCTTAAAAAAATATAGTAGAGTGCAGTTAAGAGTAGCCTATTCAGTTTTACCCCTCAATTCAAAGTTCTAGACGGGTCATCATTATGTATGTCCGAGCTGTTAGATAACTAATGATGTAGATTATAAGTAGGTAATTAGATGGAAATTAAGTATCTGTTCTGGTCAGCATATTGCTAAATAAGATTATCAAGACCTCCGCCTTAGATTTGATTGCGGTTAGCAAGTGATAACTTTTTTTTAAATTAAATAAGCCATATTTTTCGAAAAGAGTAGACCGTGACAGCTGTATATGTTGATAAAGAAGTGAAGGATTATTTGGACTTAGCAACACGTTGCGCAGGGTAGTTTCATAACTAATATCTGCGCTGGTAGATCGCACGAATAGAAATCATCGCGCGAAGACGCAACCAAGTTTTGTTGGCAAGCAAAGTAATTCCTTAGCAGACGTGATAATATTATGGATAGGTTTATTTTAGCTTATTTTAGCTTAGATAGGAAAAAATGGCAGAAGAATTGCAATAACAATAAACTGCTTTGTAAAATATGTATATGTCACCGTAAAATTGTAAACACCGTTAGCGTTAGATTATAATCTATCTATACTATTATAATAAAGAGGAAAGGTTTGGATTTTTGGATTTTTGGATGTTTGTTACTCTTAAACTCAAAAACTACTGAACCGATTTCGATGATTTTTGTTATGGAGATAGATGGAACCCACAGAAGTAACATAGGATACTTTTCATCCCGGAAAACGTAGTATTCCCGTGGGAATGGGTATAAGTAACTATGTCAATATTCTGCTTTTACGCCTAAACCGTTTGACCGACATAAATGATTTTTTGTACAAAGATAAATGAAATCCTATGAAGTAACATAGATTAAATTTTATCCCGGGAATTTGTAAGATTCCCGTGGGATGAGCATATAATGTAATGCGAAAGTAACACTGCCTGTATTATGCTTTCACGCCTAAACCATTTGACCGATTTAAATGATTTTTAGTATGGAGGTAGATGGAACCCACCGAAGCAACATAAGATGCTTTTATCCCGGAAAATGTAGTATTCCCGTGGGAATGGATATAAGTAGCTCTGTCAATATTCTGCTTTTACGCCTAAACCATTTGACCGACGTGAATGAATTTTGGTATGGACATAAATGGAACCCTATGAAGTAACATAGACTATATTTTATCCCAGGAATATGTAGGGTTCCCGTGGGATGAGCATATATTTTAATGCGAATGTAACGCTGCCTGTGTTATACTTTCTGGCCTAAACCATTGGACTGATTTAGATGATTTTTAGTATGGGGCTAGATAGGAACCACCGACGCAACATAGGATATTTTTTATCCCGGAAAATGTAGTATTCCCGTGGGAATGGGCTTTCACGCCTAAACTATTCGCCCGATTTATATGATTTTTGGTTGGAATACAAATGGGACACTATGAAGTAACATAAGCAACATTTTATCCCGGGAATATGTAGGGTTTTCGTGGGATGAGCTTATATTGTAATGCGAAAGTAACACTGCCTGTTTGATGCTTTCACGTCTAAACCATTTGACGGATTTGAATGAATTTTGGTATGGACATAAATGAGACCTTAAAAAGGGACATAGGCTACTTTTTTAAATTATTCAATAAGTGCCATTTCGGGCACTTAGAAAACGATAGGTGTCATTAAGGAATATTAGTTACGACTGGTACCGTTAATACAACATATGTGACATAAGGTTCCATTATTTGGCGTAGAGTGCCATTTTTGGAACTTATGAGTCATAAGGGTGATTTTATTTTAGTGATTTTAAGTGCCATTATGATGTTAAGTCACATTTAGTACAGTAAAATATTATCATGTGCATTTACATGGCGCTCGGTGTCACTATGCGATGTTAAGTGTCATTAGGCGCACCTAGATTATAGACATAGAACATAGACATTAGATACATTTTCGCGATAAATATATGAGACGATCCGAGTTGGTGAAAAGTTTCATAATGTCACTTAAGACGATTTTCAAAGACAGAAATGACCTCCGGTAGTGAACTACTGCAACGATTAGCGTAATTTTGATTTATAGATTCACTTAGTTGGTTTCTGCACCCAACCCTGAAGTCTACGCAGACGGAGTCGCGGGCAAAAGCTAGTCTCTATATATATCTCTAGAACCGTAATAACTGCTTACAATTTAACGCATTATTTCTCGGTAGATTATATCGTCAACCGAAATTGTGAAACGGAACGCACCTCGCGCGCTGGTTGATTGCATACTAACCTAACGTAACCTAACTCTATGGATATAGAATGGTCTACTGTAAGGCCGACCAATCAGGGACAGCCTTCGGACAGTTGACATTTTTAGATTGTGATTTAACGGTTTCACTTCGATAGATTACAATCTACCGAATAATAACACGTTAAATTGTAAGCAGTATGTTACGGTTCGTAATCTTTCGACAGTATACAATCTCGCTAGGTAGATTATAATCTAACGGTTTAAAATTTTACGGTGACATATATAAATATCTTGGCTTTATACCGAACAAGAGTTAACCTCACAGCCTCTCATTTAGCATTCTGCTTCTAGTAATGTGTGCCTGACGGCTATAAATTGTGTTGCAGTCTTTCGAGGGTCTCCACTGTGAATTCCTGGAATCTTTGAACACCGAGTCACGATCCGGACTGTAAATCATAACAATTCAATTGAATACCAATGACATCTCCATTTATTAAGGATTACATTACCAAGGCATTCAATTGATTCTCAGTGATCCGGATTACATACATATTTGCCATACCAATAATTGAACTATCATAAGTATTTATAACGGAACAGAGCACACTGATTACGCTTCCTGGCAATCAATAAATTTTACATGTTATTGAAATTTACAAACGTTCGCAAGTATTCAAAGTTCGAATAATAAGACCAATTTAGTTACATAAAGAGCTCCAACAGATCGCGAATGTATCTCAAACGATAGATAGACCCTTTATCAAAAACAAGGGTTCAATGAAGGAAATTTCCAAGTTCAAATCGTATCTTAATACTGTAACGCAATTGTGTTTTGAATAGAGATTTTGGTTTGTGCAAGGGTCTATAAATTCCTCAATCACAAAAGGCTCACGTCGCAACACGTAGTTTTACATGTGACCGAGAACATAATAGTTGCCGCGTTAGATTTTCTCCCGGTCCAACACCTCGTAAGTACCTATAATACTTAGAAGTAAAAGTCGTGTACAAGCGTTTGGGAGGTTCTTTCCTGGTAATTTGTGTGTAGCGAGACGTGTGCTGGCAGTTATAATAACTGTGATTAGACGTCACAACCAATAAATACAACATGAGAAGCTCTTGGTAATTAAAGGGTTCCATGAAACGTACTGAGTGCACATTGAGTTGCTTTGTAAGCGTATAGCTATTGCAATCAACAACAGTTTCCTGACGTTGTTTGTGTATATTATCATAACAAACATCTTGTTCGACTTCACCAAGTTCATAGAGCCAACAAACCGATCTGCTCTGAAGGTAGAACGATCTACTTTACTCTTACTAAAGAGTAAACTTAAATTATAATTAATGATAACAAGCTCCGCGTTAGATCTCAACTATGTACAAGAAGATCGTTGGATACTGGCGAAACGATAAGTCTACATTAAAAATTCTTTTCATTTTTTTACTATTACTTTGTTTCTGCTGTTAATTAACAAGAATAAATTGTTATGTAATTAATTTTCGAAAAAAAAATCTAGTTGTGCTGGCTCAACCCTCGCCAGCACCCACAAATTTCAAAAGACATAGCAGGATTCAGATCTAGATATTTTATATACGCTTCATAATATGCTTAAAACCCAACCGTTTCAGGAAATAAGTTGTCATATTAGGAGACTTATGGTGGGTCCACACGATACAGATTTTAAGTTTGTACAAATATCTGTACAAACTTAAAGTCTTGGTAAAAATCTAAAGTCTGCGTAATAATAAGATGACAAAATATTTGTGCAGACTTATTGGCTCAGACTTAAATTACTCCAAGCATGCCAATTTTCGAAAGTTGTCACCACAATTGTAGTTAATCTTAAGTTGGCAAAATAAGACAGCATCAACGGCTAGGACTGTATATTTGCTATTTCGCGAATTTGCTGATTTTTTAATTTATAATTTTTTAATTTAATTGCCTCGTGGTCTCGCGGCACAAGTATGTGCCGTGCGATCTAGAGGTCCTGGGTTCGATTCCCGGGTCGGGCAAAGTGTTATTGGGTTTTTCCATTAGGAAATTCTCAGTAGCAGTACGTATACTGGAAATGTGCCCGAAAAACGGCAATAGGCTCGCCCCCTATTACGTGGGACTGATACATACCTGGTGAAATGTGGGTGCAGAAATGCACCTCTGCCTACCCCTTCGGGTAATACAGGCGTGAGCTTATGTATGTATGTATGTTTAATTTATAAATTTGTAATTTTCATAGTCCGCAGACATACGTACAAACTTCCAACTTCTGTGCTCAGACTTTGGTAGGTACTCGGACTTTTTTATTATACAGACTTTTGTATGCACCGATTTCTTGCGCAGACAAAATTCTATGGAAGTTTGCGTGAAGTTGGGATTGTATGGACCCACCATAACAATAAGATGTACCAGCTTTTCCCTCGAAAAAAAAAGTTTCCATAACAATTTAACTATAGCCATGAATGAAACTAAAATATAAACGTAGGGTGGCGGCATTGGAATAACAACAATATAAGCATTACCTCCAATAATGCAATAGAACAAGCAGTAAAATACGAATGGCATAATTATAATTGCTGCTGCTGAGTTAAGCTATCATCTACAACGACTCAGTTAATCCATAATATTGCCGACGCGCTCGCATTTATCTCCTTATTACCCACGTAGAATGCAAGCGAGTAACGTATTTAAATGGCACATTTCACATTCGCATCGGATACATTATTGATAATGGAAGTTCTCGACGCTATCAAGTCATCTTCCGCCTCGTGACTGGCACTCGCTTATGCCGGCAATTCTCAATATCCTTTCTTGTATGCAGTCCACTTACGGCGCGACGAATGCATTCAACCGCAGAGTTTATACAAAATTCCCCCTTTTTGTTAACATGAAAACCCCTCGCTCATTTGTCGAGATCGTCACTTCTCAGTAGCCACTTATCAACGTGTAACGACATGCTGCGAGGAAATGTGTACTTATACAAACAGGCACATTTACATATGACTGCACTGTAATGTCAGTTTTGGGTTGTCAAAATTTTAGTTTGTAATTCTAATAAATTGATATTATTACAGTAACCGTTATTTACATAGTATCTCACTCTTGTATCGTAATGATCGTAATGGCCTCGAAGTTGAGGCGCGGTCGAGAATCTCGACGGTTGCGGGTTCAAACCTCAGGCACATACCTCTGACTTTTCGAAGTTATGTGTGTATTCACAAAGAATTTTCACGTACTTTAACATGAAAGAAAACGTCGTAAGGAAACCTGCACACCTAAAAGTTATTAGGAATTTCTTAGGTGTGTAGTCCGCCAACCAGCCAGCAGCGCCAGGCCAGCGTGGCAGCCTAATGCTTAAACCCTCTCAGTTGTAGAGGAGGCCTGCGCCCAGCAGTGGGACTATATAGGCTGATGATGTATCCTAATGGGGTAAGTTTGGAATGTATTGTTACATCCACGTTACACCAGTTGGGTTTATGTCTTACATAACAGAGATCGAACCTTTTGCTGTTTTTGGGCACATTTCCAGCTTTCATATAGTTATTAATATGAACATTCTATCAGGAATTTCGCAAGTTTAAAAAATTTATCAACCTATCTTTTAATTGGTAGAAGACGAAAATGGTAATCTGGGTCATTAGCATCGGCCCTTATATGTCCCACTGTGGGGCACGGTCCTCCTCTCAACTGATAGGAGGTGGCTCCTATCCCACGCCTTAGTCCACCACGCTGGTCTAATGCGGGTTGGCGGACTACACACCTCAGAAATTCCTAAGAACTTTTAGGTATGCATTTTTCCTTACGATGTTTTTCATTACCACCGAAGCCGTGTCCGCCGAGATTCTCGACCGCGCACCTCGGGGCCATCATGTAAATGACTGCTTCGTTGATCCAACGATATGAGAATGGGACCAGCGAATAAGTGGTCCCTATCTTGATTTCTGGAACGGACTATTGGGTTTTCCGTTTGGATATTCTAAATCAGCACAGTCAGGAAAGTATCAGAAACAGGGTAGCATGTTACGCTCATGATACGACGTGGATTTTGAATAGCTTCTGCGTACTCTATCAGGATTACGGGTTGGAGTATACTATTATGGCAATACCTGTAATGTCACGAAATTCAAGAACAGGAACTATGTTTCCCTAATCATTCAACGGAACATTTAAAATATCTGCTTGCTTATCTTTGGCATAGGATTTCGTATAGTTTCTGTGACAAAGTAACGGTGTCATCTCAGCAAAATGAACAGTTCCCGGGAGAGAAATATCATAAGACGCCTGAGCTGCGGGCCACAATAGCACGTCCTTTGTAATTTATATTTATATCTATCGTATTACGAGTAAATTTAATCCACAGTGCTCTGAATAACGTTATACGGTGCTTTATGAATTCAAGGTCGAAAATCACATGAATATTTTTCCTAGCAAATATTAACCCCCCCCCCCCCCTCCCCCTTCCCGTCATATGGAATTCAGCGTAATTAAGGGCCTCGCTTATCTACAATTTAACATTTAAAAAAATTGCCAATCATTATAGGCATTTCTTCTCTATTTCTTCTGAGAAGTAAAGCCTAGGTTGTTTTGCGAATTTACAATACTTAAACATCGCACCTCTTCAAAAACGAATTATAGACGATGTCATGTGTGCAATACATCTGGACCTGCTCGGTCATATAAAGTAATAATAGATTATAATTTACAGTAATGAGCCTATAAAAAACCTTATAAAAAATAAACATATTATAGAAGAACGTATGTACTATAGTTCATTCACGTTTTTGCATTGCTTCTGCATATTGGTATAGGTCAAACAACAATATTTAATTTTAACCTTGCAATTTATTTCTTTGCAAAATGCTACCCATTTAAAAATATATTCCGACAAAAAAGTAGTTGAAAGTTTCACGGAAAAATGAAATAATATTTACCTACAGAAATAAAACAAACATTCCAGTTTCATTATGAAACTTTTCTGTTGTATTCAATTTATTTCCAATCCAGCACCGCTGAGACCCTGTTGTCGACTCCAATCGTTCTATTCCATGATGAAAATATTAAAAGTGGAAATCAAAACGTTCTATTTTTTTAACAGAATCGCTTGGGTTATGTTTATTTAGGGTATAAAATTAAAATTGTATTACATTCATACGTGCAGCCATAGCGATAATACTTATATGTTTAACATTTTCTATTCTACCTATATTTATCGGAAAATGATAACGAAAATTGTCACAAAGACATTTCCAAATAATAGTGAGAAGAACTTTATTTATATTCTTTATTGTAGGTACACCATGAATACATACAAAATAATATTTATCATAATCCTTTCTATTAACTGAAAACACATCATTAGGCAACACAAGTAACTGATCAAATGATAAAAAGTAACACTTGATTAAATACATTTTTACATCTATTACATAAAACCTGTGGTCACACAATGGTACCAAAAATTTGGCAAAGTAAGGCCTAGTAGGTCTAATAGGCCTAATAGGTCCGACATTTAACATGCTTATTTACACACATTTATTCAAAACAATTTAATAAAAACTACTTGTATACTTCCACGCACGCAAATATCCAGGTAATAGCAATAAGAGGCCAATTACATTACATAGTTACACTACATTGATTGGTTACATTGACCAACGAGGTTACATTGAAGACTACATTCTACCGACCATTATAAAAAAGGAAAAGTGGAAGTGCTAGTAGTTTTGATCGTAGCAGTTTTTAGTCTAAAATGTAGCATTGCCTTATAAAAAAGGATGTTAGATTGTTCTGGAGTTTCTTGAGATGGCCTAAGCACTGCATCAACGGGTACCTACCAGCGAAGTCACTATGCCGTCCCCGCGCATAATACAAAATGAAACCATTGGAATTACATCTAAAGATTTACAAAATTAGCGGTTTATTTACCTTTTTTATTACAAAATCAATTTAGTTCCCATAAAGTACAACAACACATTTTGCCCGCATGCATTCGTTTTTTTTTAGTTATGACACACTACGATCCAGCGCGTTAGTCCGCTTTTACAGACACAAATTCCACAAACACAAAAGGCTCGCACAAAGGTTTGCAAGCTATACAAATATTTGTGTGTGTGTGTGAAAAAAAAATGCAACCTCTATGACCTAGGAATAGAACGCCTTCGGCTCAGGACCAATTTTTGTCATACAATATTTGGATATCTCTACACGCTAAAAAGTTTATTTTTTTATTGGGAGCTTAAATAATGCTCTTTACTTATTTTTTCATTCAAATGATTTAACCCCGCTCACAGTATTTTTTATTTAAACAGAGTCTAAGCTAAATTGAATCAGCAAAGTGTCGTCACGGTGAAATAATACGTCATTACAGATTCGAGTTCTGTTAAACAAATTAAAACTTGTTTCAACTGTAACTTTCGGTTGAATAATGCGAAACTCATGTCTAATTGTTCCTTTACGTATATAAAAGGGTTTGGAATGTCGCGTTTTTTAAAGTTGACATTTGATATAATAAAAGAATCGTTGTATTTAATAGAAATTATAGATGCAATCGCGTTTTTGGATATGTGTTTACAAAAGTTATCGTGAAGATATATACCTCAGCAAATTAATAAAATAATGTAAAATATTGCAATTCATAAATATTTAAATACAATCCGAGCGTTGTGATCACATTTCATTGCCTGCAAAGCAAGTCAATCAAACTCAAAGATTAAGCACTTTTATCGTATATCCCTTTAATGAAAACCTGAGCGCTGGTCTGCACTGAAATTTATAGCATATTTGAGCTTTCATTTAAAACAGAATAAAAAAGCAAACCCTTTGATCTTACTGATGGGCGTGATTGTTTGTGAGAATGTTTACGTGGTACGTTCGCCGTAGACTGTAAACACAAACAAATTGTGTACACATTGCCCAGGTGAACGGGCGACAGACAAAGCGCCTGTCAATTGCGTCGTACGTGCCTATAAGCGCGCACTCAGATTTACAGAATAAATGCCAATTACAAGAACTAATTGTTTTGAGCAACTCAGCCATTCCCGAACTTGTTTAGTGTGAGAGCTCCTCAAACGTTTCGCCTCGTGCATTGCATATGCGAACTCAGAGCTATGAGAAAAAATGAAACACACTCAGTAATTTTACAAAACCACATTGGAATAGAGCGGTGGACTAGGCCGAATATCTCCCAACTAGGTTTTGATATAGATGTAGGTATTTATGCGAAGAAATTCCGATTCTGAAGGACAACAAAAATATTTGTTTTCTTTAATAAATTCGTTCAAAAATTTCTTTCATACATTTAAACCTTTACTTGAGTCGTTTTATTAGATATTATCACGACTTTCCTATTTTATGCAGAATGAACAAAAAAAGCATTAAAAATGGTACCTAACGTCCATATGAATATAAAACTTTATTATTATGAATTTGCATGTTCACAAATCTGTCGTCACAGAAAGACCGAATCTCATTATTCAATACAATTTAAAGTTTAAAACAACGTCATTTTACTAATTAAAATTTAAGGGAGAACCAATATCCCGCAGAATAAAATGTAATAAAGAACAATTGTATGTCAATAAAGAGAAAACTGTAAGCTTTATAAATGACGTTAATGAAAAAACCTTTCAACAATATGGCGGACAAAATTAATTAACTTGTTCGATCAAATTTGCATCAACTATCGAGCTTATTCAATTATTCCAATATACTCGTATTATTATTTATTCTCGGAAAAATAGTAAAATCCTTTTGGAAAAAAAAGTAGGTATAATATTTAGTGCAATGGAGTACCAATAAAATAGAGGGTAATGAGGGCTTAGAAGTACCTACTGCCTAACCGTTCAAAGATAGATAGGTTACAAGCATATTTGTTTCGGCTCTGGGTATTTGTGAGACCGAGAAGACTCGGGCAGTTTCTGACAAAAGACTTGTGTCTTAATGTTGAGTAGAACTATGTAGTATGTTTAATGTACTTGCTGAATATAAGTAAAATATAACTGTATATACTATGTGACTAACATGATCAAACATGATTCAATGTCCCTAAAATAAATAAAGAAAAAATAAAACAAATAGGTATGTATGTGATTTTTAGGTGCATTTATTTATATTTGTAGGACGTCGCGGGCATCAGCTCGTTGTAAATATATTTTTATAAGTTTATCGTATTTTCCCTCATTACAAAATAATAGGTAATTAAAAATTGTTTACCGTGGAGAGGTAACAGAAACTCATACCTATTTAAAACAAAATAAATTGTAATTCTCACATGCATCTGAAATGTGTCCACTAACGAATTGAGATGTTCAAAACAAAAAGCTTATTCAGGGAGCTCTAGCGCGTCTATTTTTAGTAATTGATACTATGGCTTTCAACGTGATTTATTTTACATCGGATGTCCACAAGCAACTGAAAATATTAAATAGATTTTGTTGTAAAACTAATATATTAAAAGCGCTGTAGTTTTGTCTTTTAAAGTTTCACACTTAAATCGCTGGTTGGAGACTGTTGTTTGACCCTGCAATAATACGCCGTTTAACATTCAAAAAACGAACTGCAGGTATTTCTCTTAATTTTAAATATTCACAGTTCTTAAGAGCGTTTACGCGGTTTTAACGTAATTTAAGAAAAAACAGTACAAATATGTTAATTACCAATTATTTTAGGGAATATTGTCACCTAAATAGTTACTGAAGGACATTTTAAGATTTTTGTGTAAATTTTGATAACTAACAAGATAACTGAGCGAGGGTTTTCATAAATTCAATTTTAGAGTCATTTTCGAGGCTCAAAATTCGGGTTTATTTTATTTATATCATATTTAATCAAAATAAAATGCTGTTGAATTGGAAATATCTCCAAGCAAATAGTTAGTGAAAAGCATTTTAAGATTTAGATCCCTTATTCACGTATTAAAATATCTAAGGCATTCGAAATTTTAAAAAACTACTGTCAATACAGTATATTTTTGACCCATATATATTTCTATAATAAAACAACATTTTATAATATAAGAACATGTACTTAAAAACGTACAATTTTTGTTTTGAAAAAAATTCACTTATTTTTTTATAAATATTTTTAAATCTATACTCATATATAAAGCTGGAGAGTTTGTTTGTTTGTTTGTTTGGTTGAACGCGCTAATCTCAGGAACTACTGGTCCGATTTGAAAAATTATTTCAGTGTTAGATAGCCCATTTATTGAGGAAGGCTATAGGCTATATAACATCACGCTTAGACCAATACGAGCGAAGCACCAATAATACATGTTTTTAGATCGGGGGCTTTTTTTCTTTTGGGAGCTTCTGCTGCATGCGCTGCGGAAACGGTTAAAGTTTCGCTAAAATAATATATGACAGAATTGTTCCCCTTTAAAAGTTCTAAAAAAAAGTCCGCGACAGCATATGTCTATATCTTTTTAGGTTGGCTTATTATAACCATTTTTATACTAACCAAATTTGTTCTAAAATAAAGCATTATTTGTGAAGGTGTTTTCATAAAGATGATATTAATCCTTATCCAAATAAATATGTTATTAATCACAAGTATTTAATTTAAAAAAAAATTGCCCTGTACATCATTTGATTTCAATGAGTATCTTAGAAGATATCGCAGTTTTAAAATAACACCGCAGCGAAAAAATGATCAAGCGCGCAATGATGTACAACGCGCCGGTCGGCCGGTGCGCGACGGCACACGTTTCACGTCTATTTGACCGATTTGAATGGTTTTTTGGTATGGACATAAATGGGACTCTGTGGAGTAAAATAGACTACTTTTTTTTCTTTCTGAACCCAACCCTGTAGTCTACGCGGACGGAGTCGCGAGTAAAATTTTCTTATAAACACGTGCGCACAGCCCGGTACAAATCACTTCGCCGCAAGGCCTTCCAGAGAGAGGAGGTATCGCTCTGCGCTGCGTCGATTTTTAGTTTCGGCTATGTTTTCGCGGTTATCTGACTGCCTTCCGAACAATGATGATGATCACTGATATAAGACATTTTATAGATTCAATAAACATTATTTCATTTAATTTAATCGTCGATATTCGACTAGCCGTGCGGAGCGTAAACGCTCTTAATATCTCTGTAAAACCAATTTATAAACACACGAGAAAGAAGTCGCGGGCTAAGCAAATTTCACATGAAATATTCAAATTAAAGCCGTTTATTTGCTTAGGACAAATTTGCATCTATGACGCAGCCAGGCATTCCCTTAATAACGTTTTTAACCTTTCCTTTTGACTCCATTAAAGTTGTGGCAAAGTGAGTCTAACAAGACAATGTTCAGTGAGTTATTTAGGACATCGAACTGGCCCGACAATTATGAATATTTGCAGCAACCAATTGCCTCGCCTTGGTCTTTGGAATTTCTTGTTTTTTTAAAGAGAACATACCCGTATAAGCACATTTGGATTAAAAACATTAGTAATAAACAAAGAGTATATTTTTCGGTTACGATATTTAAAGGATATCCTTTGTCTTTTGGTCAAAATATGTAATAAAGACACCTAATAAACAAATTTTACAAATCTTAAGTTAGAAAATATTGTTCGCCATTGCTTTATTGTCTTCATTTCTGTTTAAATACCTAATTATGTTTGTATGCGGATGGTGACACATTTGATTTAATTAACATCGATAAACCTGGCTAAAACCAAGCAGATACTAAGAACACCGCAAAATTTTACGGGCGCAACCACCAAATATTGAACATAATAGCCATCGTCAATTAGTTTATTACCAGCTGTAGTACAAGTATTTATTATTACATGTAAAATTGACGGCTCAAATTATTCATTGCGTTATTATATGTTTTAGTGATCTTCCAGTGGACTTTAAATATTTATAATTTCGTTAATAAGTACCTATAGGTAACTATAAATAATAAATATAACAGTCAACAGACAGGACTGGCAGAAATGCTTTACTGCAAAAATTACGGGACTACAACATGAGGAAAATTGCATTTTCTACAGGATTTTAAAAGATTTGTAAAATGTTGATACATTTATGCAATTTGCTCATTACCCAATTTACCCAGACCAATGTTTTTTCTATAACTTATACAATGGAAGCTTGTCCAGCAATTTGTTCTATATAGACTAAAAGCAAATAATGAAATAAAATATGAATTCAATACAATAAAACATGGCAAACTATCAAAACAGCATAGATATAACGCATGAAAATGTATATCCATAAAATTAACTTTCCCATTCTAGAACTGCAAATTAAAATGACCCATTGTATAGCTCGTATTCCTGGGACGCCCAGCAACTTACGAAGTTTATCCACGGTTTCTCAAGGTTAATAGCGTTTGCACCAAGAGCCGGAAAATGTGTATAAAGACGCAGCGTCGCGACTGAGGACCAAGTTTAATGTATGTACTAATGTGAATACTAAATATACACATGCGGAAATACGAAATTTAAATTTTATGGCGACTTTGATTTCTCAAAGTTAGCGAGACGAAGGAGCAAAAACTTTTATATGACGCTAGTAGTCCAAAGAAACAACATATTCTGTCTATTCATAAATTATATGCTTCTTAATGGGATGTTAAGAGAACTATTATCGCGCAGCAGCAATAAAAACATACCTAAATAGGTATTTTTGTAGACGCAATTCCAGCTAGGATAACTGTAAAGTAGGGTAGAGCGGGGCTAGTTGAGCATAGGGGTAAGTTGGGCAATTAAAATATCTCCGAAACTATACATCAAACGCTAGCACGTCAAATGAGGGAAATGAGGGGGCGCGGGAGGGGAAATGATCACGCCACCGCTAGTGGCGAATTGACGAACGAGTAAAGTACACTCGCGTTTTGTTTATTTTGCGACCAAAAAGTAAAAAAATCGTTGCTGTGTATATTTCGTCTGTACGACTCAAATGTTATCCATTTTAAATCAGGTAAGTGTTAAAAGTTCATTAATTTGATGTATTTTTGATATCTAAAGTCTGATTTTAAGCGGAAAGGCTGAATCTAATCCAAAAAATAATCTAATAATATGTTGCGGTTTTGTTGATTCTATTTTTATGTTAAAAATACCTTCAAAAGAATTTTAAGTTTTGTTTCACTAAGATATTTAGTTTAGAGATTAATAAATAAACAGTTGATTATCAAATACAATTGTTATTTCTTTTTTAGAAACCTTGGTTAGACTAGAATTTCTAACTGCTCAATGTACCCCATACCCTTGCTCTACTTACCCCACCCATGGGGCACGTTGAGCATATCTGACTTTTTGCACTTAAACGGGAGTAACTTTTAAATGCTTTATTTTGATAATAAATTACTATGAAGACTTTAAGAAGGAATAAATTACTTACCTATAAGTACAAATTACCAGCAATTTGGACCTATCTTTAAGGAGCAATGAACGATCAAGTAAAAAATTGCTCAACTAGCCCCGCCCTACCCTACTGCATTGATGAATATAGAATTTTACCTTATCATTTTGATTTCTAATGCAGAATAATAATAGAATAGAAACTTTTCTTCATAAATATTATATTCTGGCACGGCAAAGTGACTCAGTATTTCTATTAATCGTGCATTTTTTTCTTTTTCCTGTTTTAGTATTTTTCCGCTTTGAATTGAAATAAATTTCTTATGGTAACAAATGTACAAACTGTTATAGTTCTATTCACTCCAGCAAAAAAGAACAATTTATCAATGATAAACAATGTAAAACAACGTCGTTAAACAAACTAGTGATTGGGAGTAAAATATTATTCACCAACAACTTTATGAAATCTAAGTTTCACAACTTATAAGTATTCGCGTGCCGTTGCATAAAATTGTGTACTCTTACATAAGAAATTAAATGATGATACAATATTTCACTATAGGTTTCACGTTAATCAACGTAAGTTCTATAAATTTAATTTTTGTAAATGCGTGCGCATTAAAAATATTTCCCATTTGCACTCTTTCTTAACATTATCATGTAATCAAATGATTTCGCAGATTATGGAAATTCATTTTTAATGCGATAGATAAATAACTATCTACAAAAATAATTCAAATCGGTCCATCGGATAGGGCGTAAACGAGTAACATTATTAGAGTCAGGTTTACTTTCGCATTAAATATTAATATGAAAGTACTAACTGCCCGTTTGCCGGGATACAATGGGTTTTTCAAATTTTTTATCTTTCATAATTTATTCTTTTTCTAAGAACATTTTCCTGGCAAAGGAATCACAAAAAACTAAATCATTAGCGAAATTAGTCCAGCGCTTACGCTTGATGCCGTAACTAAGGGAAAGAGGATTTTTATATACCTATTACAGATAAATAATAATTTTATAGAACCAATTGATTCATCTGAAAAAAGCATTAATGTAAAATATTTGTTTCCTTGTTGTTGCTTGAACGAGCGACTCTCGTGGTGGTTAACGCCAACCGCCGCCTAAACGACAATCACAGTTGCGGCATTGGCTTTACAAAGTCAATAGGAAAAAAGAAAAAAAAAGATTTAATGGAGGCACTATTGGGCCTCCGGAAATACCGCTCCTCAAGAAATGCGACAGCAATGTTGCCGCTTTACGTTTGCTAGATGTCATCTTTGTCGGTTAATCATTAATATTTTGCATAACATACGAGTATATTTATTCTCAAGTGTAATTTTAGTAAATGAGAGCGAAATAAAGAATAAAAATAATATTTGCTGTAGGAATTATGAAGACATACTTAAAATTATTTACAAGTCTCGCGGCATAAGTATGTGCCTTGCGATCTAGATGTCTTGGGTTCGATTCTCGGGTCGGGCAATGTTATTAGTTTTTCCATTAGGAAATTCTCAATAGCAGCACGAATTCTGGAAATTTGCCCGAAAAAAGGCAATAGGGTCGCCCCCTATTACGTAGGACTGATACATGCTTGGCGAAATGTGGGTGCAGAAATGTGCCTCTGTCAACCCCTTCGGGGAATACAGGGGTGAAGTTATGTATTTATGTATGTATATGTATTTACAAGTATGTTTTAAAACCCATAATCTAAAAGCTCGTTTAAACTAGAAAGACGTGTTGTGTCTGTATCTGTTAATAGTAGAATAGGCTAGAGCAAAGCAATCATCATTTATTTTATCACCTTTCAAACAACGTGATCCAGTATCAAATATCACCAACGTCGACGTAACTTACAGTTATACTCGTAGTACAAACGCTAATGCTGGGTTTAGACATTGAAGCTGGATAACTCGACAGCCAATAAATATCCCGGAGGATACCAATAGATTCCAATGTTTGCCATTTCAGATTTCATAGTTATTAGCAAAATAATCAACTCGTATACTGCTTTACGTCACAGCGAGTTAAAATCAATTGTCCTCAAGCGATGTACCAGATGAAATGAAACGCCGAATATTCGTGATTAGTCACGGAAGACAATGCCAGCATTTGAGTCACCAAACCGTATTGCGCGCTTTATATACACTGGGTACGATTATATATTACTACGAACAATATTTGTGATGTTCGGTCTCATAATCATTTCATTTTGGACGTTTACTACCATTCGTCAACTGAAGTATTTAAACGACATTAAAAATAAATCGTCAAAATAAACCAACAGCGTTAAAACAATGGTGAAATACACAAGTGAGTCTAATACTACATAGCGGACGTCTTGATATTCATCTTTTATGAAATCTCATATAAAATGCTTTCAACAATATTAAATTTGTGGTGTGGCAGAGTGCAAAGTAAAAGCCGAAGACTCTTTGAAATAAAGTTAGCCGTTCAAATGCTATTTCCTATCGACGCTTATGCCGACAGACTTGGCGCGACCTACAAGTGAAATGTAATTATTTATCGTACAAGATCCGGAACATAAAGAGATAACCGCGACGGGCTGGTGCGGCAGCTCCGTCCGACAATACTGTAGGATTACGGACTTAATTAATAATCGCGGACTGTGAAAAAACAGACTCGCTTCCAGACAAAAGACGATTAATAGTATTGTACATTGTGTGAGAGCAGCCCACTTCATATGGTACAACAATGGAGCACGTATCCTGCGTCGACACACTCTTCTTGTTATACAAATAGACAATTGACGATAATGGACAACCGCGTTAAACGAACGTTTCTCTATAGAAGGCTAGCAGTTTAGCTTTGCCGTGTCACAAAATATGTATCGTTACGCACGCGTACGTGTGTGTAATTACGTTAAACATTTGCGCGTATCGATGGCGCCGATTGGGGACTCGTTCCAAATGTGGACAGAGCAAAGACACACTCAACTCTCAATATAAACGTTCGTAGTTCCGTCGCTGCAGGTGACAGCATTCTTATTTCCCCTCCCACGTGCGCGTTTCTACTATAGTATACGTTATTCCCTATTATTCGCTCGCAGCATAGACACTTCGCGTAAATAGGTGCTCTTGCCAAATCTATGTTAGTGAACTTTACATTTGGCACCCGAGAGTGTGTCTGCGTTGTTACGTTAAAAATATGCGGCGTCATGAACGAGTGAGTGTTGCCCGCTTCGTCTGTGCGGGCTGGCCCGACTCCAGGCTAGCCGAGCGCCACCAGGAGCCGCAGCGTCCTCCCGGTCGCCCTCCTGCCCGCGGAGCCCGCATGTCGGACGCCACTCCGACCGCACTGCGATGCCCCCCTACGATTCCCTCTCTCTAAATTACTTGCACGGCAATAGCTAGTTATGGAGGTCTGCCAGTGACGCATTAACGACGTAACGAGGCGCATAAAAATAACAGCATGTTGAGAAACGCGCGCCTCATCAACTATTGTAAGCGGCTACGGTTCGTACTCGGTTATAGATTGACCTTTTACTATACACGTTTGAAATATGGAACAAAATAAACATCGCCTTTGGCATCGATTTAACATCGTTTTGACTTTTTATGGTAAGTGCGCAGTTTTAGTGTAATAGAACGAAAATTAAAAAGCAATTATGCAAGATTTTTTTTATCAACAATTAATGCAGTGTTTACTATAAGACAATTAATTAGTTTCGATGGACATTTTTTTTATAACAATTTATACTTGCGTATTGTTAAAATAAATATGAATGTTAATAATGGTCTAGTTAAGTCAACCTAGATTCTGCAAAACACAATATATCAGTAAAGCTCTAGAAAAATAGTGAATCACAATCGTGGGAACAGTGATAATAATTCAGCGTGTGGAACAGATGATCGCGGCGGACAAAACTGATGTCATACTCGGATGTGTGTCGGTTTGGTACGTAACACTCGTCTTCATGACATCACAGCCGAGATTATTTTTAGTCGCTCGAGCCTTAAAATAATTATTTCGAGTCGTCACCTCTCCCAACTGTGTCCACCTCACTGCACACGCTAACACTCTTTTTTATTATACACATTACGTTCGTTATTTGTCGAGTGATCTTAGTATATGAGTCAAATATCGATATCTTACGTTTTATCAAGATTCCTTTGCAATTGTTTAATAAGTGTCGGTGTATCTTAGGCATCTTATGTTTACATACCATGAAATACTGTTTAAGACGAAAGCAAGATAACTATACGGCAATATTTTGGACACCGGCAAATCCGCAGTCCAATCACGAAAATTAAAAAATAGATTTTATATTATGTAACTAATAACAGACTCGTTATAAATGCACTGCCTTACTCCGTCCAATCCGAATGGGGTTATACGTTTATCGCGGAAATTACACCGAAGGTTAAATGTGCCACAGACACGCAACCGCCACCTGACCGAGAAAATAATTAATGGCGAAAAAAATATACACCAACAATAGAAATGCTATTGCAAGGTAGTCGCATTGTCAACACCGAAAAACTGACAACCACGTTAAAAGTTCACATTTGTGTTACGCGAGGCATCTCGTTGTCATCCTCTTAAACCGCTGTTGAAAAAATTAAATCACATTTAAATTTTCAGTGAATTAATGCTAGGAACGTAACTCTAATTTATGTCAAGTTTTTGTTTCTAAAGGTTTGAATATATAATGTGTATGTACTGTTATGCTTGAAAGACGGCACGTAGCGATGTCTTACATCGGGGTAGCGCCAAGTCTTTATGCTACAACATTGTATTTATTGCAGTAAAACGTGCAGCATGTACAATGTATCTCGTCGACAATCGATCTGGAAACCGCGCCAGGAGCTAACGCCGTCTACCTATTATACTTTGTCATATTACCCTATCTTTTGGCCACTGAGGGATGCTGCTACACCTTGACATTATTGAAAAAGTATTTAATTTAAGCTTAATGCATCTCGACTGGTAAATGCAGTCCTTAAAACAATGTACCAATGTGTTGTCCGATTTTCATGACAATTGATGCACTTGTTAGACTATTGATTAAAAGTTCACCCGAGAAATTCGCGTCTACTAAGAATTACACTATTTAGCTCACACTTTTTGGAACGATCAATAATAATTATTATTGGCTAAAAATGGTATGTCACCCTTCACCGCCTTCCCTTCAACAATTACTATAATTACATTATCGTTGATGGGCCATTAGAAACTAACTCCATAATGACAAGAAAGACACGTTTTATCAAGGTTTCTCCATGCCTTGATTTATTAAGCTGGGCAAGGTGTGTACGGAAAAACTTTTTTGACAGCTAAGCATACCGTCAACATACCGCATACCGTGGCGGTTGCGGTTCCAAGCTCAGAGTGGGCACTTGAATAATTATTCTTATTTACTCCTTTTTCTTCCACATATCTGTATTACAAATAAATAAACGGAGACTAAAACTTTATATAAAGTACAAGTGGCTGTCTCATTGCTCTAGACAAATTCTTATAGACAATCTTAGGATGAAATTATCTTTACATTTAATCGTGAAGGACGTCGTCAAAACATTTTTTTCATGCAAAATTTGCTATTATATTGGCAAAGTGGCATTTTGACTGTACGATTCGGAATGAAGTTCACGTAATACCTATAGATATAGGTAACAAAGTGATAGCTCAGTTAAACTGAACGCAGACGGGCCATAGACGGTATTGTAAGAATGCTAAAACTTTACAGCGTACTACACTACAATCGGTGAAAGAAAAAAGGACATTGAATATCTATTGTATAAATAAGAAATATTAAATGTTTTGCCTTAGTTGGAATCGGAATTAAAAATACTACAAACACATTTTTAAACAATTGTATCTTTTGATATCACTTTCGGTATAAACGAGACATTCTAAGACTTCTTATGGGATTTATAAGATAATGTTAAAATTTATAATAGTAAAGAATCAACCTCATGCCATTTCACGCATCAGCTACTGAGCGCGCTAAAAATGGCTGACAACAGTACCGTAATCTAATATTATCTTGCACATAAATAAAATTTATTTATAAACGCTACATTAAAGTGCAATAGATTATAGTCCCGCAACCTATACGGAATTATCTTGAACCACATCTGAGGCGATGTTGTATTAAAATGCCACAAGTTATTTGTGGTGATGCGATATCCGACACCAAGCATGGCCAAGCCACCTGCAAAATTGTCATCTCTCGGTGCGATTTAAATTATGGAAATAAAACTAATGATACTTTTTTTAAATTAAAATCGTAACACTCAAATTTGGTACGGTGAAATTTCGCGGAAATTTCAACCGAGTGGATATATCAATTTTCAACTGTAGGAAAATTATCAGTTGATTCCCTTGCCCATGGATTGCCAATGCTGGGTCCATCGGTTAAATGGCAAACACACGCACGAAGTCGCGACGCGAACTCCTCAGGGGATTAAAATGCTCCTGCGATAGTATAATTCTGCTATTATTTTCTTCATGACCTTACCTCACCTGGGACTAGCCACTTTTTTTAAATGCACGTTTTAGAAGAATGTAATATTTATATAATATATGAATATTTTGGTAGTTATCATGTTTTCGATGTAAACGTTTCAGAAAAACTACGAAGTGCAAAAGTACCGCTACCTATGATTAATATGCACCACAATTAATTTGATTGTAAAATGAATTTAAATATACTCATCCACTTCACACAGCTGGCGATTGTCATGGTAAGTGCTGTGATTAAAACAAGCGGTCAATCAATGCTGTATAGCAGCAATACAATACAGTCGTTTTCTGCAAAGACCAGCGAAATTATTTGAACGTTTGTAAAATTATTATAGTTAACATTGGTAAAAGTTAATTCATAAAAAGCTGTTGAATGCAAAATGTGAGTATAATATAATGGTAAGGTAAATAAACCCATAAAAGTTTACATTATTGCGATACGCCAATGCCATACTCCGTATTCGAATATGCAATAGAACGAATTGACATCATGCAAGTCCGTGACGGGTTTTGATTACGTTTGTAAAACAACCTTCAGCTATCTCGTGTATTCGACGGCGTCCGTTCGCTTCAGTCGTCAGAGTTCGTGTAAATTCGATGAAAAGATTTCTGATTGTGTAAAAATTCATAGTTGGAAACTACATTTGTTTTTACCAAAGATTTCGCAGTTAAAATAATTTACATCGAATGTTATTTAATTTTTATAATTCCGTTATTAAATTAGAAGCAAACTTCACGAGTAGCGTATTAACTAACTTATTTTTATTGAAAACGTTTCCTAATTAATACGCTATAAAAAAAACACACACGATGCAAAAAAGCTGTTATTGCAGTTAATTAAATAAAATGTATGTTGAAGTAAGAGATCTTAAATTAAATAGATCACCAAAAGTTATTTTAAAGTAAAGACTTAATCATAACCACGTCGAGTTTTCATAATGCACCTGAATGGACATTTCCTAAAAGTTTCCATTACAGTCGAGTGTATCTTTAGATTCAAGGCACCAGATTACTTTGGCCATTTGTAACGAAACTGCGCTTGATACTAATAATTCAGCAAAACATCTTATTTTAACCCGACATAAATAGAGTGGCTATTCATTTTTTAAGTCTATGAATCATAATATTAGCCATAATCATTCAGCGCCATAGCCGTTAATATGTCATTTTCAGAGAATTTTAAATTTGAGTAACATGCAACTAACACCACGAGTATAAAAACAAAGCTTCATCGAAACAGCAATTGATTTTAACTTTTAGATAGAATTATATTTGCCAAATATGATGGCTTCATAAGCTTTGCGATTAGATTAGATGTAGATTTCAACTTTAAACCTTCTTTAGAATACCCCGATTTTTAATATCCGCCTATCAAAGTGACAACACTGCTGCAAATATTGTGTATTAATGCTTTCATGATATATTTGAAGTGGCGATAAACGATGATCTTTTGTCGCTCGACACGATTATGCTTTCAAGCTGAGATGCGCGCTACGTTTTAAAGGCGTAAAACTATAAGAAGGAAAAACACGTAAGCTGGAAATCTTTTCCACGGGTTAAGGGGACGACCCCAAACGATCTGGAAGATTGTCTGGTTTGTACTATGTTATGTACTGTTGTATACAAAAGTATAGAACAATTTTTAATGGACTTCTCGGATTCCGTAATTTATGTCCAACATATACGAAATATTGAATAATATCCCACTTTAAATACAGATCCTATCCCACCACACACCCGCCACGGTAACTCCTGTGTTCCAGGATCAACAGCGGCACGCACAGTATTGACGCTGAGCAATGAAGCTCAGCGGATCTAAGGGGACCTAAATTTGTCATAATCCCGCAACGAAGTTAATCAGAAAGACAAAATCAAGGAGGAGTTGGAAAACAAAGAGTTGTCCACTTCCCTCCACAGCAAAGCGGGTGACAAAAACATTGAGCTATGAGGTTTCACCCTCACATAAAAATGAAAGACAATCACAATTAGTCAAAATAGACGCAATTAATGCACCACGGATAAATAACTACTTACATATATGAGATTTATTAAGTAAATTGGACCTAAAATTTTTTTTTTTTTTTTTCAATATTTAATACCTTTAATTTCCACAAATATTTCCATTATGAGATGATATCTTCGAACTTTAGAATTGTTGACACTTGACATTAGAAGATTTTATAAAATTAAGAACTTTACCTTTATCACGATTATTATTATTATTTAATTTCAAGCATTTACGTAAGTTGTGACCACCCACTCTATGCTTCCAATCTCTCCAGTCCATCTAACGGTTGCCTGGAAGAAATCGCCGACAGCGATAAGGCCGCCATTTGTAACACTACCTTATTTAGAGTTGCTTATACCTATGTTGTTTTCTTATTATATGGTGTACAATAAAGAATAAATAAATAAATAAATAGATATTGAAACAAACTTGACTAGTTTAAAATCTATTAACGCATTTGATATTCAAGACGCTCAGATGAAAATCTTTCCCAAAGACAGTTTCATCTATAATTCTGTCAATTAAAATAATCTGAATGAATGACACCCGACATGTTAATTGAATTTGTTTGGTGAAAAATAATTTTTGAGTCGCATAAAAGCTGGAGAACATAGCTTGTCGGAATATAAAAATCACTACTTTATACTTTTCGACTTTCAATGAGTTTTTGTCAAAAGGAATACAATAAATATCTCAAATGGACTATTCTGAGAGCAAAAATAAATATTTCATTCGCTCGAACTTTAATCAGGACACTGAATAAAGATTATTATGTCATATACATAGGTACAGTTTGTAGAACTGACGGCCGGTGGGGCAGAATGGTTCTCGAGTGGAGGCCACGCACTGGTGAAAGTGGACTGATGATCTAACGAAGATCGCGGGAAGCCATTGGATGCATGCTGCTTCCGACAGAACGCTTTGGAAGTCTTTGGGGGACGCCTATGTCCAGCAGTTAACGTCTTTCGGGTGATGATGATGATGATGATAGTTACAGTTCGTCTGATTAAAGCGAGGTTATTAATATTTCTCTTGCAAAACACATGAACTAAGGTTTTGAGATTAAGTCTCGCCCACTTTTGTGAGGCGTAGCCATGGAGGCATTTACTTAACAGCTCAGCTAGTAAACCTACACCGGATTTCCCGATGACCATTCCGCAGGGTAAAGGGAAATCATGATATCCCAGGGAGAGAAGCGCCTAGCTCTTCTTATCACAGTTACCCCGCGCATTATTTATATATCGATTTTGATTAACTTGCAATTGTGTCGACGCATTTTAAGCGTTTTAATCTATTCCGCACGCTCGTTTTTTCTCACAGCTTTTTTATCCTAGTTTCACAAAAAAAAAAAAATTTGGCGTCATGTATTCTCTGAGCTAGAAAATGTAACCGACATCTTGTTTGGTAACATGACACATACGTCTTGGTCACAATTAGCAAATTAATTGGATAGTCTAATTAACCACAACCAATGTTCAGAGTAAGTGCATTACGACGTATATAATTATAATGTACTAAATGTAGTGATTTGACAAGTAACAAATACGCAATCTGATATGGTATATTGTATTGTAATAAAAACTTTTCATTTATTCAAAGGATCTCTGGCTGCTATTTTATTCACGTAGATTTCGGACACACAGAAATTTTAGGGCCTCTAATTGGGGTTTGTTTAAAATCTCAAAACCCATGTTTTATTATATACCTTATTTACTTGTTTCCAAGTTGAAAGGGGTTAGCGTTATTAATTATCTCTGACTTCTTTGTAAATGAACATGATATTAAACATTACAAATTAAAATATAACATAATATTACTGTAATTATTTCTCTTTTGTGTTGTTTTCGCCGACCCATTTGACTTTTATTATTCATAATGTATAAATATCGACGATGTAGCTTACTGTTAGGTAGTATGAACTAGATTATTTGAGTTATTCAGTGAATTGTTACACCTCCATACTTAATAGAAAATCAAACTTTTATTTTAAATCACGTTACAATTTTTTACGCTCTTACTCCATCAATGAGATGTTATGATTTTATAACTTATATTGTCGATTTATATTATGCCAATTTCGTATTCTTGATTTTATATTTTATTATTTTGGCCCTATCCCACCACACACCCGCCACTGTAACTCCTGTGCTCCAGGATCAACAGCGGCACGCACAGTATTGACGCTGAGCAATGAAGCTCAGCGGATCTAAGGGGACCTAAATTTGTCATAATCCCGCAACGAAGTTAATCAGAAAGACAAAATAAAGGAGGAGTTGGAAAACAAAGAGTTGTCCACTTCCCTCCATAGCAAAGCGGGTGACAAAAAACATTGAGCTGAGAGGTTTCACCCTCACATAAAAAAGTGTCATCATAAAAAAATAACTCATCGTGTTATCAGATAATTTTAAAAAGTGAGATTGAATTCACATAAGTTATAGTTAAACGTCTTTTTCGCTAATGTGTTTTATATCATCTATATCGTGCCAATAAAAAAGAAAGGCAGGAATAATCATTGGAAGCTTGGTAAAATAAACTAAAAATCATAGCCCAACGAGCTGGAAATACGATAGCAAAATCAACGTCCTTTCAATAGCAAGCAACCATACCAACCCAAAAAGAGAAAAATAAAGGTTATATCATCGTTACTTTCTGTAATGCGCGCTATTTTTGTGACAGTTACTAACTAGCACATACCCGTGAGTAGACACATAGCTATAACGTACATTTTTCAGTAGACTGGAATCAAATAGTTCAGATTGAACATGCCCGATTGGCTTGGCACGCGCGGAAATAGCATTTCCTTTATAGTAGGGTCAGTATCGGAGTTTCCAATAATTCATTTATCTTCAGAGGTTATGGGGACCTGACTTCAGATACATCTTGGCATGAAGTGAACATGAATCACTAAATACATACTCCATATTTGCTTAGTTCACCAAACTACGAATTTTAATAATTAATTAATATCAAGTTCACATGAAATTCTAAAATGAGATACAAAGCGTGGGTTTTACTTTGTTCAATATTCGCATACGATGGAAATACAACGATTAATTAATCCCGGGAACAAACATTCACTAGCGCTATTAAATTTAACTACAGAATTCAATGAATTAATTATACCTGTATACATATTTCTGTTTACATGGACATTGTGGATTTAAAGCAACTTGAACTGAAAAATGCCAGAGTCGTAGAGAACGCTGCAAATGTTTGGAAAGGATGGAAAAGAACATCACCGAGTGTGTATAAAAACGTGCAGCATATTATATTCATAAGAAAAACAGATGCCGTGTGTGCCGTGCGATCTAGACAGGTTCGATTTCCGGATCGTGTTAAGGATTATTGGGATTTCTATCCTTCACTTTACTGCTATTTTTTATACTGCTACGGCAAAATAACTGCTGTCACATTTAGATAAGTGCAACTGAGTCCAATTAGGTTTTCGATTGGAGAGAAAATACCACTAAAATGTTCGCCACTCAACATCATTTTACCGGTCTGGTAACTATAGTGTACACTACAGTCCCAAAGGACATCTCGGGCATACTACGTGCCCGACTACTGCGATATTTACACCTAATGGACCTTACTTAGAAGCATCAAGATTATATTTTTTATTGTACTAGATGAAATGTATTTTTTTTTCGACACCAGCTTGCGAAACGAGAGGCCGCGGTTTCGATCCCCGCATCGAGACAAAATGTTAGTGTGATCCACAAATATTTGTTTCGGGTCTGGATGTTTGTGAGACCGAAAAGTCTCCCGTAGTTTCTGATACCCACGACACACTCGTATCTTAATGTGGGGTCAGAATTATGTACCTATGTGATTATTATTATTTATTTATTTTTCTGGTCTCCAAATATAAATTCAAAAATTCTTCCTCGGTCTACATTCAAATGCAGTCAATGGATTGCCTTGTGACTAGAATATGATCAAAGCCAGCTATGTTAATATTCATTTATCTTCATACATTACGTAAATATGAGACTAATGCATGAGACGATCTATACTCGTCGAACGTATGGATAATAAATTATAATCTTGCTAGCGGAGAGTCCCAACTCCGTCCGGGCGCTATTTAAATCAAATTAATGTCCTTTCTCAAGGTCCTATGCATCTTCAGTGACAGATAGGACCCGGTGGTTGTAATTATAATATTGGGTTGGGTGTTTTGTCACTACAGTCACAGTCTTGGTGTAGCAAAAATGTAAAAACCGACTATCATTAGGATGTTCGTACTCCGCGAGAGTATAAACGTTTGTGTGATTCACTAATTTCGTTTTAGTTCTGTTTAGATTAAATTCGAAGATTAACTCTCAGATTTAATATCTGTACATTCATCATCACCATCAGCTCATATACGTGCCACTGCTGGACACGGGCCTCATCTACAACTGAGAGGGTTTAGGTCTTAGGCCCACGCTGGCCTAATGTGGGTTGGCGGACTACACACCTTAGAAATTCCCAAAAACTTTTTAGGTGGGCAAGTTCCCTCACGATGTTTTCCTTCACCGTTAAAGTATGTGATAATTAATTATGAATACACACATAACTTTGAAAAGTCTGAGGTGTTCCTGGGGTTTGAACCCGCGACCGCCGAGATTCTCGACCACGTGCCTAATCCTCGAGACCATCACTACTTATATCTGTACATTACAGTGGTATAAAGGCTATGTTTTCCTGTTGACCGCGAAAATGCAAGTGCAAATCGGACTAAAGTAACAATTTATTTAAAAATATGTAAGGGAAATTCTTGCCTTCGATTAAAAACGCAGCCAAACCCAAGCGATAAAAAATATAATATTGCAATAGATTTGTAGCTAGCGGAATACGAGGGATTAAAAGTTAAAATCCGCTTGGAAATTAATCCGCTAATTGTGTATAAAGACCTTCTCCTTTGTATTTTTATTAATTGCAATAAGTGCTCTCTTCGTTCGGCGGTAATTCCATGAGATTACGCTAATAAATTTTTGTTTCTAAGATTGGTAGGCTACAATAAGGAACAATGTTTTACCTAAGCTCATGAAATCGATGTTGAGATGAATAACTTTGCATTTTCATGTTGTTACTTGTGGAATACAAGAGTGAAATAAATGAGTGATAATGACTAAATATGACACGTTTCGAAGCGGCAATAGTTAAAAAGAACTTGTAAAATTATATTTGAATAAAGATGATTTTGACTTTGACTTTGACTTAGACAAAAATTATTGAGTGATTACACCTTCGACACAATACAATACCCACTTAATTTTAAATTTAAGAGCCGTGATCTCCTGGGCCGTATCCACGATCTCCGCCTGCAAAATCTGTTCCATTTATAAAAAGATTGATAGCTATCACTCACAAAGTAGACCTGCCAAACTAATTTTAAACCTTCTTCCCACTTTCGTGGAAGTTTTTTCAAGCCAGCTTAATTGACAGCCTTGCGCGTGGCTGTAAATCTGAGACTTTGCGCGTGGCTGTAAGTGCACTGCGGTCTAGACAGTATGCCCACGTGTCTAGACATGTGGGCACAAGCAAGACATGGCTCATCGATAATTTGTGCACTTAGATAAAATTCCAGCGGCGTTGACTTTGTTCCGATACACTATAGTGACTACTACAATGCAGCTCATGATGAGTGCAGTGCCGCCGAGACGGAGTATCGTCTGACGCAAAACGGTAATCTCTCCCCAATCCTTTGCTAAATTGCTTCCTTACGATCCTTTGATTAGGTCCTAATCTACCTTAGGTTAGGATCTATTCTCATCAGATTAAACCTAATAATACTACCTTAGAAGATGAAGAACACGAAAGCCAAATTATTATGACGTATGACATCCGGAACACTTCAGTGCGAGCTGAAATAATAAGAACAAATTTCTGGCTTCATAAAATTATTTCAGCATGGATCAAATTATTATTAAAATTTGGAATAACTTCGTCTACATTCTTATTTTTCTCATAAAAACTGCTCCAATTCTAATTCTATTGTATAAATGGCATCAACTGAACACTTTTTATTTCTCACTGGTATCGCAGGAAAATGCCTTGTACTAAAAAAATATTGGCGATACATTCTTGAAACAACTATCGTCCCATTCTTCCCTTAAAGACTTATCGAGTCTATCTTGAAAATTAAAGTACACTATTTCAAAGTAAAATTCCTTTCAGTAACTTAAGATATTTTCGAGCAAACAACTTAGTTTTATAGATGACACTAAACACCGAGAAGAGTTTGATCGTATAGATTTTTTAACTATTGGAGCCACACCATAATAAAATTAATTTGCAGAATCACACGTACCGAACGGATGGGCTAGTTGGACTGAGATCTATTTCACAAAGCCAACCTGAAGCAATGTTATTAGATTTCGTTCGGTGACATTTTCGGAGACTCAATTTCAGGATGGCAAGATATTTGTATCGATAGCGACCGACGTGTACATACCGTGTAAATTTTAAGAAAGTGGCCCGCACTAACGTGTCACATTCCCGTATTAACCAGTGTATTAGTGATTACTAAAAACTCCACCATAATTGCATCGACAGAAGAACAATTATAATTGTTTCTCGCTAGTCTTCACTTCTTATCCTCTTATGCGGCCTTAGTTATACATGTTAGTCAATTTAACTTCTATTTTGTTTCGATTTTCGTTTTCTCAAAAGTCACAAGTCAACTGATAGAGCAGGCCAAAGCATATTTTAGTAGTTAAATCAACTAAAGGTTATAAATAAGACCGATATTGCATAATTCCCGTTCATTTGAGTTGGAGTAGAGTGTAAAATGTAGGTGGAAAGATCCGATAAAGGGATGCAACCGCTTGCTCGCTATTTGATACTAAATCCCCTCTTGCCGGTGAGCTATGAAAGATCGGATTAGTTTGCAGTGTGGGATGTACATAATGCATCCCACAGTGCACGTTATATACAGGGTGTATTCAGACTGTGATCAAAAACTATAGCAGGTAATAGCTAAGAATGGCGTTAAAAAAATCCCGACAAAAATAAAAATTTTGACGTTTTCCTAACAACCACATATATTTTATACCTATGATAATACATCGTTCTGTATGTATATATGTTTTTTTTTTATTCTGGCTCGGCAAAGTGACTCCACTGTACCTGATGGTAAGCGAGAAACGATATGGTCACCCGCCGGTTGATACAATCATGCCGGCCTGCACAAATGCTTCTTCACGCTTCGCTTAAAGGATCCAGGATCATAGGAAGTAGGGAACACATGAGCCGGCAAACCATTCCAAAGCTTGATGGTGCGGCAAAAGTATGAGTTGGTGAACTTTTTAGTTCGAGCCGCGGTTGTTGTGACCATAAAGCTGTGGCTTCGCATGCCCGCACGCGTGGTTCTGGTGAGGAAAGGAGAGGATGGGACAAGGTTAAACAATTCTTCAGAGCATTCACCATGATACAGACGGTAGAACACGCTAAGTGCGGCAATGCCCCTGCGCAACTGTAGCGGCTCCAAGCTGGCTGTAACGTCTGCATCATTCACAATGCGGATGGCACGCCGCTGCAATCCATCCAAGGCACCGAGAAGGTATTTAGCGGAACCGTCCCAGAGGTGCGAGCAGTATTCCATACCCATCCAATAAGCATATCGATTTTCGATAGATTGAAATAAAATAATCTAACGATTTTGAACGAGAACAAAAAAAAATGTTAAGTATACACACAATAAATTACGCTCTATTTAAAATTGACCGAACTTGGCACCGATTTGATTTAACAGTGTAAAAAGTTATGAACAAGCAAAACAGGCTGAATTTAATCCTCCTTCGGATCATTGGCGTAACGTTGGCAAAGTCTCCATCACTCACAATGCTAATGGTCCATCGTATTTTTTTCGTATGGCTGAAACGTCATATGGAAATATAATGATGTGAATGCACATCTTTCATCATATAAAGCGCAGACTTGAGTCTTGACAGAAAGTGGGTATATCTTACTGACTTGAGGAACTTGATGCTGGTGGTAGGATATTCGTATCCGCCCGGATAGCGACCACCGTACACAGGGCGTAAAACCCGCCATAGTGGCACATGCAAGTGTGCCGCGTTCCGGGATCAGCCAGTGTATATCCGGTTTTCGGGGGGGCTTCAATGCCGGCATTTTTTGGCCGGTTTGTCGCGGTCAGCCCTTTGATCACCATGGTATTAGTCCCCCAAACTTCTTCACAATAAGGTGAAAAGGTATTCGGCCGGCATGATTGTGTCGACCAACGGGAGACCATCATCTCTCGCTGGTCGGCTGAAAAACTGAATAGATGCAACACATTTGTAACTTCGGCATGTAATTGAAAGCTCTGCCCTGTGGCAAGGAGGCGTTAGAATCCCACCACGGTATCCCCTGCCCGTCGTAAAAGGCGACTCAAAGGAGCCTTTGGGGTCGCTGGGCGCGCTGCGGGGGCAGTGCATCCTCACCGAAAGTTACCCCGAGAGGCGCGGCGGCACTGTGGCCTGTGTCCATCGCGGGCGCCCATCCACAACCGGGGCGCCCGAACCAGGCTAGTGGGGGTGCAACTGCGCCCCTTATAACTCCGAGACGACCGAGACAATTACGTCTCGGAGGCGCAACGGGCGGCTGCGGAATTACGGTGGGCGCTTCTCGCCCACGTACCGTGGTCGTCCCACTTGGCGCGGAAATGGCCCCCGGGGGGTTTTGGTCGGTATACCGGTGTAGGGATTTTGTTAGGGATCCAGCCAGCCAGACATGACGTCGCCGCGCGCCGGGCAGCAAGGCCGGTGACCCTGACATACGCTTCCTGCCCCCTTCCCCCAGGGCTGACGGGCAGTAGAGCCATAATTACCTCTCGTTAAGAACGCAGCGATGTCCCTTAGGGCATCATTAGTAGCTTGTTCTAATAGATTTGTGTCTTTTGCAGAGACCACGAGCAGCACTTCATCCGCGAAAGCCTATATGTGACACCCCGATGGCATGGTTTTGTCTAGGAGTTCATCCAGTATAATGTTCCAAAGAACTGGACCACAAGCAGAGCCCTGTATTATAATAATACTTAGCATAGATATAATCTAAATTAGAAACGTATATTTTAGCAGTGTGGTTCTTCCTCAGTAATAACATTTATTTCATTTTGCTAAACTATATTTTAGTTGAGTCATGAAAAGGCAAATAAAGAAACGTGATATGGAAAAACTATATTGAATTGCACTGCAGAATTGGGTCGGTAATTGTTTTTCAGCGGTCTCCCTCAAATGCGGTCTGCCGTGCAAGAATGAACAAAATACCTAACAGAATTTTAATATATTCACTAGATAACATCATTTATTTGACATCTTAATGATACATACATAGGTGAGTAGGTACTCATGAGTTACTCTGCTGTGAAACTAAATTGTAATAATAAGTAGATATGTATACTTTCCGATTTCTCACAAAATCAATTGGTCTTGGTATCACTATGGCGCCTGGCTCGATATCAGCCCTCCTAATTAATTTACTTTGCTTAGACAACAGATACAAATCCCTCGTGGTGTTGCCAGGGCGTTTGTATCGCTTAGGTTACTGTTACAGATATAATTAATCAACCGTATTGATTGAATTTAACGCATCGGTTATATCATAGAATTTCACCGAGATTAAAGCTAGCTTCTGTGTGTGGCTTGATCAGCGTAGATTTCAGTAAAGGCTAATATGCATATGTTTCAATACCAATAGCGGTTTATAAAACCTATTATATTCTGATAATAATAAACTAATAGCTACTGGGATAAAAAGATTCTTTCGGGTTAATGCAGGTAAGACGACAAAAGATCTAAATCAATACATCATCAAATACTCGTATATTAGTAAATACGAGTAGCGAAATGCAACAACAAACACAATATAAATTGAACCTTAAGAAAAAAAGAACTGATAATGATTGCGCATCATTATCATAATGTGTGCCAGTTTCATAATAAACAATTGCAAACATTAATCTATGAACGTCAAAAAACCTTTTTATGTGATTTGATGTTATAAGAAGCTTTCAAAAATGCTCGATATCTCGAACTCTTTCAAATGCCTCTTCAATATTCTTGAGAAGTTTTCTATAGGCAATTACCATACAATACAATCCTTTGCACAACGTAACGAATCGAAAAAATGGAAATATTAACCCTTCGTGGACTGCGATTATGCAGAAATATGTTTCAAAGCTTTTAACAATTTACGGGGGAGAAATAGTTGTATGCAATGCATCTGTGCGACGACTTCATTTTGCTATTTCCGATAAATTCCGCTCGCGTATACATTCGATCTTGAAATGAACACGCAACTAGAATACAATATCAAAACTCTTATATCAGATATTACGAGCGGTGCTTTCACATAACTGTCTCTATTATATTTTAAAAATAGACAAAAGCCTTATTGCACAAATGTCGTTATGAACTTCCTACATCAATTCGAATTAGTGCCACTTTCTGCTTTGCTCCAAGTAGTGACAAGTGAAGGACGTTATTCCAGTTAGAAAAATAATAATACATTTTTTATTGTTTAAATACAACGTTATTTTTACTTAAAACTTCAGTAACAGTCTGTGGAGACAGTAATATTTATTTGTTCTATTTGGTAACATGTTTTAAATTATATTATTTATTACTAGCTTTTGCCCGCGACTTCGTCCGCGTAGACTACAGGGTTGGGTTCAGAAAATAAGTTTTAGTCTATTTTACTCCACAGAGTCCCATTTATGTCAATACCAAAAATCATTCAAATCGGTTCAGTAGATCATTTATTTTTCTCCCTCCGTATTCTTTTTTTAAATGAAAAATTACTCTATTATACTTTAATACATCCAAGAATACCTATGTTTCTTCTTCTAAAGTTTCATGACAATCGGTTGAGTAGTTTTTGCGTGAAAGCGTAACAAACATCCATATAATCATTATAATTAATTGTACAATTCAGTATAATGCGTACCTCTTTCCCGGGACAATTCCGTCTATCATGAATGTTGAAGTAAATACTGGTATGAAAAGCGTTTTCAGCAACCGCATTCATTTTTTAATTACACGTACATTAATTATGTCCGCGTAGACATTTTTAACTCTGACTAGAGGAAGTAACAGCATTATTTCTGCACATTTTTCCAGTAGCTCTTGTATACACACGACCTCTCACATTTTTAATGAATACTGATGACTGACTTTATACTCATATTTTCAAAGAAACATTTCAATAACATTGAAGGCAACCTGCACCATACCAAAGTCCCCCGCGTCAATTCAAAAAATTGTCGAGGAATGTTGTTTATACGGAACCATATTTTACGCGTCAAAGCCACGCGGCGAGCTCTATGCTGTATGCGCAATTTCCTCATTTCTTTACGACATTTGCTACATACAGAATTGAGACGGCTTCGTGGTCATCGTAAATGTTTTTGTGCATCAAAACGACATAATATAATATTAGTGAATAAGGTTAAATTTCTACCGAACACTTGATGCACACAATAAATGTATGCATCCGCCTGGACGGTAATAAAGTACAAAGAGGTATAGAGCACCTCGACCGCGCTACGAATTCGTCATTGAATTCAAATTTAATGACTATCACTACATCCCGACGCAAATTGAAATCGCAGGAGCTGCCTACAATTAATTGAGCAACGCACTCGCAACAGCTAGCTGTTCATCCAAACCATCTAACATGTAGTACGGTTCAGCACACCCATTTGATCAAAGTAAATAGCGTTCCGTGTAAACCAGTAGCCGCCATAGCGACTCACGCGAATGTGTCGATTTCCGAGATCAGCGTCTGCTTTTCCGGTAGAGAATAGGTCAGTATAATTGTCCCGATTGCCGGATCGGTAGGCGGCAGACGTAATAGTTTTCTCTTATCAATACACTACTCGTATACGGAGCAATTTTAGCCTCACTGCATTTTCTTTAAGTGCGGTCACGTGGAATGCCGTGGAGGCACGTGGTATAAAAAAAATAAAAAGACAAATTGGAACCATCATAAATGTGTAACAATTAGGTAGTACCATTCCAAATTTCAGTGTTTTTATCTTGTGATTTTTTTACCTTGAGCTTTGTAGAATTTATGAGCGCGCAACACAGAGGAAATAAAAATGACTGAATAACATCGCCGCGCCGTGTGGTCCATTAGCGTATTTTATATTTTTCTCGTAAATGCTTAGTAGTAACGTAAACGGTTTATTTTCCGAACCATATCAATGTCGCCTTTCCGACCACTAAGTACCACTCTATAAGTGGGTTATCTCACCCGCCTTGACCGACGCAAGTTAGAAGCGAAGAGATTAAATTAAATAAGATTCTCCATTGCTGCAAATAAAGCACACTATTCGAATTCTTTCAGCCACATCCCACTCCAATTCACAAACGCTGAACGCAATTCCGAGAATTTTATCTAAATGTAAACGTGTACTTTACTCGTTTACTACTTAGGATGACCACGGAGCACATAACAACATACTTTTATGTTTGGTTCGAAATAGACAAAGTGGTTAAACTCCACTTGAATTGTCAAGGAATTTCATTTTCATAATTTTATTAATAAATTATATGTTCATACCATCGATAGCTTAGTGCATTGTTGCCAAAACAAATTTTCGTTCTGTTTAGGAGAACACAAACACAGGCTGTAAGCGCTCGCTCCAAAGCAATTGTGTATTATAAACTATTATTCAAATGGAATGCGTACTCTTTGCGTGGAACGCTTAAATAGTTGACCTGTGTTTTATACATAAACTATAATATAAATTGCACATAGCTCCGTATGTTATGCATAACAAATAGTATCTGTAAGAATAAAGTTAAATAAAAACATGTTGATTGATATTTCGAAATCATTTGAATAAAAAGTAATTGATGGATGTCCGTGTATCGGTGTATGGCGGTCTTAGACGTCCGACGCCCACTCGTGGTTTGCGCCGCGCCGCAACCGTTGCCCCTAGTTACGGAGCTCAAACTGATAAAGTGGAACATTGCACTAATACAGAGATTATGACGTATTTTGTAATTTACGCGCGTTATGCGCAAATGCTGTTGATAATGATAATAACAGTAGGCTGACTGAAATATTCAACATACACACACCAAATTTTTCAGTGTAAGTATGGTGTCAATAAAAACGTGTCGAATGTCATTCATAAATACAAGCAACACGCTGTTATTCAATGCGAACGCATGCCGAGATTTCTGTTACCAAGCAATGCAGACCAAGCGAAATAATACCAGCATTCTCATGTCGTATCCAGTGACCGGAAAACCTTCAGCAATTTTATATTCTCATAGAATGTTGTTTTGCTATAGATACTTACGTCGTACAAAGTGCAAGCGTTGACGTAATTGCACACAAATGCAAACATAGTAGGTATACCAAAACCTTTGAGTAAACATAGTTCACTCCACTAGATTTGCAAATGTTATCACGAACGTCTGTTATCTTATCACTAAACCCAATTTCTGTGAAAGGTGTATAATTTTTTTGAAAATTGTATACATTGTTTTGGATTCCATGTTCTTTTTTATTCTTCATATTATAAAATCACATCTAATGCTTGTGAAAGGTCAGCAGTATGCACTTGACTGATTAACTACATATTCCAATGAGATTAATTTATCGTGCGCATATTAAATTAAATAAAACACGGACAAGTAATTCATAAATACATATTTCAACTTTATACATATTCCATCTTCATATATTATTTTAAATAAAAACCTTTGCCACAATTCAAACGAGGTATTCGTGATAGCAAATTAAAAACGACAAAGTTGACTTGGCTCTTCTCTGTCTGCAAGCACCCATCGAAGGGATTTAATGAACAAAGAAAATATTAAATCCGAGCACATAAACAGTCTCGCAAAATATCAGCCACAGTGCTTTCAATAATGAAAGGAAGCGTCGGATTTGCTCATTTTAATTTCAGTTATAGTGTTCAAACAGAATAATAAAACAAAGAGCGGAACACAGCCAGAAAATTCGCATAGACATATTATGTACATGTGAACAACCATCATAAAACTTCGAAACAACTTCTCTAAAATAAATATAGTTTCATTTACTCGTAACAGTTTTTTTTTGTTCAGTTATGCAACTTTAAGTATAAATACGTGACGTGCAAGATTTGATGCATTAATAGCGCTTAATTGATTTGAACATGTTTCTTAGGGTGTCATATCAATTAATCAACCCCAGTTCCCTTTCGGGTGATATGTGATGAGAATATACCCCCCCTCACTCAAAAAAAAATTATTGGAAATTTAGGCATCGTGATAAAAATGTGCAGACCGACATGTTGCAGGTTATTATTTACTGGCATAAAAATACAAAGAAAAATACACGCGATTATTTATTACAGTCCCTTCATCCTTATCATACTTCGTGGTATTTTTCCGGGAACCCTCCCCCCCCCCCCCCCCCCCTTCCCTCCCTTTCAAGCCTCACGTGATTAAGGACGATCCCTTAAGTAAACCAGTGAAAAATTAACGTCCGTTTTGGATTGAATCCTTTAATTTTGTCGATAACTTTTGTCGAAAGAGATTTCACAATTCAAGATATCACTTAAAACACAATTATTAAAAACCGCAACAATTAAAATACAATTAAAAAGTTGAACTATTAATTTGCGCTAATCAAAATAGAATAGAATAGAACAAATGAACAGAATATGATTACAACACATGTAAACAATAAAGCTAAACAACTTCAAAAGGGATTAAGGTAAGCCGAAACTACTCATAGTTTTGAGGATAACGTATGCGTGGTCACGATGAGCGACGCGCGCTGCTAGAAATATCAAATGTTATTGGAAAACTATAACTGAATGTGATCCATATAAATTGGTTACCGGTTCGTGACCTTTGAGGGCACTCTGCCATATATAAGAAGTTTCATCAATAAGATGTAACTTTTGTAAGGCGTTTTTAAATCAGTTACTATAACATTCTACAATAGTTTAATATTATTTGTTCGCCTAACCAGCGTGGTGGACTAAGGCCATAACCCTCTCAGTTGTAGAAGTTCCCGTACCCAGCAGTGAGACGTATATGGACTAGTGATAAATATTATTTCAACATTTTAATATTTAATGAATTCAAATGCAGACACTTTAAATTTTATGCATTTATTACATCCTCCGGCAAGCGGCATTACACTTCCGTATGGTCGTCAATAATGAACAAAATTAATTCACAAAATTGTCAACCAACGCGGACATTTTAATCGTAGAAGAGATTGAGCCCGACAGAGAGACATAGCCTGATATTATTTGAAAACTTTATACACCTAACGCTTGCGTATAATCTAATCATCCTATACTAGAGTAAGCGGTAACTATATAATAATCCCTATAAATTGTAAAAAAGTCCGTTACGTATATATGGACTGATAATAAAATATCTAAAAATAATAAATTAAGGGAGTAAGTAATTATTTGAATTTTTGTCTTACGCTCGAAAAAGTTATGAGCAACTCAAAGACCTATTGTACCTAAAGTAGATTACAAAAGAGGCTGCAGTCAAAGCAGTTTTCTGAGAAATATCTAATACAAACGGGCATCAACATAATTGGCGAGCATTTTACAGGCACATAAAATACTTCAAAGTACTTAAAATACCAAGAATTCAAATTATTTAGTAAAATGATAATATTATTAATCTATTAGAGTGCTTCCAACGAGGTATAGATTTAAATAAATAAATAATACGAAATATTTAATGTGCTTCCTTAATCAGCGAAGGAATAGCTTTTATCGTTATGTATGTGGAAGAAAAAGATCGTTGTCGGTTTACGCAATATATAAGGGCAGTACACTAGTGCCAGCCACTGTCTCACCGAGACTCACAAGTAGAACTGCTTTCGCCTCTAGTTTTCTTCAGTAAAGTGGGATTGCCGGAGGTCCAACGTCCATTAACTCGCGTCCCTATTCATCACTCATATCCGACACTTGCATCATAACATTCATTTGTAACAATGAACCTGCTTGCTCGTTGCGAAATTAAATTCAAAACTATTGTATGATGCAGAGTACGTAAAATTAAAACTATTTTGGCGTTGTAGCAGAAACAGAAACAAATACCCTACTGTGTACCGTATAATAATGACTACAATTTTTAGTCTGAACTCATTTATTTCTCGTTACTCCATCTTCGTTAAAATTGTAATACCTAAACTAACTGATGCCCGCCAATCCGTATGCGCAGCTATCAACTTCAAAATGAATAGTTTTCCGCCGTTTTATCACATTTTTCATTAATGCTTCGATCGTATTGGTATTGGTAAAAGTGAAGATATACATCGATACATAGAGACATACACATATTATTATATACACCCAGGACCCAAATAAATATTTTTGAATTTGTGTTATGACACAAATAGGTGTGAGATCGAACCCGCGTCGTCTCGTTACACAATCTTTGTAAGGGTCAAGTTAACTGCACAGAGACTGTGGCGGTTAAAATAAGTGCTATCTGTATGTACTAAAAGATGCAACTCAATCATACATCAAATGGATACGTCCATTGCTTCGTGCACGGTGCAGTACTACAGGAATTTATCCTTTTCTAAAAATATATAGAAAAATTAAGTGTCTGTAAGACAAAGGGCAAAGCACATTTTGGAGCTGTGAGCTGACAATACCGTAAATGGAATCAAAGTTAAAACATGTTTTTTTAATAATATTGAAAAGATATACAGCAGTCTTTTGTTATTGTCCTATTAGTATCTATAAATAAAATTAAGTATTAGCCTTACATTAATCGCTTTATTACATAATATTAATTTGGGATAAAAATGTTACTTGTTTTTTTTTCTACCTTAACCAGAGAAATTACAGCCGCAACAATTTAAATTTAACTATTCCATTTCAGGTCCAATACGTGAGATAAACGACCATTCTCCTTTTATCGTAATCTTTATGACGGTTTTTGCGCGACCGCATTTACTCGTATACTAGCAAGATTCGTGTAGATATAACTTTCTCACCCTCATAGCAAGCTGTGTAGCAATTTTTTTTGTCGGAAAATCTAGCCAAAATTCCTTTGCCACAAATTTCTCGCCTCCTACCGAATGTATACCATTTCATAGATAGCAAGTATGTAAGTACAGTAAAAGCTCCTTATCCGCGCTTTCTTCATTCGCGTTTTCACTATTCGCAAATAAAAAAAATGCGACCCAATCTCTATATTTGATTCCAATAGGTATCCAATCCAATTGCAAACGCGCATAAAAAAGTATCAGAAACCTTATTAGAACTATGACTATAGTATGTTATGAAGTGATATAGCCGCTGAAATGGTTTGGCTTTTGACATAATTGCAAGATGAAGATAACACTGAAACCGACTTAGAGGAAATGTTAAATTCACAGCCACTTGAAGAAAAGAGGCTTCAAAAAGTACTGGAAACGTTATATTTAATTTAAAAAATCTTAGGGAGGCTTTAGGAATGGCAAATGAGCCATGATTTCTTTATAAACATTGATCCGTCTTTGGCACGAAGCCTTATTTTAAGAGACAGATTGCTAATGCCACTGCTGAGTATCAGTCTGAATCGAAGTAGCTTTTATAATCTACCAAGCAAGAAAAAAATACAATATTCTTAAAACTAAACTAAACTATTGCCTAAACTTGAAGATTATGCAACATTTTTTTTGATTTTTTTTTACTGGGTTCACAGTATGTAATTATGTTTTATCACCTTAAAACTATGTGAAATATCGAAATAAAATTGTTCTATCACATCAAGTTTAATAGTGAAACGCATTTATTGATGCTACTTAAAATTGCCTATATAATTAGTTTCATAAATTGTTATTCTACATTAAAAATAACTTTTTTTCGAACGAAGGGCTTTTCTCTTATAGTCGGTAGTAGCAGTATCCCTCTGGAGGCTCCAACAGTAGCCTGCAAGCATAGCTGGCTCCCATCTACTCTGGTAACGCTTGTCGTATTCTGCAATTTTTGATGAAAACTTACTGAACCCATGTTATCAGGAAAGAAACTTAAATGGGAGTGTAAAAAATGAATTTGCAATGAAATATTGCATCCCAGTTTGTGATAAGCATCCAGCATCCGATTAATCTTTTCATGAAAATCCGGTGATTTGTGATTGCCGAATTTTTTTTTGTGACGTCAACAAAAGCCAACCGTGCATTTTTTTTCAATAGGACTGAGGCTCAATAAAAAAGCAGGATCATTGACCAACTTCCTTATGTCAGGACCTATGAAAATACCTTCTCTAATTATTGCCTCACTTAGCATTCTTACGTTACGAAAATTACCGTTATTTTTGGTCTGGGACGTGATATTTAAATATAAAATTGTTTTCTGTTGTTTACTAAGCATACCTAATACAAATCACCACCCGGGATGTCAGTGATTTTATTTTATGTTGCAGAGTGATTAATCAATATGGTTAAAACTTCAGTATTTTTAATACATTTGTTTTCTTTTTTTTTTGTCACCTAGGACCGTATCCCCTATAATATACTATATAAATTACCATTTCATATTCACACATATTTGCGGAACACATACACCGCGAATAAAGAGCTTTTACTATATTACTAAAAGTGTTTCATCTATTATAGTAAGCGAGCTTTTATATCGCTAGAATCTATCTTAATTAGATAACATTTTGATGGGTATTATTGGAATAGAAATAAATTGCCGTTCCGCAACAAAGAAAAAATCTTGTAATTGGGAATAATGTACATATATATACAGTAAGAGATGATAGGGATGTATCTTCAACCATGTTCCGCTAGCAATGTTATTATTATACAACGTGATGAGCGCCAATATACTCAATATTGGTGTTTACCAGGCACAGTTTCCTGTGTGTTGTTATTTTATACTTCCCAACACCGCAAGCTGAGGAGCACACACGAGACCTTACGATCTCCTGCAACAATGTATGTATGTAGGGATTCATGCAGCCGTCGATCCAGGGAATATCAACATTATAGTATATCTATGTGACTTAAAATAAAACTAATATTTTTTTTAAATAAAATTGAATAAACAAAATCTACAGCGTATTGATTGATTCAATTAGTGGTTCATAACCAGACATTTTAATGTTTACAGTTAATTATAATATAAATTACAATAAAGGTCTGCGATTACTAGGGATTAGCCCTATCAATTAATTGTAGGGACATCCCTTGTCTGACACTGACGCTGAGTTTTAATGGTAATTAATTTGATTATACATATTGTCTGTAAAGTTCAATGTAAAACTGGTTTGTTATATTAAGACGATCTCTAAAGTAAAATTTAGTAAAATAAAATCTAGACTCTAGATTGATCGTTACATCAGTATTCTTCCCGTGAATGTTTCATTACAACGGGAACGAATAGACAAACAAACACCATAAAAATTGTTTTATAGTATAAATAACTCGTTAACATTATCATTTCGTAAAAGGAACACTTGTGTTTCAATTTTATAAATTACATTTGCATATTTCGTTCTAAAATATTTCTAGTTTTATTGCCTATAACGTTGCATCGTCAACTTCACAAATATCAATATGACGTTTATAAATAATTAATTTGCGAGTTAATCATACCGATAACGACGCGATGTGCCTATAATTTTCCAAAATTAATATTTCTATTTTCTAACTTAGGCAAACAAATCCTGGTCAGCGTTACTGTGGCATTTACGATATACGTCGTTTAACCTTCGAACCCCATGGCGAACGCTATATCGACTCATTCACTATGTACCAGGTTGCATACATTGCAGGTGGGGTTGGCACGGCTCCAAACGTACCGAAGTACAAATATTAGCTAAATTTTGATAAGGTTTGAAAATTGAATGCATGTCTTTTCGCTTGTACAGTTGTACGTGACTACTTGCACACTGGGTATTTAATTTCACACCGTCTGCACATGTTGGCGTTCTGCAACTTTATTGTCCGTTTATGACTTTATATTACAATGTGCTCTTACTCGTTTGAATTAATTTCATCATTTTCCATAACTACTGGTGACAAAGTACTAATGAACGTTAACAACAAGTCATAATGATTTCATTACTCCATTATAATGCACCTACAAAATCTTACGATAAACAGAAAAAAAACATTAATGCACTTGTAAACTTTATCTTAGTATTAAGTATTTAACATTTCCGATGATTCACTATAAATAATGGGTAACAGACACTACGACAATATTAAATGCGGTTTTTACATATCTGGAATGGCGCAGCGGTAAATAAGTTTTGAAAAAAAAAAGGAATGTCGTATAGTTTTATAACATTACTTCTACGTTGGGAAGGATTTTCATAATTCAGACGGTCGAGCTTCTTGCTTGCGTAGAACACAGGGCACGAGTGCGCCATATGGGCAATTAAGAAGACGAGGCCCATATGTGCTGGGTACCTACACGCACGCATCTACCATCTTCTACCACACGACTGCGCAATACGCAATATGCTATGTAATGCAGCAAGGTTTTTGGTCACAACTCTCAAATTACACCGCATTTAGTACCTACATGTGTAAATTGGGTACACAAACACAATCGCTGTCCGTCAGCGGGATAAGGTTTCGTTTAATTCTACACTGCGTGCACGCGCCGAAATATACACAAACGTTTTACATAAAATGCCGTCCAAACTACACATGAATTGTCATATATACAAAGTATACATTGAATTCACGCGGGAAAAGTGTCATTAATGGACTACAAAAAGCATTTGCATGAATTTTTATAGTTTTTTGTTCCAAAACGAATTTTCATTTAGACGTATAATGCAATTGTAGAGGCATTTATTCCCTCGCGTGATTGTGCCTACAATGCAGCTTCAATTAGATTAAAGCAAATATGGCAGCATGTACAATGTACTGGTAGCAGTGCACGCTACATGATTACGGGGTGTAATAACAATGGCAAATACTAAACCAGGTGTATTTAGTGACAGAAATAGCTTCTAAAACACTTGTTTATCATTTTACCTTATCAGTATTATAACATTTTTTATTTATTGTTTTAGCAACTGCTTCCGACAAAAATCGTATGAAAATATATTATTTTAAAATATTATTAGTACTTATGTTAACAGTTCTGTAATTATGCCATCTCAAACTTTATAACATTCATTGTCCGTCTCTCCTGCATGAAATGCGCAATACAATGTATAAATCCATGCACTATCCATTAGTCACTCTTTCTTCGGACATCATCTTAATCGGTGTTTACTGCACAGTGCACGGACGAACTATTATCAAATCGACATGTTATATCTCGAAGCCAAATTACGATACACGCTCCTATGTTTTATTGGAGAATTTAATACTTGCGTAGTCAGTCTGTCGACCCGCTTACGATTGTACCGTTCTTTATTTACTTTCGATCTGTTTGAAAGGGAATCACATATATATCATATGACAAGTGTCGAAGCCTTTATTTCTTGGAACAGTAGCTCAACTATTCATGATTATATTCAAGTAGAAATAGCAAATTTACAAATAATATAGCTAAAGTTTTCTTTAAATCAAATTTTTACTAACACTGTTTGCGAACTATTAAAGCTGTGTAGAAAAAACATCGAAACAAACTCTCAAAGTAATGTGAAATAATACAAATAGTTTTTTATTTTAAAATAAAATACTCCCTCTGCAATTTTTAATGCTTATAGTCACAAGATAATAAATTGTGATAACAAGACGTGAATAGCAGTGCCCGACCGAGCAGATTGGATTATCTCTTTCTCGCATACTTATCTACAAGCGCCGAGGCAATATTTAGCTTTGCAATTTTAAGTTTTTCTGTAAGGATAATCTTTTAAACGGGATCCGTGTCATCAAGTTAGCCCCGAAGAAATTTCTATTTAAAGTTCTGTCTTTCTTGATTTTTATCATTATATTATACAAACAAGCTGTAGATAATAATGTAATAAAGTGTATAATGAGTAATTAAATTTACTGCTTAATAACTTAGTTAGAAGCGGAACAGGTTCCAAGGTAGAGGTTGCAGGTTAATATATTTTTTTATTGTTATATTTTTCTTTATGGGGCTTAGATATTCTCGTAATTATTTTATGGTATAAATTTATGTTCAAATTGGCGAAAATGTGACATTTTAAAAACGGAAACAAATATAAAGTTACCACACAGCTGTACCCACTGTACTGTGAGTACTAAAATTATTTTCCTATTGAGAATAGATTTTTTTTCTAAGGGAAAAAAAAGACTGGCTTATTTATGTAGGCACGCAATGAATCTGTCGAACAATGACAATGATTCATCTATTTCTTAATGAACAATAAATAATGGTTCAATATGTATTGTTTATTAAGAAATAAAGACCTCTGTAGTCATTACATTATTAGAGAAATCTGCCTTATGAAACGAACCGCACGTCTAATTTCTGTGTGCCTTTCGTTTCTGCCGCCTCACTACATCGCACATCCATAAACGTTAGGCTAATATGACGGGCGAGCATGTGTTGCAAATAGGATTTGCATTAAACTTTAACAGCTGGCTGTTTTTTACTTATATATTTAATATAATCGACTTATTCTTTGTAATAAATATAAATGAGGGAGTGAAGTATTTTATGTCGCGCTTACTCGAGTAAAATGTTTCACTAATTCTTGATTCGGAGGTAGATACCAATTCTGCAAATTGACTACTTTGCTTTTGGCACAATTTAATGTTAACTTGGCTCAATGACTTACCATGGGCATCAAAGAAAACAGACATCATACCAATCACGGCAAAAGTTCGGTGAGTGAACTTTTTAAATCCTGCACACACTTTTTTACTACTTTTACGATATTGATGTTTTTCAGGCGTTTACGTAAGTATAAACTTACTTTTTAAATAAATCTAACTTAATGTAAGTTTAAAGCAAATAAAACAACCAACTATGACACTTTGTCTTTCAAAAAAGAAACTTTATAAACAGTTTATTTTCCCTGACAGGCGATAGAAAGTTATTTATGTTTAATAACCAACTAAAAAGTGCTCACTTTTATGGTTAAGAGATACATCGTAAGAAAACTTGAATGTCTTAAAATTCTTTCGAGAAAGGTTTTCTGAAGGGATAGTGGCGGTATGTAAGGTCTTTCTGTGCAGAGTAGACCCCTATTCAACTGTGGGACCCATTTTTTGGAATTACCTACTGGAATATTATCATATAGACATATCCCACGTCATAAATAAAACGCATCAAAAAAATTAAGCTGACAGATGAACCATTCAGCTCATAAAAAATGAATATCTTGAGAGTAAAATTATTGCTTGTATGTTCGCCTTTTATACGTAAGCGAACCATTAATAAGATTCAGCTGAAACGTGGTTTGCGTAAAGGTTTCTAAAATAGTATTAGCATATATATTGAAGTTTAAAATTATAATATACATAAAATTTTCTCGAGGAATCATTAAATCCAATAAAGAAATATATAAATTTAAAATCAATTAGTACTTAGGCTTATGAATTAGTAATTATTTGTAATTTAACATCGTTTTTTCGTTCATAAAGCATACGGCTGTAAATATAGCAACAAACATAAATATTTCAAAGGGTTTACATCTAGTTAGGTAGGTAGAGCCTGCATTTTAAAGATAATTGAAAAGTCTTAAGAAAATCTTTTAATTTAAGTTAAAATTAGTGATACTAAAACATTATTTTATACTGTTTTTTTAGATTAGCTCATTGCCTTATGATCGCAAACAGTAAATGTTTTATTTCTTTTTTCATAAAAAATTGTTAAAAAAATATCCGATGTTTTCGCAGTTAATTATAACATGAATTGCAGTAAAATGAACAAAGCAAAGACTTATACAAGGAGTAAAAATAAATCACGCATTGTGTCGTCTGTTGTCAATTAGGCAGTCAGAAGTAGGTATAGATATGGAAGAAAGTATAAAAGGGCAAAATTACGTGGACTGATACAGCGAAACATTAAAACGCCTAAATAGGTAGTATACTACATCGCTGTGCTGTTTCACATCATACATGTAACTTTATGCAGAGTTTCCTTTTGCAACGACTGATGTCAAAGCCGGCGGTTGTCTTTGAATGGTGATTTAATCGTTGCATCAAATGCAAATGTATGAAAAGATAACACCGCCGTCCACGTCGGTGCTACAATAAACCGTCGCAGATTAAACCAGTCCGTAATACTGCAATCGTGTCGTCTCAATAGACAGCGGATGTAGCGTCTTAGGCGGCGGGTAAGCCAATTGAGCTGTTAGAAGTAACGAATTACTCTATCTATCGCATGGGGTCACACGTTTGTCATACCTAGAAGTATTAATTTCTAGGGCGTGGGAGTTGAAAATAACGCGATTTGCGGTAGGAGATTTGAAAGTTAAATTAGTTTTATGTTAACTTAATAGTGTGACTAATAGCAAGCTATGGTCAAGTTAACTTAAAAATTACGGTGTTCACGTTATGTCATATTAATGATGGCCACTGATATGCTAATTCACAATGTACCTGTAACGCATCTGTCCGTATCATCGCTTAATACGCTGTCTAGCCTATGCTAAATATGACATCAGAGCTATTGTCTCGCGGGCGCTCATGCGCACAACCAGGTGACGGTAAGATGATTTAGTAGAAAAGTGCAACGTGACGTCAGCGTAATAAATTATTAATTAACGAATTTTCTTAGGCAAATGCAAAACTGTGTATTATGATTTTAAATACTTTACACATATTTTTTTCGGGGGTGAAAATGTTTTACTGACACCAAAAGAAACTGACACAAAAAAATTGATTAAAAATATTAGTTAGCAAAGAGGGCCTAATATTTTTTCCTATTGCTTGATATTACCAAGGTTTCGGTGTACGTGAAGAATTGACCTTGTGGATAAGTTAGCAAGTTGAACATTCCTTAATAACAAAGCGTCTCGTGTTACTCTTCGACCTAAGTTTCAGACTCACATAAACGTTGTCAAACTTTGTTATAGAGCTGTTCCATGCATAAAAATATAATATATAATATTATTATGTGGCTAAACTTCGGCTCCTTGTAGCACGTGCGCCAATTTAACGTAACGTGACATAATATAGATATCGACGTAAGAAAGCATATTTGCTGTAAGTAGATATATTGCAATTGTTCACTAGAGCCAAAAAACTTTATTAATTTCGGAAAAAAATTAATAGTGTCTGACATATCCATGATATTGCTACCATTTTTGGAACATAGGTTTATTTAACTGCCAGTCACCATTTGCAATGTAAACTTTTTATCCAAAGTTACTATAAGTACGTGTTTGGCTACTTACAGCAAACAGTTTTTTAAATCACATACCTTTAAAACGCTGTAACTAAGGAACAAAAATGTACGCATAGATGGAAATATTATCAATTTACAGGCGGTAAATATGCTGTATGCAGTAAATTTATTTATTTGGGTACTGCAATTCAAGATGTAAGATTAAATTTATAATTATGATTAGATCTAGAAATGCAGTGGGTCAGTATTGTAGTCTATTAAACAAGTTCAAAAAGGTAAAAATTGAGATAAAGGTCCTAAAAATATAAGCGATGGCTCATTCGAATCGGAATCACCTCTAGAAAAATGTTTTAGAAGGATTTTAGTGCAGGTAAAAAATTACAATTGTTTTTAACAAAATAAGATGAAAAAAAAAGATATTTCGTTTTCTGTTAATAACTCAAAAAAAATTAATAATTAAACAATTTTAAAAAAAACTCGTTAAAGAGGAGGAAATTTCCAATAAAAACATCCTGACTCCCGAAACTCTATCTCCATTATTTATAATTTTAATTTGACGTTGAAAATAGGGCTTCGCGCGGCTATTACGGCATGCGCGCGCCGCCGCTATAGAGAGTTCAGCAATAAAAATATTTCTATTATAACATAAAATGTGTATAAAAAAAAACAAGTATCTTCTTGACACTTGAAAGAATCGAGCCCTGAAGAAAAAAAAGGTTAATCACCATTTTTCTAAAAGTTATTCAATTGTTAACTAACAATTTTTTTCCCAATCTCCATTGGCATAAACAATGGGATGAAAGGTATAAATAATATTGGCCTGTAAATTTTAAAGTTTGTGCAGCCCTTTTGATATATATACTTCATAAGATCCTGCGATAAATTTTCATAAAACTTTATTAATTTGTTAATTATGATTTTTTATAACTATTGAAAAATTAAAACTCTAAAAAATGTTGATAATTCTTTTTTTTTTCAATTAATATTTAGCTATGCCTGTTTTCACATTATTAATTTGTTATCAACATTTTTTTGATTTTTAATTTTTCAATAGGTAGTTAACATTTTGATATTTGTTTAAAAATTTGTTAGATAACAATTGAATAACTTTTTGAAAATGTTGATTAAACTTTTTTTCTTCAGGGCTCGATTCTTTCAAGTGTTAAGAAGATACTAGAATTGTTTTAAATTTTTAAAACCACATTGTATGTTATAAAAAAAAAAAAATTGCCGAACTAAAGCTAAAGAGTAGCAGCGGCGCGCGCATGCCGTAACAGCCGCACGGAGCCCTATTTTCAACGTCAAATTAAAATTATAAATAATGGAGATAGAGTTCCAAGAGTTAGAATTTTTTATTGGAAATTTCCTCCTCTTTAACGAGCTTTTTTCAAAATTGCTTAAACATTAATATTTTTTGAGTTATTAACAAAAAACGAAATACCATTTTTTTCATCTTATTTTGTTAATAACAATTGTAATTTTTTACCTGCACTAAAATCCTTCAAAAACATTTTTCTAGAGGTGATTCCGATTCGAATGAGCCATCGCTAATATTTTTAGGACCTTTTTTCTCTATTTTTCACGTTTTTGAACTTGTTGACTAGACTATTGGTAATGTAATGTTTGGTTGAAATAAAACGTCGTAAATGGTAAAAAAAATATGGTCTTTTAAATTGTGGAAACAAAATTTGAAACTCTAATTATACTGCCAGAACTTCGTTTCCACAATACAATGAATTAAAAAAGTATTTTTCTCTTATATATGAGATAAAACATAAAAAAATAAAATATACAAAATAAAAACTAAGGCCCTAAAACTAGTTAGGAACGCAAGATGTAAATAAAAACATTGTATCGAATAAAAAAATATTTATATAAATGTAAAAAACGGAAACTTTGTGGCAATTTGCCTTATTTTAGAACGAAAGATGTAACAAAATACAATTATAATTGAAACTTAACATGAAGACATTGTGTCCAATCAAAAACATATTTAAGGAAAAGTAAATAAACCAATGATATTAAAATTATGCTGTCGCGAATCATTCACATGTTTTTTCAGTCATCTTCATCGGTTTCAGGTAAACAGTCATTTGTTTGAAATTTTTTTAAATCCTTATATGTCGTGGTGTCGTTTTGCAATTATTTTGCAAAAAATTATTAGATTCATCGGTCTGTTTTTTTTTTGTTGTTCAATTTCGAAGGAATTAAATTGCTTTGTAGGTACAGTTTGTTGCTTAATATTTGTATTTTAGGTTTCATTCTTGAATGCTCTTCAACAATGTCTTCTTGAAGAGGTCTCAATTCGTCCATCCATTCCTTGCGTTTCGCCATCTAAAATAAGCAAGGCAGTTTATAAAAAAATAATAAAATAATATCTTGTTACCCTCGTTGGCCTAGTGATTGTGATTGCTGATTATAGGGTCCGGGTTCGATTCCCGGCTATGGCAAAGTGTAATATGTGGTTTTACTGTTGTGAAACTTCCTCAATTGTAGCTCGTAACCGGGTTTGTGCTCGTAGTATATTGGTTGGTTCGTCACCAGTCACATTGGAGACTAAATTCGTCGGTGAAATGCCTACTCCGTCAGGGATTACAGGTGTGACGATATTCATAAAATATCTGTAGAAGGACAAGTAAATTGATCATTTTTATACTTTGAAACAAATATCTTTGCTTGTATTAGATAGTTTCGATTAAGATACAATACGTTAATACTTATCGACACTTAATAATAAATCATTCGGTAAATTTACTTACGTTTTCGTGATAAAATACTCAGGTTCAATCTAAATCACACCACTTATTACGAACACTCAGCACACACGACGTTTCAAATCAAATGCCACGCTTATAATCAGACAATCTTCAAAGTACTATCATTTTTTCAATGGCGTAACGGTAAAATGAAATTATAAATGATTTATCAAAATGCATTATATCAAATTTCTAAAAAAAAACACAGGATTTTAAAATGCATTATGTGGTGTGAACTTTTAAATCAAATACGTGCTGTAAATAACAAAAACTAAAACTGTAGGTTCCCTAAACTTGTTGTAAGTAAAAAAATGTAAAAATCATACGCCGCAGAAATGCTGTAAGTAGCGTTAAGTTTTTAAATGGGAAGAAGTAAGTATTTGTAAAGCAAAAAATGCAGTATTTCTTTTGCTGTAAGTACAAAATGTTTAAAATGACTAGATTTTGGTGTACATACAGCATTTAATTTTGTTAAAAAAAATATAAGTACAGGCGTTTTCAACGGCGTATGTAATTTTTTTTTCATCGTAGAGACACAGGACCCGGTTCATTCGATGCGGCTTTTTTTTCTGATTCTAGTGGTAGTAAAAAGTCACTTTAGGTATTTTGTCTACTTACAGCAAATATGCTTTCCTACGTCGATATACACATAAAGGATGGCAAATTGGGCTGCGCCAACGAGGCATATGTGTATCGATGTGCGCGTATACGTTATAAATATTGGTTTCGATGCACCTTGTTTCGTACAGCTCATGGCATCCTTTATAAAAGGTATTGTGGAATAGGTCAACGGTAAGATATGTTATACAATCCGGCCGCTCGTGTCTTATGCGTTCGCGTAATAATTGACAATAACATTGTGAAGCCAATTAGCTCCCTGGTTCGACGGGAGAGTTAGATTTTATCGGACACAATTTCATAAATTTAAAACATTACGTATGGCAGGATGATAAATTCAATAACCCCGATAATTCCACATATAAGCAACGACCAAACGGAATAGAAGTACGTTCAATGAGACTAATAAAGCTACTTGAGCCGGTGGTTTGATGAAAGCAACGCCGGATTAATTAGCTCTATTGCAAGTTGCCGATATCAATAACGTCATTGGGATTATTTGCTCCCTGCTGTGTGCAGTTTGAATGTCTCCGCGTCTGCGGCTTTAGAAAAGCGCCAATCAAACGATGTCGTATTCATTGGAATGTTGCATCATTTCGGATACGTATTGGCGTGTTTATGCACTGGTGCGATAAATAAAGTCATTGGAAACATAGGTATCTTGTCATGGGTAACGTAAATAAACTCATTTTCCCTGACGTTATTTATATGGGTATTCTTCAGGCAGTTTAAATATTATGTTGATTTTGTGCAATTTATAGCTAATATGCAAATGTTCCCTAGAAAATGACTGCCAAAATATAAAAATCCCAGTAATATTAACTGAGCATCTAAATGGTGGTTTCTCTGCATGAAAACTAATTATAATAGATACATTTATTGATAATTCAATATTTTAGTTTATTGAAAATTTAGTGAATAATAAATAATATTTGTATTAGGAGTATATAAGTAGTAACATGAAGATTGACTATTGAATAGAAGTTTCTTGAAAGTTATGAAGCGCAAGAAGTTCTTAGAAAATGGCATATTCCAATAATAGTTGGTACTAACGGTAATAAGAGTTCTCATCAAAATCAGATTATCAAATAAGATAATTATTTTGAGGTAGTTGTACCAATAAAACTTTATACTGTTTTGCAAAAACTCCTAATATACAAATTATTAATATCAAAATACATATTATCTCATATTTGATTCTAACCCATGAGACGATTAAGTTTAAATAAAATTTGACTGCCATTATAAATGCATATTTCGTATTGATTTTTCTTGATAATTGTAAATAAGGATATGAGTTTCAAAAAAATATCCTTAATTTAACATGTAAATATTTAAAAAAAAACTTACTATAGCAATAACTTTTTAAAGTAACTTGGGAATGAGAATGAAAAATATCACTGATACAATCACAACGTTTAATTAAATGTAATTATAAGAAACTCAGAAAAAAGTGTGAAAGAAAAAACAACTAAGAAAGTCACTTGTAAAGTTATTGCTCTTGCATTGAAGTTTGTAACTAATAAACTGCAATCAAACACAAAATAATATATATCAAACTACAAAAAATAAAGAGTTTTGAAAAAAGTGTAATAAAAAAGTTTTGTGTACTTACCTAGGCCGCAATTTGCCGCAGTCTCGTTTCCGCATCTTTTCAATCTTCGCACCATTATTATTCGCAACTTAGAGTCCATAAAACACTTAAAACTACCTAAAAACTAAGTTAACAACTCACAAAAAAAAATACGTGTATCAATAATATTTACGTTAACATACAAAAATATTTAAACAATGTTTAGATAAAGTTACAATATTTATTTTAACCATTTGGTACTATCGGGCCTTATATCTTAAAAATGCCTTGACAAAACCGTACCTATTAAGAATTACTACATAACCTACCAGCTACTAAAACAAAAGGTGAATGCCGATACGTAAACATGAGATCGTTTTACTGAAAACAAACGACGAGTGCCTAGACGATAAGTCGTGACATCCCTAACTTATTTTCAAATAGTTGAATATTTTAATTTGTAACCTACATTGCGTAAAATTCACATTTCACTTTTAATACTCTTCTAACACAGTATATTCGATTCAAAAAGTCTTAATCTATGTGCATGTCTTTTTAAAAAATTCCGAATTGACAGGTACAACAAATAGTTCCGACTGCATTTTGTACTATCTTACGCCATATTTGCTAAGTAGCTTTCGGTGCTGCCAACATCGATTTCAATTAATCCTAAAACTGTTAACATCAATTTATAAACGCTCACAATATATTTTATAAATGATGATTTTAAAAATAATTCACTATATTTAGGATTATTTTTACATTACAATAATTTTTATTAACGATTCTTCAAAGTAGGATAAAAATCTACCATTTTCGTTCTACTAAAATAAAAAGCTTGGAAGTTAAATTTTGGCAACACAGAATATTTGCTAGTGTTGCGCTGCTCCTAAATCGACTATAATGCAAACGTCAATCATGACAATATTCGACTATCAGTTTTTCCTTGGTAATTATAATATAATTTCGAAAGATACGCAATTTTATAATTTTGAAGATCTGTTTTTTTTTTTAATGTCTGCCATTCGACGATAACTGTAAGCGTTACATATTTTTTCCTTTTAATTTAATAAAATTTAGTAATTGAATTTTACCCTGATAGTATATTTAAAGAAAATGTAACAACTATGCAAACTATGCATTACCTTATTACTTTTTACACGTTTACTGTAATTTATTTCATTCGCCTAATTTCTTGTATATTATGTACATGCATAAAGTGTTTACGAGTTCATTGGTTTAAATAAAAAAAAACTACAGATCTCAAGTAAGATAGACCTAACTTGGGCAAAGTACTAAATTTTCAGTAATGGAATGAAGTCTGGAATTGTGCTCGAAAATTGGCAATAGGTTTAGTACTAAGAAGGCATAATTTCCACGAGACTGCTTGTACATATACACAGAAAAAGGCTCGAGTATAATATGTACATGATTATGTAAGTTTGGTTTAACAATAAGAAGACTTTTATTCGCTTGATTATATACAATTAGTAATTACATATAAAATTTTAACATTGAATTTATATTAATTGGATTTAAAGTTATGTATACAAGTTACTATTGTGTTTTGATTGTTGAAGCAAAATAAATCTATTTTTTTTTCAGCAGACTAATAATGAAATTATGCCAAAACATCAAACTTTGCGAAGCAATAGACAGCGATTTTTAAACGATTATTCGAATAACAGAACATGATCGCCTTTCTATATTTTAGCTTATGACAATGACAGGTTTTACCTTAAACTTTTAGTTCAATCTAGGGATGGGCAAATGGAAAAAAAATATCGATATATATCGTATTGATATTTTTAGAAAATATCGTATCGTATTTTAGAAAATATCGTTGTTTGCAGTCTAAAAAAATATCGATATTTGATACATCGATATTTTTAGTGACTACGAGATTACCTATTGTTTTTTGAAGTTATACTTCTTTTGGCGCGATAGGGAAAAATGATGAGAGTGATTTTTTACGATGCGCGCGCACACCGACACCAAAAAGTTATACAGAAAAAGTTTGTTTTAAATTTTAAGAATGTAGAATAGTGACAGTAATAAAAAGGGATTGACATATTTTTTTAATTTTAAGTAGTTTTGATTATTTTATTTATTTATTAGTATATCTATATTGTTAGAAACTAAAATTTAATTATTCAAATCTTTTAAAATGACTGTTATTTGACCTGATGCCGTAACTATAGTAACCAAATAATAAGACGCGTAAAAACTTTCAGGCCGATCAAGAAAATATACGATCTGTGTCGTTTTCCCGCGCTTGCTCTATATTCGCCAATGCAGTGTTGCCACCCACACCAACTTATTTCTGACAATATATATATATATATATATATATATTGAATATTAGTGATAAAACTAATTTGGATAAACTGTTTTGAGTGCATTTATAGATTTGAGGTTAATTGTCGGTATGTATAATTTATTTACATCGTTAATTAATTATTACATTATTATCTAAAAAAATATTTTTTTTTTTCGTTTTGTTTTATTTCTGGTATATTAACAAATTTTATGTATAAATAAAAAAAAATTAATAATTATTTTATAATATATTATTATATTATTTAAGAAAATATATATTTATGTATGAAGTATAACTTCTAACGCGTGTACATAAGTACACACACACACACTTTTTTTTTTTAGAATTTTAGTTTCCCTAGCTTCGTAAATAGTCGTAAACTCGAGGCTCGAGAGTAGCTCTTGTAGATTCTTTCTTTTTTTTTGCGAATTTAAATCTATACTTTAACTCGATCAAAGTAAAATAAAAAAAAAACTCAAAAAAATATATCGAATTTCATATTTAGAATTAAATATCGAATATCGATATTATCAAAATAAAAATATCGACGATATATATCGATTATTTTCTGAAAAAATATCGATATTTTGATATATCGATATTTTTTACCCATCCCTAGTTCAATCAGTGCAACCCTATTAGGGATGGGTCGTTGACGTTTTTGGCGTCAACGAAACGTAACCGTTTTTTTGCGTTGGTTAACTAGTTAAAAAACTAGTTGAATTCGTCAACTAGTTGATAATATTAATGTTAGCAAATGAGCAGCTCTTGTTTTTTTTTAAAGTATTTTTTTAAATTTTGGTGCCCTAGCTCTAGAATCCTTAGATAAATGGTCGAAAAATTCAACTAGTTTTTTTTAAATCCGTCAACCGTTCGTTCGTTACTTCATCGTCAACGGTTGATTCAACTAGTTCGTTAAAAAAACGCCCATCCCTAAACCCTATCAAAATACCGATATCTTGGCTGGCTTGGATGTTGCACATTATTTGATTTTTATATTTATTATCAATAAAAACCAATTCAAGGATTGTGATTGTGATAACCACGATATTATGGGTGAGTTTATATATGAGACTGTATAGAATTCCACAAACGTGGTATATTATAAAGGTGAGAACGATATTTTCGGCTTGTTTTTCCAGAAAATATAGATGATGGCCGAGAGAGTTTAAACGATTTTCTACAAGAAGCGGACCTTCGCCAATATTTTGAATTATTTAGGTAAATATGATAAACCCTAGGAACGGTTTTAATTTAACATTTCAGATGAGTAGAGATGTTTAGCTCATTAGTTTACTTGGCGTCCTTTCACTGATTTTTTGCATGGAATTTGAAAACGATGTGTGGATTTTTTATATTTTTACATTTGCCCTTTGTTCGCTCACCTTAGTGCATCCGCGAGTAATTATTATTTAATCATTTGTTATATGTGCTATGCAAACTATTATTCGTATTTTATGCGAAAGTTTTATTATGTTATAATTAGTTTTTACTCTTATCTTTTGTTGGCTGTGCATATGCAAAATCTTTATTTTAGACCCTTTACATTGAACTCCTAGAATTTACAATTTTTAATCTGTTTACTATAAGTGTTATACACCCTGCCATCTCTTTCATAGAAGGTTTTAAAGTTTCTAAATGCCTGTTAAAATAAAATCTTAAAATTTTGTGATCAGGAATCCTTCTTGCTGTGCTTCACTTTTACATACATACAAATTATCAGCTTTATTAATAACATTTTTGTGTTATGTTTTGTGCACATTTAAGTATTTTCTTAAGTAGACTACTAATAAAGTATCTTGTGAAATCAACATAACACTAAATAAGCCAAAACTTTGCAGGGAGGTCTTGAAAGTGACGAAGTTGTCTCAGCTTAAATTTGTTGTAACAGAAGATTTAGTCCACATTGGCTTATCAAAGCCAGAACAGAGGCGATACAAAAAGATATATTCTAAATATTTTCCAAATCCATACATCACAAAAATTAAGAAGCTGCTAAGTTCAAACAGACGGAATGACCAGGTGAGGGTAAAAAGTATTGTGATTATTACAGTGTAAAAATTTGATCAGAGAAACAAAAAATAAACAAAAATTTATGGTATTTGTGCTCTGTATGAGCTTTTACCTTTCATACAATATTTACAGATTTAAGTTTTTACTATTTGGGAAAATAATTCATACTAAAACACAATTAACTTTCACAGTACTACTCATAAAGTATCTATTTAAAATTCCAAGTTCATCTAAAAATAAATTTCTGTATGGTTAAAGGTAAAGGAACTATATCACCATATCTATATTTTAATCTCATCACATTCACATTTGTATGAATCTTGCATCAGATAAAATATGTTACATATTTATGATTGCACCCTTTTTCATTGCAGTATACTCATGGTCAGAGCTCACAATCCCCTGTTGAATTGCAACCATTTACCGAAAACAATGTCAAAGTGCCACCAAAACACATAATATCCATTGAAGACATCACAATAAATAAGGAGCTTGGTATGGGACAATTTGGTGTTGTCCAACAAGGCACATGGACCACAGGCAATCAGAGAGTATGTGGATAGTTTGCATAATATTTACCCAACTGATTTACTTATTGCTTATATTATGTCTATATAACAATGATTATGACTTGCTATGCTTTTTCCACTCACAGCTGCAAGTTGCAATAAAGTGTCTTGGCCATGAGCGTATGACATCAAATTCAACTGAATTTTTAAAAGAAGCAGCGGTGATGCACAGTATTGAACATCCAAACATAGTGCGTTTATTTGGAGTGGTACTGCATCTTGACTCATTAATGTTGGTAAGTAATTTTTTTATGTTCTGTCTTGATAATATTATAAATATTGCAGTTAGTAGGGAAATGTTAGTATTCATAGATATTTGACTTGTTTTCTAATAAATATATACTCTTGTTACTTATTAAGCTGTATGTAGATTTTTTTTATCATCTTATTTTAGTTCAGTATGAGTAATGTAAATGTTTTATGAAAACCTGAAGCTAAAAGTTGCTTGGAGTTTCAGGGTGTTTCTTTACATAAATGAATAATGTTACGCCTGTATAGGTCTGTTTTAGATAGTGACTTATAATTTTCACTCACCCTATCGAATGATGATATTAATATGTGTATATATAACACATAATCCTAACCCAAAAAGACTATTCTCACAAGATAATAAGGGAATCAGAAATAATAAGAGATTCGATCATCTCAAATATCTATCATCATTATCATCATCAGCCTCTCTTACGTCCACTGCTGGACATAGGCCTATCCTTTGTATCCTATCTATACAAACAAATTTTTCTGTTGGTGCGGAAATTGAATCCTGCCTTCCCGTTTCAGGTACCGACTTTGTACCGACGGTCTTCGTGACCGTTTGTCCCGGTGTTTTCTTGTTGATAACATATGTAGAAGATTAAATTGCGATATTTACCGATCCCTATATTTTTTTCTATATTTAACTAAAATCACTCATATAGTACACCGTTATTCAAAGCACAAGGTTTAACGCAGCGCAGAATTTATTTCATATCCTCTTAACCTTTCGTAATATTGACGCATGTGACTGGAGTTGGGATAAACTGACCACACGTACATATTTTCAATGCTATTTATGCTTCGTAAGGTTCTCATGTTTATTAGAAACACAAGCAATCTGTTATTCAAATTATATTCCATTCATGGTGAGTCCTCGTTACTACAGTTCGGTAACTCGCAACAACAGTCGCTGAAACTCAGCAAGGAATTGAGATAACATGTGTCCCGATTGTTAACTCGTAACGTAAACTTGTTTGATGTTGGAATTCATTTGTTCCTTATTCGCGCACGGAGGCGTGTGCGCTAGATTTTTGTTTTAATTCTTGTTCTGGTATCCGTGGCGTTTAATCTCATTTGTAATCAAAGAGTCGGCATCATGTTTTTTTTATATATTCATGCCGTTATTCACCACACCAGCTAATTCAAGTGTGGTACACGAAGGCTTAGCCCTAACCAGAGTAAAGAAGTTTTTTGCGTATTAACGTTAAAAACCGTTACGAATGATGATAAATTTAATGTGTATTATAATTTTGCTAAATATAGTTCAAAGAGTTAAGAGTGTATTCGAACGAAATGCTATTTTAAGCGTTAAAATATCTTATACTATACTTCAATTTTTACTTTCTACTAATAAAACACTGTCTGTTTAAGAAATTATACTTTTATTTGTGTGTCATTTTAAATTTAAATATTAACTTATTCTACAAAAATACGTTTCTAATATAACTAGATTTAAAAAAGATTATGTAAAAATCCATATTATTGCCCTATATTGTCTTTACCGAAATAATTGATACATTTTCTTGTGATATTAGGAACAAAAAACTATAGATGCATGCGTAACAATAAAAGTTGTTGAAACCAATTAATAAAATCAAAAGTTCAGGTATCGGGAATGTTGATTTTGATGCATACAGTATCGTCCCTGTCAATACATGGCAATGTAAGTGAGTGTAAACCGACATGGTAATTCGAACAGGTAACGGAGTTGGCGCCGCTGCGTTCGCTCCTGGAATGTCTGCGTGAAGTGTCCCTGCGGCCCAACTTTCCCGTGCCTAATTTGTGCGAGTTCGCCGAGCAGATTTGCGATGGTATGACTTACTTGGAAAACAAAAGACTGATACACAGGTAAGGAACATTTATTTCATATTATGCGTTTACTTTACTTTCGCAAGTGATACATCAATATTTTAATGCGTTCTATTTTTATGCCCCACGCAGCGACTTAATGATCTAGATTAAAAATAAATATGTTATATGAATGCACATTCTTAACAATTGCATTAATGCAATAGGTTCTTTAGAATTATCTGACTTTAGAGTCTCACTAGCATAAAACATTGTAGGTGTAAGAGATAATAACGATAGTAGTCTGAAATATTTCGCATGTTATTTTCGTGGTTTGACGATTGAATTTCTGTCGACGGATATTAGAGTTCTTACAAGCTAAGTAAATTGGCCGCACAGGATAAGTGATTTACCTCGGCCGTAGCACCACATGTCTGAACACAAAACACAAAATTACTAGTCGCTATCCAATATCCATAAAAATAATAAGATTACACAAGCGAATCCGTATCATGTCTGCGAAATTGTTTGTGTCAAAGTAAAACGCTTTCTATCGTTCCGTACGAAAATTTCGTGGTATACCCACAAGAAATGATGACATCAATTCGCGAACCGGTTATCAAAGTTTTCATTGCCGAGGCTTACTCAAATATCTAAAATTCTTGCCGGTGGGCGGATGTGTCATTGTGTGCCGGCCGTCGGGCGTGAATTAACACATAACAAACTTAGTTTTCACAGGACGCATGTTTGTGTCTCGCTTAGAAATTATATCATACTAGCTTTTGCCTGCGACTCTGTCGGCGTAGACTTCAGGGTTGAATTAAGAAAGGAAATAAGTGAATCTATTATTGAAAATTTCCTTACTGTTGTATTAGGTCACCTAAAGTCGCAAATGACATTATGACACGTTTCATCTACACAGATCGCCTGACTAATTCATCGCGAAAATGTATCTAACGTCACCTAGGTGCGCCTAATGGCACTTAACGTCGTATAATGACATCAAGCGCCATAAGTGCACCTGATAATATTTTATGTCAGTCAATGCGAGTCAACGCAATAATTGCACTTAAAATCACCTTATGACCCTTACATCTCATAAGTACCAAAAAATGACACTTAACGTCAAACAATGGCACTTAATAGCCCTTAAAATTACTTATGGGCTCCTAATCCTATAGTCCTAAACCTAATCCTATATATATCACATAAAAGAACCTAAAATTACCCACCAACCACTCAAAGGCAATCCCAATCCAATAATGGCAACTAACGCAATCTTATGAAATTAAATGAACAAAACTTAGTGCGTTTAACGTCACCTAAATGCAATTAACATCACCTTATGATACTTAACCGCACTTACCAGCATTCAAAGTCACTTAATGTCTTCTTGTCCTATTAAGACAAAATCTAGAGATGCAAATAAAGTTATTAATAGAATTGTGTTTTTTTATTTTATTTAACTTTTTTGTTATGTCAATATTAATTATTTAATGTCTGTCAAAATGTTATCAATAATCTTAGATAAATTAATGTAAACGTATTCAAAAACGTAAATTCGCCTAATGACACCTATCGTCTCCCAAGTGCCCAAAATAGTACTTGTTGAATTTAAAAAAAAGTTGCCAATGTCCTTTTTCAAAGTCTCTTGAATATTGCATATTGCAGGTGTATCATGTGTATGTATGAGTACGGAGATTTATGCTGATTTTATCCCTTCATCGTGCATGTGCATTTCTATTTTTAGGTGCAAGCAGCATAAAATAACTGGCAATACGAACTTTACATATGTATGTTGTAAATCAGAGGTGTCTTTAACGTCCTTGTGACCAAATATGTTTTGTTAAATATATTTTTTGCATGACTTTGTCTTTAAAAAACATTATTTTGTGATCAGTTTTTACATAGCCAGTGTCGTTAGATTAGATATGAGGTAAGCATCGGGTCTACTATTTAGATATGTACATACATATTCGAAATCATTTATAGCCAGTTAATACTCTATTTGGTCGCGACTACGGTCCATATACTAAAACATATTGTACTGAGTTCCGAAAAAATACTCAATGCCAATTAGTATGGTAAAAATATATAGTACATATTAAAATATCTTTAAATTGTACGTTTAAAACCTTTTTTCTTATTCTTCAAATGTACTTTTCAGGGATTTAGCCGCAAGAAATATCCTAGTCTTTAGCAAGGACAGAGTGAAGATATCCGATTTCGGTCTGTCACGCGCGCTCGGCGTCGGCAAAGACTACTATCAAACGAATTACAACGTGAATCTCAAATTGCCCGTCGCTTGGTAAGTTATGTAAAATTGCACCCTGCGTATTATTCATGCGATATGCAGATATCAAGGCTGCGCAATATTGGAGACGAATGAACTTGCACGAATATACAACGGACAAAGACTTGTTTAACGCTGTGGCTTTCCTTTGTTGTTGACTTAATTGTACCTGCTTCTTGACTGACAAAGGTAGGCGCTCCTTTGTTCCCGAGTTTTTCCCTAAAGATATTACTTCGCCTCGTCTCGACGACTCGAGATTAGTTTTAATATTTACTCCGCGAAATGAAAGCTGTATATGATATGCTCGCTTTATAAGAATTAATTCTCATGTTCTGCTGGGGTATTGCCTTATGTGAAAAACAAGACTATTTTTTAATTTACCGTAGAATCTGCATTTTTTCTTTGAAAAATGTGGTTGTTTTTTTATATTTTTATGTAGGTTTATTCTCCTTGGTGTGCTATTACAAGTTCTTTTAATATTATTTTATTATACTGACCGAACTATGCAGTCCAACTATGCATAAAACTGGCATAATAGTATCGATTGATCTGGGATCTTTAGTTAATTTATTATTATTATTATTTCATAGTTAATTTGAGAATTTCCTAATGGAAAAATCCAATAACACTTTGCCCGACCCGGGAATCGAACCCAGGACATCTAGATCGCACGGCACATACTTGTACCGCGAGACCACGAGGCAGTCGGCACGGAGTCTGGAAATGTTCCCGAAAAACGGCAATAGGCTCGCCCCCTATTACTTGGGACTGATACATACCTGGCGAAATGTGGGTGCAGTAATGCACCTCTGCCTACCCCTTCGGGGAATACAGGCGTGAGTTTATGTATGTATGTAGTTAATTTGAAACGCATTGAACTTGCAAAAAAGACAGTGTGGTGACTTATCCTAGATAGTATAAAAAGTCCAGTGCAATGCGGATGGCGTATAGACAAACTGAAACAATAAATTTCATATGTCAAACATTTACTTTGAAGGGATCTTCCACGTGTACTGTAAAAATGCATCGTTCACTCATATGAATATATACATATTTATCCATTGGCTCGTTCTCGCTTCGCGAGAGTACAACACAGGATGTTTATATTTTTCAGGAAGAGGTTATTTTCATAGTGAATTATATTTTTAGATTTACTTAAGTACTTCGTTGCCACTCGCGGCTTACGACCGAGAATTCCCGTGTTCGTGATGGATTAGGCATGTCATTTGGGTTATTTGGATTATCTAATTAGGATGATATTATCATCAGCAGCACAGAACCTGAAAACACCGCTGATAAGCTGCTGTGGTAACAGTACAATGTTCAAATTTGTAGTTCAGGGATTTGCCACAAATAAAATAAATTAGCATATTCATGTAAATGTAAGCTATTCATCTTTTAACTTACATCAGGTGCCGCAACTTGTTATATTCAATTTATCGGTGAAATTATACGCACCGAATAACGAAATAATTCACGTGCTAGAAAGATTGAGTTCTGTATGCATTGGCGAGCGTACTCACAGAAAACCGACCTGAGGCAATCGTTCGGTGATTGATATTGCCGAGAGCCCGGATCGTTTTTCGGAATTACCAAAAAAGTGATATTAACTCCCTAAAATTTATTCAAAATAATTTCGCTTTATAAGTTAATTTAAGCGATTAATGACTATTTACTAAACACTTTTAAAAATGACGGATAATCTGGTTCTTCCACATTCGACATACTTTGATTTACAACACTTTTAGGGCGACAAAAAAACATTTTCCCCTTAAGTGAAAATAAACTTGTCTGACTAATTTAAAAAGGGTTAGTAGAATTTACTAGCAACGCGATCTCCCCAGGTGCGCGCCGGAATGCATACTTTACTTGCGCTTCACGTCGCTGAGCGATGTGTGGGCGTTCGGAGTTTGCCTCTGGGAGATGTTTACGTACGGCTTCCAACCGTGGGCCGCTTTCTCGGGACAGCAGATATTGGAAGCCATCGACGCCCCCAACTTTCAGGTATTTTATTGTTATAAAATTCTATTAATTTCACTCAAGTAAAATAAGGTTGTCTGGAAGAAATCGCGTGGGTACAGCAATAAGACCGCAATTTTTTGCACTCTATTTTCTATTTTGTATATAGTTTTTTTTAATCATTTTTTATTTATTTATTTGAGTGGTGTACAATAAAGCGTAATAAAATAAATAAAGAGAGAAAAATTTGAGAAAAGAACGGGTTGCGGCGTTTATTGTCTAACTGTCATAATGAAGGTATACCGCAGGCTTAGAAATTACAACTTTGGTTTAAATACAGTCTGATAGTATGCAATTTGTTATTTAGGGAAATGTGCGATTTCCCCGTTAAAAAAATCTGAAAGTGTGCGAACTGTACTTATCTGTTCGAAGGCTGTGTGGTGTACAGTCTAACGCCCCGGGGTATCCTAAAAGCAGAGAGCTCAGTAATTTGCATATTATGTTTTATGTGGCTCTTATATACAATTCTGTCAGGGGGAAGACTGAATGTTTTTTTTGGTCACTTTGATTATGATAGTTGTAGAAATGGACATCTTATTAAGTTATTAAGTGGACAAATCTTTGTTTTCCAACTCCTCCTTTTTTTGTAATTCTGATTAACTTCGTTGCGATATTATGACAAATTTAGGTCCCCTTAGATTCCCCGAGCTTCATTGCTCGGCGTCAATACTGTGCGTGCCGCTGACGATCCTGGAGCACAGGAGCTACAGTGGCGGGTGTGTGGTTAACTGCATGAAGGCCTTAAGGTTTCATGAAATTACTCCATTTCGAATTTTTCTTCATCCTTAGTGGAATGATTCAGTGGTTTACAAGCAGATTTTTTCCTCAGTTAGGCCCACGTCTAATAAACTAAACAAAATGTAAAATTTATGTGAACTTTTTAAAATAAAGTGTAAAATGAATGTAATTGACCACTTGCAATAATTATAATCGTATGAAGAATCAGAAAACCTACTTCAATTTTTATTTTAAAGAAACCACACTATTATTATTTAAATATGTTAAATAATTCAAACACACACCATTCACTCTCAGACACCCACACACACTCACAGTACACAGCTTTTTGATAGATTATTTTCAGTTGTATTTTAAATACCTATATATTTTAGTTTTTTTTAGTTGTAAATAGTACAAGTACTTATAATAACATATCAATTGTAAAAACAATTGTTCTTGGGGGAATCGCCCTGGTTACACGGATCTTCTAGTTTTAAGCATATTTTTGTGCGAAATTGCTATTGTAACCACACCAACCAAAGTGAATAAATAAATTATAATTAATTAATTAATTAATAATCCTTAATGAAACTTTCTAACTAATGAATCTTTTTCTTTGTAAAATTATGTTCGCAATTTTTCAAAGTCTGTGTTTTGTCAGTAATAAAATTGTTTTGTAGCGTCTGGAGCGGCCTGAATGCTGTCCGGAGGCGTATTATAATGCAATGCTCGAGTGCTGGTCGCACGAGCCAAGTGACCGACCCCGGTTCAAGGAGCTTGGTCCCAAGTTACGCGCAATACGCCCGGAAGAGGTAATCAAATGCGATCAACACATAAGCAAAATTGGTTCGAGAACACTTATGCTCCCCTTTCAATGACTTCTTATAGACAATTTGTCACACGCTCGAAATATGATTGCTAATCTCACAAATCGTCGTGTGGCCCAGATGGAATGATTGGACAAGTGTTTCAATGACGAAAATGACAGGCTTATTGTATAATGAGGCACAACGAGGCTTGAACCTAAAGCTTCGTGCAGTTGCATCAAGGTTGTTTACTAATGCCTGTGTTAAGATCGTCAGCCAATTGAATGGATGATAAACTTCAGGATAACTTGCGAAGGATAAGATTTTTCGCCACTTAAAACCTTGTTTGGAAAGCATCGTGCTTCCTATTAAGTGCAGTGTTGTCACTTTGCCGTGCCGTCTTCATAACATTTCTAGTTGTCGCCTGCTTTTCCTGTAGATTTTTAATTGATGCTCTTTCTCTGGGAGGTTTTCTGGTGAGATTTCTTGCTAGGTTATACATGATCTAAAACAATTTGACATATAAATCACAATAGCCTGACTCCACAACTAGGGTAAGCTTTACCTCAGAGGTCAGTCTCTTTCTTTCCGTTTATAAAAAAATAATTATTTTTAAAGTTATACATATAAAAAAGAAATAAATGTGATATCTATGGCACAAATTTAAAACTTGTTGAAGAAAATAAGGGATGTATGTGTGGTGTACATTATTGTGAAATAATAATATTGATATACTATTTGTATTTAATTTGGTAACGAAATAAAATTACATTGCATTCTAGGTGCAAGCGGTTGTCAACTTCCAAAAGCCCAGAGATGGAAGACATGGCAGTTTTCTTGAGTACAAATCAAATCAAATAATCACAGTGCTTGGAAAAGAGTATGTTTTTTTTGTTTTATAAAAATATTTGAATTACAAAAACGCTCATAAGTTTTCATCAATCTATTCATGTTGACAAGGTCCTTATAAATAATATAGATACTAGATATTTTTGTAAATGTTATACGAAAAGTTAAAAATTTAATCAGATTTTTTGCTGAAACAACTGGCTAATGAAGATATTATAGACAAATTTTGTATTTAATATTCCAGGAACATGACAAAAACATCGATGTGGTACGGAGTACTGGCGGGCGGCGCATGCGGCGTGTTCGACCCCAACAATACTAAACCATACTATAAAAACGACGTATGTTGCATGACTTGTTTTACAAGCTTACGCTTCACTGTGCATTTGTAGCGTTTTTTTACAAAATTAATCGATATTATTTAATAATAAAAAGTATCGATACACAATATCAAATTCTTTTATCGTTAAATGTAAAAGAACGTGCTTGGCGTCTATTTATTCCTGTCTTATGTGTGTCGCTTGATTTTCGTTATCACTCAGAAACCCGACTGGCTGCATCTTGTGTTTCAGGAAGCTTTTAAATACCATCTACATGTTTCACCTTGGTAACAGCCATATCGATGTTGTTCTATTTTCTTCCATCACATCATCATCTGTTAGGGACGTAAGGCCAAAGTAGAATGATCGATGAGAAGATAGAACAACGTTTCGATGGGTCGGAATGTTCTGTAGAAGTGTTTAACCCTGTCGTCGCTGTCGCCGCACCCGAGCCGGTCGTTGCGACCGCTGCTGAGGTCCGATATGAAGAGGCACACGTATACCGGCAAAAGGTGTATACAGAGGAGCATGATATCGAGTCCGCAGGGAGAGGTGAAACACACGGGTCACGTGGGCCTCGACGGCGCTTACTTTGGGGACATATCATTTCTGGACCCCGCCGGTTGTGTGAGTAGCGAGGTAGAGCAATCATCTACTAAAGGGTTATATTTCGACGTCGCTTGTAAACTTACTTTTTCCAGTATTATGATTTTTTTATATGTCAATTTATCTATTGATACCATCACAAAAGTTACAGTAAAAGAAACAAGGTTATTTTTTGGATCAATATTATCGGGATATGTATGTTTTAGTCTAGTGATGCTTCCTTGATACTTTTGTAAAAAAATACTATGCAGCAGTTGCAGTGAAAATAATGTTTTGTTTTCAATTTTATTCACATACAAACACTAGCAATTTGCGTCTGAACGCTCATATACGCTCAAGGATAAGTCGATAATGACAGACAACAAAAACGAGCCTTTTGTTTCACCAAGTACAATAGCAATTAGTCTCATGAGCGCGTAGTTTTACAAGCGACGTTTTAACCACCACAATCATCTCCATCTGATTTTAATCGGAGTTTTAAATTAACTTGTTACCTAACAATTTGTTGTGTGATTTATGAGGGACAACTAACAATTTAACTCGGGGTCACTCGAGTAAACTGTCAATAACAATTGGGCATAATGTCATTGTTGTAAGAGATTAAAATTACCTTATTAATGATTGTCGGTTTTTATAGGTAATTATAACTTTTATGATATGAACTGTAATTGAGAGTAGCCTAAACAATTTATAATTGGGGTCATTCGAATATTACGTAGGCACTAGGGTGAGTGGGTCTTCGCTTTGCTTATTTTTGATGACATGGGAATTGGGATTTTATAGTAATTACGTGAGAAATATTTTTTTGGTTCCGGTTTTTTCTACATAATTTAATCCCGATTTCTTAATCAGTAAAAAATCAGCTCAATTTAAAAATCTATGGACTAGTGATTACATAAGCATGAGAAGGGGGAGTACGATATTTCCTTAATTTCGTTGACGATGGGGACGGGGTGTAATAATTGTGATAAATTTGCTTACGTAATACTTTAAAGGCTACTTAAACAATACCTAGTTGTTATACCATATTGTAAAACTCTGCTTCTATTGCGGTCAAAAAAAAATACCACAATATACGGAAAGAAGGAAATAATTATTTTATATTATTTTTACATCACTTTCAAATTTTGGTAAAATATTTTTTAAAGGCGGTTTCTCTTTAATCATTAACGTACATAATTAGAGTACATAAAACACTAATTATAATCAAATAGCAAAGGTCAATATCTCTTGATTCGCATAATGTCTATTGTCTCTTCGCTCTTTTATTTCTCATTATGTCAACTCAAGAGTCTCCTAATTCATTCTACATCTTTTTTCTTTTACACTTCACACGAAAATCCAAAGGTTAACCTCACTGAAATTTTTACCTTTCCCCTTCATCTTTTACTAAAAATGATTATGACGGAATTCGCAGCCGCCGCGACAAATCGTGCCACCGTATAAACCGTCGGAAGATCTGGAGCAGGTTCCCCTCATCAACCCGAACTCGCCGTCTCACCTAACCGGAGCGTCGTGCGCTTCCTCATACCCGCTGCTCACCTCCAGGGCTGAAAACAAAGAGGACTGTGATGAAGTGGATTTATCATGTAAGTATCATCAAAATTTTTAATAGGGACAAACATACAGGTAGGCACATATTTGCACCCATCTTTTGTCAATTGGTTTTGTTCCACCCAATAAGAGGCGAGTCTTTTGCCGTCTTTTGGACACATATCGATACTTCGTGCTTCTAATGGGAATTTCGTAATGGAAAAACCCAGTAGCACTTTGCTTGATTCGGAAGTCCAAACCGGGGTATCTGAATCGCACGGCACACTCTAGTGCCGCGAGATCTAGATCAAGATCATTTGAACATGGAATCTTTGTGTTATATTTATTATACAATACAAAAATTATGCATTATTTTTTAGAAGCTTCAAAAAAAAATTCTCTGCTTAATTAGCAAAATTTTCACGATGTCTTTGTTAAATGATTAATACTTTTCTTAGTATAATTCTTGAGGATCTTATAATTAGTAAAAATAATTAAAAACACTTTACTGTGATAAGTAGGGTTTTTAATGTAATTTACATATTGTTTAAGCCTCCATACTTGGTACAAGTTTAATTTAATACTACAAACTAAAAATGTATAAAGCAAGAATTGAATTATTTATCAATTATGTGAAATAATGTTCAGTATCCATGATTATTGATTTAATATCATAAAAAATAAAATGTTTCATTCACAGGTGCTGAAGCGAAATCAAAAACTTTAAAACGATCCAATCACAAAAGTATTTCAGAACCAACCACTAGTAAAAGTATTCTCAATAAGGTATGTGAATTTGGTTACCATCATGTTTATTTTCAAGAAAATCGTTTTTGTTCGCTATGAATATGCTTAACTGCTGAACAAATTTAGATGATTATTGGATTATATACATAAATGATCTTTAGACAGCTTTTTTTTAAATAGTACTTCAGGTAGTTACCTCAATAATTTTATGACCATGTGCCAACCTATTTATTTGATATATTTACTACTAGCTTTTGCCCGCGACTCCGTCCGCGTAGACTACAGGGTTGGGTTCAGAATGAAAATAAGTTGTAGTCTATTTTACTCCACAGAGTCCCATTTATTTCCATATCAAAAATCGTTTACATCGGTCAAATGATTTAATCGTGAAAGCGTAACAGAAATACTCGTATAGTTACAGTCGTCTACACGTCGTTTCATCATTCTAGCTTCAAAAATGACGAATTTCCACACAAACTTTCACCCCTATTTTTATTTATCCCCTTAAAGGTACATTTTTTTTACAAACTTTGAATGTCATATTTATTTATATCTAATCAACAAAAATAAGTTTCAAGCTTCTAGCTTTAAAAATGACAATACTTCCATACAACTTTTCATCCCCCCTTAAAACCCCTTTTCCTTCATAAAAAGTAGCCTATGTCGTTTCTCAGAGTCTAAACTATCTGTGTACCAAATTTCATTTAAATCGGTTCAGAAATTTTAGCAGGATAGCGAGACAGACAGACAGAGTTACTTTCGCATTTATAATATTAAGTAAGGATAAGGATTTAAAAAAATAGCCTATGTCCTTTTTTAAGGTCTCATTTTTGTCCATACCAAAAATCATCAAAATCAGTCAAAATGGTTTAGGTGTGAAAGCATAACACAGGCAGTGTTACTTTCGTATTACAACATATGCTCATCCCACGGGAACCCTTCATATTCCCGGGATGAAACGTAGGTTATGTTACTTCATAGTGTCCCATTTATATTCATACCAATAATCAGTACCTGGATGACCGAGCTTTGCTCGGATTTTTTTATTTTTTTTATTGTGTTTTTTGGAAATTATATTTAAGTACGAATTACTAATAAAATGATGAAATATGAATAATGTTACTTAACAACGCCATCTGCTGTTGTGTCGTTAAAGCAATTAGTTGCTCACAAAAAATAGTATTATTATTCGCCAATTCGCCAATAGATGTCAGGAAGAGTCAAACGCCTCCTTTTTGTTATTTTTCTTCCAAATGACATTTTCTAAAAATGATTCCTAGCTAGATCGATTTATCGCCCCCGAAACCCCCTATATACTAAATTTTATGAAAATCGTTGGAGCCGATTACGAGATTCCAATTATATATATACAAGAATTGCTCATTTAAAGATATAAGATATAAATCGGGCGAATAGTATAGACGTGAAAGCCCATTCCCACGGGAATACTACATTTTCCGGGATAAAAAGTATCCTATGTTGCTTCAGTGGGTCCTATCTACCATCATACTAAAACTCATCTAAATCGTCAAATGGTTTAGGCGAGAAAGCATAGCATAGGCAGTGTTACTTTTGCATTACATTATATGCTTATCCCACGGGAACCCCACATATTCTTGGGATAAAATATAGTCTATGTTACTTCATAGGATCACATTTATGTCTGTAAAAGACTTCATTCATATCGGTCAAATGGTTTAGGCGTAAAAGCAGAATATTTACAGAGCTACTTATACCCATTCCCACGGGAATACTACATTTTCCGGGATAAAAAGTATCCTATGTTCTTTCCCAGGCTCCAACCTATCTGTGTACCAAATTTCATTTAAATCGGTTCAGTAGTTTTAGCAGGAAAGGGAGACAGACAGACAGACAGACAGAGTTACAATCGCATTTATAATATTAGTAAGGATAAATTAATTCATTATAGTTGAAGCCTAAATTAAAATATTATTGAATAAGTCGATAAAACACAATTACAAATTAATATCTCGTGGTGTCGCGGCACAAGTATATGCTGTGCGATCTAGAGGTCTCGGGTTCTATTCCCAGGTCGGGTGAAGTGTTATTGGGTTTTTCCATTAGAAAATTCCCAATATCAGCACGGAGTGAACGAAAAACGACAATAGGCCCTATTACGTTAGACTGAAACATACCTGCCGAAATGTGGGTGCTAAAATACACCTTCGGGGAATTCAGGCGTGAGGTTATGTATATGTATAATTGCATATGTTTTAGGTAAAAAATGCAACATTAGGTAGATCACATAAAACAGAAGACGGACAAGGTGCGGCTTCGAAAACTGATGAAGTCCATGAGTATCACGAAATCTCCGACACAGATACGGTAATAATTACATCATATATTTATTTATATTAATGATATATTTGTGGCTAAAATGTTGTTATGTTTCCTAAGTGTTGTATTCAAAAATAAATGTCATAGAATAAGTTCTGTGCAAACATGATATTGTAATCAATATATTTCTTTTTGAAGTTTTTTAATACTATTTTCTTTGTTTACAGGAGAGTATAGCAATGGATAATCCCAAAACAGAATTTTTAGCGCTTCCCGAAAGCCCCGGCTTGCCGGTATGTATTATATAACATAATATTTTCAATAGATGTTAATACAAACACTGTGTTACTGACTGACTTTTGGCTATGATGTAGCTTAGTTTAGCTATAGTGGCTAATGTAGGCGGCGTCGGTGTGCCTGGTTGCGGGCACGTAGCGACAGCGCCTGATGTTGCGTGTGTATGAGATGTGCCGGATGATGGTACAAGCGCAAGCGCAATGATAAGCGTTAAGCAGTTCTAATAGTTTATTGCACAGCACAGTATATGGCAATAATAGTCACGGCACAATAAGAAATAGTTCACACAACACAATATAGTCACGAAAAGTACATACAAGAACAGAAGGAGACGAGACAGATAAAGGAACGATGATATTAACACAAAAGCAGCTGTTAAGCGCGGACGAGATAAGGCGACGAGGTAGCGGGTGACACGGGCTTCGCGAGCGAGGGAGGTGTACCGACTGGCCGCGTCGGCGGCGCGGCCGACGCGGCCGGCGCGTGAGTTGAAGCGATGACGCGCATCGCTCGCTCGCTGCCACTACGCGAAACCGGTTTGCACCGGCGCGATATCGTGCGCCTCCAATGCACTCCACATTATAAATAATATTATAATAAATGTGTTGGGTTCTGTAAGTGTGATGTATGTGTATTAGTATGAATATGTGTGGAGTGTAATTGTTAGTATTATAAATATACATAATATTAAATGTTTATAATAAATAAATATATTTTATAAATAAATAAAATATAAGGTACGCCACATCACTCCCCCCCTGAGACCGTTACTACGGGCGATAATAGTCCGGAAAGCGAACTCTGCGGCCCGAGCGTGTCCTTTTGACGTCCTGCGCTGGGGGATTTTGCCCCGTGGGAGCAGGAATATGAGATGGAGGTGCTGGGGTGGGAGGTTGGGCGGAAGTTGGGATAATGGGTGTTAGTGGAGTAGATTGAGTTAGTGGAGGAGCAGGAGTAGGAATGGGAGATGGGTCGACGAGTATGTAGGCCGGCTTCAGGCGGTCTACCGATACTGTCACACTCTTCCCTTTGACCTGTATCTTGAACGTTTTGTCCCCGCGGCTTATGACCTCATAGGGACCAGTGTAGGGAGGCTGTAAGGAACCGCGTAAAGAATCGTCCCGCAAGAATACGTGGCTAGCGGTAGCCAGGTCTTTGTAGATAAAGACTTTCCCCCTACTGTGACGTGAAGCTGGAGTCGGCTGGAGTTTGTGGGCGAACTGCCGCAGTCGTGTGGTGAACTCTGATATGTCTGTGGAGACAGGTGTTAACGGCTCAAAGAATTCACCGGGCAGTCGGAGAGGCTCACCATAGACCAGTTCGGCAGATGACGATTTGAGGTCGTCTTTGTAGGCGCTTCTGATGCCCAACAGCACCAAGGGTAAAGCGTCCACCCAGCCGGAGTCTGCGTGGCACATTATGGCAGCTTTTAGTTGGCGGTGGAATCGTTCCACTAGCCCGTTGCATGATGGATGATACGCGGTTGTCCTGCGATGTTTGAATCCAATCACTTTTCCAAGATATTGGAAAAGTGACGATTCAAACTGTCGTCCGCGGTCAGTGACGATATCAGATGGACATCCAAATCTGGATATCCATGATATTAACGCCTTGCCGACAGTTTCGGCAGTGATGTCCATCAGAGGCGTGACTTCGGGCCAGCGAGTGAAACGATCCACCGCCGTGAGGCAATAACGGTACCCGTGGGAGACGGGCAGAGGGCCGACGATGTCCACGTGGATGAAGGCGAACCGGGCGCGGGGTAAATCGAACGTGCCCAATGGTGCTGACACGTGGCGATTCACCTTGGCGCGTTGGCACGCCAGGCACTGACGAGACCACTCTCGACAGTCTTTGCGCATCCCAGGCCAAACGAAGCGATCGGCGACGAGTTTCGCCATTGCGTTAGCGCCTGGGTGGCTGAGACTGTGAAGACTGTCGAAGAGTGGCCGTCTCAGCGACCTTGTGACGAACGGTCTTGGTGAGCGGGTGCTGACGTCACAGTAGAGTTCCAGGCGGCAATTTGGAATGCTCAACTTTTGCAGGCGAAGTGAAGATCCTTCTCGCAGAAGTTGAGTGAGCTCCGGATCTGAGGCTTGGGATGAAGCCAGTACCTCCAAATCGACTGGCATCTGCAGCTCTTCGACACGAGACAATGGGTCGGCAACGACGTTGTCCTTACCCGAAATGTGTCGAATGTCCGTGGTGAACTGCGAGATGTAGTCGAGATGGCGGTACTGTCTAGGCGAACAGTTGGCTTTCCGTTCGCTGAAAGCGAAACTGAGGGGTTTGTGGTCTGTGTAGACCACAAAATGTCTCGCCTCGACCATATGGCGAAAGTATTTAATACTTTCATATACGGCCAAAAGCTCGCGGTCGTAAGGCGAGTACTTTTGTTGGGAGGGACTCAACTTCCGCGAGAAGAAGGCTAGTGGCTCCCAAGTGTTGTTTTTGCGCTGCTGCAACACTGCACCCATTGCCAGGTCGGACGCGTCTGTGACCAGCGCGAGTTCCGCCTGACAATCTGGGTGGGCCAGCATTGCAGCACTGGCGAGACTGTCCTTGCACCTGTTGAATGCCAACAGGGCCTCGCCAGAGATGTCAATTGGCTGAGATGCCTTGACATTGCCCGAAAGTAGGGCATTAAGAGGGGCTTGAACGGAGGCGGAGCGTTGGAGGAATCGCCTGTAAAAGTTAAGCATTCCTAAAAATCGCCTCAATTGCCTGACTGTCTTGGGGACGGGGAATTCCTTAATAGCCTCGACCTTGGATTCCAGAGGTTTGGTGCCGGCTGCGGAGATGCGGTAACCTAAAAATGTTACCTCCGAGGCACCGAAGACGCATTTGGACGTGTTGACGAGGACGCCGTAGTCCCGCATGCGGTCGAAAAGTTGGCGGAGGTGCGTCTCGTGTTCTGCTACGTTCCTGGAAAAGACGAGGAAGTCGTCTAGGTAACAGTAGCAGAAGTCCAGGCCTCTCGTCATCTCGTCCACAAACCTCTGGAATGTTTGGCCTGCGTTCCTCAAACCGAAGGTCATAAAGGGGAATTCATACAGGCCAAAAGGAGTAGTGATGGCAGTCTTCGGGATGTCGGCCTCCAGGACAGGGATTTGGTTGTAGGCCTTCATAAGGTCGATGGTAGAGAAGACCGTACAACCGGATATGGAATGGGAGAAGTCATGGATGTGCCTAATAGGATAACGGTCTGGGATAGTTCGTGCGTTAAGCGCACGATAATCACCGCATGGTCGCCAGCCGTTATCTTTCTTAGGCGCCAGGTGTAAAGGAGAAGCCCAGGGACTGTCGGAAGGACGCGCTGTGCCGTTGCTCAGCATGAGCTCGAACTCCTGTCTGGCGATTTTGAGTTTGTCCGGTGCGAGCCTCCGGGGAGTACACGATACAGGAGGGCCAGGCGTGGTCCTGATGTGGTGTACCGTGTTGTGCTTTGGAGGCACCGGTGTACCTGAAGGACGGGTAATTTCCGGGTACTGGTCCAAAATTGCATGGAAGCTCGTGTCACCTGTTGGTACCTTGACAGAAAATACATTGGTATTAGCAGTTATACAATTTGTCGACAGTGTAGTAGTGTTATCTATGAGGCGTTGATTCCTGCAATCTACAATTAGGTTGTAAAAACTAAGGAAATCAACGCCTATGATAGGTTTGGTGACATTTGCGACAATGAATCGCCATGGAAAATTGCGCCTTAGTCCTAAATTTAAGTTTATTTCGACAAAACCATATGTGTCGATGGTAGAACCGTTGGCCGCAATGAGGCCAAAGTCGGTCTTAGGGCGACGCTCCCGAAGCACAGTGATAGGGTAGACACATAGGTCGCTGCCGGTGTCCACCAGGAACTGGAGTTTAGTGCTGCGGTCGGTCACGAAGACGCGACCTTTGAGTGACGGGGCGTCGCTCACTGCTACTGCCGGTTCATCTGCAGGCACTTGTGGGGACGCCGTGTTTCTCGACGTGGAGAAATTGCACGGCAGTTCGCACTTGACGGCCTGTGCGCCGAACTTGGTGTGGTACCAACAAGTGCGGTACCTGTGGCCTAAGTCAGGCCGGCTCCTTGGACGCGCGGTCGGGCGTCTGCGGGGAGCTCTTCTATCTCGCTGCGATGTGTTGGCATCCGTAGACTGAGAATGCTCGTCCAGTTTCAGTTTGAGGTGCTGCACCATTTTGCGGAGTTCTGCCACCTCTTCCTGTTGCGAAGTCGATGGTCCGTCTGCAGTCGCGATGGTGGCAGTGTGGGGCGAGGTTAGCTCCTGGATGCGGTCCGCCAGGTCAGCCAGCTGCTCCAGGGAGTAGGTTGGCTGTGATGCCAGCACGGTCTGGATGTCCAGTGGTAGTCTGCTGCTCCATATTTGCTCCAGGAATTCCTTAGGCGTTGAAGGGCCAGCCAAGTCATGAAGACGCCGCAAAAATTGTGAGGGTTTCCTGTCGCCGAGTTATTCGTGAGTCAGCAGTTGCTTCAGCCTTTTCTGCTCAGAATCCGCTAATCGCTTAATTAGCTCTGACTTAAGCTTAAAATAGCGGTCCGTAGCCGGGGGATTTAGGATTATATCCTTCACCGTCTGTGCATGAGTCGGATTTAGGCTCGTCGTGACTTGGTAGAATTTAGTTAAATCGTCCGTTATATTAAAGCATTGAAATTGTGCTTCCAATAATGCAAACCACAATTCAGGGTCTTCAGGTGAAAATTGCGGAACCCTAAATTCTATAATGCCGCACGTGGCGTCGTAGCGGTCAGCCGAAGGACGAACTCCGCGTGTACGTCGGGTTGTCGTGTTGGCTTCGCTATGGTCACTCATTGTGAATTTCGTACCTTTAGTCTCTAGTGTGTCCTTAGCGGGGTCACCAGTTTGGCTATGATGTAGCTTAGTTTAGCTATAGTGGCTAATGTAGGCGGCGTCGGTGTGCCTGGTTGCGGGCACGTAGCGACAGCGCCTGATGTTGCGTGTGTATGAGATGTGCCGGATGATGGTACAAGCGCAAGCGCAATGATAAGCGTTAAGCAGTTCTAATAGTTTATTGCACAGCACAGTATATGGCAATAATAGTCACGGCACAATAAGAAATAGTTCACACAACACAATATAGTCACGAAAAGTACATACAAGAACAGAAGGAGACGAGACAGATAAAGGAACGATGATATTAACACAAAAGCAGCTGTTAAGCGCGGACGAGATAAGGCGACGAGGTAGCGGGTGACACGGGCTTCGCGAGCGAGGGAGGTGTACCGACTGGCCGCGTCGGCGGCGCGGCCGACGCGGCCGGCGCGTGAGTTGAAGCGATGACGCGCATCGCTCGCTCGCTGCCACTACGCGAAACCGGTTTGCACCGGCGCGATATCGTGCGCCTCCAATGCACTCCACATTATAAATAATATTATAATAAATGTGTTGGGTTCTGTAAGTGTGATGTATGTGTATTAGTATGAATATGTGTGGAGTGTAATTGTTAGTATTATAAATATACATAATATTAAATGTTTATAATAAATAAATATATTTTATAAATAAATAAAATATAAGGTACGCCACAGACTTAATAAAAATATATTAGATTCTTGCATTCATTCTATATCTACAATAACCAATATACATCCCACGGGCCTCCTCTACAACTGAGAGGGTTTAGGCCTTAGTCCACCACGCTGGCCTAGTGCGGCTTGGAGCTTCACAAACACCTAAGAAATTCCCCAAAACTTTTCCAATCCAATCCATCAGCCTAAGGATGTCCACTGCTGAACAAAGACCTCCCCCAATGACAAGAATTCCCCCAATTCGGAAATCCGAAGAATCAGAACAGTTAGGCATAACCATTTACTCATAGAAATTATCATATAAATAAATAATGTTGTGTTGCAGAAAGGCTACGCGGATTTCAGCCAAAGTTTGCTCGACGAAATGGAAAGCATGTTTAGAAATTTGGACTCCAGGAGAACAGAAACTGTGAGTGTTTCATCCATAATCGCCGTAGATTGTTAACTAATATTTACTAAAAATACTTACAGAATCCTAATTTGTTTGTATAACAGTAACGGACTTACTTATAAACATTATTTTATTTAAGAACTACTCAAAGATGCTTCTCGTTTTCTCTAACGTCACATTTCAATAGAGCAAGCCCTTTGGCTTACTAAAGTAATATTTAAATTAAATAACGGTTATAAGTAAGGCCTTAAAATTGTATTAAAGACTATTGGTAGTCGGTGTTTGTATGACTTTTCGACGTTGTATAAAAAATCTTTATATAATTTTAACATAGTATGGCTATAAAATAAGGCGGCAAAATTGAGCCATAGTTAAATTACTACTCAATATGAAAGACAGCAATGTATGTAACCAAAAGGTAATTGGAGAAACTACACCAATATTGACCTTTATCATACTATTACAAAAGTATTTATTTTCTTTTACAATATACTACATTTCTATTCAACCCTATTATATATTCACATTTTTATTATTTTATTGTAAATATTTTGAGGTATAACTAAGTTTATATTTAATTTATTCAGGTGTTATACACAATTGGGACGTTGTGGTAAGCGCGTGTATGGCTGCCCTAAGTCATGGATCACTTTACTTTGGTGCATTACTATATTACATGATCGTAATCAGCGGGATTCTACACCTTTCACTGACAATAATATGCAAAATAATTGCAATAAAATACCGTTTTCAATAAATGTCAAACTTTACAAAAATATGTTGCGCTAGCTGGCAAACTATCCAAAGTTAAATTAAATATTCTCAAGCAGAAAAGGCTAAATCTCTAATAAAAAAATAATAAATTGAGCCAGTATATTAGTATAGTCACATAAATATTTCTGAACCCATACTAAGTCCTATGTCGTGGGTGTCAAAAAATACGAGAGACTTTTAGGTCTCTCAAACACCCAGAGCCGGAACAAATATTTGTGGATCACACAAAAATTTGTCTTGGTGCGGGGATTGGACTCGTAGCCTCTCGTTTCGCAAGCTGGTGTCCAGCCAATTGGGCCACGGAGGCTTTCTGGCTGTAATATCTTCACAATGTTCAATTTTGGAGTCATATTATAATTATAAAAAATCAATAATAACGGTTAACATTATTGCAGTTACTTTGTACATTCCTCGAGCATATCATCCGCTCTGCTTTGTTAGATTGTTACTTTATTCATAGTCATATGAACGTTACTACTTTCGATATCACTATGATAGTTTCATTTAGCAACTATGCACGGTTCCCACTTCACATATAGCTAACTTTGAAACTGATAAGGTAATTTTCAAATTTTATGTGAAACACAATTTTTTGGATAGCTCGTAACATCCTTATACGAGTACTACGATTCTGTAATAATAACGAAATAAAACAAAAACTTTTTAATTTTAAATATCGTAACATAAAAAAAATAGTTTTTATAAAAATACATTTTTGAGGTCGGGTATTATTTTTAGATGTTTCGATTTTGCAAAGTTACCTTACCGGTTGACTTTGAATGTTAGAAGCATGTTGATGTATTCACGCATTAACTAGCTGTAGTTATGACGCCACTACACTTTTATTAAACCCATTCCTCCCCACTGTCCTATTTTTTTATCCGATTCAACATTTTTTTATTATTTTATTATTTCTGAGCAAAATCGTACTTTTTTCGCTGTAAAAAATTTTAAGGTGATTTTAATGTAATTTTTTCAGATTGATAATTTTTGTCGACTAAGGAAGAGCATTATGATCCTTCTTCATATATCGCGATTACTATAATTATATATTATAATTGCTAAAATTATTTCTTTTTTTCTCACATTATTTTTTCTTAATGTACTTACTAAGAACTGAATTTATGCATTTAATTTAAAAATACAAATGTTTTTGATGCTTGGGAAGTAATGGGTTAAATTTGATGAAATTGTCACACTTGATTTTTTTGTAATTAATAGTTTTTGTGTATTAGCAGGGAGCAGGCGCGTCCTCAAATGCTGAACCGTCTTCCAGCAGGTATGTATAATAAATACATTGCATTTGTTAATGTACATATTCTTTTTTGAGTGGTAGAGCCTCACCGTGGTTTGATAATATAAGGCGAATGGAAAAGTACGGGGTGGTACTACAGTGTCAGACAGAATCGACGTGAGGAATGTTTATAACTTTAGTTCAGCGGATGTGATACCCAGGGGTCCAATTTGCTAGAGCTGGGACATTTGTATGCGATGGATACCGAATATCACAATGAATGTACAAAACGTAACATCCGTGCGCGAGTGGTTCGAGTACTGTAACCAGGCTACGTAATAAAAATGCCGGCAATATTATTTCAGCTGGGGAGATAATTGTTTGACAATTAAAACTTTTTTGGACCGCGTCTTATAGCGTCGCTTGGATAATCATACTCCAAATGATATTAACATTTTGATAAGGGATAATAATAATAAAAATCCAATGCACATTCCTTTATTCGAATTGTCGACTGCAAGACTGATAGAACCTGTCATAAATGTGTCAGATGGTACAGAAGAACTTATTTTAGGTACGCATATTCGTAGAAATTTTAATGCTGATGATGTCACATCCCTTTCTATCTAAAAATATTAAACGAATTGTAAATTTAATGTACTAATTAGTGCTTATTTGAATTTTCGCTTTCAACTTGTTTCCAGGGCGCATACACTAAGCAAGAGTGAAAAGAAGAAGAATTCTCACACTGGCACAATGAAACCGATGTCTGCTCATGACGAGAGGACGCTGGACACGGCATGCGCCATGGCCAACGAAATCACTACAAAGTAAGCATTTGAAAATATTATCTTCATATTAGTGAACACAGAGAACTTTCTTAGGTATGTGAAGGCTACCAACTCGTTCTAGGTCAAAAGACCAAGACCTAATTCCCACTGGCAGTATAGGAAGCCCTTACCTTCTCGTAGTACGTACGGGGACTGGTTAGTTTTATCCATTGAAGAAAACATTTTAAAAGATTTAAGATATATTTTTTTACATTATTATGCTTATTATACATATTTTTGCATATGAACATTCTTTTATTATTATTGGATAAATTTATGCAGCATTGGACGTCCACCTACAAAGTGGATTGACGATCTATCGAAAATCGTGGGTAGCCTCTGGATGCAGTAGACGTCTTTCGGCTGATGATGATATTGATAAAATTTATGTAAATTGTTTTTCTACAAAAGCTAATAGTGATTTGTAGAAAATTCTTGTTGTACAACCAGTTTAATGTTTATTACCTATTTAATTATTTGTCTCATAATCTTCAGGTCGATGACAGATCTCGGCGGCGATTCCAAACTTCCGAAATCTCCAAACGACAAGTCGAAATTCCATTTCAAGTTCCCGCAACTGTCGCTACATCACAACGCGCCAAATGAAATTGACAAGGACGCTGCTGGTAAACAACTGCTTAAATTTAAAAATAGTGGACCACTTCGAGTATAATATTTTTATTTTGTTATCGTTATATCTTTGTGTTAAAAAAGGTTCATTAAGAAATAATACCAAGCAACTACTGCACTAGGCCAGGGTGGTGGACTAAGCCCTAAATCCTCTCAGTTGTAGAGGAGGCCCGTGCCCAGCAGTAGGACGTATATGGGCTGATGATAATGAACTACAGTACAATGCCTATCGTGATTTGATTTGACGCTCGATTTGATAGGCATAGATAAAAAACAGTAAACAGCGTTAATATCCCCGGAAAAAGATAAAAAGCTCTTCTACTTATTATGAGGGACTTAAAAACATAACGGTCGAAACGGAGGAAAATAGGGCTATCTACAGATTCATACTAAATGCAATATACATACATGTTATAGTCAAAAGTAGATATACAGTCTTTTCCCTGAATGACACATTGATCCTAGGTTTGACCAAGTCTTCGTCGAAACCCCGAAATAAAAACCAATTTAGTCCTTTGACCATTTAAAAAAATTCTATTATTAAATCTGGATTTTCTTAACTTATCACTCAAACGTCGAAAGTAAAAAAATAATCTGCTTTGCTTAGTCGATGCTAAAAACGGCGGGGAAATTCGGTTGAACCTCGATCTGTGCTATACTTGTAACATGGTTATACCAATTTATTGTCTTATAATGCGTACGTTCCGGACATAACAACAGAACATTAAAGGTGCGGGTGGGTTGACCCTTGGGCCACCCAAATGCCACCAACAAATAAACTTAACAAAAGGATTTCGTGAAATCTGTTTTCATCTGCCGGCAATGAGGTGGCCTTGACCTTGAACCTACTGCGACAATGTCCGAAATGAACCTACAGTTTGACTATTCAAACCCCGATTTCATGAAATTGAGTTTTGACGGTTGCCTGCACAGACAACCTAACCTATAGACTCCGCTTCTATTAATTTTAATATGAAAACAAAATCGCTAAATCGTGGCGGGGTACGGGGGCAGTCGGCTAGTTTTCATTGGACGCTTCAAGACACTGATAACATTCTAGTGCGCACTAGAGATGGGATAAACTAATAATTATCGATAATCTACGAAGTTTATAGTATAAAGGAAAAATAAAAAAACATATTAATTTTCATATAAATTTTTAATACTTATAAGTTAAACAATCATCAAAGTCAAAGTCAAAGTCAAATTATCTTTATTCAAATAGACTTTTACAAGTTCTTTAGAATCGTCAATTTTACACTTTTTTTAAACTATTGCCGCTTCGCAACGTGTTATCGCTGTGGAGAAGAAACGGCAAGAAACTCTCTCAGCAACACGACATGTCGGTTTTTCTTTAAAAAATAGCAATATATGTTTATTTCATTACAGTATTTTAAATTTTACATTATAAATGTCATAATTATACAAACTGTAGCAACAAAACAAAACTCCAATCAATTTACTTACTCCCAAGGCTTATTATCTTCAATAAACTGAAATTTTATAGTATGCTTTTTTATAAAGCTTATTTTTAATTGATTTCTTAAATTTTGTCAAGGGAAGCTCCCTAAGAGTCTTCGGAAGTTTGTTATAGAAGCGTATACATTTCCCCATAAAAGAGTTATTAACTTTCCGGAGACGAGAAAATAAATATTCGTTACGAAAGTAAATATTCATCAATTAAAAGTAAATATTATTTATCAACTATTGACTTCTAAAATGTATTAATTTTGTATAAACTCTCCTTATTGATTTTGATTCAGTTTTTTTTGTTAAATAAGCCAAACGTATGTCGATATATTTATTAATTACGCATTTTATTAAATCAATCAAATGATTGACGTTTTCAAAGTCAAACTGATGGTGCAGTAAGTCGGGGAATAATTCTAGGTTTGCTAAAGAATTCAATGTTTTACAAGAAAGATACATTGGATAGCTCTTTGGTTTATTAAATTTCAAATTATTATTATTTATTCAGTTTCAAATAGAAAACGTCGAGATCTACCAACAATTCGGAAACAATCCCCAGTAAAATGTCGCGAACAAATAACGTGATTTTATCATCTCGTTTGGTAGCGTCAATCAATTTTTTTTTTCACTTCAGGGCACTTGGGAAACCTTTTGAACAACAGACAAACAACGATATACAGTCTATAAAAATATCGATCTCAATATTATTTGTCGATAAAACAATAATTATATTGTGTCTCATTACTAGTCTGCGTGTCAAAGAGAGAGCGAGATAATGTTATATGAATTCAAATAAGAAAGAAAGAGATGCAAATACGACTTAAACGCGAGAATTTTTAATAATTTATTTTTAGTATATAGTTATTTTAGTGATTAATGAAAGATAATAACTTACCTGTGAAATGTAATACCATCTTTTGCAAGACTAGATGTTGTGCTGCTCTTTCCACAAAATTTCACTGAACAATACGGCATTATGACAGTTAATATTTTTAAAACAGGGACTATATGTCACTGCGACACTCGGCGGCGGAATGAGTCACGTTAAGGGGCGGGGCCGGCGGTTATGTCGTGTCAGAGCATAACGTCGGCGAAAGCATGTCCCCAGTAATGCGTCGTCTATAGGTTAGGTTGTCTGTGGTTGCCTGATAAAATTAGTCTTCACTAGGTTTTAGAATATTCTATAAAACTTGATTTGTTTTGGCTTTGACTAAGACTTTAAGTCAGACTTATTCCTTGTTATCCTAGGAGCGCCTGAGGTTTCAACTTTCACTATAACATACATTGAATACGTATTTATATAATTATCTTAATATTTTTATAAATTTACAGCAAAACAAGAACGCCGTAACTTCAGTGAAGAAGCGAACAGAGTTCCCGACATACAGGTGAACAAATTGTTTCATTAATTGATAATAGAAGTAGAATAAGAAAACAAAATTTTAACCTGCACGTCTGTTCAGTGGGGGCTAGAAGGCACTAGTGATTGATGTGTTAGTGTGTCAAAGGGAATTTTAGCAGCAGGTATAGATACCTCTTTCACGTCAAATATTTCAAACTTTCGACTGTATTCTTAGTTCTCTTATTTTGAAGGTGATAGAAATTGTACATATATTCGCGACAGATCGACATTGAAATTTTGTAGTGATGTGGCTTCACATACTAATTAGTTTATATCGATATCGGCGGATTTAAAGCAACTATTGTTAGAATATGCGAGTTATGTGCGCAGAATTAGTCTTAGTCATAAATTAAAATGATCAAATGGAATTATATTGTTTCCCAATACATTTTAAATATCGATACTATTATCAATAAGCTTAAAGCTTGTTTTTTTTCTATTGTTTTCTGAGAAAAAGGTAGTAACATAATGGGATTGAAAGAGACTTAAAAACATGTCATAGACGTCACTGCAAAAAGAGTTAAAACCACAATGCAAGTATCATTGATATGTGTTCGCGCATGTTGCCTTCTATGCGATATCTATACGGTCAGATTTTTGTTCTTATGTAGCCCACTCTAAAGTAAAATATGTGAAGATAACGCTGGATAAAAATGTGCACTGCTATTTACTGGGAAATTTGAGCATAGCTTAAGTGGAGCAGCATCATAGCTCACAACCTAACCCTTAACCTAATGCGCAGAGGACTCTTTTATATCTACAAAAAAATGTACAACGTTGTATTCTAAATTATCGATCAAGCATTTTTCCATGTAACGTAGATCAACATATTTATTAAACTCCAGGCGACCATAACCGAGGAGAGCAAGGCTGCGTACATTTGCTTGATCGATGAACCTACACCCACAACGTCGCTCATCACTCACATTCCGAAGGAGTCTTCCGGACGCCACAAGCCGTCCACCATGCCCAAGCCGGCGGTGAGGACTCCAAGCGACCCTCGCCCTCAGTTCCACTCGCTGCAGAAGCAAGCTGCCAACAAGCCTCGGTGAGAAATCTTTCTCCTTTTTACTGACATTGCATAGTGACCTATACTACATTCATACATACATACATAAATACATACTGCACCCACATTTCGCCAGGTATGTATTAGTCCCACGTAATAGGGGACGAGCCTATTGCCGTTTTTCGGGCACATTTTCAGACTCCGTCCCCTATTACTGAGAATTTCCTAATGGAAAAACCTCATAACACTTTGCCCGACCCGGGAATCGAACCCAGGACCTCTAGATCGCACGGCACATACTTGTGCCGCGAGACCACGACGTAGTCAACTGACTTTTACTGTCATTACAAAATGTTGATTGGTGAAACTCGATACTAATTAATGGTATTAGTCAATATAATTATGGCGTTGTTTCCGAAATTAGACGACCATAGAACATATCTGGTCTATGGTGATTGGTCTTTACATTATGGGTGCTTATTTTTTAAAGTCATAGTGGTGTATTGTTCCAGTGGGACCACTTCGGTGTCTCGGCAGTCCATCCGCCGCTGAATTTTAGAAGTAACATGTATGTAAATAATGAATCTGTTTTAGGTCTAGGCCACTGTCAGCGGGTGACGCAGAACAGAAAGAAAACAAAGAAGTGAGTAACTTCATATTGTAACATTAGTAGGAAATTTTAACCCCAAATGATGGGATTTTTGGCTTCCATTTTATTGGATAAAGCTGTTGTTTGTGATCGTATCTATATTTATAAGAATTTATAAAATCTATTACATGTTTTATCTGTTCACCTAAAATGAAATATTATGATGAAGAAAAATGTCTGTGAAGATTTTATGTTTTTTTATAACTCTATTAAATTTATCTTAATAAAAAAGCACAAACTAAATCAAATGTACTACCTACAACCGAGAGTTACTTATTTCTACTTTTTTAATTTATTTATATGTATAAACTTGAATTGACGGTATTCTATAACCTGCATTCATTGATATAACTTTCATTTACTACACACCAACGGCCTAACTTATAAACGTTAGTTAATTTAACAGTACCTGGATGACCGAGCTTTGCTCGGATTTTTGTTTTAATTGTGTTTTTTGGAAATTATATTTAAGTACGAATTACTAATAAAATGATGAAATATGAATAATGTTACTTAACAACGCCATCTGCTGTTGTGTCGTTAAAGCAATTAGTTGCTCACAAAAAATAGTATTATTTCGCCAATAGATGTCAGGAAGAGTCATCTCAAACGCCTCCTTTTTGTTATTTTTCTTCCAAATTACATTTTCTAAAAATGATTCCTAGCTAGATCGATTTATCGCCCCCGAAACCCCCTATATACTAAATTTTATGAAAATCGTTGGAGCCGATTCCAAGATTCCAATTATATATATACAAGAATTGCTCATTTAAAGATATAAGATACATAAATAACTTCACGCCTGTAGTCCCCGAGGGGGTGGAAAAAGATGCATTACTGCACCCATATTTCGCCAGTTATGTACCCAGGTATATATCAGACTCTCGTAGTGATATTGAAAATTTTCTAGTGGACTAACTCAATAACACTGCTCGACCCGGGAATCGAACCCAGGACATTAAGATCGCACGGCATATACTTGTGCCGCGAGACCACGCGGCAGGCAAGATGCTTTGTCTTGTTTTATTTTACGTCAAAAGTCGATCAATACAGCAGGACAAAGCATGCTTAAGTTTTATTTAAATTAACTAACGTTTATTGTAAGACTTCAAGTTTCGATGGCTCCAGTCCAGTACCGTCAGCAAAAAAAAATCGTTTCCTCCACAGACTGTAAACGAACTGCCGCTCCCACCTCGTACGACTAAGCCGAAGCTTGTAGACAAGAGGAGGCACATCCGCAAGTACCCGCTGCGGCTGCCCTCTGACGTCAGAGAGCCAGTAGCCGGGCCGAGTTCCCGCCAGATCATATACCAGAACGCGTTTACTCCGGTCGTTTGCCAAGTGCAGATAGAGTACAACCGCCAAAGGAACGGAGATGACGTATGCGACGGACCGGATATGACGAACCCGTTCTCCCAGCCCGGTGCGAGTTCCGCCAACCCCTTCAACCCGTACATGGAGCCAGTGGAGTATGACCTCCACAGCGTGAGGAGGGAAGACAGTGATGATGATGATGTACAGTACATCCTTGAGGGGACTTTGGTCAAAGGTATGATTACTGACGATAATTTGACGTTTTTTTTTTAAGAACCTTGGGGTCAAACGAAAGGTGATGGTTCAATGATGATTGAGTTTGTAACGCTGAATAGTTTATTATAACTATTTTTGGTTCTATGACTCAAGTCTTGTATCTTAATTTGCGTCTATTGGGTTTGTATTTACACAAACAAAAATATTTATTGGCAATACCAACCGTTTTAAATAGTCTCAATGGTTTTAAAGAGTTTTTTGACCTAATATCGGGAACAACTACATAACTATTAAAAACGAGCCTCTCCTTTTCCTAGAGATAAGATTGTTCTGTATCATCCATGTATCTAGAATATTTTTCAGTACCATAAAATAATAACTTAATAATTAATTAGTTTAAAGAAATGTGTCCCAGCAAGTAGGACGTATAGGGGCTGATATAGGTATAGAATTATTGTAAGAATCTAATATTATCTCAGGTATATAAAGTCTACAACAAAAACCGCGCTTACCTAGGTAGAGAGGCTTTACATGTAGAGCATGTAGAGCAATACAGTTCAGTATATAAATAAAATACAGGACCGAAATATTAGGTTTAAACACAAATCACGTATCTTGGACTGATCAGGAAGTACGTGACGTCCGAATTACGAAAATTTATATTCAGACAATTTAATGTAGAGCAATACACTTCTATTCACAAATTGGTGGGATATCCGATTCTGTCTTCAACGTGCGTAACAGCCGACGAAAAGTTGCTTTGTAAAGACGTATCTAACTGAGGTTTCAAGAAATAATTTGGTTGGATGTATTAGATTCCAACAAGGAAATGACGAGAGATGTTGTTATACTGCGAGACAGTGGCGCCACTTTTGACAAAAAATTACTCGAAGGGGAACTAAAACGTGTTTATATTGCTTACAAGTATTACCAGCTTCAGTGTTATTAGAATACATGACCGCAAATATATTTCGCCCTCTTATTATTTTATTTCCGTTTTTAAACTCCAGCAGACCAATGAGCGATTGGTGCGCTCAATACTAAAATAGCCGTGTTTATAAACATTATTATTGCAGATTGCACAGATCACGTTTCAGTAGAAGATTTACTGGAATTCGCCGATCAGAAGCCATGCGGGCGGCAACGCGGCGTCGAGTCCGATGAAGTGAGGATAATGCGGAAAGTGTTAAAGCAGGAAGTTAGTACTATTTACCAGTTCTATATATTATAGTCAGTAGCGATCCGATCTGTCTAATGGTTTAAATTTTTAATTCCTACAACATTTTAAATTATTTCTCCACTTAGGTGACTCCTGAAGAATGTTTAGAAGCACTTGAACTGAGTGACTGGAACGTACACTTCGCGATAAAGCTGATGCGTGTGAGGATATCTGTGGGCAACGTCACTCTCGAAGAATGCTGTTCGGAGCTAGACAAAGCCAATGGTGACATCAACAAGGCTTCAGCGGTGCTCATCATGAGCGATAGGAAGAAATAAATTAACTGTTTCTACACCTTAGACCGTACTTATAGGATCTACGTAATTATTTAACATAATAACAAGACTTTTCATCACATCAAATGTGATATGTTAATCACAAGACTATCTTATCGTAATGGATTACATCACAATTGCAGTGCAAACTGCCAATACTTTGTATGTAACAGATATGTGATCGCCAGTTCAACTTAATTATTGACATCACGAAAAAATACGAATAATCACAATTTGACGAGTGCAAACGAATGGAACGGAGATCGCTTTTCATCTTATTTGGTCGGGGCAAGATCTTACCACTAAGAAACTTAAGGGTTAAGGCCGAGCCCACTTTATTTCCGCCTTTTAATTGTGAGCCTATTCCTTTAGTTATAGGTACTCGTCTTCAATTTAGGTTTAAGGTTATGCCTGCGAGGTTATAGAGTATCGTCGCCAGGCTCGCCATATGTCTGCAAACGTGATATACAAAACTTTACAAGTCACTCGAATGCTTGATTAGTATTAGGATAACCTAGTATTATATTTGTGTATTTCGAGAAAGCTAAAAGCCTGGTAATGTTATTATATAATAAGTGTTAGCTTATACAATAGGTATGGAAACTGTTATTGAAGAAAATATCTATAAAATCTTTGATAATTGTTCTATGACAGTTGTGAAATGTATACTAGTTTGCTGGCTCATTATACTGGACACCTCTGACGTCTCTTACATGTACTTGTATGACGATATGTATGACGGTGAAATTCCCAGCGAGTATAAAATAAGCCTTATTCTATACTTCACTATGTTAATTGTTGACAATCCAAGTATTCTTCGTCGTATTTGTAAATACATGATTCATTTCGTGCTTTAGTATACTTATGTAAAATAATTTAATTAGTATAAATAATGTGTACCATGCAAGTATTTCTAACGCTACAATTTTTTGTATGAAATGAACTAAAATAAAATGAAATGAATAATCACAAGATACATTTTATAAGTACTTATGGTAGTTAAGATTTTTTTTAAGCATCAATACCTGTTTTGGTTTTAGATCACGGTCTTTTTACAACCTGTATAACATTGATTTCGTGTACCATAAATTTTTCATTTAGGTGGATGTGGTGATTTAGTACTCGAGAGCGTCGGAGAGGCGCAAACGCTTATAAAGGCTGCGTTCGGGTCAGTAATTTGGGGCACACAAGCAGAAGGGAATTAGGTCAACGGAAGTAGATCGCAACGAGTCCCCCGAGCCACCTCACTCACCCCCCCCCATCCCCTTCCACCTCTCCCCTGCCCCCGACACTTCACGCGACATCCTCGTCGTTAGCGCGGCTGTACACCGGTGGGGCTATTATGGCGCGCGCCTACAAACACACATTGTTGCGATTTGGATCTATTTTACGAGAACTAATGAATATACCAGTAATTACTGAGTGAATAACTTCATAATCCACAAAATAGTAGAATTCGTATACATTATGAACTGTAGTAATTAATATATAATTCCGTTTAGATTTATTTCCACCCACCATTGCCCACCCAAATGACAGAAGGACATTTATTAACATTACTAGAGTAAGACTATTATTATAAGTTTTTATGTATTGTTTGTACATATATATTGCTTCACGATATTTATATTTATGTACGTAATTTTACGTATTCTAAATGTGATAAGAAAAGTCTGTATTGAATTGGTTTAGTGAGATGACAAGACTAACGTGTGTATGACGTATTCGAATTTAATACGTACTTTTTTTTTATAATAATATTAAATATTGAAAAAAAATGTCTAGTTTCTCTTGATACGACTCTGTTAACAATTAGGTATTTATTTATTTTTTACTATGTACTAAGCCGAATACTTTCTTTAATCATTAGGTACATTGTTTGTTAGTGATATAGGGAATTAGGGATTTGGTGTGCTGTTTTTAAAGTTATATTTTAATACAGGTCAGTCCACAGTGCGCACTCAGCTTAAAGTTTATAGGTCGAAGCTGACATCCCAACACAGTACATTTAAGAGTTGGTTCATAAATGCTATCGCAGTGGATTGCACGTCACTAATTGAAATTTTCTTAATAAATGTTTTCAACTCGCCCCGGTTGAGTTTATTTTGCCAGTGTTTTTATGTAATGTAAGCTCAATTATAAGTAGAGACATGACGTCATATTGGTTTTATTTCGTCCATAAATACTTATCACATCTTTATCAATACAACTAATTCCAACTGTTATTGTCAACAGTATTTATCTGTTTTCATTTATTTTTACTCCTAACTTAGTGTTATTAATAGTGTAAAATGTAAATTGGTACCTGTTTTCTATTTCGTTTTAAGCATTTAATGGAATATTTAATTAATTTAATTCATAATAAAATTCGTTAGAATTTATTTTCTTCTACCCCATAAAACATTAACAATAAAATATTAATAAAGGTATAAAATGCCCTATTATTAAAAGTACTTTAAAAAACAAGATAAAGTTAAAAAACTTTTTAATTAAGTTAATAACTGTTTATATAAGCTGTCACATCACAAGTGTCTACGCACAACCAGTTGAGTTGAGTCCATGGAGCAACCTGAATAGGGTTTCAGGCTTTAACGCTTTACAGTTTCTACGTCATTTGTTCTCAGTTCTCGCTACTTGGGCTACTCCGGCCTCAACGAGACCGCCCGAAACAAAAAAAATCACACAGATAAGCCAGACATCCATGCGTGGGCCATTTCCCCGTTTTGTCTAAATCTTATTCCCCCTACTTTCCACCAGTGGAAAACATCACATGTATACACCCTGAGCGGGCCTCGCTTTCTCACAACGTTTACGTCTCTATTAGACGAATGCACACTTATACATATTTGGCAATGTAACTTACCAAACATATGTCCAACATAAGCGGGCCCCTGGAGAGTTACGCGCGTCGTTGTCTTGCACTTTCAGCTAACGATAGCGATGCCGAAATGAGACACACGTTGCTACATTTTTATGCAACGGGCACAATTTCTTCATGTGCCTTTCCTTTGTTCGTTTCAGAATGCCGTTTGAAATTACGGTGAGATTTGATCACAATACTCCTGACGTCATTAAAATTTTAACGAGTCTTCTGTGTGTACGTCTGTAAATGGCAATTATGTGTACCATGTTAGTTGTAGTTCGTAGATAAGTGAATGTGAATATCGTATGTTCCCGTGTATGTAGTTTTGGAGTTGTAATACGTCACTTTAATGTTTATTGTTTACAATATTGTGTTTACGGTGAATAAAATGCTAAAATTGAACAAACATTTTTTTATTTTCAATTCATATGTACCCAAATTTCACAATACAAAATTCATGATATAGTTCAATTCTATTTAACCGTCGTGGGCAGCTGGGTTTATTGGTAACCATAGCCATTTAACTCGGTTACATGCTTTATTTATATATCTATATTTAAAGAAAGTAAAATACAAAGTCTTAAATTATCTTATGGCTATCTGTTTATAGTTTAATGGAAATTTTCTAAATCTAATCTAAACAAGTTTATCTAAGCATACATAATTGTGTGTGTCCCATGCGCCAAATTCAAAGTTTCAATTTTTCCCGCTTTTACTAATCCTTTATGACATTCTTGAAGTCTTCACTGCATTCTTCTGTAAAGAAAAAAAATATATTTAAAAAAATGTTTCAGCATATTTTTGCACTCTAAATATGACTCCAAAAAATTTAACTTAAAACATATATTATTCCCCACTCAAACTTGTGCAGATTGGTTGACTACACATTTCCTCACGATGTTTTCCTTTGTCTTTAAAGTGCGTGATACTTGACTAACTTCGAAAAACCAAAAGTATGAGGCTGTGACGGCTTCAGTAGGTATCCACTACTGATGTCATAAGTTATTTTTATTATTATTTTATTCAATACCTATACAAAACAATATATAATCTTACAAATCGAATTACAATGCTCAGAATAGTGAAATAGACTTGAATTAGCGATCGTTGGCTAGCGATAACACGAATGTCTTTTGTCGGATATAATATTTTGTTAACCGCCATTAAAAGAAGAGTTATAGTATAGGCGCATGCGCGAGTTTTTCGGCCTAGTTCTTGGACGAGGCCGCGTTCTTATGTGTGTATTGGTATAATTGTGTGCAGTAGGTCCCTTTAGATGTGTGCGTTTGGCAGTGGGACGAGGCTCTCGACCTAGATCGCGTTAGTAACGCCCGGGACACACCGCCGTCCCGAATGAGGAGCATAACAACAAGCATTTCCCACGTACCTGCCTACCAACACGTCGTTTACCGTTATGATTTTTGTGATCTAATGCGATAGTGCGCATACGCAGTTAACTTTGAAAACTGGTTTGATTATAGCTATAAAACACAAAGATGTTTTTGTAAGCATTATGGGTCTTTATTTACGCTGCTTACGTCTGCTTTAGCTAAATATTAAACTAACCAATGACATTAAAGAAAGTTAGACAAATCATTGGCGTTTACAATCGCTCTATAATACTATGGGCTCAACCGCTGCCTTTTTAATATTTTTGCAGTTCTCTTCATCAATGTAGCGTATAAAACTGTGCAGAAAATTTTTAATATTATGAATCCAATCAGAAACCTTTATACTTTCATCTAAATAATATAAAACTACATAATATTGATGAAATTGATATTTTATTCCAGGTGCACTAGTCTATCTCTAGTTAGGTATAGATTTTATAATTTACTTGACCAAAAAAAAACGTTTAAAAGTCAGTCTTCAGTAAACAAAGGCTTGAAAATGTTGGCTCTGGGATTATGCCATTCTCTCAGATGGCTCTCCAAACACGACCTAGCTCTGACCCCATTCCGGTCCAATATATGACAGAGGACCCGAAGTAACGAGGTCGGCGTAAAACTTGCATCTCATTATGGGTATAACATTTTAAATTTTTTAAATAGTACATTGTACCATTACATTTCTCATAACTCTTTCAACGCAAATGCATTCCGCCCAACACCCCAGGTCGCGTGTATGAGAGGTGTAATATCTATTTGGCACCAACTCAATAAACTCATACGAGCCAGGACGACTATTGAGGTTATAATTTATTCGGTGCATTATGTCAGCAACGATTAGCACAAGAAATTGAGGACAACTACAACGTTTTTAGGTTGTAGGGTTTCGACGGCGACCGAAATTCATTACAATATTAAATTTCCTAAGGAGCAATCGTTCCTGTTCTTGCCACGAGCGATAAATCCGTTCAGAGCTTCGAGTAATTCTTGAGGATTCAAGTTGTTGAATCGTTGAATGACGGTATTAGATACATGATAAATGTAACGGCCACGGCTTCAATATTACTTAGTGCAAAGAAATACGAAAATATTACAAAAATGAGGAATGAAATTTCTTTTATGTGTTCGCAAATTTCTGGAGTGCATTTTAGTAGCGTCGAACGTTTTCAATGACATCACCTCAAAGATTCTAGGCGTGAATCGCAATATGACTTGAAACCTAAACATGCGAAAATGTAGCAATATTTTTATTGTATTCCTGACGAAATTCCCAGAGGAACGAGACGAAATCTGTGACGTACCTACCTTTTTAATATAGATCTTGTTTGTTTATTTATTTTGTTAAAACGTTAATCCCGACTTCCAGTATTAGTTTTAAAAGATTAGGTATAGCTTAGTAACATTGATTAAACTTTAAAGCGTATAACTAGCTCTCTGCGATACAAGCCATGCTTAGTGCAGAGACCGTAGGATAACCTAATAAGTATGTAACTGTACAAATAAATAAATAAATAAAAAGCTAGATACTGGAAATCGTAACTTAATGTTATTAAATTAAATTAAATGCAGCTATAATTTTATGTCATCAACGTCCGTGAAATAAACTAAACATATTCGATTTATTGATAAATATATACATAAATAATAATAAAGTCCTTATTTCTTAGAAATACAACAAAAAAACAGATTTATGCCCGCCAGAATCATACAGATAGAAACAAACATTAAACTGTGCTATTGTGTTAACTCGCGCTGATTAGATAGAAAAATGGGAGCAAGTGCTATGGAAATAATAATTGCCTAATTATGACACTAATAGTTTAAAAAAATCTAAAAACACGCTTCTGTACTATTTTTTATCAAAGTAGGCTCAGCGGTTAAGCTCATTAGGAGTGTCACGTTTAATAATATTGCTTTTTGTATTTAGGTTTTTTGGATAGATTAAATGGTGGTCAAGAGAATTGCCTAAATAAATGTAGGGTCTAGTTCACACAAGCCTGCTGCCTCACTTTTCGCTTGTTCCTCACATTTAGCCATTAAATCAACTCTGCTTCATAAACCTTTATATACAAGCAATTAGTGATTTCCTCCTCGTCGGAATGACACTGTACTAATTTTCTGTCCAAATTATCGTGATGGCCGTTCTAGTTTAAATTAGCCAATTTATATTCCATTATTAGCCACTACGAGAACTGAGGCAGGCTGTTCTCAAGTACAATAGGCTGGCGGAACTCCAGTATATTATATAACCAGCGTGCTGCTACTACATACTGCTACACATAGTAATGTGTGAGAAGTCGAGGATGCTGGATAGTTGTGTTGTATTGAATAACGTTCTGAATTGTACAGCTGTACCAAAGGGGGATAAGAGGTTTTGCAAACTCTTAGTTATACACATACATAAATATCCATACTTTTAACGGTAATCCCTTCACCAGTAAAGTGAGTGGAAATTCACTTTTAAACACGTATGTTACTTCAAAATTAATTGAGTAAGTCGATGGTTTAATACTGGGATCCAATACCGCCTTTCCAACAGTAACATAATAAGATCGCTACAAATCGGATCTGCGATATGTTTCCAGAACTGCTCGCTGTAAATAGTTGCACAATCGCTACCAAAATGGTGTAATCATAATAAACAATTTAACTGAACAAACCGTTACAATTTGAAAGCTGTTTTCATAACATTATGATTGAATTAGTAAATACTTCAATGTTTGCAACAGTAACTGTAAACTGTTTCATGCACGCCGCTCCTGATTCAGTGTAATTCGATGGCTTATATCGTGAGTATGTACACCATTTACGTAGTTTCGTTTGAACAGATGCCACGATAATCGTAACGCATTACCACATGAATGTGCACTAAAATATTGAATGCTCCATTTTTGTGCTACAAATGAGGTATTTATCAGCGATTTAGAATAACAGCAAATACCTATTCCTGTAATTTGACGTGTAGTAAAATTTAGTCTCGGTAATCTATGCGAAAAATAGTTTTGCACGAAGCCTTTCGTCATGGATTGTACGGTAACAGATGTGATGCTACCGTTTTATTAAGTGCCACGTGAATCCCCTTGTAGCACGTTGTAGATATTCAGCACAGAATACTGGTACTGAGTACCTACACATGCCCGTTTATTGTGTGACTAATATAAAGGCTGCGTCATACAAGTGATGGTATGGCGCATTCAGACACCTTCTGTGATCGGAGATTGTGAGCGCCGGTAAGGGTAATCTGTATACATTGTGAATACGATTGTCGCAAAAATCAAACTAGTCTTTACAGGCGCTGCGAGATGATTAATGAGGCGCTTTGTTGAAATCTTTCTTTTAATCTTATGTTGCCCAGGTTGATTACTTTAGTGTTGGTTTATTCAGTCCCCAGTTTAATTTGATGAGTGATTTTTTACAATATATTCTACTTTAGCTACTCAATGTAGTTGTTGATCTATTGCATGTTAAAATAAAGTTTCGGATAACAGTTATTACGAAGACAACTCTTTAGAAATTAGAGACTTAGAAATACAATGTATTAGGTATACGTTATCCAAATCCAATTCTGCAATTCCTTGGCGTAGATGCAAGACAAATGAGACGCGGCGGTGCGATGATAAAAGCCATTCACGTGCTCAAAATATCCTTTAACTGATGATAAAGATGGAGTAGGTATGTGCGCTGTGTGGAAGCCGCCGTTTAAGATTCAATTCACAACGGGATGTACGTTTTCATCTCTGACCATTGCACGAGCAATAATCGAGTTTCAAAGACGTTCGCCCTCTGATTTTGTAATTGGCTTCTATTTTTTCTTTGAGTCAACATGTGACACAGGCATCATCAACTCATTTCACGTCTGATTCGTGACTTCCTTTGCCATTTGGTCTCTCACAGTACTTAGTGTATATTTTTTAGATTGTTACTGTGGTGATGGGAAGCCCCCTCTGGTAATTTGCAAATGATAACACACGATGATGACTGTAAGTGATAATTATCAATTAGTTATTATGGACTAACCGTATGCTTAAAAAGTTTTATTACTACTAAAAAAATATGCCGCTTCTGCCGCGTTTTCTCCTGCCTAGTTCAGTTTATTTTCAAATCTAGCGGTAAATAAAAAATGTGGGCAATAAAAATCAGTATCGTCCTTGTTAGGTTTATTCCTCATAAAAACTTGTTTTAAGAATAAATGTAAAAATTGCTATGTATTTTAGGTTATAATCTATTTGTGAGCAAAGTTTCATCTACATCTACCTACTAACTACTAACCTAACCTCATTTTGTGATTCAGTTATCATTTAATTTAAGTACGTTGATTATTTGCTCAATGAATGTGTGGTGTGCGATCAAGATACCCCGTCTTCAATCGCCGTTATTCATATTATTAGAAAATCAACACAGCACGTAAACTGAAAATGCCCCCGGAAAACGGCAATAAGCTCGCCCCTATTAGGCGGGAAAGGTGGGCGTAGAAATACACATCAGTAAACTTCTAATCATTCATGAAAATAACAGAGGTCTAAGACTTGGCTCCTGTCACTGGCGAGTTCTCTTACCCTTCACGCACGTCCGAATATTTGTGAAATAAGAAAGATAGTTACACAAAAGCTCATTCGTATGGAAAACACAAAGAGGTTATATTCGCACCTAAAATCTCATTCCAGATATAAAAGGAAACCTGTTCTCAGCAGTGGCGCTTATTTCAGTTATGCGGTACTTATTGATGTTCGTTCAAACAATTTTTAATAGGAATCAATATTATATAGCTAGTATGAGAGTGTTGAAATGAGGAGAGGAAACACCATTTCATTGATTCAGGCAATATATATGATAATGATGGACTGGATATCATTTTATACTGACATTTCTCTTTATCGTAGATTACGTATCTACATAACATTTATCGTCTCTGCCTTCCCCTATAATATGCGTGGAAGTGTACATACATATATAGGTATAAATTGGCTGTTGTGAATATGTAATACTACGAACTTTAGTTTATCTGCAGTGTACACTAATACTTGTTTGTTTTCTAATCACAGCAATGTTCGTATTTATCCTGAAACAACATGTTTATCCAAGTGAATTCCTTGAGCGCTTCCTTTGTACAGACAAAGTTAATAATTTCTTTTGTAAGATGAAAACGGGTCAAACAAAATTTACTCCATGCCAACAAAGAGAATCATTCCAATTTCGCTACAACTGTTTTCATAGCGCTGAGCAATTTATCAAAGGATTTGTCTATTCGTTCCACTGGCCTTATGTTTTCAATGGAGTTATTTAATTTCGCTGTTTACTCGCGTACTCAAAATCTAGTTCAAATTGGAGGGGGACGTAATACTGGGGGCCTTATGTGGATAAGTTCTTCATCAAGTATTGTTCTGTGAAGGCTACAAAACGGAAAACCAAACAAATTAATTATTAACATTCATTTACTTATTTATTACTGATTTTGTACAATAATTATACAGTTCACACAGTATCCTACTCAACAAATACAAAGGCTACAAGAGAAGTCAATTTGATAACACGTAACAGAGGTTCATAATTTCGTCTCTACACTGCCGCCCAAAGCAGTATATTTGAATATGGTCCCAACATGTGTCCTTTGACTGTATAAGAGATTCGCAATGGCATCAGGGGCGTCTTTGTCGCCAATTCAGGACACTTACCTACACCGGAACACGTGTTCACCGCCCGCGCATTGTATGTGGACATCAAAGGAATTCTTTGTTCAATCAAACTGGGTTAAATGGTTTCAATGATGACGTACTGTTCTCTAGCTTTTATAGAACATTAATAGAAAAATACGATTGCATTGTGCATGTGATGACAAAAAAGTAGACGACGATAAGAAAGTGTTTGCGGACGTCTTTCTACAATCGCTGTGTTGATCGATACAAATATTATCGCAGACATTACAAATCTCCCAATATATATTTCAAAGTTAGTTAATTCTGATATAAGGGAGTTACTAAATTATGTAAAACCCTCAACGACGCAACTTTTTCAATCGTACAACTTTTCATCGTGTTTAAAATTGTTTCGAATAAATGTTGCCGAAGTTAAGCGAGTTCACGAAGTATATTTTTAAGTAAAAATCCTGTTGACTGACGGGAAGTTTGCTTGGGCCGAACTTTTTATCTGCCTTTATGATGTTTATTTATTTGCTTTTCAATATAAAATTTTTCTAACTGCCTGCCTCCGCCACTACGCCAATCACGTCTTATCGATCACTGTGAAGTTTTTTATGGCGTTTCAAATTGTGTAGCTCATTAATTTAATTTGTGACCCAGTTTCCGTTCGTTAGTACTCAAATCTAGACAAAAACAGAAATATTTATTCACTATCCAATGCCATTAAGAAATAAAATTATTCTTTAAAACTTCTTCGTTAGTAACAGCGGCCCATTATTGTGTATCCTATTAATTCTATGAACGAACTCTATTAGTACTAATATTCCATGTAAATGAATAATAAATAATACAGTATTTTTAATTTAAAAAGCCCAAGATAGGCAAAGATAAAAATACTATTTTTGGCCCACACAAATATGTATTTTGCTCATAATGTTCAATGTTCTGCTCTGTTCTACGCCCATCTTCTCTATACAACTTTCACAGCGTCATATTTTTGTAGTATAGCCAGCCAGTAAACAACTTGGACAACACATGAGTTATCCTAGTCACAGTTCCAGCTCATAAACCATAATAACCTAAATTAACAATTACTCATTATTTTAAAGCGGATATTTATTTATTTATTTATTTATGTTATAGCTACTCATGTGCGACCACTTACAATTTCATTTTCTCCTCGGACGAACCCCCCCCCCACTCTCTATCTACATGCAGTCTTTCTTTCTCTTTCTATCTTAGTTACCACATCGTTCATCAACTTACAACGAGATCGTATGACGTATCAACGTTGAAACTTGGCAATCAAAAAAACCTACGAATACCAATTTATGGGCTCCATACACAACGTGTCTCTTCATCAATTTTTCAACAACCCGATTTCTCGTTAGTGCTTCTACGAAAATTAATTGGTAAGAGCCAACAGTACGGATACAAATTGATTCATGCGATTTTCCGGCATGTCGTATCGTTTCTTATCAAATAATAATTCTGAACGATAACTCGGCGGGTGACGTGAATTAATTGGTTTTTAACATAAACTGAATAAAATTGCACCATTAGAATAATGTTAAAAACTTAAATATGGCATTTGTATTGATTAAATGATCGTGTTTAATTTATTTGTTGACGACCAACAGCTGGAACGTTGCCCCACTTCTCTCACGGCGTTTAAAAAAAACTGAATACGCCCCTAGAACCTCCAAGTCCTTCGTAAATATTGTTTTTATCCTCCGACAGCGACTCGAAAGGTTTATTACATAAAAAGAAGGGATCACCGAAGCAATTCATGTAATTCATAAATTTCTGTACTAATAAGGTTGTATTTACAGTCTTCTTAAAAATACAGATCAATATATTGAATTCAGTGAAATGTTATCTATATTTTAGACGTTTTTTTTATTACGCATTCTCTGATATTTCATCGACTATGCAGTTCATTAAAATTCTGGCTGAATATTTGATGTTATCGCAACGGCAAGCCGACTAGGCGCTGAAGCTGCGGCAATGTCCCTGAGTAAGTGTGCTCCAAATCAGAAAATAGGTCACTGAATTCGCAGAGTCCTTGACAAATACTTACCAACCGTGAATGCGCTTTGTCGAATATGTAAAGAACATTTTTTCTTAAGCATATAGCCTTAAGCAGTAGCGTGGCTAGGATTCCAAACTAGGGCAAGCCCAAATTTGTATTAACGTACAGCATTTTTTGGTGCAGAAAGTCGGAGAACTAATAAATACCACTCACATTCACGTTGCTAGCATTTTGCTATGTATAAATATTTATTTACTGGCACAGCAAAGAAATAAATTGTCGCTAATTATAGTTACCTCGATAAATAAAATATATTTTAACATTATATTACTAGAATTATGGTTTTGAAAAAAGATAAAGATAAAGATGAAAAAAAATATCTCGCGCTGATTTGGTGTGTAGGTACCTACGTAGGTACCGTACAGTATGTAGATACTCAGTCAACGATGAACTTGAACAAAGTATGAAAAACGTTATATAATAACAGGAACCGATATTATGTCTCCATATTATGCACAACTGTTCTCTATTATTAACATCGGGAGTTCCGTCAATATTTATAAAAACAAATTTCGTCGTGTTTATCTCAAATTGAATACGAGATATTAAAATATTAGCCACGGAATGAATAATATATTGAATTTTATAAGACAAATAACTCGACCCTACTTTGATGCCATCCCGTTACGCATAATTATTTTTGTCAAAAACTATCACACTTAGAAAGTAAAGAGATAATGATCCATGGCGCAATGATACATCTCGTCAACAATTCAACATGACGTGTTGTAATTTAAAAAATCCAATATTACTTAACATTTCCAGTTGAAATAATGACCACAGCAGAAAGTTCGTTTATAATTATCACCTTTGCTGTCTCACAATCGTCGACAAGAAAGCGTCAGAACTTTCAATGCGCTTGAATTCAGAAAATCTTTTATGGCAGCCATACAACTTTCATTAATTTTAGTCCATAATCCTGGGACTGTGAAGCCTGCTAATAACAGTCTAGCATAAAGAAAATGAACAGTCAAAAGTCCGGCTGCGTTCGTAAGATTAGTTTCAGCCTTTGCCCAGCACACATCGTAAGCCCGATATCAAAGCGTTCAGTCCATAAAACCACATTCCAGCAGTCAATAGTCGCATCTGCAACTCATTTTCAGTGGACGCTCAAATTACTATACATCTGTATGGCTTCGATGAAAAATCTTTGTGCAGCGGACTCCATGCTCATGTAGGGCACCTAGTTTCCCGACCCGGAACTGCCGCCTCCGCCGCCCTCGCTGCCCCAACCCCCCTTGGGAGTCCCGTGGCCCCGCGACCTATTTATTTCCTGGTTTATGTAGGAACGGCCCGCTTACGCCCGTCCTTCGTGGGCCGTTTAGTATGCCGTTTATGTGTACATATATATAGTATATAGAGTTGGCGTGTCGCTTCTACTGTTTAACTTTTTTATTTGCGCGTTCATAAATTCCTTTCTTTATTTCTGATTACATTGCGTTTGTTTACTTACTTGGATAAATTTTGTATTTATGTATGACACATTGACCTGATGGCACCATATACGGTTCGTTTAACAGAATTATTACTATTACCATCAAAGCTTAGTTTGTAGGCCGGTTTTGTCATTGCTGAATGAATCTTTTTAACTGTTTATTCCCAGAAATTTGCCGCAAGTATCCTAATATATTTGAGAAAACCTTTATTCCTCTGTAAATAAGACTAAAATAAATGGCTAACTGAAGGACTATCAAACAATACGTAGTCGATTTCCGAAAATCCGAACGAGGCCGCTTGCTCACTACGTTACGGGTACATGTTTGTGTGCCTCGACGAAACGAGAACAAGGGAAAGTGACGAGGTTCGATAAAGTTAAAATTTAAAACGTAACAAGTAACTTTCTCTAGCATGGCGTTACGTGTGACCTATATTCCACCAGTTGAGACGATGAGCGGTCGGTGCTTCGCTGTTGGCAAAACCCAATGATTAGTATTGATCCGATTGGGCACGCCCAGTTCAGTTAATGCGGGATAAATACTGTCCGTGTAATATAATGTATTATCGTGTAGACATTCTTATATTAAGTTCACGGCTAGAGTGATAACTACTTATTGCTTTTTAACAAGAAGAACACAAAAGCAACGTTAATTTCCTAGAAACGCTGAATAGGTTTTTCGTATAAACGTTTGGTATGTTATGGATCGAATGAGTTAATTTTTTATAAGCGACACAGAGAAGAGGTGACTTTTTAAGAGTGGTGTCTCTTTGTATTTAGAGGTGTATTTAATTTTTGGAGAGACTTTTATATATACTATTATTTCACATATTATTTTGATAATTATCATTCACACTTTTATATGACTAAATCTGTCTCTCGCCAGCCGACACGATCCAAAATATATATATTTTTTTAAATTATCAATACCAATTTACAAAATAAAATATCAATAGCTCCCAACGATCATCAGTATAAGTAGCTCTATTTGCTACTTTATATTTAGCTGAAATGTATGTGTACCAAATACGTATAAATACAAATTTGTAGTCATATAAATTCTTGAGTAATTATGATAAAAAACTGTACATCAAGAAATTTTTGATATTCTTTTGTATATTTTTCCAGTGTAAAAAAATGCTTTTTCAGCAACCGTATCTGAACACTTAAGTACCAGGATATGTCCTTTTATTGAATAAAATTAAAAGTAAAAACCTTTTTTTTTTTAACAAGCTTTTATTCATCATCAGCTCATATACATATGTCCCACTGCTGGGCATGGACCTACGACTGAGAGGTTTTAGGCCTTGGTATACCACTCTGGCCTAGTGAGGGTTTGTATGGGCTGATGATAAATGGGTCTTGAGAACAATGATTTATTCCTTATTAAAGCGTCAGAGGCCGTTGCGTAACTTAAACCTGAAACCTAAGGAAATGCAATCTGGCAAAAGCAGCGTAAAGTGTAGTCTATGGCGGTTGTGCTATGTTCCGAGCACCGCATGCCTCGTAGATCTCAGCAAATTTCAATACTAAAAGAAAAAATTGAGCAACCGATTAATTTTCTAAAACTAGGAAAGTGGTTCTACCGAAATGCGTCTTTACCATCATTTTGCTTAGCTAGACTACAGTGCTTATTACTTCAGTGTCGATCGTTTTACCGAATCTTCATGCTGATAGACATCCTGGTGTCTCGAAGACGAGTATGAAAAATCAGCTGTGGCAGTAAATCCTGATACGTTTCTGGGCGCTACCTTTCAACAATTAAATCAGTGCATTACGGTTATAATCCTCGCACACCAAGTTGGAAGGCCATTGACCCCGTCATACCCATCACACCCTCGCAGAAGTGGGTAACCATAATTAGCTTTCCCCTTTGGAAGTAAAAGAACTCCAAAACTACTTTAGCCGCGCACTCAAGAAATGTAGAGCCATTGTAGAGGCGGCCTAAGTAAGTTCAATGAAACTGAAAATCCTCCAGGATTTTAGTAAGATTTTCTGTTCCCCGAAATTCTTACAAGAAAAGAAACTATCAGTGCAACTAATTTAGAAACGCTATTAGTAAATGAACTGCTCTTTCTAAGTCAAAGCAATATACGATTTATATCATTGTTTTGAAGACTGCTTCGAAAAGTCGACACTAGAGTTTCTTGTCCTTCCTTCTTTAGTGGAATCTGTTTTCCGTACTACGTGGTAAATAGAAAAATAACTGAATCTTAAATAAAAATTCTTAAATATACAATAAATTATTTCATTTTTATCAGTCAGCGGAGTTAACTGGGAAATGTCTATACATTCTTATTATTACTTGAGTCTTTACAATGGTCAATGAGTTCTCACATACTTTATTAGGGAATGCAATAAAAATAGTAACAATGTAATGCAGATCTTTATTACTTTCAATTGTCAATTGCGTGTTTATCACTTGTCTGTTTGTAACTGACTATTATTGCTTGAATTGACTCTTCAACGTATTGGACAAGCTGCAATTGTATATCATTAAGAATATTAAATTTAAGTTGAGTGCTATGAAGTTCATAAACTTCAATGTGATTTGCGAATGAGCTGTGTGACAATAAACTTACTTCGATGTTGGTGATAGATGTGAATCAACTATAGTGAGACATTATCTGTTCGTGGCTTTGGATTTACCGTAAACATGGCATTATGTTGAGTGTAAAATAATAAAAGGAGAAGGACTTATCTTCAAAGTGGAAGGTGGTCCGTAGTTATGTTTGATAAATCGAAGATAGATTTTTAATTTTTATCCTATCACATTTCTGACGTAAATAAAGACAGTATCAAATCTGGTGGGGATTCAGTTACTCTGAAACTGACTGTATTACATATTGTAAATAAAATCTATCAGCGTCGCACGCTCACACTTTATGATTTATTAGTGAGCATGGATTAAATGAAAATATTTAGTTGTAGATACTATCAGAAAGATATGTATCGACAAATGACACAAAAAAGATCACATGACGATAAATACATTAATATCCTTACGCCTTTTTTTCCCCGGAAGGAAAAATACACCTTTTGCCAATCGTATTTTCTAGACTCCCCCCGACTCTCCGCCAACCCGCACTAGGCCAGCGTGGTGGACTAAGGCCTACACCCTCTCAGTTGTAGAAAAGGCCCGTGCCTAACAGTGGGACGTACAAGGGCTGATGATGACATTGATTTTCTAGACTAGGTACTGAATTTAAGGCGAGCCTCTGTCGTTTTTCGATTACAATTCTAAAGTCCGGTTTGCGACCGAGAATTTCCTAATGGAAAAGCCCAGTCACACTTAGTCTGATCTAAGAATCGAACCCAAGAATTCTAGATCGCCGTGAGATCACTAGATATAAATAAAAAAATAACTTCATTCGAAAAGTTACGAAAAAAAAATGACGATTACATAGTTTATACAAAAATATGTTAGTGGTGGATATGATTGCGTTTTGATTGGATTGAGATAAAAAAAAATCGATTCAATAATCAGGTCATTCTCGTCTATTGTGAAAGCGGTTTTAAAATTAGAAAAGCCACATTCATTGCAAAAATAGGCATTCTCATTAAGAACGGAGAAAAAAATCCAACGCGAAAGCTGCTCCAACCGCAAACCTTTGCTGAATGAGCACAATTCATTATTCTTTTTAATTTCTCTATAAATGCCAACTCGGGAAAAATTGTGAAAAATTTGTTTTATGAAAACATAATTTATTCAAAGACTGAATGTAGGTCATCATAAGGGGGAGTCGAGGCTGTTGGAGACATCTATTCATTATACACTGTAAACTAAAAAGAAAGAAAAAGTGCTGGCTGAGAAAAACTCTAGGCAGCTTCCCGTACTAATAAGGAGTTTTTATTCAGGTTCATGCACCGGACGTTTCATAGCCAAATTATGTATAATTAAATTTGTATGAAGCAATGGATCTCACATTTCAGACGGCTTATTGCAAGCATTTATCCGTTCATTATGGCCGTTGTCCATTTATTTAACTGGTTATTTATTTTTCAAATAAATAATACTACGTTGCTTGGTTAATGGAGTTTACGAATATGGATGTTTTTCCAGCTTAGATGATCGCAAAGAGCGCTGTTAAACCGGACACGTGGTTTGCCATATTTTATTGGCATTTATTTTATTCGTTAACCACATAGTGATTAAGGCTAGTAGATGAAGAAACGCTGTGAGCAGTTTGATCTGTGATGTGAATGGCTCGGTTCTGGCAGGGAAATGAAAAGAGCACACTTTTATTAACCTGAAAAGCAAGCAGTTTTTTTGCCAGTCGTTGCTCTATTCAGACTAGGTACTCTGTAATTAACATTATGTACCAAGACGGTCACCTTTTTAAGCTAGTATAAAAAGAGGGAATGATAATTAATATTATTCCCTAATAGATACGCTAGTATTTCATTTAAAATATATTTGTACTCAAAGAGTTCTTGCGTAGCTGCTGTGTCAACTACAGATATCCCGATACATTACTTTATACGATATATCAAGTAGAATATGAAAGATTATTGAAATTTATTTCATCCTGTTCTTTTCACATAAAGCTATGCCTTACGGATTTTGAAGCCACAATTTCATGGTCGCTGCCACCTCGGCTCGATCCCATTGGGTGATTAGTTAGTTCGCTACAACTTGATAATTCCTTGCCGCACTATCAAGTTGCAAAAAAACTTGCCGTGCATGCCACATATTTCTACCTTAATAATAAAAATTTGAATCTTCTATTAGAACAGTGAAGGAATAGCTTAGTTGAGCTATACAGGAATAATGTTGTGAAGTGGTATTATTTAACCATTACCTACTTTTTCTTTTCTACCCACATTGTACAACGCTTTACATTGTACTTACTGTGTCATTTTGGCGCGACAATTTAAAAAATAACCAGCTCAAAATATTCATCATTCATCATCAGCCCAAATACGTCCCACTGCTGGGCACGTGCCTCCTCTACAACTGAGAGGATTCAGGCCTTAGTCCACCACGCTGGCCTAGTGTGGGTTGGCGGACTACACACCTAAGAAATTTCTAAGAAATTTTTAGGTGTGCAGGTTTTATCACGATGTTTTCCTTCACCGTTAAAGCAAGTGATAATTCATTGTGAATACATACATAACTTCGAAAAGTCAGAGGTGTGTGCCCGGGGTTTGAACCTGCGACCGCCGAAAAAATTATAAATAGGCACACGTTATTTGAAAGCATTAAAATAAGACATTATGATCACGAGGCTCAGTTTATTTGGAAATTAGAAAGTGTGCGTTTGTCGTCACTCCACGTTTTCTTTGGTAATGAAGGTACCAACATACTGTTTTCAACTATAACCTCGTGTAAAGCAAAGTTTCTTCATCGCCAAAGTTAAAGTTTCTGATTCCCATTCACTCGGTACTTCCATTGTGTAAGTACTAAACTTGCTCAGTAGTTTTTAATGTAACACATCTTAATAATATTGTATGCAGGTGTTTTCTACCGAACAATATGCTCCAATAAAGGTAACGAAACACCTTATTGTAGCACCAATTTATTCTCTATTTAATCTCCATTTTAATATAATCTTGGAAATATTTGTATTAGGGTTGGGTGAAAAATATGTATATTTTTTTTTATGGACTAGGGTTAAAATTTGTAGCCTATGTAAAACAAAACATTTTGGCAAAAAAAAACTTCACATATTGAGGCGGCCCACTCACTTTTAAAATTAATTACGACTCAAATTTTTTGGTTGCAAAAAAAATATGTAAAGACTTCAGAGTATCCTCTTTTAAGCCATTTAAAAATCATAAGTTAAAAAAATATATTGTGGCTATTGTTTTAGTATTTTAAAAAGTCCCAAAAAGTAACATTCTTCTTTAGGGCACTAAAATATAATTTGAGTTGGAAATGATCATAATTGCTAATTCTTAGATGTTTCAAATGATTACAAGGCAAAAAATGAATCATAATTAATTTTAAAAGAGAATGGACCACCTCAAAATTTTGAGTAAGTTTGATTTTTTTTTGTCAAAAAGTTTTGTTTTTTATAAGCTACAAATTCCCCCACCAGGATAATTTTTTTTTTAAATCACACCACCCTATCTTAAACTTTCCTAGCAGAATATATAAAGAAATATTTTTTCCAACAATATTTATTTTTTATCTTGGAAAGTTTATTATTTTTTGGAATAATATGAGAAACAAATCAGTACTATCGTTTAAATCAGGCATATCTGAGTCTCATGAAAATCATGGTTTTGGGGATATCTATAGGTACTTATGTACCATATTATAAAGATGTTGTGCAATATAGAAAATGACCTAATTTCTCATTTTACCAAAATAACGATGGCCAAATGTTTAAGAATTATTTAAGAGGAAAGTATTCTTACGGTTACGTAGACAAATGTAATAATTTTGATAACGCTTACTTTAATTTTAGTCGAGTCGAAGTTATTGTTTGGTTTGCTTCGAATGTTTTACTGCACACTTAGGAGTTATTACAATATTTAATACTCGTATCTAACCTTATTATAATTTCCCTTTTTTAAAGTCCGAATAAAGCGGCATGTATTAACTATTAATGTGTGTAAACGACGATAGTTTTAGTTGCATTTGTTACGCATTGAACCATGAATAGTTCTGAACACGTAGGTACATAACTTTTATTTTTTTGTATCATTTTATACGTAAGTAGTCCTCATTGGCCGTGCTAAGAACTAAATTGTGTCAAATGTGATAATGACAAGTCGAGTTGGTGTGAGCAGGGCCAAAACTTGCCAAACCACACGATTACGGTGGTCATATAAAATCGTGTCATTCACTACTACACTCCAGCTTACCTAATATGACTAATCTCCATTATTAATTCCGTCACCGCATTACCAACGCACTGTTATACGAGAGATAAAACTCAGTTCCGAGCCAATCGTGCTATAAGAGTGGTTTTGCCTTAGCGTGTTACACTTGGACTTACGCCGTTTAGAAGAGCGCGGGTGGTGTGGTGAAGGGGGGTAGATGGCACGCGGTGAGTCGGGAGGGGGGGCTGAGCAAAGCATACGTATAGAGTATAGAGCACAATGCGGCACCGCTCTGCGTCGACGTGGTACGACGCGCCAGCGTACTAGCCTCCGCGGCCGTCATAAATATACAGAACATGGCACCCATCACTGGCACAACAGCACCGACCGAGCGCGAGAGCCCGCGTCCAGCCGATACGCTGCGTCCCGGTTTCCCGCCAGGTAAGTCCCGCTGCGCGTATTTTCTAATATTTTTTTTCACATAGCGACTTCTCAATTGTTGCTGGCGAAATTTCCACGAGGCGATTTTACCGCGCTCTTATCGGGCGACGCAACGTGCACTCTTCCGACGCGGGACAACGGAATTTCAATAATTATCAACATTTCAGTTACGGTTGACTTTAAATTTTTATTTTTGATTTTGTTATTTTTATCGCACTAGTTTACTAGGGTTCGAGCAGTGAGCAGCAAGAAGAGTTCTGTAGTATTTAATTGCGTGAGTTTAAAGTGGGTGTCGAGGTAGGCGGAATGTACGAGCGTGTCATGTAGGCAGTACGTGCGTTTAGTCTATTCTACGACGTTATCATCTCATTGCGTATATCGTATATCCTTATCAAAGTTTGCTGGGTCGTGGTGTGGCGTGTTCGAGGAATTTTCTGTACCTATCAGTAGTACTTACTCGAACCGCATGTAGCACGGTTAACCTGTTCTTTGTCTATTTACTACATGTGATAAATAAACACACGTGTACCACCTATTCACCGACTTGCCATCATGCCGCACTCGCGTGGTACCTACACTCTAATGTACATAAATTGTTTCAACGTTTAATGGATTTTTTCATTTCATTAATAAACATTATTATTTATTCGTTATACGTAAAAAAAAACTTAGTAGTAGGTACATCGCGATAAATATTCAAACGGTTCTAATATATTTTGCTTATTTTATTACGCCTAATGAGGCTAGTGGTTTAAATTTGTTTTGATAAATATCGTGTTTAACTTTTCATAACGTTTAATTAATATTGTGGTAGGTAACAAAATATCCACGCCTATCTTATGTTTACTCACGTGTAGTAACTATTAGACGATTATATAAATAACAGAAGCAACATCGCGCGCCATAAACCGCATGAATAAAGTACTTAATACATTTATGTCGGTTCCCATTGTTAAAATATGAGCGCCGGTTTCGGGCGCTAAATAATAGATGGCGTTAGAGACCACTGTGCAACAGTCCTAAGCAGAGTGCACACCTGCTTACGCTCGTATCTTTCCTACAAATATTTAATCAACAGGAGTGTACGGCTGTGTAACTGTCCACTCGGTTCATTTAGTTATATTGGGCCATAACTTAATAATTTTATAACAAAGTTCTCAATCGATATAACATCTCCACGACAGAATTAGTTTCTGAATATTGAAAAGGCCTTGTAGCGCAAAAGTGTTGTAGAGTCAACCGGCGCTAAATCGGGTTATTGAACGATAAAGACCTTTAAATATATTTTTTCCATATACCAAACCTACGTATATAACGCTTTCTATTTATTTACTCCAGACTAACTTTTATAGTTATTGCGGCTCATGTTAATGTAAAATGTTCTGAAAACCAAATTTTTTATGTTAATTTAAAGGCTTTGAAATTGAAGTAAATATAACTTTATAATGACTAATTTTCTTTTTCATATAAAAGATAATGATGATGATATAAATTCATAGATCTAAAACCTGAAAATTTATAAGTTATGCAAATACCATGGGGACGCAGTAAGGGAGCGAGGCGTGGACTGTTTTATCCGTCTCAAAAGTAGAGCGTAATAAAATTTTTTCATAATACGATAATGAACGATGTATAATAATAATATCTTTAATAAATAGAAGCAATTACTTCTCGCCTTAATGTGGCCTAAAGAACTAATGCAAATTTATCCTACCACTAAAAAACTATTACATTACTTCCTAAACGCTTGTCTGCTTAAATATTTGCAAAACCGTTAAAGACGTTTTCAAAAAAAGAGAATCTTTCGGAAGGCAGTTAGTCGTTTTGTTCTATAGTTTTATATGTAGGTATTTTGAATAAAGGCTTGCATCGGGGGCATAACGACGTTAAAGTAATTTTCCCATATCGCCATATAATAAAAAAAGATCTAAAATTTTCATACTGAAGAAAAGCTTTTCTTTCTACTCAAAATACTTAAGAGCATTTTCTCGTTAAAGCTAATTACAAAGTGTGGTTGTCAAAGTCGCCCTTTTAAGTCTGTTAGGTATAATATTTAATTAGAAGTATTTCAAGCAATAGACCCTCTTTGCAAATCTACTTTAATTGGAACTTGTAGGTCTTAATTCTCTTAAGAAAGTCTATGAATAGAAGTCTTTAGTTTGACGTTGGCTCAATTAATTAGTATTTTCGAACAAAGATTAGTCTTCATTTCGGCGTAATTAGTATTTTCGAACATTTTTTTTTCACATTTTGTGAATTATTAGACTCTTGAATAAAATCAAAATAAATAATTTCTTATATATTATGTAGAGCGGTACTCAAGACTAGTCGATATAAGTATGTTAATACTAAAAAAAACCTTAGTAAGTGCAAGCACTAATAATCTGAAAGATTCGGAGTAGAGCCGTAAATTCTAGTAATATATATTATTGGGTACTTATCACAAAATATACAATGTTACGGTAAATTAATATATTTTAATGTTTCAATATGATAGAGCCAAACATTTCTTTAATCTAAGGCAATGAACTAAAAACAAGAATATGAAATTAGTTCTGATTGCCGAATTTTATTCAGGTATAACTTCAATGAAGTTATCATGATGATGATAACTTCAAAACTATGAAGTATTGTATCCGCAGAGAGGTATATTTCCAAGAGTTCATTATATGTACATAAGTGGTAGGTGTAGTCACAGGAGAAGAACGGGATAAAATACCGTCATTATGTATTTCAAATATATATCGGAAATTCAGAAAAAAGGCATTCGTGTTCTTTCAAAGGCTGCGTTCAAGTAGACTTGGGACAATGTCGCAAGGGTGGCACCACTGAACAGAATCGGTGGGATGTTTTCCATTGTGCGATTACAGAGGGCGAAAACCACCCCGTATATCGACCGAGGTGGCTCCACCGACCAAATTTCCGAAGGACGATTGGGGTAGAAATATTTGGTAAAATAAACAAACATTTTATTTCTTTCAAGAATAGAAATACTATAGCGTCCTTGTATGTTAAAAAAGGAAAGCTAATTTTCATTAATTAATTAGTAGCGACATGAAGTAATAAGTCAAAATCAAATTAGTTTTGTACAAATTCCACAGTTACAAGTATTGTTTTTTTTAATTGCTTATTTTCTAATAAATTACATAATTGTGTCTCGTAAAAAAATATCAAGCATTAACTAATTGACAGTGACTTTTTTTAATTATTTAAAACTATATTAATGATAATGCAAAGTTCATTAACCTTATAATATTGTCATTGATAAAAAAGCTTAAATTGAGCCGTTTTATTTTATAAACATTCATTAAATGATTTTATGATTTCAAAACAAACCACGGATGATTGCAGTTGGTACACATGCCATGTACCTATATTAGTTGTTGTGTTTCGTGTTATCTCTATATGAATGCACCCAGCATAACATACATCTGAATTGTAAACAATTAGAACGTCATTTACTATTGAGACAAAATTAAATGCAATCTTTGTTGTAATTTATAGTGTACAGAGGTGATTGTGTTATTTATCTTTAATTTGTTGCTAATAGTTGTACTCAACAAAGGAATTCTTGTTATACTAGTTGTGTAACATAGTCAATTAGTAATGTGGCCTCTTATACATTTAACTGATCTATGAATGGCCATGTTTCTATTCCTATTCATGTTTAGACATTATGATATCATTCGCCTTTTAGTCATCGACCGTGGTCTTTGCCTTTAGGTGAATGCCAAACTGGCGCCTAAATACTCGTATATCAGTATATATTCAAATAGTTACTTTACAACATTCCTCTGTAAGTGCATTGTTTTCGATTTATATAATACTATGATGAGATCTATAATTTCTCAGTATAAATAATATTCTCCAAACAATGTATGTGGAATTTGAGGAAGAACATAGGAATTGAATAATCCGAATGTGTTACGTACAAAACTGGTGCGTAATGGTGTATAGATACGTCGCACGACACTCGCGGAGGTCGATTTCGGCAACCGGCATCCAAGTAAGACAGACCTCCGCGCCTAGTGAAATTATTAGGCAGGCGGGCGGGCAAGGGGTCGCTGGTTGATTTGTCGCGGGCCAGTTAACGCTAGTCGCCGTACGCAGAGTAACGTTGCGTTAGCGGCTGCGCAGTAACGGTGCCCTAGTTATTTCGGGTGCTGCCCTACATTGGAACGAGGTCGGAACGCTGTTTTCATCACCAGTTTGTTTCGATGGGGCCGCGTGGGGCCGCGAGGGGCGACCCGACTGCCGGCTGCCACTGAGCCGACCTCGCACATATCCACTTAGATACTTAGACAAGCGCCGTTCACCAACTCTTGTACTCATATTTGGTCCGAGACGCTTTCAAGTGCCTACTGTAGTTGACGCCGTTATTTGTTTGTTTCAACATTTTTTCAGTTTTTATTTTATTTTATTTTCATAGACAACTTTTTAGGTTAAATATTTACTATCACATGTAGATTTAGAGACAGGATAAACCATCTCAATGAAGCGCAAATAGGCCTAAAAAACAATTAGAGAAAATGCATACTAAAAGAACTGGTTTAGGTCAAAGGCGCTTCAGACCCGCCCCTAAATCCAATCCACTAGAGTTTTTTTCTTCAACTCTAGGTCACTTTTTGTTGTTACCATTTCAGATACACAAACAGCGGTGACGTACACATATTTAAAAAATAAATATGAGATCAGAAAAGAATTGTATGCAATTCTTATATATGATAATATATTATGTGCACGTGATTGTCGTCTGTAGTAAAATTTGTCGTAACTGTTGTACATCACAGAAGGGTGGGTGTGGAGTGGTGGTGGGCGAACAGTCCCCGCGTGCTGGCGCGAGAGTGCGCTCTCGGCACTCTCGGCGCTGCCGAGTACGGCGCGCGGAGCGACCACGGAGAAGGGGAGGTGCTATGCCATTTGGCTTAAAGTAAGCCAAGGCCGGCTTGGTGGGGATAACGTTTACACGTGTGACCCAGATAGAAGCCGAGCGCCGACGGAAACTGCCGACGGAGTCCGAATGACCGTCGCGGTTGGTTGTGTGATCGATACTCAACTCTACTAATGTTATCTACAAGGCGCAAATGCTTCGTTCTAGCTCGCTGTCGCCGAGCCGTCCCGAGCGGTGCGCTCGCGCCGATACCATACCTGCGGAGCGGTGAACACTCTCGCCCTCAACACTCTTTGTCACTCCACGTGGAGCTCTGCACGTGTGAATATGCAGGGTCACTGACCTTAATCCGTCCGCCTTTGCGCATTCGCCCTGAGGCATCGGCGTGAAGCCTTCCACACACTCTCTGTGCAGGATCGATGCGTAATCGAACGTGGTGAGAGGTTCCGAGCAGAAGGAGCTGGGGCTGCGAGCCGTGGCGTCGTCCATCGTGCGGCGGCCGGTGGCGGTGCGCGGCAGCGCGGCTGTTGCGACGCACGGACCGGAGTGCATCGATCGCGATTACATCACCACTTGCGTCCTTTCTCTGCGCGCGCAGCCCGCCCCGCGGCCCCTCCCCCTCGCCCCGCGGCGGTCCCCTCTCTCGTCAAGCGGCACTACGGTTCGGCTCCGTGCTACGCGGCTTCATTCGCTCTGTAGTCGTCGTCCGCTTCGGTCGCCCTCTTCAAACCAGCCTCACTGGAGTGCAAGTTAAAGTTTACTTGAACATTTTCAAACTTCGATATCGACGTGTCACTTGAACCGCGTTCAATTTAACGGGAAATGGACAACGCTAGTGTTGATTATTCGTAGTAAAAGTGTATTAAATTAATTCGAAAGATAGTTTTGAAATTTAGTGAGATGTTCGCGCGACCCACTTTGAAGCTTCGACTTCCGTAACGCGGTCGGCATATAGTTTGCAGTTTTTTTCGAATAGTTTAAAAGAAGTTTAATATAGAAACGACGCGGTCCTCGCTCGACTTTGCAACGCAAATTAGTCACATTTTTCCTTTTGTCCCGTCATGTGACTCACATTTTGCGAACGACGCTCAAGAAATCGCACCGCAGCGCGCGGTATCAGTAAAGTTTTAAAGTTTCCATTACAGTTGCAGTTGAAGATATCAAGTAAGAAACAACTCGGCTCGATTTTTAAGCAAGAAGATTAAATTTGTCAGTCGTGTCGGGGGGAGAAATCGACTCGACTTTTATAATCAGTCAGTCTTTTTCTCTCTCCTATACGCTTGGCATACAATCATCGCTGGACATCGTCGCGCAGCCCGCCGCAGCCGCAGCCGCTCAGTGATCATCGACCATGTCTGCAGTGACGTCGGGGGTTACGCAAGCTGTTATTTGATTCGGCTGCGAAATCACTGAAATTTCTGCACAAGACAGGGCCGCCGTGGGCACACTCCAGCGGCGTGCATTCGTTCCACGTGCCATCACGTGTTGCTGATGTCTCTTACGCCTGAAATATCTGTGTCGTAATCGGTCGGTTTGAGTCGATGTACTGACATGACGAAATCGAAATAATCGTCGGCGCGGCACGCTTGTGGCGGGAATTGGGCAATCCGCGAGCGAGCGGATGTCCCGCCCCCCGCACCCGGCACCCCGGCACCGCGTCGCCGCGCCCGCGCCGCCGCGCCCGCGCCGCCTCGTGCCTACGCGCAACGCCGTTGCCTAAATTTCGATCTGGTGCGCCTGAGTCGCGCGAATCAAACCAACCGAATACCAACTCCGAACTTGTTAATTTTTCTTTTTGTTGCAGCTCGACAGTCGCGGCCGGCGCTTCGCGATCGCCGCCCGGTCTCATACTTTGCTGTGCTTGCGTGTACACATTATGTATTTTTACTTTGTATATATCTTGTAAGGCAAAGCGAATCACTCAATAAAATGTTTTGCAAATATTCACTTCTTTTTATCAACTTTATTTTTTTTATCACGCATGCTGTAACTTTCCTTGTTTTGTTAACCTTGATCAAACGCTCGGCACAGTTTTGTACCTGCCGGCTTCCTAGTGGCGCTGTGAAAGTCAGTACATAAGCGCGAGGGCTCGGGAACTACCCCACGCTCCGCCCCCGCCGGAGTTACCCAATGGGGCGCCTCGTCCTTGCCCTTGACAACTTTGTTGTCTTCCATCGAATTGGTCGACCAAAAAGATACTGCGCATAGCGAATAAACAGTACTCACACACATTAGGCAGCATCTAACAATGCGCGCATAATATTTGGTTAAAATATAGCTAATTGCGAATTGCAATTGAAGTACAGACTCGATTGGCTGAATATATTGGCATTTATAAAGAACAGTTACATTGATATCCTTTAACACTTGAACACCGAACTAATAAATAACGCAATACCAAGAAATATTAAAACAAAACAATCATAACAACTCACGCACACACCTACTATGCAACAAGACTGCAATGTTGTAACACGTGATACTGAACAACACGATGCTCGCTGCTAATACAAACTGCTATTACCTACTAACAACTAGATAATAACATTGAACCATATAACAAACCATTATTCTGACGAAATAAACATGCTTGAGCCTAACCTAGGGCCTCTTAGCAATTTACTCTTTCCTACATACTCGAATTTAACAAAGAAAATTGATGAAGATTTAGGTTTTTCCAAATTTATTCGTTTAACCAAAACATAAAATCGTATATTTTGTCTGGCACTCCGGCGTATCAACAAATCGGTGCTATCAATCGGGCAAAGGCCAGAATCTGAGACAAAAAATAAAGTTGTAAAACTTAGGTACAACTTGGGTGAAGCATAATTATCTTTGCATTATGACGCATACAACAATATATAAACACGGTATGCATTTCGCGTGCTGATACCAAAGCATTGAGTAAATTCCCACATAAATGACATAAGACTGAGATGCTATTAATATGAATACAATTTTAGTCGGAATGCCTGGGAAATCCTTAGTCTGGTATAGACTAGTTTATTCATTAATTTCTGGACGAAAATTTTCTAACGCCGCTAAAGGAAAGCCCTTTCTCGAGTTTCTGACGAGTTACATAATCACCTACTGGAATTGTCGTAAAATTTATCTAGGTTTCGTTTTCCTGATATGGAATTCCTAAATATTATTCTTTAATGAGCTAAAAAAATATTTTATTATTCTCATATATTTAACCGTCATTTAAAATTAAAAAATGTCAATAAATAAAAAGTAGCCCTTTTAAAACTAAAACTTCTAATGATTATTTCACCCTAAAACTAATTAGAAAAAATAAACCTAAACGTTATAAGCCCATAGAATTTCCGTTGTTAACGCAATATTAAAATGGGATTGCTATATAATTTGCATCCCGTTCGTTCAGCCAATTATATTAATGCTTAATATACACCTACGAAGTGGAATAAAGTTCGTTCGTCTGGAAACTGTAATCGCATTTGACCACGCGTCTTGTTCCGTTCGACCGATTGCGCTGTCTCGCCTGACCACTGCGTCGTCAGCCGGTTTAAAAATTCGGTACAATTCGAAATTTAAATGGAAGTACGTTATCACAATGTAGCCGCGCTCAGTGTTGCTAATCTTTATTCCGCTACTAGTTTGGTAGGATTTCTATAAGTCTTTAAACCTATTTTTTTAAATAATTGAGAAATCATTAATCCTGTGGTGATATAACTGTCCTTTAAGGAAAAGTATACCTACATAATAAATCGGTTAATTGGCATATGAGTCAATTTTAAACACGTATAGCATAAAAAGGCGATTGCTTTCGTATATATACTTAAAACATATCAAAATAGTGAAGAAATTTTTATTTTTATTAGGTGAAGTAATCAGGTTTAATTGTAAGGACACTAGTATGGCTGCAAAAATGTGCTAAATAATATTAAGAGCAGCGCTTATATAGTGTCCCTATTTTACACGTCTTTACGTTTAACTTAATGCAAGTATTGCTTTATCTCGCTTCCTCGAACAGAGCAATAAAATATATGTATAGCTTATACAGATATAATTAATTTTATTAGGGCGGCCCTCTGTCGATGTTATCTACATCCTACACACAGATCTTAATGCTGCAATTGTACTGAACTAATTACTAGAAGTACTTAACGGTTTAAAACAACTTTATAATATAGAAATACATACATACATATGTACCTACGTATGTGTCTCATCGTGTCTGTGTTGACTGGCAGGAGACTTCGAGATCACGTCACCAATTAAAAGATAATAGCGATTTGATATTGACCATATTAAGGTTGGCCTCGTAAGAAACACTTTCTGGTATCACTATGATTTTAATATCTTACGCACGGTTATTGCTAAGCAGGCATATAAGACAATAATACTACTACCATCAGTTTTAGAGTATATTCTGCTAAGATAAAGTGGCAAAGACCGCACATCCAGCCCATCCAAACAATAGTGAAATTTGGATAGCAGAGGAGAGAAACCATTATTTTATCTGCAGTTGCAAAATTCCTGCACTCCTGAGAATAATCGATTCTCTCCTTTTGCTACTCATTTTACACCATCAACATCTGATGCCGGTGCAGGAATTTTGCAGATAAAATAATGGTTTCTCTCCCCTGCTATCCAAATTTCACTATTGTTTGGAGGGGCTGGATGTGCGGTCTTTGCGTGTATACGGTCTTTGATAGTCGACGCAGTTATGCCCTCTTTTATATTTTATAAGAACGTTAGTTGCTATTCAAATAATTACGAAAACAACTCCATGAATTTCAGGCTTCAGCCCCACGTTTATAATAAGAGCTGCTAAACTACGGCATTCTTTGCTGGGTTTGGCCTTCCCTATGGATATAACTTGGATGTCTTCAAATCGCGAGTTAATCACTTATTTTTGGCAAGCGCGCTCCATTGTAGGAAGAGTCGTCGCTTAACACCTGGAGAATCGAAGGTCAATCGCATATCTATCACATAACAATACATACATACATACATAAACTCACGCCTGTATTCCCCGAAGGGGTAGGCAGAGGTGCATTTCTGCACCCACATTTCGCCAGGTATGTATCAGTCCCACGTAATAGGGGGCGAGCCTATTGCCGTTTTTCGGGCACATTCCCAGACTCTGTGCTGTTACTGAGAATTTCCTAATGGAAAAACCCAATAACACTTTGCCCGACCCGGGAATCGAACCCAGGACCTCTAGATCGCACGGCACATACTTGTACCGCGAGACCACTGTAATATTCAGATTTATCCACCTAAACGAAACAGTTATACATCACGTTGGCTCTCTATGACAATGTTACCACCCTGGGTGAACCAGCCATTAAACTATTCAACAACAGCGCGGTTTAGTATTTAGTAAAACGTGATACAATAACTCTCGATTTAAGCATGTTATCGTCACGTAAAGTACGGAATTTGATGGCGTATTTCGATAAAACGTCACGTCAATAGAATTGTGATTGGTCTAATCGTAAAATAATATCAGAACGTTTGATTATAAAACAGTATGTGGTACTGCTGGTGTACTAACTATGACTTACTTACTTGATGAGAATTACTAGACGACTCACATATCTTTAAAAAAGCGTGAAGCGTCTAAACTCTGTCGGCAATATGGTATGACGCCAGTGTTGGTTAATAGGAAAGGCTTGTTTATTGTGTACCTATTCGCCAATTGGGTATTTTTTCATGATCGTTCTCGGCTCAAGCCCACTGTTCAAATCACTGACCAAGATCGGCTTTTTTCGTCCAATGCAAATTGGCCTTTCTGAGAAGAATATAGATTCACCAAACTTTAGAGCATTCTGATCCAACCTGATGTTGATCCAGCTGTTTTTCATTATGCAATTTAAATAACTAGTATATTTTCTTATTTTTTCAGTATGCCTTCACGTAACCTAAATATATAGAATTTCATAAATAAGAAATTAATAAGTTAGACATGTATCACACCTAGAGCATAGTAGGTAAAGTTCCCATATATATGAAACATAGGTACACAATATAAATCTTAACGTCTTCCAGCTTCAGATAGGTACTTTCCTATTCAATATAACTTAAATACTTGTATGAAGAAAAGAAAATACTTGTATGGTCTTTGTAATATTGTATATAGAGTCAAAAAACAAAATCAACCCAGGTGCCCCATGCGATCATCATAAGCCAAACGGTAACCACTGCCCGCACTGGCCATAAATAATAGTACAAAATGATTTACGTCACTGAGACGACGACCCTTAATAAAAAATGTCTTTTTTTCTCTCTAGTCTTTAATCCTTTAACGTGAAAAGGCAGTTGAATATCTAAAAATTGTATTTACATATCTTTGATCCACACAGACATTTGTTCATTTTAATCAAACCAATGTCAAAAGGGACTTATTTGGAAATGGGGGTTTGAAAAAAGGATTACAAGAACAATACTTAAGGTACATAAGTATTCAAAGGTGACCGTGTCACCTCGACTGTACCTATGTGGAAATTTTTTTGATACAAAAGCAGTCTAGCCACAGTTCCAGCAAACCATGAAGGCAGGGGCTAACTTGTTTTTAGACATCAATTTATTACTCCCACATTATTATATTCCGGTATTCTAACCAAGAAGTTGTCTAATTAATTATTATTTCTCCCCTAATAGTTATAAACCCCAACAATGCCCAGTATTTTTGTGTTCAAATTAATTTGTGTACCGATTAGTACTTTTCTATTGATTATAGTCGAATAAAATATTACATTAAACAAAGGAAAGCCATGCCAGAATCCCCAAAGGTATACACAGGGGATAATATCTCGCATCGCTCCAAAGCGAGTGACGGCCTCAGAGAGCTTTGTTGGCGTTAGATTTGCATAGTGACTTAACTCAGTCAAGCGGACAGTTGGGATGCACGGTGAGCGGGAAGGCCGAAAACCCCTACATACTCCTTCGGCTTTCCCCTGGATACCGAAAGGGGTGCATAAAAAGCTTTCCTTGTATAAAAAAAGTTTATATTCACCCGTTTCGCCATCCGTTTTTCTGGTACATTTCCCGGCTTCGTTTAAATTTTTTTGTATGGAAAAATACGAAAACACTGCCCGGCTTGAGAATCGAATCCGAGACCTACCGCTACTAATACTACGCCTCATACTAATTCCGCAAAGCCAACAGGGCAGTCTTACTTGAATGAAATAGTCTAAATATTTTACTACAGTTGAGTGACGTGAATTTATTAAGTTAGTACTACTACTATCGGCTGTACATGGGCACGTTTTAAAAAACGTTGCATTGTGCAAATGCGTCCACGGGATTTGAACATCGGCTTTGACAGGAAATAATTTAAAAAATGTTGAAATGAAATAAAATGAAATAGAATAGAATAGGTCCAAGAATGGACTTAGTAGGTTAGGTTAATTTTATCGATTCCCTAGATATTTTGTTTTTGTTTACGAGTAACCGGCTGGTATCAGGCTGGTCAACGTTCGGAATAACAATATCGGTCTGGTGCACTGGCATGAAAGAAACGATTCCGGTACTACAAAAGTAATAAATATTAAAAGTAGTGGTTCTTTAGTTTTTTGCTGGCTGTACTGGTTGTTTTTACAATAACCATGTTGGACGGCGAAAAATAGGGGCCAATTCGCGAAAAATCTCACTCATTTTTTTAACCATTAAAAATGCAAGAAAATAGTCCAATGAAAATCAAACACAAAAAAATAAACAATGCCTATACTCGTACTCGTACCGAATAGGCGCTCGTTGTGAAATAATTTTAGAAATGTATGAAGCTTTTAATCCGCTACATTTGTTTATTGACGCTGCTGAGAATTTCAATACACGTAATGTTTTCATTTGATTTAAATATAAAACATTCAACTTTCATTCCATATTCGAATATTCGTATACATAACTTGCGTAGACACCAAGAATACACAGAGTGTCGCGGAGGTCGGTTTCTAATATCGGATTACATTCAAATTTAACACAGTGTTGCTCGGTGTCAATAATTAGAAAACGGTATAACGGTCCACATCGGCTTACTGTGCATTTTGTATTGCGGTCTCATTACGTATACATTTTTATTAGATGTCTATGAAATTGTACTCCATGGGAACAGTGCTCAAGTAGTTTCGATTCAATTTGCTTATATTCGCAGTTTGTACCGTCGAGTCGGTACCTACGCTGAACGTGCCTGACTTTAATGTTTCCTTTAATACTTGATGATATTACGAACTGAAATGGTATTAAAAGGTCTCTATGTTGTATTTATTACGAGATTTTGGAACGGGAACGTATTTTCATTTCGCTAATTATGTGTAGTTTCTTAATTAAAGCCTATTATTATTATTATTAAAATTCTGTGACACAGAATTTTCTAAAAGAGAAGCCCAACGAGTCTTTGCCGGACCTAGGAATTGTACTCGGGACCTCTCAATAATTAAAACGACAAGATAAATAAAATCTCTTCTGATAATTACTAGAAGAATAGTTTTAAATGTGCCTAGAATTTATTTTTATTGTTTAAAACGTAGGTACAAATAAAAAGGATTACCTATGGATAAATAAATAATTATGAAATCCGTATTAAATGTAGGCAAAATGCTACCTAATGCTGTCTCGTGGTCTCGCGGCACAAGTATGTGCCGTGCGATCTAGAGGTCCTGGGTTCGATTCCCGGGTCGAGCAAAGTGTTATTGGGTTTTTCCATTAGGAAATTCTTAGTAGCAGCACGGAGTCTGGAATTGTGCCCGAAAAACGGCAATAAGCTCGCCCCCTATTACGTGAGACTGATACATACCTGACGAAATGTGGGTGCAGAAACGCACCTCTGCCTACCCATTCAGGGAATACAGGCGTGAGGATACATAACCTCATATGTATGTATGCAAAATATAGAAACATCAAGAACTGTGCCGTAATGTGTTAGGAATGCAGGCTTTGATGTCACTAGCAGCTAGCAGCATGATTGTTCATTAAAACTACATTAAGTTATAGTAAAAATAAGTTACGCTAACAGTGAAGGAAAACATCATGAGGATTTTCCCCCACCTAAGAGTTCTTTGGAATTTCTTAGGTGTGTAGTCCGCCAACCCACACTAGACCAGCCTGGTAGAATGACCTAAACCCTCTCACTTGTAGAGGAGGCCCGCGTCTAGCAATGGGAGATGGGCTGATGATGACGTAAAAATATGGATGCACATAACTTTGTCAAGTTATTCGTATTTCTTAAATTCATTTTTATGTGTTACTTCCAACTTCAAAGTAATATAGGTTAATTTTTTTTAATCAGTCAGTCAGTTGGATAACAGCTATTATTAAATATTAATAAATACGCCCATTAAAAACAGGATGTATTCAAACCGTAAAAAACGTAAAACAAAAAATAGTCGGGATTTTCTATAACGCCAAAGTGTGCTTTCCTGCCTTAGTTTCCGATCACGGTCTGAATACACCCTGTATATTGTCATTATAATATATACATCGAATGTTATATAACCACGTACATTGTCCTGATCCCATATTTAGATACGTGTGTGGTGTCGTGGGTACCACAAATGACGAAAGACTTTTCGGTCCAACAAATACCCCGACCCCAAAACAAATATTTGTGGAATATATTTGTCTCAGTGCTGGGACCAAGTGCACTGCCTCTCATTTCACAAGCTGGTGTCGAGCCAACTCGCCATAGAGTCTTTCGACACGATAACTTAGGATATACCTTTATCGCAGAAATATAATTAAAAAATTAACCTTCAAATAGAATTATCTTTAGTTTTTGAATGCCATTTTTTTATGCAGAGAAAAGCGGGTTAAAGCAAAAAGAAAAATAGAAAATATATATTAAATATAATAAAGATAGCGATAAGTACAAAATAAATCGGTAAAGGAAATATGCCTCTATTTCGTGGTGAAAATTCGCAAAAAGATTTTCTCTCCACAGCGTCCAAACCACTTGAACCGTGGATGCGGACACTTGAAACTAGATAGCAGACCGTCTAACTTTACGCCGACTGCATACGTCAAACTTTCTTAATTGATGGGGGGATTAAAAAAGTTTTTGGTATGGAGTTTATATTGCTAATTCAATTATAGCAGAGTTCGAACATTTTGATGTCATTTATAGCTTAAATTTGTTTGATAGTCTTGAAGTGACTCGTGGTGAAGAAGGATTGGAGGATGGTTTTGTAAATAAATTAAATGCGTAAAGCAAATTGAATGTAAATTTATTTTATCAATATCTAACCAGTTTTCTTGTTGTAACATGTCATATAACTAAAATGAACAATAGATTATGATAAACAACTAAAATAGCACAAAATATTGTTGTGCTGTAAAAAGCATTAAAACTGTACTATTTCAAAATTGCGCACTTTTTCAAAGGTGTCTAAATAATACTTATATGTAATCTTTTTTAAGATATCTCTAAAAATCAGCACTCACCTACTACCCATGTTGGTGGACTAACTAGGAAAAATTAAATAATTTGTAATAGTCAAAGTCAAAGTCAAAATCACCTTTATTCAAATAGACTTTTACAAGTGCTTTTGAATCGTCAATTAAGTTTTTTTAAACTATTGCCGCTTCGAAACGTGTTATCGCTGCTGTGGAGAAGAAAGGCAAGAAACTCCCTCAGAAACACGAAATGTCATTTTTTTATATAATATTTTTTAATTATAATTTCATTTTTATTTATTGTAATATAAATGTAATATATAAGCAGTGATGGCCTCGAGGTGTCAGGCACGCGGTCGAGAATTTCGGCGGTCGCAGGTTCAAACCCCAGGCACACACCTCTGACTTTTCGGAGTTATGTGTGTATTCACAATGAATTATCACTTTCTTTAACGGTGAAGGAAAACATCGTGATTAAACCTGAACACCTAAAAGTTCTTAGGAATTTCTTAGGTGTGTAGTCCGCCAACCCGCACTAGGCCAGCGTGGCGGACTAAGGCCTAAACCCTCTCAATTGTAGAGGAGGCCCGTGCTCAGCAGTGGGACGTATTTGGGCTGATGATGATGATGATGATGAAATGTAATATAAATTTTAGTTGATTCCTCCGGTATTATGGGTGCGGTGTTGACCACTTAACATCAGGTGTCTTACTTACTCGTTTGCCTCCTTTTTCCATAAAAAAAGTTTGCCATGCTTATATAAAATTCGGCTAATAAATTTCACATCAACAGTAAAGAGTATCAAGAGTTACCGCACAAAACGTCGACAGACTGCTGGATTACCATATTCGAGGCGTCGAAATGCAAATATGTATGTTTGAGATAATGCGCTCCCACAAACTTGTAAAGTATGTACGGAAAAGTTTTATAGTTGTTACAGTTATTGTTTCTCGAGTTTCTAACAGATTTTCCTGTTCATATTTTACATAATAATGCAGTTTTTGTTCATACAAAAGTTAGGTACTGTTCGGTTTTGTCTGTTAAAAAGGAATTAACAAATGACTTAACAAAATTATTTTGTATCAATGCCTAGCTTTCTATATTTAGTTTTTCTAATTTGTTTAATTGGTGTTTAGTATACTAACATCATTGGTTTTCTTACATAAATATTTTTTTATGCACAGTGGAATTCCAAATACAATTTATAAGTTATTAAGAATGCAAGTTACGGATGAATGTTTGTTATGCAATACATTTTTGTATAGAATGATTCTAAAATATTCAAACATTTTTACCTGAATTACATTGCAACCTAAAAATAAATTAAAACACCCTACAGTTACATACATACATAGTTCGACCACACACTAAGATGCATGTTTTGTGCCGTGAGTATCAGAAACTTCGAGAGACTTTTCGATCTCACAAATAGCCATGCCCGATACAATTATTTTTCAAAATACTTTATATAGGTATTAAAAAGTATATCACTTTGTTTATAAGTTACGGGTTGTCTATTCTTTATAGGCGTTTCCCAAAGAAGTCTCGTGTGTCTAGTGAACCGTTTCGATCTCACAGATCTGCTCAACTCGCAACAACTATTATAACTGATGACTATTTTATGGGTACATTAAAAATGTCGTTTATTTATAAACGAAATTCTACCTTTATTTGTCCTGCTTCGTTAGTAGGTGACATATATCAATTCAAGTAACGAATGAATAATAAAATTAGTGTCGGTTATGATTGAGAGTTAGCAAGAAAAAGTGAGTGTTGGAGTAACTTTGGAGATACAAATTTAAGAACATGTATTTCTCACTTTAATTATTTAGTATTTACACTGATATAAGTCGCGATGGCCTCGAGGTTTGGGCACGCGGTCGAGAATCTCTACGGTCGCGGGTTCAAACCCCAGGCACACACCTCTGACTTTTCCAAGTTATGTGTGTATTCACAATGAATTATCACGTACTTTAACGGTGAAGGAAAACATCGTGATGAAACCTGCACACCTAAAAGTCTTAGGAATTTCTTAGGTGTGTAGTCCGCCAACCCGCACTAGGCCAGCGTGGTGGACTAAGGCCTAAACCCACTCAATGGTAGAGGAGGCCCGTGCCCAGCAGTGGGACGTATATGGGCTGATGATGATGATGATGATACACTCATCATCCTAGACATAAATAAATAATAATAAATATTATTAAATCGATAAATTCAATTAATTAATGCTCACATTTTATACAATAAGTAGACTGCTATACCACAAGAAAGTAATTAAAAATTAGATTTGTGTTAGAATATACAAGAAGGATATATCAGTGGATCTTGTTTAATTAAGACTGTTAATAAAATTCGCCCAAGCCAAATTTCACGCCGGTATTATTGTAAGACAGTCGCACTACCCGTTCAAATAAATCAAGATAAAGTTTCGTTGATCTAGTTTCTTTATAAACATAAAGAATTATCGAATCTCAACGGTCTCCACATTCAATTCTCCTCACCAGTAGCGAGGAAGCGTCTGAATTTGCAAGTCAAAGGGTTACTTCATTGACCGACGTTGTGGTGTCGGCACGTGCTTTCTCAACTCAAATCAAAACTCGGTTGACCGACGATTAATTTTGCAACCCTTTGGATTTACAATCACCTTAATACAAAGATTACTGCGAATTCAAATGCAAATTTGAAATCCCGAGGGGACTCGCTTCCCATATTATTGATGCGGAATAAATAAAGATATTATGTTACGTTTGAATAAAATATGAGAGGGATCTGATGAATAGACGGCAAACTATTAATCAGTTAAAACCGCGAAGACTTATTGTTCTAAAAGTAATTACCTATACCTAATTCGTGGCGAAGAAACACGAGATTTTGCAAGAATCGTTCATATTTTTTTATTGCTTTGTTTTCTTAAATTAAATCTTAAATTGTTTAGGTTCGCATGAAGATTTGAAATTTTAAATTCGTATATATTTTTATACTTTTTTTTATTACTAAAACATTTACATTACCCTATAAATCCAATTAGGAACATAATTCGGCTATCGCATTAAATCTCATAAAGATCAATTTCTTAACTAACGTCTGCTTTGTTTGAATAAGATATGTACATCTCATTGCTTCCAATTTATACGTTCGATAGATTCGCTCAATGGGCTTAAAACTACGAACACAATTTCCGAACGGGAACTTGACGAGATGGCTAAAGGGAAATTGTCAATCATTTATCTAGTGGATTGAAATAAATCTGAATGGTGGAACTAGGACGCGTTCGCTATGAAAACTGTGTACTGTTTTATCTCGCTTTTACTGTTGGCTGTTCAAAGAGCGCTGTCACGGGTCAGGCGCCGGTCATCTTTTGTCTATGGATCAACATAACCTAATCGTGTCGGTAGTTTGTATACTTAGCAGTTAGCCGGTATTCAGCCTCAACGTTGCGACCTGGCCCAAGGGAGTACCACTGAGGCCAAATCCTACTTGAAGTAATACTGTTTCCATTATTCCTTGAGTAAAATTGTTGGACAATGAAGACCCTTATCCACCCTAATTTTTTGTGATATTTTATGTTTCAAATTTAAAATTACTTAAACTAATAAGCAGATGGAAAGACTTTGGCTTTTTAAGAGACGTAGAATAATTAAGAGATCTCTCTATCAAAAACCCTAAATGCGTAAAAGTCATAACATGACACGGTGAATTATTTGAAACGCTCACCGGTCAAATTGTAGGGTTTGCTGCCTTCATGCGGAAATGCGGGATGATGGCTACTGGTTCATTCCAGTGTTTATTAAACAGCTATGCAGTTAGACGCTCGGTGTGTTATTCGCTACTAGAATGCCATTTGCTATCTCAACAACATTCTTCTGTATGTGTCGAACTACTCATAAACAGGTGGACTGGTTTTGGAATTGTTTAGATATTTCATAATAAACGTTATGGTATAGATTCGCAATTTGATTCTATTCGTAAGATCTAGGATTCTTCATAGGGTTACAACTAGCAAATCTGCGGTAGGCTCCCAGTATTCTTCAGACGATGCCGAAAGTTTTTATATACATATTACCTTATTCATAATATCGGAATATTATGTTGTATGATGTAGATAAAAAAATATTTTTTATTGACGTTTTTATAACAATATTTTTACTTATAATATGAACATCTGGCGTAATGTACAACAATATGTGTCTTTAAATATTTTCTATGCGTAAAAAGTATATTTCGTCGAGGAATCAGCTACACCACGAAGCTCGTTTTTCACAACTTTTCAGGAGAGAGAAAAAACCCGTTTTTTTTCGTCCATCAAGGCCTAATTGACTGAAGTTTTTCTCGATATCTATGATGAATGACATCTATTTTTTCAAAGAATAATTGTATGTAAAATTTGAATTTATAAAATTGAAAATACGAATCCAACGATGGTATCGTTACTCGATAAAAATCGAGCTTGGTGGTGTTGCTAATTCCTCGACGATTTGTTTTCAAAAAGTAAAACCGCCGTACAAAGTCCACCCGCCACAATGTGTGTATATTTACAATCAGATTATCAAAACTGTGTCAACTGGTGCGAGATAATCTTAATCGATTCTCGCCAGTCGGAACACTTATCAGATGCGATCACTTTGCCGTGCCACAATGAAAAAATACATGGGCATTCATATGCGACGATCACCGGTAAATATACTCGTAGTTTACGTGGGAAACGTGTTTGTTTCTGGAATTTATTCCCAATGCATTATCACGTACTGTAATGGTGATGGAAAACATCCCGAGGAAACCTGCACACCCAAAAGTTCTTAGGGATTTCTTAGGTGTGTAGTCCGCTGGCTCTAGGCCAGCGTGGTAGACTAAGGCCTAATAGCTCTCAATTCTAGAGGAGCCCCGAACCCAGCAGTGGGACGTACATACATATATGGACTGATGATGATGATTCTCGAAATCAGGAATTATGCTAAAATCAATGATGATGATGAGATCTAGAGTCTGCATAATGGTGGTTCAGCGGCGCGTTTTTTATAAATTTTATTGCTTATGTAATAAAGAATTCAAGCCAGAACTTTTCTCATTACCCACATGGATTTCCAGTTGAATTTAAACTAAATGTGTTTGACAAGTCCGCGTGCAAATATATTTAAAATTTATGCAACGTTTTTCTGTTACTGACAGTTTCAGTGTAAATGGGTCGCTGAAATACGTAATAAAGTAGAGCAACTCGCCGAGAGGCGAGAGTCTGGATAATTCAAAATTTTCATTAAATTTTCTCTGCGGCTGTATTAAAATCCCATTTTGGTTGCATATTAACAGAGTTGTGACTAAAATGTGTTTCTTATTTTAATATAGTACCTATATGTACATTAACACCCGGGCGGAACAATTAAGACGAATGATGAGGAATAATCGTAGACAATACATTACTTGAATGGAATTGAATCTACTAGGATAGGTCATGCCGCGCCGAATTTTTTTTTATATTTGAAATCGTCGTGACTCCTCCTTGTCATGTGACCAAGAACACATTGCATAAACTTCATTATAAATAATAATTTATGGGTTACATGAAACTATGAGCAAATAAACAGTTCTTATAATATTCTGTAGTTTTTTCCAATTGATTCCCATATAATATAATATTCCATCTAATTTAATATTATATAATAGTCTACCCATTTGTATTTGGATTTTATAATTTCAACGGACATAGTATTTGAATTATAATTATGTTGGTATTGAGTTTTATTCATGTCATATTATAATTATAGCAAATTTCATCACCGTTTTTCTCCTTAAAAATACTTTGAACATGCATTTTAACTTTATTGATGAATGTTAAACTCATTATATAAATGCATAACCCAAAACCTATATCGTATAAAGACCAAATAAAACTACGTTTCATTCCTCACAAACGGATAAAATCTGACTGAATCCAGTCCAGTTCCCATCCGAATAGTTCAGTGGCGTAGCGATGTGACAAACGTACGTAAACGAGAAACGCAAACGGAAAGGCCGAAATAGCTTTCAAACTTAGTTGAGCCAAATGAAAAGCGCAAAAACCTGTAACAGGTTAAGCGTGAGAATGTTAACGCCTGCCTATTTTTAATACAGGGGAAATACGATGGAAAGGTATAACGTGAATTAAAAAGTAGTTAAACATTCAATCTTAATTTAAAAGTTGCATTTTTTTAGAAGTGAGCGTCATCAAACAAACTGCCAACAAAAATAATATTTTGAGTTATACTTATTTGCATTCCGTAACTCGCCATTTGTGATGCATACATTCAACGTAAGTAAACTGTTATGAGTAGAATCACCAGGTTCTAATGTTTTATTTTATTTATATATTCTTTTCTATCTTTTCTATTCTATCGATTGTTCGATAGATTTGATAACTATTACTATTTGTTATTATTGTCTTTTAATAATGATAGGCAAAACAATCACTTGGCACCGGAGTTACCATCAATATGAAAAAAATAGTCGCATCAAAAATATTACGTATTTCAAATAAATAACTTACGCTCGAGATGCTGTTTATAGTCTGAAAATGTGTCAGTTGAATTTATTTCGTCAATATTCATCGCGACTGTGAATTCAACAGCTCGAATGTATTCCGATTAGTAGTTTAAGCTTCGAGTCAATCAACGCAAACATTTGAAGCCCTAGCTTTACCTTTGGCGGCGGCGTGTGTGCCAGCGATACGGGCAGGATAGGAAATTTTAATCCATGTTAATATTATAAATGCGAAAGTAACTCTGTCAGTCTGTTACGTTTTCACGCCTAAATCGCTAAACTGAATGATTTTGGGTGTGGAGATAGATAGGACGTTGTAGAAGGACATACGATCTGTTTTTCCCACTAAAATACAGTGTTCCTGTGGCATGAGTCTGGAATAAAACAATGCACCTGGGCGGAGCCTGGCCCTACTAGTAAAAAAACAAAAAGGCTTCAGAGCCTAGTGTGTTTTTCTGCCAGTCAGTATGTATCTATACTATACTATACTATACTCAGCCTATCGCCGTCCACTGCTGAACGTAGGCCTCCCCAAGAAAGCGCCAACCATCCCGGTCTTGAGCAGCCCTCATCCATCCGTTACCCGCCACCTTTCTCAAGTCGTCGGACCATCGTGCTGCAGGACGTCCTACACTACGTTTGCCTAAGCGCGGTCTCCACTCCAAATGGCAGTATGTATCTAATATGTATAAATGTTTTGCAATATGTAATACTATGAAGATCGATTTGAAAACTATAAGGATTGTAGTATGTTTAGATATTCGCAAAAATACATCAGTAAAATATGCCTGGCTTTCGACATATCAGTACCAAAGGTCTAAGAAGCGCCGACTTATTCTTGTCAGGGAAGATATGAGAGCCTCACATTGGAGGATATTGAAGTTCGGGCAAAAGAAGGAATATAATCTGCCTGCCTGACCCTACGTGCTGGAATGAATATCTCTCTTTGCACTATGCACAATGTATTATAAACGCGATGGCCTCTAATAAATTGTCACTTTAGCTTTGTATCGCAATTTATGTACTATTAAATTCAATGATCGTATTGTGTAGACACGGCGGTCGTCATTTGTCAGCTCTCTCTAAATCCTACGTTATGTAGACTGTTACGAATAACTAGAATAGTTTCGGGCAGATATAAGAATGAATAATAATGAAATAACGCGTTGTATTGTTGGGAAATTTGGTGGCAGAGCTAAGCCTAAAGAATGATCGTGACAGCAATCACAGGTTTGATACGATAAAATACAAATATCGTATTATACAGAAAGTGAAATTATGAAACGACATTAAGTAAATAAATAATTTCACTAAGCCTTCTTTACGATTGAGAGGATTAGATTTTGACGTGTACCTAGCCTAGTGCGATATAGAACGCGTGTTGTTTAGAAATTCTTGTTAAAGTCTTTCTATAATTTAGGTTTCCTAAAGGTGTTTTCCTTTACAGTTTCATCATCATCAGCCCATATAAGTCGCACTACTGGGCACGGGCCTCCTCTACAACTGAGAGGGTTTAGGCCTTAGTCCACCACGCTGGCCTAGTGCGGGTGGGTGGACTACACACCTAAGAAATTCCTAAGAACTTTTAGGTGTGCAGGTTTCCTCACGATGAAACATTCACAAGTAAAGTACGTGATTATTTATTATGAATACACACATAACTTCGAAAAGTCAGAGGTGTGTGCCTGGGTTATTAACCCGCGACCGTCGAGATTCTCGACCACGTGCCTAAACCTCAAGGACATCACGACTTTTACAGTTTAATTTAGTTGTAAATAAATAAAACTCGGATCATGTATATACCCACAAAAATATGTAAATATTATTTTTACCTAAATTCTAAATCAAAGAGAAAATTGAGATCATCATCTCTCGCTGGTCGACACTTTTTTTGGACTCCATTACGCTTACCATCAGGTGCAATGGGGTCACTTTGCCGAGCCAGAATTAAAAAAAAATCCCATTAATCACCCCAAACCGATATAGTTGAATTGAGCATAGACAAAGTTTGTACAATAAGACAAAGGAAAGTTTGCACTTAATTTCCCTCCTCTGTGACTAGCAAAACCTTTGATTTTTTAATGTTATTATCCCATTTCATAAAGCGCGCTGGATCTTAGTCGTAATTAAATTTTCAGCTTAACTTGGACAACGTCGAGTATTAACTTATATGCGCTACTGTTTCCGAGTACTTCTTGTTTTTCTGCATATAAAACTTGGACTGAAATAAAAACTTGACATAGCAAAGAGTTTGTTGGTTTAAAGGCCGCGTGACGCGTATAGTAGGTAGGTACTTACTCGCGCCCCTATATGTTTTTAGTATTAGTCAAATATTATGTTTACCATTTCGCAACGGCTGATGCAATGAGTGTAACACGTCTAAACAAAAACAATAGATTATGACGCAATAATTAGAAAGATTACAGTATATGAATTGTTTTTTCACATTGTCCCTTATTTGAATTTATTCTTGATGTAACGTGGTTGCGTTTTGTAAACATAAATTGTATATGACATCCTCAAATATAGACAAATATGTATTGTTTCGTACGGATCTCGAACTTGCAACCTATCTATCCAAAAACAATTATTTAACCTCCATCTCCTTCCTTATTTTCTACATAAGTTTATTCATATTTTCCGAATAAGTATCAAGACATCCTAAAAAGAAGAATGAACCCTAAAATGACAACTCGCTTTATTCTTAGTACCTATATCAGAAATGAATAAATTTTACTCATTCCCCGCAATACCTACTCATCATATCAAATTAAACCTTAAAATCCTTTTTTAGTTCCAAATTTCATTGCATATAGCTTTCTGCCTTTACACACGTGGCTTATGTGAACCAACGTCACAAAGGCAAAGTTTAATACATTTGCCGAATTAGCATATTACTCGCAGTGCGTCCAATTCTGTAAACACGAACCGCACACATTTGCAGGGTGCACAAAATTAGCAGATAACCAGCGGTCGGGCTAGCTATGCAGTGGATTCATTCAGTGGAAACAAGCAGGACGGCACTCTAGTAACTTGGACTCACTAATATTAAATTGCTGTTATTTAAGTTTATATTCTACGATATTCCACTTTACAATGCTTTTAAAAATAATGGCGCAAAATGTAAACAAGATCGAGATTATTTTCGTTTCCATATTTGCGTGATAATTGTCCAGTCTCCCCTGAACGCAAAGAATGAAACAGAGGAATTATGTTTTATGAAAAATATTTCATTTATTCATCATCATCATCAGCCCAAATACGTCCCACTGCTAGGCACGGGCCTCCTCTACAACTGAGAGGGTTTAAGCCTTAGTCCACCACGCTGGCCTAGTGCGGGTTGGCGGACTACACACCTAAGAAATTCCTAAGAACTTTTTAGGTGTGCAGGTTTTATCACGATGTTTTCCTTCACCGTTAAAGCAAGTGATAATTCATTGTGAATACACACATAACTTCGAAAAGTCAGAGGTGTGTGTCTGGGGTTTGAACCTTCGACCGTCGAAATTCTCGACCGCGCGCCTAAACCTCGAGGCCATCACTGCTTTCATTTATTATCCCCTGTCATATTGAAAATAAATTAATTTCATTCTTAGGAAAATAACAGATGTTTCGCAAAGAATTTTCGTAAATGAAATATCTTTTTATTATTTCATAATATCGTCACGAACCTTTCTGTAATATAATACGTGAGCTAAGTTAATATGTATTTAGAGCGATGTTTTGATTCAAAGAATTAGCGCCGGAAATTGATATGAGTATTATTCCTGACTGAGTACCTACTAATATAAACACAATCGTACGTATCTATTCCACGAATACTGAATAACATAGACTATGGAGAATATTAGACTGAATTCCTCATCCTACTCCAGGCCGTGTGTAATTCAATAATACTAATGTAATACTCTGCTCGCCGAGTACAATCGAGACACGGTGGTACTAATTCACTTAATAAATTAGTGAAAATGACGGTCTCAACGCCAGCAAATGGTGACATTAAATCGTTTGATACTTATTGTTTGATCAATTATGTTAGAACTAAGAGTATTTAAGTACCTACTCTCACTGTTATGCTTATCGACTACTGCGATGCTGTTACGCCGCCCTGATAATAAGTTAGACACCTTCGCTCCGACCCGAGCTAACTTGTGAGAGCATTAAACTGTAAAGCCTCGAACATCTGGCTTTAGCAAAACTTTTGGCGTCTTTGCTTTTGATATTTACGTCTTAAATTTGAAATGAAGCATGCTATCTTATCACTGAGCACGAAAATAGAAGTAGTAAATTATCTGGGGCTTTATTTCAGTCAATACATACTTCTGAAATAAATTATAATTGTTAAATGTGGATATTCACTTAATTACGGTATATATGTTTAAACAATTCCTGGGGGTTAGGCGAGGATGTATTACACCCACGTTCCACTATTTTAGGCTTAATTTAGGTAATATGACTTACCGTTCAAGATGCACATATCCAGATTCCAGACAGATCGTATTTCGATCGAACATGTGATTTCTGTCGAGGGACTAATCAAGTAGTCGAGGTACAAATCCACATGTCATGGCGTACCTAATATTCGCCGACGAACTATAAAGGAAATCATACCGTATCGGATACTTGACACTTCCTGTGCAAATGGCCGGTAAAATGTCTAAGAGGAGCAAATGCCTTAATAACTACTTGTAGGTCGACACTTGACGAGCGAAGTAGCAGACCGTGGGAGTTTGCAGCGGTAATCATATCGTTTTACTAACCATACACCGGTGAAAACTGTGTGTAGGGAGTTATAATAATGCTCCCCATGTTGAAAAGAACATATAATTATGATAAATGCATGGTATGTTTGTTTGTTATTCTTGCGGACAGCCCCGTGGCGCAGTTGGCTAGACACCAGCTTGCGAAAGAAGAGGCCGCGGGGTCGATCCCCGCACCGAGACAAATGTTTGTGTCATCCACAAATATTTGTTTCGGGTCTGGGTGTTTGTGAGACCGAAAAGTCTCCCGTAGTTTCTGATACCCATGACACAAGGCTCGAATCTTAGTGTGAGGTCAGAACTATGTATGTGACTGTTGGGTGTATTGATTTTTTCAAACACAAAGTGTTGTGCCGATATTGTCGTTGCTGGAGCATGTCGTAGTCTATTTTGGTACCAGAAAAATTAAAGGTTTCCCAGGAGTTAGCATTAACCGACAGCATACATATGATGGATTAACCACGTTTTATTGGTTTGTGAATTTCAGAAGCCAACGTAGATAAAATCGCAAGCTAAAGGTAGGCTAGTGTACGACAAATGGCTATCATAGCTACTTTTCGATCCAGAAAAATGTTGATTTGCTTTTTTTTATTAAATTGCTGAGTAAATCAATTGATACGAGCACGTGTCATAGTTGTTGGTAGCATCAATTTACTGCAACTGAAGGCGATGTCAGGTCTTTTAAAGTTGTTCGAATTACTTGTTACTAAAATTTATGTCGAAATTCATATAAAATACAAAACCTATTTGTTTTCGTTGTTTCCACAAAATACATCGGCGCTACTCAGATATCGGCCTATTGCCGTTTTTCGGGCACAATTCCAGACTCCGTGCTGCTATTGAGAATTTCCTAATGGTAAAACCCAATAACACTTTGCTCGACCCGGGAATCGAACCTCAAAATCGCACGGCCCAGACTTGTGCCCGAGACCACGAGGCGGTGGCCCGAAAAATGATAATAAAAGCACAAAGAGGGTACAAAATATAAATAATAACGGTAAATAAATGAACAAGCGTTATGCTGCAAATGTACAATGCTCTTTTATGCTTTTTTTTCAGTAGCGCCAGTGTTCTCATTCCACGTGACATTTATTCAGCGCAGAGAGAAATAATACCACTTCTCCCCCGTGTAATACTGTGACATGACGGAAAGTGTTTTTTAATGAAAACATTCATTTGTATGCATTTACTACTGGGGATTACAGCGCACCCTTATATAAGAGGACTTGGACTATCGTATTGAAATATAAATAATGAGGTTGGTATTCTTATTATAGCAGCTATAAAATCCGTCTAAATGCGGTGGAAATCAGCAAGGCGATTACTCCATTAGCTAAACGACATTAAAACGAGACAAAATTGCCAAGCGTAGCGACGTCTCAAAGCCTGAAAGGTTACCGTCTCCTCGAGTTCTTATTCATCTTTACATGTTTCGAAAAGCTTTCAGAGCTTTGCGATATTTGCCGTGTTTATGCACTGCAAAAATATTTGAGATATTTCATTCGGTTCTATTAAATAAAATAGGAAATCTGCCGCTAAGCTTGCATTTCTCTCGTGGAAAGGCAGCCTGAATATCTTGTACTGCGTCTTATATTCCTTTATAACTTTTAGGAGCATCTTGAGATTGAAGCCGGGCTTGGCGAGATTAAGGAAAAAATTCCTTGTGATATTCGCTTTTCCTGTAGACGTTTATCGAGATTCTCTGCCTAATAAAAACGGCTAGATACGTGTTTATTTTTATTACTTTTGCACAGGCTAGGTTGGGAAAAAAGCATATTAGATTTGGTCCACGTGCTTATTTTTGTGTACCTATACGATATTTGAACGTTTACATACATATTATATACCTTCAGTTCTCGATGAACTCATGCCTCACGAGAAAGTTTCCTAACAATGCATAAAAAATATAAATAAGGAAGCGCAATGAAATTTAGCACGTAGGTATTTATTTTTAAGGTGGTAAATTATTTAAATTTCTCGACGTACAATACTGAGATCCTTCCAGAAATCAGACACAATCTTGCCCATAACAATCATATTTGAATTAGCGAGCTACTAAAAGGAAAATATCTTACGTAAAATAAAGTTACTGAACGCGATATTTCTTTATTAACCGTCGTATAGATTTAATGGTTACATCAAACACCGTTCACACTTTCTAATAATCAAGTGATTGTGTTTGAAAGTGAATTTGGCTGGCGAAACTAATGCCTCGGACGGAAGGCAATCTCGGTCAGCCGTAGTCGGTATATCGATGATCGATAGATTATTTCCCCATCCGGAGAGTAGCTCGACTGCAATGGTTTAAGTACTTTTATAGATTTTATTATCGCTCTGCTGTGACTAATAAAAAAGCCAGGATGGTTCGATCAAAGAGACCTCTCAGACGTATTAGACTTACCTTTACTAGGCAAATTAATGCGACGGTCTTGCGGATGTTAACAGATATGGAGAAAGATTTAGTTAATCTGTCAAAATACATTTTGATTGTGTTTAAGAGGTTCTCATTGGAATATCAATTGATCGATCTATATTTAGCGATTGCGGCGTGAGCGAGAAACGCCTACGTTAAGTTTCCAGCCATTGAGAGAGCCTCCAAGAACATTTTTCAAGAGCTTCAGTGTTCATTGTTGGTGAGTTTGGCTTTTGGATGCCCGAGAAAAATGCATTGTTCGCGCCACTTCTGTAACAATTGATCGTAACATCCTTCAACGCATTCAAGGTCAGAAAAAGAATTGGCAGAGAATGCCTTAGGCATTAAGTCTACCTTTACAATTATGTGATTGTATAAAGTGTAAATAAATAAGGTCCTTGTAAGTCCTCACCAACTTGGACAGTGATTCGTAAAGAGCCGTTGTTCTATTAACTCCATACCACAAATCAAAAGTTTTGTACACGAAAATTTATTATTAAAGGAAAAACTCTTTTTTATAATTATGATAGTCAAACATTATATGTGTTGGGTTCGAGTCCTCGGCGCAACCACTGCAACCACAACCAAACCGAGTTTTATTCATTAAATTAGCTTATTCACTCTGTTTGATGCCCAGAGAAATCCGTGCTTTAATAAATCCTAGTGTTTTACTTACCTTATTTGCAACAAATGTTTTTGTTTTTCGAATTACCGTTACATCGATCAGAGTTTTTCAGTCATCGAAACCTTTCAGTGTTTCGAATTAATAAATGAAACAACTTTTCACTCGGCCCGTGTCCAAAAAAAATATTGGATATCCATTTCAAATATACCAATTAGCCGCAACGCCACCTCTCTCCATTTTCGTAAAGATATAGAGAGCTGTCGAGGGGAATTAAATTTTCGGCAAAATTACTCTTTTTCCGTGCTGTTTATTTTATTATGGCAACAGCTGAAAACTGTGTATACACAAAGAATTATCACGTACTTTAACGGTGAAGGAAAACATGATGATGAGACCTAAAAGTTCTTAGGAATTGCTTAGGTGTGCAGTCCGCCAACCCGCACTACGCCAGCGTGGTGGACTAAGGCCTCAGTGGCCTCAGTTGTAGAGCCTGTGCCCAGCAGTCGGACGTATATGGGCTGATGATGATGATGAAAGCTGAAAGGGTATAAATATTTTTAAAAACTACCCATATTTCGTTTGAAAGACTGGATAATTGAATAGTTGAATGCAGGATATCGAATAATATAGGGATAGACTACTGCATAAAACGGATAAACACGGCATTTTGACGTAGGTACGTGTTTGTGTGTAATAAAACTGATAGTCTAAGATCCCACTAAGAAATATATACCCTCATCTGTTATTTGAATGTGATAAGAAAAAAATGATAGATAATATTCACATTGATATATTGCAAATGGGTTGTCTAGTTAAATTAAGTCCAGATAATATTAAATAATTAAATTCAAAATTAAATTTATTGAATCAACTTCCCTCATCGGTTATTTAAAAAAAAAATACCAGTTAGAAGAATATACCCAAGAGAACTGAAAACGTAAAGGTTGTCTACTGTCACAACTGCGCAACTGTAGGGTTGTTAGGTATAAACAGGTGAGTAAATGTTATTGATATACCCTCATCGGTTATTTACCCGAATATTTTTTTAAATGAAAGCTTATTTTATTCTTAATTTAACTGTATTAGGTTGTCTATTCATAAGTTGATATTGATAATGGTTGCCTAGATTTTGTAAGTAATTAATGAATCCTTTAAAAATTGTTTTCTTAAGTTATTATTTCGAAGAAAAAAAAAATTTGTATGGTGATATTAGGTTATGTGTCGATTTTATTGATAATATTGGTTATCATTCTATTTGTTATAAACAAGTGACTGTTTTAAACAAAAAATATAAAAATGAATTTACAACATTTTGCATGCAGCACGATGTGAGTATATAATTTTTAGTTCGTATTTAATTAAGTAAATTGTTCATTCTTTCTCGACCACGTGTTAATAATTATTTGTAACTAATGTTTGTAATGATATTACATTTTCAGGTACCTAAATTTTCAAGTAATCTGGAGCAACAAATATCTTCTAACTCTTTTCAACACTCTGTACGTATAAATAAATAATATTGAATTATTAAATAACTAAGTAATTTATTTATTTAATTTATTACTTTTTAAGGTGGAACCAAGTACGTCTACGAGTGATACTCATCTCACAGTCGAGTTACCCTGTGGCGTATCGCCAGGCGAGATAAATTTGAATGCTGATGATGATGACTCCAATCTCATTCCACCATGCTGGAAGTCTCTCCAACAAAAAATTTTGAGCACGATATATGTAAATTCGATGTGGCTTCATGCAACAGATGCAAGCTGTGTCAAATTAAAACCTGAAGATTGTGGCTGGTTTTTAGATGGCTATTTGAAACCCAAATGGTTCGAAGGAGATCCCACACCTTTGCAAGTTGAGGATGTACTGACTGTATTGGAGAGAAAAGAACTCGAGGAAGATGTAGACGTAGATTTTGATGTAGCCTCTTCTGACGAGTCAGAATCAGAAGATATTTTTAACTGATCTATTATACTAATAGTAGTATACTACTAGTATCTCTCTCCGAGGCCAGTAGTCGTAGGGAATGCCACTCTCGAAGTTGTCCAAGAATACATCTACCTCGGACAAACTATCCAACTAGGCAGGCACAACTTCGAGCAGGAGGCGGACCGAAGAATACGGTTGGGCTGGGCGGCATTCGGGAAGCTACGTCATATTTTCAAGTCGTCGATCCCTCAGTGCCTTAAGACGAAAGTCTTTAATCAGTGCGTCCTACCCGTAATGACATACGGAGCCGAAACGTGGACACTCACCAAAGGCCTGGTCCACACTCGCTCAGCGTGCTATGGAGCGGGCAATGCTTAGAGTTTCTCTGGTGGATAGAATTCGTAATGAAGTCATCCGCCAGAGAACAAGAGTCACTGACATTGCCCGCAAGATTAGCACGCTAAAGTGGAAGTGGGCCGGCCATGTCTGCCGACGGTCCGACGGCCGATGGAGCAGACAAGTGTTGGAGTGGAGACCGCGCTTAGGCAAACGTAGTGTAGGACGTCCTGCAGCACGATGGTCCGACGACTTGAGAAAGGTGGCGGGTAACGGATGGATGAGGGCTGCTCAAGACCGGGATGGTTGGCGCTTTCTTGGGGAGGCCTACGTTCAGCAGTGGACGGCGATAGGCTGTGTATATATATATATCTCCAATAGTATAGTATACCTTTTTTTTTCATAAAGTGCTCTGTGTCACTGTATGTTCCATATGTTTTTTGGAACAGCTGATATCTAGTAATCAGTAGATTACTATATATCTATTATACTGATTATAATTATTTTTATATTAGTTAAAAACTGTAATTTTTAATAAATAAATGTGTGTGAAAATAATTTAATATTATTGTAAATATTTAATCTGCATTGAATTTAGTAGGTAATCTATATTACGCGCATATGCAATTATAATGTGCTGAGAAATTCTTCTTCAAAATTTACTTACAAAATCTAGGCAACCATTATCAATATCAACTTATGAATAGACAACCTAATACAGTTAAATTAAGAATAAAATAAGCTTTCATTTAAACTTTTTTTCGGGTAAATAACCGATGAGGGTATATCAATAACATTTACTCACCTGTTTATACCTAACAACCCTACAGTTGCGCAGTTGTGACAGTAGACAACCTTTACGTTTTCAGTTCTCTTGGGTATATTCTTCTAACTGGCATATTTTTTTTTTAAATAACCGATGAGGGAAGTTGATTCAATAAATTTAATTTTGAATTTAATTATTTAATATTATCTGGACTTAATTTAACTAGACAACCCATTTGCAATATGTCAACGTGAATATTATCTATCATTTTTTTCTTATCACATTCAAATAACAGATGAGGGTATATATTTCTTAGTCGGATCTTGTACTATGAGTCATAACTCAATCCTATCTTTGCCTTTAATCTATTGACCTTTGTAACAATTAATAACTATAACTTATTTAGGTAAAAAAATATTATCGAAGTGTATTTGTAGACCCCCCAGGCCAATATAGGCTAGTATTCTGGATGCACTAACCCCGCTCAACTATAGAGCCAGAACTGTGGTTCATATAACCGTAGCTAAAGTGACACCAAACATATTTTTTTTTATTGAGGCAAATTCGTTCGTACCAGTATTAACATAGGCGTATCGGACATGTGCGAACCCTTTATGAGTCTCAGCTAATAAGTGAGCCAAATTGAACTCTCGACGTAATTACGCCGACAGTGCATACACACGCTTCACGCTTCGCTTGCGAATGCTTTAATTACAGTATGCATTTGCATTACACGAGGCTGATTGACAGTTTAATATAATCGATGTGATTCAAAATATGTTTCCTTTTTAACAGCCCTGTGGCGCAGTTGGCTAGACACCAGTTTGCGAAAAGAGAGGCCGCGGGTTCGATCCCCGCACCGAGACAAATGTTTTGTAATCCGCAAATATTTGATTCGGGTCTGGGCGTTTGTGAGACCGAAAAGTCTCTCGTAGTTTCTGATACCCACGACACAAGACTCGTATCTTAGTGTGGGGTTGAAACTATGTATGTGACTGTTGGGTATGTTTATTATTTATTTATTTACTTTACAGTAAATATGGAAGAATGGAAAATTATTAACAGCACGTTAAGCAAAAAAAATCGGTGTATTTATATTTGAAGTTCTGCCCCGCAGTCTCGGGTCAGAAGTGTGTGCTGTGCCAGTAGGCTTGCGCCTTAGACGTAAGAAGACGAAAAACACAACTGGCGATACATGGATGCAGAACGGCACCTCTGAATACCAATTCGGCGATAATAGACGTGCGAGCAATTTTTTAAAACAAATTACCCAATAAAAAAACTTTACCCGATTCGGAAATAAAACCCAAGACCTAGACTCACTGATAGATTTTTATAGTTAATATCTGTAAGCGTTTCTCTCGCTATTTTGTCTTTACCATCTCAACTGTGCGGTCCGTTTCCAGCTACACAACCGTCCTTATACATATTTAATGTTAATTATGTCTGACTAATTCCCTTTGGGCCCGTTGAGAGGACAATGTTCATGATAGACTTAAACGATCATTTGAGGGCTTACATAAACCTTCCGAGTGACAAATGGTCGACATGCGCCGACTGCACCGCGCAGAAACGCACATTAATTAACAATTCGGCAATAAACTGTGAAATATTGGGAGGGAACGCGACGTACCCTTTCATAGCATAAGCCTCGTTGATCACGAAGTGTACTTACAATCGAGATTCGGGATCGATTGCGGTGGAATGCTATATATGGATGAAGTAATCTGCAATTAATTATGTCGCTTCTATGACGTGTATACATAACTATAACACCGCCTTGATCGTTTAGGTGTGCAGACAAAAGAGTACGAACTTATGTAAAATAAAGTTGAAAATTTACAACAAAATTAACACCTGATACTATTTACTTTTTAAACCAGCAATGTAAAAACTGTAGCAAGGACTTGCTTAATATCTGTCACAGTGACTAAACATTAGACAGTTTGCTGGCCTACGTGTTCCCTCTTGCCAAGATTAATTTAATTATTAAAGTCTCTAAACGTAGCGTCTAAAAGATTTGCCCACTTGACTGCCTCGTGGTCTCGCGGCACAGGTATGTGCTGTGCGATCTAGAGGTCCTGGGTTCGATTCCCGGGTCGGGCAAAGTGTTATTGGGTTTTCCATTAGGAAATTCTCAGTAGCAGCACGGAGTCTGGAATTGTGCCCGAAAAACGGCAATAGGCTCGCCCCCTATTACGTGGGACTGATACATACCTGGCGAAATGTGGGTGCAGTAATGCACCTCTGCCTACCCCTTCGGGGAATGCAGGCGTGAGGTTATGTATGTATGTATGTATGTAAATCATTCATATATTTTACAAATGTTGAACCGTGTGTTCCTATAACAACTTTGGAATGTTACGATTAATTGAGAAATGGCGCAAAGAAATTCTCTTAGCAACAATATTTATATTTGAAAATTTGTACAATCTTATATTTTTTTTATAGTAACCCGAATTTACACATACACATACTCACTCATCACTTCTATATCTCTCAATGTGAGTTGAATTGCACCTGTAAATTTCTTAACGGAGACCCCGAATCATTATACCTCATCAGGATGGCAGACTTGAGATCGCACGCACGTGCCAATTTAAGCTCGGTAATATCGAGGCAGTTAAGACAAAAGCGCAATATTCTTATGAAGAAAAAACAAAAAAAATACAAAACGCGACATCCTATTAAACATAAAATAGGGATAACTATTGCAAAGACAATAAGCCAAACATTTAATGAAGGCTCTCTAATTTCTTCGATTCACGCTTATTCTATTTAAAACCAATTCAAAATATTCAGAAAAAACTAATGAACAATAAATTGCTCATTCCACAAGGTATAAATATCTCAGAGGCTCCTTATATGCATAAATATGTCATAGAAAACAAAGCGACAATAAAATGTGGATACGTCAACAAAAATACTATAAATAGATTTCTAGCAGCGTGCCACCATATAATTGAATTTATATCATACGCAGAAAACAAACAACAAAACCGAATGTATTCACAAAAAATCTATAAGAAAGGGCCTGTGTACCAAAATGTTACTAATTGTGTTTTTATTAGTTGAATATTTAAGTGTTTCGGTCAAAACCCTGGCGGTTCGTAAATTGTTTTACACACATAAAATGTGAAATTGTACAGAATTCGTGGGCCAACCCGTCTGAACTCCCGCGCGGTCAAACTTCTAATGTAGTAAGTTCTCATAAAGAAATACCATTCAACGTCAAATTTGATTTAATATTATTACAAGATGTAAATCTGGTGAATTTAATTTGTATTGTATTCAATTTTAATACAAAGTCTGTACGGCAGGGATAATCTGAATGTAGGTAAGTATAAACCGGATGGAAAATTCGTTGCATGGCTTAGATCCTTGTCTAATCACCCACGTTTGGTATGTACGAAAACTTACTTCGCCATAACTTGGGCACATTGCGTATCATGGACTATTCTCAAAAAATCGTCAGTTTCCGCTATTTTTAGAAACCTGTCGGACAAGTTCGGTCCTGTCTGGAGCCGAATAGAGGTGAACCGTGTCTGAATGAGAAGACAACATCGCTGTAGCGGGTAGAAATAGGACGGACGATTCGCGAAATTCTCTTACGGAATGACTGCGGCCCGCTTTGGACCCGCGCCTTGGCCGAAATGCTGAATGTTCACAGTTATAATGACTACTGATTGAGCACGCGAATGAGCATTAATGCGAGCTCACCATAGACCAAGTGGTTTTTGACCTTGGCTTGTAACGTATTCGGATATTTGAAACAAACATTTAGCACATCGTAATAACACGCTTTTGTTTTGAATATTACATATTATTCCGAGTTTGTGCACCACATTGTGCACGACCGCAAATGTTTACCTTAGATGTGGAATTTAGCGTAAATGCATGCTCCGACGTGTGAGATTTGCTTTCAGCTAATTCAAAGGTCGACGGTACAATGAGCAGAATCCTGTAATGAACACTTGATACAATCATTAATGATTGGAATATCCATTTGGATGTGTAATTTAAGGACAATCTCGTTACACTGGAGTTGAAGCGTAGTAAATTATATCATAAAAGAAAATTCCATGCAACCGGTTTGTATTGAAATATGATTTCTAAGGTTCCGGTAATTTCGCATGACACGATTGTAAATTATTCACCATATTTCAGCCCCGTGGCGCAGTTAGCTAGACACCAGCTTGCGAAACGAGAGGTCGCGGGTTCGATCCCCGCACCGAGACAAATGTTTGTGTGATCCACAAATATTTCTTTCGGGTCTGGGTGTTTGTGAGACCGAAAAGTCTCTCGTAGTTTCTGATACCCACGACACAAGACTTGTATCTTAATGTGGGGTCAGAACTATGTATGTGACTGTTGGGTGTATATTTATATTTATATATTTGGTAACGGCTTTCATGATGTTGAAAGATTGCGTTTGCTATTCTATTTACTCGTTAAAATTAATTAATAAAGGGTCTGTATAGTGAGTCTAAACCATAAATTCAAGTTGCGTACGTTTATTTAACCTGTTTGTGTTTCAAACATTCTTGTGAAGATTTGATCGATAAACTTGTTAAAAATATTAAGCATACATAGTCAGGAACTGTTAGATGTGTGGCACAAGTTACACTAATTTTAAATGTGTATGTAGAAACATGCTGCCCGACTCTCGGCGGTGAAAACACAACGTTACTTGTTGCCAAGCGCGGCCCACCCATTCTAAACTATTTGGCAATGCCAAAAAAGGCCCGCTCACTGCCAACATTAACTTTCACTCCAATAGTCACCCGTGAAAAAGTGTACAAACCTTTCTAAAGACAGATGAAAGATTATACATACATATGTATGTCGCCAGAAGCGATACTTTGGTTTCTCGATAGAATAATACCTATATCGTAAATTTTGTGTTAAATTCATGCAAATTATAACAACCAAATTAGTGGCCAGGCTGAGGAGGTTGCAATTCGATGCTCGTACGATCTAAATTGAGTATACGTAAACATTGACTAATAATAATAATAATATTTAGCACATTGTTAAAAAGACGAAGATCGCGGGTTCAAACCCCAGGCACACACCTCTGACTTTTTAAAGTTATGTGTGTGTATATGTGTACAAAAAAAATATATTTAGTTATTGCTTTATATACTTGACAGTATAAAGGCGGACTTAATGCCATAGGCATTCTCTGATAGTTTGCCTTTGGGGAGTGCAGAGATAAATCTTGGTAGGTGTAGTGTGATAGTGTAATTATCACGCACTTTAACGGTGTAGGAAAACATCGTGATGAAACCTGCACACCTGAAAGTTCTTAGGAATGCAGTAGTTCTTAGGTATGTAGTGTAGTCCGCCAACCCACACTAGGTCAGCGTGGTGGACTAAGGCCTAAACCCTCTCAGTTGTAGAGGAGGCCTGTGCCCAGCAGTGGGATGTATAAAATAAAGAGCAAATTATTGCATCAAAAACGGGGCTCAAAGGCTATCAAATTATAATCTGCCTTTACGAGAATTTAATTGTACATCTTATGATTCAATTTAAAACATTGTAAAACAAATCGCATAATATTTTACGATACGACATGGAAATAATTAATTGTAAAAGTGCGCGTTATTTGTTATGCTCATTAATATGAAAGTTATTTCGGAATGTTAATTATTTGCCTTAATTTTATACTATTCAAGAGAGAATTTTGAGTCGAAAGTAATTACTCGTGGTATTTTAATTGCAGTGGACCGCCCGTAAGACATCAGTCTCTCAAAAACAATACAGTTTATTTTTTAATTTATAACAGTGTAGCACATATGCCGTAAAAATTAGTTTCAAAAGGCGTAAAACTCTATTCCTTTTTGTATTACCAAATAGAAAATAAATAAATAAAAGACTCTGGCTGAAAGGGCTTACTCAAGGAAAATTGTCTTTTAAATTTAAATATTAGATTGCCTCCACAAACGCTAAAAGCCACTAAATTGTTTCAACGCGAGTGGAGTAAAGCGTCAGTACATTTCCCTCGCAGACTGAGCAACACACAGAATAATTTATCATAATATAGAAAATTCAACAAGCATTAATATTACAGCTACGGAAATTCGCAATTGGGAAAGCATAATGTTTATTTGTGCTTCAGTCTCGGAATTACTGAGAATTCTCAGAATGTGGGAACAAGGTAGAGTAAATTCATGGGCTGGCGTATTAAAATATAAGACTTGAATAATAATGTGAATAGATTCAACCGAAACATCCTACCGAATGTTATAAGATAGACTACGAGTATTAGTCGAATAATGATCAAGTATTTCACACGAAAATATAAGTTTTCATCACTAAAAGGATCTTTTTGAGAATTACGTACTGCATGTGATTAAGTCTAATTAAAACAAAGCATTAAAGAATGTGATTTCTTAGTGGACAGCGGCGAGGAGTTTTATGTTGTGTGGTTTAAATTGAAAATATCACAAAAAGGAGGCTTGGAAGCAAAGGTAGTGCAATTAATATCATGTCCTAATTATATATTTTACGCTTGTACCCCCGAAGGCGAACAGAGGAATATTTCCACCCATGTTCCGCCAGATGTTTCATCAACTAGGAAAAAAGTGTGAGCTGACATGTCCGAACTCCACCTGAGAATTTTCATAACGGTAAACCCAATAACTCTTTCGCCGACCCGATAGTTAAGCCCGGGATATTCAGCTCGCACGCACAAAGTTTTTATCATTATGCAGGATAGTCACGAGATGCCGATACATGTTAGCGATTTTTTACAGAACACTCTGAAGTCTTTGGCGGTCGTCTGCGTAATTATGATGTCATAAAACATTTGCGATATAGAATGTTCTTTGAAAAGTTACAAATAAGTTTCCTTCATATCAATTTATAATAGAGAGGTGCTGTAAGTCACCAAGGAAAAAGTAAGCCAAAGCACACTTTAATAATAATTAAATTCGCATGCTAGTAGAGTAAGTAAATAAAATATGAACTACCGTTACAAGGCCGAGAATAAGAGGCTTTGACACAAAGCAAAGGCAAGGCGAAGCACAGGTACAAATAAAACACCAGCAAACATGAACGAAGTGCGTGCAGACTGATGCGTAGGCACAAATGTACAATGTTTACGTTCTGTTTTATTTAAAGTTCTGTGACACGCAACGTGGCTCTCTGCCACTATTGTGTCGCAACCAGCAAGCGGGTTACTAATGACGTGAGACGAACCCGCTTCACCTCACTAACGGTTAAGGTACCGACGTACTTAGATACCAAATGGAGTTGTTCAGCATTGTTAACCTTATTTTTTGTTACGAGCCACATGCAGAGGAACTCGTCTCGTTGGAGCTGTAAGAGCTATTTGAGTGCGAAGGTCTTTGCCAAAGTAAACTTTCACGTAATGCATAAAAGTGTCGTAATAGATTTTTGACTTAACGTCAATGTTCCCTTAATTATGAATAGACAGATAGATAACTTACTTGAGAAAATTTATGAACTCAGATGGTGTAAGAATCTCATTGAATTATTGTTATACGATTTAAAAAAAGGTACGTTGTGGGTAAAGAAACAAGTCAATACGTATGAAATGTTTGTACAATTGATTTCTAGTTCGATTAAAAGTGTTTTCGTATTCAGCAAACGTTCGAAATGTTTAATGATCGCAGGCCATATCTCTTCACAGCTTGAAATTCATTAAACAAAGAACAAGTTTTTCTTCAAAATTAACATTGAAAAGAATCGCAATTGGCTTTTATTTTTCTTGCATGGCTTTTTGAAAGTTAATTTTATTAATTCCACAAACATACGTATGGTATGGTAAATTTAAAAAAATATTTGTCTTGTTGGTTGGTAGTAAAAAATATATTTGGTTTTCTTCGGGCCGCATTTTAAATAATGTTGACCACGCAACTAAATCAGACACAGTAATCGTCTAATACAGAAAATTGGACTAAAAGGTAAGAAGGACAACATCGTTCAAAATCAGGGGAAACGCTTTTAAAAACTAATGAATATTGGAAGAGAAAACCTAAAAATGTCTGCATTTATCTTGCCTAACAAAGGCACAACACATTCCTGATAACCTACTTTGATTAGCTAGACAACTATGTATCTCAATAAACTGCACACAGCAATTGCAGCATTAGCTGATTTAAACTAAATTAGAATTTAAATGCCGCTTCATTGCATAATCAACTCACCGTCGGCTCTGTTTACAGCGGACGAAGCAATTGCAAGAATAAATAAAATCCTTTACCACACGCAGCGCTTTTACTTGAATGATTTTCTTTTATTTTTTTACTTTAAAAGGATTTGAAGTGTTCTACAGTTTAACAGAGCGTGTCTTATATAATATTGTGTATACTCAACATACGGTTCGTACGTAGAGATAGAGTAGATACACACGCCGAATTAGGTCTCTCGGTACGTGTCTAGCATATAACGTTTGTTATCGGTTGAAAAGAGGACGCGTGCGCCCGCGCCGAAAATCGTCGGTGTCATCGCACTTAGGTGGCCCACTTACCACGATATTTCGATAGGAGCCGCCGCGAATGCGCTCCCCCCACCGAAAGCCAAATTTGCTCACTTTTATTCTGTTCACGACGGTTTTTTAACGAACACGTCATCACCTGGCCCGGCTTACTAATTCGACGCCGCTTCCGGACTCGGCCGAATGTTCGATATCTATAGAGTGGCGTCGTCGTTGCGTTTACATTCCCTTCATACTAATAGAATGTAGGTACTAATAGTACCTACTATACCTCATAAATTAATGATAGCTGCGATGTGCAGCGTCTCCGCGATTTTGGCAAATTTTTAAATGTGTTTTATCAGTTCAAAGCTAACAAACCCTTATATACACATATGTACCAGGCGGTACTTCCATAGAAGCCCAAAAGCGTTACACATTAATTGTGTAATGTCTAGTTTATAATTATTGTGGGGGCAGGATATTCTAATTTATACGTCAAATTGCTTTTGGTAAATAAATATTTAAAAGCTTAAAGATTATAATTATTCGGAATTTTGTAAGGGAAACTGGGCTTTTGGGCTTCTATGGAAGTACCGCTACTGATATTATGTACGTGTCTAATGGTAATATTAGAAACTTTTTATAATTGAGCAATTTATTACACGTCTTGAGTATAAGTACAAATGTTAACATCTAATGTTTAATTTGTAAGGCAGTAAGATGAATGTGTGCGTGTTTATCTGTTAATAGCAGACTTACAGAACATACAGACTGTGTACCTACATCACGGCCGCGTGTCGTGTCTATGCTTTCTAATGCGTCGACCAATACACACGCACACTAATTTTGTAATACAAATTTGCCCATTGACTGCCCCACAATGAAATTTATAACAATACCCGAGATAAACAAGTGCTCTTAAAGCAATTGAATTGAACGTAATTTCCGGTAATCTCAGAAATGTAAAAGTTTTTACATTAAATTATTTATACTCATTAGAAATATCAGCAAACGGAGTGCGACGACCTAGTAATGTCTAGAACAGATAGAAGACTGAACACGTTATTTTTTACGATCGTGGGAGTCGCCTACAGCATGGTGAAAACTTTAGGCGAATTGAGTAAGACGGCAAATATAAATTTCCTAATTATAATATTGAGGGGAACAGCGGCGGTTGTCGCCAGTCGCGTGCTCGCGTGGCGGTTGGCGGCCCTCCAGTTTTATATTTAAACGGACCAGCATCAACTGACATTTTATGAAGGAGTTTTGAAACATTTCGAATTGTGCCACGGTTGTAAAACGTAGCCATACAGCCGGCGCGATTACTGTTACAACTTAAGCCCTCTTAATGTCACGTAAATTTCCTTTAATAACTTTATAACATTTGCAAATGCGATGAACAAAATGCAATATACTAGAACATTTCATTAATATAAATGTAAATAATAGGTGATATGAGTTTGAGAAATAACAATTGGATTATTGATTTACATTGGACGAAATTTTGTATGGATATTATGTCGACGCACGCGTATCAACTGCTCAGAGTGAAATATTATTTAATAGCCGATAAAAGGCGAACTGTTCGCGTTAACTGTGTCAATGATGGGACAAAGTGTCTGCTAATCACATGCTACATAACAACTTAGTCTTATTCGTAATGAAATGTTACTTAAATTGCTCAGTAACAAATTGCTATCAAATTAATGACTCAACTTCCTATTCAAGTTACACCAGTTTGTAATGAATATTATAAATTAACCCGAAAAAGGGCATTAGGCTCGCCCCCTATCACGTGGGACTGGAAAACATAGCCTTCCCTACCCTCCTGAGAATTCAAGCGAGCAGTATCTTATGGTTTTAATCGCAGTGCCGTGCAGTTACCTTTGTAAATGAAATGGTAATAAACAAACATACCTAAACTTACGCCTATAAAACAAAAAATAAAAAAGTGCTTAATAAATTTTAATAAAATGGAACCAATAAAGAAAAAAGTTTAAAAAGGTCACACACATTATCTACGCTTGGTGAAACACAGTACATTCTTATAATGTCCATTACTATTCTTCAATTTATTTTTATTCAAGTTGAAATTTTATCGTCGTTTGGTAAATTATTAGCAAGACTATTTCGATATCAGTTTCCTGCAGCCGTCAGTTAGTCCGTTACCTCGATAACACTGGCTGAATTAAAATTGTTACTAGTTCGAACAAAACAATTGTTTGTTTTGCACCGCGTAATTCGAATTGGTTCGCCGACGCCACAAATTAAATGCTCGTAGTAGTTTTCGCTGCCGTCGGGTCTGCCAACTGCGCTTTAATTGACACCTAACTGAGTGCCGTAATGTAGTTACTTTTCACTACAGCTGCTAGAACAAAAGATTTCTCTTACGGTACCACTGAAACGCTGTGCAAACCTGTAGAGTACTTATCTCTACGTGATTTATGCTGTGAGGATGTTGAGATTTCTAAATTTATAGTAATAAATATCGAATAATTACCCCTAACATTTTAGTCTTTAATAAGCAACGACAATCTGTTCTCGTGTACGAGTTTTCCTCATAAATCTCAACAAAACATATTTGGTTAAAAATAATACCTTTGCAGCTATGTTAATAGTTCGGTACTTTTCCACGACCCGCAGTTGAAAATAGTTTTAAATCAAAACATACGCGTCCTCTTTCGACATTATACTAAAAATATAGTTAATAACCGCTAAGTAGTAGATGTAAAAAAAAAGTAGTAGATGTCTCAACAGGAAATACATTGTATTTAAAGTACTAATATTTATCTCATCCACATTTGTGTATTTTTATGGGTACTACGCGACGTACTCCACGTGATAAAATTTGTAATGTCAGATGTGTTGGCACATAAAAATGCAGTTCAAAACGGAACGGGAATTATTATTTGGTATGACCATGAAATGCGCGCTGGCTTAGTTGGTTAAATGCGTAGTGGCCAACTAATAACGTTAAAGCCGCGGGTTCAAATTCAGGGCACACATTTAACTTATCGACGTTTGTATAATGTCCTAGGCTAAAGGCAATTACTTCACCCCTTATTATATAAAACGTGGGTATAGGATATACCTCTGCTTGCCCTTTCTTAGATGGAGGAATAAGTGCATATGTTATGTCTCCTATTACATACATATGTGTATTATCCAGGACTTTTTTATCTATTAAATAGTATTTCATGACTAACAATCTTAGCTTCAGAAAAACGTCGTAAAGGAACTTTCTTAGATACGAGTACTCGTCGAGATTTTTTTGGTTTGTGAAATCTACCTACAGGTATAGAGCCGTGTGGTGGACTAAAGTCCAGCCTAAGCCAGCATTTATATAAATATAAATGATAGCTTACAGGCATTTTTAATCCAAACAATTACCTTTGTTAATGGTTCGCAGTAACGGATGACGCATGTTAGTTCTATTTCCAACGTAGTTCAAAGGTGATCCTATTTAGAAGGGATTAACAACCGCCATAATCCTAAAAAGGTTTCTTTATCCCGTTTCGTTTGTATTTATATTTAGGTCAATAATTAGGCGTACTTAGACGTCATCCACGATGAAGGAACTAAACTACTTCCGTTCCGTCGCCTCCTGTCCTATACTATCGAACGTTAACAGAATTTGCAAGTACTGCATAATATAGGTATATTATCTTGCATTTTACTCGGCAACACGCCATTGCAATTAACCTCTGTATCTCAAAGTTAATGTTATTACTTTCAATACAAATAGTAGTTAATTCTTAAGAAACAATACAAATGCGACTGTCATTGAATTGAAATGTACAGCGGATATCAATTAGATTGTAGCAGACACGGCAAGCGTCAGCCGATAGGTGTGCACTTAAAACGCTTAAATTAACAAGAAGAACTGCAAGTGGTAGCGAGAAACTAAATTTGCAATCAACCCCCAGTAACGCGAAGGAGCGGTACGAATACGAATTCAGACAAACTTAATCCCAATGTACTGAATCGCAATGTACTGAAGCCCAAACATTCGGGAAGAAAATCAACGTTGCGTAACACATTGTTTTGCTGATATTAATCTCTTTAGAGTAACTTGTCATAATTACCTTTAATAAATCAATGAGGACGTAAGACTAATTAATGGAATATAACCAGGGCCTGTGTACATACTTACTGAGAATAAAATATATTTTTGCGCGGTTCCGGCAAACGCTAAGCAGGTTATAAATATCTAATTAATAAACATCGTAAACAATACATGTATTGTTCTTGTATTTGTATTATTATGTATTGTAATCTGGCTCATGGCAGATTGCTTTTAAGCCCAAAGACGGAAGCGATAGAAATTCACTTCTTAAGAAATATGTTTCACATTTATATTGTCATAAATAATTTTAAACAAGTTTTTTAGAATAAATATGACAAAATTATTAAGATATTACATAAAAATTAAAAACTCTTCGCAATGTGAATAACCGGACAATTTTTGCTCCATTATTTTTCCAGCGATAGACAACTCGTAGGCACAGTTTCGGGCAAAATCCAATTTCCGACATAATCACAAGCCATTGCATGCAGCTTCGTTGATGGACGGACGCGCTCAGCGAGAAGATAAGTTGTCTAGACCATATTTAATGAAAGCTGGAAATGTAACACATTTGGTCTGGCCATACGGGACATAATCAAATTTACTCGTTGGATATTTTCTATTATCATATTACCGTTTAAAATTTAACGTAAATGGTTTTCATGTTTCAAAGCTAATTGAATTAATCTATTTAATGGATGTTTATTGGACAGGTATTCGTTGTCCATTACACAACAGGCATACGCGGCAATTCATGCATAAGTGCTCGCTTTGTATTCGGCCTCAGGAATTCGTACAAATTCGTCTGCATTTTCAGATTCTGCATTGTTATTTCCATGCGCGTATTTCCTGTTACACTGGTACTATTTTCTACCTTATGGATTTTAATTAAAAACGTTTGTTTACCTATAGATTTTTTATCTTAACAATACATAGTAAATCCCTATGCATGATAAAGTAATACTTATTTCTTGTGTATATCAGCAGTGTTTTACATATCTATTTATATGAGAAAAACTTATCTACATATAAAATATGTATCTTTAGTTATGTCGCATCATGCCAACTTTTAAAACCAAAGGAAAGGCAAAAGAAGAAATACGCATAGGAATTCGCAATGTGTTGAGAAATTCTCCAATGAATGAATGAAATTAATGTTCCTTTGAAGGGTGTTTGTGCGGAGTAAATGCACTACTAAGTTTTAATCCTTAGGAGAATATACATACAATGTATATATAACCTCACGCCTGCATTCCCCGAAGGAGAAGGCAGAGGTGCATTACTGCACCCACATTTAGCCTATTTATCCTTCTTCGAGCTCATTTCCAGACTCCGAGCTACTACTAAGAATTTCCTAATGGAAAAATCCAACAACACTTTGCCCTCATGCCTCACTTGGGAATCGAACCCAGGACCTCTAGATCGCACGGCATATATGTACCTACTAGTGCCGCGAGACCACGAGGCAGTTGAAAATATCAGGGAAGGAAAAATATCATTTCACTGAAAGTAGGTAAGAATGAAACGCACCTCCGATCAATACTTACAATTCTTGAAAGTATCTAATAAATGTTACACTAATTATTCAGATCGTGCCTGGTCGCAACGATCGCGAACTTTCTTACTATCTAAATCTGTGTTAACTGTCTTCTTTTGTCTTATTTTTAAAGGAAGTTTCTGACTCTAACGGTGTTTAAAAAAAGAAGCAGCGATGTTTTTTGTTCGGAAAAACTCTATTAAAAATATTCAAATTATAGCTGAGTGGATATGTGAAATGAAATGTTTCTTTAAATTTTCTACATAGAAAGACACTTACATATGTATACTCAGATGGATAGGTTTTAGAACGTTAATTAGGTAAATGGATATCCAAAGTAATGTAATTAAATCAAATGCTTGAGTAATTGAGACGAAAATTTGGGGCGGAATTTCATATAACGAGATAGATTAATTAAATTAGCCAACGTTTATTAAACAACATATTCGATCAATATGTAACTTTCACTTCGATATTATTATTCGATATTATTGCCTCTTCACATTTCCACTAACAATAATGGTTCAGAATTTCGCGAAATTCCGCGATTCTCCACTCCGTCTCACGAAGTAACAATTTCATTTAATGATGTGAGTTACCATGCAGACATGTTGCCCGTATATCCCAGTAATTGGTTACATATTGCGTTTCTATTGTAGGTACTATTAATTGGTCTGAAGCAACTTATGATTTGAAATCTTTTCAAGATTATGTCTGAGAATGGATTATTTGTAATAATAAAAGAAAGAAGGAAAAGAAAAGAAAGTAAATTTGCGAATTCATAAAAATGCTGACTGTGACATACCAATTGTGATTTGATAATGGCAAGCGTGTTAGTATTTACATCTTAGTAGTTCCTACTACTCGTAGTATGCATCCCAAGTGATTTATCGGGCTTATGTATTGGGTGTTTTCCTGTACGACACCTATAAAATATAAAATCATATGTATTAATGGCCGAATACTGAAACGGTACTTAATCTGAGGGAGACTTATATTTATGTGGCTGTTATAATTTAAGTGGTATACTGAAACATCATTTATCGGTTTTAAGACTGTGATTAACTAATGTCCACTAAAATTTCCATAAATGGCAACATTACCACAAAAAGATCTTTTACATGACATTTTTTAAGTATATACCGCTTAAATTATAACAGTCACATAAATATAAATCGCCCTCAGATTAAGTAGCGTTTCAGTATTCGGCCATAAGTTTACTTAAAGTATTGTGATCATTGATGACAATTCATATATTGTATTTTTATCTTCTTTACTTGCGATTAAGATTGTCGACTGTGATTTGTCTAGGTCCTCAGGCTGGGAACTAGAAAACTTTTGTACGATCGTTGCATTGGAATAATGTCGTTCGTCTTAAATTATGTTTGGTAGGATGTTGATATCTATCATTGAGAAATTATCCTGTCTAAACTATAACCGGGATTGCAGTTATCATCAGTTACAGTTGCGAAAGCTTTGCAGTGGTATTATTTATTTTATTTATTTATTACACAAAACAACTACAATCTGGTATTTTTTTATTATTGGTTGATGATATTATACACACATGAAATACCTATATATTGATATATCGAAACATATGTTGGTAAAAAAAGTAATGAGTATGAAAATCGAAGGATGGACAAACAGAGGAAGGCCAAAGAAAAGATGGAGGGAGTGCGTGAGAGAAGAAAAAGATGAAAGAAAAAGTGGTGACTGAAGACATGACGGCTGATAGGGATGTTTGGAAGGATAAAATATACTGCGCCGACCCCAAATAAAATTGGGAACAAGGCAAGTGAATGATGATGATATTATACACACATGATGGAAAAAAAACAACAGAAATTTATTCTACTGGATGTAGATACAACATGCTAAAACTTATATAACTACAACCCAAAACGTAATGTAAAGATGTAGGTATTCTATTCTAAGCCTATCGCCGTCCACTGCTGAACTTCCCCAAGTGTTCTGCGCGCCGAGTTGGAAGGCCAGAAACCCCGACATACCCCTTTCGGCCTCCCCCGAGGTACTGAACAGGGGAGCTTAAAGAGCTTAAAAAAAAAAATAAAAAAAAAAATAAGTAGGGGCCAACCATCCCGGTCTTGAGCAGCCCTTATCCATCCGCTACCCGCCACCTTTCTCAAGTCGTCGGACCATCGTGCTGCAGGACGTCGTACACTACGTCTACCTAAGCGCGGTCTCCACTCCAACACTTGTCCGCTCCAACGGCCGTCCGTCCGTCGGAAGTAGGTATATTATGATAGAATTGTATTTAACCAATTTTATTTAAAGAAAGGCGCCAACGAACCCTCCCTTAGCATCATTGTTCTCTTTCTAAGCTGTCACGACCGCATGGCTATTCAGCATGAAAATGGGAAATTTTAATACCCCACAGCGTATGCTTCTTAGACCAAGAACATTTACAAAGAAAACTCGTTGCTGGTATTTGTAAAACGTAATACTCATAATTATAGTTTACAAAAATAAACTACTAAATTACCTTCTTTACTTAGGTTAGGTAAAGGATAAGTTGGCTTACCCTCGCCCCTCCGGGGGTGGGATGGTCCGTAAATGGATTTTCCCCGCGAAAAAAAAAAAAAAAAAGGATAAGTTGGCTTGTATGTTTTTATCTGTAATTATTATAAAGAATTAAAATTTGTGAGATTGTAGGGGGTTTTCACCTGGATCTGTGGAAGGGATTTTCAGAATTCTTTCAGTGTCAGATAGTCCCTTTTTTGAACGATTATAATCTATATTTTATTAAGCTACAATAAATATGCAAAAATGCGTTTTGATGTCTAAAGTTTCGCTTACGCAGTTGCGGGAAACAGCTATTTCGTAATAAAGTGTTCCAACCCGCAATCTGTTACACTTAGAAATGCAGTCATTCAGTCTCTGAACAATTCTGTCGACATTTTTTTTCTTCATATTGGTTCTTACAGTCCAATAAAACGCTTCCGGTGCGTAAATACCACTCAGACATGGTCGATTTAACATTCCCTCCAACCACTCCTCCTTTAGACGCAAAACGTTTAGCAAGCCGGGACTACTGTAATCTGAAGTCGCGAAACGATGTGACATAGGTACGCCAACTGATAAAGCCCCACCCAGACATTTTAAGAATGAACGTATTTTACAATAAAAGATAGGTATATTCTGGGTCACTTATCAGCTTACGATACCACCGTTTTAGTAAATGTAATTGAAATGCGATAAATATTGCGCGAGTATATTGACGGGACGGATAAAATACGCTACTTGGCAGATGTATTATTGGATTGGCGGCTGAATACGAAAGCGATTGTGCGATGTACCAACTACCTCGTATTTGAAATCGAAGTCGCTGTATTTATCTGTCTATTACAATCATCATCAGCCCATATACGTCCCACTGCTGGGCACGGGCCTCCTCTACAGCTGAGAGGGTTTAGGCCTTAGTCTACGCTACGACGCTGGCCTAGTGAGGATTGGCGGACTACATACCTAAGTAATCTTAAGAATTTTTAGGTGTACAGGTTTCATCACGATGTTTTCCTTCACTGCACGTGATAATTCATTCTGAATACACACATAACTTCGAAAAGTCAGAGGTGTGTGTGTGATTTGAACCCGTAACCGCTGAGATTCTTGACCACGCGCCTCAACCTCGAGGCCATCACTACCTACAGTTATCTCAACATGTAATAAAAAATAATTATCTAATTGTAATGTCAAAATAATAACTTTTTAATAATTGGGTGTATACGCGTTACTTATGACAAAAAAATTATGTAAAATACTTTTGTCTCTCTGACCGCTTGTTTACGCTAATTTCCGAAATAGCTGGACAGATTTCGACGGGACTTCCACTTGAAGATAGCTGATGTTACGGGAGGTGGCATAGCATTCTTTAATTTAAACTTTTATTATTATTTGGGTTATTTTGTCATCATAATTAGACGCGGAAATACAATTAAAATTAATTTAAAAAATAAAACATTAAGTGACGATGTGAATTTGCGTAGCGGTCGTATAGCTTCACAAAGATACCACTAAGTAGATTAGAAATAAGACTAGTCTAAGGATGTAGGAAAAAAACGTACTGAGTTGAACGTCAATTTACATTACATGCAAAATTTTGGCGTACCGTACAAGCCGAATTAGCTCAGTGGTAGAGCGATAAGATGAAAAGTTTAGAGGCTCTGGTTAGTATCCAGGTTTCGGCATTTCTCCCCAGAAGTATGTTATGATTTTATTTTTTGTATCTTTATTTAAATAATATTTAGTAACGTTCAGAATTAAAATGCTTTAAATAATCACAGTTTTTAGGCAAAGAGTATTGACACAAATTTTACAATCTTTAATTTAAAAATGTTTGCATTTCAATCAAGGTTCAATTTATATTAAATACCGTAAGGTCGGGTTACTTTGGCTACTTTTGCCGTATATTTTTAGAAATTTCTCTGGTGTAGAAACTCTGACTGACTTTTTAGGGTAATAATGGTTTTATTTGGTAAAGAAGGATGTTATCTAGTAATTAATAAACTTTTTATTTAAATGTATCAGTATTATATTCTTTTTTTATTTGTTTAAATTTGAGCCAAAGTTGTTCTTTGAGGAGGGTAACTTTGGCTCGCTGATCTTTTTTGATACAAAACCAAGAACAGAGCCAAAGTAAGGCCTTGAAATGAAAGATAAGACCTTTTGACATACAAAATTATTTAATTACTAGCTGACCCGGCAAACGTTGTTTTGCCATATATATAAAATTCTCGTGTCGCGGTGTTTTTTGGCAAACTCCTCCGAAACGGCTCGACTGATTTTTATGAAATATTGTGTGTATATTGTAGGTAGGTCTGAGAATCGGTCAACATTTAAGGGTTTAACATTTAGGGGCATGTTTTTTTTTCTATTGACTTTATTTTCTTTATTTTTTATGATTCAGCATTGATAAATTATTATAATCATAAATTTTCACCCTTCTACGATCAACCTCTATCTTATACTGACCATTTATTTTATTTTTTTATTAAAATGTAAATAAATGATAATAGCACTGAAAAATTATAAAGATACGTATAACAGTCATTGCTTTGATCGATATACAAATTAAACAAAAAAATATGGTCAAAATTGTATAGAGTGAGATATATGTACATATACATCTATATATATATAAAATTCTTGTGTCACAGTTCGAAACAGCCTCCAAAACGACTCGACCGATTTTGATGAAATTGTATATGTATATTCAGTAAGTCTGAGAATAGGTTATCTATTTTTTATACCCCTAGGGTGGTCCAACCCGAAAAGTTTGTTTTTTATTTTGCGGACATTTTTTGTTTTTATTTTTTTATGATTCAGCATTGAAAAATACATATAACTCCAAATTTTCACCCTTCTACGAACAACACCTGTTTTGTAATCGCAATTTTTATATTTTTATAGCTTTTGCCCTCGACTCCGTCCGCGTAGACTTCAGGGTTGGGCGCAGAAAGATAATAAGTGAATCTATAAATCGTCCCTCAAGTGCCCAAAATGGCACATACTGAATTTAAAAAAAAGTCAAATCAATTCAAATGGTTGAGGCGTAAAAGTAAAACTCTGACAGTTATTTTCGTATTTTTAATGTTACTTCACAGGGTCTCATTTATGGTCATACCAAAATTTTTGTTTTTGCGTGAAAGCGTAATAAACATCGCTACATTCACATTTATATAATAGTAAGGATAACCATTCCCACCTATGTTACTTCGGTGGGTCCCACCTATCTGCATACCAAAAGTCATTCAAATCTTTTTTCAATCATTTTTCAATTCTTTTATCCTCCGTATTTTTTAATAAGAAGAATCCTATGTCCTTTTTTATATCTCGAAGACTATGTGTACAAATTTTCATGATAACCGGTTAAGTAGTTTTGGCGTGAAAGCGTAACAAACAAAACATTAACATTTATAATAGCTGACCCGGAAAACTTCGTATCCCCTAACAGTCATTGAATGTTACATATTTACATATTACCTGAATTTTATTTTTGATTGTATGGAAATAAATATTAAGTTCAGCACTTTATTGAGATAAAAATACAGTACGTACATGTAGTCGGTTTTAATTTTCTTCATTGAAGCATCAGTGTGGTGGACTGAAGCCTAAACCCTCTCAGTTGCAGAGAAGGCCTATGCCAAGCAGTGGGACGTATATATATGGGCTGTTGATGATGATGGACCTTGTGATATACATTTTTAATATATTTTTTAATTGTCTAAAAGATCACAAACATCTTTTGTTAATCGTCATTGCGAAGGCATGACGAATCGGGAACTGAATTTGTTTGAACTCAATGGTCATACCCGTTAGGATCAATGAAATCTTAGATCAATCTAATTGATGAATTCTCAAGCACCTCTAAGTTGTCTTTTCAGTATCGTCACGTGAATAACATTACTCAACAATTTTCTTAACACCAAGCGCATTCCATTGCATAGTTGTGGGTGTTTTAGATTTCAAAGCGTGATGACTACCGAACCTGCCTTCGTTTGTAAATCAGGTACAACCAAGGAGTTTAAAAATACATTTCTGAACGCACGCATAAATATTTGACAACCAATAAATATGTCAATCCCTTTTTATTACTGACATTATTCTACATTTTTAAAATCTAAAATACGAAATTATTCGAATATTCTGGATATATGTTGTCGATTCAAAACCTTTATTTAAATACGTTCTTTAATTTGAGGGGACCATTAACCATATTGACGGGATAAACATAAAATGTTTGACAGAATGTTAGGTAGAACAGTTTATATGAGAAAATTAAATTGTTGTTTTTACCATATTCCTCGCAATTTTCTTAACTTTTTCTTTCATAAGAACCTTCTCCTAACAATAGCAAACACAACAAAAAAAGAATTAGCGAAATCGGTCCAGGCGTTGTTGAGTTATGCGCTTACCAACACATTTTGCGATTCATTTTTATATATAAGATTTATAGAAAAATGAACTAAATTGAACTTTAACAGTCTTCCTAAGAAAATTTAACAAAAACTTTTCAAAATCTTACTCAGTATTAATTACTAAGTTTTAATACTTAGGCTTAGAGGCTGTTCTTTGTCAATAGGAAATATTCCAGTTTTCTTAAGCCCTGAAATTAAATTTTCTTTTGTGTCTTTTAATGAGTCAAGAGCTTCTACAGACTTGGAAATTGGTCCTTAGGGGTTGATGGTAGCCTCCTTCCAGACTGGCTGTCTTTCCAGTTTAGACAGACTTGTCGCCATTTGCATTTCAGGGGCCAGAAGTAAGCAACGTCTAGCAGCTTCCTGTTTCCTGGATCGTACAACATTCAGACATTCCTCCAGTTCTGCGTCTGTGTAATCGACGTACCATATTAAAATACATTAACGCCAAACATATTAAGGCCAAAAACATATTAAAATTATATTATAAATATTTTGATTTGTTATGAAGCAATAAAGAAATCAAAACAAATCATTTATTGACTAAAATTTATACGATCGGGCGGAATTGGCTCAAGAGCCAATGTTACCCGATTTTTTGAGCCAATGAATCCCCACACTTAATATTTAAAATTTCGGTAATTGAACCTGTAAAAAAGGAATAATTTCCATAATTATTCTACTCCTAAATATATTTCTGACCCGAATAAATGTAATGTTAAATAAAACTCACCTTAAAAACTCCGTTACACTTGAAAGTTTGCAGGCGAGAATAACCGACATTGCACATGACACAAACCCGAAATGCAACGGCGGCTTTAGGTTGGAAACAAATCTTACATCCTTCTGGAACTAGGCGCACGGTAACACCATGTAGCGATCCCGGCTTAAAATAAATCGATAAATGACACTGACGCATCAGGGCGGGAAGTTTAAACTTATTTTTTATTTGAGCCAAAGTTACCCTCTAGAGTCAAAGTAACCCGACCTTACGGTAATTAAAATGAAGTGTCGGTTTGTAACGTCGGAATAAAAACTTTTTAATGATTGAGAGTATAAGGAAACCCGTTTTTAACGTCGTATTGTACCGTGATTAGACTGCTGCCAACTTCGCTGCGTTCGAAATACGTTTAAGAAGTATGTAAATATTATTTGTTATTATTAATTATAAAAAACAACTATAATTTTTAATGTGACAACAAGGCACTCGCGTAAAAGTTTTCTTTTAGTAAGTCCAGAATAACATTTTATTCTGTATTGTGGTCACATTAAAAATAGTATTCGTAAACTATTATATAAGGTACAATCCACCACAACTTACAGCTAGCTTACCGAATATGGGCTATTTTTTAATTGTCATTCATTTAGTGAAAAAATGATGTCTATCGCCAAAGTGTGCCGTGCCCGTATAGAATATAAATAATAAAAAATCAACTACTTCACAATTTTATTAAGTTAATGAAAATCTTCAATCAAACCATGTACAAAAATATTCGAATACAAACAAACTGTTCTATATTTAAAGGCGAAACTCGACGTAACAGTCAATGCTCAATATTAAACAAAGGCGCAAAGAAAATTTCTCGTGAACTTTAACATAAAGGCTGTGTAAACATTTTCCGAACTTTGTCAACTCGCCTCCAAACATGAATGGAAGTTGTTTATAGAAATAATAAAGTTTTCGTAAACTTTATTACAAATATAAAACAGGGAAATATTTTTACACATTGTTCCATAGACTTCCGTTGCGTTGTGGCTAAATTTATCAAAATGAAATTCTCATTAAAATGGATAATCGCAAATTTTTTTGAAGTTATACTTCTTTTGGCGCGTTAGGTAAAAATTATGAGAGTAATTTTTTACTTTGCGCGCGTATACCGTCACGAAAAAGTTATTAAAAAAGGTTATTGGTTTTAGATTTAAAAATGTAGAATAGTCACAGTAATAAAAAGGGATTGACATATTTATTAGTTGTCAAATATTTATGAGTAGGTAGGTACCTACGTAGAATAAGGAGACACTTTTTTTGTAGTTCTAGCAACGCCATCGTCTGATAGTCGGACTTTAGAGCTGATCTAGTGCAATTAAAAAAAGAGAGAATATATTTAATAATATAGGCATGGGAATAATAACTACATCCACAAATACTAATCGACATAATAGTAATTGTTTTATTAAATTTACTATCAAACGTTAACTAAAGAGGAGCAAACAGTTAATTAGAAAAGAGAATTGGCACATCAGACAAATAAATACTTGTTCTTCCAATACTACAATCAAGCATAGACTTATTTTTATTGCTTCCCCACTCCAATCACATTGATAGAACAATCGATATAAGCTACAGGTGTAAAATGCTAAAATATTGACAAATAGTTAATAGAAACGCTTTATCTTACTCTTTTTAATGACCCTGAAATAAACTCAAAACAAGAAAAATAGTGCTTGCTTGATACAGACCCAATCGACGTTTTAAATAATAGTTCGGTATTTTTATAAGTAGGTCCTTGATAATGTTGAACTTTGATACCAATAACTAGTAACTAAAACATAAATATGCATAAATGGAATAATTTCTAAGCCTAAGATTTATAACAAGCATCCTTATTGTGCTAGATATCAAGAGCGTCTTTATAATTCAACAGGGTCTCGTCTACATAGAGGGAACATGAAATATCTTTAATATTTGCGAATATTGTTGTCTTAATTCGTGTCTTCGTACGTAAAGTACGTATAGTTTCAATAACGAGTCTGGACCATTAGTTATTTTTCGCCCATTCCATGGCAACACCGTCGTACCTATTACGTAATAGTTATGTAATATGCTACCCAAATATTCAATAGCAACAATTATTAAATGGCATTCAAATATTGTAACATTTCTAGCTGTAAATATTGCACGATGTCGGCGTGGATAGCAGAGAACAGTACTATGACGACCTAGCCCACGTTTATCGTAGTATGTATGAATAGGCGGCAGTGTCGCACCCGGCGCAAGGCAACTACCCACGCTGCGAACATGGCTGTTTGTTGCCAAGGTCGACGACGAGGAAGTGCGCGTGAACCCGCCATTAAATACAATAATTCAATTACGACGGCGAAACGTGTGAACATGTATTATATGAGGACAGATGTATACGAGGGTGTCGCGGATCGAAAATAATTCAGATACGCATACAACGTATCGTAATTATTGCGAAACATTTGAACGGAATCTTAAGATGTGTCATGCGCTTTGAAAGAACTCAAACTGGCGAGACTGAGTCACATATTACTATAAATAAATAATAATTCAGAAGTATTCGACAGTATCGCATGTACATATAAATGTGGATAAATTTAATGCCGCATTGCTCTTCTTTATAAAATCATATTTGGAATTACGTGGAACAGGTAAATCATTACAGGATATTAAATAACTGTTCTCATTTCCAAGAAACTTTGAAACTGTACTGATATAAATATACTCTTTTCTTACCAACTTTGCAATCGTATTACATCACTTTTTTTCAAACTGACGCGAAAGTATAAATTAAGAAAGAATTCAACAAAGTTTTGTTTGGAAACAAAGTGAACATTGTTGTTATATTTTTGTAGGTATCTCAATCAACTCTTTTTATATGCTATGGATTCTCATGAAGAAGAGTTAAAGGTATCATATCTTCATTTTCATTAAGTCTTTAAGTCCTACTTAATAGCATACGTGTCTATTGCCGTTCTGAACTCAAATATATTATATATTCCACTAAAGGCGAATAAAGTCTAAAATCACTTTTTGCTAATTAAATATCGGCAGTATGTTTTTCTAGCAACACTAAGCCTCATAAGAATTACCTTTAAAGGTTTTTCTTAGAAAAATATGAACTAAAAAATACGCAGAATAAATTTCTTCGCGAAGTTTCAGATTTTTCGACTCAGATTGCCACATCAATATTTTTCTGGGTAAATATATTAGTATTTGACTAAGTATTATTTTTATACCCGCATGTTCGGGCATCTGGTATAGAAAATTATAATTGAACTCGAATACCGAAAATCATTACGATTAACTTTTAAAAGTAACAGAATAAAAACATGTGGCACAATTCTATAGACAAATTATTCATACACAAATCATCACATCAAAAGATAAATATGTATTTCAACAGTTAATTGTTATATTTATAAAACGGCGTACGCTAACAAGCTATGCTAACGGTACTAAAACGAGAATATAAAATGACTCAAGATTTTGGGAATTCCCAATAGCCTTGTACGGGGTATGGAGGAAATAGCAAGATTATTATTATACATTTAGTGTTATCCTGAATATTTATCATGTATGTTTTACAACAGAACTGGCCTGCTCTATGGCAGTGGTGGATAAATACGCGAGAACATTCCTGGGGGTTTCTAAGAAAGTTCGTCTAAGTAAATAGTGGCAATATATTTTAAAAGCCATGGTCTCACATATTAGTAACATGGGTTCGTTCCCTTTAAAGTAGAAAAGGAAAGTGTTATTATGCCCCTCACAAATTCACTCACCTAAAAATAGATGTTTCTGTAAGATTCTGGCTAATTTGAATTGAAGCCTTTTGACTGCTAGTCACAAATAATGTCTCTCTCATACCTGAGTCAAGTAATTTTTGCCTTATATAGAATGTTTTATTGATCTGAAAGTCATTAATTTGAGGATGGAAGTTAAGACTCTTCAATATAATTCTTCGCGTGGGAACATCTTAAAATAGGTACGTTAAAGTGTAGGTACTTCACAGTCTCCGATTTATAATACTTTAATGGCTATTCGTGTTTTCTATACTAAATTTCAAATGATGATTACGTTGATTCTAATTGAATTATACTTTTCCAAGCTAGATATCAATTTGTATATCTCTAAAAGCCTTAATCTCATTATAAATAGTTTTCCTAACCTTATCGATACCGAAAAAATAATAATAAAAAAGTGGCTAAATTGGTTCTTTTTTATTTATAACAAACCTATAAAACGCAATATATGTCTTCCAAAAAAACAAGCGTTCAGAATTCATCGCTGTGTATAAAACTTGCCTGGATAATTCGCAATACTGTTTGGAAATTTTAATCTAGCTAAATACAATCTTTACAGGTTAGTGGCTAGAAACAGAGGAAAGAAGCCCTATTTCGTGCTTTGATGCATTCAATTGGTTAAATTTCTGGTCAGCAGTAGATTGCTACAACAGTAAACAAGGATTGTTACAGTAACAAGTATACATTACAGTACATTCACTGTTCTCTTTGCTCTACATATTCATGATTTAGGAAATAATCTTGCAATTAAGAATAATTTATTTTAATTGCCTCAATTTAATCTTTACCATTGCACCAAGCTGTAGATCTAATGTGGAAATATAAAGTACTTGGTCAAGATTGTAACAAATGCTAGTTCCTAGAAAGTTGAGGTCTATAAGGTGGATAAAAACTTCATGAGCAGGTGAAATGAAATGAATTTACCACGCCAAGAAAGGAAGATGTAGACGAATCCTAATACCACTAAAATAAGATGAGAGCACTCAACGCTGACGATATTACCGGCTCAGTGTCATAAACGTGAGACTGCGCCCTGTATCTACACATCAGATGAGATCACAGGAGCTCGTTTATTTGTTCACGCTGCATCGAGCCGTGAATATATCATGCGTCATATTTGAGTTATAGCTTCGCAGTCATCGCAGCCGCACTAGCAAGTACGCAGTGACCTTGCGCGCAACACTCACCGACTACAAACACTGTCAACTTCATTCGTTAGCCTCGACGATCTACTTCAATACCATCCCGCTCTCGCACCTCGTCTAACGTACAATTTGTCTGTCAATCATAATATCTGTGGGGCTCTTTGCAACACTGCAATTTGCACGGGAGGTGCGTTAGTTTATCCATCCTGTTTGTTGTAGTGGGCAAATGTCCGTGACAAATACGCCTAGATTAAATACAAAATGAAATATAATGCAATTTAATAGATACATTGTGCCTGCTCTGTACAAGATGTCGGTCAATCAAATCTTTTCAGCAAAGATAAAGAGCAAAAGAGAAAATTTGAGAAAATTTGCATTCTCCAAACATGGAATTTCTACACTGCTCTCCAAAACTGCTTTTAGAAAAGATAAAAATATACTCGTATATTTTGTTAGACATTTTGATACTACAATCGAAGCTAAGACTTTCTAATCGCCGATCGACTCGACGTGCTCGGGAAAAATATTATTTCAAGTATTTGCTCACTTCACGGGAGGAGTATCTGGGCATTAAGTCTGCTTTGTTAGAAAATAAAAACTAGTCTGTCGCTTCCCACTCAGATTTTTCATTTTGCTTTAGTAATTTGGCGTTCAATTTGATTGGATTTTCACTTTGCAGAATTCAGCCATTTATTGCGTAGCTTTGTATCAGTAATAAGGGTGAAAGACTTTAAATGGACCATTCTAAGTAGGAATATTCGTTCTCCGAATCCCAGGGCTCGTAAAGACAATGTAATTCAAACTCAATGTTTGACATTTGTTTGTTATTAAACAGTAACTGGTTTAATAAACCGTTTTTTTTATACTGTCACGGCATTACGACCGCGCTGTTTCCTGGTGGTTAGCGTAGTCGAAAAGAGGTAACTGGCGATAACGATATTGACCATTACCTTTCACCAGTTGACCCAATTAAGATGACTTATATGTAAATACTAAAATCTAAATCTAAATATATTATACAGTGTGTATTCAGACCGTGATCGGAAACTAAGACAGGTGATAACAAACAGGTAATAAAAAAATAAAATACATTTTATGCCTATGGTTGTTAGGAAAACTAATTTTTTTTTAATTTTTGTCGGTATTATTTCTTCAGTTTTATCGTGTTCTCAGTCCAGTGAAGATCATTGAAAGTACGAGTGAACAGTAATTAAACAAATTCACGTAATTTCGAAGAACGAAAACGACCGAACTATTTGAATACTCTAGTTTAGTGTTTTGGTACTAGAAATTTAGATATCTGACGATATATAAACCGAAATCCAAAATATTTCTTATACCATAAGACATGCGATGTATTTTAACCCGAGCAACGCTGGGTTTCGCTGGTAGTAGTATTGTAAAAAGTTTATTTTTCTTATCGAAAAACTGCAAAACAAGAAACAAAAAAGACAAAAGAAATTTATTATTAACAGCGTCCGTTTCGCAAGCTGGTGTTTAGCCAACTGTTCCATGATTCGATTCCTGAACCGAGAATTTTTTTGTGTGATCCACAAACCTTAGTTTCGGATCTGGATGTTTGTGTGACCAAAAAAGCTCTCGTAGTTTCTAATACACACGAGGCTAGTTTCCTAGCGTGGAGTTATAACATTGTATATGACTATTGAGAGTATTTATTTATTTATTAATCAGATTTAGTTTCCTATTATCAACTTTACGGCCGAAAAACGTAAGATTCAACCGCTTTTTCTCACTTTTCTTAATCAACCACAATTGACGCCATGCTCACTCATATGACTTATATCTACTGAGTTGAGTCAATCGCCTCGATCAACTCTCTTGTCTCGAACAAACTCAATTGCCCCTGTCGACGCTAGTGACTCAATACACTCAAACAATTCAATCGACTCACTCATTCGGGTCAATCGATTCTTGAATACAAAGCTCAATTTGTTCCCTGTTTTCAGTCGGTTCAATCAGATGAGGCTCAATCGAACGATCGACACGATCTAACTTTATAAAATCTTGACTTGACACAATTGATCAACTCAATGACCTCACCAACTCAACGAATTCGCTCAAAATTCACAATTGACTCAACAACTCAAAAGACACAATCGACTATTTCTCTTGACTAATTAACTCAATCAGTTCAATTGACAATAAAAGCTGGATGTTTGAAATTCGAATTTGTAAAAGCCGCGGTACAGGAATTGTAGCGGAGGAAACATTTCAAACAAAATAAACGGCATTTGTCTGAGACTGCATTGATTCATTCGACTCAATGGACTTAATCTGTTCAATTGACACAATCGATTCGACCGACTCTATTACTTATTTGACTTAATCATTTAATTCAACAGGATTAATTTACTTAATGTACTTCATTAGTTGCTCACTGATACTTTTGAAGTCATCATTATATATAAATGATTTATTTACTGTATATAAGCAGTGATGGCCTCGAGGTTTAGGCGCGTGGTCGAGAATTTCGGCGGTCGCAGGTTCAAACCCCAGGCACACACCTCTGACTTTTCGAAGTTATGTGTGTATTCACAATGAATTATCACTTGCTTTAACGGTGAAGGAAAACATCGTGATAAAACCTGCACACCTAAAAGTTCTTAGGAATTTCTTAGGTGTGTAGTCCGCCAACCCGCAATAGGCCAGCGTGGTGGCCTAAACCCTCTCAATTGTAGAGGAGGCCGGTGCCCAGCAGTGGGACCTATATGGGCTGATATTTCTGCAATAAAACTTGTAACAGGCCCACGTCACAATGATAACTACGTCATTTCGGATGACGTCACTTAATTGCAACTAGAATATTCGTAATTAAGTGTCATAATTAATGTAATTGTACCAGCCACTAGCTAATGGTATGACCGTGTGTACTTGAAATTATCTAATCAGAACGTACATACACACCAAAGTTTTGTTACGTTATATTGAGTTTCATAGCAGATGATCAAGTTAACTTTTTGTTAATGTTTTAAAATACCAATATATGAAAACGTCATGCTAAACGAGAGGTCATAAATTCCGTTGTTGTATAGAGACAAATTTTAATTCGTCACAAATCTTTGCGTAGACTGGCTTGTTGGGGCTGAGATCGTGAGGTACCTACCTGGTTCGACCCCATATAGGTTTAGATGCTAATACGTTATTTCCAATAAGAAATACGCCATTGCAACTCTTTGTCTGCAAATATGCACGGAAAACGGCGAAAGTCCCGCCTCCTATTTTATACGACTTAAAACGACACTCACGCATACACATACCTTTCGACAATCTGTTACCAGAGGAAGGATTAAGACCTTAGATTTGAGTACATTATATTGAATTCTCGATTCATATTGTACATAACCGTGTCGACCAGTGGGTGACCAAATCGTTTCTCGCTGGTCGGTATTATTTTTTTGGACTCCACTGTGCTTACCATCAGGTACAGTGGAGTCACTTTGCCGTGCCAGAATAAAAAAAAAAATAACGTTGAGGAAGAATAGGTTCAACTTCAAATCATGACGCATTACCATGGCGGGTACCCGCCCTTGAAGAATTATAGTAGAGCTGAGGCATGTAAGCATGTTTACTTAACTTATCCTTTGTTATCACATACATAAATATAATCAATATATTATAGACTTTCAATAAAGCCATTTGTTTCGCCTTTGCTTGGAATATAGTATTTTTTTTTTACGAGAGGAATATAGTCTACTAATGTTTGCTCGCAGCTTCGTCTCTTCTTCGACAAGGGCTAGGATTAAAATATGTATTATTAGTAAAAATTTGTGGGGCCATGATTCGTGTTTTGTAAATTCTACACAATCTTAAATTTTGCAAAGTATAGAGGTGTTATAATACATCATGTAAAATCAAATTAAATTGAAACTGTTTAGCCGTTTTTTTATTAACTTGCAAAAATTGTAGAGTAGAATAAATTGCATTACTAAAATGTTGCTTAGGAATAATGTAATTGTAAATAAAATAAAAATAAGCGGTACAAAATACTTACAACCTTGATTAACTCTAAACTATTATTATAATATACCTAGTGCTAATTTTTTAACATATAATATGTAAGGTTTTACAAAAATATACATATTTCTTTGAATTTGAAATAAAAAGAAAACAATATTTTAGTTAGTTTTAAAATGTAATTATTATGGCAACACTGTCATTAGAATAGTGGGGTAGTTGAGAATCAATAAAAAGTCGAAAAAATAACAAGTGAAGGAATTGGCCATTGGGACGAGGAACAGAAAAGACGTTGGATAAGGACGAGACGGAGTAAGTCAGATGGACACAGTGTAATTGTACATAAAAGATGTATAATAAACTTAACAAAGTTCAGACGGAGTTTCATTGAATACGCCCAGTTGTAATGGAGTCTTACATCTCAGAAGTGCCGATACCCAACGTAAGTAATAACTAATACTAATTTCTGTTATATTTCTATACTAGCGGTGCAATGTTGATGCTAAATATACTACTGGTACCGCCGCAACCGCTATGTCCTTGCATTTTAAATCTGTAATATCTTCGGAAATATTTATTTGAATTACATGCTGTAAAGGACCATATTGATTTATATTAAATGGACAATGTATTTAAGGTACTTAATTGGATAAGGATTAATACTGTATTGCTTAAAATCACTTTGTAAATAAGCCATTTTTCCTGTAAAATGTAAAGAATAAAAAACTGGTTATTGTGGGTTATCCTTAAGAGATAGACATATACCATCGCGGACCTTTTTATTGACCTTTTTAAGGTGTACAATACTGTAGTACATTATTTTGATTTATCTCGTGGGATTCAGCCAACGTTTGCAATGTAAGCGAAAAAAAAAAATGTGTTTATTTACGACATCACATTAAGAAACCTCAATACATATCATGCATGTATTATACATATAAACCTTCCTCTTGAATCACTCTATCTATAAATAATAATAAAAAAACGCTTCAAAATCCGTTGCGTAGTTTTAAAGAATTAAGCATACATAGGGACAAACAGCGACAGCGACTTTGTTTTATAATATGTAGTGATGATTAGTACCTACTATTGATATTTTTATACTTTAAATTTTAAAATATATTGCATCTTATATTGTAAGTTAGAGAAATTTTATAAAATAAAAATATACATATACCCTTATCTCACATGTGCCCGTGGGTTCATTTTGTTTGCTTCATGAATGTATATGTAACAAGTTTAGTTGAACAGGTGTATACCTACTAAGCCATAATGTCTTGTTTCGAGTCTTCCAGAGCAAATGGTAAAACGAGCAGAATAAAAATGCCTTTACAAAACCGTATGAGCCGCCGAAATGAAGCCGTGCTCGCAGCCGCAGCCGCCAGGACCAGAGCCGAGCAAAACGGCTAGAACCGGAGCGGCAACTAGTCGAAAGGTTGGAACAAGAGCTGCCGCGAAAGGATGAGATTCTTTGAGAATGCGAACTATCTTCGTCAGAGGAGCATCGCGAGGTCGGCGTCTCGTCGCGAACGACTACACGAGGAACGAGAACGCAAGCATCGCACGGATTATAGCAGGTCATGTAATCCCTCTTTTTCCGCTAATGATTTGCTAAGATTATTACAATTCTTGAAGCGTGGTCAAGATTATCAGTCGTTATCACAGAACGCATAATTAATTGAATTTTAAATTACACAAGAACATTATTTTATATTTTGACCCTATAACTAATAAAAATAACAATTATATATACCTATTGTTGAAAAAAGTAAATGAATGCGTTTCTGTATATGGTTGAGATACGACTATGTTTCATATATCAGTACAGATACTGCAAGGATTGGCCAAAGCCGCGACGAGTTAAATTTAATTGTGTTCACGTGGCAAGAGTGGCAGTAAAGGCAATAGCCTAATAAATATATTAGCGCTTTTCTATAGGAATGGCCAATACTCAGAGGATATGATAGACTGAATGAACCTATTAGACTAATTACTATGAGAAACCAGCATTCAATGTGTCTAGGAGTACATGACAGGAAGTATCTTACTCAAGATGTTTCTGTTTTAACTGTAAGTAGGGACATCCTTATTTTTGATTCCTAAAACTCTTGGTAAAATTTGATGCATGCAATACGATCAGGGGGTAGATATACTCTTGACTCAACTACTGACTGCGTAAATGCCAGTTTTGTGTAGAGTTGTAGATGTTAGGTTAGTCTATGCTAATAGGACAGTCTTTCACGGAACAACCACACGTCATAAGTTTACAAAAAAAACGCGTGTAGCTTAGTTTTGAATATAGTTACTGAATTGCGTTAGTTACACTTATAGAGTTCTATTAGCGTTAAGTTATTTACTGAATATTACTGACTACTGGCTAGTAAATTGGCGTTTTTTATATTTACTCCGTTAATCAGAGTGTAACAATAACTCCTTGTAACTGTTCATATTTATTGCGAAAGAATTTTGTCTGCCGTGCTGAAAGGATTAATGGAAAAGCTCGTTAACGGGAACCTTTGGGAAACTTGAAAATAATGTTACTAATATTTCTAATGAGGTTTATTGAGAATCGGCTACAGCTCGTGGAAACTCTATTCGTACAGATAAACTAGACTTATTGATGTCTTACACTATTTTAAGTATTACCGCCTCCAAGTGAGTTACGGTGTAGTGTAGTACCCGTCACGGAGAATAGAATGCGTTATACTACGTTTGTTACTTCGTACGGATAATACGATTTTAAGCGTATGCCGTTTGGGCTAGCAAATTCGCCTGCAGTTTTTCGACATATTATGATAAATGATATTCTTGGCTTGGTATGATATATTAAGCCTACGTTTCATCAATATAATATATTGAAGATTTGTTAATACATGGTCAGACTTTAGAGATGTTAAGACACATTTGAAGATGTGATAATGTTGATCGAAAACGCGTATTATTACTTTATTTGTATTATACATTTCTCATTTATTTTAGCTTATTTTTTACATTTTTAAATATAAAGTTTTATAAAAAAAAATACATTTAAAAATATAAAAATAAAATACCCGCAGATGGCGGGGTCTACGACCCAAGCCACCGGTGGTTAGGGTTCAAGAGTTAGAAACCGCCTCACGATACGTGCCGTGTCCAATAACACTGCTTTTTGTATCTGGGTTTTGACCCAACAATCGATTGAGAGCCTCCGAAGATGTTGGTCGAGGCTCTTTGGTATCAACCCATTGGCAGTAACGACTATCGGAACAATAACTGTTGAGTCTACATCCCACATATCAGTAACCTCGTGAGCCAAATCTAAATATTTAGATATTTTGTCTTTTTCGGCTTTCACAAGGTTATCATCATGCGGGATAGTAACATCAACCAACATTGCCCGGCGCGCCAGTCGATCCACTATCACAATATCAGGTTTATTTGCAACAATAGTCCTGTCTGTGATAACAGATCGATCCCAATACAGCGTTGCATGACTATTTTCGAGAACCGGATGCGGGACATATTGATAATATGGCACTTCGTCAGTCACAAGGTGATATCGAAGAGCAAGTTGTTGATGTATGATCTTGGCTACTAGATTATGTCTATGTAAATACTCGCCGTTAGCAAGATACGAACAACCCGAAATTACATGTCTGATTGATTCTCCGGGACGATGGCATGCCCGACAAATGTCGACCGTACCGTCCTTCATGATGTACTTTCGATAGTTGTTCGTCTTGATAACTTCGTCCATAATTGCAAAGACAAAACCCTCAGTTTCCCCAAAGAGGTTACCAAAACGTAGCCAAGTCACAGATGCGAGCTGATCCACATCGGACCCGTTAAGAGCTCGAAAGAACCGCCCATGTAGCTCCTTGCTCTTCCATATTTCCCTGCGTTCCGAAACACCCAGTACCATAGGTCTTCGCCAGTTCTCGTTCGCTAAGGAGAGTGGGGTGAATCCTTTATCCGTCATGACTAGAACACCATGCATACTCTCATCACTGTGTAGGAAATAATCCCTGAGATTGCATATTTCACGGTTATGAAGATCTTTGGCATTGAGTAAACCTCGACCCCCACATCTTCGCGGAATATACAATCTCATCACAGATGAGCGTGGGTGATGCATACGATGTGCAGTCAGCAGAGTTCGGATCTTTCTATCCAGGGCATCTAACTCTGTCTGAGTCCATTTGAGTACGCCAAAAGAGTACATAAGAACAGGCATAACCCAGCCATTAAAGGCACGAATCTTGTTTCCTCCTGATAAAAGACTGTTAAGTACTTTTCTCAGACGGCTAAAGAAACGTTCCTTCAACGACAGTTTTACATCTGAACTTAGTATACCTAAAGATTCAGACATACCCAAATATTTGTAGGTTTCGGCTTCAGAGAGGGACCTTAACCTAACAGTTTCTGAGACTTGAATGTCATCAGAGACCACTATCTCACCTCGCTTTACATGCATAACCGCGCATTTATCTACACCAAACTCCATATTAATTGAATTGCTAAAATGTTGAGTTATTTTTAACAACTCAATTAATTCAGTGCTTTTTGATGCAAATAACTTGAGATCATCCATATAAAGCAAGTGAGATATCGGTTCAGTCCCTCTCCGTAGGCAATATCCTAACCCTGAATCCAAAAGTAAAGTGCTGAGAGGATTCAGGGCTAAGCAAAACCAAAGAGGACTCAGACTGTCCCCCTGGAATATTCCCCGCTCAATCCTTATAGGCTCAAGACAATCAGAAGAACACGTGGTGCCTGGATATTTCAGCACAGTGGTCCACTGCCCCATACAAGCCTCAAGAAAGTTGCATAAAGTTGTATCTATCTTATACAAATTAAACACCCTCCTAAGCCAGGTATGGGGCACCGAATCATAGGCCTTCTTATAGTCTATCCAAGCAACCGATAAGTTCTTCCTATTTTGTCGAGCCTGCTGACAAATAGTCATGTCAATGAGAAGGAGTTCCTTCGTACCACGAGACCCAAGCTTGCATCCAGTTTGACCGGAAAATAAAATACTGTTGTTTTTGATGTGGATTGAAATTTTGTTTCTTATAATAGATGTCAAGAGCTTATAAATAGTTGGGAGACATGTAATTGGTCTGTAGTTTTTTGGGTCCGTGGTAGTACCAGACTTATAGAGGAGGTGAGTAATACCTGTTGTCATAAATGTTGGGAGAGATCCAATGTTAAGCGCTTCCTGGAATTGTGCTGCCAAAAGGGCATGCACACTTGGAAACCATTTTAACCAGAAATTTTGCAGACCATCTGCGCCAGGCGATTTCCAGTTTATACATATTATTACAGTTACTTTATTTATGTGTTCAATTTTTATAAAATAAAATTAATTATCTCTGATATGAAGTAAGCTGTGGAGGAGTTAAGCCGGGTTGCGCCAAAGTCTAGTACCTATAGTGTAATAGAATTTCCACGTCTAGTGAATACTCTTAGTTATGGTTGCCATTTAAACTGTTTTAAACAGTATTAAGTATACTGTTTTACACTACATTATACTTTTACTGTCGAACAAAAATAAAGTATACAATATACTGTTTTCGCCATCAGAATGCTTTAACAGTGTTTAGCTTTGATAAAGTTTTTAAAATAGACAGTAAATTAATAAGTTGTTAATAAAACAGAATGCACGTACAAATGGCGGTCTTATCACTTTAAGCGATCTTTTCCAAACAACCATAAGGTGAACATAGCAGAATTATTTTGGTGCATAAATAATTTGGTATATACATAAATACAATACAATAAATAATAAGTTCTAATAATTATATGCATACAATATATACATACACAAGTATTTGAAAATTATAGTTAAAATACAAGAAATAATAATAAGCAATAAGCAGTAATATATATTATGTAAAAGATAAATGTTTATTAGAAGATTTAAAAAATATATATATGAAAGAAAAAGGCACGCTTTATATAAATTGGCAATGCATTCCAAAGTCTTACAGCCTGTATAGAAAAAGAATTATATATCATAGAAGGAAGAGGAATGGATAGGAGTCCTTATTTGTTAGGAGTTAGTAGAACGCAGAGACCGAGTATTAGCGACATAGGTACAAAAAAAGATTTTATATAGAAGAGGGAATAATAAGGCAGTAAAGTCCTTTAACCGGTAGCATACTCAATAAATTAATTTAGTGTACTTGTTGAGAAAATATTTAATAGCGTGACGGACTGTAAGAGCCTACCTTTAAGTCCATTTAATACTCGAATCGCTAAGCGCTATTTGCTCTTATTTTATGATTTTTATTGTGACCTACTCTATCGCGTAATCTATTTCCTTAAAGATAACTGAGAATCATGTGAAATAAATATCTGCCGTGAGTGATGAGTGGGTATTACTTATGACGTTTGGCTTTTGACACTTAAATTGGGAGACAGTTATGTAGGGGTCGCACTATTCTTCCTATAATGATACGAGACGAAATTGAATTGGAAGAAATAATTATATCATACGCGATAAGATTGTTCAATAATTGTAGTCGCAAATGGCGCGCACTGGCAAATATGAAGAATGTGTCGAGAAGTGTTTAGGGCTAGAAAATACTCTTAGGGGTGAATCGTTTTGTTAAGAAATACATTGAAGCGTGCATCAAGTCATAAATACCAAAACAAAAAGCAGATTTGCTGTTTAATATATTCCATATTGGTCACCTTCCGTGAAATTAAATCCGTAAGGAATACTAATGCCTAAGACGGATTAATGCATTATAAGACATACTTTATACCTTCAGTGGTCTTGGTAGGCTGATTAGTCACAGAGATAGTTGTTTTACTTCCCATCTCTTTACAATATTTTGCCTTAATAAAGGTTGCATGATAAATTAGATTAGAGATTTAAATACAGTGGCAATACCACCAAAATCAAATGGACAAGTTGAGTGATACAATGCCAATAAATGATAGTTAAAATAAAAATGTGATTAAGATTGAACCTTTTTGATACCTGTTATTGTAACTAATACCCGATAATTGTAAATGGTTGAAAATCAATTGATATTATGTGAATATGAGGTGTTATATGTCCAACCCGCACTGGGCCAGCGTGACTAAGGCCTAAACCTTCTCATTTGTGGAGGGGGCCCGTGCAAAGCAGTGGAACGTGATGATATGATTATATGATGATACGATGATATGATGATATGATGATATGATGATATGATGATATGATGATATGATGATATGATGATATGATGATATAATGATATGATGATATGATGATGTAATGATGTAATTGTATAATGATGTGATGATATGATATAATGATATAATATGATGATATGAGTCCTTGAGAAGTGATTGGTTCAAGGCAACAACATGACAACTGAGAAGTGATTGGTTCAGTTGTTGTGGAAAAGTCCTTGAGAAGTGATTGGTTCAAGGCAACAACATGACAACTGAGAAGTGATTGGTTCAGTTGTTGTGGAAAAGTCCTTGAGAAGTGATTGGTTCAAGGCAACAACATGACAACTGAGAAGTGATTGGTTCAGTTGTTATGGAAAAGTCCTTGAGAAATGATTGGTTCAAGGCAACAACATGATAACCGAGAAGTGATTGATTCGGTTCAATACGACAATAGCAAGCAGCATAGCTACCAAGAATTGATTGGTTTGGTAAGAAGTGATTGGTTCAGGGCAAACTAATGGGCGTTTGAACCATGAATATATATTTAAAATGTACATAGCATACGCAGATCTTTTGAAAGTTATAGCTTTAATATGCAAGGTAATTCCATATTTTGAATGGGGTTTTATTTTTTTTAAGATACATTTAAATTTGATTGATTTTATTAAATTACAAAATTAGTTTTTCGGCATTAGTTGACGGCCGTTGTGTAAGGTTATCACTTGATGCGTGTATGAGGACATACACGTCGTCAGGATGGTCGAGTGTAAGGTTTTACAAAAATATACATATTTCTTTGAATTTGAAATAAAAAGAAAACAATATTTTAGTTAGTTTTAAAATGTAATTATTATGGCAACACTGTCATTAGAATAGTGGGGTAGTTGAGAATCAATAAAAAGTCGAAAAAATAACAAGTGAAGGAATTGGCCATTGGGACGAGGAACAGAAAAGACGTTGGATAAGGACGAGACGGAGTAAGTCAGATGGACACAGTGTAATTGTACATAAAAGATGTATAATAAACTTAACAAAGTTCAGACGGAGTTTCATTGAATACGCCCAGTTGTAATGGAGTCTTACAAATATGAATACGAAAGTTATTTTAGTTCCAAATAATGTTAAAGTAACCTAAAAAGGATGTACATAATTCATCGCCTTGAATGTGTGGGCGTATAAGAAAGATAGAATAATATTCCCTGAATACCTTTAACAAATTAATATTTTTCCCGCTTGATTTTACCGAGAAATTCAAGTGTTTTTTTCCTCCAAAAAATATATATTGTATCACCAGGGTACAAAAATAAAGCCAAACCTGAGAAGGGAATTCGTACTTATTATGTATGCATCCGCTGCCTAATTAATGTTACAGGAAACCGGATGTACGTAGGAGATCGTCGAGACACAGACATACTAACTAGACGTGTGATAGAAACATCCTCGCTTGTTTCAGATCACCCGTCGCCTTCACAAAAGTAGACCCTCCTCAACGCGTCTCCATTACAACATTTCTTTCTTAATAATAAATGAGTAAATTTGTTCTGACCTTTCCGATCCAGACAATAACCAAAATTCTCTTTTTAATGTACTATGATAACTGCAAATCCCAATTTCCAAAAAAAACGTTACAATAGCAAATGCCTCGGCAACAGCTGTGTCGTTTCCATCGGTCTTTCGAAAACATATTTATACATACCGTTGCGAAATCGTATTAACAGTGTGGCACATACCACTACTCTGGTATTTCGGCGGCATCCTCAAATTTGTCGTTTTGTTTAATGCGGCCATTTAATCATTGAACCACCTCATCCCCCTTCAAATCGTTGTGAGTAGTCGAATATGGTATATATTAGTTGATTTTCAGAGGTCTAATTAATGTGGACATGGTTCTGGCACAATTGCCACGTGGAGTTTTGTAAGAAGTGATAAGTACCTTCTCGTTATATTTCATGTACTATATAAAGGTATAGTTATAAGATATAGATGGTAATCGAAGTAAACTTGTGTGATCTGTTGCGAGTAGTAAATTTGATGCCCTACAATATTTATTGCAGGAATATGGCACTGAATACTAAAACACTGTCCATTTAGCTATAAAGCAAGTTTATGGTAAGACTTCATAGCATTAAGGGTTACCAGACATGTTATTGCTGTAATATTGAAACAAAACGACACCATTCATATTTAAACTGAAACAGAAGTTCAAAATGTAAGTTTGTTAGTCGTCCACAGTAATCTAAAATATATTGCACACTGTATTTTTTATATGCAGAACCATGCTAAAGAGAAATAAAACTAAAGATTCCGAAAGGCCGGTTTTACGATAAAGATACCTACAAATATTTAGTAGAAAACTGACTACGCCAGCCTAAAAATTGTGCTATTGTGCCCTTTGACACCTTTGACACCATGCTTTACATCAAGCACTTTTCCGTGACAGTACAGAAAATATAATCATTTCTGGCATGTCGACACTGTATTTGGAACAAACTAAACTTGATAATATATTCTTACAAGAAATTTAAGACACAACACGCTCCTTTGTTGCATACCACTGTCCTCTTTTGGGCCACTGCATCATCCTTAATATGACATAAAACATGTGTTCCAAAGAAATAATTTGAATTATTGTATAGTAAAATAACGTTATATTATAAAGAGTTAAAGACATATATGATTGAGATACTGAGATAACCTGATTATGATTAATAAATAGTATCCATGTCACAACAGAATTAAAGTAAATAAAGTTGACTGACCCAGCAGATTAGCAAAATGAAGTGGTGAAAAGTAGAACCATTCGCTAATGGAACAGACAGGTTCTACAGAAAAGACAAAAGGCATCGTTCAACCGGTAACAACAGGTAGGTTGGAAAGTCTTAGAAATCCTAACTTTGTTGAAGTTGTTGCCATGACCGCGGTGCCTGATGATAGGCAATTTAATATAATATAGTTCATACAGAATTGACACAAATTTTATGATCGATTTGATGTATGCTATACGTACCTACTAGTGTGTGAAGGTGTTATTATATAAAATATATACTCGTAATTAAGTTTATTGCAATTTAAAATTCGTTAAAAACTTATTAATTTTACGATCATTATCATCATTATCTTCAACGGCAATTTAGCATCCACTGCTAGATAGAGGCTCGGTCTTCAGCTCTGAACTTCCAACTCCTGTCTACCAACTTGCGTATATCTTCGCCTCATAAATATATTAAGAAAATTCAGGCTAAGTCCTCGATTTTAGTTTTTACAGACAATTCACATTTACTGTGCCACGTAGTCTTTGCATGAAGACATGGGATTTGCAAGGACATTGTACGAGTATACTACGAGTATATAATACAAAATACATACATACTTCTTATCTCCTACCATGATAAGCATTATCTCATTGAATAAGCTAGAAATAGATAAAAGGCAAACTGTATTCAAATAAAAAAAATACGCCTTACTATTTCAGTTTAAACACTAGGTAATACTATATGCGGGTAGTAATAAAAGAAAAGCGTCTTAATTAAGTTTCGATAAAGAAAGTTCCGTAGGGACTTGAAGTTTTGTGCTGAGTTGTATAGGCGGGAGATAATAATGGATAATAATTTATTAACTTTTATTACGAATGATTAATAATGGGAATGTAATATTAATGCCATCGAATAATTAATGTTTAAGTAATGTAAATTTTGTTAAGATTTACCTAATTAAGCATGTTTTATTAATGTTATGGCAACTTAATTATATTTAATAGCACTATATGTATGACTGCTTGTTAAGGCTCGACCGAGATGGGTTTTTCGTTCTCGGCCGAGACCGAGACCGAGACCGAGAATAAAATGATATCTCGGCCGAGACCGAGAGCCGAGACCGAGAATAGACAAAGCGTGAAATTTTTGATTTTTAATACTGTTAACTTTTTAATACAGTACTAATTGTTTAACAAAATTAACTGATTTAATAATAAAAGTCAAATAACATTATATTATAACATAAAAAAAAACAATTTTTCGGCATTTTCGCCCTTCAAAGAGTGTCGCCTCTCGTCATACAATTGTCCAGCTTTGCTAAACAGTTAGACGATCCCCAAGAACAAAATCTTATCTGCAAAATGCTCTACTGCAGTATAAAGGTTTTAAATTAAGTGAAAATATAAATATAAATTACTCACTCACATCAAAAATTTTTTTTTTTAAGAAATAATTTTCTTTTTCTCAAATATATATTTTTGAGGTGAGTGAGTAATTTATATTTTCACTTAATTTAAAAACTCGATACCTACTGCAGTACTAGAGCATTTTGCAGATAAGATTTTGTTCTTGGGGACCGTCGAGTTGTTCACTTGCTACGCTAGTAGGCGGCGCAGACTCGAACTCGGACTTCGAAAGACTCGAACGGGGCAAAGGCAGCCGGCCGCAGTTCGCCAGACGGGACTTCAACCAATCACAATTCAGCCTCTCACGCACTTACACCGATCGACTTCGCGCTGCGGCTCGTGGCCACGCGCGGTAACATTTGAATGCCGATCCGAACAAAGTTACAATCTCGGTCATGACCGAGAATCTCGGCTGTAATTAGCCGAGAACCGAGACAAAATTCTCGGTTGGATTTGTAGCCGAGAATGCCGAGACCGAGACCGAGACCGAGATCTCGGTCGAGCCTTACTGCTTGTGCATAACCAGTTTTTCACATCAATGTATAATATATTAATATTTACCAACTTTTTTGGGTGAATTGCTTTTTTGAGCCACCGACTGTGACGAAGTGTAGAAAAAAATCAAAACAACGTATTGGATTACTTACAGCCATACTTATAAACGATATAGATTTAATTGCTGCTTAATAATGTTTTGGCCTGCTCTATTGATTGGCATGTGACTTTAGAGGAAACAGGACAAATCATGTTATGTTTAGTTAAATTAACAAACGTTTATAACTCAGTCCGTTGATATGAAACGATAATTTTGTTTTTCACTTTTGGTTTTAATAGTATAGCCCATAAAGCAGTTTATACACTATTAAAAAATACAGATGGCAACGTAGTCGAATTGTTAATGCGATTTTTAGGCATCAAAACTCGTTTCTCATCGTCTGTCACTTCTTACTCACTTTGGCAGCCTTATTAGTTGTTTACTCGGCGTATTGAGGCAGGCTTTTAACTTTTGGCACTGAATTAGGAAAAATAGTCGACGAATGCTGGTACATAAGCGCGTGACTCACAGTGCCAATTAGGGTATGACGACCGGTTTTGCGACCTTACAGAGTATCGCTAAACGAAATCACTTTTTTGGAAGAAGATGAATTATCCAATAATAAAACTAATAGAAGTATTTAATACGGATCTAGTATCTACTACTAGAATAAATAATAGTAACAAAATAATATGCTGCTAGAAGCGGGTCACTTTAACCATCATAACTATTTCGATTCACCCCTAAAATACAATCATCAACACATATACGTCCCACTGCTGGGCACGAGCCTCCTCTACAATTGAGTGGGTTTAGGCCTAGTTCCTCCACGCTGTCCTAGTGCGGGTTGGCGGACTACACACCTAAGAAATTCCTAAGAACTTTTAGGTGTGCAGGTTTTTATCACGATGTTTTCCTTCACCGTTAAAGTGCTTGGTAATTCTTTGTAAATACACACATAAATTCGAAAAGTTAGAGATGTGTGCCTGGAATTTGAACCCGCGACCGTCGAGGCCATCACGACTTATTTTCGACAAAAATCAATATTGGTCTAAAATGTTTTAAGAGAAGTCATATTTCCGTATCTCATATTTCATTCATTTGATAATCCGAAAATACAACAAATATCTGTATGACTACAACCATTTTTATTGAATCTGGTGTTGGCGTTAGTGGGACCAAAGAGCCTCTAATGGTTTCCGATCACCGCAAAACACACTTTTTAACTTAACGTGGAGTTTAAAACTTAGGGTAAATGGGTGTTTAAACTGAAGGTGAAGTTGCCACAAAGTGGTTGCCTGAAAGTTCTTCTTTATCTACTCTGTAAAAAAAACATAGACATATAATTCACTAGTTTGTAGCAATTGGAGAATAAAACTCCCCAAATAAAGAATGGCATGTGTCTGTGTGAGTTTTGCGCCTATTCAAAAACATTCCGAAAATGCGCTAGGGATACGCTGTTTTTCTATGCGTCTTCAATATTTTTTAAGAATAAGGCTCGTAATCGGAAAAGCTGGAATATAAATATAATTGAAATAATTTGGCTAATAAAATCCCATTAGGTGTTTTGCATAGTAATATTGCAGACAGATATTTCTTAAGGTACAATAAGAAAAGCAATGGACTAGATAATGGAAGATACGTGTCTCCACTGGCTGCAGGCCTTTTCTGTTATTCAGAAGCTAGAGCAGTGTTTAGGTATCAGTCTAAGAAGTCAACTACCTCGTGGACTATAAGCACCAGTGTGTCCCGTGGTAACTGGAAGTCCCATGTCCGATTTCTGCCCTCTATTAAGTAGGACCCTAACCCTCTCAGTTGTAGAGGAGGCCCGTGCCCAGCAGTGGGACGTATATGGGATGATGATGATGATTACGTAGGACTAGAAAACACTTTGCGAATCACCCATAAACTTCACCAATTCTAATATATATGAATGTAGCTTCTGACAACTGATAGCCCCGTGGCGCAGTTGGCTAGATATCAGCTTGCGAAACGAGAGGCCGCGGGTTCGATCCCCGCGCCTAGACAAATGTTTGTGTGATCCATAGATATTTGTTTCGGATCTGGGTGTTTGTGTGACCGAAAAGTCTCTCGTATTCTGACACGACACAGGATTTGTATCCTAATATAGGGTCAGAAATGTGACTGTTGGGTATTATTTTTTTCTACTCAAATCAGTAAACACCATCACTTAAACTACATCACTATTGCCAGTAAGCTATCATCTAATTTTCATATAAAAAATCTATAACTATCATATTGTAACGTGACAAATCAACATTCAGAAACACAATAAATGAATGCCTTTAAATGCAAAATGTACAACGACTTGGATTAAACTGATTCTTTAGTATTTAGATTGTTTCTAAACTGTTTAGCATTTAAAATGAAGATATGCGTGCTACGATATATTGTCTGATAGCTGGCGAAACTTTTCTACATACCTGTTACAGGACACAAATGTCCTGTGCTAAAGTGTTAGTTACTCGATCACGCACAAAACGCCTGAAAGTTTTTTTTATGACATTCGATTACTTCTCTCAGAAACATGTTAGGTTTCTGTGAGATTATAACAAAACTATAGATTACAATTATAAAATTACCTCGTGGTCTCGCCACACAAGTATGTGCCATGTAGAGGTCCCGATTTCAATTCCCGGGTCGGGTAAAGTGTTACTAGGTTTTTCCATTAGGAAATTCTCAGTAGCAGCTCGAAGTCTGGAAATGTGCCCGAAAAACGGCAACAAGCTATCTGCCGAAATGTGGGTCCTACCCCTTTGGGGAATACAGGGAATACATACACATATATTATGTTTACATATACATAGACCTCTATGTGTATAATAAAACCATAACCACACGTATCCATTGTTTAATCTTTTATCTCTCCAATAAAAGTCTCCACAGACAAAGGCACTGACAGTAACAAATAGTTTAGAAAATCATTTAACTGGAAATAAGTGCGAAGTGCGAACTTGAGTGCCCAGGGTATCCCAAAAAAGGCAGTATGTACTATGTAATCCGTTGCCTCGCCTACGTCATCGCTAGCGTTGTTACGTCACACACACCCACATCTGACGATGAAGGCTGGCGCCAATGAGGCGTCGGTAGGACATCCCGCTTTCATACGAATTAAAAATATAACACACCATGTATATCCAGCACCTGCACGGCATCATTTCGGCAACTGGTTACCATCACCTGATGGTAACAACAACAACAACTACCCAGTTGTTTTTGCCCGCGACGTTTAGACTTCAATGCCACCATAAAGTGCCAGTGTACCTTTCATGTACCTGTACAAAAAAGCGGACATCAACTTAGTTTTATATCACTTAAAGACTTTACAAATTAAGCAATTTTCATTGAAACCTTAAAAATGTTACAATAGTGTCACGAGTTATCTAGACACGCGGTAGCGTGTAGTAAGTGAACTGGCGTGCAGCACCGTGTGTAATATTACACGAACCACTTGGAGCCACTTTTTACCCCCTCATAACTCAAAAACTATTTCACATAAGGCTGTTCCTTGTCGGTTCTTATTTTATTATTCCGAAAATTTGTCGGGCTGGTAGAAACTAGCCATCGAACATAATAATTCGTATATGAGAACTAGCCAAGTCAGACCTTAGGCTACAATATATTGTCCTAAGTTATAAGGAGAAAAATGATATTTTATGTTGCTATAAATAAATTTCAGGAGTGACCATTGAACTTGGCACCCATTTAGATCTCACTTCTTTTGTCGTTGAAGTCAACAACCAAGGCATATAATATTGAACTTGGCTCTCATATTCTCACATTTATGTTTTTGATAGGATTTATGCATATCTTGAATAGTTATCGTCATAGTATAAAAGGAATTCAAATTATTTTACTTATGAACCCGGTATATAGCAACATGCATATGTAAACGTCATAACTACATGAAACCCATCAAGATGAAATGAAACCCATATTCAACAATGTAATCGAAAATCACCCAACAGAGATTTAAATTATAGAAAATTTTACATGATATGGGATTACATAAATGAGATTATAATAAAAAAATCTAACCAATTCAGTGAAAATAATATTACAAAATACACGAAATTTTGTGTAAAAGGAGAGTGTAACGCCTTGAGTCAACTGATGAATAAATATTATTACAAATTGAAGTTCCAAGGAGAACCTCGACAGAAATCGATAAAAGTATGTCTTGAAACGCAATGGCTTAATAGCTTCAGTATCTCAGCGGGAAAGTGTTGGCGCGCAGCCAATGAAAAATTAGGACCTATTATGCAGATTTCATGAATGCATTATTTTAATCAGATATCTTTATAAAATTATGAGTTGAAATTATCGATCTATTTAAACTTCAAAACTCCTTAAACAAGGTGAGTAAATACCCGACACGTATATTACATGTGATGAGCACTACAAAAATGTTATTAGATAACACAGTAAAGCTTTCTTAGAAAAGAGAAAAAGTAAAGCAAATACAAAATTATTCAATGGTATTCAAACGTAAGCAGGCATGCGAGAGTATTGTCCTACAACTACCCACTATTATTTCAAATTTTCGAACAGGCGTAGATGAAAGTTTTATGATATTTTACAAATATCTATTATACTTGTATTATGTTAATACAGTGGTGGTACTTCCATAGAAGCCCAAAAGCCCAGTTTGCATTTTAAAATTCCAAATAATATTTTTTAGGCTTGAAATTTTTATTTGAATAAAGCAATTTGTCAAATAAAAACCCCATTATAAGCAAATGTAAACTATACTTTACACAATATACGTTTAACGTTTTTGGGCTTCTATGGAAGTCCCGCCACTGTGTTAATATTTTATTTGTATAGGGAGCAATAGAGTTGGTTCTAGACTGAATGTTTTCTAAATTTTTCCACTCTTAGTATGTAAAATTATCATACGAACGTGTTTGTAGGAGACCGCAATTGATTATACTATAAATCCATACAGTATAGTTTCTTTGGCAACGTTAGTGCCATATTTAATGACTTCTTTAACTTCGCATAATTTTCCTGTTATTCTTATTAAAAACCACCCAGAATTTGTATCGTGCGCTTATTCATTATATGTTTTGTAATAAATCTGGTATATTTAAATGATTTAATGTAGTATTATTATGTATTATTATTTGTAATTTATAAATAAATAAAGGAAGAGTATTGAATTGTATAACAACGGTTTATTCAGAATGTCTATTGACTTGCTATAGTTTTATTACAGTTGAATAAAAAGAAAGTGTATTGATCGAATGTTACTTGAACGACGACATTTTGCTCGTGTGATTAATTATTGAGAAGAAATTCGAGCGAGCGCATATGTATTTAAAAAGGAAGCCGCATCTACATACTTCTGTTATGCTCGTACTTGATAAATTAATTAAAATCTGAAATTATAATTATTTCAGTTTAACTAAAGACGTTTATTAAATGCTTTAACGAGAAAAATAATCGTCACAAGAATGTTGTCTGCTAAAATACAAATACCTATTTGTAGGACATTTTAAAGGCCTCGGGTAGTTTACAGAAAAGTTTGTAAAACAGTCTAAAGGTTTCACCCCAAGCGTCTGTCTCAAATTGAACAACAATGTTTAATTCTTAATAAGAATTTTATTGTTATTAAGAGATTTTCAGGGCTTCAGAACACTTCAATATTAACTATGCATACTGCTTTAATTTAAACAGTAATTATTAATGAATGCACGCATATACTCGTATGTTTGAAATCTCCGCAAATAGAGTGCGAATAGCTTTTGGAGTGTTTCAGGTGGCAAAGGTACACCAAACATCCATTAACAGTATTCAGACGATATGAATTTATTTACTACCCACTTCTGTTCGTTACAGAGTATACACTTAGGCATGCACTCTGAGAACCAAGTAATTACTGAGTGAGACACTGAAGGGCAGGCTCAATGGGACTAGCCCTTAGTCGGCCGGCTACCGTCTACTGGTCTTTAAGAGGCTGTTAATTAATAAGACGACGTTTGCCAGTACATACACAATTTAAGGCAAATAAGCAAAATAAGGTCCTTTGAAGGCAGGATTAATCAAATTAATGTGAGTATAGTTTTTTTTAAGAGCCCATGGCATGTCAGGTCCCTGTGGAAGTCATTGGGAGAGGCCTATGTCCAGCAGTGGACTTCGATTGGCTGATGGATTGGATTGGATTGATGGCATGTCATAGGAGAGGCCTATGTCCAGCAGTGGACGTGACAAAGGCTGGTATTGCTAATGGACAACGCAATAACGCTTCGCTCGACCCGGGCATCGAACATCTAGATCGCACGGCACATTGAGTGAATATATTGTTAGTCTCATGCTTACCATTGCTACCCACGGTCTCTCACGCTCTCTAAACCACAGGCCTAAATTCTTCTTTCATCGTTGAATCTCGATGCAGATTATTGACACAATATTCGTCTTTTAAAACATACCATAGTGACACGGTTTTGAAGATTATTATGTGTTGTTCAACGTATTAAAAGAAGATAATTATCGAGCGGTTTTCGACAATCGCTGTATAATTGATGTTCTCATACCATCGTGCAATAAACGTACTCAGTCTCAGCTAAATTATATACGTATGTATAGTATTTGCATACAGTACTGTATATAAAGGTGGGCATTTTTTTTCATATATTTTACGTGTTGTTGTATGTATATACGCACGTTAGTCCCGCAGTGGACGTCTTTCGGCTGATGATGATGATGACACATTATGATAAAAAAAAAATTGGGTAAAAATATATAGATAGGTACAGTACAGTCTTGCTAATACACGTCGTTTACGCCTAAGTAAACTCAACAATGTTAGCTATGTTTAATTCTTGTCAAGTAAGACATTAAGTAACGTAATCACCAAATAAGTTCTTGATCTATAGCGAAATAAATAAGTAAAGTCCCTTGAAACACTTCGGTGTACGAATTTCATATTACCCCAACTAGCTTGTTTGAATGTCCGCCACAACTGAGAGAATTATATTGTATTTCATGCCAAATACGGAATAGGCGATGATCGGAACAACCGGTTTGTGACTGACCTCGGGATTTCTATCAGATTGGTAGCGAACTGTCCAGGATCCAGAGTTGGCGTCACTTCATCCTACGAGTTTTACTAATGATGTGGGGAACAATCAGTCATGTTTATATAAAAATTCTGATATATCAACGCAGAGATGAATAACTTTATTTCATTTTCACAAGTTGCTTCCTCGTGGTGTCGCGGTACAAGTATGTACCGAGCGATCTAGAGGTCCTGGGTTCGATTTCCGGGTCGGGCAAAGTGTTATTGGGTTTTTCCATTAGGAAATTCTCAGTAGCAGCACGGATTCTGGAATTGTGCCCGAAAAACGGCAATAGGCTCGCCCCCTATTACGTGGGACTGATACATACCTGGCGAAATGTGGGCGCAGAAATGCACTTCTGTCTACTCCTTCGGGGAATACAGGCGTGAGTTTATGTATGTATGTAAGTTGTTTGTATAACGTTTATACAAATTCGCAACTTTATCTCGTAAAAACTGAACTCTAATCCTTAAGCTTGGTATGAAAAGATCCTTTAGAAAAGTCCATTTACTTGCTTCTTATCTAAATTTTCTTTGGATCGACGGCGCGCCCACAGGAAAGTCGGCAAATGATGGCACGAGCTAATGAATTGGCTCGTTTCTCAAAGGGATTTCGCTCTTGAGTTACTTAGTTTCCGTTCCTTTGATAGATTTGTATAAAAATAAAATATACCAATAAATAATATAATATCCAATAAAGAAACGAGAATTTTGATTACAAAATAAATATTTTACAAAAAAATAAATAAATTTCTGTCGTTTCTTATAATAATAACATTAGTAACATCGATAGGTACATCCAGTACCGATACATAACATTTTATGCGTTTCAGTATGAGATTCATTAATAAAATTCAATTACAACTCGAATAAAAAATCTATTCATAGGTATACTTGTTTGTTGTGCTTTTTATTATATTTTTATTTCTGACAGAAGTCTATGAAAGCGTGAAATTTGCATTACTGTTTCAGAATTTCTTGGTGAAAAGGACTCACAGGGAGAGATAAAACATCAACCCTTATTAGCTCCACCTTATTGAAAGACAACAGAAAAAAATATTCATGCTTTATATATGTACATTGAATATAGGCATTAAGTCCGCCTTGAGCCAATGTATATAAAGGTTGAATAAATAAATAAATAAAAATCTATATAATATTAAATAGTTTTGTGATAAAGAATATTTTTATATTCTTATGATTTATCTGCCTCGTTAGTCCTGAGGCACAAGTGTACGCCGTGCAATCTAATGCTTTCAAGTTCGATTCCCGGATCAAGCAAATGTTATTGGGTGTTAAGTAAAAATAAAAATGCACTTTTACATACTGCTTTCTACTGCGTTTGGGGATGCATTCTTGTGTATATGTCACCGTAAAATTGTATACACCGTTGGATTATAATCTATCTACCGAGATTGTAAACTGTCGAAAGATTGTGAACCGTAACATACTGCTTACAATTTAACGTGTTATTATTCGGTAGATTGTAATCTATATAATAAATATATTCTCTATGTATAATAGATATATTATACAGGTAATCTAACGGTGTTTACAATTTTACGGTGACATATACATATGTGCGATTGAGGGTATAAATATTTTTAATTCATGAGTTACAGTGGCAATATTATCTGAGGCAATATATCCTTACTAGCTTTTGCCCGCGACTCCGTCCGCATAGACTTCAGGGTTGGGTGCAGAAAGATAATAAGTAAATCTATTAAACGTCTCCCAAGTGCCCAAATTACACTTAATGAATTAAAAAAAAAGTAACCTATGTCTCTTTTTATGTTTCCGTTTTTATCCATAACAAAAATCATCCAAATAACTCAAATATTTTAGGCCTGAAAGTATAACACAGTAGTGTTACTTTCGCATTGACAATATATGCTAAAATCAAAGGGTATATCCGTTGGGATCAGTGAAATCATTATTAAGATTACGAAGCGTGATGACTACCGAGCCTTCGTTCGGTTTTAATTTTAAACCAGATACAACCAAGGAGTTTAAAAATAAATTTCTGAACGCTCGCATACATTTTTGACAACTAATAAATATGTCACTCATTTTTCATTACTGATTATTCTACATTTTTAAAATCTAAAATACGCAATTATTCGAATATTCTGGATATATGTTGTCGACTCAAAACCTTTATTAAAATACGTTCTTTAATTTGAGGGGACCATTAACCATATTGACGGGATAAACATAAAATGTTTGACAGGAAATTAGGTAGAACAGTTTATATGAGAAAATGAAATTGTTGTTTTTACCATATTCCTCGTAATTTTAAAGATAGTTATATGCTGTCGCGGACTTTTTTTGTAGGACTTATTAAGATAAACATTTCTCTTATACATTATATACGTGTAAACTCTACAGTTTTTGCAGCGTACGCAAGAATAGCTCGCAGATGCAGTTTTTCCCGACTTACTTGACAATTATCGTTATATTTTGGACAATTCACACACTATCTTAAAAATATATAGCCTATGTGTTATTCTGATGTATAAGCTATATTATTGTAAACTTTCATTGAAATCCATTCGGTAGTTTTTGCGTGAAAGAGCAACAAACATCCAGACATCCATACATTCAGACATGATACAGATACAAACTTTCGCGTTTATAATATTAGTAAGATATACGGGATAACTAAAAATCTCAAGTCGTATCTTTGGGTTAGGGTGTAAAAAGACGTTGATCAAGTACTAAGACAGGTAATAGTTACAATGATTACAAACCCATTCACAACCATAAGTAATAAATGTAGGTACGTGGTGATTAGGAAAAAGTTATATTTTTTTTTTTGTCGGGATTTTTGTTTATTTTATTCACCGGAACTGCCTGTCAAATTTTTCGATCACGGTCTTTGTAAATCCTGCATAAAAATGATAAAAAACAGGAAACAAGTTTTAATTGTGATTTCTAGTCATGCCACATCAATTTATAAACCATTAATCAGCAAGGGTCGTTGGAATCAATCAATAAAAAGACAATAAAATTGTATGAAGCAATAAGCATTTTGTCTATTACGCGTCGTGTTGGCATAACAACGAGTGTTCTTATTTTTTCCTACACATGTGGCTGTGACGACGCAACCGGGCCAAGGGCGGGCGATAACAAGCTACCAACAGCTTATCATGTAACAAGCTATCGACCTTTACAATGTGCCGGTAATGTGAGATTAATCTAATACATTTTGCTGGTGTATCGGCTAAATATTGGCGTTTAAAAAAAATGGGTGCGTGTACTTATGTACGTTATAGGTACTTCTTTGGCATCATTAAAATAGTTTTTAATTTGCATGCAAATAATTAATTACAATAAATACTTAACATTAATAATTTAATAATATATTTAGTATGTAGGTATAAATTATATAAAATACATTTTTTTTATTTATATCAAATAATACATACGATTAATTAACCTCAATTACATTGTAACACTTAGGCAGCTTCAACATGTTACTTTTGTATTACAGTGATGGGCACGCATCTTAAAATTTCACTCTCATCATTTTTTCATAACAGGCCTAAAGAATTATAACTTCAAAAATGAAACAACGGCCATATACATAATGCTTCACGCCCGTACATTTGAAGGTGTAGTGTATTCCTACAACCATCATCATCATCAGCCCATACACGTTCTACTGCTGGGCACGGGCCTTCTCTTCTATTGATAGGGTTTAGGCCTTATGTTCTTCTTTAACTTATAAAAAATAAAAAAAAAAAAATAAAAAAAAAACACCCAACAGTCACATACATAGTTCTGACCCCACACTAGGATACAAGTCCTGTGTCGTGGGTATCAGAAACTACGAGAGACTTTTCGGTCTCACAAACACCCAGACCCGAAACAAATATTTGTGGATCACACAAATATTTGTCTCGATGCGGGGATCGAACCCGCGGCCTCTCGTTTCGCAAGCTGGTATCTAGCCAACTGCGCCACGGGGCTGTCAATAAATCGTTAATAACACTTCAGCAAACACAATTTTATCAGCAAACATATTTTTATTTTTTCTTTCAATTAATTGGAACACTAGTCATAATTGTGTCTGTAGTCGATAATTTATTCAGCGCTACGTCCAAGGCCTAGTACTAACAATAGAATAGTTGTAACTGACATCTACTGTGTGTCACATGAGAATTAGTAGGACAAATATTTGTCTGTTATTGTAACGATCTACATATTCACTCACGCCTGTATCCCCGAAAGGGTAAACAGAAGTGTATTTTTGTAACTACGTTCGCCAGTTGTGTTTGAACCCCACATAGTGCCCATTTCGAAATTCTGCGCTAATAATGAAAAAAGCTAATAACGATTTGCCCGTCCCTGATATCGAAACCGGATCCTCTAATTCGTACTACACATACTTATGCAAAACCACGAAGGGTCTTCATCTATATATCAACATATATCAGCTTATAACGCTGCTGGACATCGGCTTCCACAGTGATTGAGGGGGGTTAGCCTTAATCCACAGCGCTGGCTTAGTGTTAGTGGACTTCACATAACTAAACAATTCCTTATTGAGAAGTCAGCAGGTCAGGTTTCTCGTTCCTTTGTGTTTTTGTCACATTTATCTAATAAAATTTACACATAATTTTTAAATGAGAATCGGATAAAATCTTAGCTTTATTTTTAAATAAATCAAAGATTCAAGGAATTCTCAAACCTTCGTGGAACTTTTTTGTTGATTGTTCACGATAAACTTTTTATACGTAATCGTCTTAATCCGCTTATTTAGCTGTTGACATTTATTGAATAAATTTAAATAATTTTCTTATAAGTAGAATTACATTAAAGTGCGGCTTCAAAATTTAGGCCTGCGGTGAAAACAAGATCTTGGCGGTTCAAAACATTTTTTGCAGTAAGTTTATTACAATCAACTGAGACAAGTCGACGACAACTGTCACAGTAAATTTAATCACTAAATTATTGGAATTCTCGAACGATATTATGAAATAGGCCATATTATTCTCTGTAGGATGAAGCCAAGCCTTAATAAATGATAGATAATATCAAATATTGGCGTTGGGCCCAACAGCGCCCGGGGCTTTAATTCGGAATTACGAGGACGTTATATTGAGCTTCATATCTATAGTAATTTTAGTTAGTAGTATACATATGCTGTGAGTCGCATCGTTTGAATACCAGCCACATTCCTAACTATCATAATCAATGGAAATTCCTCATTGTCATTGTTGTTTCACTAGATAGTAACATTACTAGGTGTCCGTGTTATTTCCCACCCTATCGTTATGTAAGTCCCCGAGCGGTATGTTTCCATTAGACGATCGAAACGATCCGAAGTAAAAAGGCATTAAGAAATTTGCGAATTTGTAAAATCTCCCGATTCGCTTTAAATTAGCGTGGTTTGTTAATATCCGAAGTCTCTCAATGATAAATGATTTCTGCGAAATGTATAAAGTCTAGTGCATGATTCCCTTGCACCTCAGTTTGATTAGCCCCTGCCCTGTGGCAAGGGGGAGTTAGAAACCCACCACGGTATCCTCTGCCTGTCGCAAGAAGAAACATGTACTCGTAGTGTCAAAAACAATTATATTATCATCGATCAACAGATTGAATGCATTATAAAAATTGCAGATCAGGATTAAATGTACGGAAAATATAACGCGCCATTTTGCTAACGTGTACTAACTAAATACCAGAGTTTATATTTATTTTGGAGTGTCAGTACACATCAGAATTACTCCGCCAATCCCATATCTAGTCTCTGTTTGTGACGTAATTTTTATAAATTGTTCTCTAACAATCTAAGATCTCTATCTCCACCTGGAATCCTTTGATTCCGACTTTTTACGAAACGAGCATGGGCACACACACACACAACGCTTTAATAATTACTATCACTAATGAGTAAAGGAGCCTGTTAATGATAAAGATTCACAAAATTTATCAATATCTTATTTCAAATATCAGATAATTACAATTCTCAAGACAAACATTGTTATAGGAAATCGTATTTTGCACTGATGTCAGCCTTTCCAGAAGCATCCAATAGTGATCCATCTAGTAGTTTGTAATTTTCCGTCACGTCTCTAGGAAGCCGGGCAGAACGTGACGCGACTGCATTTTAAAAGGCTTTTAACTCGCGAAGTATTCACCACCATAAATAGGTATGGGAACTTGGAATGCTTTTATTCAAGGTGGAATAATTCGCAGACTAGCTGGCTAGAGAAGGATTTGAAAATCAGAGGGTGGTACGGAGTATATGTAGGTATATTGAATTATGCAAGCACAGTAAGACCCAGTGACTTATGGCAGATGTATTTGACTGATTTGGAACTCTATTTATTTCAAGTTTATGGGTTGGGTTGGGGTATGGAATAACAAATATTTCGCGTGACCAGGGTACGTACCCCGAAAATTTTAAGTCGTAGTCGAATGTCAAGACGCCGTTAAGTTTAATTTGTAGAGAGTTCACACTCTTATTGACTACCTGTGTATCTATATTTTTTTGTAAAATATGCATGTGTGCCCTAATTGAAAAATTAAAAGAATTGAGATAGATTTTAGTATTGAAAAACTGTACTGTTTATAGATACTAGATACTGAGGTACTAATTCAAGATACTAAGAGTTTCGTAGTAGGCATCCATTCAATAACAACATTGACAATAGAAATTCCAATGATCACAAAGCCCAATTGAATGTTCGGTCTTACTCCAAGAGGTATTACATACAAATATCAATGCCATGCACGCTTCGCTAAGTGTCTACAATAAGTATTATAGATCTCGTGGAAGTTAGGATTCAGGTCGCTGGTACGAATAAAGATAACGAAAGAAAAAACGGCATTATGAGAATAAAACTTAGGACTTTCATATTTTCATTTCATTTCATTCATTAAGGAATATTTTCACTCAAATAAGAAATATTATTGCATGGGTGAGACAACTTTTCACTTCGTGCTAACCTTTCCTGCGGCGGTTGAAACTCGCTCCTCTAATTAAAACTTACGGCTATGATCAGGAGAACTTTGGTAATAAGATTATACGGGATTATTAAAAGCTAATAATGGTGAATTTTATCACTCTCTCATAAACTTACTACCTAAATAACTGGCAATATCATTTCGATTGGGATTTTTTACTCTTTTAACGGGTTACGGTCTCCATGTAAGACTTATATACGTTGCATAAGTCTGAGTTTTTATTCCCGTATTTTATGACCTATGATTTGGAGAAGACGCTACATTGTGCATATAATATATAAATGAGATTTCGATTTGTAATTGACAACACGTTTTAATTATCATTGCAAATGTCGACGAGACAATTTTCATTTATTATATTTTCGAATGATAAGGCACTGTTCTAATTTTATTATGTCTCCGTCTCTTTTACACTGTTTACAAACACGATTTTGGACGACTTATCAGATTCTAATGAAGTCTGTTTCCAATTGGGTATGCTAAAGTAATAGCGCAAGTGGAAATAGTCAAGTAGCGATCAGTAATTGTTCACCGGTTGATAAGACTCCGTCTGTTTAGAATTTAAAACTTTTCAATCTTATTTTTCAACGATAGCACATTGCCGATATATACGCTATATTTTCTACTTTCATGTCGATCGAGTTAAGGTTATAAGGTTATCACATAAATCACTTGGCCTCTTCCATATCCTATGAAATCAGAAGCCATAAGAGTGGCATAGCGGATTTCATTTTGTTTAATCCAGGCATTCTATTTCATTAAAGCAGTCAGTAAAATGTTATTGTTATATACACAGGGTATGCATACAGTTGTGACATAATGGCTTTTGCAACAACAGGGTTAGTTATCCTTCATTACTGGTGGACAATATTTAATAGAATTATATTCAAATGAAATGAAATGAAATGAAATTGCTTTGAAATGAAATGAAATGAAATGAAATTGCTTTATTTGGTCACGTAGGCAATCAAATAGCACTTATGACAAGTCAATACAGAAAAGAAAAATCTTTTATTATTACATTATAATTTAACTATGGTTCATTTTATATAATTTGTACAAAAATATTTACGGTTTTTTTTATAATTTATTTTTAGTTTTCATCAGGAAATACATAAAATCTTATTATTATTATTTTAAAGTAAATAACGAGATGGACCTTGTGTATTTCCGAAACGTCACGTATTATTTTAATGGTACCACCGGATCCAAACGCGACCCTGACTGAGAAGACCCGGCGAAACAAACTCAGCGGGCTCACTTTACTACTGGAATTTACGCGGCGCGACCCACACCTGAGTAGATCCAGCGAGTCCAACTCAGTGGGCATGTATTTGGTCCAGTAAGGATAACATAATTATATTATATGACCTGCCAAATAAAAATTGCCTTCTTATTGTAAATTTGCTCGAATTATTTACTCGATCGGTCGTCATTTTATTTTTATTTTATTTATTTTGTGCACAGTTTATATTATATATCAATTTGTATTTGATGTTTTTATAATAGTTTAAGTTACACTTGGAGCTTTGGGTTAATTTATATTTATTTATGTATTTATTCAAATGATTTGGTTTAAGAAAGAAGAATGTGAAAGGTACTGGGTTCCAAGATGTGGTGATGGCGATGTGCGGGAGAGATCTACTGCCAAATTTCCTTATCCTCTAAATACTGATTTATATTGTAGTATCCCCTTGTCATCAGAACACGTTTAATGTGCACCTTAAATGAATTATCTGATAGGTCAGTTACAGATTTGGGGAGCTTATTGTAAAATTTTACGCAGTTGCCTACAAAGGACTTACTGGTTTTTTCTAATCTTAATGAGGGTATCACAAGTTTATGTCTACCCCTGGTATTTACATTATGTATATCACCAATTTTACTAAAGCTAAATACATTCTTACGTACATACATAATATTTTGATAAATGTATTCAGACGGCACGGTCAGTATATTACAGTCCTTGAATATGGATCGTAAGGAATCACGGCTACGTAGATCATAGATGGCGCGGACTGCTCTTTTCTGTAGTATGAAAATGCTGTTAATATCAGCCGCCGATCCCCACAATAGAATGCCATAAGACATTATACTGTGAAAGTAAGCAAAGTACACTAACCTAGCCGTTGAAACATCCGTGAGTTTTCTTATTTTACGAACAGCAAAAGCTGCGGCACTCAGTTTACTAGATAATCGCTCTATTTGCGGACCCCACTGCAGTTTACTATCTAGAGTTATTCCTAGGAAAACAGTTGAAGTCACCAAGTCAAGTGTTTCTGCGTTTAATGTAACAGGTGATATTACATTCCTAACATTTGGTAATGTAAATCGAATGCATTTTGTCTTTCCTGCATTGAGTAGAAGATTATTACATGAGAACCAATTCAAAATTAAATTAAGTACATGATTTGGAATAGCTAGATCTTTATCCTTACGATTTATTTTAAATATTAGTGACGTGTCGTCAGCGAACAAAACTATGTCTGTAAATTTCTGTACCATGTAAGGGAGATCATTTATATAAACTAGAAACAAAAAGGGGCCCAGAATAGAGCCCTGAGGAACCCCTATTTTGACTGTTGATCCTACTGAGGTGACGCCGTCCACACATACTTTTTGTTCACGACCCGATAAATAGGACATTATAAGTTGAAGAGAGGAACCACTTATGCCGTAGTAACTCAGCTTCGTAATAAGGGTCTGGTGATCAACGCAGTCGAAAGCCTTCGAGAGGTCACAAAAAACCCCAAGAGCATCTTGTGACGTCTCCCAGGCTTCCAGTACAGATTTCATCAATGATGTTCCTGCATCTTGCGTAGACCGACCCTTTGAAAAACCAAATTGGCTACTATGTAATATCCCATTTCTATCAAAATGTTCCTGCATTTGAGTGAGCATGATCTTTTCGAAGACCTTACTAAGAGCTGGTAGTATTGAGATGGGTCTAAAGTTTGATGGATTGTTTGGACACCCCGACTTAAATATGGGCACAATTTTACTGATTTTCATTAAGTCGGGAAAAATACCGTCACTTATACAAGAATTGAATATTACCGTCAATATTGGAGCAATATTAAATATAATAGCTTCAATAGCCTTAACCGACAGTCCCCATATATCTTCAGTAGCCTTAATTTTAAGATTTTTAAAAGCTTTTATTATTTCGGAACAAGACACTCTTTCAAAACTGAAAATGGGCATATTTCCTACAACATTTTCTTTTAAAAGTGATTCAGCCAAGACTGCTGATGATTGCAAGCATTTGGTTATATCTAAAGGTATATTTGTGAAAAACTTTTCTAGGTAATTAGCAATACTAACTTTGTCTGAAACCAGGTTGTTGTTTATAGCCAAGGTTATCTTGTTATCAGTAACCTTATTTCTCCCAGTTTAATTTTCCCAAAGAGAACAATATAGCGTGGAGCACCTCTGCCGCCCGCTGTGAGCGCGGCCGCCGGCTCTACTTCCGCTCACTGACAATCGTTGTACTTCCTACGAATGTTTGAAACTCAAAATGGCGCAGCCAAGCCTTGCCTGTACCTTTTGTCTTCATTTCACAAATGTTGAAACTTAAATAATCAAAATCATTTTTTAAGGCGCTAAATAACATAAGTCTCATTAGTATGTAAATTGTTACGTTGGTCTAATGGACTTACGAACACTAGTTGCCCAGGCTTTGTTAATTGCATTATATTGACGCCTCGCAAACAGCTGATTGCAGTATGCAAGATTATTTCTACGTATTGATTATTTTTTACCTAGACGTTATAAAAAAAATAACAAGTAGGTACTAACGTTTCGTCAAACTTAGGTTATTTTTATCTTTTTCATATATAACCCTTGTTAATTAAACAAAAATAAAATACTTCATTATAATAAATGATTCTAAACGACTGATGTTGACGCATTTGCAAATTATGTAGAATTCTCTACATTCATACACTTACGCCTCAAACCTCAAAGGTCTTCTTTCTTAATGTTCCAAGTAATATTAATGCGCTACGGAAAAATTCCGAGGGTGGAAACCCAATAAAAATAATAAGTTTTGCTCATGCCGCAAAACCCGAAGCAGTTCCGTTTTTCTTTCAGCAGAATTTATGCTTTTCGAATAAAATTTTGCATAAATATTTATAAATTTAATATGAAGAGCAAAAATATTTAGACGAAATTCGACGATTCTTCTAGAGCAATTATAAAAGCCTCATCTGTCTTACTGTCAATAATAATTTAAGATTATTAAATATTAGTAATAATTGAATAATGAATTATCAAGTTCAACCATCTCAATCTCGGTGTACCTATTTGTTTTAAGCCCTCTCTAATGTCTCTGACGAGACAAAAGCCTACAGGCTTTATGTAGTTACAGAATATGCTATTCCGACAACAAGACCACTGGGACCTAGCAATTTGCAAGCAAACTGTACCATATGAGCGCAGGATGATTCAATTATTCTGCGTTTCATCGAGCTCCTTTCAACGTTCCATTTTGTAACTTATGTGGTATGTACATTTTATAGACGACTCACAATGATACGACTTTGACCTTATATTACAAAGACGAACGAATTGCTCGGGAATGTCCATTTACCTTTTTAAACTTGTTTTACTGTTTCGATGATCGATGATATAAATGAGAGATGTGGGATCGCGAAGATTTCTATTCTCAGATCAGGCACAGTGTTGATGAGTTTTCCCTTTAGGAAATACACAGTAGCAGCACCAAGTCTAAAAATGTGTCCGAAAATTGCAATAGGCTCGCTTCCTCGCAAAGACTAAGGGCCAAGTACGTATGGCACGGCTCTTTCACTTTAATTATTCGATGTTGTATATAATCACAAACTTCCCACAAGGAAAGCTGCTAGATCGTTTGTCTCTCCAATTTTAAATAGAAATAGACTTAATACTCTAGAATTGCCTCGTGGTCTCGCGGTACAAGTATGTGCCGTGCGATCTAGAGGTCCTGGGTTCGATTCCCGGGTCGGGCAAAGTGTTATTGGGTTTTCCCATTAGGAAATTCTCGGTAACAGCACGGAGTTTGGAAATGTGCCCGAAAAACGGCAATAGGCTCGCCCCCTGTTACGTGGGACTGATACATACTTGGCGAAATGTGGGTGCAGAAATGCAACTCTGCCTACCCCTTCGGGGAATACAGGCGTGAGTTTATGTATGTATGTACTCTAGAATTTTCTGTCAGCTTCAAGAGGTTTGTTTGTGTGACTTAAAACTCCTGCGGCGTTGTACTTAAGTCCCTATGCACGTCTGTCACCACGAGTGATTAAGTAAATAGCTAGCCAGCTTCCCTTTAATACGCCATTCAATTCTGTGACCTAGCAACCTGCAAAATGCACTTCAAATCACCCTTATTACAAACGTGTAAAGATTGTAATTGCCTGACGCAGCTTCCCCCATGTTTGCAAGTACTAGTTTAGTGTCGATCAAATACTAAATTGGGTCTGATTGAAATGCTCCAGATTTCGTAGTGTGCGTACAAGCGTCACTTCGATGTTGAATTATCTAATCATTTTCTAAGTGTAGAGCGTTATATTATTCTCATCAAGGGTTAATCTTTGTTTCTTATGAAGATGCCGGGGTTGCCATTCGTTAATTATCATCACAATTGAGTTTTCAATTCACCACGCAAAGCTCTGAATGGCTGGTTTTTATTACTGGTCACAGTTTTCAAGCAATTTTTGCCTAGTAGAAACAGGAAATTAGAGGATAAAGTTTTGTACCACAGCGCAACATATTAGGCATTTAACCGAAATACGATGTTTGTGTTTTTTACTTTTTTGATTTGGTTAAGGTATGTTGGAGACTTTTAAATTTAGACAATATTGAGTCCCATTTTGGTAAGCCTCCATAAACCAGAAGACAAGTCAATTATAAACGACGCGATATCTTTACTTATTCGATGAAGTTCCAACGCAGTGGATTACATGAACTTTAATACATTGTCGGACCCATATTCGACTCAATTACAATTATTTTCGCTGATATTTTAAAAGTATCTACGCCCAATACTTACGTCTCATACTCATGTATATGGCTTGTTATACTGAGGTAAACATAATGTCATGCAAAAGTAGTCCCTAAACCTTTATAATAAACTTGTTGTCTACCATATAACATACGTTACGCTATATTTCACACAACCTACGTACTCGTAGCTAAGCGTTGTTCGTCTAAGATGAAAGTGAAATGTATACGATGCCTGGGATAAACAACGTTGTTTACAAACATTGTTGGAGTAAACTTGTTGTTTTTCTCTATTATGTCATAGGCGTAATGTTATGACATGAATGTGGAGAAATTCAAATCCTTCTAAGCTTAGTGTTACGTTGAGTGTAAAATGGATTTTTTTTTTAACAAAATAGCCGTATTATTTTGTATAAAAGAAGTAGTCAGTATTCCAAGGATTCTGAAGTGCGTTCTTTGTTAAATACGTTACGCCGCGGCGGCGACATAGCTAAGTAAGCATAAAGGTTGGTTGCCGTACGCGTCGTTTTGTAACTGGGTCAAGATGATTTTAGAATCAATACCCGGCGCCTCTTCGTGCCGCAACCGACTCGAATATAATGGCTGCCCGATTGCCACAGATAAACTATTTTTTTATGTATTGCACCATCATTTTTTTTTAATTTCCAGCCAGTTATTCGCATTACAGACAAATGAGTATTATTTAGAATCCAAGATTTTAATTTAGAATCATGATGCCATTAAACGTACGTAACAATTACGAAGGGAATATTCAGAATTCAAAAATTGACTCTTTATACCTCTTAAAAGCAAAGTTGTTACTATATTTAGGACGATAGCTGCCTGTACAGAAATCTCTACCTCGACACTAAAGAGATAAGGGTTATATTTGAAGAGAATATGTAACACGCCTAGAGAAGGAGCAAAACACAACAGCTCTCGCTCCTTGCGAATAATAAAGAACATCCGGACGATCAAGGAATTCTGACGGACGGAACGCATGTATGTACATACGGTGCGGTCTATTAGGTCAATTATTATTACTTCAACTGTTGACCTACAATTACAATGGCTTTGACCACATCTTTTAGATTCGGTAGAATTCAACCCAAGTCCTACATTTTGCAGCAACGCTCCGGGAATCAAACTGATTTATAAGCAATACATCATACTCTTCTACATATTATATTGATAATTGTTGTGAAGGATGCATGATTTTAACGTCCCAAAATAATATTCTAATTTAACGCAATAGGTACATTGCTGCTTAACCTTTACTGCATGTGTTTATTGCAATCATATTTTTTAAATATTGATTTAAGGATTTCTTAATAGAGTCTATTAATATTATGAGTTTTTTTTAATCGAAGCCAAATCAAAAATTGGTGTAAAAATCGGGCCCGAAACTCATGAGAAAAATCATGTGTGACTGATTTACTTCATGAAAAAGGTAATTTAATTTATGAGGATTCATGCAATATTTGTAATAATAATAAATAAATAATAAATAAATAAGCCTTTATTTAACAATCTTTACATAGTACAATTAATTATTCTAAGTTATGATTTGTAGTTGTTGTTGACACCGGTACGCAAAGATTGTCTTGCTTTCCAGCATAGGCCTCCCCTAGAGTTTGCCACAATACGCGATCTTGAGCTTGTCGACCCCATGTGATGCCTGCTATTTTTCTAAAATCGTCCTCCCATCGACGACGTTGTCTGCCTTTTTTCCTCTTGTATTGTCTTGGACACCATTCCGTTACCTCTTTAGACCACTTGTCTTGTTTACTTCTTATTATATGACCTGCCCACCTCCATTTTAACTTTTTAATACAGTAGGTAACATCAGTTATTTTAGTTTTGTTTCTTATAGTGTTTAATGTTATTTTATCTTTTAGTTTGATGTTAAGCATGCTACGTTCCATTCCGTGTTGGCAGGTTTCTAGAGAGTGTATGTCACGATTTATTAGATTCCACGTTTGGCATCCATATGTCATCACTGGCAGGATGCACGATTCGAACACTGTTTTCTTGGCTTTGAGTGGCATACGTGGGTTTTTCATTATCTCTTTCAGAGACCAGTATCTCTTCCATGCCATATTTATTCTATTGTTTATTTCCTTTTTTGTGAGGTCATTTGGAGATATGATCTGGCCGAGGTATGTGTATTCTTTCACATATTCTATCGTGGTCCCTTTGATAGTTATTGGAGTATGATCCAGGTTTGTCATTATTTTAGTTTTTGTAGCATTCATTGATAGTCCCACTTTTTCACTTTCGTTCACTAACTGTTCCAGCATCTCTTGCAAATTCTTTGGGTCTTTGGAAATAAGTATCAGATCATCTGCGAATCTTAAGTGGTGTAGGTGGCAACCATTAATATTTAGACCGTATTTTTCCCAGTCCAGTCGTCTAAATACATATTCTAAAACTGCTGAAAATAGTTTTGGTGACATAGGATCGCCTTGCCGTACACCTCTCTTTATTGGGAAGTATTCTCCTTCTCGTTCTGTCCTTATTTTTGCCTTCATATTTTTGTATATATTTATAATAAGACGTAGGTATTTTTTGTTAACTCCTTGTGTTTCTAAAGCTTCCCATATTTTAGTATGTTTTAGCGAGTCGAATGCCTTATTATAATCTACAAATGCTAAATAGTAGGTAATGCCATATTCGTTGCATTTCTGGATAACTTGTTTTATAGTATGAATGTGGTCTAGGGTTGAGAAGTTTTTCCTAAACCCTGCTTGTTCTTTGGGTTGGTTTTCATCTAGAACTTTTGTCATCCGATATAGCAGTATCTTTGAAAATATTTTGTATAAGTTTGACATTAGGCTGATGGGTCTGTAGTTTGTTATATCGTCCTTTTTTCCTTTTTTATGTAGTAATATTATAGTTGACGAAGTCCACTGGTGAGGTATGTATTCCGTGTGTATAATCTCATTAAATAAGTCTGTAATAATGTTCCTTGTTATTTCGGATGTTTCTATTAGAACTTCATTAGTTATGCAGTCCTCACCGGGTGCTTTTCCCCTCTTTTGCGATTCGATAGCCTTATCTACTTCTTCTTTCAGAATATACGGTATCTCTTCCTCATTACATACATCGTACTTGAGTAGTTGGTTATGTTCAGTTATCGTGTTCTCGTCGCTATATAACTTTCGATAGTAGTCCGTTGCAATCTGTAAAATTTTAATTCTGTTCGTTTCTATTTTATTATTTTGAGATTGTTTTATGTTGTCGATCCAAGCTAAGTTTTCTTTAAGTTCTTTCCACGCTTTCTTCACACCGCCTGATTTTTCGATGTAGTGCTTTATTGTATTTGTTCTTGTTGTCTCTCTATGTTTTCGTATCTGTAAGTTTATTTTTTTGCTCAAATTCGGAATTTCATTTTTGTTATTTTTCCTGTCTTTAAACATACTTTTCCTTTGGGTAATTAATTTTCTTGCTATGGGTCCCAGTTTGTCTCTAGACGTTTTAATCACTCTAGCTTGTCTTTCGGTTTCTTTTAGTGTGTTTTCTAGGGCATCGTACTTTTCTTGAACATCTTTGAGATTTTCTATTCTTTGTACGTTGGTATGTATCAAATTGGTTATTTTTTCCGGTAAAGGTGATGTAAACGGTAGTTTAGAGTTCTGGGTGTACTTTCTGGGATTTTTTGGTTCCTTTGTGTAAATTTGTCCTCTAAGCATTCTATGATCTGTGTTGAAGTTCATTTGGTTCACAATAGCCACATTTGAAAACAGTTTTGGTTTATTTGTAACAATATAATCTATTTCGTTTTTGATCTTCCCATTCGGTGATATCCATGTCCACTTTCTCTTAAGGTTCCTATTATAATAACTGTTCATAATATGTAAATTATTTTCCAAAGCGAAGTTTATGAGCCTTTGTCCATTGTCGTTTCTTCTGCCGGTTGTATATAATCCTAGTATTCTGTCTTCGTTAGTTTCTCTTCTACCTATTTGACCATTAAAGTCGCCCATTATAATTATTGTTTTGTATAAATTCAACATGGTTTCATTAAGTTTGTTATAAAAGTTGTTTTTCGTCTCTTCTTTAGCAGTCTCTGTAGGAGCGTATACTTGGACAATTGATATTGGTTGTTTATGGCCCGGCAATTTGATATTCAGAACTACGATCCTGTCTGACACTCCTTGGAATTCTATAATTCCCTCTTTTAGATATTTTTTAACCATAAACCCTACTCCATACAGGCCAGCTGAAATATTTTTGTAGAAAAGTATATATTTTTCGTGTTCTAACGTTTTTGTTTCTGCTCTTCGCACTTCACTTAAGCCTAATATATCCCAATTCACGTTTTCGAGTGCATTTTCCAATTCTAGTAGGGATTCCTGGGATTTTAACGATCTTGTGTTGAGTGTAGCTATATTTAATCTTACTCTGTGTCCTTGTTTATTGGTTTTAAGGTTACTTGGTATAACATTTATAGACTTTAGGGGGGTGTGGTCTATCTCCCCACGGTGACCAGCCGTATTGGGGATTTGGTTGTTGCTTACAGTTGTTGCTTTTGGAATGGTTGTTCTCTTAGCGTTTCCGGTGTCTAGTACTCCCTATGCCTTATTTTGTTGTGTGTTTTTCTCTGAGAGGGAGAAGGATCTGGCTCTCATGTATGCAAAAGCGTCTGTTTTGTGCATTTTAGATGGCATTATAATATTTTTTCCTTGTGATGGATAGGGTGGTGTTTGTATATTTTTAGGTGACGTTGATATTTCCCTTTTTCTTTTTCCACTCTCGTATTTTCCTTTTATTATCAGTTCATTGTTTTTAATAATTGCATAGTTTCCTTTCTCTCTTTCCTGTTTTAATTGCTGTTGCATTTTTTTACGCAACTCCAGTGTTTCTTTTGAAAGGTCATCTGTGATATAGATTTCTTGTGTCATTTTGTTTTTGTTTTTCATTATTTCTGTTTTCTTTTGATAAGATACTAAGGCGATCAGTATGGGTCTGGTTTTATTTCCTTCTTGTTTTCTTCCCAGTCTATAATATTTGTTTATTTCAAATTTCTCTATGTTTACTCCCAAATTTTCTACAATATTTTTAATTGTGCTAAATAATTCTTCCTGACTTTTCTCCGTTTCCTTGATGCCATGGAGTATTATATTATTTTTTCTATTGGCGTTTTCTAAGTATTTAATCTTATTATTCAAGGTTTCTACAGTAGATTTTAGGTGTTTATTTTCTTCTATTATAGGTGTTATTTTCTCCTCTATGGTATTCATTATAGAATCCGTTATGCTCTGTGTGATTGTTATTGTTTGTTGTTGTAGTTCAATTTTCATCATTTGAAACAATTTTAACATTTCTTCTGACATTCCATTGGTATCCATAGTGCAGTAACTTAACGTATCAGTATGCGTAGAACGAAACGCAAGCACTACTTTATGTTGGTATAACTCAATGAAGTAGGAAACCTATGGAAATGAAATGTCAACAAAAAATGCGTGCCACTGTGACGTCATCTGTGCGCTAAACATGGCGGTTTTAGTGCTGCCCAGAAGATTATAATGTTATTAGGTTTTATCGATAAATGTTCTTGGCTCATTTTATTTTAAATATTATTGAGTATTAATTATTTGTAGAATTTATACTTTAATAGGGAGTAAGTATATTGTATAAAATAAGAGTACGTGTTTTTCTTAGACTACTTATCTCTCTACTACAATCTATTTTAATTGTGTTGCTGACTCTAAAGTCCGTAACACACTACTGCAACGACCTCAAGATAGGTGCTTCGCACCATAACTGAGTGATTCAAATTTTAAACTTATCAAGGGACCGCGTGATAAAAAAATAAAAAAAAAAACACCTTCAGAACATTTATTTAATTACAAACGTCATTCCTTATGACTTCCGCTCTAAAATCACTTAATTATTACAAATTTAACGAATTTACAATAGTGTTTTTACTCGTTACGGAATAAAACTATTTTATTTAAATATTTCCGAAGAGAGATTTTGTCGGTAACCATTTTCCTGAAATATCTAAACCGAATGTCTAAATATGTTTTGATGACACATTTTATTAAGAGGTATTTATGATTAGTGTCATGATCAATTGATTCCGATCGAAAAATGGTGTCCGATTTTTCGGAGTAGTGCTTCATAATTAATTTAAATATATATAGATAATAGTATTGGGGCATCGAGTTATCCAAGTTAGGTTTAATGATCTTTTCTGTCTTTTTCGTTATGTCTTCAACATCTTTCGATGGGTATTTCAGTCCATCTCTTGTTTTAAAATGAATCAGCGTATTCAAATTGCTGTTCGGATCTCCCAAACAATAACGAAGCACACGTCTGACATTTTATATTGCGGGATAATTTTCTCGATACAAATCCTGCGGTGTAAGTAACAACTGAAAAAAAAGTTCAAATTTCAATTATACGAGCAGACTCCATGAGGGTGAGAGGCACGAAAAGACATATTAGGGCCTTTGACTGCGAACATGGAGCAGGAATTATATAATAAGCCGACAGTCCAATGACTACTCTGCTGAGCATCGTCCCACCATAAAAAAACTTGTATATTAATTTTGATCCTTTTATAGCACATTTTGTTGTAAAATAATATGTATGTATTAAAATATGTATATTATAAAAAAAGTATATCAATATTAACTATATAAGTATATACAGTATTAACTTACTCTTACAAATTTGAAGGGCACGGCATAATCTCGTAGTCGAGTCACATCCAGAGTTTTGTTGAAACATTTATTACATTTGGCTTTATATTTTCCATTCCAATGGCTTCCAGACACTTTTTCTTTTTACGCTCATTTCTTGGGATCCTATAAAATATGTTTTAATTATTATTTTTGTATGTTTTAAGCGGGTTAGCATGATAAAATAATAAATTTTATATAAGCAATCGATATCAAAGTCGATAAATAATGTACAACCCCACCTCATAAATTAACATTATTTAAGCGTGAAAATATAGTTAAATAAGTCAAATCCATTTATTTCCTATAACTGCACATAAGAACCTTGCTAATTATAATGTAAATCTTCCTTTATTTTCCCGGCAAAATTAACAATAACCAATATTTTTAATGTTATTTATAGCGTACCTGTGTATGGTAAACATTGGCTGATTTGGTGTTTCTCTTATGCCGCACCCTATTGTATTACACACTGTAATATTTACGACGTAATTATTTACATTTAGCTTCAATTATTTTAAATCACAAGCAAAATATAGAAAGATAATTAGTTATTTTGATTGAAACCACGACTTTTTGACAACACAAGTACCTGCTGAACTGACTGACAATGACATTTGGTGCGCTAAACATGGCGGATTTTCGGCCTCATTCGGTATTTACGTATATTCATGGTTCACTTTGTGTACGCACTGAAATACTGTTATATTGTTTTCCTGCGAGTTACAGTGCTGAGTTAGAACGAGATAGATATATGTTTTAGTGTGTGCCTTCAAAATGGATGCTATTTGTATAAGCAATTGTATGTATAGAACAATATGTCTTGTCCCTATTATAGAGGTCTATGGTATAACTGCGGATGTGTCAGTGTCAATGTCAAATCTTTATGCAGCTATCTCGCTCTTGTTTACTTTACTGATGAGTAATGTAAATTTTTCTAACCTCAAACTTGCAATGGTGACGATGATTTTTAATTGCGCCCGCTGATTTTCCTTCCTGTGATTGCAATTCAAGTAACTTGCTGTGTCACTTTGTGGTTTTTGGTTTCTTCAAGTTGATTTTTGCTGGTTTTACTTGTAAATAAATTTAAATTCGGGAACACTGTTAAAGTACTGTCGCTGGTATGACAGCCGGAAACACAAAATTATTAATTTAATTAATAAATTAATTTGTATGAGCTTCCAAATTCTCTCGAAATCCTTCTACTTTGATGATAAAATTAACTAAAAAGTTAGCTCGCAGCGCCAGACACACTGCAATTAATTATTCTGCTGCGAAATTTTCCATACGCGCAGAGCTCTGACGAAGTTATAAAAGGGTTATTAGATTTCAACGAAAATCACGCCTCATACACCCGGCTGTGACGCAACAAGTAACAATAGTCCGTTAATCCTTTGTTATATATGCAATCGAATTAATTCACTCATTTGAATATGGGAAGCGGAGAGTTTATAACAAGCCTTCTATTTAAAAATGAGGGCCTTGTTCACTTGGGTATAACTGTACCGCACAGAAAACCAAAGAGAAATACGACCGTGATATTTGTATAAGCTTACATTTCCAAAACAATGACCTTTCAACACAAATTAAACATTCAAAAAGCGAAAAGTTTGCTTCGGGTTCAGCGACATTCCTTTGTTTACTCATTAAATACGAGTGTAAAGGTACAAATGTAAGAAATGTTTTAAATAAACACGATCTGGCTTAATTGCCACTGGCATTTGTGTGTAAGTGGTCTAAGCAAAATTAATTAAAATAAACTATTCGGTATAGGGTAGGTATACTTCCACTTTGAGAATTTGAAAATCCGAGTATGTTTCTGAGTATATTACATTTATGTTGGCATTATTAGAATGTATTATATATTAGTTATGCTGCTGCATTTATTTCATTTTTCTATGTCCGTGTATGGTTGAAAAAGTTTCGTGCAATATGAAGGTGGTAAGCGCTGGTATTTTCGTTTTGAATAAAATAGCCTCCAGAATTCTTGACTGTGTAACGCGCGCTTTATTACATCGGAACGGCTTCAAACGTATCTAGAATGCGCGGCAGCGGGCCCGGCCTTCCACTGACATCACCCATCTTACGTCACCGCAAAACGCACATGTTCATAGTGTAACTATAATTAAACACGCTAAACCGGACCATTATTACTCTAATTTTAGTCCTAACATGTTGGCCAACTTTATTTGCGAGCTGTTCTCTTAGGAAATATTCTTCCAGCAAATATGTGATTTTAGATTTAATAATTTTTAATTAAGGACAATGTTTAGATAATTCTCTGTCTTTGATAAATATGTTGGCAATGGCGAGCAATTGTCGTTGAAAGACGTGTGCACGTGATAGATGATAGGGACACAGTGTGATCTAACAGGAGAATGACAGCGATTGCGAGTGCCAACGAGTTTCATACGCTTCCAACAAGGACGGTTGTGAGTGGTCCAACGCACGTTTAAATTATGGAGAACATACTGCGCTCGGTCTGTGAAGGCCTTTGTGACGTTGGAATTTAAACTTCCTGTTAGAATACACCTTGAATTGTACTTGACTGTACTCATTCAATTGACTGATTCGTCTGTGAATGACTTTTCGTTGCGAGACCGTGTAGTATTCTTATAATGAAATGTAGTTCAAACTAATTGAAGCCCAATGTACTATGTGTGTAGGTGACCTTGCGTGTCTTGTAGCAGTAACGCGCAATACGTCTGTGTCCTGACTAATTAATGTTGCCAGCAACACATCTACAACGTAACGCTAACATTAGAAACTGTTACATAATATATAATCAATAAATCAAGTATGTCATTTACAATTATGTATATTCATAGTATATTTAAATAAAATAGCTCGAAACGTATGTGTAAAAATTCACTTTGGCATGCCCTATATGTCACGCTTATGACTATTTTTGTACATACTGTAATGCATCAATGCATAAAAGTAATAAAATAAATGAGTTTATATTTAACCGCTTATTTTTAAAACAATGGAAAAAATAAGCACAAAATTAGTTAAGTTTGCTTATTCAAAATGTGATTGAGCAATTATTTAAAATATATTTTATTTAATAAAAAAACCTGCTATACTATTTGAGACTTACATTATGTGTACCTGTAATATTAAAGCAAATTATTTCTTTCTTTTATTACTTGGAACACTCGATGACACAGACGTTTTGCGTTCTGCATCTTTGTTTTGTCTACAAATAACTTACACTTAGCGAAATATAATACTGGCGAAATGTAATTCAAAGACGTTCTTCCTGTTGAGCCAAGGTGATTAAGCAAACGTCTACAAGTTAGAAAGGCATTTTATAATTGAAATCCCCGCGGGTTCGTTCTCAGTGACAATGGTAATTTTTCAAAAGCTGTTGCTTCCTCTGTGTCGGTACAGAGCATTTGCTTTTTTACTGTCTGAAGTAGAAGTAATTTATAAATTATGAAATACTTTTAATTTCACTTTGAATCTTTGTTCACATTTCCATTACTTAGCCATTTTCTGCTTCAATTGGTTATTTGATCGCTACAAAGCCCTCATGTTAATTAATGGAATTCTCAGATTTGTAGGAGAGTGTAATTAATTAAGATTTATATTGTGGGCACTAATTTGGTTTCTCAATATAAATCAATTAAAGGAAAATCAATTGCTAATTAAGTGTTTGGGAGTTATAGACTCGTATTTTGCTATTAGAGGGGATATTGTTGGTATTGGTAGACCCATTTCACGCCCCGAAAACATAAAATAATATTTCTGTTTATCGTTTAAATTCGATTTCGTGTAGGTAGACCATGAATATAGATAAATATAATAATTTCTCACGTAATACGTACACATGAGGTGCTTTTGTGTTGTGAGACAGAATAAATCTGGAGATGACTGTACATCACGCAAAATGGATAGCTGTGACTAACCCCTTCTAAAACTATTTAGGAATATGTTTGTACCCTATCGACAATGGGTTAATTCAACGTTAATAATGCCTACGAGTCAGTGGCGGTACTTCCAGAGAAGCCCAAAAGCGTTACACGTCATTTTGTGATGTCTAGTTTATAATTGTTTATTGTGGGGTGAATATATTCTCATTTATATGTCAAATTGCTTTTGTTAAATAAAGATTTAAAGCTTAAAGTTTATTATTCGGAATTTTGTAAGGAATGCTGGGCTTTTGGGCTTCTATGGAAGTACCGCCACTGCTACGAGTCTACGATTCTTGCGAATTCTAAAATCTCGCGTTGATGCCTTGGTGTTATCTCCCAAACATTCATCACAATAAAGTACTGAAAGTAACCCTCAGAAAGTAATAACCGTCGTTATTTGAGTTATTATGACATTTATTTGTTCAAAGCTACCCTCGTCAAAGTCCTTTTATCAGTGACATTATTTCAGCACGCATGAACCATGTCTACTCTAAATCCCTATTTAAATGTTTTTGCGTTAACATTCACACATTCAGAGATGAAATTCGCAGTGTCTCATTTTACTAAACTGAATGTGCGCGGAACTGAAACCTGACTAATTAAAGTGAAAAGTCACACTTTTCATTATAGGCTTAGACTAAAACGAACTCAGCGTAGATTCAAAATGTTTAATGTTATCAGCTGTTGCTAAACATCGCGAATGTACTTTGGGTACGTCGACGCGGTGATAAGGAGCTCGTTGCTATTTTTCAGCAGCGGGCCATTGTTCTTTATTTCCTCTATAGATTATTGCTTTCTAACGCCCGCCTTGCCTCTAGTTGCCAGTCTATTTTTCCTTGTACGTTACTAACAGGATTGCCATACTTTGTTGAAGTTATACTTCTTTTGGCGCGTTAGGGAAAAATGATGAGAGTGATTTTTTACGATGCGCGCGCACACCGACACCAAAAAGTTATTCAGAAAAAGTTTGTTTTAAATTTTAAGAATGTAGAGTACTGACAGTAATAAAAAGGGATTGACATATTTATTAGTTGTCAAATATTTATGAGTGCGTTCAGAAATGTAATATGTTGTGTAAACTAAGAACTATGTATGCGACTGTTCGGCGTATTTATAAGTTTTACTTCAGTCGTGTAGTATAACTTTTAACGCGTGTACATAAGTACACACACACTTTTTTTTAATTGTTTGCTTTATTTTTATTATAAAATATTTGTAAATATTTTATTTCCAGCCTATACTGCTATGTGTAAAAGGAAACAATTGTGTGAAATATTACTGAACTGTACAGAACAGACTGCAATATTGTACGACATTTTTTGACATTCTTAATTACTGACCGAAACGCTCTTGCTTTTGCTTTTCTTGACATTTAATCTATAGGTGAAATAAATACATGAATAATATTTTGTAGAATACTTTCTTTTTTTTCAAAGTACTTACTTTTATTACTATATAAACATATATACGTTTACAATAAAATTTTGTACCACGAAACTTCTTTCGCTGCTGGTCTGTGGGATCCCCGTATCTGAATTATACTTATACGTTATTTTAATCATAAACAGGAGGTAACCCTAGTTACCACGGGTGAATTTCTAAACGACGAAAACGCTTTTCTGTTCCAAACATAGCCTGAAGCAATATATAATATTCGAAATTCGTGTTCGTAAAAGGCAAAGGTCGTAGAGGCCATGTTTTTTAGTTCTTTTAGCAAAGTAGATGGTTGACTTTTTTATTACCATTTCAAAGAAGTAGAATATGGTACAGATATAATTTGGAAAGATGATTTAGAAATGAATAGCATGGTAATCTTAAATCTTAAAGAAACATAACTTACAGATGGACAGAAAAGGACGCAAGATATAAATATTACCGTCACCTTTACTCCGAACAGTGCGTGCGAGAGAGAGGACGAAATTTTCCCACAATGCCGATTACCTTTAAAGTATTATTCTTTATTACTTATTTAACACTTCATTGTCCTCTAGAGACACAATTATTATTTATCGATCATCATCATTTATCATTTCATCCATCATCCATCACTGAAAATGTGTTACCGTTTGTTGTAATAACTCGGAATTTTCTAATCCCTAACTGACTGCGCTCAAATTGCTATACTTACCTATTTTCAACTAGCCGACACAAAGTAATACGAAAGAAGAGAAGATTCTATCTCGGCTGTCGCCAGCTGAATCCCAGGCACGAAGTGAAACGTTTCGAACTTATGTGTGAATAAATTTAATGATCAATAAAAACATAGCAATAATATCGTTTATCAAAAATTTCTCTAAAAGATTTGTTTAATGTATGGTACAATCCTCTAACCAAGTCAGCGTGACGTGGTATAGTCCTTCTCAATCGCATAGAATTTCCAAAACCAAAACTCATAGAAAATGAATCGCGTACGGTATATATGTATGTACATACGGCTGTACTCATTTATTATAATGTTTTTTGGCATACTTTTCCCTTAAGCGTAGCAACAACGGCATGACAGCAGCGAAAAATAAGTGGTTTTTTTCCAAATTAGCGGATATACATACGCACAATACATATGCAACGTAAGAATAATGAGCTCCTTTGTCCACCACATCTAATAAATACTATACTTCAGTTTTTATCTATATAATCACATATTAAATAATTGTTATATGTTTGATGTTACATATCAACATACTTATATGAAGCAGTGAGAAATAAACTATTTTTATTCATTTTTTATTTTTAAATGCCGGGACTGGTAAAAAAACCACTGTAGTACACTTTACACCCAAAATAATATTACACTCCAAAAAAAATTTCCTTATTGGTAACTGAATTTTATAAAGTATTTTTTGACAACATCAAGACAATAGGTACATATCAAAAAACCTTTACTGTACTTACAAACCAATAATTTATGACCTCATTGAAACTTTTCGTGTCCAAGATAGTTTAGATACTATGAAGCATTTCTAAGGTACTTATAAACATCTTGAGAATTTCTCAAAATACATTAGTTGTTTAACATAAATTTCGTTGAACTGGATATTTAACATTAAAACACAAAGAATATATTTTTATACACAATAGAAAAAAATTATGTTTTCTTTTTTTCTAGGGATGTTATTTTGTAATACATTTTATAAAACATTCTGAATGTGTTATTACGATTTATTTTGATTTGATTTTAAAAATTTACAAATTAGGTATATTGATAAAAATAGTAATATATTTTTGCGTGTATGATAACCTACATTTATTATTCCTCTTTACTGTTATTCATACACAAGAAAGAAAGGAATCTATTTGCGCAAATTTATTATTCATTTTGAATAATAAATTATTCATTTATGTCAAATGAAAAACGCATAATGGTCCATAACGGTAGTTCACAGATATCAGTTCAGGACTCTAAACATTTATGGAAAATCATTCGTGATGTAGGTAACAACATTAAACTACTGAGACTTCAATTTATTCCCAAAACTCCACACATCGCAAATTTTATTGAAACTTATATTTGAACACGTGCGTTATATGTAGCGCAATCTATTGGCGCAGTTGTCAACTAACCCAAGGTTTCAAAATATGTTGAACGTTTCGGTTGGACAACAAAACAGCGACTGCGGTGCCATTCCACGGTGGATCTTAAATCTCGGGAACACGACAGGAATCCGCGTGCAGCGGACAAATCCGCATTGCTCTCGTTTTTCAATGTATTCCTTGCCAGAGCGAATTTTGAGCAAATTTTTATGGAAACGTAATAAATGTACATATTAAAATCAATGCGCCACAAGCGTTCGACTACTCGAATATCATGTTTCTATAAAGAAATACCGTTGCCGGATCATTGAATAAGCATTGTTATGCGACCCTGTGTCAACAAAACAAATGTTGTAGGTAATATTGGGTATTAATAAAATCACAACATAGTAATGCGGGCATGAATGATGGATGAAAGTGCCCGGGGAGAAAACAAAGACGGGAGCCACGCGGATCGATGACCTAAATCGGATGTGGTGCGAATTTTGTCAATTATCCTGTGACTCTCCACACAATACGCAATGCTGGCGACCGATCTTAAGCCGAACAACCGTAAATGTTATGGAAACACAATAAATAAAATAAATAAATACACCCAACAGTCACACACATAGTTCTGATCCCACACTAAGATACAAGTCTTGTGTCGTGGGTATCAGAAACTACGAGAGACTTTTCGGTCTCACATACACCCAGACCCGAAACAAATATTTGTGGATTACACAAACATTTGTCTCGGTGCGGGGATCGAACCCGCGGCCTCTCGTTTCGCAAGCTGGTGTCTAGCCAACTGCGCCAGGGGGCTGTCATAATATGTCATATATGTCATAATAATATTCTTTATTGGTAAAACCAAAAGAGAGACAGGCTCATTTGACCTGTTTAACGTCAGTCTCGTAAGGCGACAGGCAGCAGCCAGTTAATCGATATCTGACCGTACCAACTTCGAATAAAATATTCAAAATGAATGTAGAGGAAAGTTGACAAAGAAAATCGAAACTTTGTATTTTTACGTCTGACATTATTCAATAAATTACGAGAACAGTTAGTAGCGCACACTAGTCTCGATCTAGTAGGAGCACGTCAAATAGGCCGTTTCATTTGAATTGCATAGAAAATTGTTAGCCATTTTCCACTTAAGCCGTTGAGAATCATGAAAAATATATTCGAATATATATCATTGTGAATAAATATAATTTGTTGTGTGAATAAACCCAATTAGTGGTCTTCACTTATAGTAACAGAACATATAAATACAAAGGAACTAGTCATGAGCAAACTTATTTTTATAGATTACTTACTTATTTTTAAACACATGAACAATAAGTTATGAATCGGTGGGTAATACTAACGGTTCAAATTATTAAATTAATATTAAATGTTTGATTTGCCACGTATATTTTAACAACAATCATACAACAAAACTAAACCAAACCTTGTTAGAAATTCCGATACATTATTAATAAACTTAATACAATAGTACTCTAGAGTATGTTACAATAGCCCTTGAAGATTCCTTATCTTGCTTTGTACATACTTGAGTGCTCAAGAGCCATTGATTTAGCGTTAACATGGTTAAACTACGCCGAAATTCATTAGGAAACACAACGCGAGCTCAGACCCCTTCTACTGGCTAATCCGATTTGGTATCAAAGCAAATTGATTGGCGCCAAATGGAATCATAGATTAGCAGCTCTCACGGACATCTTGTCTTGCTCATCTGAAGTGGATGTAGCTCCATCCACTCCACCCGTACTATCTTGAGTCGAACAATGATACACAGAACCGCAAACACAAATAATAAACGTATTTATCTAATATTAACTACTACGCAGACCTCTCGAAATTCGGGACATAAATCAGAATCATCAAAATGTAGCATCATAGCGAAAGTTTTTGGCGACGAATCGAGATTTAATATTTTTATTTTTCTCTTTTCTTACAAAACATACAGATAGTGCTATAATATATGTTAGTGTTTATTTAAATAAAGATTAAACCAAGTGCAATAAATATTGAAGCGATTGAGTTCAATTGGCGTGCAATAAGTGAAAGCGATGTCAACTGGTGATTGAAGAATGGTTCACATATTTGCTCTATTTGCTATCACATGTACACGACACGTTCTTTATTGAAGAATGCGATCAATATGCCGTGGTTGTATTCGCATCTAGCTGCTGTTTTAAACAAGGGACTTTGTCGGTATCTTAAGTAAAATGCTATTACAGAAAAAACAATAAATTCGTTTTTTTTATAGAATGAGGGTACTTGAAAAAAACTGTGTAGGTAGCTAATCAATTAACACCTAATTAAGACACATAAGGGTGTTTATGGGTTGCTCTAAAACTCAGAAAAATCTTTTTTTACGTCGGTTACAGGTTGAATTACAACTTCACGTTATTCAATTTTTATTTTCCTAAGACGCTGGAGCAAAATCGTTATTCAAGTCACGATAGTCGCTCAAGTAACGCACATTGATGGCCTCAAAATTACTTCGGCAGCAGCAAATACGAGACGCTATGTCTTGTTCTCTTACACGAAGGTTTTTGGGTGTGAGACAAGGACGGATGAGAAGGTTTCACGTGTAACACCGTCGCTGAGGTGTCGAGTGGAATAGAAAGTCGACAGCTATAGGTACCAAAACATAATTGCGAGTTCTTTATGGATAATCAAATTATTTACATGATTACATTTTGATTGTGACATTAAGGCGTTCGCAATAGGCTATGAAAATATTTGGTAATATCAAATAGATTTTATGGAGCCGATGCAGCAAAACAAAGCCAGTGAGACAGCTTTTTATATTGCGTACAGTCATTGTAATTTGAAGCCTCCAACAAATAACTGATGAGCCTTTCAATCTGTGACATACTTTGCCTTTATTAAATTTTTAAACAAAAAAGCCTTTAAAACTGCGAAGACCCAGCGAAATAGGTAGTTTCCTTATTTATTTTTGTTAATTTCCATACGAAAGTGTCATTGAAATAGAAATTCCACCTAGCCTATAAAAGAGAAAAAACAACAACAAAGTTTGAATAATTAGTTGGAATTTTTGAGTGTTTTTGTAAGACTTCTCTAACAAGACATTCAAATATTATGTGGTTACTGATGATACATTTAAACATTACTTTTTCCTTATTTTAATTAGATAATGACTTGTTAAAGAATAAAATAATACATTGACTGCAATACTAATATCTTATTCCTACTATAATATTTCAATGTATGTTGTTGTCACGGGTGGACGATCATACAAAATATTATTTACATACCATTAATTTTTTTCCCTTCTCGTTCCAAATTCATGTTCAGAGACCCTTGAAAGATCAAAGGTGTTACGCCCTCTCCAATTTCAACCGCATCAATTAAATGATTTACAAAATAATTAATCTAATTAGACAGCTTTAGCTGTAAATGCTGTCCGTTTTGGATCTTTGAGTTGAAGTACTGTGGACCCGGGTACGGAAACACAAAGAAGTTATTTTCTCAACCGACTGTTTATTTGTTCTTTATTGAAACAAACTCAAAATCATAAGTTTAAGAAATACATCTAAAACATAACTTGACTACAGAATGAAAATTCTTTAACGCAAAAGTTACAAAAAGTTGTAAACTGAAACCCACGCTCTGCGACACTTTGTCGTACTACAAGTTAGCGTACTACGAACGTACATAAGTAGATTCCTTATTTAGAAGTACGCCTTATACTTACTTCACTCAAAACTACTGTTAAACCTTTCTCAAAAAGTAATTCAGACAACATAGATTTGATTTTCCAAGTACAAATCAAGCTATTGGAATAAAATCCTCTTAAATCTGATAAAAGTCTTTTCATATCACACGGGAAAGTCTTGAAAATTTATTTTGCAAGGTGAGAACGCAGATAACACATCAAATGACATGTTTCTTTGTTGAAGAGTGTTCAAATTGTCTCTCAAGATGCAGGAAACATTTTTGTATAAAGGTCATGCCTCTGGAATTTTCGGCAGAGGCACGAGGCGAGAAAGTAGGATCGATACGGGCTTCGTGAAATGGTTACCATGGTGATAACGCCTCCGTGTCCGAGTTTCCGCAGATGTCTCAGCCGAAAACGGAACGCCGATAATGGCCACTTACTACGCCTCCCTTTGAAATTAAATGCTTCCCCTTGAAAAACGACGAGGGAAATACAATTAATATTCGTCAACTCTTCATGTTTTCTTTTAGCAATCTTTTTAATTAGAGTTTAAATAAATTACTTTTAGTCTAGGTATGAAAATAGAAGTATAGTAAGTAGTTATAAAACGGGGAACAATTATTGATCAATAAATGTGTATTTTAAGAGCTAAGTTATTATCCATCAGCAGAGAAAATTCAAGAAGCCCTTTTAAGCATTTGTGATCAGATAGTCTGAAGTCTTATTAAACAATATTTGTTTAGTAAGAGTTTTTTTTTAATAAACATTAATGAATTTTCCAGTCAACACCTCAGAATGTAATAAAAAAATCGGTCGTGGATGTGTGATTAAAAATGTATCGATGCTTCGTCAAATGGTTTTTCTCGTAACAAGCTCTCGACAACAGGCAATTAACATCCACGTACGTTTCCGACAGATCATTACGGGGTCCTCTCTTCCGCTCTCTTACAGTTTTGTTTGTTCCTCTGTAAAAATGTTGTAGGTAGGTACTGTACAATAGCACTAACAACTGACAATAAGCATCGCAACTGGAAGCACTTGGCGATTACTTCAAATCCATTGACTACTTTTCCAATCAATTTATTTGTTTTTTCGTGCACTCATGTACTTAATGAACGAATATTTTGCAAATATTTGCTGTTTATTATTTTTTCTACTTCTTTATTACGATAGATGAAGTCACTGACTGCTAGGTGAAATTTTACCTATTGGTGCGGAAAGTAATCGCACTATTATTGATGGTTAAGTACCAATCCAGAGAGATTTATTTTATAATTTTACTATTTTAGAATGTTATACCTAGCTTGCGCTTGGCAGCAGACACTCATGAATTCGAATACTAGAAACAACAAGGGAGTGGAGTAAAGCCTAACCTTTCTTAATCTCGGAGAAAGCTCTATTACGATAAGTTGACAATAACGGAGATATATTTCTACATAATATTTTTCATTTATCATATTCTTTTCCATATATGTTTGTATATTGCTCATTTACTCATATAATCCCTAAAAGTCAAAATTACACTTATGTAATAGTCATAAGAACCGAAACTGGTCATAAACAGTTTTAGAGTAAACAGTTTTAGAGTACAGTAAACATAGTTTTAGAGTAAAAAATTATTTATTTGAAAGATACAATGTAAATTTCAGCCTTTTACAAAAACGGCAACGTCGCTAATAATTAGCAAAATTATTCGGATTATAAATTTGGCGTCTTTTAAGAAATTCGCAGTTGAATCAGGGTGAAGCTTTAACCCACTTAACATATTCGATACTTGGGAAATATTGTATCAAAACTCAGTCTACTTCATGTTTTCCGCCAGAACTTGTCATTTGCCACAATGCATTTAAAAATATTTATTGTTTCTTTACCGTTAGATATTGAAGAATCTTACAGTCTAATCCATGCGCGACGCGAAGTCTTTAGTTTACGTTTTCACTTAGTTTCCAAGCAACCGATAAAACACATATATCGATCCAACCAATCAACTAAGTCAAGGTGAACTAGTTTCATTGTAATTTCAATTCACATTTCTGATATTGTGCTGACTACGGGTGGTACTTGCTACGCATGCGGCAAGCTGACCCTTCCTTTGTTATTATTTGTGTCATGTCCTTACTACGACCTTTGTAAAGCGTCATAGCACATGCCTTTTCCCATGGTCACTATTATTGAAACACCTTGTATTAATGAATTAACATGACGTCATTTATACGTTTCCTCGATGAGAAAAGTTCTAGGAAGTAATTTACCTATCGTGTAGTAAAATATTCAATGATATCGACCGGTGTGTTAGTATTGCTGTATTTTGAGATTAGAAAAACAATGGAATAAATAATAATTTAAATTATATCGGCATATTTGACGGGAAATAATAAGGATGGTGGTTTGTGGTGGATGGTTTTCGTAATTCATTACTATATAATTCAACTGTCGATAAATAATAATGCATGCATTTTTATTACACTATTGTAAATATGATACATAAAAAATACTTGACGAAACTATTGATATCTATGGAATATCTCAGACAAAATTACTCGTTGCTAATGAAATGATCCGCGCAGACGGCGTTGCGGGCATCGGTTAATATTTTAATAAACTGGAACTGTTACAATATTCAGTATGTTGGATCAAAGTGGCATCTGCCCAACTCATTTAATATTTTAGTGACTGGCTTTTCACATCAATGAAAAATAAAACAATCCAATAATAGGTGCTAAAAGAGCACAGTATTTTTTACATTCCCTTCTATTTTGAGAGTTATGTTGGTTTATTAAATATATGTCAGTCTCACTACTTATAAATTGTGATGGCCTCGAGGCTTAAACGCGCAGTTGAGAATCTCTGCGGGTTCAAATCCCGGGCACATACCTCTGGGAAACTTAAAGGTCACAAAATAAAACATATATTTATATTATAGATTTTGAGGAGGAGACTTCTCCGTCAGAGAAGGAGGCGCCGGGTCAACAGAGATAATTAGACCCGGCGCCCTGCCCTGTGGCAAGGGGGCGTTAGAATCCCACCACGGTATCCCCTGCCTGTCGTAAAAGACGACTCAAAGGGGCCCTTGGGGTCGCTGGGCGCGCTGCGGGGGCGGCGCGTCCTCACTGAAAGTGACCCCGAGAGGGGCGGCGGCACTGTGGCCTGTGTACGTCGCGGGCGCCCATTCACAACCGGGGCGCCCGAACCAAGCTAGTGGGGGTGCAACTGCGCCCCCTACAACTCCGAGACGGCCGAGACGTTTACGTCTCGGAGGCGCACCGGGCGGCTGCGGCATTACGGTTGGCGCCTCTCGCCAACGTACCGTGGTCGCCCCACTCGGCGCGGAGATGGCCACCGGGGGGTTTTGGTCGGTATGCCGGTTTAGGGATATTGTTAGGGACCCAGCCCGGCACTAACACCTGCGCGGACATGACGTCGCCGCGAGACAGCTTTCCCCTCGAGAACAAAAAAAAAAAAAAAAAAAAAAAAAAAAAAAAAAAAAAAAAAAAAAAAAAGGAGACTTCTCGTGTTACTCCTTTTTGGGGATAGATGCCTACCCGTATGGATAGATGCCCCACCATGAAAATACGAAGAGAGATAGATGCCTGCGTCGCGGGATAGATGCCCTTCATAAAGTATAAACCAAAAACTCAACTAAACTTTTATGAGGTTTTGAGGACAATAAGTGTATAGTTTTAAAAGGCCTCTCCTAAAACAGAAATTGTAAATAATTGCCTAATTAATAAATATCATTTTGCTGTTTTTTAAATCTTTTAAATGGTGTTTAGCCGAAGAGTGGTTTCAATTTTCCACATCTTGAGTAATCATTTCTGAAAAATGTACAGGTATCATATAGCGAGTGCAGACACTTTATACATTGATTCCAGTCGGATTTAGATTTCGAGTTTTTTGTAGTTTTCAAAACGTTCAATGCAGTTATCTTTACTTGTATCTTTAGGCTAACCCTCTCCATCTCTCTTAGTGCTCTTTGCCGGAAAATCTTTAGTTTTCTTTTCCTTAATTTTATAGTGAGTTGATCTGTCTTCATCTTCACTGTTTAAACTATAAATAATTCACCGTTTTAGTTGTCCGTGGCCCTAGTCAACTCTTAAAGAATTATAATTTTCTTAATCACATAAATTAGCTCTAGGTCATCATTGTTATCAATAAAATAATATTTTTCCTGGTTGGTAATGTAATTAGTAATAGAGGTTCCTTTCTTTTTTCTTAAGATTTTTTTCTTTGATAGTTTCAATTCAACTAGGTAGTAAGTATTTGAGTATATTCGTGGCGTGGTTCTACTAAAATCAAAGAAAATCTAAATATTGGATACTATGTCACTACACATATACAGAAACACATAATAAAAATATAACAGAACACAAAAATATTTTCAAAATATAAATTGAAGCCACATATAGGTACATATGGTGCATGGAGGAATAGGTGCCCCTAGGGGCATCTATCCCTCAAAAATCAGGGCAACTATCCTTTTTGATAGGGATAGATGTCTTGGACATATTTAAATAATAAAAAAAAAAACAAAAGAGCAACTATTTACATCTAGATGTATACTTAAGGAATCAGTATACTGACATAATAAAAAATATAACGGAATTAATGAGTACTTATAAAGTTATACAACAGCAAAAAATAACCTCTTAAAATATTACGTGTTTTTAAAGTTCGTCGCGGAAATGAATGCCCACACCAGCGAGACTTATCCTCACTGCACGTCGGTCCATGGCTAACTAAGGTGAGGGGTGATTGCGGCTCTTGGTTATACTGTTGTGTCTTAGTCACGAGTTTGGGAAGTTAGGTTTTTTGATAATGCGGCATCTATCCCACTGGGGCATCTATCCCGCTTTTACCCTATAGGTCTAATAAGTTTGAACAAGATGTTTGTGATTTGTGCCAATAACCTGTTCTTATAAAAGGTTGTAACGTAGTGAGAAAAATAATGCAGATATATAATTTGTCTGAAATAAATATTGTTAAAATGTACTTATATGAGATATCAACAAAATCCACGATAATTCAAAATGCGTACTTAACTGTTTATAACCAAGGCTGATGGAGCCATGATAACTCAGGATATGATATATCGCGATAATGATTTGAAGACCCATTTGGTCGTTTACAGAATCAAGCGATATAAATATTACCGCTTTGATGGAAGACGTCCATCCATAACTCTACAGCAGTTCTATAATTTTTTTAAATATTCTAATGGAATCTTTACAAAAAATGAGGTAAGCATACACGTTAATGGTGAGACCAATGCCTCCGGCAGAAAAATATATAAGCCACCGCGACATCAAGATACTGCCCATAAAATATGGATATAAATAATTTACTAGTAGAAAGATTAGAGATCTAAAATGAGCTATTTTACTAAAACATTTTTTTTCCAGCCAGAAATCGTCTCTAATCATAAATTATTATGATGAAACACACGAGCTAAAAGGGGTATGAAGAATAGATCGCGCGTCTGTCGCGTGACAGAAGGACGCTGGTACAGCTCAAGTATTTATAATTTGATATTCAACCGTTTATGCGACTCAATCAATAGTCCCGGAGCGGAATTTATTAATGTTATGCCGGAGGAATTGGACGTTTCATCTCATAATACATTTTTCAACCAGTTAAGCTTTCAGGTTTTAAATGGAATAAAATAAAACTGGGAACTGAGTGAATGTGGTGAACTAAGGCTTAAGCTTAATCTTAACAACAGTAGAAAAGGTATTTAAACTGATTAACTTTAAACTGATTTTCAAAATTGTATGTATAGATTGATAAAAAAAATTAATAGGCATACGAAGGTTGTGATAACTATGTAGACGAATTAATTTGAACCATTGGAAGACAAAATATGTTCAACTGTATGAATAAATAAATAATGACTTACGAATGAAATTATTGTTCATTATAATAGATAATTCGATTTGCCTATGATTTGTCTTAATAAAATGATAGCTATCTTTTAATTAAGAGTAACAATTTAAATTAGTATCTATACCTAATTCTTGAATACTGCTCTGAATAAACTCTTCTGCTATTCAGACATTTGTGAGTGTGATATGCCTCTGACGAGTGTTAAAAGTCCTTTGCCATTTGATTGTCTATTTTAAATACATTATCGCAAACCCCATAATACTTTGCCAAAACCGGGAAGCCATCTTTGAAATCAACTATCGTCGCGCCAATTTAAGCCATGGTAGTACGGTCTATAAGCCTTGTCCTATGCTACGAAACCGAGAATACATTCCAATTTACATACACACTCACACACAGGTTAAAATTACTTTTAATCTTTATAAAGGAACTAAAAAGATAAAAGAAATTTATTTCAACAGGAATCTGAAGCGAAGAAGTTTTTAACATAAGTTTAGGTAGAGAATCGATACCCAAATACCTAGCTGAGTTCACGTCTATGTTGCATAATTCATTATTAATACCGGCTGTTAACGATAAGTTCCAATTGAGCTACGTTAACAAATTGTATATAGCTCCTATAAAACACCGCCCTTTGTGGCACTCTTAGAATTTATTTTAGTTTTATTTAATGTTATTCTTGTTTTTGTGGTGTCCAATAAAGAATATTAAAAAAAAAAAAAAAAACATACATCATTAAGAGCGACTGCGGCGTGCCGAAATTAATTGGAAATAATTTTGTAAGCGTTAATTATTTATTTCGAACTGAAGTTAAATCCCTATAATCTATATTCTTATTAAAGTATTCATTTTTCATTGGTACGCGTTTGTTTTCTAGTTAGCCTTTTTTATGTAGATACCATATAGTTTATATACCTTATTACAAACCGTAAACGTAAGTTCGTACCGAACTAAATCCACTCGTCCGACTTGTATAAAAATTGACTTTCCAACCAAGTAAGCCACGCTCTCGCGAGCTGCTCGAACTCTATCTTCTTTTCAAGTGGATTTGGTGCTGAACTAACTTTAGTCTACGCCTTATTTTATTCGTAACAAGACTATATATTCTGCATAGGTGACAAGGAGACGTAATTAGGTACTCTAAAAATACTCGTATGGTACTCTTAGTGCAGTGCGGATAAACAAGACGAATTGCCTTGTGAGCTACGAATGCGGCATCATTTTCGGGTTACGCGGCTGCCTCGCTTTAGCAGTGCTTCTACGAAATTCAGTAAAGCGCACGGGTGGCTTTCGTGCGGTTAGACGCAAGGGAGCGGTTTCTCTTTGGCAGCTGATACGAGACAGTCGCAATAGAATCCTGAAAATGATCTCTTCACCATATTTGCCTTTGCTGCATTCGTGAATTTGGCTTAATTTTAGTGTAAATTCCCTTTGACTTTTCTAAGCTCATGTAAATGTACCTATAACCAGTATGGCTCGAGTGCGGACCTACTACGTTTTTGTTGCTCGTGTTTTTATACGTTTTAATTTTCTGCCGAATTTAAGTTACAATTCGTGTAACACAATTTGTATTGCCCCAAACCAGCAATAATTTTAGTTTACAGCATATCTAAGAGATGGGATTCATTGAATAACAACGTTTATAAAATATACAGTTGAACAATCCTAGTTCAAGTATTGCATTTGACTCAACTCCATACAACTCAATAGTGCAATTACTTATAGCTTTTTAACGTTCTGTAAAAATAGTTCAAAATGTCGTAATCAGCAAATTTTTGTAAAAAATTTTTTTAATGATATTTAAGAGTTAGAATTACCTAGGTACATTTAGTAAAAAATAACAAGTCTACTATTAAAAAATCGTGAGTCTCAGTTTAACAACACGCTAGTAATGATTTTTTGAAAAATTATGCAAAAGTTTTTTGGACCTGGTGAACATTTTCATTTTTGTGGATTACTACGTTTTCGCTTTCTGCCGTCGATGTGTACTTGGTTGTCAAAAAATTTGTGATGTAATTGTTAGCGCCATCTAGCGACGCCGAAAAATATTAATATAGTATGTTCTGTGTAACAAGGTTTATTTATGGGGAACTAGTACATGTTTTGCATTATTATGGCGACAAATATTGATTTGAACTTAGTCATCAACCTTGATTATTATTTTAATAAATATTAAATTAAATTATACGATTGTAGTATATTACGAGAAAACAATAAGAAAGCTCTCCTAGGATTGCTTAAAAGCGATTTTTTTTTCCAGGTTACAGTGTATTGGAATAACAGCTCGATTTTTTTGCATATTGTATTACTCAAATAAGTAAGCAACAAATAAAGTTTAAGTGACATCTGACATTTTAACTTGGAACTATTTAAATTTTCACATGTGTATTAAATTACTCTTGATTACGAGAGATGGCGTTAATCGAAGTAACCAAATAAGTTACTTCATCAGTATTTACTAGAAAGAATATCCTACAATTAGAAGTCAAATCACATTAAATTAAAAAATAGTAAAGGTAATAAATATTTATTGCAAATCATATAATAAATATGTAGGAACATATAACATAACATAACATGAAACAGGCTTTTTAAGTTAACTTAAATTTTAAGAGATGCAATGTAAAATATTTGCTTTGAGATTAAATTGTCCACAATAACATGATTTATAAATAAAACCTGGAGAACAGACAGAAATTCATACTGATTTTCATGAAGACAAATAGCCCATTTCACAATTGTGTTAATATAAATATAATTTGGCAATTAATCTGTAAACCCATCAGTAAATGCATCAAGTAAAACTCGTTCAAACCAATGTAATCCATCATTGGCTTGATTTTCGTCCTTTGATTCTATGACTTTTTGAGCCTGTCTACTGAAAACAGACAAAATGCAATGAATTGCCCATTGTATAAAAGGATTAGAATATTTAAGTTCAACATTCTTTAATGTCACTCTTTGTAATACATCCAATACAGTTGTGTACAAAATTGATTGACGAGTTGCTGGCTTGCAAATGGATAAATGGTCCAGAGGCAATTTATAGAATGTACCGCGTCCCAAATCTGCTGAAAAAGCCTCAACAAAGTGTATTGGAACTTTGAAGGCAGTTACCAGTGTTGGCATCATTTCAGCAAAACTTATAGTTTCCCATCCATGCACATCAGCTGCTTGTATAAAAGACTGATGGAGATCCAATAATACTGGAGAATTTTCTTGCAGTTGCCTTACATCAGCAGAGGGCCAGAGGACTGCTGCAGCAGCACGTGGCATGGTAGCTAAAGCACTGCCTTTATGTGGAGTACTAAAGAATAATACTGCCTTGGTATTATCAGAGAGTTTTTTGAAATCATTATCAGTACCATGTACAGCATCAATAAGTAATTGTTTGACAATAAGACCACCCATTGAATGTGCCAGCCAAACTATAGGTATGTCTTTTTTCCCCACACCTGCATCCACTAAAGTGGGACCTAATTCTGCAGCCCTTCTTGCTAAATCAGCAGTCTGTAGAGGACAGCGCTCAAGCCATTCAGACAATGAGCTCCAATAATTAACACCTAATATTCTTAAATTATTACAGTCTTTTGGTAGCCAGTCTTTAGGCCAGCAGAAGGTATAATTACATCTATCTTGTTCTTCTTTCAGCAGAGCCAAACGTTTTTTAAAAGCTGTATAATTATCTTCTCTGAGTGGTTCCCTCTTAGCTTCAATAGGTAAGTCATGAAGAACAACTTCTAGGTCAGCAAGTAAAGCTTCATCATCTAATTCATTAAGGTCTTCCATTACCTGATTAAGTTCTGGATCTATATATTTTGTATTTGAAGTATGTTCTTCACAGGGATCACAGTCAACATCAGAAATAGTAACTTCTATAATACCTAAAGGCTCTGCACATTTTTTATCCCTTTGTCTCCAAGTTACAAACACTCCACCTCTTAAACCATGCACCAAAAGAGTGTCACAAGACTGTGGTGTGGTTGTCCTATATAATGGATGTAGAAGATAAAGCCCCGGTCTGTAGCAATACTCTCCAGATAAATTTGCGAGGCAAACAGCTGCAGAACTGGACAGGCGGACGTCTTTAGACCTTACAAGGCGAGATAACTCTCTAATAAGTCCATTTTCAAAAAAGTCTCTTAATAAAGTTGTATGTACACTTAATACTGTAAGTATTTTTAACACAGCCAAATCTAAGTCCACATCATTCTTATTTCGTAGCATTAATTCAGCTAATCTTGGCAAAAGACCCAGTTTCATCAAAGCAATAGTTGATTGATCTTCTTCATAATTTTTCATATGGAAAAGACTTATATGGTGATGAAGGGCATCAAGACATAATATACACAGCTCTTTCTCAGTAATACTGTTTGGTTTGGTTGGAATACTGTCAGCTTCCATTGCTTGTTCTTGGACATTAGCAAAATACTTAGACAGAAAATGTTGTATACAACTATGAGGATTAATAGATTGGAGTGACAGGATCATATCACGGAATTGAAAAGACAAAAGATGTGAGGTTAAAGCAGCTCTTCTTACGTGTATCGGTGGCGGTAAGAAATACCTGAGGTCTGCACCGCGTGTTCGGGCCAGCAAAACTGCTGTGTTTTTATCTAACGCTTGAGCAAGCTTCAAACAATCCCATTTCTTATTATTTTTAAACGCGGCTAGCTGCACAAGTGCTACATTTCTTTGCTCTCTATTACCGTGACGACAAAGCCACAATAGTCTCCAAGCCAGTGAATGTTTGAGGCTTTTCCAAATTCGAGCGAACCCCACCGACTGTCGTGGCTCTTTATATTGTTCCATTTTGAGTTGGACATTGTAAGTCGGATCCTCGATGTAAATATATTCCGGTGTATGCTTCTTTTCTCTATCTAATACGTTGGTATTAACCACTTTACTCAAGGATTTATACGTCTGGCTAACGTGATAGGCAAAAAATAGACCACCACTACCCCATAATGAAGTCATTTTTAAGATTTTTAGAAATGGTTTTAATTTATCTTGAATACTCATTATTTACCGAATTTTGGTAACCAACGCTTGAAAAAATTGTTTACCTACATTTAACATTTTTTAAAATATTATTTTCCTTCTAAAAAGAAGGCAAAGGAATCAAGTTTATACAGCCGCGTTTAGCTGTCCCAGTCTTAAATGTCCATTTTATTATTAAATACATCGTTAAAACCAACGTTCCGACTTATCTGATGAGTAGTAATTTTCTGGGATTTACAGTGGACATTTTGGTTAAAAAAATCTCGTCATAGGTATTCCTTTTTACAGAACCTATAAAATTATTTTTATAAAATAAAATATTGCTCACGAACATCAGTATATTTTAGAATGCATTTTATTAGCTTTCTGTTGTTAAAAGGTGAATAATAAAAGGTTCTATTTTGGCTCCGATTAGATGAAAAAAATAATAAAAATCTCTCGTACAATCGCCTCACTTTTATGTTTCTCGGCGCCACTGTTGTGATTACTTATTTTAGGGATGTCGGAGATGCAATAAATTATCGATATTTGTATCGATATTTTTTGAAAATATCAATAAGGATTTTTTTTTTTAATTATCGATATATCGGTATGTAATTTGAGTACGTACTCAAGTGCGCAATAAGCGCGCGTTGACAGAGTTGCAAACTTAAGTACAAAATCAAAAAGCAAAAAAGCGTGTGAACCAAAAAAAACCGGGTACGGACAGAAGTGAATACATTCAGCAACATATTTTGAGCTGAAATTTTGAATGCATGTATAAATCGGATGACAATGCAATATTATTATGATATAGAGTTGATCTGTTGATGGAGCTGAAAGGTGGCCATAGGAACTCCTTAATTAAACGACCAACCCCATGGAGTTTGGACTCGTTTAATTCGTCTTGACGAGTACTTTGATACTAGATGGTAACCAGGGTTTGATGATGGAGCTGAAAGGTGGCCATATGAACTCTGTAATTAAACGTCGCAACCCCATCGAGTTTTTATGTTCCTTCACGTCATCGATACGAAAAAGCGACAGTAAAAAGAGACAGGCACAGTAAAGATTTTACCGGTAATATACTTGGCCACTAAGTATATAATATTTTAAAGAACGCAGTCAGAATTTTTTTTATCCATTTTGAATTCTACAAAATTAATGTGTACCTATTTGTTAAATTAGCAGTCATTTAATAATCGTACTATTTTAAACAGATAACTTCTATTATTGTTTACACGAAACTTGTATAGACCTACTTGAAAAAGTTATTGGAATTAACTGTTTAAGTTTGAAATTAAATTGTGATTAACATTTAAATATCTGTTTAAAATTATTTTAATTCAGACATTAAGTACATGAAATATAAATACTCAATTTTTTTATATAAGATAAGGGCATTAGAACAAGCACAAAAAAAATAACTTCATTTTAATAAAAAGTATATCGCTATTCTATAATATTTATGTAATCGCATAATTGGAATATAAAACAACAAGCTGTGCTTGAGGAAGCTTAACCAGAAGCAGTTCTATTAGAACAAGGTCTTAGTTTTGCAACTGTAGGTAACATTAAGTATGGATGTAGAATCGTTTTCTTGGCTATCACGTACAATACCAGTACTTAACAATTAATATGTTAATACTCGTAATTTTAAGATTATAATTATATTTTTTTCTTAAGTATGAGCTTCTCATTATATATCTATTTTAAACTGATTTTATCGGATTGTCGCGAGATGTCACTGGCTGCAGGCTGCTTCCAACAGGTCCCTGTGGAAGTCATCGGGAGAGGCTACCGTCTTTTTCCCATAACAGAACCACGCGAGCTGACTTTACGCACACCACGAAGCTGCGTAATAGTTTGCCAGCCCAAAGCCTAGTTGTCAGCCACATCTTTCCTCCTTCCTGCAGTCCTGGATCCTTTAAGCGTAGCACCAACAAACATCTTAGCAAGACGGCGGGAGGGTGTCGAGACACGAGAGACGGGAGTCTCTCGCCACTTGATGTTTACTTGGACAGCCTCGTGTTAACCATATGGAACGGTGTTGTCGCGTTGTCGTGGCCGTATAAAAGAAAATAAAAGGAGTATCTTTTTTTTTAATTTTATAAAAAAACTTTCAAGGTACTTAGAGAAAGCACACCACTAATAATTCTTCTTACCATTTAATACAAAGGCTGCATTTATTATTTACTCTGGCAACTGATAAATCAAGGCTTAGTTATTTATATGTAAGCAAAAGGCCATTAAATGTAATATCAAGTGATATTTTTTCCAGCTTAATACTTTTCCTAGTAACAATTTTTCACTCAGTTTGTTAACTATCAGTGAAAAAAGAAAAATGTGCATATCCCAACATCAGTTTATGTTATAGTAAAACACTACTAGGTATTTTTTCAGCCGAGCTGAGGTGAATCTAATTTAAAGTGAAAGGTGACGCTTAACTCTCAACCCGAAGGTTCCTAGAAACGAAGAAGGCGGGGAAATGACGAACTAACTGTTGTTTATATGAATTTTCGTGAATTATAATGTCAAGGAAAAACATAAACAAGCTGATGTATTAATAAGAAGGCTAGAAGTGAAAGAATATAATAACACTATTCAAAAAGTAACCTACGCAGAGGAATTTTTGGACTTCTGAGGTAAATGCACTCTACATTTTAGCAGAGTTAGCGCCTTCAATAACTTTGTTGTCGGGTGGACAGGAACAGCAACAGTTTTCTTGATTTTATTTAATACTAGCGGGGGGAGACGCTAAATACAAAACGCCTGTCATAGCTTTCTGCGCAAAATGTGTTTCAGATCGTTTGGGCAAGTAGCATCATTCGCAAGTAGTGAAGGCGCGCCGTCGAGAATCTCTGCAGTCGCGGGTTTAAACTCCAGCCTCCAGGCACACACCTCTGACTTTCGAAGTTATGAGTGTATTCAAAATGAATTATCACTTACTTTAACGGTGAAGGAAAACATCGTGAAAAAAAACCTGCACACGTAAACGTTCTTAGGAATTTCTTAGGTGTGTTGTCCAACCCGGACTAGGCCAGTAGGTTTACAAAAATGCAAATCTTTTCTCTTTATAATATTAGTATAGATTTATTTGACTTAAGGCTACGACATACACAACACAAAACAAACATCAGCACGGGGTCTGGCAATGTGCCCCAAAACAACAATAAGCTTGCCCCCTCTTACGTACGACTTAAAGCTTACCTGGCGATAAGTGAGTGTAGAACTACACTTCTGCCAACCATTTCGCTGCGTTTCGCTTGCTTAGTGAGTTCTTATTCAAAAAATATGTAGGTACGTACTTTTCTTAAAAACGATGGTAAATCTAGAAACTTGCATCGTCGTAATGGCCTCGAGGTGTAACCGCGCGATCGAGACGAATTCTCGGTGATCGCAAATTCAAATCCCAAACCTCAGATTTTTCGAAGAATTTCTTATCACATACTTTAACGGTGAAGGAAAGAATCGTGTGGAAACCAGCACCGATCCACACTACGCCAGCGTGTTGGACTAGGGACTGCCCCCTCCAGGTTTTAGAGGAGAGTGTCGTACAGCAGGACGTACATTGAGTTGACATAGGTATGTAGATTTAGAACCATGCTTTCGATAACAACATTATATAATTCATAAATTTTCCCGTGGCAATGGATATTAACGCCTAATTTATCTGTAGGATAGACTAGTTTCGATTTTTTCTTCGTATATTCATGGTGCAATGTCTGATTGGAAGAGAATGCCTCAGGCATTAAGTCCACCTTTACATCATGTATGTATAAACTGTAAATAAATAAATAAATATTTGTATCCGCCCGAATAGCAAACGCGACCTATAGTGAGCAAAAACCGTCATAATAAAACAAACAAATGCGTCTTGTTCGTGATCTTCTGTATATATCCAGTATTTCTTTTTCCCTGACTTTGTATTGGCGATTTCTTCTATGGGAACAGTAAGCTAGGAAAAGCTGGCGCCATCTAGAATAAAAAATGACGTACAAAAGTGATTTTTAAAAACCGACTTGCAAAATGAATGTTCCTTTTTGCAGTTGTTCTTTGGTATTGCACCATATTTAGACCGCACTGCACTAACCCTTAGCTACAAAGTCATTAGTTATATCAAATATATAATAAAATTACTATATGTATAATAAAAACATTATAATATTATAACGTAAGACCTGATTATTTAATGAAATTTTGTAAATGGTTATAATTAATTTAGTTATACATGTCTATAATAATGAAAACTATCACGCGGGCGAGATTTTAGAAATGGACACACTGGATATGTCTATGGTCTATGGACCTGCTCTACAACTGTCAGTGGGCTTTGATCCTGCGAACGTGTTGGTATCTATGTTGCAAATATTAGCTTTATTTTATTGTATCATTTCATATTTTTTGCATTTGGGTTGGAAAAATATTGCTATGTTTAAAGTTAAAGTTGTCATGACTCTAAAATTTTACATCCCTAATAAAGTGCTCTTTATGAGGAAAATATATTAAATATTGTATTATAAAATGATTTATATTACTTTTAAAACATTTATAAGAAATAAAAACATTATTTGAAATAACCCTAAAAACTTTATTTTGCAGATTTGTGTACACAGTACAAAAAATATTTTGTGTCGAGTGAACACCTAAATACATTGCTGGACCAACATCCCGCTTGCTGTGTTCAAAATCCCACGTAACGTTGCGAGCTTATTGCAATTTTTTGAGTACATTTCCTAACACCATGCTATTGAGAATTTGCAAATGAAAAACGTTATAATACGTCGTACGACTTTAGAATCAAACACGCGTACAATATATGAAGCTAATACATAGTTTGCGGGAAATTAAGGCGTAAAAACGAGGCAAATAACTGTATGCTATGTTTTTTCAAACTGGCTCAAAATGTGACGGTACTTACCTGATTATAATCAGTTAAGGTTGTTCGCCACAGCTGATCCAAGGTTTTAATTCTACAACCAGCAAAAAATAGTATGCCAACCTCGCGTATTCGTTGCAGTAATAAACAACCCTGGCGTTGTCACCGCAGTTGCCTAGTTCGCAACCGCTTCTTGAAGCATGTGTAGATACGGCGAAGAGATAAACAGATCTACCCCAAATTAATATCTACGTAAAAACAAACGCGTCTGGCAAACTTACACGCTCGGTGTAAAAACATTATCGCGCGCCTGTCATCGGCTGCCACTGTATCGCGATAGATAAGCGAGAGCCTCTGCGCCTTTTCAATCGGGGATGTTAAATGCTTTACATATTTCATAATACGTGCCGTTGAAAAGACACGAGGCGAATGGACATACATTGGTAGTCTCGCGGCACAAGTACATAATATATGTACAGTGGAGTCTACAGGTCGCGGGTTTGAATCTCAGGTGGGGCAAAGTGTTATTGGGTTTTTCCGTTAGGAAATTCTCAGTAGCAACATGGAGTCTGCAGATGTGCCCGAAAAACGGCAATAGGTTCGCCCCCTATTACGTGAACTGATACATACCTGGCAAAATGTTGATGCAGAAATGCACATCTGCCTACCCCTCTAGGGAATACAGGCGTGAGATTATGTATAAATGTAAACAAATGTTTTGTATCAGACGTAAAAGCACCGGTTTCTTCAATCAAGGATTGACCCTCCGCCTTTACGTAAGCTGTGAAATAAAATTATATCCAGTTTGCATTCCAGGGTAAAAAGGTGGGTGTCAGGTTTAACCTGTGTGTCTGGGCGTGGGTATTTTGTATATAAACTGTGGACAAATAAAAGTCATAAATAAATAAACATAATTTATTTAAAAAGAACAAACTTACATCTAACAATAAATCGATATTGTATTGAAAATATGGCAACTGGGACCAATATATCTATGAAAAATATAATTACCAGTTTTTTTTCTCGCATTAATTATTCTAGCAATTACTAATGACTTCGAATATGTATCCATCTTGATATGCTTACTTAGAAATACATTACACGTATTAACCATTACATTCGGTAAATATATTTTGTAAAGCAAATGGGTAATTACAATACAATAAAAATGAAGACTTTATCTGAATTATCATGTTTAAAAATGGCTATCGGACTACAAAATAGTTTATTTCAAACTTACACACAGATATGAATATGTACCTATTGCTTTTTCAAACATATTTTACCTCTAAACACTTAGAAATAGTAGGTATAGTTATTTATAAGTAGTAACATTTAATAAGTATATACATATCTAGTACTTAATCATAGAGAGTAATTATTTATAATGATCACTAGATTATATCGCTAATAATACGATTTGTAAGAGTGCGTACATTTAAGCGATGTATTTAAATCGCATCAAGAACAAATATACTACTTACTCATTAACTTGTGCTTAAAAAGATTTCAATTCGCTTTAAGTGTAATAAAGACCAGGAAGAGCAATTAAAACTCTGTTAAATTTAAGTAGGTACATTAATCTCAACAAATAAATGGTTTTAAGCAAATAAACAAAAATAATTTTAGTCTATTCTAGTCAATTTGTCACAAATTTTGATTTCCGTTTAACTTTTTCATCGAATCAATTAATTGTAACAATCCTAACGCACGGCCATCACTAATATCGAAGCCTATTTGTTTCCATTACTTATTCACAAAAAAACGGAAAAAAAACTTTTTTCTGCTCTTAATAAATTATATGGCCTGGAGTATTTTGCCTGAACGGAATTTATACGATATACAATCTGTACAGCATAGTCGGACACCGGTTTGATTAGAACCAGATTCCTTAGTCTGACCTTAATAGCGCACCAGACAGATTAAATTATGGTGAAAGTAAAAAAGTTACAACTAAAAATGAGAGATGCACTCCGCGATATCATAGTTTATAATATTATTTTCACGTGCGAACCATTATGGAATATATAAAATTTAATTGTAATTGGATAAACTCAAAAAAAAATACGTCCAATTCCGATTATTTTTTACGAATTTGTGTCCGAAGGTGATTATTTTAAACTAAATTGTAACTGCGTCTGCCATTTAATTTTAACATATAAAATTGAAAAAATCGGCGTGTTTTACAATATTTCATTGTTTCTGCTAGTTTTTCTATTTAATGCGGAATTACTAAAACATTTTGAATTCGTAGAGCATAATCAATTCAATTATGTAGATATTCCTTTGGCCATTACCGCAACTGCATACATCATACGGTAATACGCTGGTTTTTAATGATGGATTTTGTGTGAATTATTTACAAACTGACAAAGTTTTGAGTGAGAATTTATGAAAATTACTAAGAAACTTGACTCAAAACCTACTTAAACTTAATTTACACTTGCTATAATAAGTACCAAAGTAAGTTGAAAATAGTCAGTAGATACTTTTTCATAATTAACTACTTAGATTATTCAAATAATATTTATTTTTCTGGGCATACAAAGCTCTAATACATGCATAAAGTGATCATAAGACTTATTTTAAGTAAATTGTGAAATCTTTGGACTTACGACTTTCAATACTGATGTATTATTTTCTTTGGATCTTTTTCTTATCAATTACCATTAATATTATAATGTGAACCAGTTCAGTGCCTTAAATAATTGAATTTTTTATTGTTTTTAATTTGCATCTTCTTGTAATTTCTGCCTTATTAAAATAATTACTCATGAATAGAAATGACACTGAACAAGCTAATGTCTGAGTATATAAACATAATCCTTATCTTTACACACATTGATAAAGGAATTTAAAGTTATTATGTATGTAGGTTTCTACATCTATTCTCCTTGTGACTTAATATATGAGAAGTTAAAAGTACTGATAAGTTCTTTGGACATTGGAGTCTATTTATTTTAATCCCGGATAGCCGAGTAATGGCCCTCTGGCTCAGTTATAGTAATGAACCGTGGTGGATGTGGACGGTGGAGCGGGCGTTGGCGCGATGGAAGCTGGCGACGGCAGCGCCGGCAGTGGGGTTGGTGGCGGCGTGGAGTACACTTTGCGGTCTGGCGGAAGGGTTGGCAATGGCGATGACAGACCAAAGCCACCGAGGCTGGAGATCGAAGAGCTGCCCGACAGCATTTGCCCGTGGACGCCGCGCATTCCCGCAAACATTGATGCCGAACCTGAAGAATAAATTTAAATCATTAATCGGATCCCATAGACGCTATTCGTGTCACAGACCATCATAGACGGAAAGAACAAACAATGCGCCAATTGTTCTAATTTTTACACATAAAATTAAATGAAAAAAGTATTCGCATTTGCAGTCGACAAAAATTATACAATATTAAAATATTAACTAACTAACTGAAAACCTCTTTTAAATACAGTATTGTTTGAATATAAAAAAAATTATAAGAAGACACGTTGTCGAAAATCTATTTTAGTTTGAATACCTCCTACATTTTAATGAATTGTGGAGCGCACACTTGATAAAAAAACCGCTGGTCTACTTATGCCGCCCTCGAACAAAATGGCGTAAACGGAGTAAATCCTGCTAACTACGATATTTGTGAATGTAAGCTATAATTGCACGCCAAGCCGGCAAAGTTCGAAAGCACTGTTAACAATACGTGCGGCTTTACAGACAAATTCCTTCTGAAATTTGCCATGTTATAGTTCCCATCCATCGCGGCTCGCCTGGTGCTCGTCTGTTGTCGGCCACATGCACGCTTCTGGTACCTAATAGCTATAATTTAAACAAACCAACGGATCCCAATCGTACGTCTTTAGGAATAAAAGCTTACACGGACGTTACCGTTTTCTGAGAATTTCCAAACGCACATGTTACGATACGAGGTGCATTGATTTATATTACGTTCCTCAACAATTACATTTTTAATATTCACAACCAATGTTTAATTATCTATCTATCTATCAATTATGTGTTTAAACACAGCTATATTAAAAATTGGAGCACCGATTTATGCGTAGTAGGCGCAGACGGCACTGTACCTACTATCATTTCTCCAGACTACATTCTGGTTAATTTCATATTCGCTAAATGTGATTTCTTACAGTTTCATGTGCTTTAACCTTCTGTTTTATTAGCAGTGAGGTACTGACGAAATTATGGATAATGTCGGCGTAAAAAAATCACGTGTACGTGACTACATTCACTCCCTGCAAGTTTCATTGCGTTCGTTTTAATTAGGTAAATGATTTGGTAGTTGAAAATAAAAGAGAGCAAGCACTCTGCAGTGCGCGCTGACGTTTCACAAGCCATGCTCCAGTACTTGTCATCACTTTTTAAAGCTCGTAGATCACGAACGAGAGGGCTTTGGCGATAGAATAAATTGCTTTCAAGTTGGCAGGCGACGATAGACGCGGGCCGGCGGCGCGCTGCTCCCGGAGCTCGCCAGCCGCGCAGCGCGGTTACCAAATTACATTACTTTAAGTGTTTAACTATAGATTTATTGGGATTTAAGTGGTACAGGTAACAGATGGCGCTTATGTGGACGATGAGCTAGCCGCACGGAATGTGTTAATGTGACTTATAACGCCGATGGAACACTTCTAAAATAACTTTATGTAAACAAATATTGTCGTATTCATAATTGTAGGAGCATGATATTTTTGAAGACGTGTAAAAGTAATTCAGGATGCCACTAGTATTAAAACCCCCGTGTAGCATACACAAAATATTTCGCATAAGTCGCGCAGCAATCGCAAAAGTAAACAGAAATAAGAGAAAAAAATTAAATTTTCGCCAGCGAATTATGTGAATCCTGAATGCCGGAAATTTACGATGGTAATCAAAAATATTTTTATGTCACTAGAGCAATAAAACAGGATTATTCATGTAACATTAGCCCGTGCATGTTTCTCTAATTACATTCATTTACGACTTATAAAATGTAACTGTGAATTCTGTGTTTTATTTTAAAAATGAATGGTTCACGTGCAGCCGGATACGAGTCATGATATTAATTCTGACATTAAGGATTCACGAGGACGCAATATTCCAGAAAAATACATTTCTAACGTTTAAATATTCGCAAATATGTACATACATAAACATAACAAAACCAAGGTATACTGAACACCTCTTTAGACGATTGATTTATCGTGCAATTATTCGGAAAAGAATACACAACATTATATGTTTAATATATGTAAATAACAATTCGCGATAATTGCTCGTAGGTGTTTTGTAGTACCTGTTTGCAAATCGTAGATTAAACCATTTTCTCAAGTGACGGGTGTATAATACTGTGGATGATATTCTGGTATTGCGCCATCGATCCTCCCTAAATCAAGCAAAATTATAACTTAAGTCATTTGGTTCTTTTGTTTTATGTATCTTTTTGTGTATATGATGTGACACATGCACGAACTTACACGAAAATATATAGGTACCTAAATGATACAGGCAACCGTAAACCAAAGTTCGGTGATGTTCTGAAAACATTTTATTATTGGTAGTCAAATTTAAATAAATGTAAATAAAGCCGGATAGGGCCGTTCAAATAAATGATAATGATGCAACATTATACTTTAGACAAATTATGTTGTCTGTAAATAAAAGTGAAAAAGAAACTTTGTGGCAGTTGGTAACGATACCGAAAGTAGGTACTCTAAATAAGCACTAAGTATATTATCAGTTGTATCATAAAGAATAAAATCACATACCTAAAATCATGATAAGAACCCTAATAGAAATTCTTAGTCATGTTAATTCTATCAATCGGCATTTAGCACAGTCGCACTCCATCGGGTCGAGGAACCGTCTCCCACCAGCGGTTATATTCATCATTGCTTTTTCTGTATTTACATTAAATTTACTTCCCACTTTTTAACATCATACATTTGATAATATCTATATCATACCTATTCAGAAAACCTTTAGGTATATCAAAATAGATTAGATCCATAGGATTAACGTTTCTTGTCATAAATGAGCAATGACGAGATTTGTAATTAATTATACTACCATTTTTATATTTTTACCCTAATTGTATGCAATTTTGAGATTTAGTTAATGGAAATATCAAATTACCCAAGCATGGTACATTACATATCTTTTATTCTGCTTACTGAATATTAAAAGTGAGGCTGTAGGTTTGTTCCTTGGAGCTATACAAATATTCTCTCGAAGTAATGTGTTCAGTGCCTGTGTGGAGTCTACTTATCGGCACAAGATTACCTTTCTCTAAAGTAGAAGAGGCTCGAATAATGTTACGTTTATAAGCTGATATTAAAAACAAAAATTAGAAAAGAGAAAAATTAAAAATGTGTTACTGAGTGAAGCCATTGTAATTTGAGTCTATAAGATTATTCAGCTATAAGAAGTCCACTGCCGTATAATGGCTTCCCCCAAGCACATACCCCCCCCAACTTAACTTTCAGTTGTGGATATTGCTTGCGGTCCAGACTTACCACTGCTTCTAGCCGGAACCATCAGTATAATCTTCGTCATGTTCCTGTATGCTTAGAGAGTACTTTACCAAAGCTAAAAAGAGATCCACTGTGCTTACCATCAGGTACGGTGGAGTCACTTTGCCGTGCCAGAATAAAAAAAAAATAAAAAATAAAAAAAAAAAGATATGTCTACTAAAGCATTAAAAAAAAGCATTGGAAATAGCCACGCAAATTTTTAACCCTTTTCTGGTTGCTTTATTCATGTCCGCTTATTTTATAAAATCTGAAAGTATTGTATTACAGCACAAAAAAACTTCAGACCGCACGACCCAGGATGCGAAAGGGTGTAGGGTTTTTTTGGCATGTTCCGGTAGTGGCGAAATCAGCGAACATATTTTTTGTTGGAATATACCCACGTTTGTTTTCTTACACGGTTGTAAAAGTTTTTGCGCAATGAAAAACAGGCGGGATCTATTCAAAGCACAAAAAATATGTTCTCGTAGTTTTTGTATGAAACAAAAGGGATATCTTTTAATTTGGTATTGTTTAATTTAATTTAAGGTAATGTAGAATGGATTGGTAAAATTACTTAAATGTTTTTTTTTTAATATGTGTATTTTTATACGTCCGTTCAGGTAAAATACAACTTCACAAATCAACGGAAGTCTTTGTTTTATTTTAAGATAAATAAAGAATACATTCTGGCTGAAAAAGATCATATTTAATTTTCATTCATTTTCTTAGTTATTAGAATTAATAATTTCATATAATTCAGAGCTACGTATAAGACGTAACTGTAATAAAATGGTCGTGTTAGAGCTTTCTAACGTGCCTTGATTATTAACAATATGTACCTATTACTCGTATAATAAGAACTTATTTCAATTAATGCATAAAAATTCAATACTGGCATGTTCAATATTTTTTTCTAGGTTTTCAAACCCGTTCTAGAGAATATAAAAAGAAAAAAAAAACGAAATCCCTTGTAAAATTACTTATGACGCTTGTAAAGACCGCACACAACGCATCGAACGCGTCGATCTGTGTCAATTACTGGCACTATTTTTAACGGGTTCGAAATAGAACAATCCTTTATTGGTGTGTATATTATATTAAAAGAAAAAATCAACAGCACGTGTGTAACGCGATATTGATTTTAAATTAACTGAAATGCGCGCACACTTTTGTCAGGGTTGCATGAACCGGTTTTGGAATATTGAGTAGGTATAGGCGGTGTTTACTGTTTATGTACTGAAAGGTTTAATTATGTCGCCTTTCTGGCATTTTTTGAAGCACTAACATCAGCAACTTGAGATTTTTACCTGGATTGGATAGAGAATTGTTGGTAAGGATTCTTGTGTCTCTGGCAATCCCAAACGAAACGCATCAGACAAATTCCCGTGTCACGTCTTTTTCCTTGAGCACTAAACTTATCTACAAATATTCGATCTTAGTGCAAAATAATAGATGTTTCTACAATATTGTCGCGACTGTAGTAATTTGGAAATTGTAGAGCCCGGACGAAGTAAAATTGGACTGGGATTTGTTCAGTTCTTCTCGGGTGCCACGGTCGCACAAATAAGCAACCAAGCAACGTATTTGCGTTTTGATCGGTGAATTATATTATATTTATGGATGTCAAATGTGTTGGTTTTGCTAGCGGTCGGCTCAATTAGAACAGCGGCCACTATTAATAAATAAGTTATTCATCGATTTGTCACGCATATTGGTGAAAATTTAAGATTTTTGTGGTTTTCTAATGGAAGCTATTATCACAACTGGACCAAATTTAAATGGGACCAATCTGGAAGCACCAGCTTTCAATTAAAAAAAGAATCATCAAAATCGGTCCACACAGTCAAAAGTTCTGAGGTAACAAACATAAAAAAAAAAATACAGACGACTTGATAACCTCCTCCTTTTTTTGAAGTCGGTTAAAAATAAGTGCAGTCGTCACCCTATTTGAACCGTTATTTACAACAAGCGTTTGCATTGAAAAAATCCTGGAGTAGAATATATTTCTACTGATCTTACGTTAAAAATTCAATCGTTATTGAATTACGCTAATCGAGGCATTCCATTGTGACTGGTGGTACGTTTGACTCAACAATTAAACGAACTGTGAGCTATAATTATTTCATCGAAACTCATCGACTTACTACCTACTACTTACTCGTAGTAGTAAAATGTATTTTGAAACAAAGGTGAATAATTGATATACAACATTCCGTTAAAAAAAACGCGTTTTTCTTAGTTCTTTAAAATAATTATTTGACTAATCTTATGTGACTGGTCGGACACCGACAATTCCAGCTCTCTTACAATTAACTAAATACAAATTCCAGTTCAATCACTTAATATTTAAATAAGATTATTTTTAATTGTGACTGGCTGGATCAGTACCAATTGTTATTCTAGTTGTTTATTAAAATCAGTCATGAGGTTTTAATAAACTATATCAGCATTGATAATCTTAATTTTTTCATATTATGATTTAGACACCTAAAAATAATGTTGACTCTGTACTGTACTCAAAAGTTTATATCGAGAAAAAGTCGATTATTTTAAATATTTTGTTTTACTAATTAATAAAATATAGACTTTTTACAATGAGTTAGTACTAAATTAGAAGTAAGTAATGCCAGAAATTTCAAATGTTTTTTGTTGTCCTCTTTTCTCTTTTCCATGACATGCTCCAATAATGAAATCATTAAGGTTTGATTAAGCATTTTGCCAACATAATAAAAAAAATCCAATCAATTGTACAATTCCATAAAAAGACCTGACTTGCCGAAGCCGAAAATTTTATAATTCGAAATTCAATAATCAATAAAAATAATAACAACATAAAATAATATAACAACAACAACAATAACAACGAAACTTAAATTAGACAAGTTGTGCATGTATACTGAAGTAAGCAAGTTGCTTACAGCGTTACGCTCCCGACATTTCAGTGGAATAAATCACGAACGAGTGAATAATAAGACATTTGGCGGTCGACCACCAACTCTTTGAGTCTGCACGAGAGCAATCAGCGGTTGATGCAACGTCTATAATTAATTATCGCGGACGTTTACAGCAACATATTCACAAAGAATTGTGTTCCCAACATATAAAGTGCTTCTATTATTACGAGCGCTGTACGCACCACTTTTATCTCATTGTCAATGAGTTCCTTTAATCTTGTAAAGTAAGCAGTCTCGGACTCGTCGATCTGAATGTTTTATCTGATTTGTTTTGCACAATCCAATGTATTGTCGTTTGTTCGTGCTAATTCAATCCAGTTCGGTTATGATCCGATAGAATTGCTTCTCTAAGGATTTTTTTTTTATGTGAGCGCGCCTATATTTTGCTTATATACGAGTACATTGATTCGCTGCAGTGTATAGGTGCCATTAAGTGCGTATAAAATTAAATATTTTAATAGTACAATGACAATACAAATAAATTCAATAACATCGATATAGAATCCCGAAAAGTAGAGAAAATTTCTATCTTGGTCAATGAATTTGATAAATTTAATTTTAATTTATTCCTAAAGTAACATCCAAACTCGACAATGAACGATTTATACATACATATTTATTAACAGAGGTCGGAGACCTGGCCGTAAAGAGAGAGCCAGCCCTGACCGTTTTCAAAAGCAACTGTTCTGAGTCACATCGCACGTCGTACAAGGGATGATCTGCAGACTACACTAAATTAAAAATTTCAAACACACGTCAGTTACTTTAAATCAAAAAATGCTCATAAACGGAGCACCTATAGCCGAGAATAAACAGAGCATCAAGGTTGTCGTTCTTAAAAATCATTTTCGATTTTTTTATTAAAGCGAACGTTAGAGTTCCGCCGACGGCGATATTTTTGAAATACCTACCTATTGCATTTATAAAGATCAAACGGTTTGAACAAACGGGCGTTCGTGTAAACACATCGCAGTGTTGCGTGTGCTCCGGCGTAGTGCCGGCGCGGCCGACATTTCGACGGGCTACTCCGCATCTCCGATCTCTGTGCCTCACACCGTACACTGTACCCTGGCCTGTACACTCTCCGTATGAACACCGAAATACATCGCAGCACGCCAGCCGAGTCGGTTTTATGTTTTACTCGCTGAATAATTTCATTTCCCGTTGTCGAAACGTGCTCTTCTATCGACTCATCTTCAAATCCAAATGTAGAAAAAATTCTACGAAAGTTGTTAGGCATAAAAAAATAGATTTTTTTCACTGTACGTTACTAGATTGAATGTACCTATATACTGCTACATGCAAAACGTTCCATAATCACGAAACAAAATACTTTTATACACGACTCTGGTTTGAAATACTTTGGAAAATTGCATTCTTTGGCATTTAGATTTTTCACTAGGTAAAGCTAAGAAGCTATCTTCTTACAATACCAGGCTGTTACACTTTAACATGATTTCTTTAGCTAAATGAAGGCAACTTGTCAATTGGCAAACTGTCCTTTATTACTGAATCTGAACAACTTTCGTGTTGCATCTAGAATCCCTCGGAAACCAATCACACAAAAGAATAACAGTGTTAGGAGCCAATTCACCTTTTGCTAGAATGTGAAAAGTATGTATGTATAAATGGTTGTAGTCATCAAATTGACATACATTTTGACTCTTTACCCAAATTCATAAAGTCCGTCTCCGATTGTATGGGTTGGGCTATTATTATTTTAATTATAAATATTCTAATATGTTAATTTTTTATCTTATTTTATATTATCTAGCACTAGAGAAGGTATTTGTATAAAACTAAATTAAGTTTCATTTTAATGTTTTGTGCAATGTTTAGATTTTTTTACTTTCGATATGTTCGATACTCTCGAAGTAACTGTTGCATTAAGTGTATTTTTTCTCTTTTGTATTTATTGTAGTAATTTATGAGTGTGACAAAAATAATAAAATTTAAATATTCAAACATCCACAATTACAACATTATTGAAATATTTTTTGATAAAAAGAAATTGTCGCATCGTTATGAAACCTAGGTGTGATAAGCACTATGGCGACGTATTTGACTGCGAGCGAGCGTATACAGCGATCGACATTCGACCAGCAGAACAGTCGTGCGTGTGATGCAGGCGCTTCCATTGCACATGTTACCGCAGCTTTTACGAGCGTGCGCTGTAAGGGAGTGTTGGTGCTTCTAAGAAACGGGCCGCGCCGCACATGGGAGGCAATAAATCCTCGATTATCCGGCCCGGCGTCGGACTCCGGCTATTTATTGGCCTATGTACTCCTTAATCTTTTGGCCGGTTTATTGGCAACGGTTATGTTTGAATTTAACAGTTCGTTAAATGGAAATCTTGTTCGGTATAGGTACATATGTGTGATCAAACGCGCGTGTTCAGCGCAGTTTGGGATGTCGTTGAAAGTTTATTTTATAAGTAGCAGATACATATCTTCATTACGTTTTTATGGTAGAGCGATGATTTGCGTAAGCTGATATCAGTTTGAGTGAAGACAAGGAACTTATTTAGTGATGTCTTTAAGAAAATTAGCTGTGATATCAAAAACTAAATTATGTAAATTCTGTTACATTCTAAACGGTTTATTATGAAATTGAATTGTTTTGATTACATGCGTGTGTATACATACATTATAAAATTAAAGGTTATAAAATCCGTATACCTACAGTATAAATAAATAACGATTTTGTTTATTATAATTACCCGCAGTCGCATGGTTTGCAAAGCGCCAGTTTTGTTTTAAAGAATAATGAAATTATTACTTTTAAGAAAAAAATAATTAAATAATTTTTCCAATTTCGCTTTCTATAAAACTAACATCAACATTAGCTATTTTACATGCATACATATCACAAGCTTTTTACGTTGCATATAATCCAGTCTCTAATAATTATGAATATGCCTTTTATTTTTTTACTTGACTGTTAGTGGGTTTTAATATCATTAATTACAATATGACCACAAATTCTACATGCGATAATGTAGATTGGTGCATTATCTGAGTAAATTAATAAAAAAAAATTTAAATGTGATAAATACGAGCGACAAGACTAGATAGACATTTCACCTTAAACCAGCGCTTATTCACGAGGTAGATACTCGGCACACTAACCCACAAGGAAACTTAAAAGCTTATTGAATTATTAAGGTAAAATTTATTGAAGTTGCATAATTGCACTATAAAGCATATTTTCAGTACTATTTTTTTTGTCGTGTATCCAACTAAAGTAACACTTGCTTCGACCACAACCCTTAAAAATCCCAAAATATTAATAGTTTTTAAACAATATTCAATCAAAGTTGTTTGTATCCCTAAAATTTTGATTTTTTTTTAGTATGTCCACTTTTACTTGGTCTCGTAAAAGACTTTACTATGGAAAGTTGCAAATTACATAGTGCAATTACATAGAACTCTAAGATTCCAAAACGGTAATTTTACCGTAACGTATTTACGTTTAGAAAACTAGCCAGAAAGGTGATTAGAAATAATATTTCTAAACAAGAACCGAATTACAACAGATGATGATAATAGTAGTCATTTTTATTATGTGCCTAAAATATGTTTCTGTTGTAAATTTGAGGAATTTCAATAATAATAAAAAGTATAAGTTAGAGAGAGACAGATAAGAGATATTATAAGTTAGAGGAATATAGATATATTTTGATAACCAATTATCTTAATAGGATATTAAGTTTTAATATTTTGAAATAGAAAATTAGTACTTGCCAAGCTGGGCTCTATCTCAAATCCCCTCGAATGAATGTTAGAAAACATGTGCCCTGAACCTTTATCGAAAATTATTTAAAGAGTTTTTTTTTAAATAATTAAACAATAACATTAAACTTTTTTTAATAAATATTTCTAGTGTCGACTTGCGTCTACAACTAAATTTGACGCTCAATTTTCACTGTTCGTGTCTTTGACCTATGGCCTTTAAAATCACCAAAATACCAGGAGATCAAAACTACGAAGAGACAATTTAAAATCTGCAATAACCTTTGCGCAGTAGTGATAAATCTGATATTCGAAAAACACCGTTTTCGTGTATCAGCGACCATGAAATATTTATGAAAATTCTGTCTGTATATGTAATGTATGCTAAACAGCTTGATGTGTAGGACAGAGTAGACTTGATTTGACCGTACGAGACAAGTAAAAAATACATTTTAGTGCCCGTGTGAAAATGAACAAGATATAGCTGTGCATTTCGTTCAGAGCAATTGGTACATAAAACACCGGTATGTTGTTTTTTTTATAAGTTATATTCATATTATGTAAGTATGAGCCAAAGATGTGTCATTAGTAGTTTATACTAGCAATACCATAGTGATATAGTATACTTTTGTATATGATGGCTAGATGAACATTTTACTATTTATAACGTGTGTGCTGTGTGAGTGTAATTCATATTTAATATAAATTTGCTTCGTATGCATACATATATTAAATATGCGTAGAAATAAATAGACATATTGAACGTATTTATTATATAATTATTCTTCAGAACGTATCGAATTGTAATAAATTAAAAAAAAAAATTTTTACATTACTTTTGAAAAAATCTAAACCAGTGTTATTGTAAAAAAAAACTTAAAATAATCCTCAACTATAATTTTAAATTCCTTTTATCGCTTAAGAGAAGGTTATTAAAAAGTTTCATCGCGCTATTAATAAGGAAATAATTGTGCGTTTGCATTTTCATGAAGCATTACAAAGATTGTGACATCGGGTATAAAAACATTATTAAATTAATTAATTAACTAATTATGTAAGCGTAATTAAAATTCACTGAAAAAATATAAACAACATTCTCTATTTATTCTATCTAAATAAATTTACTAATTTACTAAACTAACTAAAAAACAAAAAAAAATTAATAATACTACTAATAATAAGAATACGGTGAGATATTGGACTATAAAAATACATTTTAAAAATAGGCATTGATTAATACTATTTATTTCAAAGGAATATTTAATTAATATTGTAACCATATAAAATTAAAACAGGTTTTGAGAACCGTGACCGCATTAAGCAAGTTCAGCTTGAACTTGCAAATACTATCAAATTATGCACGAAACTACTGACTCCTTTAAAAGATTCAGGACAATTTTAAAATAAATACCAGATTTCAGCATTTTAGTCGAATACAACGTGATTTAAAGTAACTACGTCTTATAATATTTCTGTACAGCTGTTTGCACAAATGTACTTTAATATCCAATGAAAAAAAAAAATTAACATTCTGTAATTGTATTAAAATAAACTGGAAAAGTAAATAATGAGTAAGTAACTCTAATGTTATTTATTCACTAAAATAAAACCTTGTTGTTCAACAAAATCTTGTAGTAATTGCTATTATATAAAAAAAAATACATTTTTTTTTAAATTGAGCATATAGTTACCTTGAAAAGCTTAATTTTAATAAACAACTAATTTAATTTTAAATGTGCATGCATGCAGCTTGCATTTGGTGCATTTTACAATGCCGTTGTACTAGGATCGCATGACATCTTAGGAGTTAACCCACTGGTAGAGCATACTACATTATTTATGAAGTCTAGACCACACCGGGCTGCATATATGAAAATAATCAATAACAGAGCTGCGCGTATTGAAAGTAAAAGTAACCAGCTACGTCATTTTGAGCGTCCGATGCACTTTAGTTCCATTTCCGCAAAATTAGTATTTGTTAACCTAATTTGATGGAAAAATATACATGTTTAGCATTTCATTCTATAAAATATATCTTCATAGGCAAAAACTAACATTGTGATTTTAATTACAATGCTGCTTAAATGAAAACTACTTAATCAACATATTATAATCTATTTTTTACCAAATCAGAAAATTACCAAAAATATCTACAAATGAGATTATTTAAGACGTAGGTATATAAAAAATCAAAAAATATAATAAGTGAAAAATAGGAATAAAACATCCAACAAAACTAATTTTAGTAACCTAACTATTCTAATGACGGATCGTGTGACATTGGAAACGCGTCTGTATTGTATATTAAGACCCGTCCGCTTCATGTCGTCCTGGTACCGCAGACGTCTGAGACCTAACTTAGGCTATACCGCGGACCTAGTGCTTCAAGTTTCGTAAACTGCACAGTCGAGAGAAGTCTCGATCTTCATGCTGGATATTGATTATGTGACGGGTCTCTCGTGACGTGATTACGTAGACGAAACTCTGACGTATTAAAGACGTAGGTACGATGTCGTAGATACAGTTTATTTGTTGGATTATTGCAAAGCATTCGCTGCAACTGTAAAAACGAACTATAGAATTAAAATGATCTCATACAGCAGTTTTTAAAAACAAGTGGTTTTAACTATTACAGCTATAGGTATTATAGAAATTACAAATGTGTTTCAATTAATATAATGAGAGATAATTTAAAATTACCGAAATGAATGTATAACTATCGCATTTACCTTCACAATTTAATTACATGTAAATTTTTATGCTTTTATTTTGAAGCTGGACTTAATTTATGAGAATTGATAACATATTATTTTTAATTCTTAGTTCATTTTTGTTTGATTTTTTTAATATAATTACTTGAATTACTTTAATTTTTTATGGTATTAAACATTTTTACTCGTATTTTTAGAATTTTTACACCTATGCCGTTAGAATATATTTGATTCAAATAATATGTCATACATACATACATACATACATAAACTCACGCCTGTCTCCCGTTAGGGTAGGCAGAGACTATAGAGCGCCAAATGCCACGGTCCCAACACACCTCTTTCGCTTCCTCCACTGACATTATCCTCTTCATGCATGCACGTCGGTTTCGAGGACTCTTTATATTGCTATTGCTATTGCTATATCTTTATATTATAATATGTCAATGCATAAAAAATCACCTTATTAGTAGTGACATTAAAGCACCGTAAATTTATGATTTCCTTTGAAATCTACATTAATTGAGAAGTACATTCAACTCAATATCTTTACATAAAGCGTCGCAGTAAAATTATAAATAATAATTTATTTAACATTACTAATTAAGTAAAATGCGTTATACGTTTTTTGCTTGTACCGTACAAGCGTATGTACTAGATTTACATAAAAAAGACTTGAATAATATTTAGCTCATATCGTCTGTAGGTATGATGTGTCCGTGCAGACAGACTGCATGACCTAGACAACTTTCGAGACGTCTGGGTGCAACTTCACGTATTGTGTGGCGCGGTCAATAACCACTTATGTAGTTTACGGAGGCGATTTGTCTGTTAAAAACACAATTATTTTAGAGATCAGCTCGAGGTCTCGCGGCACAAGTATGTATAATGCGATCTAGAGATATCCTTGTCGAGTAGAAGTTCTCTTCTATTACATGGGTTATTAAACACAATTGGCTATACGTGGGTGCGGGAAAGCGTCTCTGTCTGATAAGATTTTTCTTTTAATTAATGCTTCGGTTTCCTTAATTAATTTTGATTAATGTAACAAAAGCCCGCGTCTGGCAATTGGATTTCGGATGATGGTGGTGATAATTATCATCTCGAATCTAGATTGTCTCTACAAAACGTTGGTAGGATTGTTTTTGTTATTGTCGAATCATACATAGAATGTAGGTACACAGTAACTCCTGCATACCAGAGTGCTAGGTAGTTATTGACATAAGTCAAAACCCTAAGCCACCTATTTTGCCTCTTCTATATCATACATCTTCTCATACAATTTAGTTACTTATGAGTGTCCTTTACTTCTGATCTACATGCCGTGGGCACCCTTTTCCAGCCTCTGGCATAACTCAAAATATATATTTCCTATTGAAACATACAACTATTTAATTGTCGTCGCTACACGTAATGTATAGTTAAAGTAAAAAATGGGCATTCAAAAAAATATGAATAGTTTTTAAGATTATAACGGTCGGATGATAAAAGTAGTAAAATAATTTATTCGTCTGCAGGAGTGCATTATTAGTGCAAACAACGTAGGTTGCCAAGACCAGTTTTCGTCTCTGGGACAAGAAATAAAAGTGTGTCGTGAAGTCTGAGCGCGGACAGTTAATTTTCCATTTAACTGTAAATCTAAACAAACTCGGTACAAATTTCAAAGTAAGTCAAATTAAGAACTTTTGGGACTTTAAGGAGAACATAGGCTGCGTTTGGTTGCTAATATACGGGGAGCAGAGGTGTTAACCTCTAGAGATATTTTATATTTCTCATGTTTTATTTTTCCACTGCGCAAGCGCGATCCGTGAATGGCATACCGCTAGTTAATAATATTTTTAAAATTATAGAAATCCAACTAAAAATGGAAAATAAATTAGAATAAATCTGATTTTAAAAATAGTGTAAATAGCGTAAAAGCATGAGGTGCTTTTTAAGATATTATCAAAATGATAATCCTTCTTACCCTGTACCCCACGCTTTTTTTTACAATAAAATACAAATTTTTACACAATTTTACATTCAAATTGATAAAAATGTATTATTAATTTAAGTAAAATTTCTTTATCAACGTATGAGAGAACGAGAGAGAACTAATATTATTATTTCCAATGTTTTTATAACGATGAAACTCTCGCAACACAAATTTACAGCAAAACTTCACTCAAATTGTTTTTGAGACATAAAATTCCGTCTCAATAAAAAGTAATACAAAAAGACAAAAACTGTAGTAAAGTTCAGTAATTATGCCGAAATCCGGATTTGAACCGGGGACCGCTAGACCTCTGGTTCTAATGCTATCAGCTATTTTGGCGGTAGCAGTACAGGGAAATTTATTTATCAGTTTCAGTTTTCCGCTTAATATTTAGTACTTTGAGTTCCTTCGTAATTAAGGCTTGTTCAGGTACGTAGTTATTGTGCGAAAGCTTTCGTGGGCATCGCAACGCTTGATTCACGTCGAGCACTGTTATATTCGAGTTATATTATATACAATCATTATCATTATTACCCAAAGAAATAATCTTGTAATAAAAATCTTTTGAGGTATATATTTATATATAAAAATTACGTGTCACGTTGTCCACCATGAACTCCGTAACTACTGAATCTATTTTAACTTTTTTTTTTAATGTGTGTTTGTTCCAACTTAACAGTTAGGATAGTTTATATCTCAATTTATAATTGTAATATTATTTCATTGCGAATTATTTAATTAGTATCTGACAAAGAGTCATAATTATCTGTAGTTCGATAAGATTCTAACAGATGGCGGTAGTTAGTTGACTTTTTGTCAACTATTTAGTGTTCCCGTGGGAATGGATATGGAGTCGCGGGCAAAAGCTATTATATATAAAAATGACTGACTCGTGGTGTTGCGGCACAAGTATGTGCCGTACAATCTAGAGGTCCCGGGTTCGATTCCTGGGTCGGGCAAAGTGTTATTGGGTTTTTCCGTTAGGAAATTCTCTGTAGCAATACGGAGTCTGGAAATGTGTATGAAAAACGGCAATAGGCGCGCCCTCAATTACGTGGGATACATAACTTGCGAAATGTAGGTGCAAAAATGCACGCCCGCCTACTCCTTCGGGAAATACGGGCGTGAGGTGTATGTATGTACATAAAAATGAATGTTTGTCTGTATGTCCTTTATAGAATCGTAAATTGTGAATTTGATCATATAATTTAATTTATTTTAATGTGAGCGAAGCTGCAGATAAAAGTTAGTAAAATAACAAAGAGTTTTTAGCGGATGTTACTAGTAATTTCCTTACAATAACAAGCATGAAAAATACAACAGTTTATCTGATGAATTGGAACCTCCGCCGTCCATGAATATTCTAACGCCAAAAATGTTAGTGTTTTTCAAGGTTCATAGATAATAAACATGGATTGGACAGGAGAGTGTGGTTACTCGATTATCAGATAATTTAAAAGCAACACAAATCATATCTTAAGCCGGTCCAAAAATATTAGAGTCATTCCGGCCTGGATATCCGAAAGGACAGGCACGTCTGCTAAACTGTATGGTTACATTAACATTTGGCCAGTTTTTTTAAGTCTCACGTAAATAGAGCAAACCTATTGTCTCCCTCTGTGCGCATATTCAAACTCCATGGAGTCTTTTCTTAGTGATTTTGTGAGTAGTTAAACTAGTGCCACTGCTTATCAGATGCGCTAATTTTATTTATCTAATATGTAACAAAAGTCGTGATGGCCTCGAGGTTTGGGCACGCGGTCGAGAATCTCGACGGTCGCGGGTTCAAACCCCAGGCACACACCTCTGACTTTTCGAAGTTATGTGTGTATTCACAATGAATGATCACGTACTTTAACGGTGAAGGAAAACATCGTGATGAAACCTGCACACCTAAAAAGTTCTTAGGAATTTCTTAGGTGTATAGTCCGCCAACCCGCACTAGGCCAGCGTGGTGGACTAAGGCCTAAACCCTCTCGATAGTAGAGGAGGCCGGTGCCCAGCAGTGGGACGTATATGGGCTGATGATGATGATGAATATGTAACAAAGTAAACGCTAGAAAAATAATATATGGTGCACCAAAAGAGTACTTTTACAACGAACGATCACGACTGAAGGTGTAACAAATTATCCACTTCTAGTGAGAAATGTGTTTCCCGAATATTTAGGATTGTTTCGTGAAGTTCCCGGCTACTTGAGATTACGAGATCCAGAGTCGCGCCATAAGTCAGCTCGGCCCACGGCGTCGACAGAAGCCTCAAGTGGCTCTCGCACGGTTGTTACAACGCTACGTGCCTCATTTGCGGGTGATTAACTATTCGACGTGTGTGGGTAGCGATTGATTCGGAGCCATTTAAATGCTTGTTTGAAATTCCCGGTGCAATATTTCGCTGTGATTTTAAACGCCCGTGGAAAATATTTTTCACATTTTTATTTTGTGCCGGAGCGCACCCAAATTCTTATACTTAGACACGTAATTGTCGTCGTCATCAGCCCATATAGTCCTAATGCTGAGCACGGGCCTCCTCTACTACCTCTAAAACTGAATACAGTTAGGCGCTAACAAGTGCGGGCTATACAAATATACAAAATACAAACCTAAGGATTTCAATCAATTTCAATAAAATGATTCCATGTCCATAGTCCAGAGTTTTTAATGGGCTTCGTAAAGGATTTACCCGTTTAGCATAAAGATTTCTAAAAAACATCTTTTAATTTTGCTGAATGCACTACATAAAGCAGTGATGGCCTCGAGGTTTAGGCGCGCGGTCGAGAATTTCGGCAGTCGCAGGTTCAAACCCCAGGCACACACCTCTGACTTTTCGAAGTTATGTGTGTATTCACAATGAATTATCACTTGCTTTAACGGTGAAGGAAAACATCGTGATAAAACCTGCACACCTAAAAGTTCTTAGGAATTTCTTAGGTGTGTAGTCCGCCAACCCGCAGTAGGCCAGCGTGGTGGACTAAGGCTTAGGCCCCTTTCAGTTGTAGAGGAGGCCCCTGCCCAGCAGTGGGACGTATTTGGGCTGATGATGATGATGACTACATAAATAAACTATCACTATATCAAAACAAAAAGTTATTTTATTGCCTTCTGTAAATGTAAAAAAATAGTATTTATGAATATTTTTATTGTATTGTTGGTACGCGGCTAATTTAAAGCCTATCCACGTTGGAAGCGTCCGTGTAGCTTGTATGTACTTGGTTTTTATATATTATATCATTTTTTATCTGATATGCATAAGATAATTAAGACAAGACAAATTTCGGGGAATACAGCAGTGAGTAGGTATATGTATGTCATAGAGTCATTTTCTAAATATACGTAAATAACTGTTCAATCTGTACCTAGGTACGTAAGCCCAAAATAACCAAAAAGAGTTTTCAAATGAAACTGAAATATAGTAACTATCTATGTAATTAATTTCATACTGGCATGATAAATTCAATTGATAATGAATTTCGCAATAGAACAAATTGAGGCGGTCTAAAGACTATCGCATATTGTCTGTTCTTTTTTTTTTAAAAAAATCTCTACTATGAATTAATCATTAAAAATAAGATTAAGACACATCTGAAAAAAGAATTAAAAGCACTGCAGATATCAAAAACAAAAACTTAGAATTTCCATAAACCTCACTCGATTTTACAAGAGTAATTTCGACTTAAGATAGAAAAATGTGTAAAAGGTTTTTTTATTTTATTTTGGTAGTTAGCATTATAAGAGTCGGTATAAGTATTTGGTGTTAGTCGGTAGTATGGTCGGAACAGAAGTTAAAATGCATTCAAAATATGTTAGTTGGAGATGGTTATTGCTGCGGCGAAATGAAAAAGGAGAAGAGTCACTAAACCGTTAGGCCTTCAGTAAAATATCTACAACAAACTGTGTTTCGCGACGACGCTTTTACTTGTATGAGTTAGACTCGCGAGTTTTCAGTCTCAATTAAGTCTAGACTCGAAACAAAAAAAAATTCAAGTATCAAAACCATTACCAATAATTTATCTTTTCGTTAAGTAATATTTTATTCACTGAAAGCTTAAAATTTACTTGAATGTTTTTTTTAACTACAGAAGTCATCATATGATAATTGAAAATCAAATATCAATGATGAAATAAATTGCGTATTACTTTTTTATTGTTTTCTGGACGGTTGTGATTCTATGTGGGTTGCACTGCTTGCCGAAAAATCCTTATACTAGAATCTAATCTAGAATCTAGACCAAGATATAAGTAAGGTAATGGCACCTATAGATGACACATTAAGAATTTTTTTTCTACATCTTGCACCGTGGAAACCACAAATTACAGAATTTTTCATGACTGTTAGTGCTCAAACAGGCTTTGAGTATTTGTCTATCAGCTAGAAAGTTTTCAGCGCCCTACGTTTACATAGATGTAATGGAACAAATTTTTTTTTAATCACTCAATTGGCCCCTATAGATGACATTAAAAATTCGTACGGTTCCTAAAGATGACATAGGTTTCTGTGTAAATTAAAAAGCCAAATTAGCAAAAATAATAACACATTTATTTTAATTAGAATAAAGAAATTAAAGATTTGCAACTTGGGGCACATCATAAATCTCCCTAGTTGAACAAAATTTGTAAAAATAAAAAGTTACTTAGGGATCGTATGCATAACCTAAAGATGACACGCTTAGAACCTAAGGATGATATAGCTGTCAGCTTAAGGTTCCTGGACAACTATTGCACCGAAATAAAAATCCCACATATTCTTTTTATTTTTTAACTTCTATAGCACTGAAGCATCAATCGGGGCTAAAAAACTTTAAGATGACAATACGATCATCTTTAGGAAACTGCGCCTTTTAAGGAACCTAAACATGACACCGCCTTTGCAACCCCAACCCATAACCAAAATGACTGTGCAAAGCGCTTTGTTGTGAAATTAAGTCTTAACAATGACAAAAACTTATTTAGGTAGGTATATCTTTGCGATAAATATCGAGATTAAAAAACTTAAATAGTAAAAACACTTACCTTAACCAAATCACTAGAATTGAAGCGAAAAACAGCAAATGATACAACCACAAACATAAATAAGACCGTATTATGGAAACCACAAAGGCGTTTGATTGTTTTGTTATGTTGTCTCCAGGGAGAAGAATCAGTGTAGTCAATGCAACAAATAAAATTGCCGCTACTTTTTTAAAACTCTTGTTTTTTGAAAGGTTATGTGACACTGTCATCTTTAGGTGGTATGTCATCTATAGGTGCCATTTTAATATTATTTTTTTACGTTTTCTGAATGGTATACTGTCTAGTGTTCTGTCGCTCTGTCTTATAATTAATTAATGAAAATCCGCCACAGTGCAAATAGCGAACGCAGTATTACAAAAGCATTGCTACATTATTGTTAACAGGAGTAGTCAGTAATCTGAGCTAAGTCAGTTTATTCTCTATTCTATTCTCAGCCTATCGCCGTCCACTGCTGAACGAAGGCCTCCCCAAGTAGGCGCCAACCATCCCGGTCTTGAGCAGCCCTTATCCATCCGCTACCCTAAAGGTGGCGGGTAACGGATGGATAAGTCAGTTTATTAACTGATAATTCGTTGCTATCTCAGCACATTGAGGCAGGGTCGAATCAGCAAAAATGATCCGGAAGACACGTAGAACATGGATTTTAAACTTTGTGTAAGGTGGCCTTTATCTAAAAATATACAAAAATCATTAGGCCATAAAATTGGGTCCCCTGCAATATCATGACTAAATGAAATACATGTGTTGCATCCTACTTTGCTTATGACAACGATGGAAGCTGATATTTTTAGTAGATTACTTTAAAAAGATACATTGTTTTTGTTTATTATATATTAAATGATAGCTTATTATAGTAAGAAAATCAAAAGTGCTTCCCCTTTCTATTTTGACTGATCAAACTTATCATATTCTGCATTCTTTAGGAAAATAATAATTAAAAATGTCCCTCCCTTCTATACATTCTTTTTTTCGATGTATTGAATGACTGGCATGGAGATTGTGCAATATAACATTAACAAGATCTCTTTTGGAATTCTTAGTGATTCACAATTATGTTCCGAATGTAATGCGCCAAGATAACGAAAAGTCTGATGCGGAGCAGCTACCGCGGGTATTGGTATTTTCACATTTCATGAGACTCTATACGTATATCTACTCGTAACACCAGTACGTAAACTCACGCCTGTATTCCCTGATGTGGTAGGCAGAAGTGCATTTCTACACCCTCATTTAGCCAGGTATGTAATACAGTCCCACGTAATAGGGGGCGAGCCTATTGCCGTTTTTCGGGCACATTTCCAGACTCCGTGCTGCTATTGAGAATTTACTAATGGAAAAACCCAATAACACTTTGCCCGAGCCGGGAATTGAACCCAGACAGGCACATACATGTACCGCGAGACCACGAGGCAGTGTATATCCTTTACTTATGTTCAATTTATAGGGAATTAATCTATTGAAGGAGTTTGTATATTACATAATATGTAGTTCAGCGAAAGATAGCGATTTTTGTTGTTCTTGTATTCCATTGCGGGTTGAGAGTTAAAAAAAGAAATACAATGTCGTTGTGGACTACATAAGCCTTTGTTTCGATGTGTGGTTTTTATTATGCTAGTCCTAGACCTCGACGATAACCCGGAAACGGGGAATAGCCCAAGTCGTAATAGTTATCAGAAAAATATTTAAAAAAAATATTTTAATTATAGGGTTTTCAAAAAAATCTAGGAAATCTACACCCTGTGACGGTTTTTTCACTAGTGTTGCTGCAAATCTCTACTTTTTTTAATATTTTTTTTTTGTTACGTAATCCTGAATAATGCTTCTGTAAACTGTTATCCAACATTTAGAGCCACCTTGCTCTTCTTCGGAAGAAAATAACTTTGTTTACCAAACCGCATATTTAAAATTAATCATTCACCCATATTTAACTGACTGTCCTGAAAAAAAAAAGTACTACGCGAGTTTGGCAAGTAACTTTAAAAGTTGTCGCATTTAATAAGGAATCTCAAATGGTATAACACTTGCCACATTATTTCTTAAATGTGGCACAATATTTTTTCTTTTGTAAAGAAACCTATTTGAACAAATTTATTTATTTTTATTTATAACCACTTTATTGTACACCATGGACATATTACACAAAACAAAATTAAAAAAGGAATACTTAGGACTAAGTGGCAATAGGCGGTCTTATCACTGACTGTGATTTCTTCCAGACAACCTAATTTGCAAACAGGAAATGTAAAAAGATGACTGGGTAATCCAAAAACACTTATAACGAAAAAAAAACAACTACAATGATGTACATTAACTACAAAAAAAAAGAAACCAACAAAAAAGGAAAATTCATCAACGGAGAAAAACAGATAAAAAAAAACAAAGTAAATAAAATCAAATGTTCTTATTAATTAAAGATGAGATGATGATGAACTGATAAGTAAGATGGAGAGAATTGTTTTACGATGTGTGAGTGAGACAGAACCAAAATATATATCATAATTCAAAATATATATATCTAATATATAAAATGTCTGTACTGTAATTGACTGAACATTTTAACTTTTTTTACGAGTATATCAAAACGTCCAAGAATTAAATACAGGTTATAATTTGTCTTACTTTGTTTGATGGTTAGTTGTTGACTGACTTGTTTTGTGGCAAACATATCTACCGTATTATGTACACTAATATTATAAAGAAGAAAATTTGCATTTTATAAGTTTGCAAGGAACAAACTTACCTATAAACTATTGAATCGATTTGGATAATTTTTGGTATGGTCATAAACGGGACCGCGGTAAAAAATACATATACCATCTTTTTATAAAAATAGGCTTAGGCAAAGCGGGGGTCGACCGCTATCTATAAAAGTATATATCATTATCAGTGTAGTCTCATGATTTTTTTTCTACTTCATTTGTCCTGCAGCGTGACTGCGATTAAAATAGGCAGAAAAATCACTACGAAGAGTACAGATTCGACCGGTTTGGGGTAGGTTGAACCGCGGGCAAAATGAGTATTGATCATCATCATAGTTATCAGGGTTGGGCAGTATTTGAATTACTTGTAATTGAAATACGTAATTGAAATACAAATACGTATTTTGTATTTGTATTTTAATTACTTTCTTAAAATGTAATTTGTATTTCAAATACGTGAAGCCGAAGTATTTTGTAATTAGTATTTCAAATACTCGAGGCTTCAAAATAAATTTATTAAAATACATTTAGCCTTCATTTAGTATTAAGTTTGTGCTCATCAGGACCTGCAATAACAAAACAAAAACCGCCTTTAAAAAAACTATTCCAAAACAAATAAATATGCATTATTTTGTATTTTGTACTTCAATTAAAAATAGCTAAAATACTGTATTTTGTATTTCAAATATCTTACCTAAATGTATTTTGTATTTCGTATTTTAATTACTTGCGATACAGTATTTTGTAATTTGTATTTCAATTAAAGCAAAGCATGTATTTTGCCCAGCCCTGATAGTTATCAACCGCCTTTGTCAAGTCCACTGCAGGATGTAGGCCTCTCCTATGGCACGCGTTTTCATAATATAAATTAATTTTGTATTAAATTTCAAGCTGTTCTTGTTATTACCTTTTATCGAGAGTCGATAGCTATGTAAATTGGTAGAAAAGTTTTAGTTGGTTTCTGATGTACAATTGAACATTTACTATATTTAGGTAGAATATAATAATATTTTGTTGTCCAAGAGTATTATCATCAGACCATTTAGGTCCCACTGGTGGGCACGAGCCTCCACTAGCACTGAGGGGTATACGGGGTCCAAGAGTATACGTGCGATAAACTGAAATTTCATTATAGTTTCATTAAAAACCGCTACTACCTACCTCTTGCAACCATCAGACTCCTCGACAACTGTCGCTTATTATACATATTTTTGGTAAATACTGTTCTTTAATAAAACACTCCTATACTGTTGACGCGTTTTACACACACCAGTTCCAATTTTACAAACACCTAGAGCCAGATAAAAGTTCGTTACAAATATCAGTTGGTGCGGGATCAAACGCGCAATCATTTGGAACGCGAAAACTCATCAGCTTCAAGTAACAGTTTGGTACATACACACTCTCCGGTGTATCGCACTCCTCATACAATAGTGTTGTTATTCAAAATGGAACATTTATCAGAATTAACGTTAAACTGAGTAATAACTTATATTACTGATTAAAAAATAAATGAATACAAATAGTAAAATTAAAGGAATTGTGACTTCTCATCAAATAATTTTTAATCAAGTTATTTCACGTTCGACATATTTTAGTTATAAAGCAGTGATGGCCTCGAGGTTTAGGCGCGCGGTCGAGAATTTCGGCGGTCACAGGTTCAAACCCCAGGCACACACCTCTGACTTTTCGATGTTATGTGTGTATTCACAATGAATCATCACTTGCTTTAACGGTGAAGGAAAACATCGTGATAAAACCTGCACACCTAAAAGTTCTTAGGAATTTCTTGTGTGTGTAGTCCGCCAACCCGCACTAGGCCAGCGTGATGGACTGAGGCCTAAACCCTCTCAGTTGTAGAGGAGGCCCCTGCCCAGCAATGAGACGTATATGGGCTGACGATGATGATGAAGAATATTTTAGTTACAACATTATTGTATTATTAGTGCGATATACGGGTATAATTTTACCGAGAACCCTTTTGTTGCAACGACCGTCGGGACTGCATATAGCCAACCCAAAGCCACTTCAATTAATTAATTTGTGATATAATTCAATACTGCATAACTAGACAGAACATTTATAGGTTCTCATATATAAATTTTATTAAAATTCCGTGTAGGTCACTCATAATACAGTTACCAAAAGAGTACCTATACAAAAACAATTCTGGTGGCCCCTTCGAAGATTCAGACGTGTGAAATTTGTAACCTTTGTTAATTGTTTTAATCCTTTGTTGCACCTAAATGTTATTTGTGTGCATATTATTGTAAATAATATTTTTTGCCCTCATTGCCACAAATGTCTATCTATATGTATGATTCTATAGCGGTGGTATAATCAATCTGACGAGTTCACACGAGTCTTGTGTCGTAAAGACCCGAAACAAATATTTTGTGGATCACACAAACAATTGTCTCGGTGCGGGGAGCGAACCCGCAGCCTCCCGTTTCACAAGCTGATGTATAGCCAACTGCGCCACGGAGCTGTTAAATTAATTTATTTTTATTCATATAACTACCGGCTCCGTATGCATTATAAAGGATATTATGACTACTTGTATGTCCCGTGTAGAATCATCCGTATGGGTCGCATACATAATATATAGACTAGTTTTAAATACAAACATAATATATTAAATGACTTATCGCATCAAATATTGTTCTATTATATCTCTATAGGAACAAAGATTTTATTTAGATAAAAACTTATAGGAGGGTTAAGTTTTTCCGATGTTCTCAATAATTCAAGCAATTACCACAAAACCTTAACAAATGCTACATGCTTTTGAGTTTAGTGAAAATACGAACGCGGCGGAAACTTTGATTAGTAATATGTAACTATTGAAATTTGGTTAAGATAAATTCATTAAACAAAAAGTTCAATTAGGTTAGGCCTTAGTCTACCAATGTGGCCAAGTCAGCGGGCTCCTTGTGGAGTTCTTATTAGGTGTGCAGGGTTATTCAATATGGTTTCCTTCACTCTACATGATAACTAATCCTATAGTCCATCACTACTTATTTATTTTGTGCAAGGAAAATATATATAGGTAATAGGTTATTGAAGATATATTTGGTGTAAATCAACCTTATAAAACAATTATACGTTTATTCACTTTTAGCGATTATTGGCACATGTAAATCTATGAGGCTAAGCAAGTAATTAGTCTTTTAAATGTAGCGAAATATTCTGTAATTTATAGTGATGTTCCTGAACGATATCTAGGATTATAATCATCAAACTCCTCATGTCTTTGAGAGTAAGGGCGGAAACTAATGTCCTAGCGAGAGCTGAAAACCGATGGTGTTCATCGTTAATTTATAAAAAGCAATATACAAACTTAAACTGTCAAATAAAACTGTTTATGTTTTAAAATTTTGCTTTTGTTTTATAAGAGAAATTTTATTCCTGTTAAAATTAACCGTATCAACAGTCCGAAATCTATAAATAAGTGGAAGTAAGTTGTTTGAACGACTTCTCGTTTATCTTATGAAACAGTTAACTGACGTGTGTTGCTTTGTGTATTCTAGTAAAATCATTAATCGAATTGACTCACCATGGTCGTTGGCGACGGCGTACTGGTAGTTGGGCATGAGCTCGGGGAGGTCGTGGTGCGGCGGCGGCGACGTCGGCGGCGGCCGGTAGCCCGTCTCCATGGCGCCGTACGCCAGCGGCCACTCGCGCTCGCCCATCGCCCCGTACGCACAGTACTCGCTGCTGTAGCCCAGCTGCTGGCCCGCCGAGCTGGTGTGTGAGTACGCGCACGCTCCGTAGTCTATGGCCGGCCCGCCGCTAGCCGCCGAACTGCTACCACCCGCCAACTCATAGCCCGTCGGCTGCGACGGCGGCAGCGCTGGGACACTACCTCCGCACAGATACCCTCCGCTACCAAACTGGGGCTTCAGAGCTTGGCACTTGCGTCGGAAGCCACGCGGCCGCCTTCTGAACGAGCCTTCCTCAAACATGAACTCCGAAGAAGGATCTATAGTCCAGTAGTGGCCTTTGCCCGGCCGCCCTAATCCCTTAGGCAATTTCACGAAGCATTCGTTGAGACTCAAGTTGTGCCTCACGGAGTTCTTCCAGCCCTGATAGGAGCTACGGAAGAAGGGGAACTGCTGTTGTAGGAAGGCATATATCTCGCTCAAAGTGAGCCGCTTGTTGGGCGAGTGCCGTATAGCCATGACGATGAGCGCGATGTAGGAGAAGGGTGGTTTTTCCTGGCGGCGCGTGGCTGGCGCCCGGCGCGCGGCCTCGTCGGTCGGTTGTTCCTCGGTCTTCATGCGTGGCGGTGCGCGGGTCGGGCGCGGGTCGTGCGCGGGTCGTGCGCGGCGGAGCGCTGGCAGGCGAACAGTGCGCGCGCGCCGCCGCCTACACAGCGCCCCAGCCCGCGCCGCCCAACGCCGCGCCCCGCCACCGCGCCGCCACCACGCCGCCCCTCCGCGGCACACCCACGGCCGCCTCTGTACTCGGTGCTCGGTACGCACTGAGATATTGCCAGGAGACATACTGCACAGGGCAACGCTTTTTATCCCATATGTAACACAACTCACACTCGTTGTGCGATGCAACGACCGAATGGCGGTTCATTAGGTATATCGATGGCCGAAGAGTTTATAAGTTATTCAAAACTCTTGAATTACTTAGGCCTCGATATAAAGGCTCATGAACGTAGACATGGAGCCGCAAAGAATGCCAGCAAGTATACATTTGTGCAAAGAGGCTGTGTGGGATAAGGTGCGGTCGTTGCACTCGCGGATCCCCAGTCTGTATCGTCCATATACTCATACAAACACCCAAACAGCGGAAAACCCGCTTAGACAATAATATTTACTCGTCGCAAGGACGGCTGTCGAACGCCCGCTCTTGACCTAGCACAATTAAACCAAACATTTTACTAGAACTATAAAACAGTTATACGACGTACACCAAATATTTACCATAAAGCGTAAACCAAAAGTTTTGCATTAAACTTGCCGGATTTATTTACTCGCACTCGTGTAAACCATCTCTTGTGTTGTAATTGGGACCTTATACCATTAAGATACGGTCGCGTTTACAAAATGCTATGATTGTAATCAATGGCGTCCGCAACTTCCTCATGGGACTTCATGGGAGTTTCATTCATGAGAGTCACCATAAGAAACAATGTAGAAAAAATAATTATTAAATAATTACATGCAATTGTTCACACTGCACTTAATAATATATCCAATAGACAAGCATTTATACTAAACACAGATGAAGATGGTTTAATTGCAGGTAAAAAAAATATTATTACTTTTGCACATTTAAACAATGATAGTGACAACTGTAATACTCCACGCATTATTTATAAATTAGACATCAATAAACAATAGTCAAAATGAGTTTAGTTTATGATGTTCTCCAACAAATGCATGCATGTTGCAATGATGCAGTTTTCAATGTATTAATGATTTTACGTTTCTTCAATATATTGTGTTAAAAAATTCCGTTAATAATATTTGCTAACCTTTGAGACAAGTCATCATGGAATTGTATGTAGGTATGTATGTATATTATTCAAGCGCTACTTTCGCATCGTTTCCAACTTCTCGCCTAACTCGCAATGTTTAAAATTTAACGTAAAAATAAAAGTCGCGATTGTGAACTGTGTGAAAACAATATATTTATTTTCTTTGCGTATTGATAATTGACACCTAACAACTACAAAAAAACAGATCGGAATTTCAATGAATGTTGAAATGGAATTTTTTTATAGTTTGATTTTCTAAAAGAGTCCTTCAGTTCAGTTAAGAATTTTAATAATAATAATAAATAAATAAATAAACCCAACAGTCACATACATAGTTCTGACCCCACACTAAGATACATGTCTTGTGTCGTGGGTATCAGAAACTATGAGAGACTTTTCGGTCTCACAAACACCCAGACCCGAAACAAATACTTGTGGATCGAACCCGCGGCCTCTGGTTTCGCAAGCTGGTATCTAGCCAACTGCGCCACGGGGCTGTCAAATTTTTCTTCAGTTGTGATCGGTTGCGTTGGGGTGACGTAATTTAATGTCATGATAAATAAATAAATCATTATTATCGAATGGTGCTATAAATACGAGGTCGGTCGTGACGGACGCGCCCGCGCTGCGTCCGCGTTGCGCCCGCGCCGGGTTGCTGATCTCTCCTATAAACAATCGCTGCTGCTGTAGTAAACATTAATACTATCACTATTGTAGCATATTTAACTTTAAAACTGTTATTGTTTCGTGCGTATTTTTATTTACATTATTTTGTGTGTTGAAACATTTTTCTCTTGTATCGCGTAGGTATGCCTACTTGCGTAACTACAATACGTTGCAGGATATTAATATGATCTTAATGCGCGAGAACACGTTACATTCGATTGTAGTCAATGTGATTTCTTTGTCTACACGATTACTAATTATTACACTCAACACTTTCCGCCTCAATTGTAACGTCGAGCGAACATAAACATTTCTTTCGCCCAAACGCGCTCCAAATGTATTCCTATAACCAATTCTGGAATTTGTAAAGCAGGTACGTCTCGTATGACACATACCAAAGATACATAAGTCACGGATGCTTCGTAATTTAAAGCTACTTTTCTCTTTCCAACACCATGTAGCGAAGCTTCACCGGACTGAAAGGAAGATGCGCTGGGCGCCGGGGCTGACGGCGCGGATGGCCCCGCCCACAACATGGCGCACCGCCGCCGCCGCGTCGCCTGCGCACGCACCGCGCCCGCGCGCCTTCCATGTGCGCAAGCGCAAAACACGATCGTTGCCTGATCTTGAACCCTCCATTCATCACCTTTTACGAGCTAGCGATGTTTGCTTTGAGGTTTTTACGGTTTCGCCTTAATTTTTGGTGTGTAATTAGACATTTTATTGCTTCAGTTTAATTGATTTTCCAACCATTATTGTAAACCGAAAAATTTGAGAAATTCACAACTATCAACGTCGAAATTTGAAATTTTATAGTCGTTGTTTTGTTGCGGCGCGGCGCATGAACAGGCGCGGCCGTTTTGAGACACCTTACACCGCGCGAGACAATGTTATATCTTGAGATAACGTTCTCATATCCTGCACCTAATGGGACTTGACTATGGCCTCTGAGAAACAATTATAATGTGAATCACCGTAGTGTTATTTGCGCCTTTTTGCTGAACAAGATGTCGCTTCGTATTCGTTCCAATGTTAATTATAAGAAAGTAGCTGTGACCTGCAGTTTCACCCATGTGAATTTTAATTATTCTTTGTGATACGTATACCTAAGTATGATTAGCGTCTCCGGTTTTTAAAGTATTTGTATAAAATTCTCCTATACTGTTTTCATCTGTATTCAGGTTACATTGACCATATTATAATCAACTAACTGTTTCCCGCATATCCTTATGCGAAATTTCAGACTTTAAAAAGAATTAATGGGAAACTTTCTCCAGGATCGTCGGTTACCATGGGAGTGCCACAGGGTTCAATTCTTGGGCCTTTTTTATTTCTTGTGTACATTAATGACTTGCCTTACTACGTAGGGGATAAAAACGATATAGTGCTGTTTGCGGATGATACGTCTCTAATATTTAACGTGAAAAGACGTCTTGATAATTTTGACGAAGTAAACAATGCACTTAGTAAAGTTGTTCAGTGGTTTAAGAATAATAATTTACTTTTGAATGCGAAAAAAACTAAATGTGTAAAATTCACAATGCCCAATGTTAAGCAATTAAAAACCACTGTACAAATTAATGGTGAAGAACTGGATCCTGTTGCGTCAACTACATTTCTGGGCATTACGGTAGACGCTAAACTACAGTGGGGACCGCACATTCAACAATTGGCAAGCAAATTAAGTTCAGCGGCATATGCAGTAAAAAAGATCAGACATCTAACTGACGAGGAAACGGCAAGAATGGTTTATTTTAGCTATTTCCATAGCTTAATGTCGTATGGTATTCTTTTGTGGGGAGCTGCTGCGGACATTAACTCTATTTTTGTTTTGCAAAAAAGAGCCATTAGGGCTATTTATAATTTAAGTCCCAAGGCTTCACTTAGGGAAAAATTTAAGGATATAAATATTCTTACCGTCACTTGTCAGTTTATATACGAAAACCTTATATACGTTCAAAAGAATCTTGATCAATTTAATAAAATTTGTAATGTACACAATAAAAATACTAGGAACAAATGTAATCTAGTTCAACACGTAACTCGTCTCCGGAAAGTTCATAACTCTTTTATGGGGCAATGTATACGCTTCTATAACAAACTTCCGAAGGATATTAGGGAGCTTCCCTTGAATAAGTTTAAAGAATTAATAAAAGAAAAACTTTACCAAAAAGCATACTATAAAATTTCAGATTTTATTGAAGATAGTAAGCCCTGGGAGTAAGTAAATTGATCGGAGTTTTATTGTGTTGCTACAGTTTGTATCGTTATGAAATGTATCATTATGACATGTATCGTTATGACATTTAACGTTATGACATTTATCATGTAAAATTGAAACTGTTTATTAAAAAAAATATGCAATTTTCTATTTTAAAAAAAATAATGACATTTCGTGTTGCTGAGGGAGTTTCTTGCCGTTTCTTCTCCACAGCTATAACACGTTTCGAAGCGGCAATAGTTTAATAGTTTAAAAAAATATTAAAAAGTGTAAAATTGACGATTCAAAAGAACTTGTAAAAGTCTATTTGAATAAAGATAATTTGACTTTGACTTGACTTTGACTTTGACTTTGAATATTTCTCCCCTGTCTTTGCCACATCATTCATATTCCTCGATAAATTGACTATGCAATATATATTTTCTTTTCAATTCGAACCAGTAGTGTCGAGATTAGTTCGAAACAAACAAATAAACTCTTCAGAATCATATTAGATATAGATATACAAAAAACGTAACCTTTACGAAACAATCTGTCTGTCTGGAAACCACATAAAATTTCCATTTGGCATTTTGTGAGTTTATCGCCTACATTAAGAAAAACGCTTGGAGCGACTCGGTTTTATAATAGATACTTATGTAAAAATATAAATTACTTAGTTGACAAAATTACAATAGATACTTATACAGCTGCCCGCTTGGTTCAGACACATCTTTGTCTCTGAGTTAACTGATAAAATCTAATTAAATGCGATAATAGTTAGATTCTCGGATCGGACAAAGTGTCATTGGGTTTTCCCATTGGGAAATTGTCAGTAGCAGCACGGATTCTGGAATTGTGCCCGAAAATAAAACGGCAATAGGCTCGCCCCCTATTACGTGGGACGATAACACAATTGACGAAATTTTGATGCAGAAATGTACCTCTGCCTACCCCTTTGGGGAATACAGGTGTAAGGTTATGTATGTATGTAAAATAATAAAATAACGATGGTTTTTGAAACGACTATCAAAACAGAGTAGTCATTCTACTAAAACACTATCAAATGTGAATGCCTGCAGCATATTTAAATTATGTATCCTTGTCACTGGAACAAAAATACAAGGTAGAGTTGTTTTTCATAGAGTTGCGACGTATTGAACTCCTAAAACACTATTCCCCTGGTATCGTGGTGTGGTAACATCGTCCGTCTCTTGTAATGTGGACATTCGTTGTTTTCGATTTGAATACGCGATGAAGGATCGTGAAAACGGATTGTTTTCATTGTGAGCCGCATGAAACAATTGAAATTAATGTATTCCGCAACCACATGTCGTCCACATGTTTTGAATTTTGATATTTTATGCGATCTTCGTATAATAAAAATCCAAAACAAAGCGAATATGCATGAAGTTCGATATATCAATGTCGATCATCGCCCTGTAAGTGAAACAACGGTAATGCTTCTTTGAATTTATTTCTCACAGGGAGTTCTACCCTATTGCGGGCATTTTGAAGCGATAGATTTGAAAGGTCCAAACCTACAACTACAGAAATTATCACACATTTCATCAATCAACTTAACATAACTTGCCTCGTGGTGTCGTGATACAAGTACCTATGTGTCGTGCCATCTAGAGGTCCCGTGTGTGATTCCCATATCGCGCAGTGTTATTAGCTTTTTCCATTAAGGAACTCTTAGTAAACGCATGGAGTCTTGATATATTCCCGGAGAACGGCAATAGGCTTACCCCTTTTTTCGTGAGACTGATACATGTCTATGTATGTTGCGAAATGTGGGGGCAGAAAAGCACCTCTGCCTACCCCTTCGGGGAATGCAGGCGAGAGGTTATGTATACCTATACGACTATTTTAGAGCCTCTACCATTATCACTCACTCACTCAAGTTTTGAGTTTTATTGAATTTATTTATCAGTCAAAACCTTGCATATTTTAGTCGACTACATGTCTGAAATTTGTTACCACAAACAAATTTGAAATAAATATTCATTGTAGGTAGGTATTCAAGGCAATTTTTAATTATATTTTTTTTTAAACTGGCACGGCAAAGAGACTCCACTGTACCTGATGGTAAGCACAGTGGAGTCCAAAAAATTAATACCGACCAGCGAGAAACGATATGGTCACCCGCTGGTCGACACAATCATGCCGGCCTGCACAAATGCTTCTTCACGCTTCGCTTAAAGGATCCAGGATCATAGGAAGGAGGGAACACGTGAGCCGGCAAACCATTCCACAGCTTGATGGTGCGGCAAAGGTAAGAGTTGGCGAACTTTTTGGTTCGAGCCGCGGATGTTGTGACCACAAAGCTGTGGCTTCGCATGCCAGCACGCGTGGTTCTGGTGAGGAAAGGAGAGGATGGGACAAGCTTAAACAATTCTTCTTAAAAACTTGCACTGCACTGGATTTTATAACCATATTTCGTATACTGATTAGGCTAATATATGTGCAAATGTATCTATTTACTCAGCCTATCACTGCTGAACGTAGGCTTCTCCAAGAAAGCGCCAACCATCCCGGTCTTGAGCAACCCTCATCCATCGATTTCCCGACACTTTTCTCAAGTCATCGGACCATATTGCTGCTGGACGTCCCACACTACGTCTGCCTAAGGGAAAATAACACATAGACCGTCCGTTTTACAGGTCCGTTTAAAAGGATATGTTTTATTAGCGTATGTAGTTGTATGAGCGAGTTCACACAGAATACAGTATTCGGGATCCAGTAAAAAATCCCACACACAACGGAAATACTGATCCGTTTTATCGGATGGAAACCGCGCCAGGCTTGGCACTTGTAAATGCTGTGTGAATATTAGCGACGGATTCGTTAAAAAGGATCCTGTAAAACGGACGTTCTATGTGTACGCGCCCTTAGAGCAGTCTCCACTCCAACACTTGTCTGGTCCGACCGTCGACATGTATCATGTATGTGTCATTTTATTACTGAATAAATAATAATATATTTTGAAAATAAAGCAAGGTCTCATGACGCTTTTAACTTTTATGTATGAACTACTTACGTAGTATTTATGTATCTATCATGCACTAGAAATATTTCTATTGATAGGTATATTTTCTCAGAACTTTTATGTAATCAAGCGTTCCCTGTACCATAAATTAATTTACCTCAGATTTAATAAATATTTTGCTTATATTATTATTATACTCAGCCTATCGCCGTCCACTGCTGAACGTAGGCCTCCCCAAGAAAGCGCCAACCATCCCGGTCTTGAGCAGCCCTCATCCATCCGTTACCCGCCACCTTTCTCAAGTCGTCGGACCATCGTGCTGACCATCGACCACCAATATTTTGCTTATTAGATTTTTATTTTCCTTTTTGTTTTTGCTTCGTTTTAATTTTTTACAAAGTGTATTTAACTTTTTCTCCTTTTATTACCTGCCACAAAACGTAAAATACAAACACCATGCATGCCTATTATAATTTAAGTAAGTAGGTATGTACCTACCTAATTACATATGAAAGTACATAATTATTTTGCTGGTGTGCAAATAAATAAGTTAAAATTAAATTAAAGTGTTTGTATATTTGTTTAGTTAATCTTTCTAATCTCACCATCTACTGGTTGGAATAGAAAAAAATATTTGTGTCCAATTATATCAAGGAAAGCTATTTCATCACGCCACAGCCAATAACGGGCAGCAATGAAAAAAGCGGCAAAAGCGGGGAAACAGTATTCATTTCCATGTCTAAAAATCGCATACGGAGATGCGGGCAACATCCAGTCACTTATATTAGGAAAATGGTTGAGAGAAAAGTGCAAGTGTGTTGTAATGACCTCCAAGGGGCATAGGTATACTCGTAACACAGTTGAAATCTAAGACTAAAAGCAACCACGAGTCTCGACATTTACCGCGAGCCATCAATGTTTTACGGCTATATGTACGACATTTAGAAACTATACAAATTGAGAATACTTTAAAATATAGACAGAGACGCACTTGTGGTTAGGCCCGTTTAAAAAAACCTTACAATATTTTACCTATTATAACTTATATCATAAGCCAATATGGACTCCTCAACGACCCCTCCCCCCCATCTTGGGTTAGGGCTTAGTTTTGTTTAGTTTGGCCTTAGCCTTTATTTGGGGTCGGCGCAGTATGTTTTATTCTTCCCCACATCCCTATCAGCCGTCATGTATAGGTACAACTTGTATGATACAAATTAATAATTCTTAAAAATTGAATGTTTTGGCGTTATTTATAAGAAAAATATATTTCATTCATATATTTATTATTAATCTTGTTGCTTTTAAAATGTTTTTGGTAAAAAACGTAGCTATATTAATTCTCTAACTACTTTTACTATTTGTGTGCTCGCAGCAACTTGCAGTAATACAGTAGATTGCCGAATATTTTTCCTTCAAGTCACATCCGGCCTACTTGTAAGCTCGAAGTAAAGAATAGACTTATATATGATAGTCCAAGCGCCGGAGCAAAAAAAGTAGGTAAGTAAAGCAACGTTCGGGACCTGAATTTTTTTATGGAATATCTTCAAGGGTACGTTGCAAAAAAAAAACCCCGGCGCTTGGCCTATCAACAGAACTAGGCGCTTATTCAACCCCTAGAATACTTTGCTGACCTTATTAACACTATTTTCTATTTTCCCCTTCCTTCTACTTCGTTTTAAATTATTGAAAAAAAATTAACATTTCCTTAATTATCTGATCGCCAACAGCACAAATGAAAATTACATTTCTTAAATTGATTGTAGAATCAATTGAAATTTGCAGTACCTACTCCTCGTGTCGTTGTATCTTTATGAAAAAACCTAAAAACGTATTATAAGACAATAAAATGCAGTGTAAGATATGTAGTACCTACATATCAAATCGCTGAATGTAGTGTACTTTGTAGAACTGTCTTCAGAAATGGAATATGTATTTAATTGTGTAAAGTTCCATAATTTTTTGCTGCCTTGTAATTTTTATTACATACATACCTATAATCCCCGAAGGGGTAGGCAGAGGTGCATTTCTGCACCCACATTTCCCCAAGTATTTATCAGTCCCACGTAATAGGGGGCGAGCCTATTGCCGTTTTTCGGGCACATTTCCAGACTTCGTGCTGTTACCGAGAATTTCCTAATAGAAAAACACACTGCCCGACCCGGGAATCGAACCCAGGACCTCTAGATCGCACGGCACATACTTGTACCGCGAGACCACGAGGCAGTCAGTAATTTTTATTATTAATGACTATTCACGATTTTTAATATTTTTAAACATTGAAGGCAGAACTGCACTAAACCAACGTGGTGCCAAACTAGTTACTGTTGTATTTCTTTGGAGCCGGCCTATATTCAATACTGGACTTGTGTCTGAAATTAGTTAAATAAACTCTTAGTTTTCGTTCTTAATCTTGTTTCTTATGTTTATTTCACAATCTGATTTAAATGATATATTGTAGTTTGTCTAGTTAATTTAATTTCCTTGTTAAATGGAGAAAATTTAATTAATATTGTAAAAATAAAATTTTATCTTTTAGTTGAAAACTAAAACTCAGGCTTCTATAAAATAGAATTCATTCCATAGTGGAACCACACCAACAAAGGTTAAGACAAAATCAAATAAAGGAAGAAGTCTTCATGAGCGATGTACCTATTTGGTGCTGAACCTTTGGAAAATAAAGAAAACTATAAATCCATACTCAAGGACGTATTTACAAAGTAAGCTTTTAGATGAAACATTGAACAATACACAAAAGCTATAGCCAAGACTAGAGCAAAGGCGAAAACGCCTGAATCGTAGCCATAAATTATATTTTATGACGACGACGTGGCAATGTGCGTAGCGTCCATCGACAGCGGGTAACAGGCAGACAAATTCGCGAGACTACACCAGAATTCTGTAACACCACAGAGTGTTAAACCAACTAGACGGAGCATATTCACTCGCAACACTTTAAATTGCAAACATTACAAGTTATTGCATATTTATTTTGCCTTTTTTCCTAACTCCATTGGTATTTACATGCTTTTGTTTTAAAGACAAATATTTCATGATAACAAGAAATACCCTAGTTGCACATAATAATTATTGTTACTATATCTTCATATACAGGGTGTATTCAGACCGTGATCGTGACTAAGGCAGGTAATAGCTAAGGTCATCACAAATGACATTTTCCTAACAACCACATACATTTTATATCTATGGTAAATGGTTGGTAGGGAAACTTCAATTTTTTTATTTTTTGTCGGGATTTTCTTGAACGCCAGGGGGTTTGTGATGACCTTAGCTGTTACCTGCCTTAGTTTCTGATCACGTTCTGAATACTCAGTACACGGTTGAAAATTTCTTACTTCCTTATCTGGTAGTAGGTACTCCTTATTAATACCTTAAACTGAACAATGTGTGAGACGAGTCTAGCAATCCCTAACGTTTTAGCACTATACGTTCTTACGTATTAGAATGCATGCATACAAGTGTTGTAAATTTTAAACGGTTTATGATAATTTAAAAGTACAATAATCTTCAAAGCCAATGATTTGACTACGGGAGTAATGTCTAATCAATCATACACATTGTATACATGGAGTGATAGCCGAACGTTGAACACTATTGTATTATATGTTTTACGAGTTGGAAACGAGGCAATTAAATCGCAATTCTAAACAATGGCTCGCTTTAGAAAGATATCGTGCGCTCCACACTAACAAACAACGTATGGGAGTTATGAAATTAAATCCAAAGTAAGCGTCGTGTCAATCAATTAAGTTTTAGAAAATAATTTTGATATTATGGCTGCAAAATGGTCGACAAATTAATTCTGTTTTGAGTTTTCCAACATACCTACGACTGCGCTAATGCGTACGTGGATTTCTTCAATTCCCTAACAAATGTTCATCGTGCCTATCGAATATTGTTTTCGTTGTTAGTGCGGTCACTTTACTGTGCCAAAACATTTTGACAAAAGTATTTCATTGTTTCCAATATGGATATGGATTCAGAACTGTGTAAAAGTAGTAGTGAACTGTGTAAAGGTAAAGAACCTAGGCGTACATATCGACAGGCACTTATCCTGGGGTCCCCAGTTACAAGAAGTTAGTCGTAAATTGCTGGCTGCTGCGGGGTCCCTTCGTAGGTTGCGAAATTTTCTACCGATTCCCACAAAGATTGCGCTGGTTCAGTCCCTTCTCTTTCCTATCCTTGATTATGGTGATGCTAGCTATCTTGATCTCACCGAAGCCCAATTTGAAAAACTTGAGCGACTTCAGAACTTTTGCATACGGTTCATATTTGGTCTTCGCAAATATGACCACGTCTCCGAATTTCGTATTAGACTCAAGTGGGTATCTATGCGCCTTCGCCGTAATACTCGTATACTTTTGCTCCTTTTCCAAATCTTATTTAATCCCACAACTCCACGTTATCTAAAGGAAAGGTTCCGTTTCCTTAGCGCAACACATGCACGACACCTCAGATCTTCTGATAATCTTACGCTCGAAATACCAAAGCATAGCACCACATTCCTCAGCAATTCGTTTACTGTCCATGCCTCACGTTTATGGAATGATTTGCCACTAGCACTACGAAAAGCTAAATCGCTTTCCACTTTTAAAAGGCTTCTCAGAGCTCACTACTCTAAAATTTAAATGTCCTATTATTATTATTATTTTATTTTTTTTATTATATTTATGTATGTGTATGTATATAGTATGTTTTTATATATGTATGTATGTATATGTATATGCAATTTATATGTTATTTATATGTATTTTTCCCACAACAACTGCCACAACTACAACTTTTCATTCCGGTACCATGGGTTGTCTGGAAGAAATCGCAGCTAGCGATAAGACCGCCTGTTGTAGCTATATATATGATTAGTTCTTCTCATAGTTGCTTGTTATTTATGTTACATTAAGTTAAGTTAGTTATTTATGATCTATTAAGTTAAGTATATTATAGTGTACAAAAAAGTATAATAAATAAATAAATAAAAGGCTGTTCGATTTATTTATTTTAAACTTAAGTTATCATAACATTTCGCTCGAGTTTTTACAGTTTTTCTATACATGTGTGCAAATGTCTAATAAGAAAATATTTTGCTTTGATTATTTTCTTGTCCCATCTTCATACTCCGTTAAAAAATGTTTATTTGAGAAATTTAATTTTTCTTCTTAGTAATTGATTGTAATTTGGAAAAACATTTTTATTTTCATATAGTAACCAGAGTTTCCATTCAACATCGTCTTTTTTCAACTATTTTTTTATTTTTATTTTTGGCTGAAATTATATCTTGCGGTAAAGAAATGTTAGGTAAAAAATTCCAGAATGGTGTTTTATTCAGCAGCCTTGTTTTTGCAAAGTGTAATTGAGCCGCCCTACAAATGAAGAGCGAGGGTCTAATTCCCACGGCTATAGATAGAGTTCGTATAATCCAGTGTTTCTTTTAGAATTGTTGTAGAAATTAGCTTGTGACTTGTATACAGCTAAGCCTAACTTTGTGCCTTATGAATCTATTTTTCTCGCCCTGAGATTGGGTTGTTGTAAAATATAGATTTAGAAAGAAACAGTGAGTTACATGCTAAATATTTATCGATTATATCGATACATTTGGCGCCAAAACTGTCTAAGTTTTGAATTCTTGTAATATGAAATTCTTTATATATGTACTTAATAAATCGATAAGGGATTCGGTCACCAAAAGAGAGGTAGAGGGTTCTAAGAATCCAACTCGTTTGTCTATTAGGTTTCAATCTTCTTATATCATTCCTTATATGTCCCACTGTTCGGCACGAGTGTCCTCTGCAACTTAGAGGGGCTAGGGGTTAGACGACTACACAAGAAACAAATTACATGCGCTTTTTTTTTCAAAAGAACAAACTGTTTCGCTTCCCCGTTAAAATGCGTGATAGCTCATTGAAATACACACTTACCATCTAAAAGTCCAAAGGTGTACTGGGATTTGAACACGCGGCCTATGAGATTTGTTTCAACAAACCGCGCATCAAATCCTTGATGTAATCACGCCTTTTTGGAATTCCGTACCTTAATAAGAAAAAAACAGGCTCTTTTAGGATTACTTGTGTTTCTGTCTGTCACGGGCGATTTGCCTCGAATCTACTCGACCGTTCGTATGATTATGTATGAAAATTTTAAATTATTATTTCAACCAGGACAATTTTGCGATATTTTATTACACAGATAATATAATAACCCAAGAGTATCCGTAACCGGATAGTGTAAATTTACGCGTGGGATCAATAAATCCGGGACTTGACGTCTGGATCAAGAAAATTATTGGGTTTTTCCGCTTACTTTCACAATGGTAGAAGATACAAGCGTAAATGTATTTATACACATAAATACTTAGGTACATTTCCCACCCACAATTCGCTAGGTTTGTATCAGTCCCACGTAATAGGAGGCGAGCCTATTGCCGTTTTTCGGGCACATTTTGTCCGACCTCGAAATCGAACTTGGAACCTCTAGATCACCACGACCACGACGCAGTCACAATATATTTATATTTAATGAATAACTTCTCTTAATAACGTTAAAACAGAAATAACTCCAGTGATCACTTCAAAAGGGCCACGTCGCCTAGCATTCGTCAAACGCTAGCAGGAAACCGCGCAACACATTTATGATATTAGTTGAACGTTGCTCAGTAATATTAGATGTACTCGAACTTCTATCACTACGCCTACATTTGCATGGCACAGAATCCATTAACAGTCCGCCAATGTAAACAACGCAGTCGGCTGACGGCGACTTAAAAGGCGTTAGGGGAATTTAAATCTTTCAAAAGCTTTTTGTGCCGCCGGCACATGCACTCGTACCTAGACACAATGTACGCATTACTCGCTCCTATTACACACGTGTCGCACTTCAGCAAAGTTGGCATTCGTTACGGGCATTGGATTACAATATATAGGTATTGATAGTTGTTTTTATAACATAAACACCTTCTTTACTTAACAGTCAAGCCAAATATTGTGTCGACTGTCAAGAAAGAGATTGTCGTCACAATCATGCCGGCCTGCTGCTTACCTATTGTGTCGCTTTTACATATTTTAACTATCTTCCTATCCAGGTGGATACGGTTATTCTACCGCCAGCATAGATCTTCGGCAATATAACTTACTGATCGGGACGAACTGGCTCTAACTTTAAACCTATTTGGAAGATAAAAACAGCCTAAGGATCAAAAAGGCCATGCTAAATTGACACTTTTTGTAATTGAACCGCTCTCTTGCATAGCTAACGTAAATTAATGATGCTGTTACGTTTCTTTAGAGAAGTGTGTTATCTAGATATTTCTTATATCCTTTTTTTGTTTTGAAACTTCAGTACGACGTTGAAGTATTGTTAATTTTGTAAGAGCGGTGATTATTTATTATCGTTGTAGAGTTATACTTAAAATTATATTTGGGTAGATCTTACGGGATTACGGATAATACGGATTTGACGGGGGTTATGATGGGAAAAATGCGGCATATTAATACTAATTTATCACTAATACACATAACAGAAACTTTAGAATTCAAAATGAATATTTTCTCCCGGTTTTGCCACATCATTTACCTACCAATGCCGCTCCTATAGGTGGTAGCGTGATGGTATAATATATAGCCCTAAGACTTCTTCGATAAATGGTAAAAATATATTTATTTAATTTGAACAGGTAGTTCCTGAGATTATCAGGTTCAACCAAACAGACAAACTCTTCAGCTTTAGTATGATAAATATAAAACATCAACAATAGGTCATTCAGTGCGTAGGTTTCTGGTTAAGCTTTTTAGTGCTCAGTAAAGATTATTATTTTTATTTAATGTCACGGCACAGGGAGAACTCCGTATCTAATAATAATATGATGTCCACTCATTGTTACTCGTACTAGTCCACTTATTTAGCAAACAAATAATCATTTAATGTAATCACGCTGCTCTGCTGATATGCTCCTTTAAGCTACAAATACATGACCTAGATAATAACTGCCTCGTGGTCTCGCGGTACAAGTATGTGCCGTGTGATCTAGAGGTCCTGGGTTCGATTCCCGGGTCGGGCAAAGTGTTATTGGGTTTTTCCATTAGGAAATTCTCGGTAACAGCACGGAGTCTGGAAATGTGCCCGAAAAACGGCAATAGGCTCGCCACCTATTACGTGGGACTGATACATACCTGGCGAAATGTGGGTGCAAAAATGCACCTCTGCCTACCCCTTCGGGGAATACAGGCGTGAGGTTATGTATGTATGTACATTGGTAAAATATTCTCACTATGGCAATCATAATAACACATTCATTTCCAATACAATAAATTGGTAGTTATTCATCTCCCATAAATTGCGCTAAAGTTACACAAAAAATATAGTTCGTATTGTTTTTACTGAGGCAGGGATCATGTTTACTGCATTCAGAACGTGCCCCGTTTGAGATACAACCCTTATAATATCACAAGGTAGCGTTCAACCCTCGGACGGCGGATGTAAACAAAATGTAAATCACGCCGGGCGCAACGGCCACATGTGCCTCGTCAAAGTTAAAATACTCCTACGCACTACACCCAATATGTACTTATAAAAAAGGTACAGTTTTACAATACGTCTGGTAGAAGATAAGCTTACAGCGCTGGGTGCGAACAGACCTCTGCGAATAGATAAAACCGATGGACAAAAACTTGACAAACTGGAAAAAACTACGGGTTAAAAATTACGTAATTTTAATAGAAGTGGCGGACTACACACCTAAGAAATTCCTAAGGACTTTTAGGCGTGCAGGTTTCCTCACGATAATATTCTTCACAGTTAAAGTAACTGATGATTATTGTGAATACACGTTACACACATAACTTTGGAAAGTCAGAGGTTGTGTGCCTGAGGCTTGAACCTGCGACCGCTGAGATTCGCGACCGCGCGGCTAAACCTCGAGGCCATCTCAACACATTGTTCCATTTATATCCATTGGTTTTTTTTTAATTATTCAACGATCACTATCGCTAGGCTAGACAAAATGGTTTATGACAATCAACGGCACCTAATTACAATGTTTATTATTTCAAATCTAAGACAGGACATACGAAAGGTCAAATCGAGACAAAAGGGTGATATTCTCAGGATGCAGCCATCAGTCAGTTCCCTTTGTTTTCACTGGCGTTCCATGCGCGGCCTTAACAAAATATACAAAAGACCGAAATGTAACCAACGGGCCGCGCCCACACGCCGACGAATACGTGTTTTGACGACCGACTCATCATCGTCCAAATACCTTTGTCCAAATAATGCTTAGTGTGCATACATCTAATCAAATGTACTGAACAAGCTTCCGCGATAACTAGCAAACGTGTAAATCAGCAATTTATAATCAGAGACACATGGTCGCTCATGTAGTATGTATGTAGTTTTTAAAAACGTTTCACGGTTATGTATGACTATCTTAATTCTGGTATTGCGATATACATTAAGATACAGTTGAGTTACTTGTTGACACGGCGTATTGTATTGGCAGCACACGGCGCAGTGCGCAATCTCGACAGTCAGTTTCCGCGGCCAATTGCGTGAGTGTGCAAGCAGGAACTATTTATGCACTTGGCCGTAGTCTGTATGCGATGCAGCTACCTCACATACGCAGATTTGTAATATGTGACAATAACAAATTTCTTCTTCGGCACTATGATTTCCTAGTACTTTACATGCAACGAAACGCTATATACCTACCTTGCATCTTTATTATATTTATGCAACCCTTGCGATGCAACAGTCCGCATCTAGTCATTCACAAATAGCTTTTTATCTTGTGTCTGTGTGTTTGAGAGAAAGTGAATGTTCAGTAATTTTCTTAGTCACATTTTTATTTTTGTGTGGAATCACAGCTATGTATGTGACTACACGTGAATTTTCTTGCACAACTTTTATATTATACTAACTGACCCTGCAAACGTTATCCCATAAATATTATTACTACTTAGTGAATATTTTGGTATTCAAATAAAAGTTAAATAGCTTATTGTTAGTATGTATGGATGTGGTCTATGACTAAAAGAATGGAATGCTGTTGGCGATGACGGTCTATAAAAATAACAAAACACCAATTTATTTATTCTTTTAATCCGGTGTATCTACTTTATTATCCTAACAAATAAAGTTCAAATTATACCTTTGTCACTAATTATGACAATTAAATATTCACAATACTTTAAGTTAGCCTATGTTTAGCCAACACAAACAAACTGGATGGTTTACCCACTCAAGATCGTGCCACGGATAAGTGCCTAAAATCTTAGCCATAAACAGACATCGTTCGGTCTTGCGACTTGATTCAATGTTTTGAGTTGTGTTTGGGTTCTGCGGTGGTAGCACTTTTCCTGACGCACATCATATCCCCGCTGGCTCATCAGTGCGGACATTTCTTGTCCAAAGCACCAATTGCCACTTTCGAATGAGCGTAATATTTATACGATTAGTACTTACTTCCCATTGTAACCAATATACACAAAATACAATAAGTTTTTAACAGTAAAAAGCAGTGATGGCCTCGAGGTTTAGGCGCGCGGTCGAGAATTTCGGCGGTCGCAGGTTCAAACCCCAGGCACACACCTCTGACTTTTCGAAGTTATGTGTGTATTCACAATGAATTACCACTTGCTTTAATGGTGAAGGAAAACATCGTGATAAAACCTGCACACCTAAAAGTTCTTAAGAATTTCTTAGGTGTGTAGTTCGCCAACCCGCACTAGGCCAGCGTGGTGGACTAAGGTCTAAACCCTCTAAGTTGTAGAGGAGGCCCGTGCCCAGCAGTGGGACGTATATGGGCTGATGATGATGATGATGATTATGACAATAAGACAATTTGTTACTTATGTATACATTTTATTTATTACTTATATTATTCTAACTAAAATGAAACATGCAAAACAACATCAAATTGTTAGCACATCTCTTCGGGAACAATTACTTGCGATTGATATGAGTATGAATTTTGATAGGATGGCATCGCGGCTAGCTCCGCCGCGTAATACAACGTCTCTCCGTCTTGCACGGGCTGGAGGTTGGCGAAATTCAAAAACTCCATTTCCTCATTGTGCTGCACCGCTTGTGCGTATCTGTCCATGGCGAGCGTTCCTTCTCCGACGTGCGAGCGCATGTGGAAATTGAGATGGCTGCTCTGCTTGAATCTCCTGCCGCAAACGGAGCACTCGAAGGGCTGTATGTTGGTGTGAGTGCGCATGTGCTGTCTCAGGTGCACGGACTGCGAGAAGCACTTGCTGCACACCACGCACTTGAAGGGCTTCACCTTGGTGTGCGTGCGGAGGTGCTGGTCCAAGCCCGCCTTCTGCGTGAACGCTTTCGGGCAGAACGTGCACGCGAACGGACGAATGCCAGTGTGCATGCGCATGTGTTGCTGAAGTCCGCCCTGTTGGGTGAAACGCTTCGCACATATCGAGCACTGGTGCGGTTTCATTTTGGCGTGCACTATGCGGTTGTGCTCGTCGAACTCCGCGCTGTTGAGGAACGTGAGACCGCAGGGACGACACGAGAACGTCAGCCGGTTCACAGGTTTCACCTGCGCCATCGTATTTGCCGAGTACACGTCCCTGTCTAAGCGTTTCTCGCAGACTTGACAACGAAGCGCTGCTTTCCGCCTCTTGGTGTGCTCCTCGCGGTAGTGCAGGGAGTAGTCGCAGCAATTGAAAAATATCTGCCGACATTGCAAGTCTGGACGAAGAGTTGACGGGAACGTGCATGTAAAGGGACCCCTGGATGCACGTAAAACAACACCTATAGTAACAAGTTTTTAATCATAATGATTAAGATATACTTCCTAACCCGAAAGTGTTATAGTATACTTATAATAAATACAATTTGTAAACTAATACTTCGTATTATATAACTAATAATTAGTATATTGCAGAATATAAACGAAGTTATTTTTACGAACTTTGGGGTACTGCATTGCCCATTGCTTTACTACGCTCGTCATTAGTCATAACGTGATTTAAATAAGTACCGAAATTTTTACGTACAAGTCACAGAATTGTATTTTGATTTTGAAGTATTTCACAGTAATCCGTTTTTATAATACTGACACTACTACTACCACGGTTAAACTACTTCAAATATTATTATTGCAAGTCCAGGGCATGAAAATATAAATATTTTAAAAATCTCAGGTTTTTATTACGTGCAGAAATGCATCTCTGCTTGCCCCTTCGATACTTACAGAGGTGAGTGTATATATGTAGGTTTGTAAATTTTAGGTATGAGTGTATATATAATATATACGTGAGTGTATATATGTAGCTTAGGTAAATATTTTTTTTTTGTATACTTTGATGAAATACTAGACGGCCTACAAAATGCCACATTAAGAAGCAGAATGAGCAAATGAAATCCAATATCGTGACCCATTGCCTAAATCTAATTGGGAAAAGACCTGCAGAAGTTTTGACTGGTTTCGTCTACACTACGAGTATACCTAAACCATTTGTTCATTCTACACGCACAAACAACAAAAATGAAATAAATTACAGCAACAATGTAGGTATATAATATTTAGAGTTATTTAAGGCTAGATATGTTAGCCGTTACCTCGAGGTTTAAGCACGCGGTCGAGAGTCTCGGTGGTCGCGGGGTCAAACCCTAGACACACACCTCTTTTAGAAGTTATGTGTGTAATCATTATGAATTATCACTTACTTTAACAGTGAAGGAAAACATCGTGAGGAAACCTGCACACCTAAAAGTTCTTAGGAATTTCTTGTGTGTGTAGTCCGCCAACCCGCACTAGGCCAGCGTGATGGACTAAGGCCTAAACCATCTCAGTTGTAGAGGAGACCCCTGCCCAGCAATGAGACGTATATGGGCTGACGATGATGATGATGAATATTTTAGTTACAACATTATTGTATTATTAGTGCGATATACGGGTATAATTTTACCGAGAACCCTTTTGTTGCAACGACCGTCGGGACTGCATATAGCCAACCCAAAGCCACTTCAATTTTTTTTTTTAGGTGTGTAGTCCGCTAACCCGCACTAGGCCAGGAAGGTGGACTAACGCCTAAACCTTCTTAGTTGCAGAGGCCCGTGCCCAGCAGTGGGACATATATGGGTTGATGCTGAGATAAGTTAATTTGTTCACTTTCACATAGTATGTGGTATGTTTCTTACCACTACATCGGTACTACTACACCAGCCCACATAAGTTCCGGTGCTAGGCACGAGCCTTCCCTACAGCTAAGAAGGGTTAGGCCTTAGTCCATCACGCTGGCTTAGTGCAAATTGGTGTGTATGCAGGTTTCCTCACGATGTCTTCCTTCACAGTTAACGTACGTGACCACTCATTGTAAACACACATATCTTTGAAAAGTCAAAGTCATTTTGTCTCGACCGTGTGTAACTCGAGGTAACAACTAAGCTATCTGCTAGAAAAATTTACAGTGAGTTCACCTCAAATCTACCGGCTGTTTCGGTTTCAATTGAGTTCTTTTAACTACTCCATCCAAACGGGACCTCTTCATGGCGTCTATGTTGTCGACGTCATCTTCCACCTTCACTATGAGGTAGCTGGTGTCCACGGAGAAGAGCCTCGTGTTCAATCCGTCCACAGTTGTGATCTCGTCATTCTCACTACTCTTCAGCGGTATAAACTTGAAGCCTCCTATGTAACTCTTGAATGAAGAAAGCATATTAATGTACAGTCTATAAAAAGACCGTGATCGAATACTAAGACTGGTAACAGTTACAGTGATTACAAACACATTGACATTAAAAAAAATCCCGACAAAAAATATAAAAAATTACGTAACCATAATCTGTCCTAGTATTCGATCACGGTCTTTTTACATCCCGTACTGTACTAATACGTATAATTATAGAATATTGTAACTCAAAATGTGACGAATGAGGAATTGATTATATAAATAGATAGAACTTGATTATATAAATAGATAGATTTAGTATATTGTCATACTTTCTTTACATCAACTAATAACCTAAAGTATCCATTTATTTTAATAATCAGGTTTTTGATCATTTCGATAAATCCTTTATTTTGAATAACAACACTTTTGTATTATGAGTACTATACAGTGCACTAGAAAGTTACTTTCGTACATTATATATTAACTATTAAGGTAGTGTGACATTACCTGTTCAGTGGCCGGAGCTATTTCTTTGTCGTCATCGGTGCCGGAGCCGTGGGCGTCGTGGGCGTCGTGCGCGTCGTGCTGCGTGTTTCTATGGTTCTGCAGCGCGTTGGCGTTGTAAAACGTCTTTTTGCACAAACGACACACATATTTGGCGACCGGCTCTTCCTCCCAACGTAAATGGCTCTAAAATTATATGTTACCTTTGATCTACACCACTACATAGGCGATCAGACCCTATCCCACCACATAGCCGCCACTGTAACTCCTGTGCTCCAGGATCAACAGCGGCACGCACAGTATTGACGCCGAGCAATGAAGCTTACCGAATCTAAGGGGAGCTAATTTCTTATAATCCCGCAACGAAATTAATCAGAAAGACAATATAAAGGAGGAGTTGGAAAGCAAAGAGTTGTCCACTTCCCTCCACAGCAAAGCGGGTGACAAAACATTGAACTATGAGGTTTCACCCTCACATAAAGAAGCAAAGACAATTACAATTAGTGAAATTAGACGCAATTAACGCACCACGGGTAAATAGCCGTAGGTATGTGATTGAAGTTGGATCTAAGGTACGAGCTGTTGTGTAGACCTCCCTTAATAGGCATGGCAAAAACGCTGAAAGGCACGGAAATTCTTCTTAGATTCAACATAGGCGATAAGCTAAACACAACTCTGAAAGGTAGATACTTTTTATTCTCTGAAGATAGTTGTGTGTGACTTTTAAGCTGCTTTGTAAAGTAGTGAACTAATCAATGACAATCTCAATGATGTTAAATTTATCATAGATTCAGATTTTGTTTGTTTTAATAGAGTGGTCGATCCGAGCGAAAACGAATATACTTACCTCATAAAACTAATTTTGCGAAACGGGAAGTGCAATATTACGTTGCGCCTTTGAGGCCTCACTACTAAGCCGGCTAATACTTGGTCTAACTTGCAATTACAAGAAATATGACCCTTTTGGTGCCTTTTTGATATATTACTATACTTAAGTGAATTATAATTACTTTCAGCATAAAATTACACCGCAATCCAATAAAATTTTAACTTTTTCTAAGTAAATGAAAAATGAAATAAAACATTGGAGAGCATTGGCATTTGATTACGAAGTAATTAATAATAAAAAACATTAATAGTAAAAAACAACAAATGAACCCAATAGTAACAAACATAGCTCTGACCACAGCTTAAAATATATGTAAATATTGCGCTGTGGATATAGGAAACTATGAAAGTGTTTTCGAACTCACGAAAAGTAAAATCAAAAAAGCCAAAACAAACATTTCTGGGTCACCCAAAGAATTGTACACGCGATTTCTCGGTTAACTTCGCCACACACGCTTTCGAAAAAAGGTTTATTGGTAGGTATGATTAAGATCATTTAGGCCGAAAATCCTATAAACACTGAAGCCAAAGATTGTCAACTCATATAAATATCATGTGCATATAATACGATTTTTCGCGATTAATCCAAAAAACAAAGTCAAAGTCAAAGTCAAAAGTTTTAAGATTATGGGGCATCCCTATAATATAAATACCAATAACACTGCTTTTTCGGGACTTTAGAATATTTAAAATACTTTACATTTACCTTTTAACTAAAATAGACCTTCAGACAACGAAGACGCATACCTATAGTTCAAGACATTTAATGAATTGGATACAGAAAAGGCTGTACCTATAAATTTGGACTCTTGCTGCTCTACATAAGCAAATAATGTCTCCATTAATCTATAATGTACAGTATCAAGCTTAAAACTATACAAATTACCTGAATTAACGGTTCAGAGCTTGGTTTTGAGACATATTCTAATTGTTGAAAAGGATTTTGACCTATTTCTCCCATACTTAGTACAAAATCCTGAAAAGTATCCTTGTTTTATATTAAAACGATATAAAAAAGAAATTAAATAAAATGATCGATTTACGTACATACACGCAGCGTAAATAAATCTAGCTGAATAAATTCAACGAATCACGCACAGTTTAAAAAAAGCGCCATATTACCATTTTACTTCAATTAAGCAAAGTACCGACATGTTCGACTACCTGATGTAAAATAGTCGATTTTGGTTATTTTTATCTGCAATTAATAAGCTTAGAATGTCATCTCGTATTAAAATAGTTTGTTATAGACGAATTCCCAAAAATGTTAAGATTAATAATGCTCAAAAATGTATGAGTATAAAAGGGAAAAAAACCACATTGAAGATATTCACGGAATATTAACTTTATTTTATTATCTCTGACTCGTTTGTGTTTTCAATTTTGAAATCAAATAATTGGTGGTGCTTATCATCATATTATTATCATCATTAGGAGTCAGTAATAAATACTAAAAGAATATTTTTTATTATAATAAACTATTTAGCTTTAATATATTGAAACAATTGCCAAAAGTATAAAAATAATATGTTTTGTCACCATTTCTGAGTTAAACAATTTACTGTCGTTAAATTATAGCAAGAATGTCATACTAAAATATAAATATAATCGACTAAATATGAATAATTACGAGGAGGCTGTCACTGTTCACTAACGTGATTGACGTAAACGTTACAAATTATATTTACGTTGTCAGTGTCACATCACACAAGGTGCAACGCGAACTAATTAGGGTTTGATAGATAATTACAGAAAAAAACTAATAAGATAATTGGAATATTCTAACTATATAAAATTTATTTTATTTTAAAATAAACGGATCCATAGTTGCTAGCAATATTAATGACAATAATTACCCAATAAGTATGCACTGGTTTATCACTTTTTGTGTACGATATTAGCAAAGAGTAAATGTTGCATTATTTTTTTTAGTAATTCGTTATTACTATTATTTTATATTTAATTATTTTTGTTAAAAGTAAATATGGCTGGTTCGGCGTTACGGCGGCTCATGGCCGAATATAAACGTAAGTTACTGAATATTAAAACATGCATGACGAAACTACAGTTATGTATTCCCAGCATTTTTTTCAGAACTCACTTTGAATCCTCCGGATGGCATAATAGCTGGACCAATAAATGAAGAAAATTTCTTTGAATGGGAGGCGCTTATAACGTAAGCAATTGATATTAATTCTAGAAACTTCACAACTGATGTGTAAAGTTAAACAAACTAAATTGACTGTTTGAATCATACACTAATTATCTAATCTTATTGCAAACTATAATGCTATTCCAATGAATACAACATTATGTATTTTATTCGAGGAATATGTTTAATTCATATTATTGACATCATTCAAATGTAGCAATGGCCTGTATAATTGTGGATTTTCATACCAGTCAAATTCAAATCAAACAAAACTGTAGTTAATCTTTGATTAAAATTTGACCCATTGCACTGTTTTCATTGTAATGTATGCAATATTATTTGTAATGAATACACATCACACCAACCTATCATTATATAATGTGAGCTAAAAAGACATATATTTGGACAATTTGTAACATTTTCATTGAAAAATTATGTTAATATTACAGTGGTCCTGAGGGTACTTGCTTTGAGGGTGGAATTTTTCCAGCAAAACTGATCTTCCCTCCTGACTATCCCCTAAGTCCTCCAAAAATGCAGTTTATCTGTGAAATGTTTCATCCTAACAGTAAGTATTGTAAATTTTAGTATGTTCTGTATAAAATAAATTTACCTAGTACAGAGTTGAGAATAGAACTAACTGGAAACTATGGAACTCTTATTCAGAATCTCATTATTAATTTATTTATGTTGTGTATTTGTTTGTGGTGTATAATAAATGTTTAAATAAATAAAAGTAAATTTTAGTAATATTTATGTGATAAACCAATGGAAAATGTCTTGGGTCTGGAAGTTTACAGGCTCGATGGATCTTCACAAGATTGTTTATGTGGTTCTTCAAAATTCTGATTATGAGCCCACTCATTGTCAACTATATGACTTCTACTCCAGTACCTACACATGCTTCATTCATAAACTTTCCAGTTGAACATGTACATTATTATAGCTTTGCTAGTCTCAAAAAATATTCAGTCTTATCTCTTGACAAAAATAATTTATGTGGATCCTACAAATATTTGTGTTGATTGGCAAATTGAACCCATAAACTCTCATTCTATTGCCAAGCCCGTCACTCGCTCATTGTTACCATTAAGTATTGGTAATATAATAAAGTTAAATGTCTTATTAGTCTTTTTGCATATTATTCTTGTAATAATGATATAATGTATATGGTACATTATAAATAATGACCCATTTATCAGCATTCCCTATTTCCCATCCATAACACAAATTTTATATTAACTTTAATTTTAAAATTGTTAAAATGACTTCCTTATAGGCTCTCTACACAAGTGTACACCATGCAACCTATAGGTATCTGGTATTTTCCCATGTAGAGCTGTGTTTTTGGGTCTACCTATAAGGAAATTAGGAATCTATAAGGAAATGTGCTTGAAAAGAGCCATAGGCTCCACTGAGAAATCCAACTCTGCCTACACCTTGGGGGATTACAGACGTGAGGTTATGTTATGTATGTATGTTCATACACACTCACAACTGTATTTTCCAAAGAGGTAGGTAAAGTGCATTTCTGCACTCACAATTCGCCAAGGATGTATCAGTCCCATGTAATAAGGGGCGGGTCTATTGCCATTTATTGGGGAATGTATATGCATGTATGTTAACAGATATTTGTTTGTTGTTGTCCAGTATATGCAGATGGCCGTGTATGTATATCTATATTACATGCACCAGGTGATGATCCAATGGGTTATGAAAGTAGTGCGGAGAGATGGTCGCCTGTGCAAAGTGTTGAGAAGATACTACTATCTGTTGTCAGTATGTTGGCAGGTAGGTATTTCATATACTTTATTTTAGCAAGTATAATGTCAATCCATAATTTATTTTCCCATTATTATTATTTTTATGGATAAATTGCTCATGAGCATACCATTATTTTATTAATTGATTGTTGTTATTTAGGTACACTGTACAGTAAATGAGATGTTTTTTGTTACTTTAAATTATAAAAAATCAATAAGCACTACAATACAGTGCTTTGTAGTTTGATAGGTAACTTCTGGGTATATAAATCTTGAATATATTACAATTAAAGGTATACACAATTATACATATTTGTTTTATAAAATTCAGAATGACTGTTAATAATGTAATTTGTTATTTTAAATAATAAAATAATCTAATAAAAATAATGTTTACATAATATTTTTTGTAATGTTCAAAATTATTATTTGAATGTCTTTATTTTTTATGAATTGTACTTATATACAGACTTTTATTAGACATTTAATGAAGTACCCAACTTTGTTTATAATTGAAATAAACCGTGTTATGTAATCCTTTTATGATTGTATGCTTCTGGTATCAGACTTACTGTAGTACTTAATGTGTTTTTTTTTTTATCTTTATTGAAAAGGGTTTGGTCACAAAATGACTATGTCACCCTAATGGTATACAATCACAATCTTACAATCTATATCTATATTAAGGTCTATAAACAAACATATTCATATAATTTATATAGCATTCTTGCTTCTTTTGAAACCGGAAGAGCAAGAATACTATTACATACTCCGATATTGTTTTTAAGGCTAGGGAGTAGTTTACGTCTCTGGGTCTCGTTACGAGCACATTCCACCAATACATGATGAACATCTTCAACAATGTTGCACACAGAACAATTAGGTGATTGTTTTCTTCCCATTAAGTAACCGAATTTATTTAGCGGTACATGTCCAAAACGTAGTCTCAGAGCCGTGACTATTTCGGATCTACTCATATCGGCATGATCAATCCATGACAACTTACATATATTAGGCTGTATTGTTTAATGTGTTTAGTTGTTGAATGTGGTAGTGTTAGTAAATCTTATTTAAGTAACTTAAATATTAATCACTATATGGAATACTTATATGAACTGTGTAACAAAAATATTGTTTGATTTCAGAACCCAATGATGAGAGTGGTGCCAATGTTGATGCAGCTAAAATGTGGAGGGAGGATCGGGAACAATTCAATAAAATTGCTGAGCAACTTGTTAGAAAGACCCTTGGTCTGCCACCTCCATAACAATTACAAATATTGTATATATTTTAATGGGTTTTATAAAGGTAATCAATATTAATTGCTGGAGGGGAGGTTTTTGAATACATTTTATTATGTTTTTAATCATTTTAATGTGTGTAGGATACATTATTATTATCTTTTATTGTTTTAATTTTCCCTAATTATTCTTAAATGCACAAAATATGAACCAATTATAAAAATGTTACTGTTGAAGATATTTTATAACATCAATATTGATAGACTATTATAATGACATTTTAATAAAGAATTATGCATTATTAAAAATACAACAAAAAAAACGTGTGGCAATACTACTATTCAATTTAAATGTAAACATCAGTTGGACATACTGAATTAGAATGTAAGTTGTTGGAACATTAGTAAGTTAGGGGAAAAATTTACAATGCTATAATTTATTATATTAAATTTATGTAGAGTTTAAAAGAACCATGTTGGTCTTATAATTCAAAATGGGTCCTCAATGGAATGTTGGAAATATGGAATTGGACTTTCATTTTGTGACAAAGCCTTTTAAAGCCTTGAGAAACTTAATATTTTATATAATGTATTTGAATGTGTTACAACATAATGTTCCATTTGCTCAATAATTTAGTTTTTCAATTATATTATAATAAGCTTAATCATATGCTAAGCAATGTATTGCAGTGCCTTGTTAATATTATAATACTTGACATATTTCAATTAATCAGTTATGTTTTATATAGTGTATATTTTTAATTTTTTTTGAGCTGCAATAGAAATGTTGGTTTCTGCATTATATTTCTTAGCATATGCCTAGAAGGTGTTCATTTTGTAATTTGTGAAATATCAACAGAAATATTAATAACAATGAGTCAATAAATAAAGAAATACATACTAATATGTACTTATATATTTTTAAACAACACAATATTGCCTTGAACATGTTTTAATTAATTATTGCGATAGTTGTAATCCTATAAAGATTTTAAAATGCATAATTTTAGTATTTACTACATATAGCAGAATGCAATGAGATTATTATGTGAATGGAAACCCTCATTAAGTATAATATCTGAAAATTGTCATTTATATATACATTAAACAATAGTTGTGTTATTAACATACTTCTATTAATAGAATGTTGCAGTGATTGCTTAGAAACATTGTCCATATAAAATGCAATAATTTATTAACAAATATGTGGCCTTAATAATGATTAAAAATGTGTGTCTCATGTTCAAATGAAGATGCTGCCATGTTTATTCGTTATTTTACGAAGTGAGGTTTACATATATTTATTTTATGTAAGGGCTCTTACGTAACGCATACCATTCAAATGCAAGAATATATGGAGCCAGAAATCATAGACTCAAAATTTATAAAGGGCTACCCTTTGCTTCATTGAACCTTATTGAAATGAAATAAAGCTGACGCTCGTATTCTCCAATTTTTGTCTATTGTCTTATCATGTACTATGAAAGTATTATTACGTTAATCTTTTAAAACAAGAAAATAGATAAAAATTCTTAGCAAGCGAAAAATCAACGTTATTTAAACAAGTTGTATTAATAAAATTCTGGTATATGTATGATAATGAATATGACATTCGTCCGAGTTTTCTCATCCCGCATAATTGGTATTGGTGCGTGCATATGAGCCTTAGAGGTACAATAATTAATTTAGGCCAAATCTAACGAGAGGTTAGTAACGATAGTTTTTTTATTGGTTCGGTAACGTGACTGTACTGGAACGTAACGGTAAATGCAGTGTCGACTGGCAATAAACTGTTACTGGGATGGTATTACCAGTCGGCACAATAACTGTCTACACACAGAGTGATCTCGAAACATGGTACACTTACGTGGTTCACAATGATTCAAATATTATGACATATTAAGTCTCAATTAAGTGTAATATAACCACCCAAGTACAAGTTACGATACAATATGCGTCGTTCACGTGCCGTGTTTCCGAGCACCACCTGACGGTTTCACAGTTATCAATGTTGAACTATATTTGAAAATTTAATACGAAGACTATGCATGTTTCGAAGTGTGTTAATGAGATCGGTTTCCTTTTATAAATAAATAGAGAATTGAATATTTATCAGATTTTTATTGCCTTTCAAAAAAAATCTGTACCTACTGTGTGCTTTTACAAATATAAACATAGCAAGTATACATAAAACATCTAAGATATGACCGATGGTAGTACATTTAAAGCAGCTATGTTAAGGTGAGATCACCGATCCTCGAATGTGATTTGTGTATATATTTTTCATTAATATGTCGACATTAAAATGAGTAGTTTTGAAAATACGCATAAGGTTGCTGAACTACTCCGATACAGATCGCAGAAATGCGAAATACGAAAATGATGTTTTCAGGATCTGAAATGTACAATATCAATTATAACTTTCGTGTCTTTCTTGTCTTTCTATAATATAATCGAGGACGCCCGTGCCCAGGCAGTGGAATGCATATGCATGCATCCTACTCTTATTATTAGTCAGATATAAAATAAACGAGTAGGTACAATACCAAAGCCATGGAGGTGACGCCTACTTTGGCTAAACCTAATGCGTTCACATGAACAGGTTCATCAACATTTTTCAAAAATATCAACACTGTCTTTCTATTCTTCGTGTCCATGAACTCCCACGGCACGCTGTATACCGCGTCTTTAATTTGCCCAGTCTGCAAAATATATCAAGTTTTATTAAGCTTTATCATCGTATTGTTGGATAAAGGCCTCCTTGCCAGTCTTCCATTCGTCACTATTCAAAGCTTTTCATCTCCAACTCTACCTATATTTTTCGATCTCATATAGCTATAACGTCCTGGGCCTGTCGCAACATCTACAAACGAATTGCATGCTCCACTCATTAGCGAGTTTCACCCACTGGTCTAGTTATAAATAGCACATAAACTTAAACACCATGAGTGTTTAATGTATCAGAGTGTAATGTAATGTGTGCCCTGTCTTAATGTATCAGAAACTGAGGGAGATTTTTAGTTGTCATAAACATCCAAAGCGAGTGTGTAAATACAGATTCATCAGAATCATTAGGTTCTTGTGTTTGGTAAATGACGTGGAGTTTGAAAGAAAGGTATAATTAAATATCATCATCATCATCATCAGCCCATATATGTAGGGGAAGCCCGGGCAATGCGGATAGCCCAGGTAAAGCGGATAGGCTCATTTTCCGAGATTCTACAACAGATGGTGCTTCAAATCGCGGTCGAGTCAATGCGTGAACTCTCTCCCGACGCCATGACAGTTCAAACAGAGCTGAACAGCGCGTTTGTTTGTTTTAATGCAAAATAAAAGAATTTGGGTGTTTTTCTTTCAATTTTCGACCCGGTTTGTATTGTATTTTTTTGATTTTGTTATAAACTTTTAGGAAAAGCATTTGTTTAACGGTGTAAGTATGTTTAGAAGTATTAATTGAGACTTTATTCTTACACGGAGCCGGCACTTTAAAACTGTGTATGCTTAGATTTATGTCAAAAGGGTTCTTTGGGCAAAGCGGATAGGTTGAATTATTAGCTTCTTCTCTACTTGCGACACAATAACCTAATAATATGTCACCTGTACCCCCGCTTCTCTCTCTTCCTTATCTCTTATGAAAGATTCTCACCTAAAAGAAGAAATAAGTCACAAATACGAGAGAGGGTTGGTTCAACATTACCATCTACATCAGGAATACAAGCGATAAGATCCATTAACAGTATTTAATGGATATTAATTTGATTTTAATTTTCTCCGTTCCAAGTTAGACCAATACCGAAACCAGATGCTCCAAAAACAAATCAAAAATGCAAACGCCAAAGGTCCGAAGTATTGACATCGACTCCTATTAAAGAAGAACAAGCTCTTAAATACAAGAAGGTAAATATTATGAAAAATTATATTATATTATCCAAGTTAGCTGGAGCTAAAACACCAAAATCAACTAAAGGAAAAGTAAAAAGGAAGGTAACCCAGATACTGTAAGGAAAAGAAAATAGAATGGGTGATTATTCATGCTTAGTATGCTCTGAGAAATACATAAACCCACCTGCAGAAGATTGGATTCAATGTTCTCAATGCGAACAATGGGCGCACGAATCCTGTACGTCGTATGGAGTACGAAGAAGTTACTTCTGCGATAACTGTGACCATTAAAAAAATCTATCCTCTTTGCCCGTAAGGCAAATCCGTGTGGGTCGGGCAAAGCGGATAATCGACAGCATTTTGTTTTTAGATTATTATTGATATAAAAATTAAGAGTTAAGAAATTGTGATTATATGTAACGAAAGGTAATTAAATGTGCAATTTAATGTAATAAAATTAAGTTCCTAAGTAGCATATTACTATGTTTTTTTTACAGTTGACGTTAACATATCCGCTTTGCCCGGGCTTCCCCTACGTCTCACTACTGGGCACGGGCCTCCTCTACAACTAAGAGGGTTCAGGTCTTAGTCCACCACGCTGGCCTAGTGCGGATTGGCGGATACACCTACGAAATTCCTTAGATTTTTTAGGTGTGCAGGTTTCATCACGGTGTTTTCTTTCACCGTTAAATCAAGTAATAATTCATTGTAAATACACACATTACCTCAAAGAGTCAGAGGTGTGTGCCTGGGGTATGATCCCGCGACCGCTGATATTTTCGACCACGCGCCTAAACCTTGAGGCCATCACTGCTTTATTATTGCAATTGAATATACATATGAGCAACTCACCACGGTACCGATGGATTCTATAACGAATGCGAGCTGAATAAGTTGTTGAAACACCGTAATTGTTAACGGGCCGTAGCGTATAAAAGCTGTTGCACTCTGGAAACAAAATCAATTTGCTATTCTATTCCTGGTTTGATCATTTTTTAAACTTTATCAATGTTTAGGTTTACGTTTGTCGATTTAAAAATAAGTATAAACATGTGATTCGAACTCGCGTCTACCAAGATGGTGTCTTTATAAGTACGTTACCGTATCGTTACGTGTACCATTATCTTAATACGTTATAAAATTTGATTTTGTGGAATATAAATATGTGCTTTAAAAATATATACCGTTTTGCTTTTCTGGCATAATTTAGTAACAAACATTCATCCAAATTGTCGCATTTATAATATAATATTAGTCAATTAATCTCAATGGAACAGTGCCGCACATAAATACACCTACCACATAATAATAACACAGTCCTCATCTAAGTTATATTTTTTACAATTTATTAGATTATTACCTACTAGATACTCACCATTTGCGATATTTCTAATAGCAACAGACATCCGCTGATTTGATGAAACATGTAATAAACAAACAACATTGGACCGAATACTCCAGAAATCTTATTTGTAAATCTGAAAGAATGTACCAAGTAATAAAATTTCTTAATATTTAAATGATATTAAAAATAAAATCTTTATACATACTTTATTTAGATCAATATGTGAAAACTTTACTAAATGTCTTTTGACTTGACACTACCCCAATTATTTATTAAACTTTACTAATAAAAATTATCAAATACAGTAAAATCTCTTTATTCTTTATTTTTTCCGTTCCGTAAATATCCGCGAATACAAAAACCGTGAATATGAGATGGTAATTACTATAAGATTATAGCGGATAATTACTATAAGATAATTCTCGACCGCGCGCCTAAACCTCGAGGCCATCACTGCTTCATTATATTACATTCATTATCTTACTGGATTCATATTATATTACTGGACTGATAATTTTATAATAAAAATAACTCGATATATATTTTAAATTTTTACATAATAAAATTTGTTTACCTGTGACCTAAAATAGTAGTAATACAAAGAAGTTAGGGTAGTAATTAAGAGCATTTACGCTCCGCGCGGCTAGTCAAATTTCGTCGTATTAAAGTCGTTGTTAATGATATGAAACGAAATTAAATTAAATATTTTTTTATTGAATCTATATAATGAAAAATACATCACTTAGGTCATAACTGATCATTATCATTGTTCGGAAGGCAGTCAGATAACCGCGAAAACATCGATGAAACTAAAAATCGACGTATCGCTCTGCGCTCCGTCCTCTCTCTGGAAGGCCTTGCGGCGGAGTGATTTGCCGTTTGCACCGGGCTGTGCGCAGCGTTTTATAGTACATTTTAAAATATTTCTTAAAAAAAAATTAAGAGAAATTTCTTCACAACAAAAATTGTACGTTTCCAAGTAGGTACTTATACGTTCTTATTAATATTATAAAAAGTTGTTGTTTTGTTAAATTAAGTATCATATATGGGTAAAAAAAATACTGTATTGACAGGATGACTTAGATTTTTTATTACTTAAATAAGGGATCTAAATCTTAAAATGTTTTTCACTAACTATTTGCTTGGGGATATTTCAAATTCAACAAAATGTATTTTGATTAAATATGTTATAAATAAACCCGAATTTTGAGCTTCTAAAGTTTAATTTATGAAAATCTTTGTTCAGTTATCTTGTTATTGATCACAATTTACACAAAAAAATTAAAATGTTCTTCACTTACTATTAAGATGATAATATTACCTAAAATAACTAACATGTTAATTAACATGTTTGCACGATGAGTCTTTGATCAAATTTAAGGGGTACGAAAAGTACTGTTTTTTCTCAAAATACGCTAAAACCGCGTCAACGCTCTTAATACCGCGTAAGAGTTTGTGTTTAAATTAGTTTATTAATTATTTATCACGAGCGCGCGCGCCGATTTAATCGGTGAGACCAACGAGGCAGAAACGAAGAAGGAGGAGAAAGTGAATTTATAAACATGGTAGGTACATGTAGTCGTGTGATGTTTAATAAACCATTTACACTTACCCAAGAAGCATGCGGTGATAGTCAATACATTCCTTTAATCTTTTTTCAACACCCATCATTTCTACAGAGGAATACAATTCTGTGTTTTGGGTGTCATTATACGTCGACGGTAATGGAAAACTGTTTAATTTGTGAATTAAAATTTTAAAATGTCCTCGAATGTGAAATACTAATACAAATAACATCAAGTCGAACATGCAAAACGCATTGGCGCATACGTATGATGCATACCTGGAAGCCATAAAGTATTTCAATTATTAGAACCGTAGGTATTTACTTCAAGTAACATTGAAGAAGCCTTTACAAAACAATCGATCAGTAATATAATGCATCAGATTATTAATATTTACACTGGGAATCAGACAAATGCTTACAAAGGTAATGCGTGTAAGTAAGTGCCATCAGCTACGCAAATTCGCAATGAATTAGGTACGTGTCTGTTTATGGATAAATACAAATTAATTGACTGAATCACACCGAACTAGTCATAAAAAAGTCTGTGTGTACTTATGTACAGGCGTTAGAAGTTATACCACACGACTGAAGTAAAACTTATAAATACGCCCAACATTTTATATTTTAAAAATGTAGAATAGAGTCAGTAATAAAAAGGGATTGACATATTTATCATTGTCAAATATTTATGAGTGCGTTCAGAAATGTAATATGTTGTTTAAACTAAGAAGTACCTATGTCCTATGTGACAGTTGGGCGTATTTTTTTTTTATACTGGCATGGCAATTTGACCCCATTGCACCTGATGGTAAGTGTAATGGAGTCCAGAAAAAGTGCCGACCAGCGAGAGATGATTATCTCCCGTTGGTCGACGCAATCATGCCTGCCGAAAACCTCTTCACCTATCTTGTGAAGAAGTTTGGGGGACTAATACCATGGTGAACAAAGGACCGACCGCGAGAAACCGGCCAAAAAATGTCGGCACGGTCATCCTTTCACCATGATTGAAGCCCCCCTGAAAACCGGATATACACTGGCTGATCCCGGAACGCGGCACACTTGCATGTGCCACTATGGCGGGTTTTACGCCCTGTGTACGGTGGTCGCTATCCGGGCGGTTATTTTTTTTTTTTTTTTTTTTATATAAATGGCACGGCAAAGTGACTCCACTGTACCTGATGGTAAGCACAGTGGAGTCCAAAAAATTACTACCGACCAGCGAGAAAAGATATGATCACCCGCTGGTCGACATAATCATGCCGGCCTGCACAAATGCTTCTTCACGCTTCGCTTAAAGGATCCAGGATCATAGGAAGGAGGGAACACGTGAGCTGGCAAACTATTCCACAGCTTGATGGTGCGGCAAAGGTAAGAGTTGGCGAACTTTTTGGTTCGAGCCGCGGATGTTGTAACCACAAAGCTGTGGCTTCGCATGCCAGCACGCGTGGTTCTGGTAAGGAAAGGAGAGGATGGGACAAGCTTAAACAATTCTTCAGAGCATTCACCATGATACAGACCGTAGAACACGCTAAGTGCGGCAATGTCCCTGCGCAACTGTAGCGGCTCCAGGTTGGCTGTAACGTCTGCATCATTCACAATGCGGATGGCACGCCGCTGCAATCCATCCAAGGCATCGAGAAGGTATTTGGCGGAACCGTCCCAGAGGTGCGAGCAGTATTCCATGCCCGGCCGAACCTGCGCTTTGTATAAGCGGAAAAGCTGACCGGGCGTGAAAAACCGGCGCACCCTGTTCAGGATTCCGACCCTACGTGATGTGGCGGATATAATGCCCTCGATGTGGGTCCTTGGATTAAGATCGCAGCGGATATCCACGCCTAGGATATTAAGGCCGTTCCGCATTGCGAGTGGAATGCCCTGAAAATTGGGGAGAGGAGAAAACGGGGATTTTTTGCACGAAAACGCACAGACCTGGGTTTTCTTGGCATTGAACTCAACCAGATTCCGGGTACTCCATGTAGAAATGAGCTCCAGGGTCCGATTGAGCTCAATGACAAGCTCCTCGCGTCTACTCTCAGTATCCGCCCGGCAACCTGGTGGCTTACTGCAGTACCGCCCATGGACCGTGCTGTCATCTGCATAGCAATGAATGTTGCCAAGCGGCAGCATATCATTGATATGCAGAAGAAACAGGGTGGGCGATAGCACAGAGCCTTGTGGAACCCCGGCACTAACTGACATGAGCTGTGAAGCGTGCCCGTCGACGAGGACACGCATTCTACGCCCATGCAGAAAGCTCGAAATCCACAAACACAAGTTGCCGGGAAGACCGTATGCCGGAAGCTTGGAGAGAAGGCCACGGTGCCAGACCCTATCAAATGCCTTGGCTATGTCGAGACTCACGGCAAGAGCCTCGCCATGCCGATCAATCGCCTCCCCCCAGTGATGCAAGGCAAACGCTAGAAGATCACCCGTTGACCGGTTACGGCGGAAGCCGTATTGCCTATCACTGATCAACGAGTGATCCTCCAGGTAGCGGACCAATTGGATGTTAATGATCCGCTCCATCACCTTGCAGATCACTGAGGTTATGGCGATTGGGCGATAATTAACAGGGTCTGACCGATCACCTTTCTTAGGGATCGGTTGCACATTAGCCTCTCTCCAAGATTGAGGCACCACACCTGAAAGATAAGACGCGCGGTACAGGCGTGTCAGTGCAGGAGACAACTCGGCTGCGCACTTTTTAAGAACAACCGCCGGGATACCATCAGGACCACTGGCTTTTCGGACGTCGAGTGACTGCAGTTCACGCCTCACATCACAATGCCTGATACGGATATCAGACATTGTGTGGCCACAGCTGGGCAGCGTAGGTGGCTGAGAACCGCAGTCATCGAGCCGAGAATTGGCCGCAAAGAGGCGCGCCAGTAGACTGGCTTTCTCCTCCGGCCCATGGGCCAGTGATCCGTCCGGATATCTCAGCGGGGGCAGCGAAGGACGACAGAAATTGGATTGGACAGCCTTAGCAAGACTCCAATAAGCACGGCTGCTCGTCGGATGGTCTGCCAAGGCACGTCCAATCTTGGAGACGCGCTGAGCATCCGCTCTCACATAAGCCTTTTTGCAAGCCTTGACGGCACGGTTATAGGCTGCCTTGAGTAAACTTAAATTGGGATCCTTCATTGCGCGACCCCTGATCCAAGCGCGGTACGCCGCCTGTTTATTACCAACAGCGTCGGCGCACTCGCGATTGAACCAGGAGCGTCCGCGTCCTTTGCCGGCGATCTCAGAGGAAGGAATATAGTATTCCATTCCTAATCTGATCTCGTCGGCAATGGCGTCGGCACTCGCTGAAGGATCCAAGCCCTCAAAGCAGCGCTGCCGCCAAGGGATGGATGCGAAGTATTCTCGCATACCATCCCAATCTGCTGACGAGTAGTGCCAGACTTTGCGCTTAACCTTCACGGGTAGTGGAGGTGCAGCGCGCGGAACTGACGTCCCAACCAGGCAATGGTCGGAGGATCCCAGAGGGGCACTAACCGTCACTTGATACCCGGCTGGGTGACTCGTCAACAGAAGGTCCAGCAGAGAAGGCACATGACTCGACACATCTGGGATCCTGGTAGGCTGGTTCACCAGTTGCGCCAAATCATGAGTAAGAGCGAACGCGTGGGCAGCTCTTCCAGCATGGTCAGTCTTGGAGGAACCCAACCACAACTCATGATGTGCGTTGAAGTCCCCAAAAACTACCAATTCCGCTGTGGGGAACTGCTCCTGCGCGGCGTCTGTCGCCTGGCCAAGGTAGTTAAATAACCGGGTTGACTCCTCATCCCCGTTATGAGATCTGTAAAGGCACACGTAGACACGACTTTGACAGCCGAGGTCAACGTGTACCCACAGAGTGGAGAAGGAAGGATCCTCCATGCAGCGCAGACGGCGACAGCAGACGTCCGACCGAGTATACAAACACACCCCGGCCTTAGGCTTGAAGTTTTCTTCAAGCGAATAGCCGGGGTACTGCAAGTACGATAGATCGGCCGGACAACGAATCTGCGTCTCCGTCAGGAAGAGCAAAGCAGGCCGGGCCGTCTCTAGATGGTGGTGGACGGCATTAATGTTCGAATGGAGCCCGCGGATGTTGGCGAACTCCATCGTGAACGCGGTGGTGGGGTTGTGCACCGCTGTACAACCTGCTTTATTATATTGCACTGTCATGGGTGTGTAAGGAATGTGTGAAGAAGCTAGGGGGACTTATGTCGTGGTAGTAAGAAGACCGCGATGGGAACTTAGCCACAAAAGTGCTGAATGGAGGCAGACTGATCCATCGGACGGAAGAGGCCCCCGTACCCTCCCGAAATAGGCCGCCGGGACCCCACATCCGGTCACCAACCGGCACGACGACCTACCCCAAGATTATGCGCGGCATGGTGGGGCAGCCTCTCGAGGTGGTTAGCAACGATTGGGCCCCTGTACTATACCGCGGGCGGCCAGCGGAACAACCGTTTCTACAGGTCTGATATGGTATGATACGAATATCCTACCACCAGCCATTTATAAGTTTTACTTCAATCGTGTGGTATAACTTCTAACGCGTGTACATAAGTACACACACACACTTTTTTGAATAACTTCATGGTGGCGGTTTTTCTTGACGGTGTGCCGCGCATCGTAAAAATTTAATCTCATAATTTTTCCCTAACGCGTCAAATTTTTTTTTTTTACCTTGACGCAGTTAGCAAAGCTTCTACTCAGAATATTAATATAGTTAAGCATTTTAAATCATCACTCACCAATTAAAAACAGTGATAACTATGTATCCATTGATGTTGGTAGCAGTGTCAAAAGGCAGCTCGTAATATACCGATAATTCAAATGTTATGTTATTTTTGTTTTTGGTGTCAAACTTTCCATTCTGATAATTTTTGTATATTGGCAGAAGATTGAACATAGTTAAACCCCATACTAATAGAATATTCAAATATATGGCGAAAAAGTACGAGATTTTATGCACTTGAATATGAGTCTGAAATAACAATCAATATTAATTTATTAATAGTCTAATTACCAATGTATAGCCTAGGAGCCACTATCGTTTTTATTTTCTCAGGATATGGTACCTGAGTTAATCCTTGAAAAAAAAATATGAGCTCTATTGATACAAACTTCATATTAAACAAAAAACAAAATTTTGCTTGATTAATACCTACGAGTATAAAAATCGATAGGAGGGCGCTAGATGTCTAGGATGCATTAAATAAATTTAAATAACCTTGAAGGTCTCGACGCTTATATATTTTTGTTTTCATTTAAAAATCAAATATTAAAGAGCTATAGGTATATATTTTACTCTTAATATTATCAACGTATAAAGAAATTATAAATATTTAAACAATTAGGTACCAATAAAATAACATTATTTGTTAAAATGTAAAGTAATTAAGCACGATGATATGATTAAAAAAATACATTAAAACACTCGCCTCCATTGCAAATTCCGATTCATCTTTGAAATAATGCAAATGCATTTCTTGTACGAAACGTTTTATAATTTGGTGATACTTCCTGTTCAAAGACAACGTGCTTAGGCGAGACTGTAATACAAAAAATATGTTTATTTGTTCCTGTATAAATTGTTCAGAAGCTTCGGTGTTATACTCTGCTTATCACCGCCCACTACTGAACATAGGCCTCTCCAAGAGAGAGCCAACAATCCCGGTCTTGAGGAGCCCGTCATCTATCCGTGACCTGCCACCTTTCTCAACTAAACCACTTTTTTCTTTCTCGTTTATATAACTAATAGACCACAAGCCCATGGAAAAAAATTAACCTGTGAAATGAACCACCGTGAATAACGCTTAGAAGGCTGTTACTATATCATAAAATAACTCTGAGCGCTATGCCGTCATTTCTGAGCGGTACAGGTGAGTACGAGAGTAAATGGAATTTCTCTGGTACAGGGGAGGAATTACGACTAATATTAATGTACGGCTTTTATTATAGCTTATAGATGATTACAAATAAATGTCGAAAAACCTAGTGCCGTACTAAAGTGGTGGTGCCGGAAGTTAGTGCAAATTTCTAATTCGCCGGTAATTTTAGAAGCAATATAGGTCATTTATAACTGTACGGCATTTGTGTAATTCTTTTTGTATACATATACAGATACTTTACCCATGAACGCCGTACATATTTTCAGGGCAGGGGTCGAAAGCCAAGGGTTGCAACTCTTATTTCTGATTATATATAAGTGATGATGATATGAACCAACATAAAATTAAAAGATCTTTAGAGTACTTCATGAGTAGATAATATTTTCCAGCATGCCGTACATTTTTTGTGGGACAGTGTGTATGGAGTAAATTACTTCCCTCCGAAAAGAGTGACTTGGTGAAGAAAACAGATACAGATACTAACTATTGATCCAAGAGTGAGAATTCTCATTCGTTAAACTAAAGATCACTGCAAGTATAAACTAATAGAACTTACACATCACATAATGCGACGCCTGTTTGTATAAGTTTCAGTTCTACTAACTCAGAAAAAGGTTGAAATAACTATGTTAACCGGATAATTTTTTTTTCTCTTCAACCTGCATTCTTTTTTCATTTTACTTACTATTGCAGAGCGGCCACTTTGCCGTGTCAAATAATTAGATTATAATAGTATTCATCATCATCATCATCAGCCCATATACGTCCCACTGCTGGGCACGGGCCTCCTCTACCATTGAGAGGGTTTAGGCCTTAGTCCACCACGCTGGCCTAGTGCGGGTTGGCGGACTACACACCTAAGAAATTCCTAAGAACTTTTTAGGTGCGCAGGTTTCATCACGATGTTTTCCTTCACCGTTAAAGTACGTGATAATTCATTGTGAATACACACATAACTTCGAAAAGTCAGAGGTGTGTGCCTGGGGTTTGAATCCGCGACCGTCGAAATTCTCGACCGCGTACCTAAACCTCAAGGCCATCACGACTTACTACGTATTACGTCGAATAGTATTACGTCGGTCAAATATCATTAATTTGAAATAATACTCACAAGCGTGACAAAGGTCATGAAAAATGTGATATAATTGTGTCCAATCTCCAAAAACGGCAAAGTCGAGGAATGCAACTTCAGATATAGAAAACTCAGATAGACGCTTGCTATCTTTACAAATAGGAGGAAGTATCCAGGAGCCGTTTGGTATTTGCTGTAGGGTTCTCCTAGTTGTCTACCAGGCCACGCGCCCATCAATCTCAAAGTGAATCTTAATATCCTCATGTAGCGATACTCACGGGGATCTTTTACTGTCCTATAATATTTTACCATATTTTAATTTGACTTGGTGGTCTTATTACTCACGACGTAAGTACACTGCTCTACGGGCTAACGGTAACTTACTTTAGAGCGTCTCCTTCACTCAACAATTCGTCAAACATATTGTACTCTTAACCCAATATGTTTGAATATTTTTTTAAACGAAAAATCTTAGTAGAAAGAAATGTTGAATGAGTTGATGGTAAAAGACAATTTAGATAGAATATCAAGTGGAGAGAATATATACATACCTTTAAGGCCAAATGCAAATAAATAATAAAAATGTTAATTGTTCACCGTAATTACTTCAGTTTCCACGAGTTTCAATTATGTCGTTTATTCAGTTTTAATTATTTAATTTCGCTTTTAATTTACTTTTTTATACTGGAAACTCAAACATTTTATTCTAAAAAAATATTAATTTAAATTAATTCAAGCCATCCTCAATCTTAGGAAGTGATGACTCAGGCTTTTAAGTCGTATAATAAACACTCGCCTTCTTTTGACGACTCACGACTGACTCAGTTTTTTAGTCCCCAACCTTTAGTCATAAGACTAGCCTTTTTAGTCGAAGTCTTTTAACGTAAAAGACTGAGCAGTTACTTAAACAGCTTAAACGACTTACACAGCTTAAAGAACTTAAAAGACTGGCAACTCATCGCCTGGAGAGTCGTGAGTACGTAAGGCGTGTGTGTTGGATGTGGTGTGGATGTAACTAATGCCCATGTACCGCCTAGGGATAAAAAATAATCTACCGCCAACAACGGTTTTTTAACTAAAGGAAAGGTCCTCTCCAGGCACTATTGTCTTACACAAACGCCAGTTATTTGTAAAGGACTGCAGTCGTTTAAGCCTTTTAGTCGTTTAAACCGTTTAGTCGTTTTAGTCTACTAGTCTTGTATATTAACCGACTGAGTCATATTATATAAGACTAACAGCTACAGTCTCAATTTTAGAGCAAAGTTGTGTAAAAAAAGGCTAGTCTTATTATGAACGACTAAAAGGACTCGAGTCTCTTTCATCACTAATCTCAGGTCATTTCAACGAAGAGGACGATTTTGAGTCAAAATCATCTTCATTCCGAAATGGGAAGAGCGGAGATTGATATATTGTATTGAGATACAGTTTCAACAAGACACAATAGCAAATGTGAAAGAGGCGTTCTTTGTTCATTAACCGCCTCATACTTCTTTCTTTTGGGCTACTTGAACTTGTGGGTTTCCGTCAAGTAGCCCCAGACAATCGCAGCCCTTATAGAGAATTTCCCTAGAAATGCGTACAGTCATCTCCAGTAATCGCGCGAAAATTCATAGAAATGTAATAAAACTGGCTTACATGTGCCCCAACACTGATGGCAGCCACTTGAAGAATACCAGTATTTCCATTTAACTAAAACAATTGTAAAGATCCTAATAAAGATTTCCATCACTCAAAATCATTTTTGTCATTAAACCAAAAAGTATACATAAAACCGGCCAAGTGCGTGTCAGGCCTCGCATAGAATAGGGTTCCGTAGACACCCATAATAATATGGAAACCCATAATGTACAATGTTTTCCAAGTAAGCGCATTTTACAAGTTATCATCATCAGCCCATATACGGCCCACTGCTGGGCACGGGCCTTCTCTACAATTGAGAGGGTTTAGGCCTTAGTCTACCACGCTGGCCTAGTGCGGGTTGGCGGACTAGACACCTAATAAATTCCTAAGAACTTTTAGATGTGCAAGTTTAATCACGATGTTTTCCTTCACTATTTAAGTACGTGATAATTCTTTGTAAATAAACACATAACTTCGAAAAGTCAGAGGTGTGTGTCTGGGGTTTGAACCCGTGACCGTCGAGATTCTCGACCGCGTGCCTAAACCTCAAGACCATCACATTTTACAAGTTAGGCTCTTGTAACTTTTGAATTAACAAAAAATTCTAAAAAAGTTATAGTTTCCATGATAAGTTCTTCTTACTTCTTCTTTTTTTTATCGAGGGGAAAGCTATTTATGGCTCTACTTCCCGCCAACCCTAGGGGAGGGCAGGCAGGAAGCGTATGTCGGGGGCACCGGCCTTCCAGCCCGGCGCGCGGTGGCCTTATGTCCGCACAGATGTAAGTGCCAGACTAGGTCCCTAACCTACTCTAACCTACACCGGCATACCGACCAAAACCCCCCGGTGGCCATCTCCACGTCAAGTGGGGCGACCACGGTGCGTGGGCGAGAAGCGCCCACAATGTTTTTAAAAGACTTATCTCATGATCCCCCACACTATGGGGTAGACGAGACGAAGAAGACATACGAAGTTTTACCTTTCTGGCACTAGAGCAAACGCAATAACACCCGATTAGTAGGTAAGCCGAGGACAGACGGATGTGACGGACGGACGTGAACTACGGTACCCTAAGAATACAATTATTGGATAATTATTTTTGCGCCGGCTCGTAATATTAAGTAAATTACCCATCTTTAATCAATTATATCGACAGCCACAATCATAAATAATAGCACAATGCTGATTCATGGATGAAATGTTTAAATATTCATTTATTATACGATTTCTTTTTATGAGTGATATAGGTGATATGTACTAGTATATGTATCTGGGGCCTTAATAGTAACTACATTGATTTAAAATATTGAGGGCATAAATTTTAATTATCGAAATTACACTTCCAAAATATGAACGCAGAAAATAATATAATCAATCCTTACATCGGCCTCTCGCTGTCTGTCGCTATTTTCTATTTGACAACAAATTTGACGCCACTATTCACATTTTGCCGCCCCTTGTGATCTACAAAGACAAAAGAAGGTGAAGGAAATCAGAAATTATGAAAGCAATTCGTGGCGTAGTTGTTTGGACATGACTTTATATGCTGTAATATTTATAAAGGTTAGCGGTTGGGGAAGAAAGGTTCTGGAGTGGAGACCACGCCTAAAATCCAGGCGTAATGTAAGCCGACCTCGTACTCGCTAGACCGACAACCTGAAGATGGCAGGGGGCGCCTGTATAAGAAAGGCAGAGAACAGACAAGATCCGTGACATCTTGAAATGACCTATTGCAATGTGGACGGCAACGGGCTGATGATGACGACACTTGAAACTGTTTTCTTAATTAAAACGATAGTTAATTTTGAGTTAAACTATGATAATAAGTGATATTTATATTTCATTTACCATGGTCCCGATACTTTCTAAATAGACAACTGTATTAAATACTGAAACATCACAATAGTCAGCGGAAGATAACGCTTCAATGCTTCTACGCTCTGAAATCAGTTCACAAACAGTTTATAAAATTTATCTAATTATTATGTTTCCTTCATCATGTTAATATATGTAAATCAAATGTTGCCATTACGAGTACTTTTATAATTTTATATTTCTAACTAGCTGACCCGGCGAACTTCGTTCCGCTTAAAAGTCGTTTTTTTTAATTATTAATTTTATTTTTTAGCCTAAGTTACTCCTTGTACCATCCTTTACCTGCCAATAAAAGTCCCGTAAAAATCGGTCTATCCGTTTCAGAGATTAGCCGGAACAAATAGACAGACAGACAGACAAAAATTGTAAAAAACGTTATCTTGGTATATGTACCGTGTATACATCCATATGCATTTATTAAAAAGCGGTTATTTCAATATTACAAACAGACACTCCAATTTTATTTTTTTGTATAGATGTATGGAAGATGTATAGATTATAATTACTTAATAACTAATGGATTTGCACAAATTATGTGCAAGATGCATGATGGCCAGTTGGAAACTAAATCCACGAGACATAAGTAGATACTAACATTCGCATTTATTAAATAAGATGCAACTTTGTACGAGTATATTTACGTTCGATGATCTTCATTACGCATGAAAAAAAAATTCTCTCTAGGTTGGCAAAATACGGCGATAGGCAATATTATATACTCGTGACTGACTGCCTCGTGGTCTCGCGGTACAAGTATGTGCCGTGAGATCTAGAGGTCCTGGGTTCGATTCCCGGGTCGGGCAGTGTTATTGGGTTTTTCCATTAGGAAATTCTCGGTAACAGCACGGAGTCTGGAAATGTGCCCGAAGAACGGCAATAGGCTCGCCCCCTATTACGTGGGACTAATACATACCTGGCGAAATGTGGGTGTCGAAATGCACCTCTGCCTACCCCTTCGGGGAATACAGGCGTGAGTTTATGTATGTATGTATGCAATATTATATGCAATAAAGATCTTTTATAAAGATTTTGAAATTGACACATTAAAATGGAATAATAATCTTTATCATCTGTAAATATAAACTTAACTATGTTCCTATGAAAACCGGGTCTAGTTTTACATCTAAGTCTGCAAATTAACGTATTTAAATTTTTAGGCAAATCGGGAGCATAACGCATAAGTCATTCGGGGATGTTGACTTTATACAATAAATAAGGTACCTGGGTCGAATATGGCCAGGCGGAAAATATGGCCACATACCATTACTCCAAACACGAAATTTTGTAATAACCTAAATGCCACCATAACTTGTGTCACACGTCATGTCACCTGCGCTAATCGCTCGGCGTCTCTTAAGTGAGACATGCTGTTGAAGTTATAAAAACCTTAAGTAAGTATTCTCCTGTATTTTGTTATTTTTCAAATAATAATCCTTGTTAATTGCATTACAACGTTGTGTGACGATTGTTCTTTGATATTTCTTTGTTTAATTATTACTTACTAGCTGTGCCCGCGACTTCGTCCGCGCGGAAAATTAATTTTTAATAAGAAAATTTATAAACTAAAAGTAGCCTAAGTAACTCCTTATTACATCAGCTACCTGCTAATAAAAGTCCCGTCAAAATCGGTCTAGTTATTACATAAAAATATAATAAATGAAACAAACTACCACCATTTTTTTATAGACGTGTCACCAATAGGCGACACTGGGCATTGTATAGTGTGAGATATCAATATTTCATTTGCCATGTAAACCGATATAAGTGCTGTATCATTCCATATTAATGTATTTGTTATACATTCCATGCAGCAAACGTAATCTATACTTGACATTTTTTGTAACTTAGACTTGAGTTTTATACTTAAAATACCATACATACACAAACTCACGCCTGTCTCCCGTTAGGGTAGGCCACCTCTTTCGCTTCCTCCACTGACATTATCCTCTTCGTGCATGCACGTCGGTTTCGAGGACTTTTTATATTGCCCTTTTTCAAATTACATTTAAAATACCATTCTTAATTTATTAGTATGAGTACCACTCATTTTTAGTTTTGTATAAAAGTGGTAATTAGGAACTAATTTATGTTTGCATATTACAAAATTGTTAGTATATTAAGGAAAGCATTTGTGGAACACGACACATTTGTATTCATGTTCCCTAACAAGAAGGGTTAGTTATAGTTGAGTTAACTCTGTTAAAACTCAATTAGTTAATCCATAGAGTACAATTAAGTATATAAATAAAGTTAATGTAAGATTCATGAAAGTAGAATTAATCCACAATGTAACGCTGAGGGAGTTTCTTGCCGCTTCTTCTTCACAGCGATAATATGTAGCGAAGCGCAATTTGAAAATAAAGGTCTATTTTCGAAATAATGTTGTGTGATTACTAAAAATAGTTAAGGCTCTAAAGAAGACATGGATAGCATTATAATTATTCTTATACCGTACGAATGAAGCGTCAGTTTGGACAATAATGTTTATTTATATAAAAAATGGAACAGTCATTTATTGTGAAAGCTGTACTAACACTTTATATGCAAACCGATATTGCACTTGGCTTTTCTAGTGTGTTGGTGACAATATCCACATTTTCGTTGTGAGCAGTCGATTCACGAGTGATCTTAAGTACTTCCAGCGCTTCTCACCTCGGTAGGGTCTTTTATCTGCAGAGGTATGCCACAAACTAAATTGCAGATCGGAGGCTTGCTATATTTTTGCTTGCTAATATTTCGCCGGAAATCGCAGTAGGTCCATTTATTTTCTGACTGTCTTTTGATCAACCATGTATTTTGACAAGGTGCAGCTAAACTAAAAACAAACAGAGGGAACCACCACTTTTTGCCAACAAGAGTTAGTACATGTAATTATTGCAGTTTTCCAGACGATTTCCTCGAACAGTACCTGTACCGTTGGCGGTACTTCCATAGAAGTCCAAAAGCCCAGCTTGCCTTACAAAATTCCGAATAAAATATAATCTTTAAGCTTCAAATCATTATTTAACAAAAGCAATTTGACATATAATCGAGAGTATCCTGACTTCCTGACCCTACAATTAACAATTATTGACTAAAAATTAGGCAATTAACGTGTAACACTTTTGGGCTTAAATGGACCCCAATATTCAGCTCTCGTAAATACGTGTTGTCGCCTTAGCTATTTAAGAGTAAATAAATAGTAATTGATAAAATGTTCGTCGGTAGTTTAAGATGTTATTGTCACATTATAGTGGGGCGGTATCTATATAAGCACGTTCAGTGCTAGCAGGAGTCGATTGCCGTATCAAGTCTTCGGTTGAACAGACCTAGATTATGTACCATAGTGTTATTGTATATATTATATTATGTGACGTGTAATAGTTATGTGTTATATTGTGTAATTATATGAATATAAAGAGGTTGAGATAACATACGTAAAAATGTTCTAAAACACCATCACTACATACCGATACGGCCTGAATGGAAACAACGGTCTTTGTTATTGTAATAAACTGTTACTGGGATGGTATTACCAGTCGGCACAATAACTGTCTACACACAGAGTGATCTCGAAACATGGTTCACTTACGTGGGTCACAATGATTCAAATATTATGACATATTAATATAACCACCCAAGTACAAGTTACGATACAATATGCGTCGTTCACGTGCCGTGTTTCCGAGCACCACCTGACGGTTCCACAGTTATCAATGTTGAACTATATTTGAATATTTAATACGAAGACTATGCATGTTTCGAAGTGTGTAAATGAGATCGGTTTCCTTTTATAAATAAATAGAGAATTGAATATTTATCAGATTTTTATTGCCTTCATATCGTGTTACATGTGCGTTTATGGTAAATAAATGAAAGTGGTAAAATTGTTTTAAAGAGATGAAATTATAGGTTAAAAACATTATACCCGACAATGGAGCATAGTAAGTATACATAAAACATCTAACATATGACCGATGGTAGTACATTTAAAGCAGCTATGTTAAGGTGAGATCACCGATCCTCGAATGTGATTTGTGTATATATTTTTCATTAATATGTCGACATTAAAATGAGTAGTTTTGAAAATACGCATAAGGTTGCTGAACTACTCCGATACAGATCGAAGAAATGCGAAATACGAAAATGATGTTTTCAGGATCTGAAACGTACAATATCAATTATAACTTTCATCTCTGTATCCATAAAAAGATAAGCAAATCTTAATGGACGGGCCAATTACCATTTTTTAGGCAGATTCTCAGACCAAGAACGTACATCATTTCATAAAACTTTTGTCGACTCATGTGTTGAATCTAGGACCCCTCGATAGCAAGCCCGAAATATACTATGCGGAACCAATGAGGCAATCGATAAAATATTTTGTCATTTATAAGACAGAAATAAGTTCCCGGTTGAGTAGGGCAAAGAATGATTGGGTTTTTCCATTTGGAAAGTTTCAGTTGTAGCTCGGAGTTGGAATTTTGTCAAAAAAAATTGCAATAGGCTCACCCGTACCTATTACGTGGGACGAAATCCAATTGGCGAAACGTGGATACAGAAATGCACCTCGACCTACCCTTTCAGTTAATCCAAGCGCGAAGGTGTACGTCTGTCTAGTTTGTTAACCCACACTAGGATAGTATAGTGGACTAAGGGCCGAACCCTCTCAATAATCGAGGACACCCGAGCCCAGCAGTGAAATGCATATTTACTATTATTATCAGTCAGATATAAAATAAAATAGTACATTACCGAAGCCATGGAGGTGACTCCTACTGTGGCCAAACCTAATGCGTTCACATGGACAGGTTCATCAACATTTCTCAAAAATATTAACAATGTCTTCCTATTCTTCGTGTCCATGAACTCCCACGGCACGCTGTATACCGCGTCTTTAATTTGCCCAGTCTGCAAAATATATCAAGCATTATTAAGCTTTATCATCGTACTGTTGGATAAAGGCCTCCTTACCAGTCTTCCAGTCGTCACTATCCAAAGCTTTTGGTCTCTAATACTACTATAATTTTCGATCTCATATCGTTATAATGTCCTGGGCCTGCCGCAACATCTTCAAAAGACATGCCTAAGCATGCACGACACGATATCGAATAAAAAGTATCGATACTGTACTCATGAGTAGTATCGAAAAAAAGTATATATACACACTCATAAAAGTATCCAAACAAAAGTATCGATACTTCAAGGTATGGAGTACTTTTCTCAGGCCAGAAACCCCGATATACCCCTGACGGGCCTCCCCCGAGGCTCCGAGAAAGGCGCTTAAGGCGCTTTCCTCTCGTTAAAAAAGGGGGATAGTGCGCATAGACCATAGGTGAATCAGTCAGTAAATAACGTCAGCTTAACTTCAGCAGGGCAGGACATGAAAAAATATGGTATTGGTACACAAAAGTATTTCCTGAAGTCTTGCATTTCACTTCATTGTCGTTCATCTTGACAAAATACTGCTAAAGTTTACTTTTAGTAGGTGGCTTTATTCTAATGACTATAATAATATGAACTATGACTAATGAGTAATATACATATATGAAAAGTTAGTAATTTTAGATTACACTTGTATAAATCAAATAATAGTCAAACAAAATAATCAACCGTATTAATATAGCAGAAAAACTAAACGCTAGCGATAAACGAATTACGAAAACGTTATACGGTAAAATTAAATTTAAATGACAACGGTGAACGAGTGAGTGATAGTATGATTAATTATTGTAGTAAATAAATGAAGCAAAGGTTAGGAACATAACTATGAAAGGAAGGAACTATTTTGAGCAAAGATCGAAATAATATTTTAAAAGGTTCAAAACGAGTGAACTAGATGGCGTTTCCATAACCAGAAACATAGGCCGTAAGGTTGCAAGTTTTAAATGGGTTATTTCTAAGATTACTCATTTAAAACTTAATTTCTTATTCGAGACGATACCTGCCAAAAGTACTCATTGAGTAAAAGTATCGCTTTCAAAGTATCGAGTACGAAAGTATCGGTATCGAACGGCAATGTAGTTACTAGATACCACAAAGTATCGATACTTTTTTCGTATCCCTACTGCATGCTCCACTCAGTGGCGAGTTTCGCTCACAGATCTAGTTATAAATAACACATAAATCCAAAACACTCATGGCAGAGCCTCTTAATGTATCAGAAACTGAGGGAGATTTTTATTTTTTTGTTGTCACAAACATCCATGTGAGAGTGTAACGACAGATTCATCAGAATCATTAGGTAGTTGTGTTTGGAAAATGTCGTGGAGTTTGAAAGAAAAGTTAATTAAAATTATATTTGAGGAACTCACCACGGTACCGATGGATTCTATAACAAATGAGAGCTGAATAAGTTGTTGAAACAGCGCCAATGTTAACGGGCCGTAGCGTATAAAAGCTATTGCGTTCTGTAAGCAAAAACAATTTGATATTCTATTCCTGATTTTATCATTTTCAAACTTTATCAATGTCTAGTATTACTCTTGTTGGCTTTAAAATTGGTATAAACATGTAATTCGAACTCGCGTCTATCAAGATGGCGTCTTGGTAGACTCAGCAAACCCAAAGCAATAACATCTGACAAAACGATTGAATTTCAAAACAAATAAATGGTAACAAACGTTATCTTAAGAGCGTTTGCGCGGTTTTAGTGTAATTTGAGCAAAAACAGTACTTTTCGAACCCCTTAAAATTGATTGAAAGACTCCAAGACAAACATGTTAATTACCAATTATTTTAGGGAATATTATAATGATCTAACTAGTTAGTGAAGAACATTTGAAGATTTTTATGTAAATTTTGATAAATAACAAGATAACTGAACGAAGGTCATAAATCATAAATTCAATTTTAGAGTCATTTTCGGGGCTCAAAATTCGGGTTTTATGTTTATATTTAATCAAAATAAAATGTTCTTGAATTGGAAATATCCCCAAGCAAATACCTTGTGAAAAAGATTTTTAAGATTTAGATTTCTTATTCAAGTAATAAAAAATCAATACAGTAGTTTTTTTGACCCATATTATGATACTTAATTTAATAAAACAATAACGTTTTATAATATAAGAACGTGTACTTAATAACGTACAATTTTTGTTGTGAAGAAATTTCACTAATTTTTTTTATACAAATATTTTAAAATGTAGTATAAAACGTTGCGCACAGCCCGGTGCCAATCACAGATCACTCCGCCGCAAGTCCTTCCAGAAAAAGGATATGTTGCTCTGCGCTCCGACGATTATTAGTTTCATCGATGTTTTCGCGGTTATCTGACTACATTCCAAACAATGATGATGATCTAAGTCAGCGGTCGGTAACGCGCCGCCGCATGCGGCTCGCGGACGTCTTACTTGTGGTTGTGGCCCGTGAATGTTAATTAGCATTTTCATTTTTTCTATGGGATATTATCAATTATACATATGCATTAGGTAGAATCTAAGGTAAATATCACAAGTGCGGCCCGCCTTTAGTATATTTTGTCACATTGCGGCCCTTGCCTGCCAAAAGGTTGCCGACCACTGATCTAAGTGATGTATTTGACATTTTATATATTCAATAAATATTATTTCATTTTCAGTTCATATCGACGCTCATATTATATTTACGCGAGTTATTTTTACCGAAATTCGACTAGTTGCGCGGAGCGTAAACGCTCTTAATACGTTAAATATAATTTGATTTTATGAAATAAAAATATCTTGCGCTATTCGAGACAATAATCTGTCTATTAGATGTGTGCTAAATTTCATCTAATACCGTTTCGCTGTTCTGTCATAATTTGTTAACAAACATTTATCCAAATTGTCGCATTTATTATACCTATATTAGTTAATTAATCTCAATGAGGCAGTGCCGGATGTATCACATTAATACACCTAGCACATAATATTACCTCAGTCTCCATTTAAGTCAATTTTTACATTACTCACCATTTGCGATATTTCTAATAGCAACAGACATCCGCTGACTTGATGAAACATGTAATAAACAAACAACATTGGACCGAATGCTTCAGAAATCTCATTTGTAAATCTGAAAGAATGTGCTAAATAATAAATTAAGTCCTAAAAAAATGTCATTGCTTAACATATAGATGATACTAAAAATAAACGCTTTAGGTACACTTTATTTAGATTAATATGTTTTTTGAGTTGACACTACCAAACCGTATAATGCAAGTCAGTAGGTACCTATATATTTCAGAAACGGCAAGAGTCAAGTGTGGAGATCATTGGGGGAGGCCTATGTGCAGCAGTGGACGTCTTTGGGCTGATGATGATGAAGAATGATTTATTTTAGCTATTTCCATATTTTATAGCTTATGTCGTATCATCGTAAGGTATTCTTTTGTGGGAAACTGCTGCGGACATTAACACTATTTTTGTTTTGCAAAAAAGAGACAATAAGGCTCTTTATAATTTAGGTCCCAAAGCTTCACTTAGGAAAAAAATTAAGAAAATAAATATTCTTACCATCACTTGTCAGTTTATATACGAAAACCTAATGTAGGTACAAATGTTGGTACAAATGAGTCTTGATCAATTTAATAAAATTTGTTAAAATACTAGGAAACAAAATGTAATCTCATACAACACGTAACTTGTCTCCGGAGAGTTAATAACCTTTTTATGGAACAATTTATACGCTTCTATAACAAAATTCCGAAGGCTATTAGGGAGCTTCCCTTGAATAAGTTTAAGGAATCAATTAAAACTATATAAAATTTACGATAAACTTTACGAAAAGCATACTATAAAATTTCAGATTTTATTGAAGACTAGCTGACCCGGCAAACGTTGTTTTGCCATATATATAAAATTCTCGTGTCGCGGTGTTTTTTGCCAAACTCCTCCGAAACGGCTCGACTGTTTTTTATGAAATATTGTGTGTATATTGTAGGTAGGTCTGAGAATCGGTCAACATTTAAGGGTTTAACGTTTAGGGGTATGTTTTTTTTTCTATTGACTTTATTTTCTTTATTTTTTATGATTCAGCATTGATAAATTATTATAATCATAAATTATCACCCTTCTACGATCAACCTCTATCTTATACTGACCATTTTAATTTGATTATTTTTTATTAAAATGTAAATAAATGATAATAGCACTGAAAAATTATAATGATACGTATAACAGTCATTGCTTTGATCGATATACAAATTAAACAAAAAAATATGGTCAAAATTGTATAGAGTGAGATATACGTATACATATACATCTATGTATATATAAAATTCTTGTGTCACAGTTCGAAACAGCCTCCGAAACGGCTCGACCGATATGTATACATTTATATGTATATTCAGTAAGTCTGAGAATAGGTTATCTATTTTTTATACCCCTATTTATATAGGGTGGTCCAACCCGAAAAGTTTTTCTTTTTTTATGATTCAGCATTGAAAAATACATATAACTCCAAATTTTCACCCTTCTACGAACAACACCTGTTTTGTAATCGCAATTTTTATATTTTTATAGCTTTTGCCCGCGACTCCGTCCGCGTAGACTTCAGGGTTGGGCGCAGAAAGATAATAAGTGAATCTATAAATCGTCCCTCAAGCGCCCAAAATGGCACTTACTGAATTTAAAAAAAGGCCAAATCAATTCAAATGGTTGAGGCGTAAAAGTAAAACTCTGACAGTTATTTTCGTATTTTTAATAATATGTTTATCCCAATGGGAACATTACATTTTCCCGGGATAAAATATAGCCTATGTTACTTCACAGGGTCTCATTTATGGATATACCAAAATTTTTGTTTTTGCGTGAAAGCGTAACAAACATCCCTACATTCACATTTATATAATAGTAAGGATAACCATTCCCACTTATGTTACTTCGGTGGGTCCCACCTATCTGCATACCAAAAATCATTCAAATCTTTTTTTAATCATGTTTCAATTCTTTTATTCTCCGTATTATTTTTTTTATAGGAAGAATCCTATGTCCTTTTTTATATCTCGAAGACTATGTGTACAAATTTTCATGATAATCGGTTAAGTAGTTTTGGCGTGAAAGCATAACAAACAAAACATTAACATTTATAATAGCTGACCCGGAAAACTTCGTATCCCCTAACAGTCATTGAATGTTACATATTTACATATTACCTGAATTTTATTTTTGATTGTATGGAAATGAATATTAAGTTCAGCACTTTATTGAGATAAAAATACAGAAATAAATAAGTACGAAAATTAAATGCATCAATCGTGTCTCCGCAAGTTATGATTTAATTAAACATGTACATATGGGATGGGATGCAGTCGGTTTTAATTCTCTTCATTGAAGCATCAGTGTGGTGGACTGAAGCCTAAACCCTCTCAGTTGCAGAGAAGGCCTATGCCAAGCAGTGGGACGTACATATATGGGCTGATGATGATGATGCACCTTGTGATATACATTTTTAATATATTTTTTAATTGTCTAAAAGATCACAAACATCTTTTGTTAATCGTCATTGCGAAGGCATGACGAATCGGGGACTGAATTCGTTTGAACTCAATGGTCATACCCGTTAGGATCAATGAAATCTTAGATCAATCTAATTGATGAATTCTCAAGCACCAATTCATCTCTAAGTTGTCTTTTCAGTATCGTCACGTGAATAACATTACTCAACAATTTTCTTAACACCAAGCGCATTCCATTGCATAGTTGTGGGTGTTTTAGATTTCAAAGCGTGATGACTACCGAACCTGCCTTCGTTTGTAAATCAGGTACAACCAAGGAGTTTAAAAATACATTTCTGAACGCACGCATAAATATTTGACAACCAATAAATATGTCAATCCCTTTTTATTACTGACATTATTCTACATTTTTAAAATCTAAAATACGCAATTATTCGAATATTCTGGATATATGTTGTCGATTCAAAACCTTTATTTAAATACGTTCTTTAATTTGAGGGGACCATTAACCATATTGACGGGATAAACATAAAATGTTTGACAGAATATTAGGTAGAACAGTTTATATGAGAAAATTAAATTGTTGTTTTTACCATATTCCTCGCAATTTTCTTAACTTTTTCTTTCATAAGAACCTTCTCCTAACAATAGCAAACACAACAAAAAAAGAATTAGCGAAATCGGTCCAGGCGTTGTTGAGTTATGCGCTTACCAACACATTTTGCGATTCATTTTTATATATAAGATAATAAGCCCTGGGAGTAAGTAAATTGATCGGAGTTTTGTTGTGTTGCAACAGTTTATATCGTTAAGACATGTATCGTTATGACATTCATCGTTATGACATTTTATCATATAGAATTGAAACAATGTCAATTTAATAAAAATATATATATTAGTATTTGCTATAGAATAAAAAAAAGCATTTAGTTTTGCTGAGGGAGTTTCTTGCCGTTTCTTCTTCGCAGCGATAACACGTTTTGAAGCGGCAAAAGTTTAAAATAAATAATTTAAAATTGACGATTCAAAAGAACTTGTAAAAGTCTATTTGAATAAAGATAATTTGACTTTGACTTTGTCAGGCGTACGTACGCCCTTACAAGGGTTGTAAAATTCTGAGATGTGCGGCAGAGCGCATGGCCTCGTGAATCTCACGGACGCTCACACCATGTGAGCGTTCAAAATAGGGCCATGTGGGGGATATATAGAGGATAGGCCGCTGACCCCGACATACCCTTTTCAGCCTCCCCCGAGGAAACGAACAGGGAGCTTAAGGCGCTTTCCTCTCGTAAAAAAAATATAATATTAATAAATTCACACAACAGTAACATAGTTTTTACCTCAAACAAACAAAAGTACGAAACTTGTGTCGTAGGTATCAGAAACAACGGGATACTTTTTAGGTATACAAATAACCACACTCGGGACAAATATTACTGGATTGGTTATTTTACAATAAAAATAACTCGGTATATATTTTTATTTTTTATAAAATCAAATTTGTATGTTTACCTGTAACCTACAGTAGTGAGACATAAAAGTTAAATGAGGATTAAGACTGCGTGTTTGTGTGTAAATTAGTTATTGTACTTACCCAAGAAGCATGCGGTGATAGTCAATACATTCCTTTAATCTTTTTTCAACACCCATCATTTCTACAGAGGAATACAATTCTGTGTTTTGGGTGTCATTATACGTCGACGGTAATGGAAAACTGTTTAATTTGTGAATTAAGATTTTAAAATGTCCCCGAATGTGAAATACTAATACAAATAATACCAAGTCGAACATGCAAAAGCAACTGGCGCATATGTATGTCGCATACCTGGAAACCATAAAGTAACTCAATTATTAAAACCGTATTTACTTCAAGTAACATTGAAGAGGCCTTTACAAAACTATCGGCCAGTAATATACTGCGTCAGATCATTAATAGGTTTACACTAGGAATTGGACAAATTGAATGCTTAAAAAGGTAATGCGTGTAAGTAAGTGCCATCGGCTATGCAATGAATTACGTGCCTAGTTAGGGTTAAATAAAAATTATTGTCATTGACTCTCACTGAACTACAAAAAACTAGTAATTAAAAAAATACTACAATTGTTACCTTGAATAGTTAGCAAAACTTTTACTCCGAATTAATATAGTTAGGCATTCTAAATCATCACTCACCAATTAAAAACAGCGATAACTATGTATCCATTGATGTTGGTAGCAGTGTCAAAAGGCAGCTCGTAATATATCGATAATTCAAATGTTATGTTATTTTTGTTTTTGATGTCAAACTTTCCATTCTGATAATTGTTGTAAATTGGCAGAATGTTGAACATAATTATACCCCATAATAATAGAATATTCAAATATATGGCGAAAAAGTACGAGATTTTATGCACTTTAATATGAGTCTGAAATAACAATCAATATTAATTTATTAATTTAAGTCTAATATGATTAAATACATATTGTAATGTATGGCCTAAGAGCCACTATCCTTTTAATTTTCTCAGGATATGGTTCCTGAGTTAATCCTTAGCTGATGTAATAAGGAGTAACTTAGGCTACTTTTAGTTTATAAATTTTCTTATTAAAAATTAATTTTCCGCGCGGACGAAGTCGCGGGCACAGCTTGTTTATTATATAATGTTATTTTATTGGCAATTGTTTCAATACAAATTGGAAACACGGTGTAGATAAAAAAAAATACATTGAAACACTTGCCTCCGTAGCAAATTCCGATTCATCTTTAAAATAATGCAAATGCATTTCTTGTACGAAACGTTTTATAATTTGGTGATACTTCCTGTTCAAAGACAACGTGCTTAGGCGAGACTGTAATACAAAAAATATGTTTATTTGTTTCTGAATAATTTTTTCAGACGCCTCAGTGCCTATAACTAAGAAAATAATATACATAATTATACTTTAGGTATATTATAATATATTTAATAATATAATTTTAAAGGGTCTAAATAGATTCATAGGAGCAATATGGTTATATTAATGTGGGAAATAAATCGAATAACCAGATACTAACTATTGAACCAGAAGTGAGAATTCTCACTCGTTAAACGAAAGATCACTGCAAAGTATAAACTAATAGAACTTACACATCACATAATGCGACGCCTGTTTGTAAAAGTTTCAGTTTCAGAAAAAGGTTGATATAACTATGTTAACCGGAGAAAAAATATTTTTCCTCAGCTGGCTTTTTTATTTTACTTACCGCGGTGCGGTCACTTTGCCGTGACAAATAATTAGATTATAATAGTATTACGTCGGTCAAATACCATTAATTTGAAATAATACTCACAAGCGTGACAAAGGTCATGAAAAATGTGATATAATTGTGTCCAATCTCCAAAAACGGCAAAGTCGAGGAATGCAACTTCAGATATAGAAAACTCAGATAGACGCTTGCTATCTTTACAAATAGGAGGAAGTATCCAGGAGCCGTTTGGTATTTGCTGTAGGGTTCTCCTAGTTGTCTACCAGGCCACGCGCCCATCAATCTCAAAGTGAATCTTAATATCCTCATGTAGCGGTACTCACGGGGATCTTTTACTGTCCTATAACATTTTACCATATTTGAATTTTACGTGGTGGTCTTATTAAGTACTCACGACGTAAGTCACTGCTCTACGGGCTTGCGGTAACTTACTTTAGAGCGTCTCCTTCACTCAACAATTCGTAAAACATGTTGAAATCTTATGTCAATAATGAACCCAATATGTTTGAATATTTGTTTAAACGAAAAAATATTAGGAAGTAGAAAGTAAAGTAAAAGACAATTTAGATAGAATATCAAGTGGAGGGAGACATCAATTCGAAAAAACAAGAATATATATACATACAACCTTCAAGGCCAAATGCAAATAAATAATAAAAATGTTAATTGTTCACCGTAATTACTTCAGTTTCCACTGGTTCAATTATGTCGTTTATTCAGTTTTAATTATTTAATTTCGCTTTCAATTTGCTTTTTTATACTGGAAAGTCAAACATTTTATTTTATTAAATTAATTTTCCAAGAGCTTGTATTCCTTACTGTCAAGCCATCCTCAATCTCAAGTCATCTCAACCAAGAGGGCGATTTTGAGCACAAAATCATCTTCTTTCCGAAATGGGAAGAGCGGAGATTGGCATATTGTATTGAGATATAGTTTTAACAAGACATAATGGCTAATGTGAGAGGCGTTTTTTGTTCATTAACCACATCCTACTTCTTTCTTTTGGGCTACTTGAAGTTGTGGGTTTCCGTCAAGTAGCCCCAGACAATCGCAGCCCTTATAGAGAATATTCCTTAGAAATGCGTACAGTCATCTCCAGTAATCGCGCGAATATTCATAGAAAATGTGATGAAACTGGCATAAATCTGCCCAAAAACTGACGGCAGCCACTTGAAAATTACCATTATTTCCATTTAATAGAAAAAATTGTAAAGGTCCTAATAAAGATTTCCATCACTCAAAATCGTGATGGCCCCGAGGTTTCGGCACCCGGTCGAGAATCCCGACGGTCGCGGGTTCAAACCCCAGACACACACTTCTGTATTTTAACAAAAACATGCGCTTTAATGTTGCATAACCCGCAAACGGATACCTTAATGGAAAAATGGTCTTAGCAACCTCGCAATGTTTTTAAAAAGCCTATCTAATGATCTCCCCATTATGGGGTAGACTCGAGAAAAAAACACCCCCATTTTACGTGTAGGGGAGTAGACCAAAAAATATTTCTCGTGATTTTATTTTAGGTCTTTGTCGAAGTGGTAAATTACACATGTCCATTCGAAATTTTATCTTTCTAGCACTAGAGCAAGCACAACCGCAACCGATTGGAAGGTAAGCCGAGGACGGACGGATGTGACAGAGGAAAGTAAACTACAGAACCTTAAAAATACAATTATTGGAAGAGTAATTTTGCACTGCCTTGTAATATTGAGTAAATTACCCATTTTTAATCAATTATATCGACAGCGACAATCATAAATAATAGCGGTGCTATGTTTCATGGAGGAAATGTTTCAACATTAAAGTTATATGACATTTGTTTAAAAATAAATTAATATTTATTCAATTACTATACGATTTATTTTTTATGAGTGATGTATCTGGCGCCTTGATAGTAACTACAGGCATGATCTTTATAAAAGAGAGGGGCATAAATTTTATTTATCGAGATTACACTACCAAAAAATGAACGCAAAAAAATTATCAAGCCTTATATCGGCCTCCTGTTGTCTGTCGCCATTTTCTATTATGCTTTGTAATCAATTGAGTTATAGTTTCATTGCATCAATAACATTTCTTTTTGAAAAGTGAAAAGTTTTAATGTGTGCCGCCTTATCACAGCGCTGTCAATACCTCTTAGAATATTAGTATTCCTTTCATAAACCCACAGCTATTTTTTAGTTCCGCTTCAAGGATTCAATATTCGGAACATTCAAAATTAAACAGTAGCGTCAATTAAAATAATATATTATAACTTCTGGTGAACAAAATATTTCAACATATTAAAAAATGACTTAATTTTTATTTTTCTTGTCGACATTATTCAGACACTGTGCGTAAGAATGCAAAATAGGAGAACGATGTTTTTATGATCTGTAACAAAAGCATAGTGAAATTTCATTCTCCCATAAAAAAACATCCATCTAATATCGGCCACGGCTTTCTCTCTATGTAGTATGACATTTATTGCTGAATTAGGCTTATAAATGTCCGTTTTTACTCGTATAAATGCAGAGTGTCATGCCTCAATCCCTAAAGCTGAAAGTAGAACACCCACGTATTACCGTAGATACGTTTTGACCTCCATGTGTTAGAGGGTGATTTTATTTACTTTCCAGACTGCGTACTACTAACAGTTTCCTAACTGAAAACTCAATCATACATGACCTGAATCAACCGAATTTAATATCGAATCTCGATCTTTGGCCGTACACGCCTCGGGACGAGCGAGTCGGTTCATCAGATCAGATACTGTTATTATTAAAATGTGATTTAATTACTGAAGACATGGTGGTGACGCCAACGGTCACGAGTCCTCCAGCGTCTACATGGATAGGCTCCTGTACTTTGATCAGGAAAAACAAAACTGTTTTAGCAGTTTTTGTATCCATGTACTCCCATGGTAAGTTGTATACAGCGTCCTTAAGCTTCTCACTCTGTGGAATTTTTTAAAGTATTATATCATAATAATCTCAAAGTATATTTGTAAGGCTAAAGTGAAAGGAGGCCGGTTGGGGAAGGAAGGTTCTGGAGTGGAGACTACGAATATTTAAATTCGAAGCGTAATGAAGGCCGACTTCGTACTCGCTGGACCGACAACCTGAAGATGGTGGCATTGGACGGACGGCAAAGGGCTGATGATGATGATGACACTTGAAACTGTTTTCTTAATTAAAACGAAAGTAAATTTTGAGTTAAACTATGATAATAAGTGATATTTATATTTACCATGGTCCCGATACTTTCAAAAATAATAGACAACTGTATTAATTGCTGAAACATCATAATAGTCAGCGGAAGATAACCCATCAATGCTTCTGCGCTCTGAAATCAGTTCACAAAAAGTTTATCTTAATTATAATGTTTTTTTAATGTTTCATAATATATTGTAACGGTTAAACAAAAGCAATGAATTGAAAAAAAATCGCTAGTAGGTATGAACTTACCACAATTTACAAGAGACACATAATGGAATATATATGGCCCTGCTCTAAAGGTGTTAGTAAACCATTTATTTACTCTTACCATTTGCGAACATTCCAAAAGCAACAGACACCCGCTCACTTGGTGAAATACATAACAAACTAACAAAGTCATTCCGAAAGCATCTGACATGTTGTTGGTAAACCTAAAAATAGAGCAGCTTTTATTTGGACGTAATTCAAATGTTGTCAATTGTCATTACTTTTATCATTTTATATTTCCAATAATTACTTATCTTTCCTAATTTTGACAGTAGTAATGGAATTGCACAACGTATGTGCAAGATGCCATGGTGACCAGTTGGAGACTGGATCAATGAGACATAAATAATAACATTCGCATTTATTCGCATAATAAGATGTTGCAAGTTTGTACATTTACGTTCGATGATTCTCGTTACGCATGAAAATAAAATTATCTCTACGGCTATTATGCAGTCTACACAAAATGCGGTCATGGGCAATATTATATGAAATAAAGGTCCTGTATAGAGAATTTGAAATCGACAAACTAAAATGGAATAATAACAAACTTTATCATCTGAAATATGTATAAACTTAATAATTTTCCTATGCAAACCGGGTCCAGTATATATCAAAGTCTGCAAATGAACGTATTTTAGGCAAATCAGGAGCAAAGCGCATAAGTAATAAATATAACAATCGAGAATATTTATTAGAATGCCCAACGCGAATATTGGAACTTGAACCTCATAAAAATAGGAAAGTGAAAACATTACTTACTCAAATATTAATTTGTGGTAATCGATACATTCCTTGAGACTTTCAGTAACGACGGTCAATTCCCTCTTTGAAAACTTTTCGCCGCCTAATATTTCAATGCCATTGCACGTGATCTTAGGCTTATATTCCGGCGTCGGAAAGGATTCCAAATGATGAATTAAAATTTTGAAATGTCCCCAAAGATTGAATACCATCAAGTATAGAAAAAGATCAAACACACATACACTGTTTACGCACAAAAAAGTAGCATACCTAAAATCAATTAATTTGTCATAATCACATGATCGGCAGGACCACGAAATCGTTATTTTACGAGTACTGAGAAACAATCACATGTCGTCGGCATTTCCATTTGCTTCGTCACTGAGGAGCCAATACCTATCATTGGTAGGAAACAACCTGTACCAACATGTAAAGCATCATCAGCTGTCAAACGAAAGTATGAGGGGACCAAACACCTCTCACCTAGAAGAGTTTATACTGTCAGTGGACAATTGTTTTTGTTTTAAATATTATGAGGCATAAATTATTTACTTCGGAATAAGACTGTGACCGTCCGCCAACCCGCACTAGGCCAGCGTGGTGGACTAAGGCCTAAACCCTCTCAATGGTAGAGGAGGCCCGTGCCCAGCAGTGGGACGTATATGGGCTTTTTAGTAGTAGTAAGACTGTGACTGAAACTGTTTTAATAGCATAAAAATTTAATAAAAGTAATATTTTTGCAACGTAGCAGGAAAGAGACGAGCCAAAACTCTTAACTGCCTCGCACATAATATGAGCAAACTTACCAATTAATAATGGTAGCTGCAATATATCCCTTGAAATTAGTTTCGTCATTAAAGGGAAACTTGATGTATATGGAATGCTCATAAGTTGTGTTCTGCAAGTCTCCCTTCATTGCGTATTTTCCCGTGCGGTAGTTGTTGTATACCGGCATTAAATTAAAAAAACCGAGGGCGGCAAACATTAGCACAGTTAAGTATATTGTGAAGTAATGAGAAATTTTATGAACTTTTTGATGAATCTGCAAAGACAATGAAGCGACAGTTAAATCTGGTACATGTTTTTATTGTCACGTTTAATAGTGAAGTCGTGATTGCCTCGAGATTTACGCACGCGGTCAAGAATCTCGATGGCCGCAGGTTCAAACGCCAGGCACGCACCTCTGACTTTTCGAAGTTTTGCGAGTATTCACAAAGACTTATCACGTACTTTAACGGTGAAGAAAAACATCGTGATGAAAGGTGCACACCTAAAAGTTCGTAATAATTTCTTAGGTGTGTAGTCCGCCAACCCGCACTAGGCCAGCGTGGTGGACTAAGACCTAAACCCTCCGTTGTAGAGGAGGCCCATCCCCAGCAGTGAGACGTATATGGGCTATTGATTATAATAATAGCCTAACATTCCAAATGGAATCAAAGCAAGTTCCAAGCAATACGGAATACCATGTTTATTACGGACAATATAATGGAAATAATATTATGGACAGTAGTCCATTACACTAATATACAACATTTCTTATTATGAAATTATGTATAAGCCACAAAAATTAACGCCTGTACGCTCCATTTTCCACTAAAAGTGAGATACATCGTGTTTTCATGCGATTGCCAAATCTAACTCTTTTATTTAAAACATAAAAGATTTTTAATATTGATATGGTCACTATAAGATGTTGTATGGTAAGCTAAGTGCATAATAACTTAAGACAAAAGGTCCCTTAAACGGGGACTGAATAAATTCATCGACTCGGTATCACGTGGATGTCACAACTTTTTACGGTAGAAGAAATGAGTGGCGAGACTTGGTTATTTTATACAAGTTTTGTTTTTTATGGGATATATTTTACTTGTTGTTAAACCCTCTCAGATGTAGAGGAGGCTGCCGTGCCCAGCTTCCTCTCAGATGTAGAGGAGGTTGCCGTGCCCAGCTGTTGGCCATTTATGGGCTGATGATGATGATGATGATATTTTACTTTATATTTATTACTTACCTTCATGGAAAACTCAGATTTATCTTTATGGAAAAATAGATGGGTTTTTATAATGAATGTTTTCGCTACAGCTCGATATTTCATTGATAGACATAATGTGAAAGCACGCGACTGTAAGCAATAAATTAAATTGTATCATAATAATGGATGCGCCAAATTGGGCTAAACTGTAAAATTTAATAAACAAAATATTAAAAATTTCATCAATTTTACTACCAAGCATAGCATCCCTCAAAGCCCATTGTTGGAAGCACCCTGCATCCAGCGAATAAGTAATTAATTTATGTACACTGGGAATTACTGTGATTATAATTAGGTAATAACTTAATACCGCGTTCGTCAGACTTATGAAACCGGTATAGTCACAAAATATTTACTCCTGGGAATGGTACCTTGGAAACCATAACAAAAATGATTTTCATTTTTCGCAATAATCCATACGTGTAAAAATTCGATCTATAGATTCGAACCTTCAGGGAATACACGAGTGTGGTGAATGAATGAATAAAAAATTCATCAATACAGAAATTACACCCAGACTGCGAAATTCGATAATATTTGGCACGATGCGAACGGTCGCCTAGGATATCCAACAGTAGCCAAGTTTTGACCTAAATTACAGTAATAGCCAATAGTAGCCATGGGTAGCCAGAGGTAGCCAAATGACGCCAGACATTTTTATACAAGAAAACAAAAAATAGCTAAGAGTAGCCATTGTAGCCAAGATAACCAAAGGACACTAGACTATTAAATACACTATACCTAACAACAGTAGCTAAGGGAAGCTAATGGTCGCAATTAGCGCATTACTTCAGAATGGCTGCGACTAGGTTTAAGAATATTTTTTATTGTTTTTCGTAATCGTATAAATCGGATAATCGGAAAAAAAATATGTACATGCACTATCAACACAAAAAGCTTGTGAGTCAGTTTACAGATATTAAATCCACAAGAACCTGTTAAAAGATTTATGTAAGTATATTGAGCACACACCTCTGACTTTTTAACGTTATGTGTGTATTCACAATGAATTATCACGTACTTTAACGGTGAAGGAAAACATCGTGAAGTAGCCTACACTCCTAAAAAAGTTCTTAGGAATTTCTTAGGTGTGTAGTTCGCCAACCCGCACTAGCGCCTAGCGTGGTGGACTAAGGCCTAAGTAGGTTGAATATGGGCTGACGATGATGATATCGGGGACATATAACCCCCAACAAAGCTTGTAGTTACATTCTTTGGGATTTAGCCAAAACCGTCAAGAAGGCTCCATGTCCTGTTTTAGGATTTTAATAATAGAAATTGTACAAGACACTTACGGAAGATAGTATATTCATCAACAGAACGATGTACATGTGGCCCAATTCAAAGAAGCTAAGCTGACTTATATGCGTTATTAAGTACCACAATCCCAAGGCCAGATATACTAAAGACAAGATAGTGTTGTAATACGCGTGCACTATGCCTTCAAATCTCATAGTCTTCTCGCCCAGTTCCCGACCTGGCCAGCCGCTTATGATCCTCAAGGCTACGCGGAGTAGCTTCATATAACGGTAGTCCATCGGAGAATTGATGCCTCTATAAATATATTCTGAAGCTGTAACTATCTATGACTCGTACATGTAGACAGATATGAGATGACATTAAACTATTACTACTTAGGTATTACAATAACAATTTTGGAATATTGGTAAATATTTATGTTTTTCATTTAACTATATATATATATATATATATATATATATATATATATATATATTATTATTATAGAAATATTTGGTTTACAAAATAATATTAGGTATAGGCAGGGTTGGGCAGTATCTGAATTACTTGTAATTGAAATACGTAATTGAAATACAAATACGCATTTTGTATTTGTATTTTAATTACTTTCCTAAAATGTAATTTGTAATGTGTATTTCAAATACGTGAAGCCGAAGTATTTTGTAATTTGTATTTCAAATACTCGAGGCTTTAAAATACATTTATTAAAATACATTTAGCCTTCATTTAGTATTAAGTTTGTGCTCATCAGGACCTGCAATAGCAAAACAAAAACCGCCTTCAAAAAAAACTATTCCAAAACAAATAAATATGCATTATTTTGTATTTTGTATTTCAATTAAAAATAGCTAAAATACTGTATTTTGTATTTCAAATACCTTACTTAAATGTATTTTGTATTTCGTATTTTAATTACTTGCGATACAGTATTTTGTAATTTGTATTTCAATTAAAGCAAAGCATGTATTTTGCCCAGCCCTGGGTATAGGTTATTCACAATATAATTTTTATCAAATTCTGCAGATATGGCTCTACCTATATTAAGTTAACTAGGTACTTGGTTAGTGATTTGTAAGAAAACTAGACGAAGAAAAAGCAAATTCTCAGAAATTTCTTTACACCTTTTCTTAACTTGTTCTTGAAATATCATAATTGTATTTGGGCGATCCTAAAAACAAAAACTTACATTACGGCTTCATCTAGATATAACATGGTTTAACAGATTTTTATACCGTGAATGTATTGTAATAAACTCTCGGAGAACTATAACGAACGATACATGGTTACAGGCAGTATTTATTACTTAGAAGTAGACGAGATAATAGCTCATCAATGACATAAAATTACAAGGGTTAGGAGGGTGTAGCGATGCTCTTTAATTTAAAACTTCACTACCTTGCAGTATACTCTTTTATTATAACGCAACATCACATTCTATGAAATCGAGACAAATAATAGATGGAAGCTGTATGAACATTTGGTTATTTTCAGTTAACATTTTTGGGATTACACTATGATATCAACACCATCTATTCCATATCATGCGTAATTTTCTTTCTTGTATTAAAGTTTTGTGGGATCAGTACACCTCTGCAATATACTTATTCTAACAAAAACCGCTAAAGTAAACAAGATCAAAGAAAAAACAAAAGTATTACATAAGGAATGAAAGATAGAGATAAGAGAAAAGGATTCCAAAAACTAGTTTGGATAAGTGGATAGAATGGATGAAAGACGACTTACGAAACTAATAAATCCAACAAATATGCAAGGAACAACTCAAAGAATTGATGTTAATAATGTTTTTCGTAAAGGTATAGTTGGAAGCTATCATAAACGACCTAATTATTTGAGAAGGTATGTGAATGTATGTGATCACAATAGCAATAGGCTATCCACTTTTTGATTCATCCCATCATGCCTTAACTTCAGAGTCTACATACACACTTTCAACAAGGATAAGTCGATCAGGGAATAGTTTATAATTTATGAAGGAAAAATGATGAGTGATGAAAGCGATAAAACTCTCTATAATTACTAACTGATAATAACAGGTCTAGTTGATCTTTAAACATAATTGCACTTGTCCTCGAACATGCACGGTAATAATTTATCAGTAAATTATATGAATCGATAATAACCCGGCCTGGCTCAGCTCGTATGCAATTTATTTCTGATAAAATTTAATAATATTATCAACTAAGTATTTAAGAAATCTTTTAAAGGATTTTTTTTAAGTGAAAAGTTCTTTAGCGGCGCTGTGCACTTTTTTTGGGATAGGTAAAAAATGTTGAACTCGCGTCAGATATCACATTATCTAGTCGAAAATGCGTAAGACACATTATGTAAGTAATATAAATTATCATCTTTGTGATAGCGCAATAAATATTGTATTTTACCACATTAATGATTATAATACTTCTATACTGAAAATAAATCAATAAGTGCGAAATTCTTCCCTTACCATTCTAAAATATTCATAATATATTAAATATTATTTTGTTTGTAATATGGACAACTTTCACGCCAATAAATTTTTAAACTATGGGTTGGCCTAATATTTTTATCCGACTACGGAAAACTAAAGGAGGGTTATGTTTTTGACTAGCTAGTATGTATGTATATGTGTATGTATATATGTGCATGTTCACCTGTTCCCTCATAGTTCCTTAATTATTAATTAAAACTGGACTAATGAGGTATCGTTAAAAGCATCTAGATCGTCCGCTCGTTATAGGCTATATGGCACGTCACTGAATCTAATTTGGCGCCCTCTAGCAGTCATAAAGTACTGTGTTAACAAATATATTTGAGATAAATATGCCGTGTTTGATATCATTGGAAAACGTGTCACTTGTAGATAAATAAAACATAAACTACGAACATGGCTAGTGGAATGTGAGTGTACATATACACCTCAGCCTTTTTTTTTCACGGGTAAAATCCTATTTACGGACCATCCCAGGAGGGGCGAGGGTGTGTCGAACTCACCGGCGCTTTCCGACCCAGCATGGATGTTACCGCCCCTGGATGTGTCAGGCGGCCGCTGGGCCGGGTCCCTACCAAAAATCAATGCGCCGTAATACCGACTAAAAACCCCGTGACTGCCACCATCGCGTCGGCGCAAACGAGACGGTCCCGGTATACCCTGAAGCAAATTGGATTGGACCGGGACCGCCTCTGCGCTGTGCCAAAAGGCACACCGAAATGACGTGTATGACGTCAGCGTCTCGGGGGCCGCCAAGGTAGGTGCGGCGGCCCCGTGTGGCCTCTGGGCGCCGGGCTAGATGTTGTCCCGACGCCTCCTACGTCGCCTGTTGCGACGAGCGGGATCAGTCCGCTCCTGATCCCGCTCCGCGCTCTCCTTCTGCAAAATGACACGTTCGCAGAAAGAGAGCATAGTTTTCCATGACCTCCGGCTGCCGACCATGGCAGCAACCACAGTCGGCAGCGACAGGTCCCTCCCCACGACCGCTACGAGAGCGCTGCGCTCCTCGTCCCGGCTGGGCACTGCTTGAGTGTGTGCTGGGCCGTGTCCTCACGGCAGTTGCCACAATGGTGGCACACGGCAGTCTCCTCCACTCCGATGATGCGACAAAGGTACGCACCGAAGCTGCCGTGCCCGGTGAGGACCTGCGTTAGCTGGAACGTCGGCGCACCGTGGAGCCTGTCCATCCACAGTTGGAGGACAGGTCGCCCTGCTGCGACGGTCCTCATACACCTCAGCCTACCCCATACGTTTGTTTACGTCATAGGTAGATACGCGTATAGGTACTTTCACCCGCAATCTTTAATAAGTTATTATTTTGACATAAAAAAACAGACACATAAAGATTATTATATACTTCTTCTTCCCATCCTTGATTATGCTGATGTCAGCTATCTAGATCTCACTGAAGAACAATTAAACAAACTTGAGCGTCTCCAAAACTTCTGCATCAGATTCATATTTGGCTTGCGCAAATATGATCACGTTTCTGAATTTCGTACTCAGCTCAAGTGGTTATCTATTCGACTTCGTCGGAATACCCACATTCTTTCTCTTCTTTATAACGTACTTTTTAACCCTGTCACTCCTTTCTATCTCAAATCTCGTTTCCAGTTTCTACACGACTCTCATTCCAGATTCTTGAGGTCGTCAGATAACTTAAAACTTAAAACTCCAGTGCACTCTAAAAATTTTATGGACAGCTCTTTTACTGTCAAAGCTGCTAGATTGTGGAACTCACTTCCAGTATCAATAAGAAAAGCAAAGTCATTGTCATCTTTCAAAAAACTACTTAAAGACTATTATTTGTCCTGCTAATTAAAGACTTATATGTAATTATTTGTATGTTAGTGTGTACATATGTATGTATAAATGTATGTGTATGTAGGCATGTATGTATGTATGTTTGTTTATATGTTTATATATATATTTATAAGTATTTATATATATAATATATATATTTATATTATTTTTCTTTATTTTATTTCTTTTTTAACGATATGTTTTAGCTTTGTTGATGTTTTTTAGTTTAGACTGTACACTTCGACTACCTTTCATTTCTCTTGCTACTTCTCCATCCTTGGTTGCCTGTAAGAGATCGCCTTGTGCGATAAGGCCGCCTATTGTACTTTTCTTCTCTACTGTATTCCTTAGTTTTAGTGTTATGTGTACAATGAAGTTTTAAATAAATAAATAAATTATTATATATTTAGTACATTGAAATAGATTATGCAAATACATATTGCATTCTTCGTCATGAAAGTCCTGTGGCGTAGTTGGCTAGATATATCGGCTTGTGTGAATCCCCGAACTGAGACAAATGTTTGTGTGATCGTCAAGTAGGGGAGAGGGGGGCTTGTTGTAACAATTTTTCGTTTCTTGGCTATGAAAGCTTAATTCTTTGGTATTTATGAAATCTAGTAGTACTATTCCAATTAACAACTATTCAACTATCGATTCCAAATAAACTTACCCCGTGATTGGGGCTAGTTGTAACAGGCTTGGGGCACATTGTAACATTAGGAATTGAAAACCAGTTTTATATTTAATAAAGATTTATTTGGCATATTTAGCATAAGAAACTTTACAAACGCTAAAACAGGTTTAGACTTTTAAGTTAAATATTTAATCTAACAGGAAATATTAAAAAATAAACAATTAACATGTTCTTTCTTTACTTAAACTATTAATTAAATTTGAGCTCACAGCCATTTATAATCTTAACTACTTCAGTAATCAGACTTGATTCATTTAGCATTATAAACCTTAGGCACGGTATAAAAAAACGTTGACTTTTAAGTTTTATTCTTAATCTAATAGAAAAATAATCAAATATTAACAAAAACATGGTCTTCCTTAAATTATAAAGGAACTTTAGACTCACAGCCATTTATAATAACAAAATCTCAATTTCTTAAGTAATCAGCCTTTTGATTAACGTAGGCAAAAAATATGAAATCAGTCTTCATCGAAATCACAATTGAGACACACAAATGAGATCTTATTTCCTGTTGCACATTTTACATGTGCCCACATCTTACACATGATGCATTGTATTGACTGCTCGTTTTAATTTTCATAAGTTTCCCCACAAGCTAAACAAAACCATTCCATGGGTTTAGATTCCGAATCAGAATTTAAAACACCATATTTTACTTCTTCTATCTTTTGACTATCTTTATCTTATCTTTTTCCTCTCAATCTTTTTGTCATCGTTCTTTTGCTCTTTCCTTTGCTTTTCCTAGTCTCTTGTGTTTTCTTTGTCTTCTATAACTTTTCTTCATGATCTTTATGGAACCCGTTCTTCTCTGGCGTATCTGTGAGGACACAGCATTTTCTTTTACGTTGAGGGTGGTTAGTAATTTTCGTGGTGGAGCTTTTGGGTAAGGTCTTATTTTAGATGGAGAGAAATCAAATTGATGTTGAATACCAGAAGGTAGGCTCTAAGTCAGGTTGACCTCCAGGTGAAGCTAAAAAAAGTATTCAAAACATGAAAAGAAGGAATTTAAATACGTCCCGCGTAATTTCATATAAGTTTTAAATAATTGTAACATGTTACAACTTGCCCCGTAAAAGTGTTACAACATAGCCCACTGCGAGTTTTTTTGAAATAACTTCTATTAAAAAAAAAGGCGCTTGCTTGGTGTGAAATTACACTTAATATAATCAAACTAAACAAATGCTAAATGTATATGTATAAATCAACAAATGCTAAACAATTTGAAATCTATGATAATCCATTTTGTATAAGGAGTAAAAAATACATTATCTGGCTTTTTCAGAGCGCCTGCCCATAACTGCTTCCTGCGCCGTTCGGCATGGTACTGATCGTGCTTATATGATAGAATGGGTATAACGTAGTAGGTTATGTTGAAAACCAAACGAATTTTCTTCTATTATGTAGGTAAAAAATGCTTGTTACTACTTACCCTTGTTACAACTAGCCCCACGCTCCCCTATTCATTTCGCGTCTGGGTGTTTGTGAGTCTCATACCCACGGCACAAGGCTGGTATCTTAATGTGGCATCAGAACTGTTTGGTGTATTTTATAACAAAAAAAAATGACTGCATCGTGGTCTCGAGAAACAATCGTGTGCCGTGTGATCTAAATACCCAGTTTTCAATTCCTGCTGACGTGTATTGCATTTCTAAGAATAGTGTCGACCAGCAAGAAACAGCTGCATATAATACATGTGTATATACGCAGGCTGATCTCGGAATCCGTACCTAAATCAGTGTGATGAGTTTAATACTTTAGGTATAACTGACCCCATGTGACTTTTTCTTATTCCCAAAACTAAAGAGACCTATGTAAGGACGAAGATTTGCAACGATTAAGGAGATAAAGCATAAAGACTACATCGATGGAAGAGCTTAAGGCTATACCGTAAAATTCATATGAGAAGTGCTTCGAGGATTAGAAAAAGCATAGTCGCAAGCGTATTGTATCTGAGGGGCATTACTTTAAAGGGGACAATATTAATATTCATGAATAAATATAAATATTTTTTCCTTAAAAGACAGTCACCTTACTTTTTGAACACACCTCGTAAATGGTAATATATTTTTGGTTTTATCATAGTACTAAGTACAATTTTAATAACGCCTTTGTGATCCCACTCCTGATTTTCTTGGCTAACTAATGGCATTATCAGTACAATAATTATTCAGAAATTAGTTAGGTAGAGTTGTTGCTAACACTCTTTTGAAAATCTTTGACTCTTTTAACATCTTTGGACTTTTAACAGCCCATAGCTTTCCTACCCGTAATTCCAATTGCCTGGATCACGTTTTTCTAAAAAGTCATAAACATAACATTACATTAGTTCTTGATTCTTTTATCACCGATCATGCGCCTATAGTTTTGTGCTGCAGCAGCAAACTGCGATCTAGGAAACCTACACAATACACAAAGCGCGTTAATGTTGCGGCTGTTTTATCTGATTTAGAATGTACAGACTTTACGTACCTACTAGAATTTGAAGATGCGGAGAAAATTGCCACGACATTAGTCAATATTATTTCAACAATGATCGCCAAACACTCATTACTTCTTGCTGTTCCATCCAGGAAAAGAATAATTAAACCATGGATTACCCCCGGCCTTTTGCGTTGTATTCGTAATCGCGACAAATTATATAAAAAATCAAAAAGAGATCCTAACAACAACATAACTAAACTCATTTTTATACGTTACAGAAATTTTTGTAATAACCTGCTTAAAAATGTCAAAATAAATTACGAGAAAAATGAGCTACAAAAAGCAAATGGCAATCCCAAACCCTTGTGGAAGGCAATCAAAGCAGTCACAAACATCAATCCTACGGTCTCAGATTCTAGTAAATTGCTAAATGAGCTTAGTCCATCTTCATCTGTAAACAAAGTCAATGAATTCTTTGCAGACATTGGAAAAAATCTTGCACATAATATAATAATTTCTCTTCCCGTTCAAAGCCAATACCACGCTAGTACCACTAATCCTCATAATAACCCGCAAATTTCTAACTCCATGGTCATTGAAACTGTCGATGCTGAAGAGGTAGGTCACGTTATACTAGGTCTCAAGAATGACTGCGCTGTTGGATGGGATGGCATTTCGGCTAACATTGTGAAAAATGCTCACAAGCTTCTTGCACCCATTTTAACTCACCTTTTTAACAGGTGCATTTCAACTGGAATTTTTCCCCAAGTATTTAAGAAAGCTCTTATACACCCAATATATAAGAACGGGCCGAAAAATGAAGTTAACAATTATAGACCGATTGCTGTCCTTACCACCTTTTCTAAAATACTGGAAAAAATATTGAATAATAGACTCGTAAAGTACCTCAATAAATACAACTTAATATCCCAAAATCAATACGGTTTCAGAAGCGGGAAATGTACAGAAGATGCTATAGTGTATCTAACTGACTGTATTGCAATGAATATTAATAGTCAAATCTCAACTCTTGGAATCTTCTTAGATTTATCGAAGGCTTTTGACACTGTCTCCATCCCTATCCTACTCAATAAACTAGAAAATATAGGCATAAGGGGCATCTCACTGGATATTTTCACTAGTTATCTTACAGGTCGTACTCAACAGGTAAAAATAGATAATTTTATTAGTCACGAGTTGCCAATCTCTTATGGCGTACCGCAAGGTAGTGTCCTTGGACCTACTTTGTTTCTCATATATGTGAATGAGTTATGTAAAATGGTAATTCCTAACTGTAACATTTTGGCTTATGCTGATGATACGATCCTTCTTATTCAAGGATCATCATGGGTAGAGGCCAAACTCAACGCAGAAACTGCTTTAGTTAATGTCATGAACTGGCTAAAACACAATCTCTTAACAATTAATCTAGAAAAAACTAAATTTGTTACTTTTGCTGCCCGGAAGTCCTCGCTACCCCCTTTAACATTTTCCTTGAAAGCTCACACTTGCCAGCGATTCTGTTCAAACTTATGCAATTGTATGGAAATTACACAGACTGACAACATTAAATACCTAGGGGTTATTCTGGACAGTACACTTACTTGGAAGTTTCATATTGACTATGTCACTTTACGACTTCGAAAATTAATGTATATTTTTAAGAACCTTCGTAAAGCAGCAGACATAGCCATACTAAAAACTGTATATTACGCGTTAGCTCAGTCAATCTTGTCTTACTGCATAACAGTCTGGGGTGGTGCTGGTAAAATGTGTATCCTACGAGTAGAAAGAGCACAAAGAGGTATATTGAAGATAATGCACAATAAACCTATAAGATTTCCCACAATAGATATTTATAAATTATCTGAAGTCCTCACTGTCAGACAGATATTTATCTATCAAGTAATAGTTCGTAAACACAAACATATGCCATTTGACTTTAACACTGTCAAAAATAAGCGTAGAGCTGACTTAGTATGTCCTGCTAATCACAGTAAATTTACAATAACATCTCGACAGTTTCATTACATAAGTCCTATGCTTTACAATAAGTTAAATAAAAAATTAAATATTTATCCCTTAAATATGCGTGAGTGTAAATTTTGTGTTTCAAACTGGCTCCAAACGCTTAACTATGATGACACGGAAAATCTCTTGATCTATAATCGGGCAATCCAGTAAATGACTTAAAATACAGTTCTTAAATTGACATAATATACTATTCATGTGACTGTAACACACACACACACACACACATTAACACACGTTTATTTTATATTTTTTTTATTATTCTAAATTAATTATTGTTATTTCTAGTTTTAATTCACACTTATCTCGTGCTCTATGGAGAGCCTAATAACTGCAACACAGTTTTTGAACTATCGCAGTTATTATGGTGCATTTCTATGTAAAAACATGAATGTGAAATAAAGTTTTTATTTATTTATTTATTTATTTTCGGCAACTATCCCTTGTCATCACTGAATCAGTTATATTAATCAATTTTATTTTTACTTAATCATGCAATTTATTTATACTAAACAGAAAATATTAATGCGGTCAGGTAAGACTTTGCGTTTTTCGTACTTGATTTACTTATGTGTTGTTATAGTTCCAAAGAACAACATACAACATCATTTAAAAAAAAGATCTGACACATATAAGTATATATTATACTGCCAGCACATATATACTGCTTACACATATATATAGACTGCCTCGTGGTCTCGCGGTACAAGTATGTGCCGTGGGATCTAGAGGTCCTGGGTTCGATTCCCGGGTCGGGCAAAGTGTTATTGGGTTTTTCCATTAGGAAATTCTCAGTAACAGCACGGAGTCTGGAAATGTGCCCGTAAACCTTCAATAGGCTCGCCCCCTATTAGGTACGTGGGACTGATACATACCTGGCGAAATGTGGCTGCAGAAATGCACCTCTGCCTACCCCTTCGGGGAATACAGGCGTGAGTTTATGTATGTGTACATATATATATTTACTAGCTTTTGCTTTGCTTTTACAGAGTCTCATTTATGTCCATACCAAAAATAGTTCACATCGGTCAAATGATTAAAGCGTGAAAGCGTAACAGTCATATAGTTATTTTCTCATTTATAACATATTAAGGGATTTTTTTTTAACTTTTAATATAATTGTTATATTGTGTGTCTATATATATATAATATATATGATGTAATAAAAGCCATATAAAAAAGTTTCATCATTCTAGCTTCAAAAATGACGAATTTCCATACAATTTCATCCCCTATTTTTATTTTACTCCCTTAAAGGTAATTTTTTTACATACTTTGAATGACATATTTATTTATATCTAATCAACAGCCTAAAAAATAAGTTTCAAGTTTCTAGCTTTAAAAATGACAATACTTCCATACAACCTTTCATCCCCTTTCAACCCCTTAAAACCCCTTTTCCGCAATAAAAAGTAGCCTATGTTCTTTCTCAGGCTCCAAACTATCTGTGTACCAAATTTCATTTAAATCGGTTCAGTAGTTTTAGCAGGAAAGCGAGACAGACAGACAGAGTTACAATCGCATTTATAATATTAGTAAGGAAGTAAGATAAGTGCAGGCAGAGACACGACCTGCCCTGTGGCAAGGGGGCGTTAGAATCCCACCACGGTATCCCCTGCCTGTCGTAAAAGGCGACTTATTGGGGCCCTTGGGGTCACTGGACGCGCTGCGGGGGCAGTGCGTCTACATATAATGTGACCCCGAGAAGGGCGGCGGCACGGTGGCCTGTGTCCGTCGCGGGCGCCCGAAATAGAGGCGCCCAAATCAAGTAAGTGGAGGTGCAAAGGCGCCTAAAATCCAAGAAGTCCGAGACAAAAGCGCACCGGGCGGCTGCAGCACTATTGTGGGCGCTTCTCGCCCACGCACCGTGGTCGCCCCACTTGGCGCGAAGATGGCCACCGGGGGGTTTTGGTCGGTATGCCGGCGTAGGGATTTGGTTAGGGACCCAGCTCGGCACTAACATCTGCGCGGACGTGACGCCCCGCGCGCCGGGCTGGAAGGCCGGTGACCCCGACATACGCTTCCTGCCCCCTCCCCCAGGGCTGGCGGGAAGTAGAGCCATAAACAGCTTTCCCCTCGAGAAAAAAAAAGGCAGAGACACGACCCGTTGTAAACCTACAGGGAAAACCTAAAACCGAAAACACTCTAGACTACGCTTTTAAGTCCGACGGCAAAAATTACAACTAATTTGGTAGCCCTGTAACCTGTTGCCGGTTTTCAATTTTCGCTTAATGTGGGTTGTTACGTTGTAACAAGTTTATAAACATAAAATAAATACAAATAATAACTACATACAAACAAACAAATAACCCGTTGTTACAATTGAATGCAAACCGCGCGCTTTAACTAGCGATATCATCACAACGACCATATAAGGTATTCGTCGGTGCCGGAAATCAAATTATTTCTAGAACATCGGATAGTAAACGCCACAGCCAGAAATTTCGAGAAAAAATACAATAGCGATCGACGGCACAACTTCCTACGAACTATTCCATCTCGCTCGATTCTATAATTACTATCTCAGTCCCACAGGGATTTACAAAAATATAGAGGGTAGTCGTGGCGTGTCTTGCTTCGGTTGTACCGTTCTTTCCATATCTCTGTCTCATGTCATACGGAACAATCGAGAATCTGACAGTACGCATTGTCGCCTCAGGAAGGAAATAGGCCCACCACCGAACCGATATGTACCTATATAAGGACGAATTCGCGGAGAGAGAATGAGAAATTCCGACGCCAGAGAGTTGTGATTAGTTCGCATTTTTTAAACAGTAGTAAAATCAGTGCTATACTAAAACGAAAAAGAAATTAAAAGCGGATCGCATCATTTTCAACCCCCTTGGTAAGTTTAATATATTTAATTCCAATATTGGCTTGGTTGCTGTTAACTAGTTTTTCGTGTCTGGATTAATTTGATTACTATTCAACAAGTGATTTCTTCAACCTTTTAATAGTGCAAAAATTGCTATGGCTATATATATTTCTTGATAGTGGTATAACAACGTAACGTAATGCGACTGTGAGTATCTTAAAATTGGTAAAATATAACTTACCTTTTTATTTTTCCGATGAGTTTCAAATATGTTTCGCCGCGGTATTTTTCTTCATTAACATTCTATTATACCTAATATTAATTTAGTCCAAATCAATATGGCCGCGATAATTAATTCCCACTGTGTTCCACGCGTATGTTGTTAATATCGGTGGCTTGTGTATTATCTTAATAAGAACTTTATTATCTTAAAATATATTTCCAAATTTAAATATAAGTATTCTATTAAAAATTGCCACCGAATAATTGTATTAGTTTGCTTAGACTTTAAAGCCAGTTAAATTTTTATAATTGTGTAAAGTTATATATAAACTATATTTCCTCCTGTTAGTTCAAATAATGTAATACACACACATAGCTGTGAGATTTATTTTCTAGATTAGCGTGATGTTAAGATAAGAGAAATTTCTCGATGTACCGGCGAAATAAATATCGAAGGTCATTGTTTCACTCGTAGTATTCATGTGTATAAAATTAAACCTGTACTTGTGTAAAAGTTTAAGTGTAACTATTTCTTTTGTACTCATCGCGTAATGGAATGGTGATCGTCCGGCATATAAACAGTTGGGGTTTGATCCTGGGTTGGGTAATTTAAATAATAATTATTAATTATATTGGCATTTGACATTTAACTATGTTTCGTTTAATTATTTTTTTTATTTTTTTTTTTATTTTGTTTTTACAACCGGACCTAAATGTCGCCACTCCATTCCGCTATTTTTTTAATTGCTTCACGAAAGATGCCGACGCCCATTCCTGGTCTCGTCTAGTGCCTGGGTGTCGGATCTTTCGCGCTACAAGTGTCGTTTCGACGCGTTCCAGGAAACTGGGGGTTCTCCGTTCGGGTTGAGAAATACGAGCTGCACGTTCACGACTCGGATTGAGAACTACGAGCTGCAAGTCCACAGTACGTTTGTGAACGACAGCTGCACGTACTAGTACGGACTGTACCAACGGGCAACGCTTCTGCCCACCGACTCCAGCAGACCCCTGCGGCTGAGGGCCTTCCGATATATCACCGAAGACCCCTCCACGCGTCACGGGATCGAAAGACCGAAGTTAAGTCCCCAGTGCACATAGGGTTTTATTGGGACCAGAAAGCTTTCCTGTGCCAAGAATCCACCCCCCTGGGTGTAGTCATAAATATAGAATTTTTATTTTATTTTATTTATTTTTTTTAATAAATTGATTATTTTGTAATTGTTTTTTTTTATTGTTCCCGCCGTCAGGCGGTCGTAACAAGTGGCGCCCAACGTGGGGCTTTGGCTACGAATCCGAACATTTCTAGCATTTCCGAATTACGAGAAGTCTGCAGAAACTATGAAAGAATTAACGCTCGGTATTCCAACTTCAAAGAACCTTCTTGTAACCCTGGTTGTTCATTAGCACCAGAATTTAATTATCTTTCAATTCGAACAAACAAAAATAAATATAATCCAAATAGGTTAGCTTCGTTAAATTCAAATAAAAAATATTGTTTTAAATGTGGCCTTCGGGACCACACTACTTTTACTTGCCCTAGGTGCAATCCCAAGAAAAAACCGTTCGTGAGTCCTTTCCAGTGTTACAGATGCGGCGAACGCGGTTATAAAGTTACAGATTGCCCCAAATGTAAGGATAAATATAGCCCACCTTCTAAAGTCCTTCAGACAAAAACTAATAGTAATAATAAAAATATAAATAACCCAAAAAACTAGCTATGGAAAGTTGCAGTCAGTTTAACTTCGACCAGAAAGACTGGGCCAACTGGCTGACAACTATAAAAAATTTCTTTCGCACATTCAAGGTCGCTACTATTTTTAATAAATTACCTTTCAAAGATCCTCGTCCTTATGTTACGGTTTCAATTGCTAATTATCCTAACTTCAAATATTTAGGTCTCTTAGATTCGGGTTCAGCTATTACCATTTTAGGGAATAATTCCCATTTACAACTTTTAAAAGCAGGGTTCATGTTGAACTCTGCTGATATATTAACAGTTACGACTGCAGGCGGTCAGTCTTATCGTTCAATTGGAAATATTTTGTTACCTATAGTTTTCGAAAATATAGTTAAAAATTTAAACGTTCACGTCATACCAGAAATAGATTCGTATTTAATTCTTGGCATTGATTTTTGGAAAAAATTTAATATTTGTCCAAAATATTTACCTAACTTAGATTTTATCAGTCACACAGACCCTAAAGTTTATAATATCACAACGTCTTCTTCTTCCTTACTAGGTCTTCATTCCTACGACACGTTAGAGCCATCAGAAAAAATAATCGCGAACAGCGTAATTGAACAATTTAAAAATATCTCTTTTGAACGTATAGGTTTAGGCAGAACATCCCTAATTAACCATAGGATCGATACAGGAGACGCACTTCCTATTAGGCAGCGCTCGTATAGGTTGTCGCCGGAAAAACAAAAAATCGTATCAGAGCAGGTAGACGAAATGTTGAAACTCGGCGTAATTTCGCCAGGCGAGAGTCCGTGGTCTTCCCCTGTCATAGTAGTAGAGAAAAAAGAGGGTAAACCTCGGGTATGCCTAGACAGTAGGAAACTTAACTCAGTCACCAAAAAAGACGCCTATAGCCTACCGTATATATCCGAGATCTTAGACAATCTTAGAGACGCTCGTTTCCTGTCTTCGATTGACCTGTCAAAATCTTTTTGGCAGATTCCATTGGATAAAAAGGACAGAGAGAAGACTAGTTTTTACGTTCCGGGTCGTGGTACTTTCATGTTTAATGTAATGCCTTTTGGGTTGACCAATGCGCCAGCTACACAACAAAGATTAGTGGATACCTTATTTGGACCGGAGTTCGAGCACAAAGTCTTCTGTTACTTAGATGACGTTATAGTAATTAGCGAATCGTTCCAGGATCACGTGTCCCTACTGCTGCGCGTATTGGAAAAACTTAAAAAAGCTAATTTATCAGTTAACTTCGAAAAATGTCAACTTTTTAGGGATAGCTTAAAGTATTTGGGCTATGTGGTTGACGCTGAAGGTCTCCGTACAGACCCACTGAAGGTGGAAGCCATTCTCAACTTCCCAACACCAACCACGAAAAAAGATGTGAAGAGATTCTTAGGAACCGCGTCTTGGTACAGACGTTTTATACCAAAATTCAGCACCATTGCGGGCCCTCTGAACTCTCTAACATCAACTAAGAAGTGTGCTCCACCCTTCAGATGGTCAGCGGAAGCGGAAGCGGCATTCACAACACTCAAATCATGTTTGGTCACAGCACCGGTTTTATGCTGCCCTAATTACGACCTTCCTTTCGAAGTTCACACAGACGCCAGTAATTTTGGGTTAGGCGCTATGCTCACCCAAAATATAGATGGCGTTGACCGCCCTATAGCATTCAGGAGCCGCTCTTTAACGGGTCCTGAACGTAACTATAGCGTTACAGAGAGGGAAACTCTTGCTGTGCTGGACGCTCTCGAGCACTGGCGCTGTTATTTAGAGAATGGTAAGTGTTTTACGGTTTACACTGACCATTCAGCATTAAAATGGTTTTTAACCTTGTCCAACCCTACGGGTCGTCTCGCCCGCTGGGGTCTGAGGCTTTCTGCCTTTAATTTCTTTATCAAACACCGTAAAGGTAAAGATAATGTAATTCCAGATGCATTATCTAGAGCAGTACCAGTAGCAGAAATTAGTGCCACGAATCATCGCAGTTACATTACCAAGGATGATTGGTATCTTAACATCTTAAACGGTTGCGTAAGTTCGCCTACTAGTTTCCCGAACTACGTGGTGACGAATGGGAAATTGTATCGTTTCTCGAAGGGTAACAGCCCACTTACATCCGAATTCGAATGGAAGGAAGTTGTTCCTAAAGAACATCGTGAAACGATACTTAAAAACAACCATTCTGACCCCACTGCGGGACATATGGGAATTTTTAAAACTTACCAAAGACTTAAGTTACGCTATTATTGGCCTGGTATGTACGGCGATACTGCTAAATTTGTGACAGCTTGCGATACATGTACTGCATATAAATCTCCTACCCATACTACCCTTGGTCCACTAGGTAGGCCTAAGGAGTGTAGCAGGCCATTTCAAATGATCTCTGTAGATCTAGTAGGTCCTCTACCAGTTTCCCGTAAGCAGAACGCTTATATATTAGTAGTTTGTTGTTGTTTTTCTAAATATTGTTTACTATTCCCCCTAAGGAGAGCTACGGCAGCAAATGTCGTCAAATGTTTAGAAGAAGGCGTTTTCCTAGTGCATGGCATTCCACAGTTGGTTTTGCAGGACAATGGAGTGCAATTCATTAGTCGTGAATTAGCTAAACTATACGAATATTATAAAATTCCAAAAGTGCAATTCACGCCTAAATACACGCCCCAAGTAAACACTGTGGAACGTTATAATAGAACATTAATCACCTCCATATCAACTTTTGTAAAAGATGACCACAGAACTTGGGATGTAAACTTACCAAAGATACAGTTTGCTATGAATAGTGCCGTTAACGAGGTAACCAAATTCACACCGGCGTTTCTAGTGTACGGCAGAGAACTTGTACCATGCGGGTCGCATTATTCTACAGATGTAGACCCAAGTGATCTGGTGCTCTCGCCACGCGACGAATACGCGGGAAACCTCGGGTGTTTGGCAAAAATATTCGACAAAGTCCAACTGTCTCTGTATAACAGCCATGTCAAAAGCTCGCGACATTATAACTTACGCAGAAAACCCGTAGACTTTAACGTAGGAGACATAGTATGGAAACGGTGCTATTTCCAAAGCGATAAGGATGCTCACTTCGCGAAAAAACTAGCTCCGAAATTCTTGAAATGCAAAATAGTAGCCAAGCGCTCCCCATTAGTCTACACCGTCGAAGATATGTCTGGGAATAATTTAGGAAACTGGCACATCAAGGATTTTAAGCTACACTCCTCTCCTTCGTAATTTTTTTTGTATGATATCACACTTTTATAGTGTCTATAAAGTTACTTGTTATGTTATATTCACGCGGATTATACACGTTGGATTTATTTTATCATTTGTGTTATGTTTCGCGGGTTCGACTCATATATTTTTTTTTATTTTATTTATAGTTGTTAATCAATAGTATGATGATTATATTAGCATTCGTTTATTTTATAATGTATCGGCAAATAATTAATTCAATATTAGTCTGTTCGTTAATCGATTATGTTTGTCTTTAGCGGATTAAAATAAGCCTACACGAATTTTGATGTTTTGATTGGGAGTTTTGTTTTAGTGTTGTATGACTTCTTTATAGGTCTACAAACATTTTAATTGCGTTTTGCAATTTTTTTTAGCGGAGTATGACAGTTTCTTGGTATAGGTCTACTCGTCTGCTGTTTTTTTTTCGTTACAGCGGGTCGTGACTGTAACAAATTCGCTAAAGACTAGACATACTCACAATGCCGCTTAGTTTATTTAATTTTGTTTTTATTAATTGTTCATATATTATCATAGTCGTCACCGTTAACAGTTCAATACTTGTTTACCTTGATACGTACCTAGTGTTTCGGAACATTGGTTAATTTTTTTTTTCCTTTTTTTTTTACAATATTTTTTTTATTAAAAAGTTATTGCGTTTCGGTCTCTGTCTACGTTTGTCTTTGATGAATTAAAATAAGCCTACACGGAGTTTGATGTTTAGTTGGGAGATATTTTTTTATTTTTTTGCGTTTTGCGCATTTATGGCGGGTTGCGACCTCTTGTATAGGTCTGATTCGTTTTGTTGTTTTGCGTTCTGCGCGTATAGAGCGGGTTGTGACTCTTTAAATAAGCCTACACTAATTTTCTCGTTAGAGCGGGTTGTGACTCTTTAAATAAGCCTACACTAATTTTCTCGTTACAGCGGGTCGTGACTGTAACAAATTCATCAAAGACCAAATGTATTCCACAGTGCCGATTTCGTCCGAATGTTTCATGTTACAGTATTTTCCCTCTTAGATGCTCTTTGTCATGCAGTGCTGTTCTTGAGTCCAATCTTATAATAGATTTGTACTCTAGTTGTATGGTAGTCTGTTGATAATTATAGAATTCTTCAGACAAATGTGACAGGTCGTATGCAAGGTCGCATGGTAGGTATTTGTTAGTGGATGTATGAAAGTGAGACAGTTACTGGCCGGTTCTATCCTTCTTAGGCGCTTGCCGCAGCGGATTTTACTACGTAAAATCCTTTCTCTGGGAGAGGGGGTATTGTTACGTTGTAACAAGTTTATAAACATAAAATAAATACAAATAATAACTACATACAAACAAACAAATAACCCGTTGTTACAATTGAATGCAAACCGCGCGCTTTAACTAGCGATATCATCACAACGACCATATAAGGTATTCGTCGGTGCCGGAAATCAAATTATTTCTAGAACATCGGATAGTAAACGCCACAGCCAGAAATTTCGAGAAAAAATACAATAGCGATCGACGGCACAACTTCCTACGAACTATTCCATCTCGCTCGATTCTATAATTACTATCTCAGTCCCACAGGGATTTACAAAAATATAGAGGGTAGTCGTGGCGTGTCTTGCTTCGGTTGTACCGTTCTTTCCATATCTCTGTCTCATGTCATACGGAACAATCGAGAATCTGACAGTACGCATTGTCGCCTCAGGAAGGAAATAGGCCCACCACCGAACCGATATGTACCTATATAAGGACGAATTCGCGGAGAGAGAATGAGAAATTCCGACGCCAGAGAGTTGTGATTAGTTCGCATTTTTTAAACAGTAGTAAAATCAGTGCTATACTAAAACGAAAAAGAAATTAAAAGCGGATCGCATCATTTTCAACCCCCTTGGTAAGTTTAATATATTTAATTCCAATATTGGCTTGGTTGCTGTTAACTAGTTTTTCGTGTCTGGATTAATTTGATTACTATTCAACAAGTGATTTCTTCAACCTTTTAATAGTGCAAAAATTGCTATGGCTATATATATTTCTTGATAGTGGTATAACAACGTAACGTAATGCGACTGTGAGTATCTTAAAATTGGTAAAATATAACTTACCTTTTTATTTTTCCGATGAGTTTCAAATATGTTTCGCCGCGGTATTTTTCTTCATTAACATTCTATTATACCTAATATTAATTTAGTCCAAATCAATATGGCCGCGATAATTAATTCCCACTGTGTTCCACGCGTATGTTGTTAATATCGGTGGCTTGTGTATTATCTTAATAAGAACTTTATTATCTTAAAATATATTTCCAAATTTAAATATAAGTATTCTATTAAAAATTGCCACCGAATAATTGTATTAGTTTGCTTAGACTTTAAAGCCAGTTAAATTTTTATAATTGTGTAAAGTTATATATAAACTATATTTCCTCCTGTTAGTTCAAATAATGTAATACACACACATAGCTGTGAGATTTATTTTCTAGATTAGCGTGATGTTAAGATAAGAGAAATTTCTCGATGTACCGGCGAAATAAATATCGAAGGTCATTGTTTCACTCGTAGTATTCATGTGTATAAAATTAAACCTGTACTTGTGTAAAAGTTTAAGTGTAACTATTTCTTTTGTACTCATCGCGTAATGGAATGGTGATCGTCCGGCATATAAACAGTTGGGGTTTGATCCTGGGTTGGGTAATTTAAATAATAATTATTAATTATATTGGCATTTGACATTTAACTATGTTTCGTTTAATTATTTTTTTTATTTTATTTTTTTATTTTGTTTTTACAACCGGACCTAAATGTCGCCACTCCATTCCGCTATTTTTTTAATTGCTTCACGAAAGATGCCGACGCCCATTCCTGGTCTCGTCTAGTGCCTGGGTGTCGGATCTTTCGCGCTACAAGTGTCGTTTCGACGCGTTCCAGGAAACTGGGGGTTCTCCGTTCGGGTTGAGAAATACGAGCTGCACGTTCACGACTCGGATTGAGAACTACGAGCTGCAAGTCCACAGTACGTTTGTGAACGACAGCTGCACGTACTAGTACGGACTGTACCAACGGGCAACGCTTCTGCCCACCGACTCCAGCAGACCCCTGCGGCTGAGGGCCTTCCGATATATCACCGAAGACCCCTCCACGCGTCACGGGATCGAAAGACCGAAGTTAAGTCCCCAGTGCACATAGGGTTTTATTGGGACCAGAAAGCTTTCCTGTGCCAAGAATCCACCCCCCTGGGTGTAGTCATAAATATAGAATTTTTATTTTATTTTATTTATTTTTTTTAATAAATTGATTATTTTGTAATTGTTTTTTTTTATTGTTCCCGCCGTCAGGCGGTCGTAACAGGGTAAAATATTTTGGGTAGGTATAAGTACAACCTACGTTAAAAATAATTAAATATGGAAAGACCAATTAAAAACAGCGAGTCGATTTTTGCCCGCATTTATGGCAAATTTCCACGATTTTATTTACTTTCCATAAAAGTTTAAAATTTTGCTCATGGGATAATTACGCATAGTACCTACACAATAATGTTCATTTATTTATGTTCCTTTAGTCAAAATGTAATCGTAAAACGAAACGTATAATTATTTAGTAAGCTGTCATTACTAAAATTAAATTAAATTACTGAAGACTTGGCAGCATGGTCTTCGAGCTTAGCCGGTTCCTTTCGGAACAAAGGAAAAAAAATAGTAAGCTGTCAAATGTTTCAGCCAATGACATTAAAGAAACCATAAAAATCAATTAAAACTAAACCAATAGCTGGACGCATAATGAACGACAGGAATTTTGTCCACCAATCAAAAATATTTATTTTGGGGTCTGCTTATAGAAATTCCTATAACCTTACCGTATCGTAATCCGTACTCCGTAGATGTTACTTATTGTACCTTTTGATAGAATAGTATAATAGTACATTTTTTTTATCTTTAAATTAGATATTAGACTTTGCAATGGTTAGCGTGATTATGTAGAAGAAATATGTATTTTTAACTCTCGTGGCGTGACCAGCGCCTATGAGCAAAATAATCCGTGGAGTATAAGTTCAAACGTGTTTTTTGTCTTAAAATGGCAACGTCCAACACGGAAAAACAAGAACGTTACAGACTTTACAAGTTTACGAAAGTGTTAACTCTAAAAGTGGCACAGATTGTGGTCCAGAGTCGACAGGGCAAGAAAATAAGTCATGACTGCATTCCGAAGGTTGATAATGGTACAGAATCTACGCCTCCTTTGCAATGGGTGGGTTATTTTACATACCAAAATATTTATTGTTAGGTACTTGTTGCGAATTGTGCGATGCTGTTTTTGCGTTAATATCTAAAGAGAGTCATATCTTATGCGTAATTTTTGCACAGTTGCGAGATTACAGTACAACTATTGTGTTATGGTTCAAGTAGTAAAATATTAGGGATATGTTACATTCATTGGTTTATATAAAGGTTTTATGCTTGGCTTTCAGTATGCGAGATAAATATTATGGAACTATTTGACTTCATGTAATTTAAAATTGCTTTTCAGGAATGCTTCAATATAAATATATGTATTTTAATATATTTCAGTTAAAATTACCCATGAAAGTGGTATATTTCATTCATAAAATAAGTGTGCCATTGATAGTCTTGCAAACTACAAAGCAAGCTTATAAAAGAAGGCAATGACCCCTATGAGATTGTTATGTAAGACAGGATATTACTTTTTCTAATTCCCTCCAAAACATATCATATTTCAGGATCAAATTTATAGATAACTAGCTGACCCGGAAAACTTCATCCCGCCTAACAGTCAATTCTTTAAATATTTTTTAGCCTAAGTTATTACATCAGCTGAACAGACAAAAATTGTAAAAAAAACGTTATTTTGGTACATGTATATACACAGGTATACATCCATATGCATTTATTAGAAAACGGTTATTTCAATATTACAAACAGACACTCCAATTTTAATTATTTTTATAGATTTCCAACAAAATTGAAACAAAATATCTGATTGAACAATAAAACAATTCAACTAGCAAGAATCTTGTACAAATTAATACCTGACTCAACAATAAAAAAAAATCAAAACATTCCACATAAGGATTCTAACATCTGTAACATAGCTTAATGTATAGTAACATACTTCAACTTCTGTGTAAATATTTCTTATACAATGTAAGTGCCATGCATAACAATATGTAATTTATGCATTTGCAAACAATATGATGTTTACATTTATGAGCATCATGTTGTGTCTTATATTATTTTAAATAAAATTAACTATATAATTTTTCAGTAGATTACTTCTATGAACAATCCTATACATACATCTCTTGAATGATCAAAATAATAGATTAATCTGTTTGAAGTTTGAGACAGTCTCAAATAAATAATTGTATTGTTAAATTTTTTAATAGAGGTTTATTGAAATTGGCAATAAGATTAAACATAGTTACTCTGATAATTAATTGCTATACAATACGTCCCAATGGTGTGTAGATCTAGGTGTGCAGGTTTCCTCACAATGTTTTCCTTCACCATTGAAATATGTGATAATGCATTATGAATACACATAACTTCAAAAATTGAACCTGCGATCATCAACATTCTCAACCGCCTTGATGCAATCACTACTTTTATAACCTTGTAACATTTCTATTGAACACAGCCTTTAAAAATCCCAAAGAGTTTATTGACTTTTGACAATATTTAATCAAAGTTGTTTATATCCCATAAAAATAAAGATTTTTACTTTCAGTCCAATTTCTCACCTTGTGGTGTTAAAAAAAGTATGACACTATTACGGCAAATTCTTTAAATAAAATGGTGCAACTATCCAAGATTCCAGAAGGGATAATACACTATGAAAGCTAGCTAAAAATGATTAGAAGTTAATTCCTTGACAAGAGCTAAAATTCATATATGATTGTTTTTAAGAGTAATCACTTGAGCTACATTTGTGTCTGCAATAGGTTTTCTGTTCCAATTTTTTTTAATTTAAATGGGATATGTGCTCAGTCAATTACATTTACAGCTAGGGAGAGAAAGAGTAAGAGAGGACATAAGGTACAGAGAAATAGATAGCTTTTCAATAATCAACAAGTTGCTTTTCTTAACTTCCCAGTAAGTCAGTATGTTATATATGTCAGTATTCCAACATGTATAGTAATGGCATGATTAACATTAACCAGCCCAAAATAAATAAAAATTATAATTCATAAAACACACTGATTCTAAAATATATAGTTCCAGGTCAGTTCAGTATGCAGATCACTTAATCCAATTGAAAATACTTAAATAAAGTCATTAAGATGAGAGCCAACACTATGAATAGGGAAAGGTGCACACTATACTTGGGAACAGAATATACAGACTTGCTGAGAAATTGAAACAATCAAATCATCTATCAGATATCTATTTTTCCTTTCATTTATATTTTTTCTTATTCTTCTCATAGATGTCTAAGTTTATGTGCCTTTAAATTTAAACTTCTTAAGATGCAGGTCCCACTAGTGTGTCTTGCATGCGAGTTCATTCACAGCGAATTTGTTACATTACAGTTATATAGCAGATATTTACTATGCAAGTTATGAGTATGATGACAATATTCACCTGTGCAAGTTGTAAGTCCAATGTTGAGTTTGCTGCTGCTCTCTGCTTTTTAACATAATTTTCTACATTTTTAGTTCAACTTATCAATTCCTGATGAACCACGAGTAAATGAAGAAGCAAAAAGAGTCCTCAATGGAGAAGTAATTGATGCACTTACGAAAGTTTTATGCATCGAAATATATTTACGAACCAATGATGGGGATGAGATGATACTGGAGTTGTGGACAGTCAAGTTAATGCCAGGATGTGACATATGCTCACCTTCCACCATATACTACCGAATGAGTGTTATGTTGAAATCTACATTGACTATATCAAGAATAACACCAGCTTATAAATTGGCACGAGCTCAACACAAAGAATCATACAAGATTTATCATAAAATATATGGTGGTGAACCAAATTATCAGATATTGGGTAAGTTGTTACATGTGATACAATGTAGGCTACTATTTTGACAGTCTATGTAGTGCCCTGGCATTAAAGTCTGCTGTGAACTGGCTGAGTCCAAGTGAGTTAAGACTGAAAATTGTAGTCTTTGTGGAGTTATTACAGTGAGTGGTTAGTGATAAAACAATATTATGGTTTCGATTCCAATTTATGAGTTACAAATGGTAACACTTATAAATCATCTGGCTTTTTTTTATTCCAGTGACATCATAAATGCTGTTTTGAATATTATTGTGAAAATATATTTATTTTAAATTTAAGGTGAGAAGTATAAAACAGTGAAGGTGAGCGAGCTTCGAACTCCGATCGGCACAATACTCATAGAAGTATCATATAGAACTAAAATGACCATACTGCCAGAAGACAGACTTCAGTACATGCAAAAGAAACAGGTCAACAGTGATATTATGGTGAAGAGTGATCATTTTCTCAATGAAAGCCCTAAAATACCAAGGTGAGATATTCTTTACTACGCCTTTTACGTCGAGCATCAGTTACAGTCCATTTCTAAGGTAGAAATGGTAGACACTTAGGGCAATAGGGTCACTGGGCGCAATATGGGAGCAATTCATTTCAATTAATCTTTAAATGGCAGAAAGCAAAGTAAATAAATAGTATAATGAAGAAGTTATGATGCTTTCCCTATCCCACAGCCATTAATGTGTGTGTTAGGCGCAGATCAATGTTGCATTTATTTGATAAGCAGTACATAATAGAAATAGCTATTGAACACAGTGCGTGCCAGAAAAGAAAAAAACATATTAGCCTTTACACAATGTTGGCCATGAGTTTTCAATAGTAGATAAAATTAAATAATGAAGTGAGGGGTAAAATAAGTATACTCCTTTGATATGGTGCATACTTCTCATTATTTCTTAGCAAGATTCAGTGAATAAATGAATCATGCTTTATTCAGCTGCGGGTTAACATGGATGGACTCACACAAGAAGGCAATGGTTATTTTCTATTACTATTAAAAATTTGCTATTTTAATAAGTATTATTTAATTACAGGCGAGCTCATAATGAGAAAAAAGAATTGGATTTGTCAAAGCCTCTTACTGCTGGAGCATTTGTTGATCACGCCAAAATGAAAGAGTTGCATGAATCATTAAGTCAACAGCTGCCACCTGAGCTACCAATGACGTGGCTGCTTGCTGAAAAAGAACGGATGGAAAATGTAAGTAATATTATGTGTGAGAATTTCAAACAATGAACAAATGCAGAAGTCCGTTCTTTACTTCTTTGCTGTATGTGGTTGGGCATATCACTGTATGCCGCCACAACATATTGTTATGTGAAAATCTATTGAGATTTGTTACATGTTTTGATTTATTTTGTAGAAAATGAAAAAGCTAGCAATAGCTGAGCGTCCAAGACAGGAGCAACCGGGGCCTAGTGAAGCATCCACGTCATCAGCTCACGTCATGAGCAAGGCAATAGAAGTGCCCAAACCGAAAAATACTGATAAATACTCAGGATTAATGGTAATTACATTCTTAAATTTAATTTATTGAACTCATTGTATAGTTTATCAAAATCTTTAGTAAGGCTTGAATTTTTGTTAATATTTAATGTGACAATTTTTTTTCAAAATAGGGAAATGTTGAAATTAATTTATTTAATTTGTATTTGATCTATACTTTCGGTGTTTGCTTCCAATATTATATGTTGAATGTCATAATTTATACATAACATTCCAGGAATTTCCATTTGCTGATGGTAGTCCAATAGCTGAACTGGCAAACTTTTATCAAGAATGTTTGCAAGCAAGGTCAGTGAGTGATGAATGGACTGAGCTTCTAGAAGGTTCCGTGTCTACAGACTCAGAAACACTTTCCAAACAACTGAAGATGTTTGAAGATGCAGTCCCCGAATTTGACAGCATGGTAGCATCAATGTTTAGTAACTCCGAGACTGGATCAGAAAATTTTTAAGGTACATTTGTATGTCATGTCATTGTATATAACCATTTTACTATGAAATTGTTGCAGTCTATTAGGGTTGTGGATTATAAAAAAATAGTCATTAATGTGTAAGAGACTAAGATATTCATCATGTTCATTCATATGCTGGCAATGTTGATGTTTTATTTATTTGGACACTTGTGTTTATTCCACACATGTTTTATTTTGCTTTACCTTTTATAATTCTTACATTATTTTATTATGATGCAGAGTTGTAAAAAGTTATAATAATTTGTAATTGGTGTATAAATTAATTGCTCTAAGTCATAATGGTAAGACTGAAAAGGCAAGTGAAGGTTAAATATGGAACAAACATGTAAGGGAAATGTTGACTGAAAATTGGACTTATATGCACCATGTACTAATTTTCAAATTAATATTGTTGGGTTTTTAGATAAATTAATATATCATGTTATATGTCAAATTATTCAATAGGACATAATACATATTAGCTTTATGTGGTAGTAATTAAAAATATTGGTATAGATTAATATTCTGTTTGTCGTTATATTTCAAATTTTAATGTTATGACATAAATAGTACTTAAAAGTGTAAGAATATTTGATCCTACACTTTAAGCTTTCAACGAGACTTTAAAATACATTCTAATAGCCTTTAAAAAAAAATATGTTCTAAATAGTAGGCCTACTCTGAAAATTTACATCTTGACAATTTGATGCTCCGAAAAACTGTAGGATTACGTAATTTAGGGACTGGATGTAACTAAAACGGACCAAAATATGATATGAGATCAATATATTAGTAAATCATGAGTAACAAATGTAATTATGTTACATAAGTAACAGGAGGGGAAGCACGAAGACAAGAAATATAATAAAATGAACCAAAATTTTGTCTAATTGACCAGAATTGACATAATCGGTTTGTTAAGACATAATTGGTTTTGCATTAAAAACGTATTATCAACATATTGCAAAATTGCCCTATCTACAATTACGAATGGTCGTTACAGTAGTAACAGATGTTTTATCGTGCTAATTCTGAACCCTCAATTCTGGCTGAGACTAATTACAAGAGTCCCTCACCCATAAGTTTTATAATTCTACAAAATCTCTTTTAATTCTAAAGTAACTAACTGAATAAACCCGGGCTATGAACATTTTTATAACAACTTTCTGTGTCATCTGTGTGCCTTACATCCTATACTTATGTAAAACATGTTTAAGTGCCAATTATGTATTAAGAAATGTGTCGGGATTGCCAATACATCTCAGGGTCTCCAATCGGAGAATCAAAACGGGCTGGACCCTTCATACTGAGACCCACAATCTATAGTAAATTATATCTGTAGCTAAGTAAAAGAACTTCTCGTTTGCTAAGTGACTCTATGTCCCTTAAAACGACTGTCTTTCCTACGTATATTATATCTTGTATAGGCTTATAGAAACAAATGTATTCCCTTTAAGTTTATATATAAAGCCTGTCGAAAATACATACAATAAAATATATATTAGATATAGTTGTATGGAACTGTATGCATTCAAAAACTACATTTAGTATAATCTCAAGGTTGTTTCCGGTAAATTCACGCATAAATACTAATGGGGTTATGTAAGTTAAATGTATCTGTATGGATCATGTGTGATTTGAGCTTTACTAAAACTGATTACGAATATTTACTTCGTTGTTTGCCATATAGAAATAATTGCGAAGTTTTCTCAGCTTTTTTATTAATGAAGATACATATATTTAATGCATGGATATATTTGATTGTCAAATATATAAAGTGGATAGGCTACGAAATTAATTACGACACAAAAGAGGCTATCTTGATTGATAAGTTACGAAACGTTGAGATTGAGATATTAAATTTTCTTAATAAATGATATTATTTATATTTATAAATTTTGCATAGGGTAAAAGCGTGATAGATGCCCCAGTGGGATAGATGCCGCATTATCAAAAAACCTAACTTCCCAAACTCGTGACTAAGAAACAATAGTATAACCAAGAGCCGCAATCACCCCTGACCTTAGTTAGCCATGGACCGACGTGCAGTGAGGATAAGTTTCGATGGTGTGGGCATTCATTTCCGCGACGAATTTCAAAAACACGTAATATTTTAAAATGTTATTATTTGTTGTTGTATAACTTTATAAGTACTCATTAATTCCGTTATATTTTTTATTATGTCAGTATACTGATTCCTTAAGTATACATCTAGATGTAAATAGTTGCTCTTTTGTTTTTTTTTATTATTTAAATATGTCCAAGACATCTATCCCTATCAAAAAGGATAGTTGCCCTGATTTAAAATTAAGGAAAAGAAAACTAAAGATTTTCCGGCAAAGAGCACCAAGAGAGATGGAGAGAGTTAGCCTAAAGATACAAGTAAAGATAACTGCATTGAATGTTTTGAAAACTACAAAAAACTCGAAATCTAAATCCGACTGGAATCAATGTATAAAGTGTCTGCACTCGCTATATGATACCTGTACATTTTTCAGAAATGATTACTCAATATGTGGAAAACTGAAACCACTCTTCGGCTAAACACCATTTAAAAGATTTAAAAAACAGCAAAATGACATTTATTAATTAGGCAATTATTTACAATTTCTGTTTTAGGAGAGGCCTTTTAAAACTATACACTTATTGTCCTCAAAACCTCATAAAAGTTTAGTTAAGTTTTGGTTTATACTTTATGAAGGGCATCTATCCCACGACGCAGGCATCTATCCCTCTTCGTATTTTCAAGGTGGGGCATCTATCCATACGGGTAGGCATCTATCCCCAAAAAAGGAGTTCCACGAGAAGTTAAAATCCTCAAAATCTATAATTTATAGGTCAAAACAATCAAATCATAGTTAAAGATAAAGGATTGACCTAACTAAATTCATAGACATTATTTATATAAAATTAATATTTTGAAAATTATGAGGTTATTTCAAAAAGTGGGGCATCTATCCCGCCTTTACCCTATAAGTTGCGTATATTACATACAACAAAAATAGCAGCATATCGTAGGATACGAGGAATCATCAAGTTTTCGTATTAAACGGTAAGTAGGCGCTTTTCCTCCTCTTATCGCCACTGCCAACCTGCCAATGGCATATCTAAAAATGAAATTCTACATACTATATTCTATTACAACACTTTAAGCTTTATAAGCAATAGCTTAAGCATGAAGGCGTCAAATATAATATTTTTTTAAAGGTTACGACTAACAAATCTTTAATATGTATAGGGTAATTTTATCGTGAATTAATAAAAGATATAAAGTTTGTTATTGTGAAACCAAAATGTATTGTAATACTTTAAATACGAAAGCGTTTGTGTGTGTGTGTGTGTGTTTGTTGTTTACGATCAAACGTCTAAACCGACTGATGAATTTCGGTTTGGCGGTCACTGGGACTCGAGAGAAGGCTATAGGCTACTTTTTGTTCGGGATAAATGTTAGTTTACTAGAGGATAATTTCCCCTAGTAGTTAGAGGGAGTCGACGAAATAAAGACCGAAGCGACGGACCTGAACTACATAGTCATATAGTACTATTCTGCTTCGGTAGTAGTTAAAGCCATTATGGAATATATCAATTGTGAGTAATGCTTACTTGTTTGTGCTATTGCCGTGTGAGTAAAAAAGAAATGGATATGGGACAAAAGTTTTAAAAATTCATTTAAATACAATATTCTTCAGGGGGAACTAATATTGATTCTCTGAATACCATATGCATTCATAGAAACCGTGGTTCAAAGCCCTAGTCAGATATCATCATAATCGTGGTATGTAGTTAATTTTTAATATGCTTTTCCCGTTAATAGCCAATCATGTCGATAAAAATTAATGATAATATTTAGGAAACTGTTGCGAAAATGTCACAAATATTCTAAAACATATTATTTGATGCAAAAATATTTTTCGAGAACTCCGAAGGAATTTATAGTCTGAATCTAAATCTTAGTTACAGTTAAAGAGTGAACAGAAATCGCTGATACTTTATATTCAAGAAATATTTTTATTTGCTTCGTAACGTGAAGCAACGATCATAAATTCCTTTGATGTTTTCGCTTCTTGCCAATAGAAAATTTATACTAAAATATTAAATATTCTCTTAACTTAAAAACTAATTAAGTTACATTATAGTACTAAATTCATACAGGTTGTATTACTTATAACAGATATGTGTTTAATTTATATAGTGATTAATGTAATAAAATTATTATTTTCAAGCAGTTATGTAAAATTATGGGTAATGTAAAGAAGCTGTTAATGAAACTATCTGCTAGAAGAATTTAAATATAAAGGTTATATTATAATACCATACACACTGTAGGAATTCATTGTGCTGCCTGTTTAACTTTTGGGAAATAATCAATGCTATATCAGAATACTTGCAATAGTATGGTGAATGAATTTTGTGATTTATCACTTGCACTAGAAAAGACACAATACTTTTCTAGATACCGTACCTAATAGATTTCACTACTTAAAATTTCTCTACTAATTGTACGACTATCCTTGTCCATTACTAGTAACTCGAGTTGATAATATGCTTGATCATATATGAATGTTATGTCTAAGTTGAGTTTATATAAATATATAATCAATATTATGTATTTAATAATGTATCTCTTTGTAAATAAATCTGTAATTTAAGTGAAAACTGGTTAAGTGAGACATCAAGGGACCTGCAAATTTGTGTCACTTATAGAGTATTCTACTTACCCAGTGTCTCAGATATCTAGGCATGTATAAATAAATATCCGTCTCATTTGCAGAGGATTCTATTAATAGAGTTCAGAAATCAGGTTATTTCAGTTAAAGAGGTACGATCATTAAATAAAATAACGTATTGTAACATTTGTAAGTGAGTTTTAATTTTAATTAAAAAATAATAATAAATGTAATGAACAGAAATATCCAAACTCGTGTTTTTTTCGACACAGACTTCATTACGTGTCTTCCCACCTTAATTAACGGATAATAACTTCAGTTTTTACGTACTGACAACGATTTGAGCCTTCGTTTCGGAATTTTTCAAGTAACTATCCGTATGATATTAACGCAAAACTAAAACTGAAGGTCATTAAGGCTCAAAATTACAAAACGAAACTGTTCTCTCAGTTACAGAGGTTACTATATATAAAATCAAAAGAACGAATCCCAGATATAAGAGGTTTGCATCATCCTACTAAAAGAGCCAAGAGGTAATTCAATGCCAAAGTGTTGCATACATGTATGAGATTCTACTTGACTTATGGGGGTTTCTCACTTATCCAGGTCCCACTTAACCAAGTTTCACTGTATGTATCCACCTGTTAGTTGGATTGCTGGAAATTCTCAGTAGCGTGGATAGCTCAATATCGATTGTTATTGGAATATTTTATAATAAAACAATAAAAATAAATTAAATTTTTAATATTTTTTAATATTATTTTTTACATTATGTTTAATTCATTCATTAGTATTAAGTTTAGTCCTCTTCGGAACTCAATGCTGATGACAAATCGTCCATGAGCTTAGGTTTGCCTTTAGGATGGATGCTGTTCACTTTAACGTATTGACCAGTTATATTCTGAAAAATATTACAATCACGTGTTACAAAGCCAGAAATTACGTATCCTGTGGATAAACTAAGCTAGTAACCTTTTATAGATTCCCAAATCTCTGCTAAAATACCTATTCTATATTACGAGGTATAAATAGTAATACTAGTCAAGGTTTGAACAAACATTCACCTGATCATCCAACGTAGGCCCATACGTTCTTAATACTGACCCGCAGAGTCGTTTTGCAAAAACCGACCTACGATGATGGGCGCGAACTGCGTCGTGCAACAATGCGTGCGTCATGTGCGCGCGATCCGCCGAACGTGCAACGCAACGCACTTCACGCAACGCGTCCAACGCTATATTCAAACGGACTCTGCCTAAGAATGCGTACAGAGAACATTCTTCTTCATATTCCTAGAAAACAATAGGTATTTAAAGCATATGCGCGGTAAATTAGAATCCGTTCACATTTTTTACGTGTACAGCTAAGTGAAGATACTGTAGAATTATGTATGATTGTAAACCTCACCAATAAGGGTGTCGAATAGCAAGAGACGTACATCTGTCGTCCCAAGACACGTTGATGTTATCGTGCTAAGTTAGTTATTAACGCTACACTTAATAATCCAAGGATAATAGAGCTTGATGATATGGCAAAGAAAGGATATATACCAACGTATCAATGATTCGAAGCGGAATGCGTGATGAAAGCATTTGCCAATATGCATATAAACAATTCCCTTACGGAATTACAAGAGGTCTGCATGTTGACTTTTGTGGATTGTAGCTGTCTTTTAAATAAACTGAATAAGACGTAAGTTCCAGAAACTGCGAGAGATGTTCTAATATGAAAAACACTCAGACCCGAAACATATATTTTTGAATCGCAATACTCAGGCTCATTGGGAAATTTTATCATTAATCGGAAATGGACCACTAAATTAATGAGAATCAAATCAATTTGAAAGAACCAAAGATGTTATGTTTTACCTAGCCTTATAATTAGTTTTTACGACTGCTCGACGCTATGATCGCACCTGTCAGCTGATGGTAACCAGTACTCAGATTCCTATACTAATAATTAGTTACTAGTGCAATACGATCTATAAAATCTGTTGGGTTACATACACGATGATTCCTGAGCGCGTCGTCTTGTAATAAGCCAACGCACTTTACACCTTAAAGCTCATGAATGGCATATACGTTCGACAGTCTAAAATTTCGCCACGCATACAATATGCAAACCGGATGTTTATTTAGTAATTTAATAAATTGTTAACGCTTACCTTCTTCCGATCGTGTTCGATTACATCCTGTTGTTGACGTTTTATTTCTTTACCCCATCCTCTGCAACGGCAGCATAAATTACATTTAGGTTATTGTCACACGTTTCGATTTGTTTACGCAACGTAAACAACGTTAGCTAAATGGGTCAACCAGTGTAATAAGATTTTCCCATTGGAGAATTAGAATCGTCCCAAAGGACGAAACATTGACCTAATGTATACACCTATATAGGCAGGTACATCTTTCCCTAGCCTTGGGAAGAATTATAGGGCATGATTGTTTGTTTTAAATGTAGAGTATATTTGAATATGCAACGTCCATTTAGGGAGCAACATAATAATTTAATAAAAAATAAATCTAATGTCTCAAATATATACCTATTTCAAACAGACAAAAATTCTTCCCCTTATCTCCAAAAATACAATTACGTCTTTATAAGTTACAAGAAAATTAATTTGAAGTTTGTGATCGGTGACAGAACATGGTAAATCGCTCAATATTGTGTAGGTATATTATATCCGTCTTTTAGTTGATAATGCAGGTGTTTCAAATAATGGCAATTATTTAAGAGCCTCTAGAAACTTTATATATATAATTAAAAGTAAACGCAATAAAAAGTTACGGCCATTTATTTTGCAAATATATTTTTTTCAATGCGTCATAGAACTTGTAAGCATAAAACTTGTAAGCAAAAATAACGCTATTGTTTATAACAAAGATTTTTAATTTTATATTTCATAATATAATTTTCTTTCCATATAGTTACATACTACGTCTCTTTGCTGGACACTGGCGTTCTCTACAATTGCGAGGGGTAAGGCCTTAGTCCCCTACGCTGGTCTAATGCGGGTTGGCGGACTACACACCTACGATATTCCTAAGTACTTTTAGGTGTGTAGTTTACTCCACGATACTTCCTTTACTGTTAAAGTAGGTACGTTTTAATTCATTTTGAAAACACACATTACTTCGAAAAGTCTAAGGTTTGTGCCTGGGTTATATCCCACGGCCGCCGAGCTTCGACTCGACCGCGCCTAAACCTCAAATCAAAACTTGGCATTTAGGTTACTTTTTGTACTTCTATAATCATGAAACTGTAATGCGATTATCTTCTAGCATCTCTTAGTAGGAAAAAAACAAATCCCGTTATTTACTATTACATTCTAGTTGCGATGTCTAACAGTCAAAATTTATGGCAGCAGTCAGGATTTCGACGATTACGCGACGTGTATGTAGGCTCGTTGCGAACACGTCACAAAAGGTAAAAAGGGGGCTGGTGTGGCCCTTGGGCCACTCCGTTGGCACCACAATAGTCTCCTTGCGTAAGAGTATATTTCAGTTAAAATTCAAACTATTGTCAATCCAGAGATTACACTATAGGTACAATTGTCGATAGCCTGCGGTCGTCGTTTAAAGGATATTAACCTAGTCGACAATATTTGAGTATAATGTCCGATTTTATTGTTACCACAAACAAAATTGGTACAGATTAAAAGAATCATTCATAATAAGTACGAAACCCTCACTACGCCGATGCATTATAACTATCTTATATGCAGCATATTTGCTTACTGGGCAATGTGCAAGAACTCTTCTAGCGTCTCTTCGTCATGTGACAATAAACCCACATTTTGAATCTTCGTTTCGGTCCACACTTCCATAAGTTTTAACGTCAAATAGTGAGAGCAGAGAACCAACACGCTCTATAAAAGTTGACAACGCCGCTTAGAGTACAATTCTATTAAGACGAAGGCAAGCCTGTGAAGCTTTGGGCAGGGGCTTGTGTACAGTGTAAAAGCCGACATGGTAACCTGAGGCAGTTTGTCATGTTTCAGGATCAGTCTATTTAAAGCCCTTTGGGTACAAACCTGTTTGTATCAAATGATGAGCAGTATTGTTGACCATTTATCGCTAGGCGATACTTTATGTGACCCGTGCTTCAACTTCCATGAGGTAGGTATTATAAAAAAAATAGTTATGGTGTCTAATTTAAAAGAAGTACCTATGTTCATTTTCAAATACAGCGAAATACCAAAATAATCCAGACATATAGCCAGAATCTCACAGTTACATAATTAAATCCGTTACAAAAAAAATGACTTCAAAAATAATAATCAATCAATGAATGAAATGATTGTACAAACCTCATCTTCAGGTGTAAGTACGATGTTCTTATACAGATTGTAAGCTTCGTCTGCTATCGTTACCCTATACTCTAAGTCCTCTGTCAACATGTGCAGCAGAGCATAAGCCTGCCAACAGAAGATCCATAAAGCGCAGGCTCACGCACTCTTGACCCAAAATGCCTCGAACTCGAAAGACAACAGTTTTAAATTATTAGGTACTATGAAACGATGACTGAAGCTTAAATAGTAACGTTCTATTTATTCTTAATGCTATAAAGTTTACTCAAAGTAATGATGACATGAGTACCCACAAAAACGTAGGAACTACTTTGGAAAAAGATTGTTTCAATTAAAAGATTTTGACAGGTTTATACATGCTTATGCATCAGTATTGTTTTACAAAAGGTTGCTTAGTCTTCTCAACCATTAATGAGACCCGAAGATTCCTCGAAAATGTCTTATTAAAAATATTACTTACCCATATTGTTTAATGTCCAAAAATGTCAATCCCAGTACAAGTATGAATGCAAAATTAGTACTATGTGAGTAATTTACGTTACCTTGGACATTCTAGATCCTGCCAGATCCGAGGCTGCTAAGCATACTGGAGTTCTTTGACTAAAGCCCTCACGGAATGTGGGATCATTCATTACTTTGCGAACTTCCAGCGCCATAATGGGACAATCCAAATCTATCAACATTCAACATGTCATTAGTAAATATTGTTCTGAAGGTTTATGATCCTATCTGACGACCGGCTCGCAAAGTAAGTGGTTGCATTACGAAAAATCAGTACGATGGCATACACATTTCAGCATCAAGGAGTGTCCCTTTGAAGAAGACAAATCTATATATATGATCAATGGAGCTCGAACCCGCGACCGCCAAAATTCTGAGAATCTTGAGCGTGCCGAAATCTCAAAGACGATCACGACTAATTAGTATTACACACAATTTACTTACCCTGAATAAAACCATATTCATTCAGTTTTACGCCAGTCCTTTGGCACTCATCTCGAAATAATGCAGCTAGGAGACTTGCTATCGTTGAACCTCGGCTCACGACATTTGGATACTGAAAGTTGAAACAATATACATACGAATATACTCACGTATGACTGGACTCGAACTACCTATATCTTAAATATTTTGTTTTCATACTAGGCATAATTTTCTTTAATATCACACTGGAAGGTAATAGTCGAAACCCAGTGAATTAAGATCGCATATAAATTACCTAAGTGGCCTAAAGCGGCGGCGTATAAAATTGAATATGATTCTGTTTATTTGTTTTGATCTCGCTAAGCAATTTATGTATAAAATAGGTTAATTTTATGGTCATTAATAAAGATATTGCCACATTAGGAAATTGTGAATAGTTACCACATTAGCGGCGCTGAGATTGGCTCGCCAGGTGACTAGCTGTCCTAAGGCATTGCCGGCGCGGGCGATATCACATATCAACGCGAGGGCAATACATTGAACCGGAGGCCGCGTCATCTGCCAACGACACAACATTTCATAACACTCAAAACATTCACGACTATTTAGAGTCGGCTTGTTCTGTCCCATATCTTTTACGTTTCTGGCGCAAAAACAGTCAGATATCCTACTCAGTCTATCGCCGTCTACTGCTGAACGTAGGCCTCCCCAAGGCGCACACCATCCTGGTCTTGAGCAGGACACGTCCATCCGCTACCCGCCACCTTTTTCAAATGATCGGTCATTCGCTATTTAAGACCACGTAATCTTATCAGATATTAAAGATACGTTTCCATGAGTGCAGGGATCAAATTTGAATTCCTTTCGTATTTCCGGCTTTAATTAACAGCTTCCTAATACCATGTAAAAACTATTAGCTATACTTTAAATTTGTATCAACCCACTCATATTCTAGAGGTCTTGGGTCTTAATCCACCAAGCTAATCAATTGCTGATATTTAGAAAGCTTGATGCGCGTTGGTAAACTTCATTAGTCCTAAAAATTCATTTGAAAAACTTCATCACCCAATTTTCCTCGGAACGTTTCCTATTTCCGTTAGAATGCTAATGAACTACTGAGGTAACATTGTTATTAACAATGGACACTAGATAACTACATGCTAGATATAACACAGCGTTTTCAACAGAGCTTGAAATCGATAAGAATCAACTTTTGTCCTATCCAACTATGAAATGCGTCCTAAGAAACGGCCAACGAACAATCAGCGCTTGATTGAATGGAGGAGGAAATCACGCTCCCCTTCTTGTACATGTCGTTTGCTACTTTTATTAATAGAATATCCGTTGGTCTAAACGAAAAGAATTGATATAAATGCCCCGTGTACCGCTACCAATTGCCAATTGCAAAGTGACCGTTATACTTATAAACAAGTTGATTATTCTCTTTTGTTTATTTTTTCCTTTTTTTTTTCAATGCTTGAAGAGGTTCCAGAGTCTGTGAAATAGTCGGTCAACAGCCGCTGAGTTTAAGAATAAGGTTAAAATGTAAAAGATTGTAACAGCATATGAGGGCCAACCCAATAACATTTCGCCCGAACCGGGTATCGAAACTTCTTGATCGTCGACGCAAGTTATCTAGTTCCGCAAGACCAATGGGGTTGCATTCGTTCTAATCTGGGAATTCTAATCTATACAAAACTCTCGTGCATGTTTCCAACCCTGTTTTAATTTGCCAATAATAGTGCACTGATAAATTCCTAGGATAGCAACCTGTAACAGCGAGCCTCTTTCTCCGGTCCATTTCGCACTATTTAGTAAGAAACATAACTTAATAAATAAAAGATTAAAACGTGGTCTTCTTGCACGATATTGTATCTACCATAAAGAAAAGAATGCTGTTCAATCTGATATCATTGGTTATTGAAATGTCTACTCGATAAAATGAATCCAACAAAATTAGAAACACTTACAGTTATTATGTCCAATAATTTGTATATACCATTATTAGCGACGAAGATTTCTCGGTAATCATGTTTCCATACGATCCCTTGCCAGATGAAGTTCAAAAGTGAAATTAGTAATCTGTTGGAGAAACCAGGCAATATCTCAGTAAAATCTTAGATATTGCTGTTTACATTATACGAGCAGTGGTGGTACTTCCAAAGAAGCCCAAACACCCAGTTTGCCTTACAAAATTCCGAATAATGATCTTTAAGCTCTAAATCTTTATTTAACCAAAGCAATTTGACATATAAATACACAATTATCGTGTAACGCTTTTGGGCCTCTATAGTAGGTACCTAAGTAAGTAAGTACCGCCACTGAATACGAGAATATTTACTGCTAAATCTACTTACTCAATCTCTGAATGTTGTTCGCCTACAATTTTTTAGAGCCTACTTTACATGAAAGGTTCTGCTTAATTCGGTCTAAAAACGATTACGAGTATCTGTCCACTTAGTCACCGCCACACGTAAAACATTAAACCCTTAATTTTGACCTACCTAGGCTTATAACTCTCTCTGGGAAAAGTATAGATAGTTGAGTAGGTAATAAAGGATAATCCTACTCGCTTATCGACAATCAGTACTCTATTAAAACTGAGAATCAGTTGCTACTCACCTGTTGCTGACGATGTAATGTTTGTCAAGCGAGTACAATACAACGTCGATCATTCTCCCCGCCAAGGTGTTGATGGATGAGGGCCACGTGATATGAGGATATACGCAGCAGTACACCTGTTTGCCAGCTTCTACGGCGCTGGTCAACAAACGGAGACACACGGCCAATACAGCCTGACTCTTCTCAACTGGCGGTAGCTTCTGCTCCAAGAGTGTGTAACAAAGATCTGGGAGAAGAGAAAAAGGAATTATTTACAAATATTTTATAGCCAATACTAAGCTAAAGACGGTTGCAAAGAATTATTTGGCCAACCCAATGTTCGTGATAATCGCATATTATCACTTCAATACGCGCGAATGTAAACATGACAATATTTTTTAAACATTTATTTTTTATATATATTAAACAACAATTGTTGCTCATTACGTCATGTCTGGTATAATGCAACATATTTTTAAAATAAATGGAATCGACGTTAGCTCTGAACGTAAGGAACACGCGAATGCCTTGTAGGTATTTTGGCCATACCTATATTAGGTTTTGTTCTATTTTTATTTAGATTTTTTTTAAAGAAAGAAAGAAATATACTGGGTACATTAAGACCGTAGGTATTAAATGTATGTGGTTGTTAAGAAAACGTTAAAAATTTTGTTTTTGTCGGGATTTTTTTTAACGTTATTGGTTTCGTTATCACCTTAACTATTACCTATTATTATTATTGCCTTAGTTTCCGATCACGGTCTGAATACACCCTGTATATAATTAGTATCCATTTAATAAATGATCCCATGGTTCCTGTTTGACTTCCTGGACGACATGCAGAACATAGTTCAGATTTGTTTAATGTTAAATATCACATAATTAAATTTGACTGCCTCGTTGTCCCGCGGTACAATTATGTGCCGTGCGATCTAGAGGTCCAAGGTTCGATTCCCGGGTCGGGCAAAGTGTTACTGAGTTTTTCCATTACGAAATTCTCAGTAGCAGCAGGAGACTGGAAATGTGCCCGAAAAATGGCAATAGGCTCGCTCCCTATTACGTGGGACTGTTACATACTTGGCACTTCTGCCTACCCCATCAAGGAATACAGGCGTGAGTTTAAGTATAGTATGTATGTATAATTAAATTTCTGTCCATGCTCAATCATCTTAAAGCAAATATAATAAGATCATTACAGATGAATTACGTTGGTATTGCTAAATACAGGACAACAATTAGTTTTTATGACATGAGTACCTACATGTAATAAAAACTAATTGATCGATAAACACGCACCCGTTGACATAATTTATCGCAGAAAGTGATAATTACATTTGAGCAGAACCCACGCAAACCACTCCTAAATTTAATGACCACAGCCAATACTTACTAATAACGATTATAATTCCGTGGGATTCAAATAGATCTCTAAGCGTGGTCTGCCTGGCCTTCGGATCTTGTCTCCTTTGATAAGTAGCAACTTGTAGCAACCTCACACACCAATACAAAATGGGTAATTCGTAAGGACTCTCCGAATACCATTCGATATACCACATAATCCTAGAATAATAAAAGTGTTCCACAAGGACACATATTTTGGGTCGCTAGTATGAAAAATGAAGTGGCACATAATGGACATGTTACACTCTTATTAAACAAATATAATGTGAATCACACAAATATTTATTTCAGTGTAGGGATTCACCGCTTTTAACTAGGTAATTAAAGTTAAATAATAAGGTCATCAAATTATGGTCCACTGCCGCCATATGTGGCTTGCATTTATTAAACAAAAACTCATACATAACCTTACGTCATTTCAGTCAATAAAATTATACAAATGAGACTATTTTCCGGCATTAATCAGTTTTCAAATTCAATCGCTAAGGTTAATCCACTATATGAATCAGTCTGGAACGTATATTGAAGTTACCAAACTTTAAAAAAATTGTCTACTCCTCTAAAACATTTATGAAGAAATAACTTGTCTTACACTTACAGAATTGACAGATAAATCGATCAAAGGACTTTCAATAAAAAATAGTGAGCGGCTTTTTATTAATATTGAATTACTAATGTTACTAATGTTAACCTGGAATTCACGCCAATATAGGATGAGCGACAAAGTCTTCCAAAAACATTCAAATTCTTCCAAACGCATTGTGTTAGGAATCAGAGAAGGGTTTACCTACCTTCTTATTATTCCATATTCTTTAGTCAGTTTGACTGGTATGAATGGCAGAGCACATACCAAGGCTTGAAGTGCAGTTTTTCTAATTTCACCAAAAAGTGCTTGCGACCATCTCGCCCTGAGATAGCAAAGACCTGGATCCAGTAAGTACATTAAACCGAGTAACCAATAACGTGTTTCCACCATCTGCAATATTCATAATTCTTAGTAATGTGTTAATTTAAATTTTAACCTGATGCAATAAAACCATATAAAGCAAAAATTAAATATTTTACATGACATCATCTGTTCAGACCAAGTACCTAACTAACATTTTGCCCCAATCCCATAACAATACCGAAAATTATTTGTGACACTATAATTGCGTATTATAGCCACTTACAAATCTATTATAAGGAAAGACTTTAAGAAAGTCAACACTTAGATAGATGAGTATTTTCTTAAATTGTACATCTGACTGGGCAGTGGTAAAGTTAACAGTACGGATCCAATCATTTCTTGGTGGCAATTCAGATAAAACTGCTAAAGAAAATACATCTGCAAACAAAATATAATGGATGGTGAATTATTAATATTAGAGTAAAGTGATTAAAAATTGTAGCATTTTGTACCTGGCATGAGAATTGTAGAAAATACAGTGAGTCGCTCTCCAAAACACTTCAGCAGTACATGAGCTATAACTGTGAGAGAAATTCTCTCGTGACGATGTTCTCTCGCTCGGCATTCGTAACGGTATGCCCAAATAAAACATCTACACAAACAAAATACATTATTTTATTTAAGAATTTTGACTTGAACTGAAATTAGATTAGAAATATTGAAATCATGAACCAAACCATATAGCCATTCTCGCATTCTTGGTGATAGTTAAGGAGCAAGCGAATTATTTAATTTGTTTATCCGCTTCTTATAAACAATGAGTCTTATTTACAGTGGATTCTGAAGCCGTGAGGGCCTCGAGGATGAGGCGCGCGGTCGAGTCAAAATTTCGGCAGTCGTGTGTTCAAATTTCAGGCACACATCTCTGACTTTAAGAAGTTTGTGTGCATTTTTAATTAATTATTATCACGTACTTTAACGACGAAGCACCCCATAAATTTGTTAGAATTATCTGATTAATGTAGTCCGCTCACCCGCATTATACGACCGTGGTGGACTATGGAATGGAAACTTCTCAGTTGTTGATTAGCCGTGCGAAGTAATTCATATGGAATGATATAAGAAGATACCTTTGTCCATAATTATCCGGACACGAAAGCAATGTTCGTTGCTTCGGGTTTTCATCTAAATATTGCTTAGTGGAGTTGACTAGAACTAAAAGTAACGATAGCGTTGTAGACATATTTACGCTGCTGTCACCTGAAAAAGTTTATAATACTGTATTAGTATTATAAACGAAAATGTATTCAAACTAAAAAAAAAATGAAAAAAAAAACAATATTAGTGCCGCGAGACAGTCTTTTTTTCGTAATACATCAATGTAGTTAGCAATATTAGTCATATCAACAACGAATTACTAGGTATTTAATTTTTGTGCGACAATAAATAACTGAATTTCGTAGGCAAATTTACTATCGACAGGTGTAAAAGATGTCTATTTTTTGACCAGGACTTTTTTTGGATGAAAGTTCTCTGTTAGATAATAGAGGAGAAGGTGGTAATGTGACCCCCGCAGGTATATTGGCCCCCTTGAATAATAGTTAGTTCGCATAACGCCGTCTTATATTATTTTGGTGCAACGGGACCATTTCCGTATACTATTGATTTATTACCCTACAAATCTGCTTGGGGCGGTTACGTTCGTTCGTCATTTGAACAAGTCGAAACTCGTACCCGACAAACTTATTTTTCGACTGTGAGTTTTATTCCATAATTTACAAAAAAATTATAGTTTTTGCTGTGGTTTTGAATATTGTGTTCGTGACACTGTCTTCTACGGGATATATAAGGTAAATATATTTTTTTTACATTTTTTCAATTGTTTTAGGTTGTTTATCAAAATATTTTCAATAATTTTAATTTGGCCCCCTGACACTGGTTGTATCATGGCCCCGGGGGCACATAACAAGTATGACTTGCTTATCATTCAAATATTTTTATTTTGCGGTTACAGATGCCTAGACAAACTGTGTTGCCTCTATCTTCGATGAAGAAACCAGAGACGTGCATGAAAGAGTGCATCAGGTATATTTGAGCCGCCTACGATGATTTTTCCAAGCAAAAACTTTACTGATATATATTTAAAAAGTGGACCTCCTGGAACGATTGGCAAAGTTCATCCATCTGGTTGGATTCGATCCAACCCATTCACTGAATGGTTCAGGCATTTATTGATAAATTTTCAGGCATTTTATTGATAAATTTTTTATTGATTCCAATACATTTAATGTGAACCCCCCCGGGGGCCACATTACCATCAGTTGATCTCGAGATGCCAAATTTGATTACTTAAGAATAAATGATAATTTTGATTTTATTTAGCGAGTTTATTTTGTTTCATAGTAAGATATGTACACACAAATAAATAGGAAACCCAATAAAACATTTTCCATATTTTTAATTCCATTACTTTAGAAATAAACCTTAAAAAACAAAGTGGGGGGCCACATTACCACCTTCTCCTATAATTATTGATAATTTTGTAACAGACATTTATTCGCGATCGCGTGATATTGGATGAAAATCAGAGATTATATCAAAATTCAATAATCGACCTAATTTGACATTGATGTCGTCGAGATCTGCAGGGTTAATGTCGTATACCGGCAGCTTCCTCGCGGGGAAATAAGGATTGAAACGATAGAAAATGTTGTCAAAAATGTTTTCGTTGATCATATCGATACCTGAAATCAGATAATGGAGGCTAAAATAAATTTTGCAATAAATACAAAATATTAAAATGATATAACATACAATTCTGCACAGAATCACAAGCGAGAATTAAAGAAATTTTCAAGAACGTTGGGAAGCGATGCGAAGTGGCCACCGCGAGCATTCTTACTGCAGTTTGGTACAGAACTGGAGCGGCAGCAGCCAGCACGTGTCGCACATGCACAGCGCCTTGTGAACGCTTACTGTCAGGAGCCGCGAGCTGCCAAATAATCCCTTTGGACACCATGTCAAAGAGATTGTCGTCTTCAAGCCGCATCAGCAAATATCCTGTACAGTTTACGATGTTTCAATGCGTTTTGAAACATACGACAACAAGCAAAATCTCTATAATCGCTTAGTTTATGGAGCGTTTGATTAATTTTGGAAGTTTTTAACCGGCCTAAATTAGATAAACGCCGGTTGGAAAATGATAGAATCCAACTTAAAAACACAATAGCCTTATATCTTAAGTGTCCAGACTCCAGCATATTGTATGCGATTGTTGGCTGAATAATGATGCAGTGATTTATTAACGCATAACTTTTATTTCAAAGGCTGGCAAAGTAAGGAATGAATGACGGTAATAACACAATACCCCGTTACAAATTGCACTCTACTAGTCAGCTATAGGCTAACTGTCGCATATGAATGGTACAAACCAAATTAAAGGCAAGCGAAATCAATATGTACGACGTATAGCCGGACCATAAAAGTGAATACAAAAAAGGAGTAAAACTCCCTGGAGCGACGCTGACATTGTCCTCATTACCCACCGTTATGGCATGCAATTAAATAAATATTATCGAGTCGTATTTAAATACGGCTCATTGGCCTGGCGGTAACATACTCGATCTGAATTGTTTACTAGACTTGATGAACGAAATGGCTGGGAGGGGAAAAACTATTTTCGGCTATAGATACGAGTGTTGTTTAGTTTTTCTGTCAAATCAGTTTTAGTAATGCTTTCATAATTAACATACCCAAAGTGTAAAAACAGTTCAGACGTCCATAAAATGTTATAATGTCATAAAAAAACAAAAATGTGATCCACCATATTATCATGGATACGCGGCTAATAACTTTATAGAAAACTGTAATTAAAAACAATTCGTGAAATTTGGTGCAAAATACGTTGTTTCTTATTAATTAAAATTTAATCCATTATATTAATAAGAACTCAAACCGTATATTTTGTGGATCTATGTATGTACATAGTATATTTCGATAACTTATATCCTTTGCTCTAAACACATATAAACAGTATAATGATTAGACAATTAAATTACATTTCATGAAGTTAAGGTAGTTATCGGCTGCAAATGTAAAGCTACTTATTGATTTTTTTGTCATAATGGACAATAAATTAGTATAAAATGAATGATAAAATACATTATAATATGAATGATTATTTTAATTGATGACTAACATTCATTCATAAAATTTCTACCGTACAGCTATAGTTGGCCCGCGTAAACTGGTAATAATTATAATGGAACGTTTTACCAAATCATAACAAACTGGGCATAGGTTGCATGACAACGTAACAATTTTAACTAATTCAATGAAAGTTTTAGAGAATGTATAAAAGGATGTGTCTATTAGGATTCTAGGTGGAATTCAATAAATATGTAATGATACATGAAAACGACCGCACTGTCATCTGATAGTAAATGCGTTACAGTCTAAAGAGTGTCAACTTTCGAATGGCGAAATATAACTACCATCTCTCAACAGTCCATATTAAATATTCATTCGTTCATCCATTCATTCATTAACACGTTCATCGCCAACTAAAATTTTATAAGATTAGCAAAAGATGATATTGGTTTATATTATTGTATTTACTCCCATTTGAACACAAATACAAGTTTTGTAGCGATATTTTATTATTTTGGCTCTATTTTAAAAATCAAAAACCAAGTGGTTACAGATATTCATCGGGGCCGCCCCGTTTTTAATATATGGTTTAATACGCAGCGTTTGCAATCTGCGGCGTGAACGGGCTGTCTGTGGCTGATCTGTCGCGCCGGTCATTTTGACCCCCCACGGCTCCAATGGGGAGATGACGTGCCGGTCATTTTGACCCACCATGGCGATGAACGTGTTAAGTTAACGTGAACGCGTAAAGTTCATTGAACGCTATTAATTTCCTTGGGCCACTAAGGTCTTCCTACTTGTGTTTCATTGATGCTACCAGGGCGGATACAAACTATGTACCATAAGCATGTAGGGTTTCTGACAATCTCATTCTTGATACTAAAGGCAACATAAGCACTGCAAGTGTTTTTTGTGAGACAGTCACTTAGCGCTCGACCCAGATCATATGAATCACAGCACCATATTGCTATGAAGACATAAAATATTTTCTTAATATAATTTCATTTTAAAACTCGATAAGCTTATTATCGGAAACACTCACTTTAGTTTCGTAATAAACGTTATTTTATACTTACCCAAAAATCCTATGTAGTTTCTCATAACATCAAAATATTTAATGACATCCGAAGCAGCTATGAGTAATATTGGCTTACTGACATGAAACAACAACAACTCTAAGGGTAGGCGAAAATTTGGCACTTTAGGCAACGTTTCCACAAGATAATCTATAACACTGCATACAGATTCCAACGTGTCGATTCTCTGAATGAATATATTAAGATAATCATGTCTAATGTATTATTTTAAAGTATGCTAATTACTGGTTGACTGAAATAGTCTATTTTCAGATACATACGTACATAACCTCACGCCCGTATTCCCGACGGGGTAGGCAAAGTTGCTTTGTTTCAGGTATGTATCAGTCCCACGTAATAGGAGGCGAGCCTATTGCCGTTTTTCGGATAAATTTCCAGTCTTTGCGCTGCTACTGAGAATTTTCTAATGGACATCAGTCGTGCCTTAGTCCGAGTGAGTATCAAACGAAATAAGTTTCGCAGTTGTCGTTGTAGTTAGTATTTAAAAGGATACATATCCATCTTTGATGACCGCGGCGAAGTCCCGAAGATGTGTTTCCAAACGCGCATGTTGCTGGTTGATTGTAGGGTCCATTACAAGGAATTGTAGTTTTTTAGCCATACCCCAATCCAACGTCGATGCGCAGGATTCTGTCCAAGTGGGATCTAAAACAATATTCGCCTTAAGTCTCAAAATCAATTTCGAAAAATAAAACAATAATAACATTGCATTGGTAAAATAATAATTGTGTTCCTCGATATGAATTATATAGCCTCATATTTGTAATTTGTTTATCTACATAACCTTGATGAAATGTTATGTTTTAAAATGTATATATTTTCCTTACTACTATACAAAGTTATGAATAACTGTCACATTTCCCGAGTCAAGGTAAAGTTAATGGTTAACCTTAACAGATAGAGTTAGAATAGAAGTTCTTGAACATAATTAAGTTAGTTCGGTGTTTATGAACGCTGAGCATGCAACACTTGTGTTCTAAGAAGTTGTTTCAATTTAATGACCACGATAAGTAATTATTTTAACTGTTGCATCCTGAGCTGAACATCTATTAGAAATCGTGAATAATATTAAACTTAATAGCTTACTTGAATTAATCATCCTTTGAAGTCTTTGTTAACCTGATAAAACCATATTAAGAATGAATTAAGTACCTACAATGCGGAAAGTTGGAAATATAAACTTAAAAATATTTTAATTTTACACTGAATACGTAGACAATGCCTTACTAGTCATCGGATGTCTATAAACTAGCATTTGTACCTAACAAAAAAATCCCAACCACGTGACATCCTAAATCCTCATTGGTTTGACAGCTTATATCAGATTACCGTACCACTCAACCTGGTCAAACACATCGACACGAATATAATGAAAGTATAGATTATGATAACCGAACAATGGGTTTGCGGGTCGACAGGAGAAATTAATTTGATCAAAAGGGTAAGTGGGCGAGGGAAAGCTATTCTGGTTTTTAGAAGGACATACCTCCTAATAACGCGCTGCACTTTCATAAAATACCGTGCCGATTGCTATTTGTAGATGTCAATAGATAGTTGCATACTATTTTATAAATTCAAATTACTTTTATATTTTCATCGCCTTGACTACCAATGCTATGTGGCATGTTAAAGAGAAATGTTGTAGGGAATATGACATTCATTCGTCAAATATGATGTGACGCCTGATTGCCACAAGCTACGATCCTGACACACCTCTTTTGCATCTTCAACATCCATACAACTCCTCATTGTACGTCGGTTATTGGTACTCCTAACATAGCCTTTGCGGAGAATATCACGAATAGTAAAAATCACACAAAATCAGTTGCGTGGTTTATAGGGAGTAAGCGGAGAAACGGCACATCTGTAAACTCTGAAAGTAATTATGGCAGTCCTAAATGACTATGATGCCTTCCAAAACATAATTTATGTTTCGACACTGAAATGTTTACAATCCTATGAATTTTAGTATTTATAGTTACCAACGGGTACTGGATCCAGTTCCTTTAAAATGTTTCTTCTAAGTAGACCTTTTTGAGAATATTTCTTGCCTTCAGCCCCATGAAAGCAACCATATGAATCTGATGATCCGGATATGGATTCGGACATTCCAAAATACTGATCTCTTGTTATTCTCTCATGTTTTGTTTCGTGTCTTGCTTGTCTTAAAAATTGCGTCTGGGACGAATTCGTCGATTCACTCGCAGTCTTCGCTTTCCTAGATCTTTCCGGATTATTTTTATTTACATCTATATTCAATGTGTTTGCGTTCTTGTCCATGTTTAAAAATTCTCTGCACCGTTCCTGTCGACCGACAAAGGAGCAATTTGTTATTGTAATGACGTGACATATGTTTGACACATTGGAATTTGTTTGAGTTCAACAAACGTAATGTTTTTTTTAACAGTAATACCTTAAATCGGTCTATGTGCAACATTCATTAAATATATTTTTTAATGATTTCCTGTTATTATTATCTCCGAAAAGTCAGTAATTTCTATTTGAAGTCAAATTAAAAAAAAATACATACGGAAGCATCCTTGAAGAACAATTTTAATGTACTTTCACGAATCGTGTTCTTCGCATTACGACACTCCTCTTTAGAGTGGGTGCTATTAAATAAACGATTGTTTCCGTTCTAATTAAATATTATTATTATTTTCATTATTTCGCCTTATAAGATTATGAAACTTTTAAAAATTGTTTGCATAATTCCGCATAATTTGAAACAGTCATAAAAATTTTTCGAAGCTCGCAATTTTTTCTGCTTAAAAATAGGTCAAAATTATGGACGGTGTTGTGCAATGGATTGTGAAGCAGCTATCGGTGACATCTTCTGTAGTTGAGTGGTGGTAAGCGAGGCAAATCGGTCAGGTCCCCTGCGCCGGCGCTGTTCCGTCCGGCACGCTGCGGCCGCACCGCATGAGGGACCAATGCGGCGGCGAACACTCACTACTCGTTCTGCTCAGTTCATCAGTTGTACCTCGGCTTCGGTCGCTGTCGGTTGTGCGTCGTCCTTATACTAAATTGTGCGATAATTCATTAGTTTTCCCCACGAGAAAACCAAGTGAAATAAAATATAACAAACAGATCTAATGCGTCTGTGGACATTCCTGTGAGTGTATTTGTAGTTGTTAATCGTGTGTTTATTTACGGCTCATTCTACTATTTCGGTGAGTATTTCGTGCAAGTTTTTCTATGCCGGATGAAGCGAAACGTTTTGTTTTGTTGACATTATTACGTATGTTGTATTGATAATGGAAAACTTGCCAACGGTTTTAAGTTTAAAATTTAGTTCGCATGTTGAGTTTGTACATTTGGCCGTCCAGTTGCAGTGTTGTTCAGAAACCAAGTCATTATTTAGTTTATTTGATACTAACCACTGGAAAGTTCTCAGTTCACATCGCTGAGTCCTAGATACACAGTTAAAAGGCGCTATTAAAATACTGAACAGATAAAACCAACGGACGGTTAATAGAATGGCGTTACAGCAATTGTTGCAAATTGAATGACAGGTGTATGAATAGGACGGTATGATGACTTGATGACGCAAGTACCAACTCATTTTATATTACCAAACCAAGTAACGAACATTTAACGTTCTCACGCGTACTATGTATATAAACTGTATTACATTTAATTAAGATCCAAATTGGTATGTTTGATAAGATTGATGAACGAACATACGGCAATGGAAGGAAAATGATTTGCAACCAAAGTGACCACACTTATTCGAACAGGCACAAAACGTGTTATTATATAGTTATTTCAAATTATATCAACAAGTAACATTATTATACGACCGTGTCTTATGGCATTTGCAGTGATTTATGTAAATTACGTCGGATACAGGTGGCGTATATCCATTGATAAGTGTTTATGAAAATACTGTTTGTAATCATCTTAAAAGATAACTTTTCGTTTGTGGATGATTTATTTTTATTTTTATTAAAGAATATAAAAATAATTCTTACCCTCGCTTGAATACATTATAATCTTGTACAATATCTACCCTTGTGCAAGGTTTTCAATTACTCTAGGTCATTCATATACATAATATTTAAACACTTATTATGATGTTTTGATTTATTCCTTTAAAGGAATGTTAGGTAGGACGTCAATATATTATTGGGTCTTGGCATCGTTTCTGAAAGGTTTAATTTTGGTATATTAACGTTTTAGAAGTGGATGAGAAGGAATTCTTTAGTAGCTCCTGTGATAGAAAAGCTAAAAGGAAACCGTCTGTCGTGGTATGGGCATGTTATGAGGAGGGATGAATCGTACGTAGGTAAAAAGGTGATGGATATGAAAGTTGATGGATGGGCGAGCAGAGGAAGGCCAAAGAAAAGATGGATGGAGTGCGTGACTGAAAATATGAAAGAAAAAGGAGTGAATGACGACATGACGGCTGATAGGGATGTGTGGAAGGATAAAACATACTGCGCCGACCCCAAATGAAATTAGGAACAGGGCAAGGAGATGACGATGATGAGAAGGAATTCTTTGTTATTGTTTTTATAAACAATTACTAATATTAATCAATAGTTACTTGTTACATAATCATAATGTAGACGTATTAATTCACCAGATCATGCTTATAGTGTGTATATTTTCCGAGATAAAATTGAAAATATTATATTTAATTGCAGCTCGTGTTTGTGTGACTCAACGGAATATTAAAGATACGCAAATTACTTAGTTTTACTTCGATAACAACAAGTTGCCCGGCCCAACTCATACATCGTACCTAAGGTAATAGCTAAGTGCTCCCGTGTTTCCACAACACTCGCTCTCACTATAGTTATTACTTGTATCCCGAATTTTGAAGTGAATATGTTTTGAGCGGTCAAATTTCTTTCCCGTTTACATTACTGTAAAGGTTCAAATTAATTAATAAGTAAAAATATAATCGCAGTCGTTGTATATTTTATAACTATATTAGCTATAAGAGTTATGGCATCCTTAAATCTTTCATAATCATAATCATCATCATCAGTCCATATACGTATCACTGCTGGGCACGGACCTCCTCTGCAACTGAGAGGACTTAAGTCTTAGCCCACCACGCTGGTCTAGTGCGAGTTAGCGGACTACACATCGAAAAAAATCCTAATATTTTTCTTAGGTGTGCATGTTTCCTCATTATGTTTTCCTTCACCGTTAAAGTAACTGATAAATTCATCGTGAGTACACACATAACTTAGAAAATTTGGAGGTTTGTGTCTGGAACTTGAACCCGTGATCGCCCTGACTTGACTCGACCGCGCGCCTAATCTTCGATGCCTTCATTAATTTATCGTGTGTATCTTTATTTCACTGAAATAATAAAGTTAATTCGAGTTATTTTCATATTTATCCAGAAATAAATAAACTCTTCCAGAACCTTAGTTATCTTCCAAATTAGCAACAAAAATATCTTTGCTATTTCAATCGCTATGAGAACAGATAGACAGGCGACCTTTCCAACATATTATTTACGTTATAAAAGCGTATTCGATGTATAAATATTAATGGAATAATTACTCAAGAATCAATTATCAAGACATGTTATTATGATTTCGTAATTGCACAGTATGCATTACTGTGTGTTGCTATTTTATTTATATCTTCGGTTATGATTGATACATCACGCACGAATGTTTTTAAAACAAAACGACACATACAATATAAACCGCTGTGTACGGACACAGTAACATTCAAATGTATCTATTAAATTGCTCATCAATGATTCATAATACTTATATGTATATATTTCCCATAGTATTTCTACTGTCCAAAATAAAGGACAAACCTTTAGTTGAGGTTTCCTTTCTCGTCCACTTTCGGACTTTCGATGTTACAATTTTTATGCGCAAACATGTAATCTGTGTCACACAGGTTATGCAGGTATTTTAGATCTCAACTTTGTTCGATCATAACAACATCATCCACTTTCATCAATTTCTTAATGCTTTCGTTGATGGAGATTTTAGGGGTTCTATGTCTTTTCAAGCGGTAATAAATAAAAAAGTTTAGTTAGTCTGTTTTGGATAAAACAATTGTATACGAACTTGCAAACTTAAAAGGGCAATCATTGATAAAACAATTTTATAATAAAGTTATCCCAGTGGCAATCCACGGTAAGTACAGGGCGGTCTAAATCATCGTCATAATTTGCCTTTGTAAGTGCCACTGCCCTTCAAGGTAATGGTTAGAATTTATTTATCTGAGAGGATCAGGTTGGTTGATATACTCTAGATGTTTATGTTCACCTTTTTTAAGTGCGTGAGTAATCACGCACAAAAAAAACTATGTAGGTATATGATAAGTATGGATTATTCAAAAAGTCAAGAGTACGAGTCGGGGATTTGAAGCTCGTACCTACATTCGCCGCGATTGTGTCTAGAGAGACCGCATGGTTAATCGTACAAAATAGAATTTACCAGGTCTAGAAATATTATAATATCAATTTGAATATTACATTACAATTATTGCGAGAAATAACTACAGAGAATAAGAAAAATCTGTACTTCACCTTTACAGTTAAAAATGATAACTTGAAATAAACGAGAGCGTCATAAGAAAATGTTCAATGTGCCGGAAGCAAAAGAAATTGCAACTCAACATTGCGAATCGACTGGTACATGACAATGTTTTATTCTTTCTTCTTACAACGTGAAGAAATGGAAAGAATTTCATGGTATCTTTAAAGACGTAGGAAGAGCTGCAACAAGCCTTGATGATCATCGATGTTTCGTCCATAGGGAGCACTAACATGCTAGAAAAAAAAATTGTTAAACGATCTGAATTGGGCTCGTGCTTGTGATTTAGATATCCCTAACAGAGCATTAAAAAGTAGCTCCCTCAGAAAAACAGTATCTTTTATTATTGCAGGATTATTTGGTAACTATGTCCTTTTGCTTTCAGTTGTTCTTATGTCTACTTAGTTTTAATGTCTATCACAATACTTGATCCGCTGGGCATATTTTCCGGATTATAATACCAAACAGGGGACCTGTTTGACATCATATTACACTTACATAGTTATGAAATGGATACTCTTTATCAATACACAGGTGATTTGAGCCGAGAGGTCAAAGAGGTCCCATATAAGTAATTAATTTCCCTTTTTAAAATTCGCTTGTTTGATGAATGATGACGAATACCAAGACAGTTGTAGGTATTAATTATGTATGTGCAGATTTTAGATAACGTGTTCTTCATATGTGTATTTACATATGACATTTCATTAAAATTGCTTTAGATAACAATACTCGGATATTTTATTACTGCCCCATTATATTAGATAAATTACACATAAGTGTTGGTATCCTCGGTACGGTCGTTGAGTAAGTGAAACTTTGCTAAATATTACATTGACTTAATGTAGAGTTTCTAATACTAAGCCATTGTTGGTAACGAGCCAATAGAATTGTTTGTCATTACGTAAATGATAATAACAGTTGGACTGCACAACATTCTGCCCACCTACTCGACTCTTTGTTTTTTCGTCTGATAAAGATCGAAATAAAAAAATATACAAGCGGTTAATTCTGTGGGAATAATGCAATGTCGATGTGGATGTTGATTTTGTAAATATCTTGCATCATTGTCCAGCGCAACGCCATTGACAATCGTATTTTTTCTTGTAAAATTCCCTCGCAATCTATGGTAATGACCTAATGATTTTTTGTTTCTATTTTAATTATGCGTTAGTGAATTTATTAACGAGTACTTATTTCATTGCCCAGGGCTGATATTTGTATTTTTATTGTTTGTTGTATAATTTATAATTTATTTTTCCTTCATCTTATTGTATTGGCAAAAAATTATAATAATCTTTAGGTTCACCAACCAATGGGTGTGGATCGAATAAATGGATTTCGAAAACAATAAGTTACAACATTAAGGACGCAACCAGTATAGGTAGCACAACCTCGGTCACATGAGATCTGACCCGACCGCAGACCGCCGCCGAGTAGTTTTAAGATTTTATTCCTTTTTTGTATTTGTGTACACGTGACGCTACAATGGGAGTTATTATCAATAGACTGCCAGATAACTCACATGTCACCATGATTGACGTGTTGTTTCAAGATTATAGTGATGATAAAACGTTAAGAAAACTCCGATCTGTCATGATAAAACGCCTCTACAGATAATAGCGGATAGTTTCGGACGGAGGACGGCTTTGTTCGGTTCGTGAAAGTTTTTTTCGCAAAAATGTTGTTTGATTAATTTCGGCGTGTAAGTGTCATCAATTATGGCTAATCTTTTGAAAAGGTAAACAATTTTGTTATTTTAATTACATCATAGTTACTTTGCGAGGTAATTGGATGAATGAGGCGCAGGAAGTCATCGAGGACATTTCTATATTTTTTTCGAATATGTTATGTTCAATACACATTAATTGCGCGGTATGAACCATTTCGATAATGTTAATAAACTTGTTTTATACATATGAAATGAAATTGTTTAAACGTTGGCTTGAGACATTGTATATTGGTGAACACAGAATAAACCAGTTATAGACTCCCGCCATTGAAACAGCCAATTTAAAATAATTAGATGGACTCATCTGTTTAACGTATTATTCACGGATCTGACAAGTTATGGTCAGCTTATTAGGCATTTAGATACAATCATATTTTAAGATCGATTACAATACTATAAGACTGCGTAGTATTAAATCCACAAGCAGAATTTCCAATTTTAAAATCAGGTTGCTTTGTACATTGTGTGTGCTCGTGTTATTTTAGCCGACACAGAGATAAAATCTTCTACTTTTATACGAGTATCGTTTAATGTGAGAGTAATGCCTGAGTCATGGGTTTTTTTGCGCAAATATTCCACATGAGATATATGCTTATTAAGTACCTTTAGAGAAATATTCACATTCATAGAATATGCTTTATAATTTTTACCGATGAAAAGATGTCTCATATTAGCAGGTAATTTTAATCTATTTCTTAAGATTATGATTTTGCATCATCACGCCGCTTCTCCGACGAAGTGGGCAGATAGAATAGAAGACACGGGTCTACTGTTACATAGTCTCACGCAGATTCCGTTACAGGTAGTGAGCGCTCGAAGCCGTTGTTCATTACTGTGATGACGACCTGCCTTACTAAACTATTTAACACATTTACGAGCCACGAGGTCTTCACAGCTGACTTATTTCAAATGAAATAAACTTCACGCTTCATACACCAGTTCTATTGTCAGCGTATCCGCACTGATCCATTGTCTTTCACGCTGGTATTACTGAGTGGTCCAGACTGGTATTAGTTTTGCAACTTTCATTAATCTTTTTTGGAATTATCCACACAAAATGGCAAATTTAAAAAGACTAGATGCTTAGATTATTCAATTTCGGCAGATATCAATAACAATATACATACATAAACAATTTGTGGTTTTTATTATCACCTAGAAGCATAGACAATACTTATCGTGACAGTCACTGTAGAAACTCTATTAAAATCCTTCAGTTAAGATAACTGATACTTGTCTGAAGGTTAACGTTCTCCATTGTCATGAATTATTATTTGATGCTTGTCAGTCATCATCAAACACAATTCACAAATAAAAACACGATTACAACTAGTTGTAAAACGAATATTTCGGTTAGCGTTTAAATTGTAAAAAAACATACTTGTCTTTTAAGAGCGTGGTTATTATTAAGGTTTAGTGTCCAGATCGTATTTTTTTCTAAAGATATCTGATAAAGAATTGTCCTATTAATATTTTACATTTTTAATGTGTTGCAGGTGGAATCGTATTTTATGCGATCTACACCGCATAAGTCTGTACTCCTTGTTTGAATAAAACATTTATTTTATAAGATTAATTTTAATTAGATTTTTTTGGCAGATTTTCATATATTTTTTTGGTATAATTTTATTAAGATTGAGGATGAAATATAAATGCGTACCTAACCGGGTGATTTCGTTGAAATTTAACAGGATTGTTTACCGCTAGGCAATCACAATCTAATATGTTTTATACATTGTCATTGTATTCAAAACTTTAAAAAATAGAAAAGGTTGCTTATAAGATGTTTTGGATGGTCTTAACGCAATGAATAATCTCGTCAAACATATCAATGGGACAGTGGGTGTCATATGAATATACATATGATACACCAGTTCTATAGCCAAGCATATGCTTGGCTCTAAAATTTTATTATAATTTGTTAAATCACTCGTTTATTTTTATTAATATCTGTCCATTTTATTTCGCATCCAAAGCCATGTTGTAATGTTAATTAGTCTTCGAAGCTTTATACGTGTCTTGTGCCTTACACGCAGACGCTTTGACATATATTATTTTGAAATATGTCTTTTGGCCTGTCTATCAATACGTCAAAATTGCTTACCTAGACAGGGATATGTTGACTTGTGACAACAGTCCACATTTATAGGAAGCTTTAAGAAATACACAAGTAGGTACTGTCTCGAGGATTCTCGACAGTCGCGGACTGAAGTTGATGTAAGGAATACAATGAATTTATTAGGTAAAAACGGTTATTTCAATATTACAAACAGACACTCCAGCTTTATTTATATGTATGTATAGATGGCTAGTCCGCAATCCCGCATTAGGATAGTCTATTGAGCCAATGCTTAAACATTCACATGTCTCTTATCTCGGTATCAACCTCAGCCTATCATTTCTATTCGGCTCGCAACAAGTGCATAAAATAAATTATTTTTTTTACGTTCACATTCTAAGACAATTAAATTAGTAGAGCAAGGAAGCAATCTTCTAGCCAACTTGGAGTGCCTTCCAATTTTGCAAGCTGAAACTCGGAAAATGTAAAACCAACGATATTTAAACAAGATGGACCAATTAAAATGGAATTCATCAAGTCACTTTGTACATTTTTACAAATTTGGCAACCCTATTCAGAGTAATAGTAGGCGCTGAGAGGACGCTCAGTGTCACATCGCATTGTTACCATTAATTAGCGATTACATTATACGCTCACGTTGTGTACCCACCGCACTTGTGTTTAAGCAAATAAACACATATTTAAATATTTCAACATTTTTGGCTTTACTCAACACACTACGTGAAAAAAGTAAGATTTGTTTATCGCCGGTGCTGCTTTCAATGTAAAGTAACATGTGATTCTTTATGATAACAAGCACCAAGATAAATAAGTATGAGACAGAACAATCTTTATAGCTAGGTTGGAGTTTCGGCTACGATTAAAGTATAAATGTCATTAATAAACATATTATGTAATTATGTATCTACAATATACAATATGCACGATGGTCCGACGACTTGAAAAAGGTGGCGGGTAGCGGATGGATGAGGGCTGCTCAAGACCGGGATGGTTGGCGCCTACTTGGGGAGGCCTTCGTTCAGCAGTGGACGGCGATAGGCTGATTATTATTATTATTTTTTATTATTATATACACATATATACTTACTGAAGATGTAATAATAGACATTATATAATATTAAAACATTATTTTTGGACTATAAATTAGCATCTTAGTCCTGGATGTATTACCTACAGGTTTTCATATTATGCATATCTTTCGAGATGGGCATCAAAGTCGGAAGAGTATTCCCTCATTAACTTCAGATTTAAAGTAATCTGTTAATTTTATCTTTATTGACTGTCGAAATTTTATCCTTAATAGATCGAATTTGTTCATAGTTGAAATAGTTTTTAAAACGATACATTCATGTAATTTAAGCCTGTTAAATATTGTAAGTGAATTTTAGAAGTATGATATGACAGTAACGTATGAGCAACACTGACTTAACACCACAATATGATACCTTTACACAATTCCTTCACGACTAGGGAGTAAGTAGTCGACGAGATCGCAAAAGTATTAATAAGCTTCCAAATAGTTTAAGAGAAGTGTTTCTTCAGTAGAAGAGCCAAAAGCCTAAAGGGCAGTGGTTCAAATGAGCGGGCTTGACCAGGTGGTACTATTACCTCACAAAAGATGTATAGCTACCCTATTACGTTTCGTTCTAGGCGTGGGATTGTGAAAGACCAAAACTTTTGATGGTGTTGAAGTGTTCATATCATAGCTTTCAAATTTTTACTTAAATTTAATATAACATTACCTTTGAAATAATGCATTACCATCAAAATTATTTTATGCAACCTTGTATAAAAGGCCAGATAACACAATTCAATTAAGAAGTATATTAGTTTTGAATAATAAAAATGTCGTGTGGGTTCGAAGTCCTCCAAAGACATTCTCCTTCCTACACATAATTACTGGCCTCATTAGTATTCTAATAGATATATTATCGCCGTATGTGTTTTCACTTTTATTTTTTACTCTGAGCGGAGAACTACTAATAATATCGCACGATCGCAGTTCCCGAATTAGCTACGTGAGATATTTCGAGCATTTTCAACGCCGCGTGTGACGTTTCGTGGGGAATACGCGGGTTTGTAAATAGATTACTGTGGATATCTACTCAACACTGTTTTCTTTTTGAATTTAAAAAAAGTTTTACGCTGAAAATTTTCGATTCTGTGTGACCTTGACTTGTTTGTTTTTACATAAATACAATCAGGCCTGTATCCCGTAGGGTTAGGCAGAAATCATGTAACTCCACTTTGCTCGGATCTGACATACTACTTGCGCATGAACGACTTTCGTCATTTGCCACGTGTATTTTCTTGTATTATAATTTTTGAAATAGATGGAATAAAATAAACTAAATAAATAAATACACCCAACAGTCACATACATAGTTCTGACCCCACATTAAGATACAAGTCAAAAATAAGATACAAGTCAAAAATCACAAAAATATTTGTCTCGGTGCGGGGATCGAACCCGCGGCCTCTCGTTTCGCAAGCTGGTGTCTAGCCTTTACATATGTTGAAATAAAAATCTGTTGATTTTATTGTGCAGCTTGATAAACTTTACATACTATCTAAAAATCGTATTACATACGTTGCCTGTAAGTTTTCTCACAATATTACATTAATCTATAAATTGTCGACAGTTGTGTATACAAACATAAAAATATAAGCTTACGATTGTATGCCAAAGATTCGAACCTGCGGCCATAATAAACCGTTAGCTCCAGCACGTACCGAGTACATACATTATACGAGTACATACTCAAAAAATATACATAACACTAATTATGTAGAATCAATGTATTGAATAACTACTAGTGATTCATTGCTTAGTCACATTGTAGTTTTTTAATGCGATGTTAATCACTGGGGGCAAGCGCTACTAAAGATCGAGTTATTCATACCATTCAAACTTGTATCAGACTATAAAGAAATATCTTTCTATATTCAAAAAACAATATTAACTTATTGTGGTTGTCATTCTAACTTCCAGTTTCTTTAATATTAATTAATTAAAAAGTTACTTGATCATTTTGTTACTATGCTATAAAAGATTGCATAAGTGCTGATTTAAGATAGGTGAGATAGTATTGTTTGTTGTTAGTCGCTGCATAGAAAAGCACTTACATTCAATTGACAGAAAATTATGTGTGTGTCCAAGTTAGCATATGCAGATTTGCTGAGATTGAGCGCAAACACACACATCACCTTCGTAAAGGTCAGCTGTACACACAGCACGGTAGCACATACCTACTGTACGTTACTATATTGCTGTTGAAACGAGTAATTCGATTTAATTACGTTTATGAGCGCTATGTAACACCTTTCAAATATTCGTTAATTGAAGTCTTTATTAATTCTAAATGTATTTTGACGTTAGCTCATTCGGCACGAGGCAAACTCTTCCCGGACGCATTGTTTCTGAAGGCGGTATTATAATTTAAAACTGTGTAATTAGCACGAATTTCCATATCACATCAATATTTATCATTAATGGCGTGCCTCAATTGTCTCTCTGATCTGACACAGCATGGTCTAGAAGTAAAGGACATCAGCGGTTCCGAAATCAGTTATGTATTGTAAATGGACGTACACGTGGTTTCAACTGTAGTGATATGTGGCGCTGTAATCTTTGATATCATAATCTCCTGCAATCCTCTTTAGAACTGTGAGCCTGCATAGCCATTTAATTCACCATTTCATTTCGATGTGGTTATAAGTATGATACGCTAATTACGTCCTATTAATTTACTATAGAGTTTCAATATAATATTAGCTAGTGATATACGCACCTTCAGGGAGGTATTTGGAACAGCATTTGTGTTTAGCTGTTATGTTGAGCCTACCGCAGCTTGCAAACAAATTGTAAGTGTATAAGAAATAAATTACGTTGTAATGGAGTTCGAATTACTAATGATACTTTTCGGGTCGTTAATCCTTCATTCACATCGCTCAGCATCACAAAGTATCCCAACAGGTCAGCATGATGACGTTAATTTGATATTTTTCACTTCACTTTTTATTTAGAACGAAGCACTTGGCATGATACTTTATAGCCGATTGATATTTGCGTATTAGCATGTTTACATAAGACTATGCTTGAAACCCGAATTCATTTCAAATTTTAATCTAGCAGATGTCAGTTCTCTCATTGACTGTAAGTGGTGAAGCTTATAAGTACCTATAAATATAAACTAACAAATTTGATTCAAAACGATCATAAACAATATATTTTTTTACAAAAAGTGAAGTAACATTTACGTCCAAGAATGCGCAGAATCATATTTTGGTGGTTCAGACCCTAAGTCTTATTTCAAAAGTTAATAAAATGTCAAGGGTAGGCAATTTTTTTAAATAACCTGAGAAATTAAGGTCCACCAAACACATTCGCATTGTGTAAAAAAAAACTTGAACGAGTACGATCATAATTTATGTTTGACAGTTTTAATTACATAATTCCCGAAGTGGTCCGACAGAGAATCGTCAAGGTAGTTGAGTGTTATTTCAACACTGAGCACCAAACGCAAGTACGAAAAATTAATTATCGCTATTGAATCCTGTATTAATTGAATGTCGACCTTCATTCTCTAGAGTAGGAAATAATTTCAATCATTTATGCTCTTTGATAGTACCAATTACAGCATTACAATTATGGCTGTAAAATTGATGAACTAAATAAATAAATATTTTTTATTTACCTCGAAAATATTACAAATTTCTGTTTGCAACATCTCCCCACACCTGGACTACGGTAATACTATCATACAGTAGTTTAACTTCATACAAACGGGCGAAACGCGAGTTATACCTACGCGCCTCGATCGCGGCATGCGCAAGGCATGCAGGCAGTCGCGAATGTGCCGCAGTGACAAACGGGCGGTGTTGTTTTGAAGCAGTAATCGCGCGATTTTTATACAAAAAAAGCGCAAGTGCCTTTTTAATATGACAAGTATATATTGTGCTGTTTTTGGTTGCATGAAATCTTCCAATCAAAAAATAACATGCATTTTTATTGAACACTTTCTATTCCATTCACAAAATATTTTATTTGTTTAAATAAAAATAAAAAATATTTACAATTACAAAAATAGATAGAAAGGCAAAGTAGGCAGATTTAATTAAAATTCTGCAGGTTCGCAGCCCTATCGCACGTTTACGTACCGCGCGGCTGTAGGTATTTATTTCAAAAACGCGGCCGAGTTAAACTACTGTATGATAGTATTACCGTGCCTGGACTCTGCCTGTCTCGTGGAGAGTTTTATTACAGGAGTAACTTAAAATTAATAATTACGGTGCTGAATGTACTAATTCTAATTCTTCTTTTACTCGTGTGTTTGGGACTAAACAAATCATTGTTTTGTTTCGACTTTTAAATTTCTTTCTTAACATTTACTACATATTTTTATTATATTTAAAACAAAAAATAACGTTTGTAAAATACTGTTTATATTTTATGAACACAGGTACTTGACGCACTCTATTTGAAAGGATGGCAGCTACCGGATTTAAAATAAATATCACAATAATGACATCATTGCAGTTCTTTTAAAACAAGATTCGTAAAATATCGACAAATTTATAAATGGAATTGACTTAAAAAACGGTCATGATAAAATTCACTTTCTTTCATTCCACAATTTATATTTTGTCATGCTTTAATTTCTTTCTTTAAAGCCGAATCAACTGAAGCAAACTAGGCTGCTTGTAATTAGTTCCTTGCGCTTATAAAAGAAAAGAATTTCAAACGCAAACATTACGTAACAAAGAACATGGGGACTCGAACCGTTCGCCTAGTTACAGACTACGTAAGACAATCGGGTATAGAAAAGGGCACTTGAATAAATTTCATTGACCCAGGAACTGATAACTCGCGGCATGTAGCCCTCAGTCGTACACTACCGGATTGTTTCGGAGTCAAACTCAAAATAATTTACGTCACCTCATATTACAGCAGCTAAGTCGAATCTTGAAATATACTTTTTACTTATTTAAGTCAACTTAGCGCTCGCAGCCAAAAATATACTCGTAATAAAAATTAGAAGAATCTCTAGTTCTATTTGCCAATGCTCAGCATTCAACTGATAGTCGGCATCAAATGGACCGTACGATTCTATTACGAGTGGAAATACATGAATGATTCTTTACATAACTACCATAATTCGTGATTCAGATCTTGTCAAAAAGACAACTGAAAGTTATGATATGTTTAAAATGGCACAGATGGCTAGTGGAGTTTATTTGTTAAGAGCTGATCTACCTACGTAGTACGTATACATTGCCTGAGTTAATACATGGTGACGCCAAAAATGGGCAAATTTCTGCCAATATCTTAACATTGCATTTAGATGTTTGCACAGAATTTATTTATAGTTTTAATATGGTACAAGTCACGTTTCAGCCTGAGGTAGTTGCAATTTATGAACACATTAGTTGTCCGTTGATTGACAGGGAAGTTGCATAGTTGTTGAATAACAAAACTCAGTAGGTACACCTCGATTGCCACATCAACTTTAGACTATGTTAGTGGTAGCCTCTTACCGCATTGTAGGTACTAGGTACTAAGCACAGCGCCAATGTCCTATAATCCGATGGCATTAGGATGGCAATCGATTAGTCTGTCGGGCAGTGCGTTGGCCTCGAACCAGTTACGCAATTTTCGTAACGTTGCCAAATATTGCTTCGGTAATGGAGCAGTAATTAAAAATTATTGGACATCTTAAATTGTTTTTTCGATTACTATCGAAGTTAATATAGTTTTTAAATATAATTTCCTTGCAGATAAAAGAAATAGTATTGCCAAGATAAATACATTGGAGATACGATCTACTAGCGGTTTTGTTGACGTAACCGTTGTTTGTGTTGAAGGCGCAGATACCACTAGAACAGTACGTGTTGGGTACTCAAGCCTCAAATCATCGTTTATTATTTCGCAAGAATTAGCTATAAGATATATTAGATTTATGGCCGACATGTTGACTTAGATGCGATTTGTAATAGAATGTCAAATTGGATATACACTTAAAAGGTACATATGTAGATAAGTTTAATACGAGTAGACAAATAAAAGACATTTCTTGTGTCAATTTTCAAGTACTGCAAGTGATCTTACATCCTTTGCATGATATGCAACATGTAACTTTTGCCAGAAACACTGTGAAACGTTGCAGGATATCCTCACAATGACGAATATAATGAAAATATTATTCAATTTTTTTATAAGAAATTACCTGTTATAATGTATTAATTGTTTAGAAACTAATTTTAATGATAATGAACAAAATGATGTAATTCGGAAACCATGCACTAGGCATGATAAACCGTCCGGTGACAGGCAGTCAGTCATGTTTTCCTTACTCATACTAATTATATCACTAGAAAGCAGTAAAGATATACAGTGTGGCGAGTGACGTGACACTTTTCTCAGATACCTGCTCGTACGTGTTTGAACAACGAAGTTCAGAACCACGCCGACGTTTGCCTATACGTCAGAGCACATATTTGCAGATCTTATTTTTATAGCTTACTATATGTTTGTGACTGCCTCGTTAGTTGCTGCACTATATATTATATATACTGTAAGTATAGGATCCAATTATTTTTATTATCGTATACCAATTACCAAAAAATAAACTAAACTACATTAAAATACAATCAACCAATATAAGTATGAAGACATCGTCGACATATTTTTACTGTTTGGATTCAAATGCAGCCTGTATATCTACGCTAGTTAATTTTTCAATAATATGACACTGGGACTGAATACGCGGCCTCTCGTCTTTCAGCTGTTCTCTATCAGCTCCATGGTTTAACATACAAACCCTCATATTCATGAATATCATGTATCAAATACAGTTATACAGAGTTATAAAAACTACGTTGCTCGCGCCTAGTAACGATGATATGTTTTTTTTTTAAATAAAATAACGCACCTCCATGAACGGGCACATCGTTAACTTTTTATAAAAATAACCGCTTCTACTTTGTAGGACAATATAACGGGTTGTTAAAAACATTTTTATGTTTACCTGAAAACATGACGAATGATTTCATTGTCTGTGGAGGAAAATATTAAAAAAATAACGGTGAAAGAAAACATCGGCAAAGATCTACATGCAGGAAGTAGAAAAAGATAAGATTCATATAAAGGCCTATAAAGAACTTTTAACAAAGATAATACGATAAAAATTAAGATATTAATGCAAAGAATTACAGAGATGTTTGCGCAAGAATTGTCAGTGAGACTTGAGGTAATAGTTATGAGTTATGACGAATCCGTAAATCGTTTTTTGGGCATAGCAAAGGCTACAGAATTGACCAGCGCATACAATTGAGCGTATTTAAATAAAGAGAAAGGACACGAATAGGATGACAGATTAAAAGGGCCAAATGATTTTTTATCTAAGAACACTTAAGAATACTTATTTTATTTTAAGGGTTTGATTTAGCCACATTATTATAGTCACGTTAGAGTGACTGTACACTGGTTTTCATTGTTTTGTCAACATCACGTTAGATGCTCATTGTCATGCATTGTGATGGAGCGAGGAAACTTGAGTAATTGTCAACAAGTTTCACCAGTTATTGTTTAATTAATAACAAGTCAAGCCGACGCGACGGCCGCGTTCATTACAATTTGCCAACCGGAGTAATTAGAAAGGTATGTCATACTATGTTAATTTTGGTTAATTTATATTTAAAATGGTATAATTTAAAAGACATGAAATAACTGGAATCCATATAAGTAGGTATAATTGATATGAAATATAGATTTCATTTAAACAATTATAGTGCTATACTCGTTCCGCCCTGTGGTTCGGGGGCGTAAGAATACCGCCACGGTATCCCCTGCCTGTCGTAAGAGGCGACTAATAGGGGTTATCTGGATTGTTAGGCGTACTACGGGGGAGGTGCGCCCGTACTTGTGATCTACGATCCCGAGATCGAGAGGCCATCGAGAGGTTTTAGTCGGTATGCCGGCATAGGATTTTGGTTAGGGACCCAACTCAGCCAAGCGAACAATAGTTCCACGCGTTGAGTTGGAAGGCCGGTGACCCCGACATACCCTTTTCGGCCTCCCCCGAGGTCGGGACCTACCTGTTCGGGAACAGGTAACTTAAGGTGCTTTCCCCTCGTTAAAAAAAAATAAAAATTGTGCTATACCTACTCCTAGTAGCTTAAGAGTGTGTTTGATTGCTTGAACACGCTAATCTCAGAAACTAATGCTTCGATTTTAAAAATTCAATTCAATGGTAGATAGCCCTGTTGTCGAGGAATGCAATAGGGTACATATCATCACGCTACAGCCAAAAGAAGCGGAGCAGAAATGGAATATACGCCAATAATGGGGATATAACGCCTTTTCCCCCAGATTCTTTGCTTATATGGAATAAAATCCAAAATTAGGACCTCTCGATCGCACGTCACTCACCTTTGCCGAAGGACCAACGAGGGAGTATTTCAATTTAAATGAATAAATATTGTATAAATCTTTATGAAACTACGTGGCATAGTTGCTAAGGGTTGTTATTGGTTTAGAAGAAACAGGCTTAACACCCACTGACATTAATATCACGTGCCCAATTGATAAATTGGAAATTATTGTGAATTACGCATACTCCTACGAATAGCGCTCAGTTTTATTACTAATTTTTCTTTTTTAACATGCTTTTACATAAATTAACCATCATATTTGCCGTCGAAAATTAATTAGTGCTTCCTGGATGGAACATTTGAATAGTCAGCGCTACAATACCACGGTGTCAAGCAGTTTATTACTTTTATATTTTCCATCGGATCAATAATGTATATCATATATAAATTTAAAATATCACACTGGCCATAAGGTTAATGCAATTTGCCATTATCGTTGTCAAAAAGAGGACAAAATAACAGTCATGAACCAGAAAAGATTGTGTGTACTAGCCCAATGACGATACGTAATTTTTTTGTTGATAAAATATTTTTGTTCTAGCAATGTTCAGTAGCATTACCAAAAATATATTATATATATGAATAATATTATGTACATGTAAATCAGCCAATATATTCTATATTTTAAAGGAGTCAATACAACTACGTAACCAACGCAGGTTAATTATTATTGTCACAGTGCATAGTGGTTGATTACAAATTTTGAGAATCGAATTTATATAAAAACCTTTATCACCATAGACTCTTATTCTGGATCAGGGGTTCCCAACCAGTGGTCCCTGAACAAGAAATGGTTGAGAACCCCTGTTCTAGATGGATCATTGGGCACTGCGCATCGACTGTGGTTAAAGACAGAACACGTATTAAAGGAGATCGTAGCAAGCGATGCTAATTAACTATTGGAGAATATAAATAACCATTGATTTCGTTAGTATGGAAAAATATGATAAATTTATTTCCACAGCTGCTTCTAGTCAAACTACTTTTGGATGTACTGAATATAAGTTCTTAAATAGTCAGTTGCAGACGTTTCTATGAATAACGAATGTGTCCACACGCTGACAACACAGATATCAATGTTCAACGTATAATCTGGCCGACACCTTTCTAAATCGCGTCCAGCGCTCCAGTTACACCTCATCTGACTAAACAGTCGCAACTGCCCTACATTTTGTATTAAAACAATATTGCGTTGTGTGTATTGAATAACTCGTACGCCGTCTGTTGGCTAGACATTTTTGCGCCCATTGTTTTATGTAGCTGTTAATGTTAGAACTGTTATTATGCCCCATGTATTTTCTTTTACGATTTACTTAGTAATATTATGGTTTGAATATTTTTTTAGGTCTTGTTTCTTGAAATATGCGATGATAGCCAATAGTGACATCATTTATTTTTTTCAGTATTTATGAGGAAAATATACATATTTAATTTGCGGCTGCTAACCTGATAAGTTATGTGATATGTTGTTTTTATAATTATTATATTTATTATTTGGGTTTCGCTGGCACAATGTCGATTATAATGTAACAAACTTCACCTATAACGGTCTCATAAACAATAGATAGATAAAGATGAAACGTGACGTGACGTGGAAGATCGTGAGATAAAAAGTATTATAAGTCAGCAAGGCTGTTTTTGTAATACATTAAGCCGGGCCATTCATAACGTAGTCCACACTAATAGAAACTATTTCACCGACAGCTTCACCTTCTACCACTTTATATTAATGTCCGGATTTCGAGGTATTACGATCAAAACTAACACTCCTGGTGCCGTTAAAGTGATTAATAAGGGCTGGTTTACGTATTCAAATAAACAAACGCCCACGATTTTTTTTAAATAAAATCAACATATCCAAAGAATAAGAGTTAAAATAGTATGCCACTAGCTAGATTTGTTCGATATGAAGAGATTGAACTTAGAATGAGTATTTCACAAATTCAAGTTGCATTGTACAAAAAAAAATCGATCTTTTGAAGAAACGTTGCTGTCTCTTAATAAATTAGGTTCATCCGTGAAGCGACACTAGAAGACAAAACCAAGAGTTCACTTTATTATATTGCGTCTTATTCTACTTCCAATAACGTTTACACAAAACAGTTTCCATTCGCCCTAATGGCCCATTTGTGGAAGGCAAATAAGTACTTTTATTTATTCAAGTTCAAAGCGTTCGCGTTCGAGGCGCAGATTCCGTTGGCCTCAATAGCGGCATTAGCGTCTTCACGACATCTGCCATCCGTCAACTGTCTGCACTGTTAGGCTGGCCGTACACGTGCTTCCACTTAATAATAAATGCTTATTTTATTTTGAATTTGAATTCAAAATTAGTCTTTTGATAAGTCTAAATGATATTTTAAATAGTCATATAAAGTTGTACATTAAGCCGGCTATACCACCTCTGCGTAGGAACTTGTTAAGTCTGCATAAGATCAGACGCAACAAACTCCTTGAGATAAGATACTATTTCAAATTCTATTGCGTTATTGGAATGTATTTAAGAGCTGTTTATAGGCGAATGAACATATAACCAAACGTTCTTCTACGGTTATTAAATTATATCTATTCTAATTACTTTGATCCGTTACCCCTTGGCTGCGCAAAATAGTAATAAACAAAAAGCTTAGGGATAATTTATGGCTTTCGTTTCTATAAATTCTTAAAGCCTTTGAGGCTACTGGAAGGCTTAATTTAAATCAAAATGCTTGTATGGTCAGCACTGTAAAAACGTTTGTCATTTTCGAATAAAATATAAAATAAAATAATAAATCTGATTTAAAGACAACATTTTAAAGTATTTCATAAACTTTATTTAGTTTCCATTAAATTTTGGCTATATTTGTAATTAAGATTTTAAGAAAAAATACGGTGTTTGGACCTACAACAGGCTCAATATCAGCAAGTGAAATTATTATATCATGTAAAAAATAAATTTCACCGGTTCATCAATTGTCACCGGTTGTAAAAAAGTGCTACAGATCGGTATCACAATAGTGATATGGCGTAATTTTACGATTTGAATATTGGGTATCGGTACTCAAATCAAGTGAGACTTTTTGCTGCGGGCTTTCACACAGATTGTCCATTCAGATTGTTGTATAAATTAGTGTCACTGCCCTTTGGCTCAAAGGCAATCTATATGCGGTCTAAACAACTTGCTAATGAAACGCTTGCAAAACACCAGGTCGCATTAGATTGCGATGTTCAGACGACGAGTTATACCCCACACGACTTGAAATTAATTCACGATATAAATTGATGTTATCAATTTTGATATTTTAAAATTAGCACTATAATTTTGTAGGCATAACTGTCACACAAATATATCATTATCATATCATTATCATCAGCCCACATACGTACCACAATGAGGGGCACAAGGCCTCAGTTAACCACGCTGGCAAAGTACGGGCACTTGGAGATCATTAATTTGAGATTTTTGAACACTCTATGTTTCGTTACCATTATCTTTCCTGTTTTATGTGCGTGATAATTCGTTTTAATTATTACACGTAAGAGGCGTTTTGCGTTTTACTATAAATACACAATTTGCAATAACTATAAATACACTACATTTCTCTCAAATAAAAGACAATAATATGGACTAAATATAATTAAAATAATATTAAGTATTAACTGTCTTATTTAATAAAATAAGCTGCTAAGTTAACTGTTGACTTTCACTGCGCATCAGTCATCAAAATACAGTTTTGAGTACTATAACTGTGTTAACTTAAATGCTATTGCGTATGGGTCGCAATACTTATCACGTTAGTCCCACTATTCCAAATACAAATGACTACTTAAATACTAATTAAATGTTCGCTCATTGATTGTTATTGAGTTGAGGTTGCACATTTACTTGTCCTTTAAGATAAGTTAATAACCCTGGATAACTTCCTACATTCATATTATTCAATTAAAATTGCATTCTACTAATTAATGAAATATCAGAGGAAATGGATAACATTTAGCAAATTTTTCCACAAGTCGTCCATATGAACGCGGCTTAATTGTAATCACACAGGGATCAGAAATCCAAAGCAATCACAGTTGAAACAATAATGTCATTTACCTCTAGACCACTTTCCACAATTGAAGAAACCATTCGCTATTATAAAGAAATTACTCGGTGAAAAATACTATGTGTTGGAAGATTCTACGTTCTCAATGAAAGTCGCTACATTCTGCTTTGGTATAGAAGTATTTTGGTAAACATTACACTATCTAAACACTTCACGCGTGGAACATGTTGCTTCGAGCCCAGTGCGTAACATCATCATCATCATCATCAGCCCAATACGTCCCACTGCTGGGCACGGGCCTCCTCTACAACTGAGAGGGTTTAGGCCTTAGTCCACCACGCTGGCCTAGTGCGGGTTGGCGGACTACACACCAAAGAAATTCCTAAGAACTTTTAGGTGTGCAGTGCATAACATAGTGCGTAACACTGCATTTATATCATAATATGATTTTCATACAACTATAAAGTCGCACGCTAAAGGTTCATTAATAACAGATTTGACATGAGCTAACATAATTTTGGCGACGATGTTAAATTAAAAAAAAATACTACTATAATAATATTTAATATATATTTGAATATGATAACTATAACGTTGGAACTATGCATGGCCTTTTTTTATTATTTAATATAAAAAGCGCTTTAATATAATGTGACCATAAGCGGCTTGTTTCAGCGAGTTGAAAGACAAGTCATCGTAACCACAATAAAGCGCTGAAATTGCTTGGACTTTCTCCTAAGTAGTGAGCAGCTGCGCGGGTCAGAGTGTAGACCGTTGCTAATGTAATTATTTGACCTTTCAATTCATGTCAAATGACTTTATTACCACAAGAAGCCGTTCTTGATCTATCAAATTAATGATTATGATGATTTCGTCCCTTGAGTCACGAGATCGTTCAACGGATTTTATAATAAATATTCTTAACGATTGTTATCTTGTTATAACTGTCTTAAGTAATCATTTTTTTTTCTTTTAATTGCATGTGTAAACAATATTTACCGTAATATTACTGAGTTTGTTCGAATAATTTGGACCAAATTGTACTCAAGTAACGTTTTCCTTTTAATTGCAAATTGCTTACCAGTTATTAAAGGCTATATTATGTATAATTATTTCTCAATTGAGAAGGACAATTAAAATGTAGTAGCACATATTATGTTGCGATTTCATCGGTAATATGTAATATAAAAATAATTAAGCTATTTCCTTCATACTACTCAATCATTTAACAAAAGTTTAAGTTTTATCATTATACCTGTGTATGTAAGCGCGACAATTCTTTAGAGTTGAAAAAGAGAAAATAAGTTGCATTACCTCCTTCGCATGTAGAGTAGAATCTTTCTAATTTGTCAATTGAACGCCAGTCGAGAATTTGTCGATAGACCAGTGCTGAAGCCTTTAAAAATGGTAAAAAGCGAAATAAAACTATAGTACAATGTAACGCATAGGAAAAACAAGAAAATATAAGAAAAATTAAGTTACGGGTTATCTGAGGGCGGGAAATGGTGGCGGGGGGGGGGGGGGGAGGTTTTTAGGGGAAAGACGGTTTATCTGGATTTACGGCTAAACTACAATTCCTATGCAAAAAAGTTAAATGGCAAAGTTGTAGGTCATAACAAGATCTACAACTTTTGTATTTACACTTATTCCACATAACCTCAAAATTCATGTGAAAAATTCAAATAACCAAGTTTTTAGTTTTTAATTTTTATCTTTTACGAATTTTTTTTTTTACGAAATTTGGTGAAAACTTTAAGACTTCCCAAATACACTGTAATTTTTTTGATTTGAAATATTTATTCTTTCACCTTATTTTGACTTAATATCGTAAAACCCACCCTAATTTCCAATCGAAAATTCTCGCGCCAAAATATTAACTTTTTTAAAATTATTTTCATTTTTAGTATTTGCTCGTTGAAATCTGTACTTTCTGATGGTGTAAAAAATGCATTACTACGGTAAATGTTCTCAGAAAATGCAAAGAAAGAATTCCATGCATAGCTTCTATTTTCGTGAATAGTCCGATGTATTGAAGCCTGTAATTACCTCGTCACTCGTATATTTTAGTCCTGTTTAAATTCATCGTAATAAGTTTGTTACGTATTTCAAGGTAGCCTAGCCTTTATTCCGGCGTTTGAATTTTTACACAATCTACATATTTCATTTGAGCGTATCCTATAGAAAGTATATAATATATTATAATAGACTCGAATAGGGGTCGCAGTGCAAAGATGTGAAACATGATGTCTGCCGTATTGAAGTATCATTTTCATATTTATAAATAAATCAGTCGGCAGACCTCTTACCCTTAGTGAAGAAGTCATTAACAATCCCTTCCTCGGGGATATCCTGAGTCCCACTGCACAACTATGAAACGTGAAAAAAATAAAACCAATACATTAAAATAACTTCAGCAAACCGGTTTATAATTATTTATATAGGTATTTTTTAAATTTGTTGATATACGATTAATATGTGCATATAACAGAATAGACATTTTAAAAAACAAGTTTTAAATTAATATTTAAACAATTAGCATTTAGCGACAGCTAGTCAGCGATGGCGCCAATTTTGTCGTCTCTACATTGTGTAATACCAGACATAATGATCCACGTAAGTACCTAAGTATATTAAAACTGAAAAATTGGATTAGGGGAAAACATATCAATTCCTTACTTATATTATATATATATGTATGTACATGCGAAAGTCAGTTTGTTTGTTTGCATTGCTTTCACGCCTAAACTACTAAATGTATTTTTTAAATTATTGTATCAATGGAAAACTTTAAAACTTTAGTGAATTTTAAAAGGTATCCCTGGAAATAGTTTACAAAGACACATCGCCGTTTTATGAACTCTTTACAGAATATTAAGACTGTAAGTTATTTAAAGACATCAACGCGAATGAAGCCATATATTTAATCCCCGTATACTCACGGGAACGGGAACTACACGGGTGGGACTTTGGATACGCATATTGATTCTGTATTTTTTTTCGTAAATTGGCGTCCGGGCGAAGCGGGGCCCCATTGATAGTATATAAAGAATCTACGTTAATCGTAAGAGATTTTTTGAAGAAATACATGTCGTCGCGTTTAGGGAAACGCTACAGGGCCAGATATCGTAATTTTAACAAATACGTATTAATACGTGTTTTAAAAAGCTTGATCAAGAATAGGTTAAAATTAATAGGTACTAAAAGATCAGTCAGGACAGACTGTTGAAGTATATTATTCGAATATACTTTTTTTTTTATTTGAAATCCACAGCCAGCGAAAATCATTGTGTTCTGGACTTAAATTCTTAAATCACAACGATATACAAACAGTAAGCGCCCTGCAAACGCAAGGCGTATTACAAGAACGTTTATTTTATTGTGAAACGCCTGAACCGTTAGACGCGTGATGTGATGTCAACACACGGTGCGGAGTCATTAGCGCAATTGACGAGTCATTAGGACGGCGAGGAGGCAGGCGATTTTTCACGTACTCCACATATTATAATATGGCGAAATTATTTCTCATGAGTATAAAAGTCGAAGATGTCTGAACGCCTTTATAAGGCAAAGATTTTATATATTCTTCAGTAAGAATATAGTATAAAATCCCTACGGGGTGAATCCCTGCGATATTTGGACATTTAGACTCCATTCAGTTTTTTATCTTATTATCTTCTACTGTTATTCTCTTATTAACTTTCTTTTATTAACATACGTACTACATAGTTGTTGCGCGCAACTCTGTATGCGAAACTTTAAGACTGGGTCCCAGTGAGTACATTAATTATAGTGGTCTAAGCTCAATATGATACGGCACCGTGGTCAAAACATATTTTATGTTCAGGTCTAAATTATAGAATATTGTTGGGCGATAATATTCTGCATTTTTTTTCCTCTACCTCATTGGTTCCTTGAAATAAATGTGCGGCGTACTGTCCTGAGATTCAATTCCCATGTAGGAGATAATTTACTCGGATGTTTTTAAGCACGGAGTTTAGAATTGAGGTTAAAAACGACAAAATGCACTATTACGTGGAACATGGCTAACGAAACGTGATTGTAGAATTGCACCTCTGCTTACCCCTTAAGGAATGTAGGCGTATGTATGTGAAGCGTGTGGCGTGCCAGCGCGAGATCACGGGTTTGATTCTCGGGTATTTATTGGATTTTTGCAATAGGAAAATTTAATACCAACACGAAATCTAGAAAATACAAAGAATACGTGAGTTAATTTTTGACCCCTAGGCCAGTCGCACCGCCGAACTTATATTACCATTACCAGTTAGATGAGCTCTATTACAGAGCAGTTGCCATGTTAAGGAGAGTTCACCTTGAAGTGTTTTTTAAAATCTTTTTTTTAAATTATAAACAAAAATACTCGATGACACTCCCCGTAACATCAGCTATCTTCCTATGAAAGTTCCGTCAAAATGGGTCCAGCCGTTTCGGAGATCAGCGCAAACAAATGTCTGCCACATTAATATTTTTACATTGACTTATATTTTCCGTTGTCTTTATGAGTTATGATAATAATTTTATTTCTTCTTTTTCAGGTATGCAACAAATAATGCTGTAATAAAAGAACTTCCAGTGGATCTAGGTAACGGCAAGCACTGTCACTAAGGCAAAGGTCTTCACATATAGTATGAGAGTAAATAATTTTGTAAATCATTTTTTTAAACGTGTTATCTGTTAGTTCTAGTCATCATAATGCTAAGCGAATTTACGTTATGCTCTAATGAAATTTTCGTGAATATTTTGTTATCATGTGCTCTAAATTTAAAATTATAATGCAAATAGCGTCATGTAACGCGGTGTATATAACAGTAGTGTTTAAGCCGGGTCAGACACCTTCCGGTTGAGTAAAACTTCTTACGGTAAATTGTCTCTTCAATAAATTCTTACAGCGCTTGATTTCCACCCCAGCGCGGTGAATAGATCTTCAAAAGTCACTAGATGTGTAGACTCATGGGATCTGGTTTTTCTGATGATAAATAATTGTCACATTTCTCTTCTTAATGTCCATTCATTAACCTATCGGTTGAAATTGGTAGTGTAAGCCAAGAGAATTGAAATAACACAGGGAAAGTCTTATATCTAAACATGCCTACAAGTCACAAAGAGTCTCCTCTAAAGGATGACGTAAGTTATTAAGGCTCCAAGTTTCTGTTGCCACACAATTTCGACGATTTTTACTAACATCGCAATAATTGTTCTAAAACATCGTTGCTTTATTGACAGAATAATATGTGTTGCACATTTTACCTCGGATGTAACACTCGTAATGCTTGTTACATCCGCTTATTGCACCATATATTCCACATAATGTGAAGGAAATTCATTAGAACGTCAAATAAATAATATTCAAATAAAATAAAAGATACTGAGATGATTTGAGATGTCAGTCAAATGCATGGATATTAATTTAAACAACTTGGCAATTTGATGTCCCATTAGCGGAATCGAAAATATTTGCAGGTTCGATCCTCGGAGTGCAAATATTTGATTTATCCTGTAAATATTTACATTTTCCAAATATAATTTATACCATTTTTCCAAAGATAAAAATATCTTATTAAATAACTGGATTCAAAGCAATTTGCAGTTCATTTGATCGGATATAACTAAAATTGATTATTTCCACTTTGATGACATTACGAGAGAAATGTCATTTATTTCTCACACATGGGAAATATTTAAACGTTTTGTTTTTCTTATGTAATGATGTAATACTCTTAGTACGTTGTGTAGACATTATAGAATTTGCATAAAGCGCGGAAGCGGCGTATGTAATATAATATAGCATAATTGTTGAGTGTCGGACGTGTAATTAGCTATAAATTACTTTCGCTATCACCAGGGCGGCAAGAAGTGAAAATGAAAGGGCTCAACTTTCTGAAACAATAAACTTTACCAAACACTAGTTACCACAATCTCTTAAGTTTATGTATTAATCAATCTTACAATCCCTACTTGATGAATATAATGTTTTCCATGAATAAACCTTGCAATCTTGTCAATACACGTTACATATTAAGACACTCGCACTATTTCAATTGAAATTTTGTGGAGTACAGAAAATCACCACTATTAAATACAATTACGCTGTCAGGAAGTGATTAAGGTTGGAAAGTATAGAAATATAGAAAGATTATGATGGACATGTTAATAGACTCAATCGCAGAGCAAATGTCTGTATAATAGCAGTCTCAAGAGCGGTCCTCAAGCCGCGGTCGCTTCGTAAAACAAGATTATTGTTTGTTTCCTTTTTAAATATGATCGAACCATTGCGATAATTTCTCCAAATATTACATTATAATCATGAATTTACCGAAAATTTATCTCCCCGCATGAGATTTTCTAATCCATCTCTGTTCACTACAGATGACATTAAGCATAATAACAAGCCAGAGACAATGCAAGTGTCGGCAGGTGGAATAGTGGAAGGGATAAAATAGTGAAAGCATTGCTTTATTACCTTGGCGAATGACTTTTTGTTTTTTCCTCGACAACGGTAATTTGATCATAATTCGTGGCATGTAAACTTATATTATTGAATTGGTAAAGAATATAGAATTTCGAATTTCTCTTTGTACATGAAATGTTTCGTATAAAAAAAACTCATGATGTCTAAACACATCTCAATACACTTCCTTAAATTTATCAATCACACAAATGTGTGTGCTATGAAAACATAGACTATTTATCTATTTACAAATTAAAACGCAGAAAGACATTTACAGGTAATACTTTACAAACGACTACATTATTTATCCGTAATAACTTATTGTTATTGATCTCTGAAGGTCTCCTATTGTTAACGGAGCTACACAGTTGCCAATCATAAAAACTATGAATTATAAATACTTCACTAAATTAGTTATCTGTAATTAACTACAGCAATACAAGTTCATTGAAATATATAATTTAAAAATATTGACAATGTTAGATAACAAATAAATTTTAATTCGTTGCCAATTCACGAATTACGCGATTGCTTGCTATTTTCACGGTCTTCTCATACACCACTCACGCACACACTCACATATTTGGAGCACAGTTCTCACGTGTATTTGATGACTATGTTACTTTTACTTTTTGGTACTTTGTCTACCTACTGTTGCCACAGTGCTAAGCAAAGATTTTCTTCCTCTTACTTCTTCATTATACAGAATTCGAACCAAATATTAGATAATCTTTTTTAATATACAGTTTCTTTCCGCAGTACCGTCAGAAGTAGTATGAGGTTATTTAGAATTTTTTATTGTTGTAGTAGGTTAGTAATATTGGTTGAATGTTATTTTGAAATTTCATGATTATCATCAGCCGACATAAGTCCCAGTGCTGGCCATGGAGCCCCTCTACAACTGAGAGGGTTTAGGCCTTAGTTGACCACGCTGGCCTAGTGCAAGTTGGCGGACTGCAAACCTAAGAAATGCCTAAGATTTTTTAAGGTTTGCAGGATTCCTTAAAATGTTTTCTTTCACCGAAGTAAGTGATAATTCATCGTGAATAACACATAACTTAGAAAAATTAGAAGTGTGTGCCCGGGGTTTGAACCCGCGACCGAACTTTGAAATTCAATCCCTCTAAACTAAAGAAACAGGTCGAGCCCAGCAGTCATTTGTATAAGGATTGATAAAGCGTAATTTTCTTAAATTTCTTCATGATGTTTGCTGAGATTCGAAGATAAATTCAATACGTTTAGTGAAAGCTAGTAACAAGACCAGCAGGGTCCTATCTAATCATTAGAGCGGGGATGCGGGCTAACGGATGTGGAGCTCGCCGTCGCGCACCACCGACGATCACCATCTCTACAGAATTAAAATAAGCGCTACTCCCATATAAAAACACGTGGTGACCACTCAACTGTATTGGACATGGATGATGCGCTTAATTAGACTGACTGAGTTTCTTGGTTATCACGAGAAACCGTAGTCTCAATTATAACAAAAACCTTGTCTTGCTTGGAGAATATTATAGTGATTTTTATTATGTAAATCTATTGTATTAAACTGACAATAACTTGTTCATATTTCCAATTAAGTCTTTTTTAATTTGATATTTTTAAGAAAGTAGTTTTCAGTACAGAAGAATAGATAAGACACTCCAAAGTTTGAATTTGATCGATTCCGTTCTTTTCAGATACATACATACATACATAACCTCACGCCTGTATTCCCCAAAGGGGTAGGCAGAGGTGCATTTCTGCACCCACATTTCGCCAGGTATGGATCAGTCCCACGTAATAGGGGGCGATCCTATTGCCGTTTTTCGGGCACACTTCCAGACTCCGTGCTGCTACTGAGAATTTCCTAATGGAAAAACCCACTAACACTTTGCCCGACCCGGGAATCGAGCCCAGGACCTCTAGATCGCACGGCACATACACGAGGCAGTCTTTTCAGATAATGTGGCCGTAATGGTAATCTATTTGTGAATAAATAGTTGTCACTAAGTAAATAGTAAATTTGAAGCGAAAGTATTTCTTAAAAGTAATTGACAATTTGCTAGGTAACTCGTTGCAATGCCATTAAGGAGCGGAATAGTTTGGTAATCTATGTGTTCCATCTTTTCTATAAACTTTCAAGCGAGGTGCGAAGTGGCAATTAAATGTCTAGCATGACCGTTTCAAAACTGATACTAAATAAGAGACAGCGCAGAAATGACTACTAGTAGGGATCTTGGTAGTCATGACAATATAAAATTGCGTCTTCTGTGTATTGCTAAGGAAAATGACTTTTATAGCTAAAAATGTAAAATTGAATACCCATAAGTGTAGACAAACCGACTGACCTGGCGCATGCGCGTTGTAATTGGCGAGAAACCATTATAAATATCTTAAACCTTTTTAATATTTGTGTAAAATTCAAAGATTTAACGCATTAATATTATATTCAAGAACGATCTAAAAACGCCTTGTTTTCATTGCCACATACTATTGTGTGTAAAAAGCATTACAAATAATAATACAAATCAATACTATTAACATTTTAACAGCTGAATGAACTTCTTAAGTATACAAAATTAATAACTTCCTGTACGGTTGAGTGCTGGCGCTATCCGCCGCAGCACCGGCCATTTCATTATCTTATCAGTTATCACAGATCGCCGAGGCCGAATCTTAAGTCCGCGAATAAAAGGACGCGTTCAAATTTAAAGGTTACATTAAATACATGGGATTGCGACGAGAGCCGAGTATATCGCATTGTGGATCACTCCGTGCATATTCAGTCAGCACTAAGCCGGCATAACTGTGACGACTGGGGGGGTGATAAGAACAAACTTTACTTGCCAGGCAACTCCGTTCAAACCGTACCTACTCCCTTTACCAGACCGGTGACTGCACGGCCAAAATCAATTGAAAAAAAAAATGTTCAGCAATAGGTAAACATTTCTTACAAAAAACTTCTGGATGAAGGTTTCTTACGTTATCAAAATCGATAGAGTAGTGGAGTTTGCCAAATATAAAAAAAATGTTTCCAGTATTATACATTAATTTCGAAAATTTGTTTCATTTATTTAGGTTGCAAATGATATAAAATTTAAAAATTAATACTTCGACTTGTAAATTATTAAATTGCGATACATATTGATGAAATTGAAAATGACGATACAAACAACTTATTTTATTTATTTATTTATTATACTTTTTTGTACACTATACTATATACTTAACTTAATATATCATAAATACCTAACTTAACTTAACCCTTATGTGAGTGACGAGGTACCTGGGTACCTTTAGCATTTTCAAATTTAAATAAAAGTATGTTTTACGCCCTGTAGGTAGCTGTGATTTCTTGAGAGCTCTTAACTGTTTATAAATTTTATATTTTTTAATGTTTTGACCCACTCAATTATTTACAATGTTTTGTGGACACCAAAACTCATTTTAAACTCACAATAGAGTGACAAGGTACCCGGGTACCTCCTTGTGTTTTGTATGACTATGAAAAAAGTTATTTTATTATTTTCGTACATAAATTAATTAACACACATACAAACATAACCTCACGCCTGTATTCCCCTAAGGGGTAGGCAGAGGTACATTTCTGCACCCACATTTCGTCAGGTATGTATCAGTCCCACGTAATAGGGGGCGAGCCTATAGGCGTTTTTTTTCGAGCAGGACTCAGGACGGCACATAGGTACTTGATGTATTGAGTCCTGAATTTTATATTAAGCCACGAGATCTAATACAGTGCATTCTCCAACATTTATTTGACGATTGCCATCACTTGACTTTCCTGTATATGTTTGTCTATTTAGGGGGTAGGAATTATTTGCACCACAAGCCCAGAATATTTTTATGTCATACTTTTCAGATTTCGATGGCATGTATTGAGTAAAGCACTTCCGCCCACGATATCCACATTCCTGTTCGTCAACACTAATACATTTACGAGGCCTGTAGATTTTATTCAAATTTTAAATGAACTTAGTCCAAATATTTATCAGCTAACAAACATTCAAACGATACCCCTGTAAAAACGCATTGGAATCGTAAGAGTCAATGTCAATTTCCGTTCCAGCTTTTGGCTCAACATTCGAAATTTCCAATCTATCCTCTTCAACCAAAGGAATATAATCATGTTCATTATCAGAAGCAACAATCTCACCTTCGCCACTAGAAGATTCTGCTAATATCGCTAGTAATTCTGTTGAATTATATCTTCGAACACGTGGTCATTCCTTAGAAGTACTCACTCCAATTTCATTATGAAATAATTATAAATTCACAAAATATAGGTAAATAACCTCGTACAATGCAAACAAACGTATACAGTCAAGTATCCATGTCAAGCACGATGCATTGAAAGTGTTTCTTGCGCGCCGATAACCATGTACCGTTGTCCACCCTTGATGTGTTGTCCACCCTTCCTCCGCTTTGATCGCTACAGATTATTAACTTTTTATCTTAACTAAAATAATAATATTCCAATTATGTAAATACAACGTAAAAACAGATCTTGATTGTCTACATTACGTATAAACTGTATGAAGGTACCCGGGTACCTCGTCACTCTGGTAAAGGTGTTTTATTTGTCACTCACATAAGGGTTAATGTAACATAAATAACAAGCAACTACTTACTGCGGTGAAGGAAGTTGAGTTGTTGATTTTTTAATGAACAGATGCCACGACATGTGCAGTAACATCTGCTTGTTAAAAATAAGAAGCCATTAAGTGTTGTTGTTTATTTGTCGATTGAATTGAAGGTAAAAATATTTTCATTGAGATGAGTACGGTAATACTACAAATGTAGTCTATAAACGAAATGCAAATCCGACCAATACGGTTTCTTCTTGTCTTCCGAGGTCTTATAATTGTAAAATTTTTATTTGTTATAGATAATAATACTGCATTACGATTGTCTTTTGTTTGCACAGAGTCCGTTCGCAAGGACAAAACGAATCCGCCTGATTGTTTACAGTAGTGATAAAATGTTGAACAAGTGAACTCGGGAGCAAAACGCGTCATCGTGCAAATGTACGGGCATAACGGTTTGCGTTAAAAATACTACAGAAATAGCTGAGGGAAACATCCAACAACACTTACCTCCATACGCGATTGAACTGGAACCCGAGACTTACGTCGCGAAATTCATGAGAATATCTGTTTTATTAAAGAGTAATTATGCTTTACTCTTTAATACTTGTAATTATGTGTATATAACATATGGGCGTCAGAAACGTGGCTGATACCTATTTTGCAGGAATGCTTCAGTTCTATGACTCAAGAGACTTATGGCTGTAGATGTACGTTTTTAGGTGTATTGAATGAAACTAGAAACTCTTAGGTTATGTCTTCTTTGTTCTCATTGTTTAAAAAATATGCGTTCTTAGAGTTGCTGTATGATTATTGACACAATCGTTTTTCTACTAACACTTACCTCAACGTAGAATGTGATGAAAAGATTGCGAGGATGCGCTGGCTTGATGACACTTGATGGCACAAAAGATCCATTGAATAAATTGGCGACAAGCCACTTTCTGGCATTGCCTACAATATTATCACTCAAAACAAAAAATGGCAAATATTATTAAATTTGACTCAAAATGAAGCTACTTACGGTACGGGAGAATTCCCACTGTTTATGATTTTTTTTTCTATAAACCATCATCAGCCCATGGGACGTACGAGTATATGGATACTTCCCACTGCAAGGCACGAACGTCCTCTGTGAACGAGAGAGAGTTCAGGCCTTAGTCCAATTAACAAATACAACAAAATCGAAGGAAAATGAATAACGTAATTGCAATTTAGTAAAGCCTATCTGCAAGTCCTTATTGACTGGAATAACAATTGAATCGATATCTTCTTAATTTAAATTTTCAACCACGACAACGCGGCTTTTGAAGCCTTTTGAAAAACCTATGACGAATGATCCGTATGTTTCTTTATTCATTATACTCATGCCGTTAATTCCCTGTTAATTCTTAAGACAATTTGTCAGTGAACACCCTTTTCGCGAGTGCAGAGTTTATTGACTATTTAGCATCGTCATTGAATATGGCTGTTTTCAGCACGAGTCTGCCCTGATGTTCCCGTTTTAAACATTAGGCCTTTATAATGTCGCAACTATTCTGATTGTCTTATAGTGATAATCCAATTAGCCTTTTTCGAATATCGCGCAATCTTAATTAATGTACCAGACTAATAACATAGTACATTACATAAGCACGCATTCGCGATTCTAAATAAGGATTCTTTACACTATTATTAGATAAAGTAACATTGGTATAACATTTATTCTTATTATAATCCGTTGAACAACGTGTGCATTGCGTCGAGCCGCGAGGACACCTAGGTGTAGGTAAGTCGTCTTGTTTTAGAGACAATGATATCGTCTTATACCTTTTCATACACAGGAGTGTCAACGTCTGTGGTGACCTGCCTTACTGACCTGTTATGTATGTGACTTGACATCATCATTCGGACCAATTTTTGCAAGTTTACTCTGGATAAATTTATCTCCAGAATAAGCGGTCAGAAAATTCCTGAACAGATCTGACTAACAATTAAACACCCATCGATGTCTAGTGTTAGACCTGTTGTTATATGATAATTTCTATTATTATTATTTTTTGTGTGAATCGTGTCTGATATCGTTTTTTATAATGTGAGCTTCCGCATTACAGCTCTTATTGTTTTTATGACTAGACATTTGCGTTAACGGTAATTATGTACGCTCAACTTAATGTTTTGTAAAGGAATGGTCGCTGCGAGACGGTTCTAATCGTATGAAACAAGATTATTGCGTTCGTTTTGTTGTTTTTAGTATTCATTTAGTTAATGTTATTTGTATTTGTAATATTGATTAAGACTTCTCATTAGCCCTCTTATACTTTACAATCGTGTTCGAAAAAGCATTTTGTCTAAAGTGATATGACATTACGGTTATGTCACTTCTATTCGGATAAAGATAGGGCTAATGGTACATTAGTGTCAAATATTGGAGTGTTAAATGCATTGAGCACGTTCCGGTACAGATTCGTCCATGAACATAATACAACAATGGCGCGGGTACGGTGGCCGAGGTATTGTGTCGAGGGTCCACGGACATGACAATTAACTGAAAGGAAAAACCTACCTGTTCCAATGTAAAAATCGGTCATGAACACCACTGATCAGGCCAGAAGGTTAGGAGGCAATCTAAATTACCATGAATAAAGTTAATACTTGAATGATAGCTCGGTTAGGAGTGTCAGATTTCGCTCATAATAACCTTTCATAGTTACGACTCCATTTTTAATTTGAATATGATTTATGTAAAAAATAAAACAATTTTTATTGCATTTCTAGCAAACAATTTTTTTTATCGTTTTTGTTCAGCTATGGAAAGTTGGAAAATGGAAAGTTTAATTCTCCACAGCTTAACATGTGATATTTAATCAATGTACTAGAAAATTAAACATTTCGACGGTAAGAAAATGAAAAAGAGCCTTCCCATTTTATAATGACTTTAATTTAATTTCAAGTTTCATGTGAGAAAAAAAATATTATAATTAAATTTTTAAACGTTTGATGTAAATATCAGCAGTTGTAAAAACAGCCCATCAATATAAAATACAACTCACTTATTCCATGTTATTTATGTAAAATATAAAATAAACCAATAAAATAAGTGTCATAAATGAGACATAAAAACTTTTTAGTGATACACACGCACGTGTACTCATTTATTAGTGTTGATAACTTACAATATTGTAGCTTTCTTTGCGACGTCAAACCTACATTTTTTGAGGATAAAAATGTAATTGGGAAAACCGATTCAACTGATTACAAGTAGTGAACGTCGTTTGTAAACTTCCGAAGTAATTATAATTCAAGATTAAAATATCTTGATTTCTTTTCAATCACCAAATACTATGTTATTGAAAGAATTATTAGTGGAAAACCTCCAATTTTTTCCCGGGGAAAGATACATATATATATATATATATATATATTTCGCTGTCAATCTTATCAGCCTATCTACGTCATACTTACTACTAGGCACGGGCCACCTTTACAACTGAGGGGGTTAGTTCTTAGTCCCGTACGATGGCCTGGTGTAGGCTAGAGATTGTTCTCCAGCTTAATCTAACCTACACCTAAGAAATCATATTTCGCTACCCATACAAAAAGGACAACGAACTGGCTACATAATATGTAATAGTATTTCATTTCCCATCATTTTCCATAATAATGAAAAATACCAATATCCACTTCAAATTACTCGAATTCCAACTTCGTTATTATATTAAGACCTAGTCAAATATTCATATTTATAAAAATACAGTCAAATGGAAAAAACGTATATAATACGTACATACATATATACATACACATAACCTCAGGTCTGTATTCTCCGGGCGGTTTCTGCACCCATATTACACCAGGTGCAAGTTCCACGTAATAGGGGGCGAGTCTATTACCGTTTTTCGAGCACATTTCCAGACTCCGTGCAAATACAAAATAGAATACCTATAATAAAGATCATAATAAGTTATATCGATAAACTGAAGTTTTTATCATTTTAAATGGCAAAGTGTAGAAAGAGTCATTATTAAATCATCGATGTACATAATTATTCGTGACATATAAAAAAAGGTCAGATATTTTAAGCCACGCATGAATTTTGTCCAACCAGTCGGGTGCCTGTTTAGCAATACTGTTGCATTTTAGTTTCATTATAATTTAAAAAGAACAAACCAAAATTGTATTTCAAAGGAGAGTTGTATATCAAGGTTTTGAATTTTATGTTTTTAATACATCGCGATTCCTCAAAAATGTATACTATCTGTTGATTAGTAGTTGATTAGTAGTCTTGCAGTGCTTCGAAAGTACCGACTGATTCTAAGATCAGGAAATTAAAAGCCATTTTTGTCAATGTATTTTTCATTGCAATTTTTACTAGTAAGTATGCATTTTATATTAATTAACATTTTATCACACAACTTAGTAGGAACAATGTCACTTACAAGACTGGGTGCTGCTAAGGAGTGCTAATGTAAATCATTATAGGAAAAGTAAAAAACACTGCCCGATCTGGGCTTCGAACCCAGGAACATATGATAGATGTGATACTTGTAGATCATTTTTTTTTATACTGGCACGGCAAAGTGACTCCACTGTATCTGGTGGTAAGCACAGTGGAGTCCAAAAAAATAATACCGACCAGCGAGAAACGATATGGTCACCCGCCGGTCGACACAATCATGCCATACATTTCAAACAATAGAACGCTGCACTTATGCCACAGGACGGGTGAGGCAATTTTAATATATTTTACAAAAAGTAAAAATAAAACAACATTTGAATGTTACGTTCGCGTTTCCAATGTCAAACTCAGAATTGTAAGTGGTCATAAAGTCACACGGAGCAGGAGATTGTTGCTAAAGAATTTTATAAATATGCTATAAATATATAAAAATGGACGAATTTCTTCCCATGGCAAGTGTTCTGAGCAACTTTTGAATTTTATTTCACAACGGCCTGGCCATCGAGCTCCAAAAGTTTACTACGTATTTTCTCTTCACTAAGAGACTTGTGTCTTATACGAAAAGTATGGCAGCATTGGAGAAGGTCAGCATGAGTGTATCAATTTGAGAGAGACCGGTATGACACATACGTTTACAGAACGCTTGCTCTAAAGCGCAGTGATGTTTCTTTCCCACATGGAAAAAACGTGGAGATGTAATGCTCTCTCGTGATCTGGACCTTGTCACAAAAATATTCTCTATAACTTCACAAGCAGTGATGGCCTCGAGGTTTAGGCGCGCGGTCGAGCATTACGGCGGTCGCAGGTTCAAACCCCAGGCACACACCTCTGACTTTTCGAAGTTATGTGTGTATTCACAATTAATTATCACTTGCTTTAACGGTGAAGGAAAACATCGTGATAAAACCTGCACACCTAAAAGTTCTTAGGAATTTCTTAGATGTGTAGTCCGCCAACCCGCACTAGGCCAGCGTGGTGGACTAAGGCCTAAACCCTCTCAGTTGTAGAGGAGGCCCGTTCTCAGCAGTGGGATATATTTGGGCTGATGACGACGATGACGATGACGATAACTTCAAAAAATCAAACATACCTATCAGTTTCCAAAACCCTTCATTTGTTTGATTAATAAATAAGGCCCATTGAATTATTATTTAACACTAGGAAGTGAGATATTATCACTTTTAACTAACAATTGATATTGTTGCAATGTCGGTCAGTGGTTTCAATAAGCTTTGATTTGAGCGATAACGTACAACGTTGCTCTGACACCGGTGTATACATACAATCAAGAATATATAGAGAATCAGGCTGTGAAATAAATAAGTCACCATCAGTAAAGGCTTTAGTAATAGTTCCGTCTAAAATTTAGACTCTAAATGATACATGAAAACGCTGTTTTGTTATGATTTGTTAAAACCATTCAATCGATCGAGCGACTATGTATGTACAATGCACATATATCATCTCTTCTTATACAACATATTATAAAGAATAAGTCCGTTGAACGATATTTCCATTAATACGTCACAGTACTCAATTTCTTCGTGAGACCTTTTTACAACATCCAAATGACACTTTGTTCCTTAAGCGGCGTGCAGCATTTTATTTAAATAAACATACTTCTGAAACCACACTAAGGTACAAGTCCAATGTCTAACCAACTGCGCCACTGAGGCTGGTAAACTAATTCGTTTAGTATACAATAAAAAATACTCTGTGTCAAAAAATCCCGGATACATTATTTAATGCTTATAGGGGGATATTTTATACACTTTAAATACAAAGTCACTGCATATTCAATAGCACATCATAAATGTTTAAAGTTATGAAATGCCGTTCTATAAAACTGGATCACAATACTTTGATCATAAAATTATTGATATTATTTTGAAGTTTGTTTGCGATATTAAACTCATTCGACCTTAGACGAATGTCGTTTCTCGAAGCTTTAGTTACGAGTCATAACAATAAGTATTTTTATTCATCGAGTCGCGGCCGCGGTTTGCGACGATTGTTTTTGTCATTTATAACTTTCAATCGACAGTAGGAAGTTGCCAGTTACATTGAATGGTGCCGTGAAATTGTCTACATTATAATGCAACCTTACTTAAATAAGATCGAATATTTTGAAGTTATATTAGCCTATTAGTAAATGCCTTAGCTGACCTTAATATCAAGGGTAATATCAACAGTAGATGATGAATGAAAAGATATATCGAGATTTTGGTTTTGGGCTTCCGCCATGATCTCTTTATTCTATTGACCAAAATACGCCGACAAAATCATTTTGTACTTGTATTTTTCAATTAAGTATATTTAAATAGAGTTCAGATTTGAAACCTCTTAAACCCAGACTGCTCAAAATAATCATCAAAGTTAAAGATATTTCAGCCGTAGAAACTATTTAAATAAATCGTTAAAGAAAACTATTCCTCGAACTGTTTTTATTGCTATTATTTATTGTAGCTTCAATAACAGTTCTAAATTTACCTCAAGTATACAACCTATACATTTATTTACATTTCAAAAGTATGCTTCTCCTATTTAGGAAATGCGTTTTATTTTAGAAACCGTTTAAAGGGAAGAGGTAACGCCAAACGAAAACACTCTGTAATGTACTAAATCCCAAGTGCGTATTTCGTGTGGGTGTAGTGTGTACCATCTCGTTCTTACAAAGTGTGAAACGAAATTGCCATAAAGAAACACACTTTATCGATACATTACGTTGATAAATGGAGCTTATTGTAAAAATGCGGCGAATAAATAAAATCTGAGTATATGGCCACCTTTCTTCGATCCCTGAGTTAAGAGCCTTTTTAAGGTGCCAGGCGGACGAGAAGCACGAGTGAACTCAATGATTCATCAATTTAGTATCTACTATTAGCTTACATTAAATGAGTAAAGTTGTGTATGTCGACATTAAAACAAAAACATTAATCAGCGTAGACCATACGTAATAAAGTTGGGCACCTAATCAACTGATTTGTGAAACAAAAATAAGAAAGTTACTTCGGAAACAAATTTTGCAGACAATACAATTTATATAAAAACAATGTAAATCTATCTCTTATGAATCGCATCACCAGGCATTATTGAACCGTTAATAAGATTTGAAATGGAGATATCTCCACAGGTGTGAGTGACGAAATGTAAAGGAAAGATTGTTCGGTGCAGCTGCCCCAGGCCCACGACAAATCCACCGGGGGGTTTAGGTCGGTATGCCGGTTTAGGGATTTTTGTTAGGGACCCAGCCCGGCACTAACATCTGCGCGGACATGACGTCGCCGCGCGCCGGGCTGGAAGACCGGTGACCCCGACATACGCATACCGTCATACCGCCCCCCCCTCCCCCGGGGTTGGCGGGAAGTAGAGCCATAAACAGTTTTCCCCTCGAGAACAAAAAAAAAGGCCCACGACAAATGTTTTAAAAATGATGTAAAAAAGTCATTTAACAAGGTTTTGACGAAGCTACATGAATTAATCAAGGCTAGAAGGAGAAGAATCACGCCATCTCTTCCGCACATACAGACTTCAATAGCAATGACGTCAAGAATCTCGTAGTGCATCCTTTTTTAGTTCTACAAGAAATACAACAATTATCGCACGTATCACACTTACACCTGTTTACCACATTAATATCTTAACAGGTACCGCTGGAAAATAAAGGAGAAAATAATAAGAAATGACTCAATTGTTCTGATAATGTAGAAGAACATTTTTTAACATTTCATGTGTCGAAAGTAATTTAAATGTAAGATTAAGTAGTTATTAATTTCTTGGAAGAATTACATATTAGTATTTGTAATATTTATTACATTTACATTGCATTAAAGCAATATTGTCGTGGGCTCGCGGCACAGGTATGTGCCATGCGATCTTGAGGTCCTGGGTTCGATTCCGGGTCGGACAAAGTGTTATTGGGTTTTTCATGAGGAAATTCTCAGTAGCAGCACGGAGTCTGGAATTGTGACTGAGACATACCTGGCGAAATGTGGGTGCAGAAATGCACGTCTGCCTACCCCTTGGGGGAATACAGGCGGAGGTTATGTATGTAAAGCAATATTGAGGGCAAAAATATGAAGGCAATTTTTATACAATTTTCAAGAAAGTAAGATCGGTGTCTCCTTTTGATTCAGAAGAGATCTCGAGTGTAAGATTTAAACGGTGGAAACGAAACATCCAAATTAAATTAGTTTATATTGCGCCAAAATGCTGATTATTCTAACGTTTTATTTTTAGCTTATTCTCCCCCTAGACCTTGTGTAAACAATACATTAGTATAATGCTAAAATCGACGTTATCTAGTTAATGAATGAACATTCTTAAACTATCACAATACGGATCCGAATAGAGCCGTCAATTGAACACAAATTCAGATAAAAAATATTTTCTTGATTATATCGAATTCTACTGGTATCTATCTGATCGGCATTAACCAGATAAGCATTAAGGAAACGTCTAAGTGAGACACGACCCACGGGTATCGCACGTAAAGCACGCGTACGATGCTTCATAATCATCAGTATTTAGTCACAGCTCCCAACTCAGCTTTCGATTATAAAATCATTAACAATATACTTTTAAATAAAGACATGCGAACTGAAACTATGCCACACCTTCATGTAAGTATTTTCAGCTTTACACGTACAATCCAAGCTAGTACTCAAAATCGCAATAAAAATCTCCTGTCTCGTTACCATCAACATAGTCTGGTTGTCCTTTAACCGGTCCCATGGTAAAAAACGATTGATACATATTAAATCCCCGGAGAGTCTCCCGAGTGCGTGCCTCAGTAAAGTTGACCTTTGGGAAGTGGTTCGGTTTTTAGTTGTGAAATCTTATATGGAAGGTTGCTTGACAATGGTCGCAGCTACGCACCGCGGCCGGACCAAATAAAATTTTATTATTTCTGGAGCCGGCTTACTGCGTCACACGCATTTCTGTGAAACAGAGCAACGGTATTGAACTTAATTTATAGGTGTTCGTTTTAATGTGACCATATATTATTATGTATTAGTATTTTCGTAGTAATATTTTAAATAGATAAATAAATACACCCAACAGTCACATACATAGCTCTGACCTCACACTAGGATACAAGTCCTGTGTCTTGAGTATCAGAAACTACGAGAGACTTTTCGGTGTCACAAACACCCAGACCCGAAACAAATACTTGTGGATCACACAAACATTTGTCTCGGTGCGGGTATCGAACCCGCGGTCTCTCGTTTGGCAATCTGGTATCTCCAACAGTGCCACGAGGCTGTCACGGGGTTGTACTCTTTTTGAGCTACAATCAGTCACCAGACTTTTATCAGCTGAGCTTAGGAAAGTTTGAAGTATAAGAACAGCCAGCCATTTCTGGGCTGTCAATGTGTACCTAGTAATTGAGATTTTATGTATTTTTGGGTCTTTGGGATTACCCAACTTTAACTATTAAGTTATAAAAAATCAACTCAGGGTCAATTTAAAATAATAGAGCTTACTGCTTAATGTACTTAATGCCTAAGCCGTACATATACTTATTCTTTTAAATATTATTCTTACCAACTCGTCTTTTATAAAGCATCAGTCATGATTTTTTACGGAATAAGTTTTTTTTTTATATTTCCGTCAAATATTCATAAGACAAGCCGTAATAATTTGAAAAACTTCTACCAAATTATCTCTCTTATCCATGTGATAATTATATTAACTGAATTAATGATATTATAGATATGTATAATACATGTCCCGAATGGACTTGCTCGGTGGTCTGTCACGTCAATAACTTATAGGGTAGACTGCATCTTCGAGCGATAGCTTGGCAATCGACACTGTTGGCCAATGTGCAACTACAAAATTTTGTTATAGCAGCATATTTTAATCAATCAAAGATGTCCAACTGTTGCGCCAATGTTCCATCAACGCGTCATCGCGATGGCATTGAGTTCTAATAGACTAGTATTTAGCGTCACTAGTGAAATAACCCCTGGGCTTGTTAGTACGTGATTATAATCAGTCGAAACACTCAATTATCTTGCGTTTTAAACACGGTTCAATCCACCGGCGCTAAATGAGATGACGTTGACATAATTCATTTAAAGTTTACCAATTATTACTCAATGACTGAGCCGGCCGTTCTCACACCGCCTATTTTAAGTTCAAACAGAGGTAAAGTAAAAGAGATTATACATAAACGCTATTCATTTATTAAACGCAACTATACCGAATGTATCTACACTTACGTAATCGAGTATATAGACAATGATGATTGATGAATTAAGTTACAACTGGTTTTCGCGAACTGGGAACACTTTTAAGTCATACGTTATATGGCTAAAGGCTTTTATTAGGCACATTTTCAGACCGTGCCTGTATTTGGCGGGAATTTCCCAAGACAAAAAGACTTTGTCTGACCTAAGAGCTTTCCTCTCGTAAAAGAGTTCTAACTGTTAAAAAAATCTAATTATCTCAAATTTCGCATAAGGAAACTATAATAATAATTTATTATACCAAACCTGCAAATAAGCATAATATGCATTACTCGTTACGGGAAACACTTGTTCGTCGATTGTGTCACAGCTCGCTCGTTTTCTATGGAAGCGGCATGTGACGTCACTTCCCCCGACAATATTTTGGCATTGACACACTGTTTTATCTCGCCTCTATGTCATAGTTTTACTTATTGAACTAATTTATAAAATACTTGTTAAAGAGCGATAAATGTTCTTTTATTGCATGAAAAATAAAACTTTTCAATGTGTTGAAACTTCAGTATCGGTGTAGAGCCAATACCACTAGAACAGTTACAAGACATTTTTTTCACTCTCTATATCCCTTTAACCCAAAACAAGAACGAATTAGATAATTGAGCTTAAAAATAAATCTCTGACCGGAAATACAGGTCTAAGATTTAATGTTTGCTAATGATTTACAAGATTTATAGTTACACAGTCTTTCATTTTTAAAACAAAACAACAAAAATAAATTATATGTCGATGCTAACGTAAAGAATCATGGAATTTATGTCAAGTAATGTTGGCCCAAGGTTAATGGGCGAAACCTTTCAATAAAATAACAAAATATGGTAAATATAACACAAATTATAAAAAAAAAGATTGTGTTAAATTCCAGTTTCAATAATGATTTCTACAAAATGAGTGTAGGTATTGGCAATACCTTACTACATATTATGTGTCAATTAAAATTGGCCATATACGAATATAGACTCGTATAAAACTGTAAAATGAGTTTAAAAGAGCTTATTTTTTTATTTCATATCAACTTGGCAAAGGAACACCACTGAACGTAATAATGAAAACGTGCTTTCCATTTAGACATTAAAGATAAAAATAGTGAAACGATAACATTTTATCACTTGACCTGCTTGCATGCTAAATTTTTTCAGCACCTTTTACTAATTCTCAATGAGTATTTCCTATTAGTCAACTCAAGAAAAATTGTGAAGAATTGTGACCACTGAAAGCATGAACATTCTAAAAAAAACATTATTGAACGTAAATAACCTAACTTAACATAATATACACGAATATATCTTGACAAAAAGCTGTGGCTTCTCATTCCGTGTGACAGACACAAACCCTGCTAAAACAAAATTGAAAATGAAGTAATACACAAATAATCGACAATGCAAAAGTATAAGGCGGTGATGACGTAACGTTCCTCATGCATGGGCGGATTGATTTCATAGTTCAGGAACTACTAGACGGTAGTCTGTCATCAAGTTGGTCACGTGGGCACTGCATCATTACGGTGACACAATTATTGCCGATAGCAGGCGCCCGTCGTGCTCCAGTGATCGCGATAGTCCAACAGCTCAGCAACTCGGTCATGAATCGCCTGTTGCGATACTAGTGTAACTCGAGCGTATTTACTAATGATAAGTACGATTCACATTATATTAGCATTTAATACATACATATTGATGGTTGTTTGCGCCAAAATATACGCAAGCATCACGAGTTCGAAATTTTTGGGAAATGTCTCGTGATGTTAGTATGTATTTATATATGTAACTTATTTTCTAGATTTAAATATTTTCTATTCATTTTCAACTATTAAATTTGACTCAGTCTCGTCACATTCTATTTAAAAATAACACTTAATACATCAATGGTATATCGATCTTTTATTTCAAACTAGTTAAGTTTCGATGCAGATTGGCGCCTTTCCGTCCCTAATAAGAGGCAGATCAAATGTTGTTAGTCACAACTGTTGCTGTAAGAAACTTTTGCAATCTATTTCGAACGCGGAATTAATTAGCGTCGTTTTCCTTTATGACTTAAATATACCATTTGTAATCGTGATGTAATTGTTGCTAAGAATATTTTAAGTTCCTATTTTGATTTTTCCGAAACATTTACATCGCTGAGTAGTTGTACACACGTTTCCGATTTTTAAAAATATATATAGTTTTGTTGAACTTCTGGCAATGTCGTTCGAAAAATTAATGGTGACAAACCTAATTTCTCCAGATTATTCCTGTTTCTTATCGTGGTCTTTATTAAAATAAGAAATAAAATATATACACCCACAGTCACATAGTTCTGACCCCACACTAAGATGCAAGTTTTGTGTCGTGGGTGTCAGAAACTACGATAGATTTGTCGGTCTCACAAGCACCCAGACCCGAAACAAATATTTGTGGATCACACAAACATTTGTCTCGGTGCGGGGATCGAATCCGCGGCGTGGCGTGTAGCCACCTACTATTACTCAGATGCTTAATGCAGTTATAACATGTGTTATTAGTGGATCTTATTATTTTCTACTTTTTCGTACATTTGTTTGTTTTATCACTAAAGGAGACTATGCAACCATTTTCTAACATTGCATGTCAATGTGATGGTGGTGTTAATGTAACGTTTATGTATTAGACAAACAAAGACAGCGTTCTCATTGAATGGTCAGTTAAAAAAGACATAAACAAACTTTTTATGAGTCGCCCGTTTTACTTTTAAGTTTTGACCACATCGCAATATTAAATCTTAACATTCCTAAGAAAGTAATTAATCTGCAAAATAATTGTCGAGTCGATGACCATCGATCGGCCTTATTGGAGTATTGGTTCGTTCTTGCGTAAAGTTATTTATGTTGTATGTAAGATACGTTTATATTTCACTTTTACATTGGCTTATCATAATTTTTCAGTCCAAGGTCTACGCTGCTCCGTATTCTTGATCTGAAAAGGCTAGGTAGCCGACGTTTTACGTCATCACACCGACTTGTAATCAACCGATTCCAGTTTTAAGAATTAAAAGACAAGTATAGCCCCTTCACGAGCGCCGATCGGCCGTGACCACTATGTTCGAATCCACATGTTGCTCAACCCAATGTCTTTTTCACTTACGCCACGCCACATACCTACTTAACGCGTAAATATCAATTTGTATTAAATTTTTTCTCACTAAATTTCATTTTGTTATCGTTTTTGCAATTATATTTCTTGAAATTGATAATAAGGGTCGTTGCGTGCAAACCACGATTTCGATTGCGGTCGTTCTAATTAAAACTTGAGCAATAATGTCTTAAAAATTCTTGGCGTTTTATAATTTACACTGAATACGGGGAATGGCTATGACGCGCGACTTTGTTTTTAATTTTGTTAATTTTAAATTTTTGTAAGCGCTAAAATACGACTTTTCACTTCACATTTTCAACTCAAATCAACGTTCTAGCTTGTCTTTTGCCATATTTGCATAAAAATAGATTTTCTACAATTTAATCTTTATGGCCACAAGAGAATTATAGAATTTACTTTATTCCGTGTAGTATAACATTTTCTTACAGACTTTTAGAAGATATTTATTTAAATTGCATCAAAACAACCACTTATGTAAGAAAAGGTGACGAAACAATAAGTAAGTAAAAATCGATACATGTACAGTATGCAAAGTTTTATGTGTAGCATATGATTTGATTAGCAAGAAATCCTCTTGTATTCTTTCATTGAAGGGAGCTATACAATGAGAAGGCTTCGTTCTAGTATAAATTCAATTATGCATATTATGTGTGTATAACGTCAAAGATAATGTAATTTGACAGTCCCGTGGCGCAGTTTGCCAGACACCAGCTTGCTTAACGAGATGTATTGAGTGATCCACAAATTTTTTGAAGTTATACTTCTTTTGGCGCGTTAGGGGAAAATGATGAGAGTGATTTTTTACGATGCGCGCGCACACCGACACCAAAAAGTTATTCAGAAAAAGTTTGTTTTAAATTTTAAGAATGTAGAATAGTGACAGTAATAAAAAGGGATTGACATATTTTTTAAAGTAGTTTTGATTACGTCACGTACGGTCAAGACAGAGTCGAGAGAGGTATTTATTTTATTTTATTTATTTTAATTTAATCTGATTTTACTTTTAAAATTCTGCTCACGTCACGTGCCGTCAAGTCAAGACCGAGTCGTGACGTCAGAATTAATTATAATTTTAATTTCCTTAATTAAAATTTATTACTTATATGATATGTACGTCACGCATGGTCAGGCTTAAATCGTTTTTAGTAATATAACTCGCCCCTGCCTCTGGCAACTCCTGGAATTGGAATTTCGTTCATCCTAATTTTAAGATTAAGTAAAAAACTTATTGAAGTTATTACGATGCGCGCGCACACTGTCATGAAAAACCGACACCATGAAGTTATTAAAATATTATTTTATAATATATTATTATATTATTTAAGAAAATATATATTTATGTATGAAGTATAACTTCTAACGCGTGTACATAAGTACACACACACACACTTTTTTTCAAGTCTGGGTTTTTGTGAGACCGCAAACTCTTCGTAGTTTCTGCTACCCACGACACAAGACTTGAATATCAGTGTGGGGTCAGAACTATGAGTGTGTATTACGGGTGAATTTATTATTATTATTTATTGTAATGTAATATTACTAACAAACAATATTATCCCATAGTTTTTTTTTTTAAATAAGTCTATTCACTTTAAATTTGAAACCAATTATTTATTTTGACATTGGTAAATTTCCTAAATAAAGGATAATTATGAATAATGCCGCAGATGCATGGGAATAGGAACAAATTGGAACGAAACAGTAGGCTTATAATAATCTCACTCAGTTGGTTTTTGTAAGACGAGTTATTTCAACACATGACAGGACATGTCATTATAGTCACGACTCAGTACCGCTCTGGTATTGAACAATTTCATCGATTTTATGAGCATAACAGTTGATACGAGTTAATTATTTTCCAATTCATTGAATGTATTGGTTATGGAATTATTGATCAACCCACATACGTCACATGTATGGGACGGGTTTCCCCTACATTTTAATTTGTATGGCCCTAGGCAACTACGACAGCAATGCGGGTTATTGAACGGACAGATTTAATAAGACAAGTACCGCGGTTTCCAGGGAGCACTTTTTTTATTTATTTATTTAAAACAACACAAAATAATATCTCACGGTAAAGCATTCATTGAGATCAACAATAGCGGGGTACGGCTGTTAATTAAAATATGGAAACCGTGTGCTATAAGTACCACAAGCCTTACAAGCTCACAGTTACAGTCAATGACGAAATTGTAAAATAAACCTACAAAACTTAACCTGGCATACTTATATTTGCGCTACATTATCATGTGACCTATAGTTTTGTTACCTATAATGACAACCATCATCAGCCCATATACGTCCCACTACCACTGCTCTGGGCACGGTCCTCATTTACAACTGAGAGGCCTACTGAGGATAATGACAATATTAGACAAATTTTGAAAACAAATTCTTAAAAGGGTTTACAACATGAACTATTAGATACTAACAAAAGCAAAAAAACATGCATATATAAATTATAAGTCCACCAACTCGCATTAGGCCAGCCAGTGTGTCGTACTAAAGCCTAAACCCTCTCAGTTGTAAATAGAGGCCCGTGCCGAGTAGTGGGACGTAGTATATGGACTGATGATGATGATAAATTATATTATAATATTCAACCTTAGCCAATTGACTACATATAGTTCTTCAATAAAGAGGTAAACATATATTTTTGTCATATTATTCTGGTAAAAGATGACTTGTTGAGATTTTAATACCTCACATGAGCTTCCATTCAGACAGGTACCTACTAGCTATCTTTCCGATTGTGTCACATGATGGTCTTAGATTTGTGATCTATAACTATTTAAAAAAAGGGGCATTTTTAACATAACAGTTTTAAATTATCAGCAGTTAAACTCCCGTGGTCCATTGTTTTATTTATAAAACGTCGCGATACTCACTTTCCTGTCTTATTGCTAAAACAGTATCTACGCGTTGGCCTGTAACTGCGTGACAGAAATCCTACCAGAGAAACATATAGCATGGATAATTATCATGGGAATAATTAATCTAAGATGGAGATTTTGAATTGATTGATTGAAATGTTTTTTTTTTAATATAACTGGCGTAAAATACTCAGGTCTTTATGGTTTTGATGAATTCGAACTAATTGTAGGAGCGTCTTGTATAACCTTACGGGGCAGTAGTGTTATTTTCTAAATCATGAAACACGTTTTAGTGAAAATGAGAATAAGTAAAATAGCTTTTGATTGCAACGCTAAAGTTAAGGCTTAAAAGCAAGACAACACTTATTTAATTAATATTTAAAGACTGTCATTATTCATGTATTAATGTCATAACTCATACTGTATCTTTGCATCTCCTCGTTCTATCGCCAACCACCATACTAGTTCACAAGAATGGCAAAGCTGACATGTGACAAAGTAAATTATTCATAGAAATGATCTTTTGCATGCGGGCCGCGATTAGAATACATTATTAATAATGACATGCCTCCTTGGACTAACGGTAGCGTACATGCGCTTATTAGGTATATCTTTGAGGACTTCTATTCCATTCGGGGTACTATTAATTTTACAAGTATTGTTGACTAAGAATTGGATTACATCGAAAAAATACTTGAAATAGGAAGTCCAATAGTAAAGTTATAAGAATGATTAGACAACAACTACTGTAATAGAACCTATTTATAAAACGACGAACCATGGGTTTATTTTTATGAAAAGTCCACAATGATCACACCGAGAGTTTCTAGGACGAAAACTAAAATTTCAAAACATTGTCATAGGGTCCATAAAAAATATATAATGTATGTTTTTGTAAACGAGGTCGATGTAATGTCAGCAACGGCCGGACACATTTTAATGCTTTCCCCACGTTGTATATTCCGCGTACATTCTGCACTTTATCTGGAAGTAAAGCGTCGCATAGATAACAGTGAAAGTGTAAACTTAATTTTACATTAGTATACGTAATCATTGAACTCGCTCTATTACAGTACACAAGTGTAATTTAAATGTTATTTTCCTTGAATTTTCGTTAGCTCATTGTTTTTAATGGATGTTTATTTTCCTAAAATACACAAATTATTACTAAAACATATCCACGTAATTTAAAAGTGCTCAAATGTTTCATACATTTTGCAAAACTCTCTTTTTTATAAACTATTAATATTTTAAGTTAAAACTAAATTTTATTATATATTTGCAATATATAAGGACGCCTATCTGTGACTTGTAGAACTATAACAAAACGTGAAAAACATATGTATAAAATTTTCTAATATGTCGCCTTAGAACGACTTTTAGCTTTAACTTTGACTTTGAAAGAGTTGTAGTCTAAAATCCGCCGAGTGGCGAATTCAAAGACAATTTTATATGAGGTAAAATACCATTACCTCTTGTCTATTACTAGTTAAAATATTACAGTAGTCGTTATGGAAATATTATATCAATCAATGTATTTGAAAATTCATAACATTTTTATTCCTGAAACATATGGCTGGTACTTTTAGAATTTTCAAAAATAGTCAAGAGGTAATTAATAACAAATATAAAGGAGAGGTGTAACAAATTTGGGAAGAATGTATCTAATCACGATCACAACTGAAATTAATTAATCATAAATAACTATATGTGAACAGATTTTTATAACATAAATATGTACCTAATCACTTTTACTAATAAAACACAATTACTATGCTTTGCTCAATTCCATTCAATAAACATTCTCGTCTTTTTATGCGGAATTCTGAAATCACTGGTACATAGTTGCTGTTTGAAGTTGATGTTTGGTTGTCGATCAATCACTTAGGAGATTAGTCAGCTAGGTTTAGATGGCCTTAATACTTGACACAGCGACTCTAAGCCGGTTAAGGCGTTCTTAGTTCGCACTAATCTTGATCAGTGTTATTGTTTAATTATTAGATTTTCTGTTCTCCGAAACGGTAAAGTCAGAGTCAAAGTCAAAGTCAAAATCACCTTTATTCAAATAGACTTTTACAAGTGCTTTTGAATCGTCAATTAAGTTTTTTTTTAAACTAAACTAAAAGCTGAAAATTCTAAAAGCTGACCGAACCAAATTATGTAGTTAGAAGTGTTTTTGGCACCATATCGACCTGATGGAAAATGATTGTGTTCGCTCATTAAAATAAATAAATACACCCAACCGTCACATACTTAGTTCTGACCCCACATTAAGATACAAGTCTTGTGTCTTGGGTATCAGAAACTACGAGAGACTTTTCGGTCTCACAAACCAGACCCAGGCTAGAAACAAATATGTACTTGTGGATCACACAAACATTTGTCTCGGTGCGGGGATCAAACCCGCGACCTCTCGTTTCGCAAGCTGGTATCTAGTCGACTGTGCCCTGGGCTGTCATTACACTTCATCATCATAAACGCGATGGGCTTTTAGAAGTAGTTAAAGGTGTTAAGCTTACGCCTGTATGAAGGTAGAGGTGCGTTTCTGCATATATGCGTTTTACCACTTTACCCTATAGCCGTTTTTCGAGCGCATTTCCAGACTGCGTGGAGCCAATGAATTTCTTAACGGATTTCGGATACCGGGATTTAACGGGATCGGACGAGACCCGCGGGACCAAGGCAGTCAAGGAGAAAGTTAAGCAATTTTTTTTATGGAGCTGCAATTTCTACTCTGCGAGTAGAGCCGAGGTGCATTTCATAAACATCGATTCTCTTTTCATTTCGTCTTATCAAGTATAGTACTAAGCAAACAATGTTGCTAATACAATAGCGTTGCCATTCGCTGTGTTCTGGAGAAAGTAAATCATATTATTAACATAAAACGGAGGAGGAAAGGAATGTGATCATTAAAATCATTAACCATTGTCTCTCGGTTGCGAGATAAAATGCGGCGATATTCATATTTACGTTGTTACCGTTAGTAGATGTGCGATTGAACCCCGGTAATGTAGATAGTCGTGATTTGTAGCGCGTAATGAACCGATTTCGGACCGGTTCCGATGGACTTGTTTCTTTTCGACACATTATTTATTACGATAATTTAAACATTCATCTCGATGATATGAAAATCTATAAGAGATTTAGTAATAATACAAATGCGGAAGTGAGTTTTTTTGTTACGTTTACTCGTCTACAGGACACATATTATGTGGAAATAAAATAATTTCAGAAAAATTGGTGGCCAGAAAGCATAAAAAATTGTGTGAAATGGAGAAATGAAATACCATTTAACTTATGATATTAAATATTCTACTGGTAGCTGATAATACAAAAAAGCTGTATAAAATCGAAAGGAAACGAAAAACAATGAATAAATTATTTTAATAGGCCCAGTCCCACCTGTTACAACATCTAAAAATCCTATTGCCTACTATCTAGTAATTACCCCCTTATGTGTTACTGTGAAGTCCAAATTTCCAAAAAATATTTTATCATCTTCTGTTTATAGCAGATGTAAAGAGCACATAATATATACATATGCACAATGCATTTGTATTGGAAGTTCAACCGCCCAAATTTTATTAGTTCCTAGCACTCCAAGTAAATATGACAAACCATTGCATGAAATTTAACTTGCCAACCCAGCTTGCGTAACGAGAAGCCGCGGGTTCGATCCCCGCATCGAGACAAATGTTTGTGTGATCCAAAAATATTGTATGTAAGACAGAAAAGTCTCTCGTAGTTTCTTGTACCCACGACACAAGATTTGTATCTTAATGTGGGATCAGACCTATGTATGTAACTGTTGATGACTCTTCGGGAAACAAGTACATTCTATAAATGTACATTAAATCAAGGGCACTCAGTCGAGGTAGGGAAACAGGAAGGGGAGGCAGGCCGCAACAACTGACCGGCGTCCCCGATCGTACACTAAATTGACTGGGAGACAGGATGCGAAGCGTGAACACTCTCTGCCTCACTGCCTTCCATGTTGGGGTCACGATACGTCTGTTGTTATAAAACTAAACTAATGTTTTAGGTTTATATATTTCCTCGTCGCGCGGCAAAGGGACTTCATTGGACTTGATTGTAAACAGTGTCTTCCAAATCAATTATCTATGAGTCAAACAGAATTTTTCGTCACTCAATCAATTTATTTTTTGTATTGCATAAAGTAATACCTAGGTATTTTTTGATATTTATTTATATTTCTCTTTTATCATTTTATACATTATAGTAAATTAAAATTAAAGTTTATTGTACTCTCATTGTGAATGTTATGTTCTCATGTGACTGACATGACGATTATGTCGGGACCCCGTACTTTCTCATTGTATTGAGTGTAGACTGTAAATGGTAATGCTTAGGCAGAAAAAAATATTTTTTATAATATATATTTTTTGGTATTGCGGCTCATCCAATAAATTATTCATTTATGGATGTGATGTGGTGCAGGACACCCAGTGAAACAAAACGCACACATACTACGTAATCACAATCAGTTTTTTAAAACTGCATAAAGATGATATACAGAAGGAGCTATAAGCAAGCACATTACATGAAAATACTTGACTTTATAACACGGTCAATTTAATAGGTAGTTTTATTCTTTCCTCTGCAAAATAAGTCATAATTGAATAGCAAACTATATTATTATTTACATCATATCATAGATGTAAATATCCTCTCAGTAGTAGAGGCGGCCCGTGCCCAGCAGTGGGACGTATATGGGCTGATGATGATGATGATGATTTACACCATACTCATAAGTAAAAAATAGTAAAGATCCTGACTAATTCATTCCTTGACTCATTCCTCTACTCACAAAAAGGAAAGAGAAATTTGAAGTTTTAACAGTGTTAATTACTGTGCTCACGGTTAGATTTTTTATTATTATTCAATGACTCATTATAAAAGGTGTGGGAACAAAGTTAAGTAGAAATGCATTTGTTGTTGATACTGTTAAAACATTTAAATAAAATAAAATGGTAAATAAAATTTACTTTAAGAAGAAAAATTTACTTTAATAACATTTTACATTGTCATGTTGTCGATTGTAGAGCTTAATTTGTAATGAATTATTCGTGAGGATTATAAAATAGTAGCTAAAAACAATCATTACAGGCACATTAAAAAAGGAATTAAATTAGAATATAGGAGTATTTAAACCTCAAACATTAATACTTTATTATTTATTACGTGTGCCTAAAGACGAATCTTTAACCAGTGTGTGTTACTAGTGACGACTTACGGCACTGAAACATGGCCTCTGACAATGAGCCTCATAAGAAAACTAGCGAGCTATGAACAGGGTTACGCTTGGAATTGTCCTACTAGATCGAATCAGGATTGAGGAGATCCGTAGAAGATCGAAGGTTACAGAAATAGCACAAAAGATTTTGACTATGAAAAGATGGATGAAAAGCCAAGTACGCCTACATATTTCATGCTTCAAAAGCCCTCGTGGCGCAGTTGGGAAGATTTCAGCTTGGGAAACAAGACGCGATGGTTCGATCCCCGAACCGAGAAAAATCTTTGTGTGATCCACAAATATGTGTTTGTGAGAAGGAAAAGTCTCTCGTTATTTCTGGTACTCACAACACAATACTTTTATGATTGTGTAGAATTAAAACTCTGTAACTTTTGGATGTCTGTTTGTATTATTATTAAATCCTTTCCAGTGATGTTCCTTTCACTGGTAAGGCAGCTTATCAGCTTTTACAAAAAAAAACGTAGACACGTGGAACAGACACTGGTTTACTCGGTCCACATGCGGTTTGTCGTCAGTCAGGTCGTCAACATTATAACCTTAATTAATTAAATAGGTGCACACAATTAAGAAAAACTCGGACAATGTCCGACCATAATTACAAAAACGGTTGATTATAAATACATTTTAAAAATGTGAATTTTTACATAAACTCGTACATGAGTCTTTAGAACTGAATATTTAGCAACAGTAACGGAAAGTGATTATTGCAGCGCAACACTTTTGTCATATCCACCGGATAGCGCATGTCTGTTTTATGATCCAGTATAAAACTAAATTATGTTTCAAGCGCGGTTATTAACATTAACACCGCCAAGATAATATGTCGGTAGCTAACAATTACAACAGTACGGTATTTAATGACAATTACAATTGTCACAGGCAGACATTTGTAGCGGAGGCGCCAACACAAGATTTCGTCGATCTCAAAACCTCAGATAGGGTATCCACTTATTATGTCAAACAAAAGTTAACGATACGGGGCTGATTCCTTTGAAATTATCACATTTATGGTCCGTTTACAAGCCTTCAAAGGCATGCTATATGCTCAATTATATATTAAAGGAAAGTATTATTATTTTATAAAACTTGTTTTCTTAATTTGATTAATGCATAAGGTCTCCGCGCTGTCAATGTGTGACATTGTGTCAATGACAAAAATATTAGTTCACGCTTGTCTTTACAACTTTGGATACCGAAATGTTGTTACAACTTGCCTTTATTTTTTACCTGGCTGAGAAAAATGAACGTGTTACGATGACGCCTTACATTGGTTACAAAAAGCATGACAATGGACTGATATCTAGTCGAATATTATTATTAACTTAATCAGCTATTGTCATTGTGCATCCAACAAGACGCACCAAGCAAGGGTGTAGTCATCAACTCATTAAGGACTTACGTTACACCTATCATAATATAAGAATATACACAGGAACTCTTGATTATACACGATTGCATCTATGGCGTGGGGTTAAAACAAGTCGGCGATGATATAAGCCTTAAGTTGTTTACAAGATTTGCATATTCGTGTCTGTTGGGTGCATTATTACATTTGGCATACTGCAAACATACACGAATCTGTGTAAAATGTGGAAGATAGTATATGTTACATTTCTTAGATAATTACGAACTTAATCACTGTAATTCATTGCAGTTATGAATACTTACATAATCGTGATGCTTCGCGAATTAACTTTTACAGCGAAAGTAAGCATAATTTGTAAACCTGTAATTTATTACTCACATAAGAAACTTGTATATACATACGTTAATACTATATTTCGTAACATTCTACTAAATGTTTTGTTCAACTTTTGAAGTCTTATAATTTTAGATAATTGCGATCGAAATTGACAATAATTATTACTTTTTCAAATTCCGGATTGCTTTGTCGACATTTTTTAAAAGTTGTTGAGGCTAGTTTCAGTTCTAGATAAATATTTTTCCAATAATCTTTTTTTTTACTTATTTTTATACAAAACTATGTTCTAACAAAAATATAAAAACTCACAATTGAATGCTTGAAATTCCGGAATAAGAAGGAAGTGTTCAAATTAACAGTGTAATATTTCGCACCTTGATATAGAACATAAATTTATAAGTTGAATTTTGCCTTCAAGATTTTTCCAAAACTTATAAACTAAAATTAACTAGTAGCAATTTTGCAAAGCCGAAGTTTCTGTTTAATTCTGCCTACTTTTTTAACAAGAAAGTATCGATTGTAACTCATCAACAAATTTTTAAGATAAATCTTAATATGACATCGCAGGGTCGTTCAATCAACTATCTAAATCAGTTGAGCTGTGATGCCTATCCGTAGTATGTGTTGCACATGAGATATTACGGTTGAATTGTTAATCTGAAATAATAATCGGCAGTCAAATCTTAGTCTTGGTCCAAGGCTATCGGTTCAATTTCACGTTACTGTCGCAGGTAGATAGTTGCGCACTGTGTTATGAAAGTATTGCATTTCGAATGAATTAATTAGTGTTTGCCAAGATCTCGTTTTAAATTCTACGTGTATTACCTAGTTTTAGTAATTTTACATGAAATTCGTCAGTAGAATTTGCATCGTGGGTCCTTGATTTGACTTAAATTATATTTTATTCTAGAAAGTATTTTACTCATATTTCTTACATTTTTTTTTGATATGTCGACAAACATGTATAAATTATATAATGTATGTTATTGTATACCACAGACCACTTTAAGCTGATTGATGATAAACAGAGGAAGAAGTGGACTAATATAGATTTTTCAAAATTTTCCAAGAAATATATTTTTGTTGTGTTTAATTAAATTGCCTATTCGACTTGTGTTCAAAATGTATTTATGTTACTTCGAATTGATAGGTTTCTCCACTTCAATTGTGGCTAAAACTGCAATGTGGATAATCTGACATGGCAATGAAAACAAGGACCTCACTGTGAAACGAAAACATAGCAATATATTACACAAAGAGATGATAATGTTGAGATGATAAATGAATCAAAAGTCAGTTCCAATGTGACGACTAGGCTAGTGAAGTATTTCCGCAATCTGTTACGTTAATAAGCTTGTAAAGGAAAGTTCGACACGACGTATTTACCATACGATGATATAATATTTCTTTTTTTAATATTCCTATCCATCTTTTCGCCTTCATAAATATTTATGGCTAGTGTGGGTCCGACGCTTCGTTCGTTCAATATTTACAACTAACTCGGCCGTTGTTACATATTTTGTTATTTATATTCTATAAACGGACACGTTTGAATAACGGTTATTGTAGAATAGCGATATTATTCAAGACGTACCCAGCGTTGTAATAGTACGAGCTATTACTCTCTAAGTTTCCGAGCCTTCATAAATCCCTTATTTACCGATAATCGTGTCTGATAAAATATAAAGTTGCAAAGATGTAGTTACAGGATAGAAATAAAAACTCTATATATTAACTTTTTTGGCCCGTGTAAATCAGAAACAGACGCGTTATAATATAAAATGTGGACTACAATGTTTAATTAGCATTAATTATTACAGATGATCGAAATAAAACGTCCCATTTAATTAATAACTCTCATAAATAATTTCTAATTGTAATCACAACTAGATTTCGTGATGTCATCTATAATCACGGTTTTAAATTATAATATGTTATAGTATATTTATGCCATAATATTTTTCCCAAATTGAAGGAACGTAACGTAAACGTAACGTAACGTAAACGTCAAATGTCAATGATTGATACGGCGACAGCCGGTGACGTCTGTCGAGGAGTGACGACACAGCGGTCACTGGCACTTAGTGAAAGTATCCAAATCGATGGTACCGAGCAGTGGCGCATCAATCTGCAACACTTTCGATGCCGTAAGTCGATTGTAATTCGGAGGCCAGTCCTCGCGGACGATTTCGCCTCATTACCTTCCAACAAACAAGGACCCGTGGAACGCGAGCTTTCCATCTAGCGCGCGATATTTTTGTAATGGTCAGTTCACATTCTCACTTACGTTACATTACGTGCCGGTGTTAGCGAAGGAAGGAAGTTATATATCCGAGGCAGTTTCTTCATTGTTCGACACGAGTTCATTGTTTCTTTATATCAATTACTTAAAAACCTGTCACAGCCATATTCATTAACTACTAGTAGATTATTTTAAACACTTACCTAATGTTGTAATATATTGCCGCAAGAAATTCAAGTTTGAGTCTTGCACAGCGACAAATGTTCAACAAACATTTATTTCTGGTCTCGATTGTGAGGCCGTAAAGGCTATTCTATTATTTAGAACAACACAAGACTTATATGGGTTCAGGAATATGTGAATGACTGTTGTGTGTAAATATTTATTATGAAATCAATCGACTGATGTTAATTACGTTGTTATACCACAACACAATTACATTACTTACATTGTCTCGATTGAAGCGTTGTAAATATACTTATATGATTGAATGTTATTTGAATTTTTGATTGACTCAAGTGCTATTGAGATATTTAAAAGTTCGCGATACTGGCACGCCTCCAAACAGCAAAAGGCAATTAAAAATTTCCAATATATGTATATTGGATGTGCGAGAATCGTCGAATTTTATGTTCAAAAAGTACACCGCATTTAAATGTGAATGCTGATATATATTTTTAATATACTATAATTACCAAGTCGATATCTGGATTGGCAATCTTTGGCGCGTAAAACAAACAAAAAATTGATGCAAGCAAGATTTTGCTTACGAAAGGCAATAACAAGTTTGTGCAAACGTGGCGAACAGCATACGCCGCTTATAAAATCTGTCTTATACGGAAAACTTTAAGAAGTATTTTGGCTCCTCCATGGCCGCGCGCCATACACAACGCACATTTACCAATACTAATAAATAATAAGTGTTAACGCTCTTCCTTCAACAGCTCTGGGTTGCCTCACATTAACTAGGTTAGATAATTTAATCGCTTTCTTTTGAGAATAAGGTCCGTCAAAATCTCAATCAGTCAAGGTTATTGCGTTACAAAAATAATATACTTACATTAAGGGCGCATGAGAACTGGTTTGAAGAAATCAAGTTTCCTTTAAATTGTTTACAGGCGGAGAGGCAAGCTTGTTCAAACTAGCGTTGTTTTTTTTCTACTTCTTAGCAAAAAAGTATACTATTTTGTGCATTAGCTTCTGTCCATTACTTTATCACACATCTACTAATAGGTCGGAGAGCAAAACAGAGCGTTTGAAACTAATTTTGTTTATAGATTTATATCTTGATATCTTGATATTATTAGCAACAGCCATCCTCAATATACAGCTATAAAATCCTTGGTATTGTATAAACTATAATTATCATTTTAATATAATAAAATATAACAACTACAATTACCACATTAACTTAACAACTTATTGTCTTTCATGTAAGCAATGTTTTCTATTTATTGATGTAAGATTAGATGATTTTCTTGCTTACATTCACATCTAAAAGCTGCTCATCAGGTTTGTCGCAAATAAAAAAATCTATCACCTATATATATATATATATATATATATATCACCACGACCGTACAAAATATACGCTGTCAGTATTACACAACATTAATTTAAATTAAGTGTCTAAACGCTGACCATCTGCTTTCCAGATTTACATGTAGGTACTTGATTATTCCACTCATAAATCATTCGGGGAAATTATATAATTTGTAAATGTACATAAAAGGTGTCTTTTGGACGTGGTTCATGAGTCAATTCGTTAGTCATTTGTTATACGTCAATCAATGTGTGGTAGCCGTTTCAAATTTATCATTATTCCACTTTTCCGGAACATTGTTAAATATGCCTTTACTATGAAGTAATTAGATATTTTTTGGTGTTTACATACAAAATCGTATAAAGATAAAATCATAAGCACAAACAGTAAAAGTGTTTTTAAATAAGATTATGTGGATTCATGACAAAGTTCCAGAAGAACATTGATAGGTGCGTAATCAAAATTCGATAGCGACTTACCGAGCAACTATTGATGCAGGCACGACCTCCTAACCATTAAGTCAGGTGTGTATTCGTCTTTATCACTTTAGTTCAAATAAAAACACTAACTAGGAATTTAAATATAAATAAAGTTCGACCCGCATCAGGCCCGCGGGATAAAAACTGTACCAAGCGTAAACCATTTCTCGAAAGGGTTTGAATTTAAGACGACGGAGACAAAAAACAAATAGAAGCAGGTAAAACGGATTTAAAATACGATGTATTTTTAGATGCTGACAAAAATACCGTTAGAGAGCAAAAGCGTATTTCTCCTTAATTACAAATACCTGATCAAGATTCCGACTTTAAAATGCAAAAAAATGAATTCTAACAATCCGCATTTGTCGTTTTGCTCATTTAAGGAGTTCTTATTATATTCATTTTTGATTAATTTGATAATGACAGCCCCGTGGCGCAGTTGGCTAGACACCAGCTTGCGAAACGAGAGGCCGCGGGTTCGATCCCCGCACCGAGACAAATGTTTGTGTGATCCACAAGTATTTGTTTCGGGTCTGGGTGTATGTGAGACCGAAAAGTCTCTCGTAGTTTCTGATACCCACGACACAAGACTTGTATCTTAGTGCGGGATCAGAACTATGTATGTGACTATTGGGTGTATTTATTTATTTCCTGGTGTAGAGCTATTGGTGAAAGCCTGGAAGTAAGTCACCTGTTATCTAGACTTATATTTATATTAATATAAATAAAATAAATCAACAGGTAAAGAGAAGTCAAAACGAGAGTTCCATTGTAAAAAATATTAAATATGTTTTCAAAAATATTTTCCTCATTAACAGAACTGTTTAATGCAGATTAAACATTAAACACTTCGAAACTTATGAGATAAAATAAAAATAAACTCTCCAGTCTCCAGACTCCAGTCATGCAACTTACAAGGTATCAAAACTATTTTTTGTAACTTTATGTTTATGTATTATCAAGAAGTTCTTGTCACTAGAAATTGGTTTATGCAACTTTTAATATCAGAGTGGTTTAAAGTTAAACCACTTATGTTTATTCATTGGAAAATTATAGCGTCTGTGATTAAATTAAATATTTTTGTTTATACGATTTTGTTGCACACAGTTATGTATTAATCTAAACTTCCTTCTCCACACGTTTTATAAGGTATTTTAAGTTCTATATCTCATTCTTTATTACATTACTATTACAATAAATCGTCATCATCAGCGTACAGTAATACGCTGATAGGCATAGGGGTCCGTAATCGCTAGACGCTTATCAATTTGAAAGGTCTATTCTCAGAAGAGGAATATTTTTTGGCCTGATTAGTATAATGTTTTTTTTTCTATTCTCTTTTCTTATCTTTAAAAACATTAACTTTTGAGATTCATTATTTTAAAATCAGTATTTTATAAAATCTTTCCTTCTTAAGTTTCATTAATCACAAATGTGCAACATGAAGTAAGAATAATTACATAATTTTCGGACAATAATAAACCTGTGTACTACCTGTGAATTTTTTTCACACTGCGCAATATCAATCTTATCCAACGATGATTAAACTATTTCTTACGATACCAGTTGATTGCACTGTAACAGTTACCTACAAAAGGTTATTGACAATAACGTCCAGCTTAAAGTCTCATAATTAATTGTTTCTTGGACCTCTTCGCTACTAGTGAAACTTCCACGATTCTTTATGTTCAATTTATAGATCCCGGTTTATGAAAAAAGTTTTTCTGTGAGGAAATTTTTAGGATCCCGAAAAACAGCATTAAAGTTGCCTCCTGTAACTGAGTTTTGAAATAGCTGCGAAACGCGGGTGTAGAAAAATATCTTTGGCTGCCCCTAGGCCCCAGGGCATACTGACGGAAATTTGTGTATGACTGATTAACGGCACTCATCACACTTGGGTTGTTCATACATAGATAGTAACAGTATCTTCAAAATTTCTTTGTACTTTATAAAAGTAACACTATGCAGTACTTAAAGTGCAAAACGTCATGTCTTATCTCCGCCGTTTGCATAACGTGATACGCATTGTATCAAAATTATCTCCAAATTTTTCCATCTCGTTTAGTGTTTTATCTACAAGAAAACTAAGGACTAAGCTCCTGCTTAACACTCATTAAATGTAGATAAGAATAAAAGTATCAAATTGATAGCAGTTATTTCTAAGTTGTTTAAAGAGTCGAGTAGAATGGAACCGATGTTTAAGGAGGCGGTGAATCTGAATCTAAAAGAAAAATTGTCAAAAAATGGTTTTGTTTTGTAGTCTCTTAACATGATACAGTTGCCATGCCCGGATATAGAGTGATAACCCTTGCGGCTCTATACGATTCTCGATCATTCCCATCCAAATCTCAAATATCAGTTGGTTATGAATTCACTTAAATCAGAAATAAATAACCATGCGTATTCTACAATACTGGTGATTAATATTCATCATTTAAATCGAATTTGTGAGGGAGTCCACATAATTGTAATGTAACGAAATCCATTGAATGAGTGAAAAAAATGTAGTCTGAAACCAAACAATAACTCGAAACTTGTAAAATTTGGTTATAGGTATATCTTTTCACGGATATGTTTTTAGATATTATTAATTAAGTTTTGAATTTAAGAAGACTGCCTCATGGTCTCGCGGTACAAGTATGTGCGATCTAGAGGTCCTGGGTTCGATTCCGTTTCGGTTTATTGGGTTTTTCCATTAGGAAATTCTCAGTAACAGCACAGAGTCTGGAAATGTGCCCGAAAAACGGCAATAGGCTCGCCCCCTATTACGTGGCCGCCGATACATACTTGGCGAAATGTGGGTGTAGAAATGCACCTCTGCCTACCCCAAAGGAATACATGTGTGATTTTATGTATGTATGTATGTTTAAGAAAACCAAATTTGGAAACTCTGTTCTCCGAAGGGGATACTGAGTATTGAGCCTCGATTAATTTATTGCTGTTAATGGAGAGGTCAGGATTGTCTTATATCGACGATAAGATGCAAGAAGATGAGTAAATTGTCGCATATTGTCGTAGAGTTTAGAACGGCATATGCGTGTTACACACAATGTTTCTACTATTATCTACGCGATGTTTAGTTACGGAATAGGTACAAGCAAAATGATAATAGCGTTGTGACGTGTTGGCAACGGTCGCACTGACGGTTACATAACTGACAAGCGACCGCGGCCGGCTCACTCAGTATCACTCATTCACAACCACGTTTAGAAATCTTACATTTAAGTCAGAAAAGTGCCGATTGAAATTGAAGCCTGACATTGGAAATAGAAAACTTTCTTATATATTGGATACTCTCAAAACAAAGTAATTTACCATGAGAAGTATATTGTTAGTTAGTTCACAAATGTTTGTAATTATTCGCCCAACTTGACTTCACTCATTTGTTAGTACTTTAACATTATCTGTGCAATAATAACAAATGGTAAACCACAATCCCAGTCGGCTCAATCACCACTAGTGCAGTTCTGGTCTAACACTATAATACTCGTCTTTTGAATATTATATGAGTGTCGTGTGTCTACTTTTCGGAATAAAAAAAACAAAAAGATTTATGGATGACCTTCCATCACATAAGTTGGTCTAATCAATGAAAAACAGTAATTAGAGTTAATAATCATCAGCCCATATACGTCCCACTGCTGGGCACGGACCTCCTCTACAACTGAGAGGGTTTAGGCCTTAGTCCACCACGCTAGCCTAGTGCGGGTTGGCGTTGTGAATACACATACATAACTTTCAAAAGTCATAGGTGTGTGTCTGGTGTTTGAACCCGCTACTACCGATATCGATCGAAAACAGTAATTAGAGTTAATAATCATCAGCCCATATACGTCAATCTGCTGGGCACGGACCTCCTCTACAACTGAGAGGGTTTAGGCCTTAGTCCACCACGCTGGCCTAGTGCGGGTTGGCGTTGTGAATACACATACATAACTTTCAAAAGTCATAGGTGTGTGTCTGGAGTTTGAACCCGCTACTACCGATATTCTTGACCGCGCGCCTAAACCTCGAGCCGGTCTCTACTTTTAAATTAGTTAGAGAATTTAATTAGAGTTAAAACTTCTCTTTTAATCACAAAACAATTAATCCGCTGAGTCATTAAGAAGCCTATTTATTTGACAGCCCCGTGGCGCAGTTGGCTAGATACCAGCTTGCGAAACGAGAGGCCGCGGGTTCGATCCCCGCACCAAAACAAATGTTTGTGTGATCCACAAGTATGGTCTGGGTGTTTGTGAGACCGAAAAGTCTCTTGTAGTTTCTGATACCCACGACACAAGACTTGTATCTTAGTGTGGGGTCAGAACTATGTATGTGACTGTTGGGTGTATTTATATTTTTTATATTTATTCGAGTCTAAATTATATAGAAAAAAAAAGTGTGTGTGTGTACTTATGTACACGCGTTAGAAGTTATACTTCATACATAAATATATATTTTCTTAAATAATATAATAATATATTATAAAATAATATTTTAATAACTTCATGGTGTCGGTTTTTCATGACAGTGTGCGCGCGCATCGTAATAACTTCAAAAGTTTTTTTTTTTAATAAATTCATGGTGTCGGTTTTTCATGACAGTGTGCGCGCGCATCGTAATAACTTCAATAAGTTTTTTACTTAATCTTAAAATTAGGATGAACGAAATTCCCGATTCCAATACCAATCGATAGCTTACGTCACGCCGGTTCCAATGATACCAAACTCGGGTATCCTAGGGGGGGGTCTCGGGCTAGGGGCGGAGGGGGGGGGTAAGGTGAACAGTACGTGACGTAATCAAAACTACTTAAAAAAATATGTCAATCCCTTTTTATTACTGTCACTATTCTACATTCTTAAAAGTTAAAATTTAAAACAAACTTTTTCTGAATAACTTTTTGGTGTCGGTGTGCGCGCGCATCGTAAAAAATCACTCTCATAATTTTTCCCTAACGCGCCAAAAGAAGTATAACTTCAAAAATCATGTTAATATTTACTTTTAGTTTATATTGAAATCATAAACAATCACTTAAATTTTCTTGTTGGGAATAATTTTGTAATAAATGTGGACATATTTGTAAGAATAAATAAAATTTCGTCATTGAAGCGAATGTTTGTTTAGTTGAGTGCGGACCCGTATAGCGCGATGGTAGTGTCGGATTAAAATTGAAGGCGCACCTCTGACTTTTAGATGTTACGTGTCTTCATAAGTAATTATCTTAATGGGCTATCCCTAGTATTTAGAGATTTTTTTCGATTTTACCATATACTACTTACATAATAGGCCTTAGTCCATCACGCTGGCCTAATTCAGGTTGGCGGACTACACACCCAAGAAATTCCTAAGAATTTTTAGGTGTACAGATTTCCTCACGATGTTTTTCTTCACCGTTAAATTACATGATAAATCATTGTGAATACTCACATAATTTCGGAAAGGCAGAGGTGTGTGCCTCTTTATGTATGTTGTTAAACGGGGGTTGAAAGGAAGAATTAGGTAATTTAACTATCTTCGCAAGTAACTCCAGTAAACGAATATCCTTTCGTATTATTAGATTAATATTTTTAATATTCGTTTCTCCTAAGTTGTATATACATAATATGTATGTATATTCTAATAAATGTTTTGATTTTAGTAATAAATCATCCTCGAATAATTTTAATAATTATCATTAAAATATGTCCAACAGTGTTAAAAACTTAGTAAATATACAGAATTATTTCGACTGCAGCAGATTTGTTAAATAATATATATCATATGCCGATTATAATTGTTGTTTTGACTTTAACAATGGCTCGTTGACGCGTGACCATTTGTCCATTTATGTTTAATAACCAGGAAAAACTAAATGGATTATATGTATCGAAATCGTGACAAAATTGCGGACATCAACATTTAATAGACTCACAAAAGGCCAAAATCTAATAACATTACAATAATATAATCACGTAGTTTAACAGATAATTTATGATCTGCGCTATAAACATAATGTGAAGACCGTAGACACCAATTATTAAGCGAGTGAATGCTCACCGAAATGCAATGATAAAAACGCAATTCAACCTTCGGATGAATGAGCGCGGTCAAGATGTCAGACCTAAACTTAATCTCGTACATCTGATCTCGGAGGATCTATTTATCATTATAAGTTCGTGTTTGTTGTTTCTAAGTATTGCGAAATTGCACAGACGCGGAATTCGGTAGGTGAATTCGATTTTGTGCATTTTTTGACTGCTTTGTGGAGGATGGTATTGCGAAAATTGTGATAAAAGTAACCTTCAATTCTTAATTCTATATTCAAAATATATAGCATAAAGCATGTTCCATGCGATGCAGAGGTCCCGGGTTCGATACCCGGGTATGGTTATTTGGTTTTCCAGTCAGGCAATTTTCAGTAGCAGCTGCACAGAGTCTGGAAATGCGCTTAAAAAACATAATAGGCTCGCCCCTTGGTACGTGGGAATTATACATACCTGTCGAAATGAAGGTGCAGAAATGCACCTCTGTCTATCTCCTAGGTTATTTATGCGTCAGGTGGTTTAGGCGTCAAAATAGAAGTGTTTACAGAAGTGTACCTCTATATACACGTTTCACCATTTGTGATTTCAAGACACACGTAACTGAGACGTCTCAAACGTACGCCGCACATACCACATAGTACGTAACGAGGAGCGAGTCCATTGCACTTATCGGCACGTTTCCAGACATCAGGCTGCCAGTGATTAATTTTTAATAGAGACCCCTAACAATACTTTCCCGACCCGAGAATCGACCTAAAGACGTCAAAATCGCTCAATCTACACTTTTAAGCTTACAAACAATAAATAAACAATTATTTTAAAACATTAATATTGACGATTAAGATTTAATAGCACTGATAAATACATTCTCATTCACATACTGTACTTGATTGCGTCTCTGTCATAACCTACTCACTCATTTGCCAAACCTGCTGATGTCTGTTGGCACATCTCGAATAATGATCGATTAACTGTCTAAAGTACCGCAAACGAGGCTTTTAAATACAGAAGTATCAATAAACAATCACTATTAATATCGATTGAGTTCCTCTTAGAGTTCATTGTCATAACTAAATTATAAATATTGAAAAATTGGCAGGCGTGTCTTTGCACACACGTTTGTTTGTTATACTTCTACGCCTAAATCGCTGGACGGAGTTGAAATGTTTTTGGTATGGCGATAGATACAATCTTACAGCAGAACATACTTTTTATCCCGGGGAAATACAGTGTTCCAAATGGCGCCATGGAGGAGCTGGAAACCACACGTCGTAAACATATAATAAATGAATAAATGATGAATGATAATACACAATCATACGCACAATTCTGACATAATAACCATAAGATGTCGTGGGCACCACAAATTAAATGTTTAAGGTTAGTCTCTGCGGCCACTGAGCCCGGAACAAACAACTTTACATGTCACGAATCCGTCTTGATGAGTATAAGTTGTCTCTTTAAGAAGTGTTCTTGTATTCAAGCTTCCAAAAAATGTTAACACATTTTTATAGGGGCACAGCAAAATTTTCAACCTCATTTTTTGTATTTGAGTGCCTCGTGGTCTCACGGCACAGGTATGTGACGTGCGATCTAGAGGTCCTGGGTTCGATTCCCGGGTCGGGCCAAGTGCTATTGGGGTTTTCCATCGGAAAATTCTCAGTAGCAGCACGGAGTCTGGAATTGTGCCCGAAAAACGGCAATAGTCTTGCCCCCTATTACGTGTGACTGATACATACCTGGCGAAATGTGGGTGCAGAAAGTCACTTCTGCCTACCCCTTCGGGGAATACAGGCGTGAGAATATGTATGTTGAGTTAGTGATTTTGGTACTAGTTAGTAGAAGCAGCTGGAACACGAACTTCTTAGCAGACATACTCTCTGATTCGCGATTAGATTCTCATAATTATAGGAAACGATGAGTAAGAATATTACGCATACTTGAAAAGGAAGTATGAATCATATAACATAGCTATGGTCTTCGTCGCGCCGTATTTTTGCCGAGACTCTGAAATACATTAGGGGCGTATTCCATTTCATTATTACTATAAATATATCTTGCTGTCCCACGTGTTTCAGATTTTCAATTTTGAAGTAACTTTTAGTCTCATTGTTACAAACGATTTGAATATCTGGGCCGGAACGATTAAGGCTTTCCGATTTGGATATTGATTTTATTTCGACTTCTTACTTGTGTAACGTTGAACATAATGCATGAGGAACTGAAGCAAGATGGGAATCAATCTCCTCCTATGAGCTTAAATTTTGTTTTTCCCATTCAACAAATCTTGCACCTCGTTACATTGTTTGTAAATTCCATATTTTTTTCTTTTAACTAAATATTCATTAAATATGAAATGAGGTTACTCTAAGAGTTGTGTTTACACGACGTTTCTAAGGTATTTATATTTCCGACGTGTTAGCAATACAAAAGCAACCTGTTTAATTTGGCAACAACACATTATTGTATCGAGGCACGTCTTGTTTTCCGTGCTTAATCTCCATTACGGAGGTGTTGCCTCTAATCGCCAGGCTTTGTCTGTTCCATGTCATCGGGCTGATGTGTGTCACGGCACAGTTGGACAATTCGTCATGTCCAAGCAAATTGTAAGTCGCACCCGCCAACTCTTTACAGTCTGCGATCTTTCGAAACGGGCTAAGAGCGCATTTAGTTTGATATACCTAAGTATAAATCATTGTGAGCTTGTATCATACACATTCATTTGATTCTTTAATAGTTGTTTCAAGTATGTATTTGAATATTTTATTTCCACAGTTAAAACTGCACAGATGTGATCGTTTGAATTACTTGTTGCCTAAATCCAATTAATTTTAAAAACAACAACCTTGAAATATTTGTTACTATTCAATTGTTTTGTTATTTAACAACGTTTAAGTTAATCCTGGTAAAATAATGTACCTAGTACTAGTCCAACGGTCAACGACCTAGAAAAGTCTTTGTACGCTTTTTTTTAATTACTTCTTCCATACTTTTAGACTTTCTTTTATATTTATAAACACATTTAATTACTGTATAATTATGTATTGTATTAAGGTGAGTAATGGACATCTCTAGCCAGTGGCGGTACTTCCATAGAAGCCCAAAAGCCCAGTTTGCCTTTTAAAATTCGAAATAATAATTTTTAAGCTTAAAATCTTTATTTAACTAAAGCAATTGGTTAAATAAAGACCCCATAATAAGCAAACACATGGGTTAGAAACAAATATTACAAACCATCAGTATAAATGTAAAAATCAAAAGCTGGATCGTACGTGCAACCTTCTTTGGCGCAGTAAGCGGAGCTGTACCTACTACTTTGTCAATTGATCATTTTTTACATTATATTTCTCACCAATATATTTTTGTTGCTAATTCTTGACGTGCATTCATTAATATTAGCTGTTTCTTAATCTTTTCTTTGAATATTTTTCACATTTCGCCACACCTAAGGCGAACTAACAAATTATATCTCTTATCTTATTCTATCATGTCAGCGCCAGATATCTTCCACATTATTTTATTTCTTGTAAGGAGATAATCTTGTAGAAATTGTAAAGATCTTTAATAAAAAATAATATGCTAAAAAAGATCCGATTCTGTCTCTAAAAACATATTTTGTAAACAAATATATTAATGAACGCGAATAGAACCTACCGTCTCGTGTTTCAAAGCCGGCTTATCGGCCCCTATTCCACGTAAGCGAATGTGAAATTATTTTATTATTATTCAATATATGTTATGTTATGTTACATGTATTTTTTATATCTCTTTGGACTGTTTTAATTATTTTTTTGGGGTTTCTACAAACAATGCAATTCTAAAAATATTGTTTTTAAGGATTATTTTCTTACATCATTATAAATACATAAATTACATACCTACTCGTATTGTCCGATCTGCGTTTGAACCCCAGACCTCATTTCAGATTCAGATTTCAGATTTTTACCCTAATGTTTCTTGTTTCAGGACGATCAGTGCAATAAGCAAAGAGTCCACCGCGGTCAGAGAAGCGACAAGAGCATCGAGCAGTTCTTGTGATGCTGCATCCATCAACCACGAGGAAGATGAAGGCGACGCCATGAACCGCGAGAACGTTTCCAACAAAATAGCCGCCGGCATGGACCGGTGGCAGAACACGCTCGAGGAGATGATAAACATGCGCTCTTCTAACAACCAAGTGTTCAAAGATAACTACTGGGTAAGTTACTTCTTGTACCATTTAGGAACAGACGGGGCGGGTACATATAGCCTATGGTACCTTAGTACCAAGGTATCTTTGTATATAAGTTACAAGGTTACAAATAGAGGATTCGACCCCGGTCGATTTTTCAAATCCCGCTATTTCGGGATTGTCTACAGTTAATCTCGGAATCCCAGGATAGTCCCGGGATTGTATTGGTAAATGAAAGTGGTAACAAAAAGACAGTAAAACAAATATTATTTTACCTTTTAGTTTTGTGAGGACATAGAATATTTAAGTTTAAAATTTTCAAAAAGGCGGTTAAAAAAAAAGAATTATAGTTTCTTCCTATAAAATAAACAAACTAGGTACTTTTGTAAATAATTTATCAAACTAACAATAAAGTTCAAAAAATCAACTTCTTTAGACTTATTTAGATACATATTAATGTTTATAGGTACTCATATTTTTAAATTAAATTAACCAAAAACTTTATAAATTACTTATTTAAACCAAGAAAATAAAATCTAAGGAATAACAACGCATCCAACATCTTATCTACAAGTATAGTATATTTCTCAATTTGTTGCACAAATATGAAGAGGCTGAAAAAACGACTTCATTCTCGATGGAAGTTGGAAGAATCGTCAATAAATTTTATAAGTCTTCTTCAAATTATAACCTCGAGTGGAACTAGCCTCAAAAGATTCATTTCTTGTTTAATGATTTTAGAAAAATCAATTTCTTTATTTTCTGGGTTTAATGTTTTCGCGCTGTTTTCTATTTCGTTCTGAAGCTTTTCTTTCAATGTTAAAACAGTTTTACTAGTTGTAAACGTAGGTCCAAACTGCATCTCATTTTCTTCGTTATCATTATTTTTCATCTTTTCAGTTAACGAAAAAATCTGTTTCTTCACGCACATTTTTATTGACATATTTAAAAAATGTATCAATTCCGAAAATCCCTGGATTCATTAAATTTAATCCCGACAATTTTGGGACTAAAATATGGCCGGGGTTGGGGCCCCGGGATCCGGGATCCTGGGATCGAATCCTCTAGTTACAAGGTATATTTGAAATGATCAGTACCACTATTGAAAATATCACTAGGTATGGCTCAGAGTTCTACTGACACGAGCAACGAGCTCCGTCCCGATAGAAATTGCAGTTCCGCATTGATGAAGTTATCACATTTATATATTAGGCAATTTATCTAATTTGCTCAGATAGGCGTAATATGGCCTATACACTTTAATACTGATGGTTATGTTTTAAAAATTGATACATATTTGTAATTGGTATCATAACATTCCTTGCCGATGAAATGTAATAGCGATAGTTCTTCGCTCCAAATGTCCCCTGTATCTAAATCGCATCACTGATTCACTTGATAGCCGTTTATTCTTGTTTGAAAATTTGCAGCGACATTAAACATTTAAAGTGAAAGTGAAATGAGTAAGTAATTGGGGCTACGGAAAAAGCGAAGTGGTTTTATGTACCATCAAAAAATAATTACGTTTCGAATACTAAGAAAAAAGCATAAATGTGCATGTATTGTTTTTGTATACATCATTAATATATTGATCATCATATTGTGTCTACTATTGTGTGTGTGTTCATAATAAGTCATGGTAGTCAAAAAGTTATACATGTCCAATGTATTTTGTTTCCTAACGGGCGCGCACGCTTCCCGCCATCAGCGGAAGCGAATACATGCGCTCTTCACGATTCAAATCATGCGCTAGACAATTTCAACAACAGCACAACCACCCATACGATTGATGCCGTTATAGATCTTAATAGTATTGATTTTCGGCAAAGTTTCATGTGTAGTGAAAGTTGCGTTCCAAAGAAAGTAATCGTGCTATGGTTGGCTATATCGCGCCTAACACTGCTATAATTTTAATCCATTGATGTATACGGTTGCAACGCGTGACCAGCAGATAAAGAACTATTGTCAGTCAGTGATGTGAATACAATAAATAGAAATGTAAACGCTCTGTTGTGGGCTGGTAAATGATGAAAGCAAACAGCAAAAAATCCGCGTCGTTTTTGCGCGCAGTAGATACCTACTATTTCTTATCAAATAACTCTGAAAGGACATGGCCCAATCTATTTTAGAACTTTGTATGTGACTGTGGAGTGTATTTATTTATTTGTATTAAAACACTAATGATCTGATAGATGGTAGTGAATTTAGCTTGCCTGTCAAAAATAGTTCGCTTGTCTTCATAGGTAGATTGTGTAGCAAACGTGCGTAAGGAACCACAACTTCCAATCCCATCTAGTACTTTCTCTGTACATAATTCAGCGCGCGGGTGTTTACGATTATGGTTTACAATGTGAAACGCTTTCCACGGCTTTTTAGAGTTCTTTACCTCGCAGGAAACGGAAGCCTTATAAGCCTCCACGTCTGTACGTAACAGAAATCGTTTTTAAAACTTATTTCACACCAACTCCTCGCAATGTCGTAGTCGGGCTCTGAAACAAAACAATCGGGTATGCATACACTTCCATTCCTGCAATATAGAAGGGGCATGTAGAGGTGAAATTCTCCATACACTTTTCAGTTAAATCATGGGCGGCTTCTTACTCTCTTCGGAGGTCGTCAATGGTGTTGATAGCCCCTGTAACGCTATCTGCGTCTCCGTCTGCCTACATTTGTGTTACATAATAAAGACATACCCACATACAAAACACTCAAGCCTCTATCCATGAAGCGGCAGGCAGATGTGCATTTCTACGCGGAGGTTTCGCTTATTGTGTTTTTTTTCACATTCCACATAACAGGGTGTTAGCCTATTGCCATTTTTCTTCGTGCTGCTACTGATAATGTTCTAACCGTACATACATACATACATACATAAACTCACGCCTGTATTCCCCGAAGGGGTAGACAGAGGTGCATTTCTGCACCCACATTTCGCCAGGTATGTATCAGTCCCACGTAATAGGGGGCGAGCCTATTGCCGTTTCTCGGGCACATTTCCAGAATCCGTGCTGTTACTGAGAATTTCCTAATGAAAAAAACCCAATAACACTTTGCTCGACCCGGGAATTGAACCCAGGACCTCTAGATCGCACGGCACATACTTATACTGCGAGACCACGAGGCAGTCGTTCTGACCGTTTGTATGTGTAATGTCTACAAAACATTAGGAAGCAGGAAGCAGGAAAGGGAAAAGGCCGACATTATTTTTTGCATAACTCTCGTATAAGTCGTACTATGTACTAGAAAGTAGAACGTGCTGTAAGTTCGAACATAAAAATGCAAAACTCGTATTTCACACCCAAGTGTAGAAAATTTCCAAATGATGGATAGTAAATAATTTATTTCGCTAATTATTTATATTTTTGTCCTTTTAAGACTCTTCACTTGCTCTCTCGATATTAGTATTTAAGAGCTATTTTCTAAAATGCGCTTAGTGTTAAGTTATTATCTTAATTTTCCAAACTATTTTCTAGGCGTATTAATAATGATGATGATGCTCTTACTCTCCATGCGTTTAGTATTTAAGTTTGTTTAATAAAAAAAGATGCCGCCGTGTCAAAATTCGCGTTGCTTGAAAACTAATGTTTTTGTCTATACAACTGCAACTTTTGACTACGGCCGATAAACGTGGTCTCGCAACTCGCCGACACAGCGATCGGCGCGATAGAAACTGTCAATAATTTAGTGCGAATTTATTGTAATGATCACTGGTGAAATGATACCAGCCGATAGTGTATATAACATTTAATTTCGCGAGAGATTTATTTTAATTAACAACAACCCATTTGCGTATGTATGCGATTTGTTTATTTCAATTAACTAGGCGCAATCGAATGGTTTCATTTTACATATCAATGCAATATTTATGCGTATTTGTAGAAAACTTGAAAATTCCCACACTATATAGGTAATATAAAACAGTTAATTGTTAGGTACTTATATTTAGACTAGTCGGACTAACCTTCACATACCTGTAGTCACTATATCGTTGTTTATGCAGTTGACGTTGAATGATATCGATGATCAATATTCTTACCGTCACTTGTCAGTTTATATACGAAAACCTTATATACGTTCAAAAGAATCTTGATCAATTTAATAAAATTTGTAATGTACACAATAAAAATACTAGGAACAAATGTAATCTAGTTCAACACGTAACTCGTCTCCGGAAAGTTCATAACTCTTTTATGGGGCAATGTATAAGCTTCTATAACAAACTTCCGAAGGCTATTAGAGAGCTTCCCTTGAATAAGTTTAAAGAATTAATAAAAGAAAAACTTTACCAAAAAGCATACTATAAAATTTCAGATTTTATTGAAGATAGTAAGCCCTGGGAGTAAGTAAATTGATCGGAGTTTTATTGTGTTGCTACAGTTTGTATCGTTATGAAATGTATCATTATGACATGTATCGTTATGACATTTAACGTTATGACATTTATCATGTAAAATTGAAACTGTTTATTAAAAAAATATGCAATTTTCTATTTAAAAAAAAAATATGACATTTTGTGTTGCTGAGGGAGTTTCTTGCCGTTTCTTCTCCACAGCTATAACACGTTTCGAAGCGGCAATAGTTTAATAGTTTAATAGTTTATAAAAATATTAAAAAGTGTAAAATTGACGATTCAAAAGAACTTGTAAAAGTCTATTTGAATAAAGATAATTTGACTTTGACTTTGACTTGATCTTAACTTAATCAACAACCGAGATCAGTGGCGGTACTTCCATAGAAGCTTAAGCATAGAAATTGTAGAGGAGGCTCGTGCCCAGCAGTGGGACGTATATGGGCTGATGATGATGATGCTTTTGGGCTTCTATGGAAGTTCTGCCAATTGTCGAGATATTATATTACGACTTCAACAGAGAGCGTATAATATCGAAAATAAATTAGTTACACAAAAAAATAAGGAACTACATGTAAATAAGCGTTTTATCAAATACCTCCTACAGAGTCGATAAATTATCGTCAGCATCTAATTTTTGGGAACAGTAAAAAATATGAAAATTATTCATGGAATATAATGCGGTTTAAATTGGTAATGACGACAGCGGAAAACTACAGCATTCAATTATGTAATTATGTTCAAACTGAAATTAATTTAGCTTTGTACCTTTCTATAATACAAAACACACTAACCTATGTTACTGTTGAAACGATGGTGTAAATACGATTAGAATAAACAATGTCATCATTTAAAGACGCTTCCCTCCGAGCCTACCGTTAATTTTTTTACACTGTTGTTCCCTCTCGCCCTATTTTCTCCAACATACTGGCCCCAAATAATATACCAGCCCATGTACGTCTCGTTTACTGTTAGGCCTTAGTTTTACACTCTAGAATCTAAGCTTATTTCCATCTGATAGTATCTAAATCCGCAAATTATTTCTTTAAGTAGTTAATAAAAAACATGCTCGAAGATGTGTTGTTTTTTTTTTCTTTTAAATATCTTAGCCTCGGAGCGGATAATAGAAAAATATATTATGTACGTGTTCCGAAGCGGCGCGAGGCCGGGCGATCGCCGGAGTCCTAATAACCCATTTCTATCACATTTACACCGCAGTTTACGTACAGTATGAGAAGTGTTTGTTTTGACGTCGATGCACCCGCCCGATTTCGCCAGCTCTTTCAATATTTTCGTTCGCGTTTTAGCGCGATTATGATAGTTTAGTAAAATATTTACTGCGAAGTTTGCAAGATAATATTTTTCAATTTGCTACTTTTTTTCTGTTATGCAACACTGTCGTCTATCAGATTCGATGTCGGTGATCACTCTTTTTATTTTTTTGATTTATGGACTTTTTTCTTAGCAAAATCTTTTCGCTTAGATTGTAGTAATGACTTTATACGTTAAAGCGTGACTTATATCGAATGTTGTAAATAAAAGCGTCTGACAAAAATAAATTGTTCGTGTTTTGCATATATTTTTTTACCTTTTCTTCACATTAACTGAGATTTGATTCACTTTATAATATTATCGAGCGCATACGTAAAAACCAAAATAGTAACATATTAAAGCAAAATAAGACAAGACAGATATTAACAACATTTGGTAAAGATTATAAGGTATCTAACATACCTGAAGAATTAAATTGCCTTGTAAAGCAATAATAAATTACATAATATCTGTTACGAGTTGGTTGATTTTGTCATGGTGTAACCCAACACACCACCACAGCATATACCTCTTATGAACGGTAAAGGGATAGATGTGAGACAACCGCATGTCCAACACTTGTGCCACAACTAAGCGTAAATCATCCATTTTTCACATTTATCTAGGCCAAATGGCGGATAGTAGCTAGCTAGTTACATAAATATTGGTTGAATCCTTAAAAACGATTCTCTGGCCGAGACATTGAAAGCTGAAGATCATTTTAATTAGCACAGGCTAATTGACTTCTTAATTGTAACCTAAACATCCCGCAACGGTAGCATCCGTCGCTCTAATTGACCCGAGCGTCTTCAATTTCCTTGTGTACCTACTGGACTTGGGCATATCTCAAGTTTTAGCTTTGTTTACTAGACCTAAAACGGCCTGTATAACATCTCAGGTTTGCTAGATTATAGAGAAAGGGAGCGCAGTATTAGACTCCCTCGACTGCCTCGTGGTCTCGCGGTACAAGTATGTGCCGTGCGATCTAGAGGTCCTGGGTACGATTCCGGGTCGGGCAAAGTGTTATTGGGGTTTTCCATTAGTAAATTCTCAGTAACAGCACGGAGTCTGGAAATGTGCCTGAAAAACGGCAATAGGCTCGCCCCTATTACGAGGGACTGATACGTACCTGGCGAAATGTGGGTGCAGAAATGCACCTCTGCCTATCCCTTCGGGGAATACAGGCGTGAGTTTATGTACGTATGTATGTAAGAAGTATTACACTCCCCACCGGGACTAGGCGAACCCGTCGTCAGCGAGATGATTCACGATCTCCTTAAGTCTGAGGTAGGGTAGCTTTGGTTCGGCTTCGGTTGACAATGTTCAGACCGCGGAGGGCCCTTAGGACCAACTTCTAGGAGGGTGCGGACTAATGCACGCGCGTATACCGTGCCCCCCTGCATAAAGAAGCAGGAGGAATATCACGGGGTTTTAGTCGGTAGGACGTTCCAGTATCTGAAAATTAGCTAAATCTAATATTCAAACACTGGAATGGTGAGTCCGACATACCCACGAGCCATGCTCGGGGACGATCCGTAAAGGGATTTCCTCTGTAACAAAAAAAAAAGTTTGCTGGATTATAGTTTTAGTTTAAAGAAATATTTTGGATTGTTTACTTACTACAATCTTAATACAAAACGTCATAAAAACCTCAATAATACTGCTCGAGCCGAGGGTCCAAACTGGGACCTCTAGGCCATAAACACGAATATATGCCGTGGAGAAGTCTGATATTTCTTTATAGTGACAATCATTTGCCTTAAATAATATTTAACGTTTGATTTTTCCTAGGATTTTTTAATGTCTATGATGAGCCAATGTAATGTAATGTAATTAAGGAGTTCGGTCCTTAATACACAAAACAAAAGGTTCATATAGATACAAATAAAATCATTTTATATATTTCAACTGTATCAGGAAAATATTACAATACTATTAAAGTAAAATACAAACAACATAATGGAGTGTAATAACGCCATCAACTGCCGTTTTCTTGCGAACAGCATAGCAGTAATTTAGCAAACACCGTTTATAGCAACTTAGGTGTATGCGATAATGCATGTCGGAAATGTAATAATCAAGGAATACAATCCGTATAATAAGTATACACAAGAACTACAATCGCGTCTAGTTTAAAAAGGAAAAAATACAAGTTAAACTAAAAGTAATCGTCATTTAATTACGTCTCATGTTCATGCAACAAATGTCCGTACATCGCGTAAACAAACTGAGGCAGGAACAGATAGTATCTTAGACGAATACTTTCTATTAAATGCATTGTCTATGTAAATTACTTAGATAACTGACTGACCGCTGATTTGTTTTGTTTTTTTGGCTAACAATGACGCAATTATATTGGCAAATTGATATTCTGCACAACCGCCTGATGTCGGTGGATTTGCTCGCCTAATCGAAATCATCGAAAAATCGAAATTTAAATTTGATTTGATTTACAGCTTCGAATAGGATTTTTATGATGAAAACCTTAACAAGTTGACTTAAGAAGTTGAACTTTATTATCGCTAAAAGTATAGATCGACTTACATGTTGTCCTTGTAATAAAATATGTCAACCTTATAACACAATGTTAAATATTTCTGTCACAGGCCCAAAATGGTTTCGACGAACTCCGGCGCTACGTTAAACAAGGAAGCGATTTCAGCAAGGAATTAGCTTCGATATTGCAAGAAAGGTAACAAATAAGATTGTAAATTAAAGTCTTTGTAGGTGTATGTCGAATTAATTTGACATTTATTTTGAAATTACTGACGAAAAAAGACATTGTCCACCCACGTCGCAGGTTAATGCCGCCTGAGAATATTCCTCGACCTTCGGACACTACGCTCGAGTATAACGATAACAACGCCGTGTGCACCACTTACTGTACCACGACCGATTTGCAATATTACTACAAATAAAAATAGTTACGCGTCAATACATTCCCCGCTCCGGCGGTCCCGCTCAGAGCAAGTCGTGCAAGCAACAGATAAGCAATCTTATCGACATTTCTCCGTAACGTATACTTTCCATGGACACCACAATGCCGTATTGTTTTCGTGCAAATCGCTCGGCCAATCCTTCGTGTCGCAATGTCCGTTAAAACTCCACCACAGGAACAATATGAAAGTTCTGGCCATCGCGTGTAATTGATTATACTATATTGTTCACACGCTTGCCTTTCACCGAAGTCTGATATCGTTCAAATGTGTAGCGTTCAAAAGTAAGGGCACGGCAATGGCCACAAAATCAAAAATAGTTCGTCGCGAGGTTCCGCCAAGTGGGCCAGACGCAGACAAAAATAACGCGCTCTAAAAACTGATCTCGTCTCATTGGACGAGACTGCATTATCACGTTTACACAACCGCAGAGATACTCGTGCGGACGTAAAAACAAATTATTACAACACCATTCACCACCACTATTATTTCCTATGAACAATTGCTTCCGTGACAGATTGCGAAATTGCACATGTACCATTACTTACGTTGCACAAAATATGCTCATTCCGTTCTAGGATAGAGGCGGAGAATTATTACTCGAAATGCTTAGCCAAGCTCGGCACGAAGTTGAGCAAGGCGTGCAAAGAGAGCGTGGGCTCCTGCGCGGATGCATGGAAACACGTCGCTATCGAGATGGAAAAACGGGCGGAAATCCACAGGTGCCTAATCAATATTAACTTTCTCGAATGCAATTAGCTGTTTCGCAACAACTAGACGTAACTAAACTTGCCACATTTCAGAAATTACTCAAGTTCTCTATCTGAAGAGCTCGTGAAACCAATGAAAAATGTAATCGACAACCAATTGAAACTGCGGAAGAAGGTAACATTTGCTTAACAAATGTCCGTGTAAAAACTATTTTGCATAAAAAACGAACTGGCTGATGATTAATCGGAACTTATTGCAGATTGAAGGTAATGTGGACAAGACGACGCGGACGCTCACCGACTGGAGGACGGCAGAGGCCAAGTCAAAAAAACAATCTCACACGGCTGCCAGAGAGAACGAGAAGCTGCAAGACGCAACCCTGGATATTAGGTCTGGTATTAACGAAACCTTTAATCGAGCGTATGGTTAATCGAAGGATCCTTCACTGCACTGCGAAAAGCACAGCGAATGTTTTGCTCAGCGAAAGTGTATTTTTGTATGCTAGCTTTATCATTAGCGTCCATGCTTCTTTCAGTCGCATATCCCGTAGCTCCAGTATGGGTCATATTCCGCACTCCCACTCTATTTTGAGTGCGGCGAGAGCGGAGCGGCTAACAAATGCAACGAGTGAGAGAGATGCAGCTAAGCTTCAGGTGAAAAAGAGGAAAACTGAAGATGCTGTGAAGAAAACTGAAGTTGATTATTATAATGTTTGTGTGCAAGCTGAAAGAGCAAGGTAATAGATTTATACCACACTCTCAAGAATTCTTAAGGTTGTCTCGTTTTTTTTTTTAATTGAACACTGTTACAGGTTGGAGTGGGAAACGAGTGTAGTGAAAGGTGCAGGTATGCTGGAATCTCTTGAAGAAGAGAGACTTGCTCAGCTGAAGAGTTCTGCCGACTGCTACCTCAGGCTGACAACTGCTATACCTTCTCAATTAGCCGAGGTAGTTAAATATAGATACGGATGTCTTACACTTTATTTCCTATAAATTAGACAGATTAAGAATTTCAGCTCAGGACTCTGTAACCATGTAATTGCGTGTGTTTGGTCTGATTGCAACAGGAGACTTAAATTTTATTCTGGTGTCGATTCTTAATCTGTCCGTTTATAGAAAGTAAAGTATACATATACAATATACGAGTACATATAACAACAAATTGTACATATACATAAGTTTTTTGAACCGTCAATGTATCACGGGGCGCGACCTCGTACCACGTTGAGATTGCCAAATGATTGCATGCCCGATGTCACACATGAACACTTTGGCAATATAATAGCCGCATAGCGCGTCTCACCACCAAAATATACATAACCATACATACATACATAACCTCACGCCTGTATTTCCCGAAGGGGTAGGCAGAGGTGCATTTCTGCACCCACATTTCGCCAGGTATGTATCAGTCCCACGTAATAGGGGGCGAGCCTATTGCCGTTTTTCGGGCACAATTCCAGACTCCGTGCTGCTACTGAGAATTTCCTAATGGAAAAACCCAATAACACTTTGCCCGACCCGGGAATCGAACCCAGGACCTCCAGATCGCACGGCACATACTTGTGCCGCGAGACCACGAGGCAGTCATGATCAACGAGAGGATTTGAACTAAAATATGAATGTAACAATCTGATTTCAGGTGTATTAAAGTATATTGCATGTAACTTTAAGACAGACCCTCTGCTCAATCAAGCAAATGAAAGCAATTGCAGCTTTTTATTAATTGTTAAAAATGCTGACGTATAGGACCGTATCAGAAGTACTCGTATTATCTGTCTGGATTTGTTGTACTATTATGGCAATATAGTATAATAATTTTGGATCAAAGTCAAATCAGTTTGTTGTTGGCATTAATTTTTTTGTACTTTTACAAGAATATAAGTAAACTAATGTTCTATGGATTGCAGACCACGAATGTTTTAGTAAATCCAATAAAAAACGCGAACGCAAATGTGGACATGCGAGTGGTGCGAGGAGTGCGTTCTGCTCCGGCTGGTGCCAGTGAGCAGCTCCTGCCAGACTTCTACTGCGAACATACCACCCTCGCCATGAACCGGGAACGACGTAAACAGGTAAAGTTATTACCAACCTTATCTACACATACATACATAACCTCACGCCTGTATTCCCCGAAGGGGTAGGCAGAGGTGCATTTCTGCACCCACATTTCGCCAGGTATGTATCATTCCCACGTAATAGGAGACGAGCCTATTGCCGTTTTTCGGGCACAATTCCAGATTCCTAATGGAAAAACTCAATAACACTTTGCCTGACCCGGAAATCGAACCCAGGACCTCTAGATCGCACGGCCAATACTTGTGAGGCGAGCCCACGAGGCAAACTTATCTTCACTATCATTTTATCTGATGTTGTAGGTATGAAAAATTCTTTTCGGGAACATATTTTCTTTATGTACCTATAGGTATATACATTTTGTTTTTTAGATCATTAATCAAATGTATTTTATGTTGAAACTGAATAACCATATCTGATTAAAATAAAGTGTTAGTAATGGGAATTGACAAGTTAGAGCAGACAACCAACTCATGCGAATAACAACTTCTTCTTTGTACCCTCAAATTTTCAAACCTTTTCCAATTTCAAGAACAGTACTATGATTCTTATATGCCGCATGTGTTCATGAGACACGCGATTCAAGCGGCAGCTTCTTGGTGATTTTCTAAACATGAAAAAAAATAGAGTTACGACAAATCATAGATTTCAATTAATTGATGGACTGCCTCGTGATCTCGCGGTTCAAGTATGTGCCGTGCGATCAGAGGTCCATGTTCGATTCCCGGGTCGGGCAAAGTGTTATTAGTTTTTGTGATGAAGAAATTCTCTGTAACAGCACGGAGTCTGGAAATGGCCTGAAAAACGGCAATAAGCTCGCCCCCCTAGCAGAAATGTCGATGTAGAAATGCATCCCTGCCTACCCCATCAGGGTATACAGGTGTGAGTTTATGTATGTATGTATAAATTAATTGATAAGTAAACTACATCCGAAAATTGTAATGAATTTTCGTTTCCAGGCACTGTTAAAAATACTGCAACTAGTAAAACAAGATATAGATCGAGAACGCAAATCAAAGCAAGGCCTCGAGAAGTTATCAATGGCCATAAAACAGACGCCGACGTTCGGCAACGATGATTCACAGCAAAATGTCGCGGATAAATTGTACCATGTAAGCATAATATTTATTTGGCAGATACTATGTTAGGTACATGTGTTATTAGGACACTTCTTTTTCCACAAAATTTTAAATGTTTTCAAACCCTAAAATATGCTACAAACATCGTAGTATACACAAGTATTTCTAAGTAGAAGGAAAGTCGTGTTTCTTTATAACTTAAAAGCATCACAATTTTTTTTTTTTTTTTTGGTTAACGAAAAATAATTATTATTTATATTTATTAAAAAGTAATTATATTCCAGATGAGAAGCATGTTGACGTATTTGGAGGCTATCAGATACAAGATTACAGCGAGTCTCAACGAACTAGACAGCAGGCCGCCGGTGCAACACCCTCTTGCAACGCACATACAGATTATTAGAGATAAACAAGGATTACAACAGAGCATACTAAAGGTACGTGCTGTCACAAAGATATCAATGTTTATAAAACGTCTTTCAGTTCCACAGGAACGACTATTACTTTCGTCTCGTTTTAAGCTTGGTTTCTCGCAAAAATTGAAGGCGAGTTATATATAGAGTTGCTTCTTCGTGACGCACTTAAAATTTTATTCCTTAATTATTAATTAATTGTATATATCAGCCCATATATTATATTCCACAATTGGTCACAGTAGACTTCACAAAGCTTAGGTATTCCATGTAGAGAACTTGCAAGCATGCGGGTTTCCTTGCAATTTTTTCCTTTACGCGACCAATGAGATGTCTCGTCAAACCGCGCACCTCAAATAAATGTCTAATTTATTCGTCACTTATGGATAGACGTGACAAAAAACTTACGGTTGTCGTGAAAGCTGAACGTGTTTGAAAGAGTCAATGTATAATGATAATACTACTAATTTTAGGTACCGCCTTGGTTGCAAACCGATTACCAAAACGAAGTGAACAAAAACCTGCAACCAAATTATACAGCGTTGACCAAGAGCGTCAACGGCGGAGAGGAACGGGAGAGGCGGGATTCTATCATGAGCAGGGCTTCCAGTAAGTTGAGGATAGAACACCTGTCGTTCAGAAGGAACACTGAGAACAAAAGTGCGCCAGTAACGCCCATAAGCGTGGACTTGCCTACACCAACCCTACTAGAAAAATCGCACACGTTGGTTGCGCCGCCACCGCCCGAGAGCCCGCTCGACTGGAGCGAGCGAGGAGCAGGCGATGGACTGTCCAACCAGCAGGACAGTGACTTTGGTAAGGACCATATATTTTAATAATACTTAAAGGCTCTCTTTAACGGGAATAAGCACTATTAACTTCGCTAATATGGACGATTAGCGACGATCAAGATTATTCTAACAATACCTCATGGCTCATTTATACAGTTCTAATAACTAGTTGAGGAGTTTTGAGGCAACAAATGAACATATTATGTAGGTACTATACCACTATATGTATGAACATATGTATGGTAGAACTAGAATGTCCAATGGAACACTACAAGCTGTAAACTAGTCATAGTGTTTTATGTTACATTAAATACACTGTTTATATCATGTTAAATGTTGAAAAATGACACGCAATCACTATCCCGATTCAAATACTTCGCCATTCCCTATTAAATTGTTTTTATATAGGTCAGTAGAACATGGTATAAATAACATTATTTTTCCAGATGAGTTTTCATCACAAAGCGACAGCTCAACAGATTTGACTGATATGATGAAGAGCGATAATGCAGATGGAACGTCTCAAACCCCGTCTATGGGAAAATGCCGCGCCTTGTACAATTATGAGGCCAGACTGAACGATGAGCTCACTTTAACACCAGGTAACTTTTGGACGTCTGTTCATTTTTATTTTGAGCAGTTGCAATTACTTTATTGCTAATATTTATAAAAGAAATATCATCATTCATAAAAGTCAACGATGCAATTAACAACTGGAAAGGCATCGATTACATTTATTACATACATGTCAAAATACTCATTTCGTATTAAAATTTAAGACTATAATAATTGCTGACGCGATTTGTTAATTTATTTAACACATTTAGCTTCCTGAAATATATTTTTACCGCTTGTTTCATAAATGTTGAACGACCCTGCCTTAAGACTTAAGGCTTAAGTACATATGCCTTGCTATTTTTTGGGATGTGGTAGACAAAACGTCTTTTAGTTATAAAAGATGAATATAACGTTAAGGAATAAGGCATGTATTTATGTAACACTTGCTCTTACTAAATTGTTTTGTTTGTTAATAAAACAATCGTAATAATGTTGTCGTGTGTCGACTACAGGGTGATGACGTATATCATGATCATTAATTATTAGATGTTGTCGTTACTTACGTGGGCATTGTGGGTATATCAAGAGTAAAACTAAGTCAAGTAAATCACAATTTACAGACTATTACAATTGCAATCGCTAATAAATTTAAATATAAAGGCGATCAGCCAGGCACGAGTGACTTCTTTGACAACCCAATTTTCTCTTTTTGGCGTGATCATCAAACAAGCGTCGCTCGCAAGAAGGCCATAGCGTTTTGCCAGAAAGGACGCTGCACTCTTCTTCCACAACGTGACATCTCTTTAGATATGGTGTCACTGGTGTCGCCACACCGACAAATATTTATGGATCAGCAATTTTAGATTAAAACGACACAGTGTTGTATTTGTAACTTGTAATTGATTTTTTTCAACACATAATAATTTAATTAATTAATTAAACAATGATGATACATGTGAAATATTTTGCAAATATTACAAATCAGTATGACGTATACTTGTGCGTATAAAAGCGACGGAACTTTTCACTTCGTGCCTAACGAATTAGGTAGCGACTGGATCAGATGCCGCTTCTTAAATTTTGCATTTTCCTGAATCGCGATGTCAAGATTCTCCGCGAAATAATGACCCTCGGGAGTGAAACGATACTCGTCACTTTACAATAGGGTCTACTCAAGCATCATATTCACACATATCCTATGCTTATTTTTGGAATGGGCGAAAGCCTATAATTTAAACTGTAAAATTTCCAGATTTATGGAGTCCTGATCCTGATGCTACACAGCGTACTACTACTGTGTTGTCAGAGTAACTCTGAATCTCTTGGGTCGTCCACGAATATGTATAACGCCTAATGATTGTTTCTAACTTCGATTTCTCAACATAAATTAATAATAAAAATAGTTTGTGTACAAACCCCCTGGCGTTAAAGAAAATCCCGACAAAAAATAAAAAACAAAAGTTTTCCTAACAACCATAGGTATAAAATTTGTTTGTGTTTGTTAGGAAAACGTCAATTTTTTCATTTTTTGTCGGGATTTTTTTTAATGTCAGGGGGTTATTTATGACCTTAGCTGCCTTAGTTTCCGTTCACGGTCTGAATACATACATACATACATAAACTCACGCCTGTATTCCCCGAAGGGGTAGGCAGAGGTGCATTTCTGCACCCACATTTCGCCAAGTATGTATCAATCCCACGTAATAGGGGGCGAGCCTATTGCCGTTTTTCGGGCACATTTTCAGACTCCGTGCTGTTACCGAGAATTTCCTAATGGAAAAACCCAATAACACTTTGCCCGACCCGGGAGTCGAACCCAGGACCTCTAGATCGCACGGCACATACTTGTACCGCGAGACCATACACTCTGTATATAAATAAATAAAAGATCATTTCCCGCTAGTGTTTAAATGTGGTCTTTGTACTGTGCAACAAATATGTAGGTATTCCTGATTATATCAGCTGTAACAGTGTTATGGAAATTGAGATAATGATAGTAGTGATGGCCTTGAGGTCAAGGCGTTAGGATAGTATTTCCATGACGACGATTCTGTTAGGAGTAATAAAAGATGGCCGTCTTGCGCATCTCCCCCGAGGTACCGAACAGGTACTAAATTGTTAATTGGGAGCTTAGGGCGCTTTCCTCTCGTAAAAAAAAGGAGTAATAAAAGATGACGACGTTTATTGTAATTGTATAAATGTGCTGTCGCGATTATATCCTGGTTAAAATTCCCGAGAACATTACGTTATACGTACGTTTATAGCGTGCGTTCGAAACATCTTGGGTTCGATTCTCAGTTGAAATATTATTGGATATTTGCATAAGAAATTTTAATACCAACACGAAGTGTCGAAATGAGCTATGACAATGCTAACAGGCTTCGGATGTAGAAGCACACCCATCCCTTCCAGTTTATAGCCTTCAATGTTATTTTCGACCTCGAAGCCGCCAGTTGCACCTCGGAACCAAGGCATTAACTAGTATAATGACCATTATTTCAGACCATTCACCATATTGATGAGTTCACCTTAAATCTTATATCTTTAATCTTATATCTTTAAATGAGCAATTCTTGTATATATATATATAATTGGAATCTCGGAATCGGCTCCAACGATTTTCATAAAATTTAGTATATACGGGGTTTCGGGGGCGATAAATCGATCTAGCTAGGAATCATTTTTAGAAAATGTCATTTGGAAGAAAAATAACAAAAAGGAGGCGTTTGAGATGACTCTTCCTGACATCTATTGGCGAATAATAATACTATTTTTTGTGAGCAACTAATTGCTTTAACGACACAACAGCAGATGGCGTTGTTAAGTAACATTATTCATATTTCATCATTTTATTAGTAATTCGTACTTAATTATAATTTCCAAAAAACACAATTTAAAAAACAAAAATCCGAGCAAAGCTCGGTCATCCAGGTACTTAATTATAATAAGTGTTGGTCGCCCAGTTGTCGAAATTCAACCATCATCATCGGCCGTTTCGGAGATTAGCGGCAACAGGTAGCCAAACTGAGACTTAATTTTTTTAAACTGCGTTTATGTCATACGTAACGTTATTTTGACATTACAAACAGACTTTTTAATTGTGTTATAATACTCGTATATGTGTAGATGTATAGTCTAACTTTCAATACTCATTCTACACCAGCGCCCCAGCGCCAGCCCTGATTACGCACTTAAAAGAACAATAAAACTGTTTGCATGTCATTGCGAAATGTGTCAAGAGATGGCGCCACAGTCGAATTAGATCGCGGTATGGTTTCGTTACCGACGATAGTATAAGTAGGCGAGGCAACTTAGTCTGGGTATTATCACGTACTTGCAAGGAAAACTTGTGAGGAAACAAATTTTTGCAGGGTTGTCCCGGTGCTCTAAGCGCCGTCGTACGACTCTTACAATACTTTGATAGGAAATGAAATTAGGGATGGGTCGTTGACATTTTTGGCGTCAACGAAACGTAACCGTTTTTTTGCGTTGGTTAACTAGTTAAAAAACTAGTTGAATTCGTCAACTAGTTGATATATTAATGAGCAGCTCTTGATTTTTTCTCAACTAGTTTTTTTTAAACCCGTCAATCGTTCGTTCGTTACTTCATCGTCAACGGTTGATTCAACTAGTTCGTTAAAAAAAACGTCCAACCCTAGTTTGTATGGAAAACGGAAAACCTTCAAGTTTTGAGTCTGGCGTCGTGCCAGTATAAGGACATCAAGGAAAAATTGTTGTTCGGTCAATTGAAAAAAAAAGTTCTTATTTTAAAATATTGAATTATCTAAAAAGTACAAGTTTCTTTGCTACGTACGTACGTACTTTACACTGTCGCTGCACAGACAAATTGAAAGGTCATCAGTGAAAATGAATGATTTCATGACTATACTTACTTCTAATTATTCCATTAAAGATTTAGTATAAAAACTTTGTATTATATGTTTTTGAATTATGCAGACACATCCGTTTATCACGACTTTGCTAATCTATTTGAAAATTAATATACTTGTGTAATGAATAAAAAATTTTACATTAATGTACATCAAATGTATACTTCAGCACCTACCTACCAATAGTATTGTAAGAGTCTAAATTGTTTGCTATAATCTAATTTGTATAGAATAAATCGGTATGTCAAACAACGTAGCGGGAAGAGCCTTGATTGAAATCTATTCATTTCTTACCGTTGAAGAACTGTTTTGTGTATTGCTATGCGATTTTTAGGTCTAGCGACTAGCATTTGAAACATTCTGACAATATATTTTCTAGTTTTAAACTTTATGAATACACATTTAATGTTTTTTATTTACATGTTTTTGTATAGAACATTAAATAAATGAAATCACGCGCATCTTCCTTGATAGTAATCAAAAAACCTCATCATGATTTTAAATATTTTATGTTTCTTCACAGGCGATATTATCATCATTCACGAAAAGCAGGATGACGGCTGGTGGTCGGGAGATCTGAACGGCTCATACGGTATATTCCCTTCGTCATACGTGGAAGAAATCAACTCGTGCATTTGAATAGTGATCGACACATAATTTCTCAACGTACTTGAAAATATATGTTTTATTTATTCAAAAGTTGATGTATAAGTGGCTGTTACGTTTACGCACTTAATTTAATAAAGTTATGGTAAGTGAAGGAAATATCGATGTTTCACTACGTAACGATAAAATATCGTAATATGCCAATTTGAATGAACTGCATTTCAGAATCCAGCTCATTATACAATTTAAAATTAAATAATTAATGAATTACAGTCGTTCTATAAAAAAAAACAACCAGAATTAGTGTGTTAGTAACATAAGATAGTATAAAATGTAATTTTGTAAATGCTGTATGCAACGATGTGACTGTAGTATTGATAGTTAAAATAATGCAATTAAAAATGTGATTTAGTGTGAAAGAAATATATATCGCATGTTTTATTGAATTATGAACAACAATTATGGTAATAATGTTTGGAATTCAATTATGATGGTATCATGGTACTAACCATGTGATGTATATTGGTCGAATAATGTTAAATCCGAGATAAAAGTTCGTGATCACAAATTATAATTGTATTGTAGAGAATTGTACACCTGGATCCCCAAACTGTATTGTATGATATGTAAAATCTTTTTGGATTTCCACCTCAGACTTTTAGTTTATCAAAAATTATATTGATGATATTATGTGATTTATCGATTCTCGCGTACTGATAATTTCATTGATTTTTAAGAGTGAAAAAAGTGACTTTACTGTCCTTTTAAAATCATTGAGATGATTGTTAATTCGTTTGATATTACAATGCATTGGCATTCATAGTATTCTATTACCTATTCATTTTTCTTTTTGTTTGAATATTAATAACAAAATTATTAAATGAAATATCGTGTAACTAACGCGCACTGTTTATTAATTTTTTTATTAATGTATACAAGATATATAAAGATATGTTATATTATTCATAGATGTATATTATCCTCATATTTCTATATTTTAAGTGAGAAGAGTCACATTGGAATAATAAAAATGAGTAAATATGTTCCATGTTATGAAGATTATCGGGACCAATTCTTGTTGCGGTCACGATTGTATAACATATAAATTGTGCCGTATAAATAACGTAATTATTTTACGTGGCAGTATAATGATTTAATCGAATTATTTATTAAAATTATGCTTTATAATCAATATGTGAATATGTGTCTTCCTAAACTAATTAGTTAAATAGAAATTATGTGGCCCACGGAATTGGTCTCATTTATGTAAATGGTAGATATTACTAAACTAAACCAAAGTGTTGTCTATTATTAAAATAAATTGTTCAGGATTATTGTAGTTTTATTGCTGGTTAGATAGCTATTTTAGTTAATTAAAAAAGGAAAAATACAATTTCTGCCAGACAATCATTAATTAGGAAAGAAAAAGAAAAGTGAAGTATGATTAAAAGTTTTTAAGTCTGTATTATATTTCTATTAACGCTTGGCTCGTTTCTATTGCGTCATATGGTTGGCTTCGACAAGAATGTGCCTCATATGTAGAGAAGATATTATTTATTTACTTTATTAACTTATATAATGCGTGTGTGTGCGCAATATTTTCTTTATACTTTTTATTAATTTTCTTTATTGAAAAATGTTATCGTGGCTCACCCATGTGCCGCGATACAACTTAACTGTTTATAGTTTATACCTGAAAATAATTATTGGAGCAATTACACATTATAACGCGTGTAAATAAAAATCGTTTTGGATGACAACAAATTATTTATTAAAATAACGTTCTTAGATTGCAATGTTGGCAAGTCATTAAACATCTTGCAACGTTTTAAAAACTATGACTAAATCCATGTTAACATATTGTTATCCGATACACACGCTTTTAGCCCCCAAAGTCAAGACCTTTTCCATAACACCTTGTACATATAAATACTACACATTACAAGTACAAAAGAACACATCACATTATCGAGGTTGATAGATATATTATCAAACTCATACTCTGCCTCAAGTGTGGTCTTAAGACTATTAAGTCTTATCAAAACTACAATACCGATAATGAAACGACACCACGACACCAAATTAATATCTATCGACCCCAATAAAGACTTGAAAACGCCACCGAAACCTTCAGAAATTTGACTACTCGTTCGAAAATGCCTTCTCTTAAACATTACTCCGTTAATTACAAATCTCTTGGATAACTGATTACGTATGAATACGGACAGTGTTGAGTCATACATTATAGGTAAAACACACATGAGAACAACATTCATTAAAATTTACCGTGATACTGATTAGAAAATTAAGATTAAGATCTTTTACTGAGTAAAATATTTTGAGTCAGCAGTGATGCGGCTGATAATGATAAATTCCTTCTAGCGCCATTCAATACACATGCTGGCAAATTTAAAATTATTTATGCTTTTATTTTCAGTTAAATAGAAAATGAAACGTAAGTAAGATTAAATTAGGAGCCTGGTAATCACCACAGTTATGGCGTTCTTTAAGCCTCTGTGCTAACGACACTTGGCCAAGGTGTTAAGTTTGTATTTGAAGAGAAATACTTTGATAAGAAAATAGAAGCAAGAAGAAAAAGTGTCGCCTTCAAGATTGTCAATAAAAGTTCAAGAATGACCAAATAAGCGCTAGTACCTATTTCCGAATTTAGCAGTAATGTAAGCAGAGTGAAGTGAGCCGTGTATTTAATGTCTTCAATAACCTCAATTTTAAATGTAATTTGTAGTATGAAACCAATGCACAGTATAAGAATTGATATCTAGATTTTTTTTACTTTGTAACATTCACGTTTCACTCACAGTTTCTTGATACTTTTTAATGCCCGGCCAGATTTACAAATATTGTTTAGATGTTTGTGTGAAGTATTTTATGAATTACTTTTTAAGTGGTCGCTTAATTTTTTTTTTTTTTTTTTTTTATGGGAAAGGAGGCAAACGAGCTAGTGAGCCACCTGATGTTAATATTAATTAATGTTAATATTAATTCAATGCGTTTAATCGTATTATTTTAAAATCCGTAACGCTACTGTGACACAAAATATTTGACTCAGTAACCCATATCTACTAAATCCTTCGTTGGATTAATTCGATTACTACGATCGTCTGTTTCATAATTACGATATTTATCTACATTATATTATATTCGTCAATAAATTTTACCACGGAATCAATAAGTTGCAAGAGCATTAAGTAGATTGGACGATTACGTTTTAACATGTACTCAGAACAAACATTTAATTTCAACAGTTAAATGCGTTTTGCGTTACTAACAATTATTTAATTACTTCTTCAAATGGAGCGCCAACTTAGCCAACATTTTATGAATGAAATTGATGAATATGAAAAAGGAGGTTTACATCCAAAGAGCAAAGATATAGTGATATGAGGGTTATCAATATATAATAATGTAGGTATAGTATCGGCAGCTTGTACAACGGTATGAACTATAGTTACGTATTACACGGATAGGGTGTGAAAAACGATACATTTAGTTTACAATTATTACTTATATATACCTACACGCAATCAAATAGATGACTTTAAACAAAATTACTAATGGCGTATATTTTATTTATTTTTACAAAAAAATTGAATACTATCGAAAAGTAATTAAAACAAATTGAATTATCCGCCGAAATATCTTCCAATCTTACGTTCTATATACAAAAATATGTATTATAATGTAGATAGAGAGTCGATGTCTAGCGACAGGTCATTGCTTGCTTCATATCTTTCTAATATGATATCACGACTAAGCTCTGAGGACACGGGAATATCTTTCAGACAATAATCAAATGGGCAATTTGTAACAATAAAACGCCTAAAAAACAAAACGTTAAATTGAATACGTGTTTTGCATGTCTTCAATTTTATTATCAGAGTTTGATGTCAATTAATTTCATGGCCATAAATTCATGCAGTAAATGGTTTTCGACCGCCAGAATGACCCTAAACACAGGTAAATATGAGATTGTGGAAATTAATAGCCAATAACTAAGATAAGGTAGATATATAATTTATATAGTTCACTAATGAAGTCTATGTCTAGTGACATCAAACCCCGTTCTTAAGAAAGATCCCCATAAAGAGGATGTACTATGGAGCTTCTTGGCTAGTGTACTAGTTAAAATATTTTTTTTTCCGTGAGCAAGACCAATCCTAGTCATAAGAAATACTATGTAAATAAACAGGTCAATGTTGATAAATGTGTCGCTGCAATCGAGGCGTTTCTAAATCGATTTCTTGGAGAAATGCAGAAAGGAAAAGATTCGCCCCACTAAGAAATTTATCGTTATTGACATAAAATTCCAGTCATATTTAACAACTAGATGTATGTAAGCCTTATCGTAGACGGAAAGTGTTTACACATAAGAATGGCAGTACTAGTTTGAGTCTTAGTTAATTGAATATATTACAGGAACAGAAAAAAAAACGTAAAATAAAACAAAATGCTATATATTATATAAAATGATACATTTATAAATATAAAAATAATAAACAAGCAGTATAAATGGTTAGCTTATAAAGTAAAATACTACATTTTGACGCAAGTATTGAGTCAAAACAGAAATCATAATCAACAAAAACAAATGAAATACTTAAACATCGAAATAGGGATGTAAAAGTTGAAATAATAAAAAAATTGTGCTATTAAAGGATTCGTCAGTGCTTATGGTGTTGTATTTTATGGATAAAATCAATCCCAAGTCAAAGTTTCATTTTTTTCCTTTTGTAGGACAACACTGGCTTACAAAGATTGCATTGATATCGCTTTCCACGTAGTATGTTAAAAATTTCATACATTTTGGAAATTATACAAATAAGACTAGAAATTGAGCGATCGAGTGGACTATGTTTAGAGATAGAAGAAGATAGTGAATACAATAATCTACTAAACGAGCCACATCCGTACTAAACGCTAGGCTATGTGTTCTTACCTTAACAATACATTATATACATCACTCTCCTAGAGACAGAGTCAAATTAAAGCAACGGAAATAACCAGAAACGTCATTAAACACATTTCATTTGTCCATTAAAAATAAATATTTTCGCACACCATGTAAACATTTTCAGTTAAAAACATATGAATATAAGACAAAAAGTAACATATCAAAACATCGAGGGAATAAAACATATCTTGTGCTTTATGCTTATGTAGTAACTAAAATAAACTTTGGCCAAAAGAAATATTATCACACTGCATGTAGAATGTACGAACGCTGCTGATCAACTTAGTGAAGCCAATTCACAATAACAATATATCCACTGTCTACATAAAAAATGCTGATTCAAAAATCTATACTACATCCTGAAAACTATTTTCATTGGCCAAACTATTTTATGTATAATTCCTTTTATTCGTATGATTAGTATTTTTAAATATTTGTTAGTCATTAAAAAAATCGCAGCGTAGATTATTAAACATATTATCTTAGTTAATATTCCACCTATTTAATCAAACATTTAACTTTAGTTTTAATTCCATCAAATGAAATCGAAAAACAACTTTGCAACGATGGGCTCGTTTATGCCAATTACCAACATTATGCCATAAAATAGCAATATGGGGATATTTTGTATAATAAATTATTTAATGAAGTTGACGTAAATTAGTTTGAGTAAAATTATTAAAGCCACAAAAATAAATTTTTTAAACTCGTTTTCTGAAAATAACTTCCTTAAAATCTGAAATTGCAGGAACTATCCAAACAAGTCAATATTTCAGTTACGAGGGCAGTCCGATAAGTACTTAGCCTACAAAAGAAAAACGAAAATTTTGGAAAAGTGGCGATTTATTTCTCATCACAGTCTTCTTTCAACTCGATTCACTTGACCCAGCGATGCTCCAACTTCTTTAAGCTGTCTGAAAAGAACGTTTTCTGGAGGTCTACAAAGTAGGCCTCCGTGGCGGCGATAACCTCCTCATTCGACTCAAATTTCTGTCCGGCGACGGACTTTTTCAAGTTTGGAAACAAAAAGAAGTCACACGGGGCCTAATCTGGAGAATACGGTAGATGGAGCAGCTGTTCGTAGCCTAATGTGACCAATTTGGCCGTTGCGACGGCGGAGGTGTGAGCCGGTGCGTTGTCATGGTGGAAGAGCACTTTTTTCTTCGCCAAATGGAGCCGTTTTTTCTACAATTCAGCGTTGAATCGGCCCAATAGTTCGGCATAGTAGAGCCCTGTGACCGTTTTGCCCTTCTCCAGGTAGTCGATGTAAATCACACCTTGTGAAACCTAGAAAACGGTGGCCATCACCTTTTCGGCCGATGGGACAGTGTTCGCCTTCTTCGGAGCACATTCGCCGGGTAAAGTCCACTGTTTCGACTGTTTATTGGTCTCTGGTGTGTACCAGTGAATCCATGTTTCGTCGACGGTCACGAAACGACGCAGAAACCCCTTCGGATTGCACCTAAACAGTGTCAAACACTGCTCTGAAGTTGTGTCACTGATGCGCTTGTCGTCCGAAGTGAGCAAACGCGGCAGCCATCGAGCCGACAGCTTTCTCATGCCCAATATTTCATGCAGGATATGACCCACGCGGTCTTTTAAGATGCCTACTGTCTCAGCTATCTCGCGCACCTTCAATCGGCGGTCTGCCAATACAAGATCGGGACTTTTCTCACGTTATCCTCCGTGGTAGCCGTTTTTGGGGCACCTGGGCGTGGCTCATCAAAAACTGACGTGCGACCACGTTGAAACTCGTTAAACCAATTTTTGACGGTCGCCATTGAAGGAGAAGAGTCACCGTAAACAGCATCCAAGCGCTTTTTGATATCGCTGCGCGATTTCCCTTCCAAAAACAAGAATCAAATCACCGGCCGATATTGCTCTTTTTCCATTTTTCGAAAATCCGCGGACACGTCCGCTTACACACGCGGTCAAAACAAAACTACAAATCCAATTCGGCTGAAATTTTGACAATAGCCGTCTACGAAGATGTGCTACATGATGGTAAATTTATCTTACGATAGTGGTGCCATCGGGCGGTGAGGCTAAGTACTTATCGGACTGCCCTCGTATATTGCTGCATTTCGCAATAGATGATCCAATTGAAATTTCACGTACTGTCAATAACATATTCGCTTCGCATTTCATATTGTACTTTTTCATGCGACTAAAGTTTTTTTTTCATCAAAAATAATAATAATAAAAATATAACATTCTGATAAACTATCAAACTAAAATCGATATATAAATAGAATAAAATCGTTTTTATGATTTGGAAAATTAAATATTATCACAATTAGTTAACAACGGGCTCGCTAAAGCCAATTTGGAATTAAAGTCTCAACAAAATAGTAACAACACATAATAAAATTAAACAAACAAGACATCACTAAAATGATCAGCAGCTTTAAAGTATAATTATATCATTAATTATCGATAAATATTTTATCGTTTCATCGAAAGTAACATCGTATGCTTTGCATTCAGAGCCGAAGTTCCAAACAACGTCTATATAATAAAACGAATGCTCAGTAAATATTGCCATCTTTGAACTCCTTTTCATTTTTTCATACACTAACTTAGACTAAACTCTTTATAAGAGTGTACCCGTTAATCACATCCAAATCGCATTGTGCACAAAAAGTAAAAACAAGCATAAATTTCTCATAGAAAGACTAAAGTGAAAATGTTTCAAGACAGGGAACATCACTGGAGATTAAAGGTGACCACACATAGCGGGTTACGTACCTAATTTAAATTCGTAACATCAACTTTCAGCTGCATTCATAAGACCGGGTACATAACACCGAATAATAAAACTATATTAAACACACTTGATAATTTCGAAACAACGTAGCCATGCAACATAACTGCTTAAATGCACATCAATCGAGTGCTATCACAAATAATATTTAGCAAGTTTAATCGATTGTCTAAAAATATTTCTTAGAAAGGAAACTATCGCGCTTCGATTCCACATACGTCACAGTAGTTTCAAAAGTAATTCCATTACACAGCATTCGTTTACAAAGCACATTACAATATCCCCAACAGAAATGGCAAGACACAAGTCAACTGTTTATACAACGTTATGTGTGATCTAAAATAGGACCGCAGTGGATCGCCGATGTACAAACATGGTCTTAACGAGTTTCATCGATGCATATTTCAACCATGTCAGGGGCCGTCCATTAATCAAGTGATGTTTTTTTAGCATTTTTAACGCTTCCGTCTCCATAGATGATACGTGGTGAGGTTTAGGACTAACCCCCCTCCCCCACGCAAAATCACGTGTATTTTTTAGTACCTACAAATAATATTATAAGTTTTAGAATATTATCTTTAAATACAGGTATAAATCTAATTTTATTCTGAAATTAATGACCATGATAAAAATGTCTAGACAGAAAGGTTGCAGGTTGTTTCTGACTGGCTCATCAAAAAATAAATACACGTGATTTCTTACTACAGCCCGCCCACCCTTCCCCTTTGTTATAATTCGTGATTCTTGCCAAACCTCTCCCCCCCCTTTTCGAGCCTCACGTGATTAATGGACGGCCCCTCAGTGCATCTATGTTCGTGAAGCGCGCGCGACCATATGCGTACTCCCTAACATCATTACCTATGTTTCACTTGCGTCACATTACATATTTATAGTATATACTATCATACAAATACCTACACTTACTTATAGATATTTTACTGGGATTGTGTGATACGACAGTCCTTAAATCTAACTCTAGTAGTACCGAGCAGACATAAAATACTTTTATAGTTCCACGATAGAATAGCTAAATGAACAATTGTATAATCAGTATTAATCAGTACTTCGTTACAATTGAGGTAAATACTAATTCGAGATTGAGTGAATATTGACGTAACAAATATGTTTAAGATCTATTGAATATTGTCGTATTTAATTTTTTTATAATCATCACTGCAAATTATTACAATCATTAGGCGATACTAAATTGTAAAATCAATAATTATGTCGCAAATCTAATAATTGCTGAAAATGGAAATGTTAAAAGTATTCGAAAACAGCCAATATAAACTCAGTCTTAAGTCATAAAATAAACATTAAATACAACCTTTCACCTCAACTACAAGGAGTCCAAGACCGATGTATTACGTATAATTATTGTTATGTAAACGTGATCAAAAGCTACTAGTAGAAAATGGCAGTGACTGTGGACCTTTGTAGAATATTGGCCTTGGAAACTGTGATTACATTTATATAGTTACAGTAATGTAGTTAAAATATCACTAGAGAAGCGTGAATAATAGGAGGCTTTGTTATGTGGAGGTTGCAGCGTCCGGAATGAGACGTGGAGAAACTACATATTCATTATAATCTTATATCAAAAATGAAGTGTGTCTAAAAGTGTACATTATTATTTGTAACAATACTTTCTAACTGCTTATATTAACATCGAACCCTCTACCGACGCGATACACAAACATTAGGATATATGAGAAAATGACATCGATAAAAACGGGAATACAATTGCCTTACTATTTCCTAACAACTATGAAATTTAAATTTAATTATATTAGGGGGAGGCTACGTGGAAGTATTGTGTCGACGCTACAACCTGCCACTATACAGACGTAAACAAATTAATCCATGTAAACACTAACTTTGGAATGTATATATAATCCAACGAATAAATAATCAGAAAATGAAGTCTAAAATTTAGTACAGAATTCTAAAAAGACAAACATAAAAAACACGTTTTCTAAAACTTCACTTAAATGCTATATAATTGTGTTTGGCGAAGACTCGTGAAACGAAACGTTAGGCCTTGAACCCCATTACAATATTTACCGTTACAATCGTTTATTACGTGATAATGATACAATAATAAATTCACATCGAATACAAATACACGTTTTACTAATAATAACATTACTAGGATAATAATAATGAGTGGATTCCTCTTACAATAATACTGGATACATAGAATGAAAATTAACTTTGCACGCCTACGGTTCACGCTGCTTTACATCGGTCAACTGGAACAGCAGGAAAAAATATTCGTTACATTTAAACAAGTTGTATTAATCAAACAAAAATCAGACAAACATACATATGTGTTACCGTCAATGCCAGATCTCTAAATATATGAATTCAATAAATAAAAACATTAAAATGTTAATTGCAAAACTAGTATTATGGTAACTTTAATAGTAATTAATGTAATTTCTGATCTCCAGTGAATTATATGAATTTCAATGTGGTGTCATAAAGTGTTCCAAAGACCATTAAAATTGCTTTAGGGGGAAAGATTTCAAACAGTTTGCACCACTGCCAAAAGGAGAGCTACTCGTAAAAACGGGTATATGATAGGATGTATCATGTATATGATACAAGGTAAGCTATAAGGTATACCTTACATATATTTGTATTTTAATGGTGAAGGAAAACATCGTGATGAAACCTGCACATGTAAAAGTTATTAGGAATTTTATAGGCATGTAGTCCGCCAACCCGCACTAGGCTAGCTTGGTGGACTAAGGTCTAAATTCTCTCTGTTGTAAAGGAGGCCCGTGCTCAGTAGTGGGTCGTATATGAGCTGATGATGATAGGGTGTATGCAGTGGCGGTACTTCCATAGAAGCCCAAAAACGTTGCACATTAATTGTGTAATGTCTACCTTATAATTATTTATTGTGGGGTCAGGATATTTTCATTTATATGTCTAATTGCTTATGTTAAATAAATATTTAAAGTTTAGATTATAATCATTCGTAATTTTGTAAGGGAAGCTGGGCTTTTGGGCTTCTATGGAAGTACCGCTACTGGGTGCAGGCCCGTCGGTAACTTCTTCAGCGCCCGCGTTCGAACCCCTACACCTTACAAGTAAAAAAAAAAACAACAAGTGTACCTAAAAATCATTGTATCAACTTTATTGTAGACAAAATGTGATGACATTTGTTATATTTAAGGTGGTGTGGGTTTTATGACAATTGACAAAGGGTTGAATGACATAATAATTGGGTGCATTTGTCGGTCAGGGATGCTCCTATCTAGTGGTCATGGCCTGCCCTAGAATAGGTGCCTCGAGTACGCGACCTCGGCCCCCTGAGCTACTGCAGTCACTACCAACCTTCCCTTCCGTGACTGCAGTATCCACTCCTACAGGCCATAATTTCTTTTGCCATAAAATCCTCTCCCCAAAAACCCTTATTTCCTTTCTACGGTTGCTGACGGGCAGCAGCGTTATCAATGCGAGTCCCCTTCTGCGCTCGCCAACCCGCCTGCCAAGCGTGGCGAGTATCGGCATAAACCTCCGATGAGTGAAACCAGGACCAGGCCCTCAGTCCCCGGCAGCCCCGCTATTCCTGGCTACGGTAGCAGCCATGGTTACGGCGGGGCAGGGGGTGCTAAGAATCCCCGGGTTGGCCCCGGCTACCACCCCCGACGACGACTGGCCCTGGTAACACACTTTGAGGACAGACGAGAAGATTGTCGAACTGGAAGAAGAATTGAGCGGGTTACACTGGGACATTCTGGGGTTGTCGAAAGTCCGAAGAATCGGGGAGGACACGATAACCCTGAAGTCCGGTAACCTACTCTTCTACCGGGGGGACGACCAACAGTCCCGAGGAGGTGTCGGATTTCTCGACCACAGGTCTCTCATAGGGATGCCCAAAAAAGTGTATTGTATCGATATATCGCATCGTAACTGTATCGAACTTGGTTGTATCGATACGCGATATTATCGATTTCCTTTGTATCGATATATCGTATCGTAACGGTATCGCATGCCTTTCAATTAATATGCGATATAATGAGTATAATATCGTGCAAAGGGTTATCTTTTTAGTAGTTTTACTAAATTATTTTATTTATTAAAAAGGAACAAATAATTATTATTATATTTGACGGTACTACAAAGTCCAAAGATTTATTTAAATCTACCTCCAAGTCTAAACAAAAGTCGGCTGTTCTTGTTCCATAAACAATTTTGTCGATTTATCATTCTCTTATTACTAATAACAATATATTCAATGGCACTGTCTATTATCGTATAGTGCTGTATCTATATTCCGATATATCGTATCGTAATGGGCATCCCTAGTCTCTCATCAACAAAATCGTATCCATCGAAAGTGTGTCGAGCAGGGTAGTGTACCTTATACTCAGAATATCTAAAAGATATTCGTTGAAGGTCATACAGGTATACGCGCCGACCTCGACACACCCAGATGAAGAAGTAGAGGAGATGTATGAGGACATAAGTCGGGCCATACATACTTCCAAAACCTACTTCAATGTTGTTATGGGAGACTTCAACGCAAAGTTGGGCAAGAGAAGCGATGCAGAGTCGAAAGTGGGGCAATTTGGATATGGGCAACGGAACCTCAGAGGTCAGAGGCTGGCCGACTTTCTGGAGAGAGAGGGACTCTTCGCGATGAACTCTTTTTTCTAGAAGCCGCCTCACAGGAAATGGACCTGGCTGAGTCCTAACGGTTCTACGAGAAATGAAATAGATTTCATCTTGATGACGAAAAGACGGATATTCAGTCTCTGTGATCAACAGGGTGAAAACCGGCATTGATCACCGAATGGTTAGAGGCTCATTGAATATCAACGTCCAGTTAGAAAGGCGTCGCTTGATGAAGTCTACGCTCCGACCTACCCGCGCTCATATCCAAAACCCCGAGAGCTTTCAACTCGAGCTGAGAAATCGTTTTGAATGTCTAGAAGAAAACCTTGCAGTAGATGAGCTAAACAGCGGTTTGGTAGAAGCTGTCCATACGGTGGGATCTAAGCATTTTAGACCTCGCCGTAGAGATAGACCACAAAAACTCTCGGTCCAGACTCTTGACCTTATGGCCGAACGTCGATCTATGGCGCTGCAGTCTTCCGAGGACGCCGAAGCATATCGTCAGCTCAATAGACGGATCTGGAAGTCCTTGCGATACGATGTCCGTGCTCACAATACGGTGAGCATTAAAGAGACAATCGAGCGGAACGGAGGCTCCAAAGTGTTTGCAAGAGACTTGTCTATTGGGCAAAGACAGTTGTCTAGGCTGAAGACGGAGGACGGCCGCGTAGTATCGACGAGGGCAGAAGTGTTAAGGGAGATCGAGAGGTTCTACGGACAGCTTTACACCTCGGTTGCCGAACTGACTGTTAGCTCGGCCGAAGATCCGAGAACCGAGTTGATCCGGCACTTCAGTGATGATATCCCGGACATCAGCCTGTGTGAGATTGAGATGGCCCTGAAGCAACTTAAGAACAACAAGGCGCCGGGTGAGGACGGAATCACTTCAGAGCTTCTGAAAGCGGGCTCTTCAATTCCGTTCTCCTCGAGGGCTCAACGCCAGAGGCATGGAGCAGGAGCGTGGTGGTACTGTTTTTCAAAAAAGGTGATAACACTTTGCTGAAGAATTACAGGCCCATCTCGCTTCTGAGCCATGTCTATAAGTTGTTTTCGAGGGTCATCACAAATCGTCTCGATCGCAGGTTTGATGACTTCCAGCCTCCCGAACAAGCCGGTTTCCGAAAAGGCTTTAGCACCATAGACCACATCCACACGCTTCGGCAAGTTATACAAAAAACCGAGGAATATAACTTGCCGCTTTGTTTAGCGTTTGTGGACTATGAGAAAGCCTTTGATTCGATCGAGACCTGGGCTGTGCTAGAGTCTCTCCAGCGGTGCCACATCGACTATCGGTACAAAGTCAAAGTCAAAGTCAAAGTCAAATTATCTTTATTCAAATAGACTTTTACAAGTTCTTTTGAATCGTCAATTTTACACATCTTAATTTTTTTAAACTATTGCTATTGTACATCGAGGTGTTGAAAAGTATATACTGCAACGCCACCATGTCGGTCCGAGTACAAGATCAGAGCGTTCGGGAAACTACGCGACGTCTTCTCGTCCAAAATACCTCAGTGCCTCAAGACGAGTCTTCGATAGTTGTGTGCTACTAGTGATGACAAACGGCACTGAGACGTGGCCTCTCACTATGGGCCTCATTAGACGGCTCAGAGTCACTCAACGAGCTATGGAGAGGGCTATGCTCGGGGTTTCCCTACGAGATCGAATCAGAAATGAGGAGATCCGTAGGAGAACTAAGGTAACCGACATAGCCCAGCGGATTAGCAAGTTGAAGTGGCAATGGGCCGGGCACATAGCGCGGAGGACTGATGGCCGATGGGGCCAAAAAGTTCTCGAGTGGAGGCCAGGTACAGGAAAGCGCAGAGTGGGACGTCCTCCGACAAGATGGTCGGACGACCTGGTAAAGGTCGCGGGACGTCGCTGGATGCAGGCTGCTTCCAACAGGTCCCTGTGGAAGTCATTAGGAGAGGGCCTATGTCCAGCAGTGGACATTCATTGGCTGATGGATGGATGGATGGATGGATGGATGGATGGATGGATGGTGTGGGTTTTATGACAATTGACAAAGGGTTGAATGACATAATAATTCGGTGCATTTGTCGGCCCAGTGGCGTGTGGTGCGCGCACTGGGTGTGTGGTATGGCGGTATGGTGGTATGGTGGTGGTACCTGTGCGGTTCAATGCGCGGCGCGTATCTGGTTGAGGTCGTCGTCGGAGTCTGTGGGCGGCGCGTGCTCGGAGCCCGCCAGCACGGTGAGGTGCGTCGAGTCGCTCTGCAGCGTGCTGCACTCGCCGCCGCCGCAGCCGCCGCCCGCCACGCTCCAGTTGCCGCACTGCGCCTTCTTCTGCAGCGCTTGCACGTACGACTGACATACAAATATATATAAATTAATCGGCATCATCATCACCATCATTTGACAGCCCCGTGGCGCAGTTGGCTAGACACCAGCTTGCGAAACGAGAGGCTGCGGGTTCGATCCCCGCACCGAGACAAATGTTTGTGTGATCCACAAGTATTTGTTTCGGGTCTGGGTGTTTGTGAGACCGAAAAGTCTTTCGTAGTTTCTGATACCCACGACACAGGACTTGTATCCTAGTGTGGGGTCAGAACTATGTATGTGACTGTTGGGTGTATTTATTTATTATTTATTTATCATCAGCCCATAAACGTACCACTGTTGGGCACGGACCTATACTACAACTCAAGAGGGTTTAGGCCTTAATCCACCACGCTGGCCTAGTGCGGGTTGGCGGACTACACGCCTAAGAAATTCCTAAGAACTTTTAGGTGTGCAGGTTTCATCACGGTGTTTTCCTTCACCTTAACATCCAAATAAATAAATAAATACACCCAACAGTCACATACATAGTGCTGACCCCACACCAGGGTACGAGTCCTGTGTCGTGGGTATCAGAGACTAGTAGAGACTTTTCGGTCTAACAAACACCCAGACCCGAAACAAATATTTTTGCATCACACAAACATTTGTCTCGGTGCGGGGATCAAACCCGCGACCTCTCGTTGACCTGCTCAACAGGGCTGTCAAATATCACAAAAACATTTGTAATATCCAACATTGACCATGATCTGCCACAAGGACATAATCAATTTTCAAAAGTAAAAAACTTTAAGGTGGTTTGCAAAGGCAATCTTCAAATAGAGTATTGTCAAGGTAAAAAAAACTGTGAGGTGATTGATAGAACTTTGAAAACTTTTAAAATTAAGCAATTAAATTAACCTCCGGTTCCGCTACCGCCTGTTTAATTAGTATTTGTTTATTGCAAAGAAAAATATTCAGAAGCATGCCGACGGTAATAGCACATATCCTTACTAATATTATAAATGCGATTGTAACTCTGTCTGTCTGTCTGTCTCGCTTTCCTGCTAAAACTACTGAACCGATTTAAATGAAATTTGGTACACAGTTAGGTTGGGGCCTGGGAAAGAACATAGGATACTTTTTATCCCGGAAAATGTAGTATTCCCGTGGGAATGGGTATAAGTAGCTCTGTCAATATTCTGCTTTTACGCCTAAACCGTTTGACCGATATGAATGAAGTCTTTTACAGACATAAATGTGATCCTATGAAGTAACATAGACTATATTTTATCCCAAGAATATGTAGGGTTCCCGTGGGATAAGCATATAATGTAATGCAAAAGTAATAGTGCCTATGCTATGCTTTCACGCCTAAACCATTTGACCGATTTAGATGATTTTTAGTATGGGGGTAGATGGGACCCACCCAAGAAACATAGGATACTTTATATCCCGGAAAATGTAGTATTCCCGTGGGAATGGGCTTTCACGCCTAAAATATTCGCCCGATTTATATGAATTTTGCTATGGACTTAAATAGAACCCTATGAAGTAACATAGACTATATTCTATCCCGGGAATATGTAGGGCGTGGGATGAGCATATAATGTAATTCAAAAGTAACGCTGCCTGAGTTATGCTTTCTCGCCTAAACCATTTGACGATTTAGATGAGTTTTAGTATGGGGGTAAATAGGACCCACTGAAGCAACATAGGATACTTTTTATCCCGGAAAATGTAGTATTCCCGTGGGAATAGGCTTTCACGTCTATACTATTCGCCCGATTTATATGATTTTTGGTATGAATATAAATGGGACACTATGAAGTAACATAACCTACGTTTTATCCCGGGAATATGAAGGGTTCCCGTGGGATGAGCATATATTGTAATACGAAAGTAACACTGCCTTTGTTATGCTATCACACCTAAACCATTTTGACTGATTTGGATGATTTTTGGTATGGACAAAAATGAGACCTTAAAAAAGGACATAGGCATTTTTTTAAAATCCTTATCCTTACTAATATTATAAATGCGAAAGTAACTCTGTCTGTCTGTCTGTCTGTCTCGCTTTCCTGCTAAAATTTCTGAATCGATTTAAATGAAATTTGGTACACAGATAGTTTAGACTCTGAGAAAGGACATAGGCTATTTTTTATCAAGGAAAAGGGGTTTTATGGGGGGATGAAAAGTTGTATGGAAGTATTGTCATTTTTAAAGCTAGAAGCTTGAAACTTATTTTTGTTGATTAGATATAAATAAATATGACATTCAAAGTTTGTAAAAAAATGTACCTTTAAGGGGGTAAAATAAAAATAGGGGTAAAAATTTGTGTGGAAATTCGTCATTTCTGAAGCTAGAATGATGAAACGACGTGTAGACGACTGTAACTATACGAGTATTTCTGTTATGCTTTCACGATTAAATCATTTGACCGATGTAAACGATTTTTGATATGGACATAAATGGGACTCTGTGGAGTAAAATAGACTACAACTTATTTTCATTCTGAACCCAACCCTGTAGTCTACGCGGACGGAGTCGCGGGCAAAAGCTAGTATTAAACTAAATTACAAACTGGCTGACCGAACTTAAGAAAGAATTTGTGTAATTACCTGAGATATGACGTCACCATGCGCGGTGCGAACCTGGTACAGGTACCGGTACTTGCGTTGTTTCATCTCAGCTCGTTGCTCACGGGTGATGGGGCGGGACTGCTGCGCCTTCAGCCGACGTTTCTGTGCGCTTATGCCTGAAGACAATATCGATATTTCTTAAAAAAACATACAATTAAACACAATTACCTCATTTAAAGAAAGGAAAGAACAGGTATGTGTTATGTGTATTTGTTGTTTTTTCCTGAAATAATACCACGTATGCGATATAGTAAAAATGTTGTCTACTATTCCTCTCTTTCATCTTTATTTAGAAGTCGAATTAATTCATACGTCTTACCGCAAATTGCAATAAACAATCCCGATATGTGTCTCTAGATCGATATAAATGATGATCAAATCAGCGTTTTCAAATTATTTTTATTGGTTATTTTTTTTTATCAATTCGGAGACAAGTCTCTCATGTCCCTATATAATACGCTGTAAGAAAATTTAGTCTCACATCAGTCACCGAAAATATTAAAAGACAATAAAGAACTGCCACTTGACAATATTGAAGATTAAGTAAATAATCAGCCCATGTCTTGCCGATAAAAAGTCTCAAAATAACAGTATTGAGACAGCCGACAATTGCAAACATAGACATAAGATGTAGCGTTACTTATAAGTTGTATTTAGATTTGCGCAAGTCAATTACATTGTGTATATAACATGCATCCTGTTGCTGGCGTACCTGTCACGCGCATGACAATTTGCGGTTACGAGTTGCTATTTCTATCTAAATGCTTTCCTTACTTCCGAAGACACAATTGATTCGCAAATTGTATCGTCAGCCGTGTAAGACGGGAAATGGAAAGGTAAATGGCGCACCTTTATTGATTGAACGGTAATTCCATTCGTCGAGTAAAATGCAACCAATCTCTTGTTTGACTTAGATCATTAGAAGTCTTACGCAAAGTTTACGAACCTATATCAATCAGAGAAACAACAAATCCATACTTAGTAGTTTAATACGTTTTAAATATAGTTTTACTTCATGTGTTGCATCATATTTAGTTCTATGTACACATTTATCATATATGTTTTGGACACAGTATGGTGGTAGGTTTCTCATAAGAATTATTTTCATAAAACTATGAATAGACGTAGTCTGTTAAAGTTTTTTTCGGACACTTTTCCAAACTCCGTGCTGTTACCTAAAATTTGACACTGGAAAAACTCAAAAACATTTTCCACGACTCCAAAATCGAATCTTCCCAGATTGCAGAGAAAGCAAGCTGAACAGTAATTTGACAAAGATGTAAATAATATAGTTACTTTGCTCGTGGTAAATGCCGGTAGCAGTGAGGGCGCATTGAGCAGTGAGTCCAACGATGGCGGCGGCGGGCCAGGCGGCCAGCGTCAGCCAAGAAAACCGGCACGGGGGAGCCACGGCCGGCTCCAACTTCGCGCGCTCCCACAGCTGCAACCACACAGACAACACTCTGTACTCTGTACACGCACCTTAACTCGCCAGACCTTAATATAGTCAATACATAGGACTATACTACTTCTTTCGCATTAACGCCAAAATGTACAAAAAATACTTATAGTATTCCTGAAATGTAGAGCTCAAACTTTTTGCTCAACTTGAAAATCCACCTTAGAACCACATGATTCATAGTCGGTGCGTGTGTGCTCGTTACACCCGAGGGGCTATTAATGCTTTCCACCAGAACTAACTGTGATAGATTTATTCAATTTTTTACAAACAAATTATCGCCTTTATTCTACATGTACTAATTAGTAGTATGGAGAACAGTCACGTTTAATGAGAAATATACTTTTTACAGTACATGTCAATTGAATGTCAGCGCAATTTCGAAATAAACATACAAATGTAAAAATTTCAAACATAATTAATAAAACTCAAATTCCGTACACATAACACATTATATATTAAAACATTCGCATTTCTTAGAAATCTGCAAGTGAATCTGAAAACTGCCTCAGCATACACAAGACGAATATGTATTGTAAAACGGCGTATTTACGTCATTCTTGATCTACATGGAATGGAAGCGCTTCAAAATGTAACGTGCAACGGTAAAGCTGGCGCGATTTGGTAATAAACAATGCATGAAACTGACCCATTTAAGCATCATCATTCTTTCAAAGAAGTAGTCCAGTGAAGTAGCGATCACGGCGCCGCCGTACACACTCGTGCCGAATATTGTCAACACTGCAAAATGAATAAGCTATTTTAAAATAACAATTATTACATTATGAGACATCTCATTACGATTGTTCCATAAACCGTAACCTAACTTTCAGCCTTCTAAGCTAAGCTTGACAATAGTTCCTAACTATCCATATCTCCAATTTTAAATTGTGAGATTAAAACAATGACATTTATCAACTTCAAATCCTACTACTACTCGTTTATTATACTACCCCATATGTAGTATAATACTCAGTGACAGTCTACTATAGAATATTTTGTTTTAGTAGTATAGTTCCCAATAGTAATAGATTTTCCCAGATACGCTTGTATTTCGGCGTAGGAGGATAAAACTCAATAAGTGCTTCCCTATTCTGCTAATACTACGAGTTTCCTAGTAATTCAACAACGTACAGGATAATAATAATAATTGGAATCTTAGAAATGAAAAGTTCTAAAAAGATTGCCATGATTTTTAAGTTATTGTTTAAGTTTTCTAGAAATAGCAAATAACTGAGAAATAACAAAATCTGCTGCTAAAATGATATATAGAATAGAGCAACTACCTCACTACATTTTCGATATTGTTTTTTTAAATAGCAATATGTTGCTAAGAAAAATAAGGTGTGGAAAGAGACGCTATATTATAATAATAATCGACGATTGTACGTTAATCCTACAAAACAAGCATGAATCTTATTAACCACACTGCAGTACAAGAGCTGAAAACAATAACTGTAAAGTTTAATTAGCGAGCTGGCGTAAGTACTTCGTAAAATCAATAGTGTTCCTTTCTAGAATTATACCACAAATTAAATATCGATGTGCCTAGGCTAGCATTGAAACCACTTTTGAACTGAATTGAGGATTTTAGAGATCTGAGTAAATAGTAATTGTTGATATCTTCTGTCGGAGTTAGCTTTAAACAACGCAACACAATTCCATTTATTAGATTTGGAGAGCGCGGGCAGACGCTGCAGTGAATGTACGCGTGACCTATACCTGTGTGGGTGACCGCGTTTCTTCGCCCTTACGCTGTCCCAGCTGACGACTATATTTCGTCGAGTGTCGACTGTCATCGAGCGTGATTGACCAACGCGTAATTAGCTTTCAAGTGATGTGCATTGACAGGGAAATTCGGATGGATGGATGGATTCGGATGTTTCTGAAATGTCCGCCGTAATTGGCGTTATATCGACGTCACTAAACCGATAACAACGGCATCAGTCGAGTTATTAATTGGATCTGCCACTATAAGGGGCTAATGGATTAAAGCTCTATTTTCAGTTGGTACCGGGTATTCACAGCAATATAGTTGTACACTGTGTCGTACTGGCAAAAAAGTAATGGCTTTGATTTTTAACTCAATTTATTACTGAAAAAAGTAGTCATTGTAACCATGTCTCACTTAATCTGTTTTCTGTTAAAGCCAAATGCTATTACAAATGTACATACATATTATGCTATATCAAACTTGTATCAATTTTATACAATAAAATAAAGTATCAATATAGATATGTACTTTATTTTCTAGTAACTAGAATCTAGTTGGATTAAAGACAGACCAAAAGCCGTCGTACCTAACGGTTTTCAAAATAGAATATTTTTGTTTTTTTATTTATGTGCAAACGATCACTAAAATAATGGTGGAAAATGTGTAAATAATATTTTAAACAATAAACCGGGCGCTCGGCGCATTCCGAGCTTTCGACGAACGTTAACGCTGAATTTGTAAAAACAAAAAACCTTTTGTTTCATACATATTTTTTTTGTAAATTCAAAAATAAGTAATTATTAATATAGAAGTGAAACTCATCAAAGAGAAACGCACGACAGGGTCATTAAAACTTTCCTCTTTGACATTGTACAAATACAGACACGTGGTCTCGCTATTTTGGTTCATTAATATAATTGTTTCTTTAGCAACAGATTTTTTTCTAATAATTTTACACTTTAAAAGTCTGTTTAATAATCTAACATCACTCAAATAATATATAAACTTACAAATAAAGAAAATAAAACCATATCTGTTATACATTTTAAGCAAGTAATATTATAGATATTTTTTTTATCCCCCAAGGTCAAAGTCGGAACATTGTTACGAGAGATTAGAGCGCCAACGCAAAAATCCTTCTATTGAATATTTTCTAAGCATCAAACAGATAAAACGAAACATAGTTCGTAGAATCATAGTTGTGATGCGCACCCAGAAAATAAATTTACACCTTTGTTACCCACCCTCCTCTAACAGGTAATTTACACGAACAGAAGTTCAATTTTAACGGTGGTAAAAAGGAAAAAATATGGTTAGATGGTTCGAATCCACAGCCGCTACTTCAAACTCGGTGTACCGGGAGACTGCGCGTACACATTTAACCACCATTGCTCAATAAATCATTCATATAGCACAAATCATTTAAATTGTTATAGTAATTTTCAATTTAATTATCTATACGACTCGTCGATCACTAATCTGTATAAGCAAATAGTTATAACATTGCTTTTACCCAGACATCAAAATTCGACAAAGAAACTGAAGACGTGCGCAATAAAAACGTGAGTAAATCAATGGTTCTAAAATGTGGTTGTTTGTGGGACCGAAAGTTTCTCGTAGTTTCTGATAGCCACGAAACGAAACAACAGTTAGTGTGGGTTCAGAACTATGTACATAATGTCAGTGTTGGGTGAATTTATTACGCTTTCTATATTACAAAAAAGTGTCAAATTTTGTTCAAATCAGGTTATTCCGTTTTTGCCTGATTGAGTAAAAAATATGCGTATTCATAAACTTCTATATTGATAGCATTAACTATTCAATGCAATAGGGTCAATGATGGAACATTGTCAATAGATTTTGAATACATCTCGGTAGAACGCAATATAACAATATGCGATATGGTCTAGTTGCACAATATCAGACGAGCATAATCAGATCGCCTCACTTTATCAGCACAATAAACCGTCGATAAGATAAGCCTACCTTTCTTCCAATATAGGTTGATGACAGCGAAGAATATACCGGAACATAGCAGAACCACCACGCACAGCCAATACTGTAACAATGGACAGAATGCTCAATCCATTTTCTTTATAAATGTACACATAAATTTCAATATCGCCAGGACTCACGTAATCAGCTTTTATTAGTTTCTCAACGGTTTACTATAAAATAATTGCGTGAACGAAATAGAGAAAAATAGATTAATGCAAAAGCCGGCGGTCTAAGTAGTTTTTTTTAACTTAAAAGTCGCCTTCAGTGTAATTGCTTTACAGCATTTGCAACGTTAAGGTTGGTCTTGATATTAAGTTGTTCTTGGAGTTGGAAAAAGCTTGTTATCAGAAAACGGCCTTCCCATCGCTGAAGATTGCATGGAGGGTGAGGGTTCTCCGTATAACAAGATGATCTAATTAGTCCTGCGGTTCTTCTCAAGACTAAGGCCTGCGTCAGAAAGCATTTATCATTCTACCGGCATATTAACATTATTTTGTTACATTCAATGCTGCGAGTAATTGGAATATCATAACGCTATACTAGTAGTTGCACAGTTGAGTAGTATTTTATTTTATTACGAAAACATACATCGTTATTATAAATTAAAAACACTATTAAACTATCTATGCACTAAGGTGCTTCGCAAGCTTTTAACTCGAAATACTGTTGTAAAATAACACTAATTAAAAATAATAAAAAGAAACAAAAAACAAATGTATTAATAACTAAAAATATGCTTACATAACGCAATGTTAACATATAACTAATTCAAACACACAATATACATATACACTAAGCTTGAATGTGTGAACTAAAAAGTATTCGGTCATGTTTTTTCCTGATGCACATTAAGATTTCTATAAAAATGTACTGCGCATTTCATTGTAGCAGCAGTTAAACTTCATTAACGTTTGGAAACTACACAAAGCTCGCACCTTGTAATTGCCACCTCGTAATAACTTACATGGCGTATACAGTTTCCCTAATTGCCGTAATAGCGGGCGACTGCAGCCCGTAAAAGTGACATCAAAGCTCTCTGTCAATACTTTTTCAAAACAAGCAAAACTCGTTTTAAATGAACGCTGAAGAAAAAATAACAGAGTAAGTTTTGTTTGCAATAAATTAAGATAGAAAATGTCTGACTATTAGTGGTTTACAACAGGTTTCTTTGTAAAGGATGAATGAAGCCGGAAAGTCTACAATTACTTATAAAGCTATTTTATATTTATATTAATATTGTTAGATGAGTATGTTGTATTGTGCAATTACAAGGTCGCATATCGCTCGTATCCACATTTGTCCGTCTGTGAATTTAAATAATTATCAGCCGGTTATAAAACCAGTCGAAATATTTAGTCCAAATCAAGGACATGCCAACCCCAAAGACTATCATATTCAAGCATTGTTTACACAAATCATTGGAGGAATGAGTAATAACAGCAGACGTCACGTAAGATTACGCAAAGCGGTACCGTATGACACATAAAGTGGCGGTGTCATTCGCAAATTGCATCAACATTTAACACGCGATATATTTCAAACAAGCACAGCCATGTTCAAAGTCGCCCGCACAGCTCAGGGAATACACCAGATAGATATACTACACAAAGATGAATGCAATGAAAATTTCCTCGGTGCATGACAGTACATTACGTACAGTTTCGTGTCCTAATTTGGGTCTGTTTTGTGCAACATAATTGAAATCAATGAATTATGTAGAACTATGGTTCTACATCTACGTTCTTCAACGCGATCGAAACTCATAAAACCTGAATGCTAATAAAATTCACTCCAAAACCGACTAAGTGCTATCAAACAAAATGTTTTTTTGAAAAATAAGTATTTTGAAAAAGTCAAAGCATGCATAGAAATTATCGCTCACGCGAAGAAACAAGCAAAATGTTTATTCTTCGTCATAACTAGTATCTAAACAAATATAAATACCATGCTAGGAAAAATCATAAACTTCTTCAAAGTAATTTATGCTTCCTGCCCTAGGTAATATAGTTTCGCTAACGAATGATGATTCGCTGGGCAACAAATTGAATTAAAAGCGGGAAAGCTGTGATGAGATTACAGGTGGCGCAAATTGTAGGAAAAAAGGTGATTTCACACTGTGAGGTATGCGACACCGATAATGACATGCATAGTTAGCGACAGGCACGTTGCTAGGCATGTTTATAATGGATATGATGCATGTGAGGAGCGTCGGAGCGTGCAATTGGGGTCACTATTATATTGTTAGTGCGAGAGCCCGTCTCCTCGATGCACCCCATTCAATTTGCCGAACACTAAGTACGTCCATTCGACTGATTGACAAGGGTATCATTTACGTTTGACAGCCCCGGTGCGTTTGATACTGTACTAGTTGCTAGTACCGTGTAATCTAAGAGATATGTTTCACAGAATCGAGTAGCATTAAATGCGGTCTTTAACATTGTACACAAACACATAAATATTATATCATATTAATCCAAGTATAGTTCAGATATTTCCACATCATGGACGCTTATTATTGTTATTATCCAGTTTATATACTTAACAAAGTTACTAACGTATCACTGATTCAATACCGTAGAAAACATGACTCAAAGGATTGAAACTGAAATGTTTTCAATGCGTACACAAATTATGATTCAAGTATAAGTTGAATAACATAGCTTTGTAATAACGAAAATCACTTTATCGCATTCCATGTGTTAATCTTTAAAGTGCATATCATATCTCTGTAATTGTATGTAAACATTTACTGCGAATCTGAGTAATAAATTTATAACACTACGGTAAACTGAAAAAGTTTTATTATAAATCATTCATAAATATGTACATAAAAAATATATATGTATATATAAAAAAAACTATTTTTAGCATATTGAAAAAGATCTAATAATTGATATGGAATTAATTACTCACGGTAGTCGGGCGGCTGTCCAGGAAATGGTCGTAAACGGCCAGACCTCCTATAGCCAGGAGTAAGCCAGTGTGGAAACCCGTCATGAAAAGGCCCACGTATTGTATCAACATAGTGATCAGACCGAAGAGCAGACCCGCGCAGAGCGCTACACCTGTTGATACAAATACATTAATACACCCATGTTCCTTTTTTTAACCTTTACCTCATGGCGTATTTTAATTGCAACACGAAGTGACACATAAGAGAAAATCTTATTAAATTGTTACTATGAGTACTTATTATTCATAAATCATATACTATAATACTTTCATCATGCAGGTGATGGTTAATGTTATTATAGTTATGTTTGTAATATCTTCCCGCTTGCACACCTAAATTATTTGCAGAATTAGTATATTTTTAATTACAGAGATTGTGACTGTAAATTGCGCTTAGTGGAATGTAAGCACCATCACTAGTATAAATGTGTGAAGATTTAAACTTAAATTATGATTATCGTTTTACGAATATTACTGAATATACAACACAAAGTGAAGCAGGCAATAAATATGAACGCAATATTTTTCTATTCAGCGCACTTTCAAAACCCAACGTTCTCGTAGAAGCTTACACAAACATCCCTTTCATTTCTTGTTTGTTCCCGTAATATGTTAGAAATTATTTTAAGACCGTGTATTTCTGCTCTTCTGCTCTATATTAAATCGTACTGAAGCTGCTTAATTTATATATTGCAATAATATTATGAAAAAAATCTTATGAAATACGGTATGAATAAATATTAATTGTGGTAAAAAATATCTTAATCATTCGAAGTACAATGACACGAGGTACCTAAAAGGTTAATATATTTATATTTTTTGGTTATAAGGGTCAGTAGTGTTGTTCTTCTCTTATCCTTTCTATCATCCAATCCCACATACCGATGAATGTTTGTATTATCTGTTAAGATATCATCTCGACGCGGTCACTCATTCGAGATCCAGGCACACTCGTGTGACTTTTCGAACTATGTGTAATCTTAACGAACTGCATTTCAACGATGAAGAAAAAATATCACCAGGAAAATCTGCTAAGCGAATTCCACAAGGAATTTCTTAGATATGTAAACTCCATCAATCTGCACTAGGCTAGTATGGCGGAGTAAGTTTCTCGTTTCTCCTTTCATACATTTCATCAAAGAAAGGGGACAAGATGCGTGCGTGGAGATCCCCAGCTTCAAATTGGGCTGTTTTTAAGCTCCCTGTTGGGAATGTCGAGGGAGGTCTCAAGTAGCATGTTATTCTGTAATGTTTTGACTGAAATAGGGGACCTATAACCAAATCTTACGCCAGAATACTATCTAAAACTTCTCGGTGGCTGTTACGCGCATTTAAAGCGATACAAAATATTTAATGGCGAGAAGTGTCGCCTTTGACAGCAGATAGGTGCTAGGATGCTGTGGTGAAGTTTAACAATAAAAGTGACGAAAACTCAAACTGCTTAGAGATAGGAAATAAAGTTGCACCCCCTCTAGATAAGTTCGGAAACCGCCCTTTGTGGTCACACTCTGTGAGGACGCTCTGCACCTCCGGCGTGCCCAGTGACCCCACAAGCTCCTATAAGTCGCCATAAACGACAAATAAGAGAAAAACTCACTTTAGCTTTAGGGCAGGACACCGACATAGACTTACAGTCGACCCCTATAACTGAATAGGCAACTTAATAATTTTGCTTTTTTTAGTACTCTTTATTGACGATGACTTTTTTCATAGCGCAATGATTTGGGAAATGAGATCTTTTTTCCACTTATAATAATAAAGCATTTATTCAAAACGATAAAAAATATCTCAATACCAGGGAGTAATACTCTCACGGCACAATATCTGGAACAGTTTGCTCTTTGTAATATAGGTAAATAAAGTAGGTGTACTCAGAGCCACCTTCACCATTAGATATATGTAGCATAAAAATATTAAACTTGGAATATAACTTAATTCTGAGAAATATAAACGTGTTCCAACAAGATACTTAATACCTTTGAAGTTGTCTGAGTCACAAATATACTTTGACTGAATTACCAACAAAGCTTCAAGTATGAAGCAAAGACTCACTGCAAATATTGTTACTAAGAAATATATTTTAATAAAGACTAACGTTAAAAAATATCTTTTAGAGCCAGTTTAGTTTTGACTAGAGGATTCGATATCCCGGGATCCCGGTCATATATTGATCACAATTTTTTTGGGATTAAATTTAATGAATCCCGGGATATTCGGGATTGATATATTTTTTAAATAAGTCAATGAGAATGTGCGTGAAATGAAACGCACTTTCCTTGATTTAATTTGACAGCCATCTTGTTTACACAGCTGATTTCATTTGTTTTTGCTAACGACCGGTACCGGATTAAGTATTATAATAAAGTATGCGTAAAATCGTTAAACAAGAAATGAATCATTTTGAGGCTAGTTCCACTCGAGGTTATAATTTGGAGAAGACATAAAAATTATTGACGATTCCTCCAACTTCCATCGAGCCTGACCGCGCTTTTACAGCCTCTTAATATTTGTGCAACAAATTGAGAAGTATGCTTGCAGATGAGACGTTGGATGCGTTGTTATTCCTTTGATTTTGATTTTATCTTCGTGGTTTAAATAAGTAATTTATAAAGTTTCTGATCGGTTTCATTTAAAAATATGAGTACTTATAAACATTGATCTCTTTAGCATATAGTATTTTTATAGTTTAACAAAATAAGTCTAAAGAAGAAAGTTTATTGTTAGTTTCATAAATTATTTAAAAAAGTGCGTAGTTTATTTATTTTATAAGAAGAAAGTATAATTTTGTTTTAAACGCCTTTTTGAAGATTTAAAACTTAAATATTCTACGTCCTCACAAAACTATAATAAAAGATACATATAAAATTGATTTTGATATGTTTTACTGTCTTTTTGTTATCACTTTTCCTTACCAAAACAAATCCCGGGACTATCCCGGGATCCCGGGATTAACTGTAAATAATCCCGAAATCCCGGGATTAGAATAATCGACCGGGATCGAATACTCTAGTTTTGACGTTCATAATAAATCATAATTTATCTAAATATTATACTGCTTGTTACATTTACAAACTATTGATCAGTATTTTATTTAAGTTAATAATGGTATTTCGGTGTAGTTTGAGACAGACAAGACTGACAGGTATCATATTGGGATAAAGAAGGTCTCCGAAGGGAAATTAATGAATTAATGAAATTACTAAAATGGACGCACTTTAATATTAAATCATGATAAATTATAAACTACTTTGTGACATTACAACTAAGGGATCAATGGGTATGATTTGATCAATATTAACCGGGATTTAATGTTCTTTAGAGAAAGAGGTATGAAGGTCTATGTTTAAACTTATATATGCGTAGGTTAATAATTTTCATTTTTCTGTTTAACCCACCCCATATTACTAAGTGAATTATTTGAAAGTATTATCGATTTTATTCGCGGTTCATCGTTTTATGCACAATTCCTTTTTAATATCTATTTGAGAAGTGGCCTAACATACGAGTATAAAGTGCGTTATTGTATATGTGTTTGAAATATAATTAAGTGAACGTAATCAAGTTTTTGTCTCGCTTTAACAACATATAGGTATCGTTCAAAAACGCAAGATAAAAAATATCATAGGCTGACAATCACTAAATATAATTTTGACATAACAATTTAAAAAATCGTCTTTTATTCTGTAAGTGATATTTTCTTGTTAACTTGCAATAAATCAATTCGTTTATACTGCGCGTAGTACAGCTTGACGAGTAGAGATTTCCACCAAAGCCCTCAACGTTCAACTGTACTGCTTAGAAAAAAATGTATAACTATAGTCTTTCTTTTGATAACTATCAAGATGTGGATAATATCGACGCCATACTATTACATTTGCTGTAACGTTATTAAATTATTGGTTTAATGTCAATCGGTCAATCAATATCAAATGCATAACGAAGTGTCCTTAGCGTTTATTCTAAAAAGGTTCGACGGAAATCCAATCGGACGTGATTGGTGACAAAACATTTCAATGTGACTCACCAAATAAGCGCGTCATAAAAGATCTTTTCAACTTTCTGTTTAATGTGAATAAAAGATTTCAACCTAATCAGAGCGACTAAAAGTTTTCCCTACTTGAAAATGCAAACAGATCGCACGGCTTTACGATCTATACTAGTTTGTCTATTGAATGTGAATTTCGTTGTAATGGCTCCGATAGAATTTGCCGGTAAACGATAGCGACTGCAGTTCCCAAACAATATTCGAAGCAAATTGAGTTTAGCTTCGGGGACCCGACAACACAACTACTAAAGGTAGGATTCATGTCCATTATTATGTACTAATTGTCAGGTACAATCAATACACAAATCAATAGTATATATATTATGTGTGATTAATGCATAGCTCTGGACCGACGCGACACATTCCATGAAGTGTAATGCGATCTGTAAATAAACATGACAGTAATTAGTATCACTCACCGACGTTGCCGTATGGCGGCATCAGATACTCTTGCAAGCATATGAGATAGACCACAGCCGAGCCGAACGTAAACCCAGTCAAAAACATGCTGGCTTTAAAACATCGATAACCTGCAATATAACAAGGTATTAAAATAATGCGTCGATACTATTTTTTGGAAACTTTTTAATAGTAATAATAGATACACTCATACGTAATAAGTAATAACGTATGAGTGACAAAACCAGATTTATTTCGTACTAAGTAACTTTGGTTCGTCAAATGTGTACAAAGTTCTTGTGATGTCTCAAGTATCTTAATTTAATATCATAATAGTATGTACGCGTAATTGAGACTCATCGGGTCGACAAGTCTCAATAATTGAATACAACATTTATGTTCGCAATATTCAAATAAATTCTCAGCAGAACAAACAACAAAGATGAAGTCTTACAAATGTTCTAAATAGTTCTTTAAAAATGCTTGGAATCAGTTTTCTAGAAATAAAATACTCAACAAAGAAGGTATTTGTTACGCAAAACTTACTTTTATGGATTCATAACCAACTCTTTGAGAGCGTAGAATGTCAGAGGTTTCATGAAGTAAATTAATTTAATTTAATCTTTAAAAATCTTCGTCACTTAATTTCTTTTTTCATTTCGAGCGATGGTATTGCTCAAAATCATTGGTATAATTAATTTTAAGTGATGTGATATAAATGAAAATGAAAGCAATAAAGAAATCCAAGCACAAATGTATATTAATAGATTTGAAATTGATAAATTATTTCCTCATTTAAACAAACTTCCTTATAAGAATAATGAAGGAATTGATTGATGAGCGTTGATTGAGCATTTTAAAATATTCATTTCGTACCTCAAGACGTATTTAAAAAAATTGAGATATTTATTTATAGTTACCGTATCTTTCATAAAATTGCTATCTTCCCATTATGAGAGTATTGCCGACTTTGCGAAAAAATAAGTAAAAAGTGCTTACCGAACAGAGTGTACACGATTCCGAAGGCAATATACATTGCACAAATTACACTGATGGTAGGATCGTAGTTGTAATCGATGGACGTGCAAAAGGACTCCTCGATGTGGGGCCCGTTGAATTTGTACGTCATGTTTGGGGGACTCCGTGTCACCTGCGGAACTAGCTGACCCGCTGAAGACATGTTTCGACCACAGCCACGTGTAAATTGTACTTGACTAGTTTAACGGAAAATTCTGAAAAGAAAATAATTGTTCATCATACTATTCTAATCATCTTGTATAGACTTTACCAATACCTACTATACCAATTCGTTTCCAACAATTTAATTCTCATAGTTATTTTTTAAATCTTTCCGTAAAAAGACTTCCCCATTTTCATAATATGCAAAAGACAAATATTATTAAGACTGAATTCACAGATCAAACAAAGTTGCAATCGAGCATTTTATGCACCTCCAATGGCTGAAATAGGAACAATGCCTGGCCTACTTTTCACAGCAAGCAAACTCCCGAACAATATAATTTAAAAACCGTGAAATAACAGTATGTATAATATTATATGCAAAGTGAAACGATGAATAACTGTACTACACTTTTGTGGGAATATTACGGACAAACATGTTAGCGACACACAAAGCGCGTCTGAAAATGACCGGGTCTAACGAGGACTGACAGTGCTGCGCGGTTATCCGGTACAAATGCTGTACAACTCTCGCGTATTGCCTTATAGCTCTTATTGTATATGATAAAAAAAATATCGTTTAATATGATTATAATTGATAAGTTAATTGTGTGGTAATAAATAATAATAAATAAATCCCGACAACAAATAAATCCGTCTAAAAATTTCTTAATTGCGGTGTTATGAATAATAACTTTTAAAAACATTAAAGCCGCAAACAAATTTATACATACATAATATATGTGATAGAGGTTTAGGCGCGCGGTAGTGACAAAAATCTTGGCGGTCGCGGGTTTAATAACTATGCATACACTTTTTGAATGTGTATTAATAATGAATTAACATGTCCCTGCGTTAATGGTGATGCAACACATCGTGAGGAAACTTACACACCTAAAAAAAAGTTCTTCAGAAAATTTTACTATTTAACTGAAACTACAATTTCTTATTTGCTGCGTCAACGGAATGAAAATGAATTTTTTGGCAAAAAAATGTCTTTAAAAAATATATTTTAATATACACACGCGTCTTATAACATTTTTATATTTATACGTTTAAAGCAAACGCTCAGACCACAGAACAGCTGAATAAGTTTGGAAAGGTATGCCAGTATGTATTTTGTATCATGACGTGTGTCGCCACTTATCTATCACCATTCATTATACAATGAAAAAAAAATCAAACTTAAATGAACTACTACTGGTTGTCACACATTTATAAAAGTCTTGTCATGACAGGTTATTTTTAAATAATGTTGTACGATAGAATTACGAAAAAAATATTATCCTTAACATTAATATGTGCTAACTTCGTCCTCTTTATTTCTTAAAAAATATCTTAAAACATAATTTTTATACATTAGAGGTATCCTTTATATTGTTTGGTTTTGTTTGTTGGTTGTTTGGTTGTAAAATACATACATAAATTCTTAATTATTCTTTAGCCGTTAAAGTTTATGACATCGACATAAGTTAATCTTAGTTGATGATAAATCATTATTTCATTACGTAAACATGAACACGTAAAACAAACGTTTAATAAAATTTCCAATTTTAATAAGTGGGATATTCAAACCTTTATTAGGTAAAACCGAACGCAGACATTGTTGACACAAAATAGTAACACGTTATGCATTGCACTTATCCTTTCAAGTCGCGTGTACCGATTGTGCGTTTGCCCATCATTTTAAAATTAACATTTTTCTTTAAAATGAGGTAGTAACAAACCTACGTTTAAGAAATACAGGATAAAAACATATATTTACTGGCCGATAAAATCAAATGTCTCCGTTTTTATATTAAGACGTGTCACTCTTCTAACGGCAGATTATATAAGTCGGCATTCTGTTAAACTTTAGTGGTGCTCAATTGTGAAACGAGGTCTACGTGCATAAGAAGTGAAGTGAGAAGCCTAGCCGTGTCAAACATGATAGTCTGTAGGTTCGGCGCGTTCGGCATGCTCGGTACGCTAATATTACAACCCTTCTAGTCTTATTCAACTGTTCTGAGGCTAGGACAGCCTCGTGATCTCGCGGCACTAGTATTTGCCGTGCGATCTAAATATCCCGGGTTCAATTCCCGAGTCGGGCAAGTGTAATTGGTTTTTCCTAGGAAATTCTCAGTAGCAGCACGGAGTCTAGAAATTTACTCTAAAAACGACAATAGGATCGCCCCTTATTATTATACGTGGGACTAATGCTAGATTTGCGTAAAAGATCACCACTGATTTTGATAATAGAACAACTTTGTCCAAACTAAATAAGTATCTCTAGAGTTGACTGATCCCAGAGCGTGGCGCATTTACGTAACTCACGATCTGGTGGGTTTTAAGTTCTTTTTTGTCATGATGAGGTTACTTCTAACAACTTTCGATGTAATCTCATGGAGTGCGGCGGCTAGATACATAATATACTATAACTAGAAATAAAAATCAAAAAAATCTATAGCCAGTAAATCCGTGAAACAGAATTTTTCAACAATACAATAGTTTTGTTGAAAATAAAAATGCTTTTATGAAAGCATACAATGCAAAACTGTTTTATACCACGTCGTTTTATATTCTATTGAATTCTATTGCAAAAGAGCTTTTGAATGTACCTATACAAACAGTTCATACACCAATACCTACTCGTAGTTCGTACGTGTGTGAATAATAAACATCGTTATAAATTGCGCTAATTTATTTAAATATACATTGTAAATAATTGTAAGTGCATATTTCAATTAATACGAAAATTATATTTAACACACTATAACAAGTACAACAATAAGGTCGATATTTAACAGTTCATTTTCAAGTCTTATTGCGGGTTTTCACGGAATTACCACTAAATTTAATGCTGGCTTTAGAGTTTTACTTTCCACACTTAGGTGTTAAAAAGCAACTGGAGAAAAGTGACAGCGGCAAGGTCTAATAGCCCCAATAGAGAATCCACTCTTGAAACATCATTCTTTCAAAGTTGTCTTTGTCGAGCACGCCAGCCCGTAACTCTATAATCTATCTACATTGGCTGATCTCAATATGCGACACAATTGCATGACTAACCGTTTATTCTTCAATTCTACTTCCAACATATACATCCCGAAGAATGGATGGTTAAATCTCCATAACAATTTGGTTAACTTCTATAATCATTTACAACACAGTTTTTTTTTTCAACCCAAATGAGGATTGGATTTCAAAAATGCTTTTACAACAAAGAAAAGAAACAAACGTCGGCTAGGATATTAAATATTTATATAAAACTCTAAATGTACAAATAAGATCATTAGGTCAAGGATAGCAACAGAGCAAAAAACATGACGAAGTGACATGAATAAAGTTGCAACAACGATATATTAACACAAACTCAATAAATCTTTTTCGTTTAGAAACTGGTAATGATAACAAATAACGTAGTATTTTTCGCATTACTGATCACACCTGGGTATATTTGGAAAAACAAGTTTTAATTATGAGATATAAACTCAGTAAATTTTAAATTATTATAATATGTGAACAGGTTTTAAACAAACCGACGTCGTTAATACCACGGTAAAAGTGTACGCCGTGCGACCTAGAGGCCCGCCAAGTGTTTTTAGGTTGTTGCGTTAGGAAGCCTTTGGAGTCTAGAAATGTGCCCTAAATTCGGCAATATTTTCGCGTCGATCGCATCGTGGGAAAGATTTTGAAAGGCACCCTAGGTTTTTGGGTTTCTATGGAAGTACCGCCACGTTAATAAGTCTAAAGACAAATATTGATCCGAGACAAAACATCAATTTTCTAACTGTTCGTCTTACGTTTTACGAAATAATATAATTTTGATAAATACAGAGAGTAATTATAATTTGGGATTATTATCGAACAATAACAAAAGTATAAGTAAGAATACGTAACCTGTAACCCTAAATGCATTGTAAACATATATTTCGATGTCGTTACGAAAGCTTTCCTGTTCTACACATTGTCTAACTTCTATTGCTGAACTGATTCTTATGTTTATAGACCCTGAGTGCTCCTATAGTTGATCTCTTCTAGCAGTGTCTTTATTAAGTTTTGTTAGGTAGAAGATTCAACTGGGCAGTCACGACCATTAGCAACGAAGAAAACGTCGCTGAATGGATTACTTTTTGTGATTGATCTTTTGAATTATTCTATCCAATTTAATTCAGACTTTTACGTATGTACTTTCATTGAGACGTTTTTACAATTGCTGATATGTACAGTTTAATAATCATAGACATCGATAGACAAATATACATATATTTTATATGCTGTGTGGTTTAGGAGAGGAACAACAATTTAAGTTATTTAAAAATACTACTCCTCCTCCTCCTCGCATCGTATTCCTCATAGCTGAGGGTCGTGATCCCCTGTACATGGAGTGATCTTCGTTCTGACTATGCTGCGCCACCTATTCCTGTCTGTCATCGTGGAGCGCAACATGAAGTTTAATACTACTAGAACTTAAAAACTCTTGTTTTGATTTTTTAAGTAGGCATAAAACGCCAATTAATATAGCTATCTACCCCATAATAAGTATTCTGCGTATGTTACATTATATTAAAGTGTACATGTCTCGGTGCACGGTTGGCTACAAAGTTGATTGAAGTTAAATGAACGTCGTGTCAAGTTGAGCACTCGTTAATATTGTGACTAATGAAAACCAAGCATAATAGGAACCTCAAATAAACGACCAGTTATTTTCACCGTGAAATTTTGTGATTGTCAATAAATTAACAAACACATTAACTGGGCTCTGTCCATTTAAATCAAAACACCAAAGTATTTCATTAAATGCAATTTACCCCATCGTCGTTCAGCTTTGTAGCGGTTTGTTTCCAATTAATTAGAGGTACACAAACATTTATATTCATAGCCACCACAGTTCCTTTGACGTAGCATTTTATTTTTATTTAAATCAAAAACATTTCATTTTGTGCAAATTTATTATAAATGAAATTCGGATGATATGAAAAAAATAAAATACATAAACTATAGAACTAGTTACAGCATTGCGGGCAATAATATCAATCTGCAAGTATACGGGCCAACGAAATCAGTCAGAGTAAAGTAACGTAAGGCCTTATTCCCAAATAAGCACTAAACCTAGTTAAACAATGATGATTATAAAAAAAGTTTGTCAGTAATACTATCCGACCTAACCGGCAGTCTGCCCAACCATCCCATGCCAAAGGATGTTTATGGGAGTCGTGCTGTCTGTGGCGATGTATGGGTGCCAAGTATGGGCACCTTCCGGAACTTATTCCGAAACAGCCGCTGCGTCGCTCTCCTGGCACAGAGACTGATCAGGGGCTACTACACAATAAGCTACGAGCCCACCTTTTTTCTAGCAAAATTCTTGTCTTGGGGCATTGACGCCAAACTCTTCTCGCGCTTTTACTATCTGCGGGTGGGAAACAACGGTGGGTGGTGACAACTGTACGGACGACTTAGCCCAGCACACACTAAAAGAGTGTCGAGCTTGGCAGATGCAGCGCAGCGATCTCCACGCGATTGTTGGTGGCGACCTCTCGATTCCGGCCGTCATCTCTTCGATGGTCGGGAGTTTAATTTTTGTGGCAGTTCCGGGAATGATTAAACATAAATATTAACTGAAGGAAAAGACACTGACACCTCGGGGTGGCGACGAGCGAAGCTCTCTTTCTGCTATCACGTCATGTCGCAGAAGTAAAACGTGGACTAGGATCGCGAACAAATTGATCCCGTCCGACAAAGACGTCAAAGACACAAGACACGCCAAAACGTAGAGTCAACAGCCCATCCGTAACCAGGGCGATCGAATTACGCTAGTGCAAATGCGCGAAAATTCACATACAAAGCAAAACACAAGATTAGACCGTTTGCTAGCGGGGACTAGAGCATAATATGCTCAAAATAAATAGATACAAAATTACATACAAGATTAAGACAAAAGCAAATTAACTGTAGGCTTACAAACTCGAACAGATACCATTCCTGAGAAATATGAGACATATGGAAACCACTGACACGTTAGGCAGGCTGGATAAAAAAAAAACAACAAGCCAAAACAGGATCCAATCAGCAAAATAGGGAGACAAATGGGCATCTTTGAAGAATGCTTTAACTCAATAAGCAGTTTTTGGATAAAGATAGACGTTGCTTAAAAACCTATCTGCCAAGTAACATTTAAGTAAACTATCTAATTTAAAAAATCGTAGTGTATATACCGTTTCACTTACGTTGGTGCTAGGAACGACAGTTTTTTTATCCTTTGATCACCCGCCACGGGTCACCGCCAGCGAAAGTGAAATTTATAATAATATGCCAAGTAATTTTTTTTATTACAGAAAGCCAGTGATAAGGTAAAACTCGGAATTGCTAAAAACATCAATTAAATTATAATTGTATAAACCTAAACCCTTTCAGTTGTAGAGGAGGCCCGTGCCCAGCAGTGGGACGTATTTGGGCTGATGATGATTCCATTCCGACGTCTAGAACCTGTTCAAAAAAGAATAGTGGTGGGGGCCTGTCAACATTTGCCTCGAATTAGTTTTTGAAATTTTTTCGTCATATGTCGGGTTCACGTACGAGGGCAGTCCGATAAGTACTTAGCCTCACCGCCCGATGGCACCACTATCGTAAGATAAATTTACCATCATGTAGCACATCTTCGTAGACGGCTATTGTCAAAATTTCAGCCGAATTGGATTTGTAGTTTTGTTTTGACCGCGTGTGTAAGCGGACGTGTCCGCGGATTTTCGAAAAATGGAAAAAGAGCAATATCGGCCGGTGATTTGATTCTTGTTTTTGGAAGGGAAATCGCGCAGCGATATCAAAAAGCGCTTGGATGCTGTTTACGGTGACTCTTCTCCTTCAATGGCGACCGTCAAAAATTGGTTTAACGAGTTTCAACGTGGTCGCACGTCAGTTTTTGATGAGCCACGCCCAGGTGCCCCAAAAACGGCTACCACGGAGGATAACGTGAGAAAAGTCCCGATCTTGTATTGGCAGACCGCCGATTGAAGGTGCGCGAGATAGCTGAGACAGTAGGCATCTTAAAAGACCGCGTGGGTCATATCCTGCATGAAATATTGGGCATGAGAAAGCTGTCGGCTCGATGGCTGCCGCGTTTGCTCACTTCGGACGACAAGCGCATCAGTGACACAACTTCAGAGCAGTGTTTGACACTGTTTAGGTGCAATCCGAAGGGGTTTCTGCGTCGTTTCGTGACCGTCGACGAAACATGGATTCACTGGTACACACCAGAGACCAATAAACAGTCGAAACAGTGGACTTTACCCGGCGAATGTGCTCCGAAGAAGGCGAACACTGTCCCATCGGCCGAAAAGGTGATGGCCACCGTTTTCTAGGTTTCACAAGGTGTGATTTACATCGACTACCTGGAGAAGGGCAAAACGGTCACAGGGCTCTACTATGCCGAACTATTGGGCCGATTCAACGCTGAATTGTAGAAAAAACGGCTCCATTTGGCGAAGAAAAAAGTGCTCTTCCACCATGACAACGCACCGGCTCACACCTCCGCCGTCGCAACGGCCAAATTGGTCACATTAGGCTACGAACAGCTGCTCCATCTACCGTATTCTCCAGATTAGGCCCCGTGTGACTTCTTTTTGTTTCCAAACTTGAAAAAGTCCGTCGCCGGACAGAAATTTGAGTCGAATGAGGAGGTTATCGCCGCCACGGAGGCCTACTTTGTAGACCTCCAGAAAACGTTCTTTTCAGACAGCTTAAAGAAGTTGGAGCATCGCTGGGTCAAGTGAATCGAGTTGAAAGAAGACTGTGATGAGAAATAAATCGCCACTTTTCCAAAATTTTCGTTTTTCTTTTGTAGGCTAAGTACTTATCGGACTGCCCTCGTATATACCTTGTCCTTTTTAGGTGGAGACACAGGATGCGTATTTTCAAGATATGCCATATTTTACGACCACTAAAACTAAATTTAAATTCAAAAATTAGTTTCGTGCTCTAACGTGCACAACTGAAATGAAAAAAAGGAAATATTCCAGGTACATAATTTAGTGTTGATTAACATATTTTTATTTTGCAAATTGCTCAAAATAATAACTTTTTTAAGTATTAGTATTGATTGCAGTCATTTATTTACAGTTAGCACCATTTAATAAATAAATATCGACGATTAAAACAATGTTAAAATAAGTTTTTAAAATAATCATTTACTTTGTTTCCTGTAAATAAGAGTTAATGTGGTGTCGCCTAAAGGCATCTTTGGTGGTCTGTACTCGAATTTTTATCCGAAAAAAGTTGGCTTATTTGCAGCATTGTAAAATAAACGCGCGTTGACGCCTTTGATTCCGGATATTTGTCAATACGCTACAGAGTACAGAGCCAGCTTTGCGATCATTTGTTTGCTGTACTTCCGTCGTTGGACGGTCGCTTTTAAGCATTGACAGATTTTTTAACAAGGATAAAATTCACAAGGCATTTCGGGACACTGATCTTCTAACCGACCGATCGGCGCACGGCGACGACATTACGCGCAGATATTAATGCTTAGCTGGGTCACTAACACAAAAATCTTTACGTCGTCGGCGTAAAGATTTTTATCATCATCATCAACCCATATACGTCCCACTGCTGGGCACGGGCCTCCTCTACATTTGGGAGGGTTTAGGCCTTAGTCCACCACGCTGGCCTAGTGCGGGTTGGCGGACTACACACCTAAGAAATCGCTAAGAACTTTTAGGTGTGCAGGTTTTATCACGATGTTTTTTCCTTCACCGTTAAAGCAAGTGATAATTAATTGTGAATACACACATAACTTTGAAAAGTCAGAGGTGTGTGCCTGGGGTTTGAACCTGCGACCGCCGAAATTCTCGACCGCGCGCCTATACCTCGAGGCCATCACTGCAAAGATTTTTATACGATACCAAAACCCTCCGGTTCCTGCCAAGGAGGGCGACCACGGTGGCCCACAGGCCACTAGCGCCTCCAATTATTACACAGCCCCCTAGTGTCTCCGAGTCGAAGTGCGTCTCGACCGTTGCACGCTTATATGGGGGCACGTTCGCACTCCCATTAGCTTAACCTGGGTGAGGTTGCGGATCACGACGGACACTGGACGCTGACCTATTGGAGTCACTTTGAAAGAATGAATTCTCACATTGAAAAATTGTTTTTGTGTTGAAGAGTCCACACATCGAGGAAGGCTATAGGTTATATTATCATCACGCTACGTCCAAAAGGAGCAGAGCAGTAATCAAAATTGTTGCAAAAACAGAGAAAAATATTCATTTTGAAATCTAATGTTTGGCATATGGAGTTGCGGGCAATAGTTTTAAAATTTATGCATGGAGCCTATGATGGTGGAATGAAGGATTTGAATAAAATGTTGAAAATTAACCAACATACAGTCAAATAGAATTGAAATGGAATAAATAAATATACCCAACAGCCACCTACAAAGTTCTGACACCACACTGAGATAAAACGTCTTAAGTCATGGGAACCAGAAACTATGAGAGAATTTTCAGTTTCCCAAACACCTAGACCAAAAACTAGTATTTGTGGATCACACAAACATTTGTTTTGGTACAGGTATCAAACGTGCAACCACTCATTTTACAAGCTGGTGTCTAGTCCACTGTCATGAACACTGTCAGGAATTGGAAAATTTATGATTAAAGTCAAAGTCAAATTATCTTTATTCAAATAGACTTTTACAAGTTCTTTTGAATCGTCAATTTTACACTTCTTTAATTTTTTTTTAACTATTGCCGCTTCCAAGCGTGTTATAGCTGTGGTGAAGAAACCATGATATATTACCATAGATTATGTGGTACCAGTTATATTTTAAAGGTTGATGTTACAAATAAAGTAGAAAGATGTATTCATCTATAACTCCCTAAACTAACATAAACAGTTAATAAAGCTGATATCTACATGGGGAAATAATAATAGTATTTTTTAGTTTTTTTCATGTCTATTGTAAGCCTCTACAAGTTTCTCCATTTACTGACTCATATTTTACTATAAAACAAGTGAGTAATTCATCTGATTCAGTATGTGTCATGAAAAACAGTAACTTATTATGGCAGTATCTCTAATTACCCTTACAGTGCCTCATGGTCTTGCAGCACACCTATGCCTATGATGTTTTTGAGTTTTTTATTGTGAAATCTTGAGAGCAGAGTTTGAAAATGTACCAAAAAACAGCAATAAACACATCTCCTAATGTGAGAGTGAGTGAATTGGTAAAACAGTAGAGAAATAGACTCAACACATTCCATAAATTTTTATTAAATACATTTGTCAGTAAGAGTAAAGGTCTTTGAGATAAAAAAATATCCTTCTTAATATTTTTAACAAAACTTTGAATTTGTTTTAAAAACCTTTGCCCAGCCAGCACTACTTTAAATAAATTTCTGTGTATCATCCATTATAAACACTACATAACAAGCAGGTTTGGAACAAAACCAGACATTTTTATGTAAAATTCATTCAGACTGGATTATAATTGAATACAAAATTAATGTAGTTTTAGTGTGACATTTCATTATGAATCTGATAAATAAGAAACTATCTTTTAAAAATTATTTTTATATGCGGGGTCTTACTCTACATCTAAACACAATAAATAATTATGGAGTTAGAAATAAATTAATGGGGTCTATCTAAATAACAGAGGGTACTTCTTGTGCACATAATGAATTTGCTATAATCAAGAAGCTTACAGGACAAGAATTTTTTCTAAAAAAAAAGTATGGTACTAAAATTAATTTCCCATTATTCCATATGTAAATATTCTAAACAGTATCAAGTATTAAGTCCTATGATCCTCAAATTTGTCTTTTTTTAACAATCCTGCTTTTGTTCGGGAAGTAGGTAGTTAATTTTGGTAGCTTAATTAATGTGTTTTGCATAGCTTGGAAAAAATTAAATAAATATTCCTAGGTAATAAAAATAATTTAATGAAAGAAGTCCTATATTTTTAAAACCCACAAAAAAAAATATTACTTTATCTAATACGAATAATATGTAAACGAGTTGTATTTAAGCTGATGAGACGGCGCAGACAATGCACACCCGCTTTCACCAGGTCACAAAAAAACGGTTCAATAACAAGTTGAAAAAAAAGTTTCACATTTATCGCTTGTTATAAATTCTTACTGTTTGATCGCAATTATATATACAAAATACTCACCATTTCTACGTCATGAGTCGATTTCACATTGTAAATTTATTGTTTCCGCAACTTTATCACCTACTAGTCTTTAGTGACTAACTTTTTACCGCCCGTTTCTATATTAAGCACATTATTTATTAGTAAATACAGCCGGGAACAAACAATTTACGCTTGTAACTACGTAAGTAGAGGAAAATATAACAAAGGTTTTCCTCTGCGACTTTTCTCTTCGACATTGAATTTTTTTAAAGTTTAGAGATGTCCAGAAGACATTGTCAGTTTGTCACACACTTAATCGGTAAAAACGAAAATTAAATCGTATGATTTTATATCAGGATCAAGCAAAAATTAAAAAAAATACATATACGATTTTTACTGTTGTAATAAAAATTATTTAATCATAAAAACATTATTATTTTATTTTGTGGTTATTGTCAAAGAGAAACGAGCATGTAAAAGGCTATGGCACATCCCTATTCCCTTATACGAAATACGAATATACGAATTGTATCTTCATCGATAATAAAATACCGTACTCACTACTCAGGGAATGTTTTTACGTTTCGAAAAGAACTTTTATTTGTGAGTGTGTTCGTCCCCCGACCTGTTTACAAAGTGCATTTGGCCTATTAAAATGTTTTGGGCAGTCATTCCCCAATCATAAATCGTACAGCACAAACCTGCCTCTGCATAAGATATTAAGTCTCAAGCCGCCGCGTCAGCCAAATCAAACACAATGAAAGTAACAGTAACTACTCTGAACGATGAAATCTTTGTTTTGGATGTTTCCGAAGATCTGGAACTGGAGAATTTTAAAGCATTCTGTGAAATTGAGTCCGGTTTTCCTGCAAAGGATATCACATTGAATTTCAATGGCCAGCCTCTGCTAGGAGACAAAAAATCGCTCAAACAGCTCGGAGTCCACGATGGGGACGTCGTAGTACTGATTCACATGTTACACTCCGCCTCCAACCTCAACGTGACCGACGCCAATCAAGGTAATTGTTTCTAAATGCACCTAATTGTTTTCACCAGTTCTAAAAGTGCATTGTCATGCCTTGTCATTCATGACAATAAACGGCATTTTGTCAAATTAAGTACTGGCTGCAATTTTTTCAAAATTCCTCAAATGTCAAGAAAAATAAAAATGGCATTTAGTGTAACCACAAAATTAAATTTGTGTGCTGAAAATAGATTTTATATAAAATTTCATTGAAAGAGGTCTTCCCTTGCAGCTTTGCCAAGTGGCTTAGCCGATCTTGACTTCAGCAGCATCCAAGTGCCACCAAGACCTGGACCGTCAATGGCCACAAGAAATCCTCCAGTTGAAGAAGACCCTCGTATCATCAGGGAAATGTTCTTAGCTAATCCAGATCAGCTTGCATTGCTTAAACAAAATAATCCTAGATTGGCTGAAGCACTTCTCAGTGGTAATCTTGGTATGTTATCATATTAATATATCATGTGATTATATTAACATAATGGTTTTCAGTTTCTAAGTATTGTAAAATGATATTGATTGATTTCCATAGATACTTTTGCTGGTGTGCTCCATGAACAATTGTTGGCCAGAACAGAACGGCAACAACAAAGGATTAGGTGAGGCATAATATCAGCATAAGTCATTCTATAATGTTGCTTAAAACTTCATCAGCCCATATATAACCCACTTCTACTTAAAGACTATGTATTAAGATAAGTTCTATGTATCATCATCATCAGTGTAAGATCATAAAAAATTCCTAAAATCTTTAGGTGTGCAGGTTTCATCACAATGTTTTCCTTCACCGTTAAAGTATGTGATAAGTTCTATGTATATTACTGTATAAATGTGGGTATCAATAAAGAGTTAGTTAGTTGAAGTCAGAGGTTTGTCTTACTAACTTGACTGTATGCCTAAACCTCTAGGCCATCAAATTTAATTACATATTTTGCATGAAACTGTTTATATTTATAGAATGATGAATTCAGATCCATTTGATACGGAAGCTCAGAGGATGATTGCAGAGGAAATTAGACAAAAGAATATTGAAGCCAACATGGAAGCAGCCATGGAATACAACCCAGAGACATTTGGAACTGTTGTTATGCTTTACATTAACTGCCATGTAAATGGGTGAGAACTTGTCTAAAGTACTTATCTATGCCTTCTTCATATAAATGATATGATTTATTTTTTCAATCTGATGCATACTGTGGATATTATTATATTTTAGATTCCCTGTCAAGGCTTTTATAGACTCTGGTGCTCAGACAACTATTATGTCTGCTGCTTGTGCAGAAAGGTGCAATATCATGCGTTTGGTTGACACTAGGTAAGTTTAAAATCTTTAAAATAGCTAAATATTAACAGATGTAATTTTTAATAATAAATTAGCATTAAAAGCAATGCTCTTTACATCTCATAATTTGTATTTCTGTAATGTTTGTGATATTTTAATGTTAAATATTACTATGAAAATTCATACCCAATTACATTCATCATCATCAAATATGTCCCACTGCTGGGCACGGGCCTCCTCTACAACTGAGAGGGTTTAGGCCTTAGTCCACCATGCTGGCTTGTGCGGGTTGACGGACTACACACCTAAGAAATTCCTAAGAATGTTTTAGGTGCCCAGGTTTTCACAGGATCACGATGTTTCCTTCACCATTAAAGCAAGTGAGAATTCATTGTGAATACACACATAACTTCGAAAAGTCAGAGGTGTGTGCCTGGGGTTTGAACCTGCGACCGCCGAAATCCTCGACCGCGCGCCTAAACCTCGAGGCCAATTACATTAAGCAGTTTTATTAAACACCAAGTGATGCATTGCGTATGGGATTTAAAACAAAGTTTTTGGTTGATGAGATGAACAAAATTTTTATACATATGGCTTGGTAATTTTGTTATGTTCAAATAATTTTTATTTTTATGGATTATGATGGTTTCTTGCACTCTCTCTTTTTATTTAACTCAATTATAACACAACCAATACTAAAAGTGAATACCATATGTGTGAAAATAAAGCTAAAATAAAGCTTGGAAGCATAGGAGAATTTTGAAGGGATTTAAGTAAGCTTTCATTATTACCACTAATCAAATGAAAAAGCAGAAAAGTTATTTACTTGTGTATCCCACAACACTGTTATATTAGTTATATAAACTGAGTATAATGTTTCCATGTCAATTTTAAATATTTTGTTTTTTTCATCTTTATTAGCGACAATCTATTTTTGCTTGTCAATGTGACTTTGCCTAATTGTACCTGGTATCTTTAAATTAATTGTTTATTTTCTTGTTCAGATGGGCTGGTATTGCAAAAGGTGTAGGAGTTCAAAGAATCATTGGCCGCATCCATATGGTTCAGATGAGAATTGAAAAGGACTTTCTGACTACATCTTTCTCTGTGCTTGAGGAACAACCTATGGATATGTTACTGGGACTTGACATGCTCAAAAGACATCAGGTATTTACAAAAATGTTGAAAATACGTCTCTTCCTATGTCTCACTTATTTAACTACTACAGTATCAAAGATTATCTAATTTTTTGGACACATAATAAAATTAAGTATTTTTTTAACTCAAATATCATGAGCATTCAATTAATTAATTTTATATGATCCCACACTAGATTTCTCTGTGTTGTAGATATCACAATGAGAAGTTGCTAGGGACTTTAATCCTGCTACTCATGTTACCAAATGAATATTCTTTTATTTATATATTTCTTAAAATCACAAAGATTTCTTACCCTGGAATTTTTCAAACTGTAAATAATATTTTGGAGCCAAAAGCTTCTATTGAATTGTCCATTATATTTTTGACATAAACACTTAGAATTCATGAGGGTGCTGAGAATTTGAAAGAATTTGCATGAGACTGATTCCATATATATACATAAATGCAGTGGCAGTACTTTCATAGAAGCCCAAAAGCCCAATTTGCCTTTTAAAATTACAAATAATTATTTTTAAGGTTGAAATCTTTATTTAACTTAAGCAATTTGTTATATAAAGACCCTATAATAAACAAATATAAACCAAACATTATACAATTAATGTTTGACGCTTTTGGGCTTCTATGGAAGTCCCGCTACTGCATAAATGTACACAAGTGTGTTTTATTCTAATAATCACATAGTCGTCTTTATATTGGCTCATTAAATGCCAAGTAGTATTAGGTGCATCCAAGAATATAGCAGCATTTTTCGGTATTAATTTGTTTATACTATGAAATGCATTCTTTTATACTGCCGAAGTTCATTATTGAATACTTTGGTTTTAACTAAGCCAGCATCTGAAATTTAATTTAAGACTCTTGGCTTAAAATTAAGGAAAGGCATATAAATGTTTGTTTAAAAGGTGATGTTATGTCTAATAGTGCAATATCGACCTTAAACGGAACGTGCTACGTATTGGCACCACGGGAACGGAGACAGCGTTCTTGGCAGAGGCAGATCTTCCTGAATGCGCTCGCCTTTCCGGTATATCTGAAGACGATATTCTCACCCAATCTGTAAAAGAAACCGAGGAACGGCAGCTGAAGGAAGCTCTCGAAAAGTCTAGACAACAAGGTGGGCGCGACAAAAAGAAGTGATAAACACACACAAAGTAGACAAATTCCTGTCGAGAATAAATTGTATTAAAAGTAAATAGTTAAAAATCGTAAAGTCAATAAAACAATAAAAATCGTATATATGAATGTTTTTTTTAGTTTTTGTACAGATGCTCGCGTGTGCCAAGTATGCTACGTGTGAATTAAGTATGCGCATGTTTCATTGGAAAGTAGGCTCGCTGATTGGAAAGTCGGCGTAATGATGTGGGATTACCGCGTAATATGACCGCATAATGAGTTACATTCGACAAATTCTATTGTTTCGAAGATTCATTAAATCAATAACAAGTTGCATAAACTACGGTAAATATAGTTGCGAAATACTTACTGTGGACGTTAGCTAGATCGATATGGTAATACATAAATTGCACTTGTGCGTCATTGTCGGCTAGTTTCATATATCCCTCTTTAGACACATAGTCACATACGAACCACACCCACTTATATTCGTTTTGTTAAATTAATGGAATACCATTTATCAATTAAGTAATGATAGATGTAAAATTAGTTTAAGCACTTTGAGTACATTAACTTATTACCTGGTAGGTGTAGTGAGCACACGTACCTACTATTGTTTTATTGCGTAAAATATTCAATGTTAAATAATGTCTTCGTATATTTATGAAGGATTTTATACATTTATTAAATTATTTAGGAACATTAATTCTGGTTAGTTTTCCACGTTCGTGTAATTCCTTGTTGAAATGTAAATGTATTATTATAAACATTGTAAAGTCGAAGTACGATAAAATTTTGTGGAACTTTATTGTGTCTTATATCAAAATGTGACGTTATGTTTTATTTTTTAGATGGCTCGAGTCCTAAATCACCTGACAGAATTGGCACTGGCACTGCCACTGCCACTGCCAGTACCAGTACCAGCACCCAGTCTACATCCGGCCCTCAGAGAATTAGTAAGTACAGGATGTTTGTTGTGTTCCATTCGTATAATATATAATTGTCGACGTCTTGCCTAAATCGTTTAAAGCAGTAGAGCCATGATGTAGACTGACGGAAATAAATGACTGATACTAATTGACTAACTCGACAAGACATGACTCATAGGATATCATCATGAAGTCACCTGAAAAGGTTTTCGTCTTTCGCCTGGATGGCGTCCACCGAGCATAAGATGTGCCACCCGCTATAATCACCCACGCAAGTCCCTTAATCAGGTATAAATCTAGCAAAAAAACATCTGGCATAAACTGTGTTGACTTTCCAGAGATAGCCATAACTCATAATGATTAATTAGCCAGTTGACAATCTTCTAAATCTAAAACGAATTGCGCTAAATTTAAAACGAATTGCGCTTGCCGTCAGGTACTAGTTCGATTCGCTCTTTGGTGAAAAGGATAACAAAATGCTGAGCATACAGCCTGGGTAGTGCGCTCTCACCTAAAGCAACCATGGACGACAGGGTTAGTGGCCATCTCACTATGTGGGTTGGAAGTGGGGTGCATATGTGCCTCCGAAATTTACTAATCGGTAATAGCAGAGTCATAAGTGGATGTGCACTGGGCAGCTGCGGTAAACAGTCTGAGGCGTCCCAGAAAATCTAGCACTGACCATCGTAATAGGTGCAAGGACCTCCGACAGATGATATGCCGGGGTCGCCTTTTCGGCAGGGTCTTTCCATTCACCCCCGTTATACTAGAAAGACAACTTGCTAGTGCAGCAATTTTACCGTGTTAATATAAATATGCCATAATTATTATGTATTTGTCATACGTCCAGCTTTTTTATCGAGCGGAAGTCTTACGCTCCCTTATCCTGAAGGAGGTATGTGAATGAAATAAGTGTCTGTGGCGTAGAAGCTGGGCAATTGTTACGTTTGCGGGTCGTTTTCAAATTGAGGGCCAAAAAGGCATAAATTTCGTGAAAAAACGTAAATGAGAAATTCGTGTTTTACACGTGTGCGTTTTTTTGTAAATAAAACACATTTTAAACAAAATATACCACTTATATATTTGAATGTGGTAGGCGGGGTAGTAGAGAGGTTCCAAGTTTTTTTTTAATTTGAGTTTGAAAATGTAACACGAATGATAATTTTAAAAGAATAATAATCTTTTTGTTTTTATATATACTTAATATTGTTTTAACGGTTAATATTCTTCCTAGAAAACTATATTAGACAATGGAACAATAAAATGTGCGGTTTTCAGCACACATTTTGAATTTATGAAGCAATTAACAAATAAACTTAAAAAAAATTAACTTTGGCTTAGGTGACACTACTGAGATTTGAGTTAGTTTTATGGGTATATCTTCATAATTAATAGAGGTATGGGATTTGTTATACTGAGCACATTAGCGCCTCAAAGAACTTGTTTATTAATAGTAATGTTAATTTTGATAGCAATTACAACATGGGAATAAAATCAGAGTATATGTTTTTGGCCCTCAATTTGAAAACGACCATTGCGATGATTGATTGTCTCACCGCGAGAAATGTACCGGATTCATTTATTGAATCAGTCATGTTTTATTGAATTATTATAAGAGCGCAGATGCCTCTTCGTCCATCCTAATTCAGTCTTGATTAGCGTGAGAAAATCCCATGATAGTTATGATGCCGCTGTTATGAATATGTCGTGGGTTGACCACAGTATAACCATTACACGACCTGTACTAGGTCCTTAGTTTTTGATTTTATCACTACTAGTCTTATACGTTATTGTATAAACTCACCCATAGATGGTTTTTCTTCGCTGTGATACGTAATATTTAAATTAAAAGCGAAATTCGAAGGGAACTATGTTGTTATCTATAATATTTCAAAAAAATATTTTGGAATCTCAATTTCTTTGTATTCAGTAGTCGGTAAGATTTCGCTGTGGTATAAGTTTTCACACAGATAACGCAGCTGTCTGAATTTGGCAAAGTTACAAAAGACATTTTAAATAAATAAAAATACGTTCATTACTCACAACATCTTAAGCGGGCATGGAAAACAAAGATACTATTGGATATTTGAGTAGACTTGCAACGAATATTCGGTTAATATTCGATATTTTTGTTGTAGTTAAATAATTGGGAAAATAAAAGAAATCATTGATTAATTTTGTAGTCATATTTTCATGTATCAAAAGTAGTCACAGGCACATAATCATTATCACATTTTAATTTCATCAAATTTTCTATGCAGCGGAAGGTTATTAGACCAGTGCCGATAATTTTTGAAACAAAATAAAATTATAGTAGAATGAAACGTATTGGAAAAGGAAGAGAATATAACAAAAATTCAAGGAAAAATAATTTACGGGCGATCTGAGGTCGGGAAAGGGTGAGGGTGGGTGCTTTTAAGGGGAAAAAGCGGTTTATCTCGATTTCCGGCAAAACTACAACTGCTATGCAAAAAAGTTAAATCGCAAAGTTGTAGTTAATAAAAAGATCTACAACTTTTGTATCCACACTTTTTCCATATAACCTCAAAATTTATAATATCTTGAGATTGGACTATATTAGTGTAAAATTATATCCTTACTAATATTCTAAATGCGAAAGTAACTCTGTCTGTCGGTCTGTCTGTCTGTCTGTCTCGCTTTCCTGCTAAAACTGCTGAACCGATTTAAATGAAATTTGGTACACAGATAGTTTAGACCCTGAGAAAGGACAAAGGCTACTTTTTATCGTGGAAAAGGGGTTTTAAGAGGTGGAAAGGGGGGATGAAAGGTTGTATGGAAGTATTGTCATTTTTAAAGCTAAAAGCTTGAAACTTATTTTTTAGGCTGTTGATTAAATATAAATAAATATGACATTATAAGTTTGTAAAAAAAAATTACTTTAAGGGGGTAAAATAAAAATAGAGGTGAAAGTTTGTGTGGAAATTCGTCATTTTTGAAGCTAGAATGATGAAACGACGTGTAGGCGACTTAACTGTCTGTTACGCTTTCACGCCTAAATCATTTGGCCGATGTGAACGATTTTTTTTATGTACATAAATGAGACTCTGTGGAGTAAAATAGACTACAACTTATTTTCTTTCTGAACCTAACCCTGTAGTCTACGCGGACGGAGTCGCGGGCAAAAGCTAGTTCTTACTAAAGAAGGAAAAGGCAGAAAATCTCTGTTATATACTTGAATAATGGCACAGAAATATATTATTTGCTACAACTTCCACCTGAAAGACCCGTTAAGATAGTAAGGCCAACTGGCCTTACTTGATTAAATATCATAATTTTTACTACTTAAATAAATATTAAAAGATAATACATAATAAAATATTGTTTTTATTTATTATTTATTATTACAATAATATATATATATTATTGTTTAATTTATAGCCTTAGTAATAAATTCTCTGTTTAACCCATAGCGGAAATTCAAATATGTTTTTACTGTGTAACTATAATTCTGATGTGTTTAATTATTTCAGATTTGAACAATCCGGAAGAAACTATCCTAACTTCAGACCCGTTTGGAGAGACTGAAGTAGAAGAGATTGTGGCTCTGGGATATTCCCGACGACAGGTAACTTTAATGTTTTACTATTTCAAGTTAAAATCCTACTTTAGATGATTTTTATTATACCCAAGGGCCTAAGTTCTTGTCTGTGAGAAATCATAGGCCACATAGCCTGTATACACTTTATTACAGTTTGATATTTTTTTATGCTTTTTCAATACTGGACCAGGATAGTGTATATATTGTTACTAATTCTATTACTAGTACTACTACTAGTTTATTAGTTACTAAAAAGCTTATGAATCATGGTTTAATGGGTCAATAATCATATGCCGCGAAGGTCTACAATGGAACGCCACTACCAAGATATTGGCGATTTTTTTCCCTGGAATTTGGATAATTTCGTTCCGACCAGGTTATTTTGTACAGTTTTCGCCGCGGCAGGATGTTTATTCCGCATTCCGCGGTTAAGGCAATAGAAGTTGTGGCCAGAACAGGTCGTATTCTGATTGCTTGGTACGCGGCCCGGGTCACAGTATTTGACCCTCGGCCCCTTCGGTGCTTCCGCTGCCTCCAGGTGGGGCTTATGCAACTGCGCTGCACGTCCGAACTTGAGCGTAGCGGGATCTGCTACCGCTGCGGTCAAGCAGCCAACAGCCGTGGTATTGCTTCGCGACTGCACACTTAGGATTGTGCGTAAATAATGGCAAGTCGACAGGTCATAAAGTTGGGGGGGAGTCTTGCGTAGTCGTTTCCCCTCAAGGCGCCCGGCGAAATCGGCGGACGCGCAATTCTGGACGGGGAAGGACTGCCACTGTGACAATGGCCCAGCCGTAGCTCCAACCATCGCTTACTGAGACGGAGACTATAGAGTTTGCCTAGTAATGGACATGGACTCAATCGGGGCTCTGTGTGCGTGAGGCAAAACGGTGGTTTAATGGCAAATGTCTTGTTGGATAAAACAATCAACGTATCGTCCGCTGCCATCCAGTCCGTCCACTGTTAGAATGAATGACTCATTTCAATCAATTATTTTCAAAAATTACAATATTAAAAAAAATTACGCTTAACATGATATTTATAATGTTAACGCAGATATATACTTCTTAGTTGTAGTGAGTTTGGAAAATCAACATATAAAACTATATATAAGGTTTTTTTGTTTGCAGGCAGTACTCGAGCTGAGGCGTTTCGGAGGGGACAAGACCAAGGCCATCGTCGCGTTGGTAGCCAAGACTCTCAAATTCTGATGTCAGCTTCCGACGTATTTACGCCCTAGGGAGCGTAAACGATTTTTCACTTCGGTGAAATGACAGGAGTCTTGATATTGATTGTCCTTTGCTAGTGTGTTTGCATGCACCGCCGGTTTTGTCTTTACATACACTGGTTTTCATCAATCTGAGCGAAAGAACTGACGGCACAATGGTGGCCGACGTCGTAATCATCTTTTGAATAAGCTAATCATCTGAGCTGTAAACATTGAATGTGTTTTGTGTGTTGGCAAAGAAGTGGTACTGTATCTGATGCAATCAGTACAAGGGATCAGCATTTCAAAAGATATAATCATTCAAAAGTTAATGTTCATTTTGGGGTGATTTTTGACTTTTTCGTTAATGAACTTATGTACTGCCGCTAATGCCTGATTTAGACTGAGTACACATTAGCTATGAATTTGAACAGTTGGCGAGCGCGTACACCTCACCTCGCTTGGGAGTAAGTTTGTCTCGTGAAATGAATAAACGGCTGCATTTCAAGTGACATAGTTTTTAGGCATATCGTTTAGGTTAATAAGTACGAGCAAACAGGGGTAATCCGTGACCACGGCATCTAGTTATAAATCATAATCAGTTTTTATTTTCGTACTTTCAATGGTCTGTTATATTTTGTTGTACGTAGCATCGCTCACGTAGTTTTGACTGATAATGAATTTCTATCGATAATCTAGTAATGTTTCCTTGAAGAGCCTACGTCTGACATTATAATCTATGTACTTTTTATAAAAACCTTGTGCTGTACTTGCTCTCTAGTCTTCTGTTTAAAGACTGGACGCTGGCTGCTTCGAATCTGTTAATCAGCACTAGTCAGCAGTCTATTTCCGAATAACCGTTAGGCAAGTACCGTTTTCTTTCTTCTTTTGTCTCGGTACTTTGCTCGTTCTTTAGCTTCCTTCGTATAATTCTCCAAGTAGAGAAATCCGTTAGTTGATAGCTTTGCTTTGTAATTGATGTACTTGTGTGCAATTTCCATTTACGATACTCATATAACTACGTTACAATATTTTTTTATAGTTTTTGAACATAATAGCTATTTGATATTCACTTCCATTTGTGTGCATACACCGTACAAGTTGATCATAATAGAATTCTATATATTGTTTCGAAGTAATATTGAATGGGTCATAAATATTACGGAGTAGTGAGGTTGGGTTGTCTTTATGTATTTCTTGTAGGCTTATATGGGGAATTATTATGTAAGTTCATAGAATCCAACCCTGCAATAGAGTTGGAATATTTTTGTGCGTTTGGGATGCGTATCTACCGTTTGTTATTAAGTTTTACTATCCGTTTGTCGAGCACGTGTTACAACTTCATTGACAATAATATGGCCGATTTTATCGATCAAATAATAATAATAATAATGGAGAAATTATTAATTTAAGGGTCGATTCGGCCGATCGGACTCTGTCGATTAAATGTTTTGAAGCAATATTGTTTGCCTATAATATGTTAAGTAAAAACTGTAGTTATTGTCTTGATTGTAATGAGACTACAATAAATTCTACGCGAATTCGCGGATGAGATGGAAAATGTATACCACATTTGTATTCATTCACCTGTAAAAATATACATTAAATCGTAGATCAAAGGCCGACAATTTTTTTTTTCGTAACTATTTTTATAGTCGCCCTAACAAAAGTCGCCTTGAAACAAGTCTGCGTAATGTTTGTACTATAAAATAGTATCAATTAAAATTTATATTATATGTTTTCGATATTTGGACGCAATAAAATGTCTAATGTAATTTATTGTTTTACTATGCACCTATTTTCTCCGTTTAACTCCTTAATCTCGAAACGTAAACGCTCCTGTAAGCTTATTAGTTGGAGGGCATATTTACAAAACAATCGTTAATCCATTAATTACGAGAATCAAAGAGTAAAGGTAATAACGAGACGAAGACAAACCCATAATTGCTGTAGAGCAACTTATAATCAGTTTTAACCAACAGCATTTTTTCATTTATATCCATATGGTATAAATGAATCTTTACATATTTGTTTAGGTAATATAGTTGGCCACTATAGGTATAGGGGTATACATATTTGTTTAGGTATATAGTTGGCCACTATATAGGGGTATATTTGTTTAGGTATATAGTTGCCCACTATGTAGAGGTAACCTCATTTTTCTTTATCAGATAGATAATTTTCACGTACACTTTAAGCTGAAGTAGCTCAGTGGTAGTGTAACAGACTGAAAAGGCTAGAGTAGAGACCTTGGTTCGAGTCCAGGTTTCAGGTTGTTTAATAATTTACATTTAGTAACATACAGAATTAAAATGCCTTAAATTATAATCATTGGTCTTAGACAAAGAATAATGACCCAATTTTAACAAGCTTTTATTTAACATCTAGCTGTTGCCCGCAACTTAAGATTTGTGTCAAAGAAGAAATTTTCATACCAATCAAAGGATACCATTGTATTTTTATATTACATACATACTTAAACTTTCGTCGAAACGGCTCGACCGATTTTAACGGGACTTTCACAGGAAGATATCTGATGTTACGTGGGGTGGCGTAGCCTACATTAATTTTCAAATAAATAATTGGAGGATTGATTAAATGATCTACTTTAAGGTGAACTCTCATCGGTATGGTGATCGCTCTGAAATGGAGCTCATCTGACTAATTTTTTCTAAGTTTGGTGGCGCGACTGGGCTAAAGGTCACTTCACACATACACTTACGCCTATATTAGGTACTAAAGGGTAAGCAGAGATGCATTTCTACAATCACGTTTTGCTTGTGTGTTCCATGTGACACTGCCAGTGTTTAAGCCCAATTCCAAACCTTGTGCTTTTACTGGAAATTTCCTAACGGTACATCCCTATAGTATTTTGTCCGACCCGGGAATTAATCATGAGCTTAGGCTTCCCCAAATGAGACCACAGACCCTTTAACAATATTCAAATTTATTATTTATCATTTCACTTATCATAAGGATCCGAATAAGTTATAGTTTAGCAACAAATTCCTCAACCTATATTATTTTGGTGAATGCTATCGGAAATTCAGTCATTAATCGGAAATAACCTTTTAATTAAAACCAATATTAGGCTTTCCTTAACCTTTAAGTTATAGTGTTCGGTTATAAAGTTTTATTTGTATAGATAAGTATTATGATAACCGAGTCAAAGTCGTGATTGCCTCGAGTTCAAACCACGACCACCACGACCACTATCAGCACACATCTCTGACTTTCAAAGTTATGTGTGTATTTATAACGAAATATCACGCACTTTAACGGTAAAGGTAAACATTGTGAGGAAACCTGCACACCTAAAAGTTCTTAGATGTTTCTTAGGTGTGTAGTCCGCCAATCCGCAATAAACCAGCGTGGTGGACTAAGGCCTAAACCCTCTCAGTTGTAGCGGAGGTCCGTGCCTAGCAATGGGACGTAGGTATATTGGCTGATGATAAAGATTATATGACTGCCTTGGTTGCCATTGGTCTTGATTTGGTATCAAGATATAAAACTTGAGGTCAATGGTACATGCCCGCACCCAAGTATATGATGCCCACCAAACGAAGTCTTATTTATTAAAATGAGATAGGATATATGAACTATTGGAAGTGACTTTATTTATAAAATTTGGTCGCAATTATATAAAAAAGACACTTTGATGTTTATTTGCCAATATGTTTAGCTAAAAGGCATATATCTATACAATTGACAAATAGTATGAAATAAATAGAGCTTTATTTGAAATGTCAAAAGGATTATGTTTTCTTAATATTAAACGTCGCATTACTATGATAACAACAATGTCAGTGGAATTGACACAAGGCATTTTTTTCATATTTGCCGAGGATACAATAAAAAACTCAAATCATACGTATTTGTTTTATTGCATGCATTTTACAAAGGTATAACAAAGATTATAACAATATTCAAAATCATTTGATTTTCTAAAAGTAGCCTAATGTACTATTAGGTACCTATATACTTAACGTCTAACATGTTATTGCTCGGGTATTGGTTAATATTAATATTTGTTTTTAATTTCTGAAAGTTTTCAGAACATACATACCTTTATACAGACGAATCCGGCAAATAACACTGATCACATGTTTAACACATTTTTGACGAGTTTTACTATAGCTACGCAGTACATTATAAAAAAATACAATTTTTATACTATTAAATTACGACAGTGAAAACTTCAATCGCAAAGCTTTGGCAGTGGGCTGTAGCTGTTTATATAACATTATTCCTATCCAACTATTGCGTTGTAAATTATAACAAACAGTAAAGCAATATAAAGGTAAATTTAGTTTGAGGTGTATGGCTTCGTGCGCACAAAACTCAATCTTATCAACCTAAGTTCGATGATATGGTCACAGTCCAGAGACTACCACATTTACATATGTACCCTAATCTATCACTTATACTTTACAACCTCTACGTACCTATATTGATCTACATGTTTTCTAAACAACGTCTTCTATTTCCAGCGCTTGATTGGCTAGTTTATTCGCCATAGCTGTTAAAATATCAGTGAGCCTGGCAAACCTTTGGTTAGGTGTTGTAAGTGCACCTCTTTCGCCCCATAAAAAGTTTATATGAAATTCAGTTCTAAATAGTTCAAGCAAAGTTGGATCCAATGTCGGTCCAAGTGAAGACATCTCTTGCACAACAGTCCTAGCGTTGCGTTTAAACATATCTATTTGATTTGGGAAATGTCTGGCTGCTTCAAGATGCGCTGCAGTAGCATTAAAGTCGAACTCAAGACTGTTCATCAAACTGCACGGGAACGTATCATCTGGCTGAATCAAGCTACCGCCTTCTCCATCTGAAAAATTTTTAATTAGCCGATTTATCACGCCAATAAATTGCTTTTCGCTTTAGCTAACTTATATTAAGTATGTATTTCTTATTTTTCGCTTTAATATTTTTTCTTACCAAATAAGTGAAAGCACAATACTGGTGGTAGAATATATGGAGTGGTGGTATTTGGAGGTAATGGATTGGTCCCTTCATTCATACTTTTGAAGCAAGGTCTCAGCTTGGCCTCAAACATAAAAGCGTTGTCTGTGTAAACACGACGCAATATGTTCCAAGCGCTTTCCAAACATTCCACCTGATGATAAAATAAAACACGTTTATTATAATTTTAAACGGGATAGGAGTTCATTCGTAGTGATCTTTATGCCTGTAAACCTACAGGCAAAGTTAGTAAGGTTGTCGATGAAAAAAAATCAACTTGTACCTGTGGCATGCACAAGCCGAACATAATTGCAGAAAATCCATACAAATTTCCTAAAGCCGTCTTTGTCTCCACTGCTAAAAGGATCCAGTCGTTGATGGTATCGGCCCTTTGCCGGTCGGTCTGACATGTCAATATCGTCACTGCTATTAGAAGGCGAAATGTCTCAATTCTGTAAGAAAATAGAATAGAATATTGATCTTTGAATATGAAGATGAAAATTGCATTGCGCAATACCTATTCTGTCTATCTTACCGTTCAATTACATCCATTCGGAGTGGTCTACCTTGCGGTAAAAAACACAGTTCTAACCCGCTGGCTGTTTTTTCTAGACCTTCAATCTGTATGGCGTCATCAAAGAAAAAATACAAGTCCACTTTTGTCATGTGATTTGCTAGAATTCTCGGTCCAGAAGTTCTCAACAATAACTTTATAGTATGTAGTGTTTCCGATTCCAACGGCTTGTTTAAACCTGTTGGTATGATTTGTGAATGAAAATTTTCGAGATTAATTCTTGATTCCACCATGTAATCGAGATTTTCTGATTGAAGTAGTTTTGCCTCGGTAAGTTCATAATCAAATTGTTGTTTAAGAGTTGGCGTCACTATATTGTAATCGGATTCGATCCTGGACTTGTTTGGGTCGCTATGCGCTGAGCTTTGCGTTGAATCTCCAGATCCATTACCGGAGTCAGACCCGGAGACATGATAAAGTCTTTGCAATTCCATACGTCTGTCTTCAGCTTTTGGTCCATCGTATCGGGCGGGCTTTGCAGGAGGACTTGTCGGTAGATTTGCGTCCCATGTGCTTGAACTAGAATTCGATTCGCTGTAAAAGTTTTTACAGTGTTTGTTTGTTTGACTTTGTATAACGCCATCGGCACTTGCACTTTTCCCGTGAGTGACGTGTTGTCCAATGTCAATGGGAGTCAGAGAGTGGGAACGCTGTTTCTTAAAAGGTACTCGCAGCTGCAGTCCAGGTTTGGCAGCGAAGTGGCTATAGAGGCTGTAGGGGTTACCATAACATCCATCTCCGTTAGGAGACATCACAGAATTTATTTCATCATTCTGTATATAATTTGTGAGAGGTACGACTCGGTTCGAAGGATACTGAATTCTTGCACCAGACGCGGCCGATATTGGCTTACCAGAACCGACATATGAGGTAATGAGATCCGCTACAGTGTCGTAAGCTTCATCTTCAAATTGATATTGATATCTTTCGTATACTGTGTCTGGATGCACTACGATCTGAAAATACGATTTTATAATAAAAATAACGAAACATTTGTCGTTGGACTGAGACCGCTTAACTTACCCGCTGTATAACAAAATGTAAATGCTGCCCATTAGATCTGCAACTCAGAACATAATTATCGGGTTGTGATGACGAATCTCGAACAAGGAACTCCCTGTCTTGCTGAAGAAATGCTTCAGCCGCAGTTCGACTCAGAGCACCGTGGTACCACCCATGTGATATTATTTGATCGGACGGCAGAGAAAACTCCCACTCCAACAACCCTGAGGTGGTCATAGCACTGGAATCCTGTTCAAGGATATTTCAAAAATAAATAAAACTGGCCAGAACTTTTTCTCACTCTACACACTAAGATAATTCAACATATCGTGTTTAATAATCTCTAAATATTTTTGTTACACATTAAAGTCTATGATATTAATATTTAGTACCGTAACGTTACAAAACGGCGGGAACGACTGACCAATATATTATTATCATTGTGTCAACATAATAAACAAATTATGTATGTCAACTAATATCATTTAATATAATCGACACATTAATAAACATTATGAACTTACCATATTCAACGTAATAGCACTTCAATCCATTTGTAAAAAAAACTTGTAGACCAACGCCATTTCGCAGTAGCCGTACTGTGGGCAACAGGGTGGATAGGGGCTGAATAGGATCGATAAAACGAATCCACCCCATTTTTATTTGCAGGTTGGCAGTTTAATTGCAACAAACTTCACTGATGTATAATACGCATGCGTTATGGCTCTCTATACTTTATTTTAGTTCTGTACGTCGTTTCAAACTCTATAACTACTCGGGAAACGACACATTTTATACTTTATTTATTAAGTTGTTGAGCAATTTATGTTACAAGACATAGGCACTGTCATAAGACGCCAAAAGTTCTCTGAAGTTTGATGCCTATCTCTAATAACAGGTATTCTTTGTGGGTTTCAACTAAAGATATTTGACTTTGAAATCACTTATGCTAAAGGGAATGACATCCGGAAGGGAGGCAATCTAAAACTCATCGTGAAAATTATGCGCGCCGCATACTAGTAGGTGCTAATTAAATGTAATACCTATTATTAAAGATTCTGCTTTTAAAATAGTTTCTACTCTTCGAATGGTTTCATATTATTTATTTATTAAGTATTTATTCATGACTTATTCACTTTTATTACCTAATTTCTGTTAAACATGATACTTTACGAAGATTTTTCTCATACAGACACAGGAACAAGACAACCATGAGTATTAAATGTATATATAGTTTTTGGGAAAACGTAATTTTGAAAAAAAATTGTTGGGATTTTTTTAGTGTCACGGTGTTTGTAATCATCATGACCATTGCCTGCCTTAGTTTTCGATCACGGTCTTTATACACCCTGTATATGCTGAAAAATTGTGAAAATAATTGTACATTTTGGAATTTTATTGACTATATGAACCGAACCGGCCCCGATAGCTGAACACTCTAACTCGTAACCGGTGGCACAATAGTGTGCCAAGCGGCGAAGCGGCCTAAAGGTCCCAGGGTATTTCCCGGGTCGGGCAGTTTTATTGGATTTTCTATTATAATATAGGTTTGAGTGTGTTTGAATGTACTGAATTTTATGTGTTGTAATTAACAGAAATACCGATTTCTCAGAATAGTCTAGAAATAATTTAAAATAGCAGGGTCTTTGAATATTTTTCCAAGAATATTATCCATCCAGACAATTCGATTAGATAACTTTAAATTGCCAGCCGTGATGGCTTAAATAAGAATTAATTTCATATACGTACCTATGATAAAAGTAGACCGATCAAACAGATAACATTCACATTTTTTGAAAGCCTGTTGAATATCACATTGTTTTTTGTTAATAATGGTTTGTTGATGATATGTCTACTCAAAGTTTAATTTCTATTAAGTAAGTTCCCAGTTGAACGTTAGCATAATTTAAGCAAAACCATAGTGGAACATAACAATACAAAATGAATAACTGAAAAGAGAATCGTTTTTGAAAACATTTACCGTGGTGGAGCACAACAATGTGCATCACTCGTATCAACTGATCGTGACGCACAAGGAAAACAAGGTGTCCGACACTGACTTCCTTTTCAAACAAATCTTCACATAGACGGCAGTTGCAAACGGTTTACCATTTAGATATGGTCTACAGGCATCGAGTGATTTGCCTGACTTTACTATTCGTTCTATTTTCTCTTAAGAAAGTAGACAGCTATGAAAAAAGTAAATAGTTTTATTTGTAACCACGCTTTACATTTTACATAATATGTTATAATTTTAATTTACAAATTTAAAATTGCAGCACTCCGAAAAATTGTTCGTAACCAATCTAAGATGGTGCAGCGACCATTTAGTGATACCGGTGCAGGGAGTATAATATTTAGAAACACATCATCAAATTTAAATCTTCACGAAGCACTCATGTTTCCCGATTATGCTCAATCACAGACATTGCATAAGATGCAGAAACCGAAATTGACGACTATTTTATCATCAATTCAGTCAGGACGAAGTATGACGTCATATTCCAAAACAAAAAGTAGTCATGACCATATGTCGCCAAAGGAACTTCGGTTAGCGAGGAATACGTTTGCAAATATAACGTTTTCGCCACCGAACGAACCTAAAAATGTTTTGTTTCCTGATCGATCAAACAATTCTGACATCAAAAGCATTTATCAAATTGCATCACAATCTCGATATTTTTCTTCGAGTGATGAACACGATTTACAGAGCGTTGAGCAGAAAATACATGAAAAAAGTACCGTTGTGCTTCCAGAATATACACATAAAGATAATGACAGTTTATTGATAAAAGGTATATTCATACCGAATGTTGAAACGAAAAAAAAAGTATCAAATATTATTGCTCCGGATTTAGATCCTGACAACGACAAAGCTGACTTCTTGCTTGAAGAAATCCCAGCAGAAGTGAATTCCATTTACAGCTACAATGTTTCATTAACTCAACATATGTGTAATCTTATAAACGAGATACACGCAGACATTAACGTGCAGGAAAACTTTTTAGCGTTTGATATTGAGGTAAGATTTATTACTCAGTTACAGTGTATAACTAATTTTACGTGTCAAACATAACGATTATTTGTGATTTTAGCCACGATGGATGCAAAAGAAACAATTCTGGAATGATATTTTTGATAGCCGGTATGAATCACTTATGAGAAATCCTAAATGGCCACCACTAAAGGTATTTATTTAGTATTATCTGTACATAATATTTTTCTTTATTTCTGTACAGGGTGCAAAATGAGCCTGATCGAAAACTAAGACAGGTACACATACATAAGTGCTAAAATAATCCCGAAAAATAATAAAAAAAAATGACCTTTTTATAATCACCATAACTATTACCTATCTTATTTTTCGATTACCGTTTGTTTAAATACATAATAGATGTATAATAATACAAAATATTAACATAAATTTATTCCTTAGGCCTTTACATGGTGTAAACAGACCGTTATCGAAAATTGAGACAGATAATACCTACTTATGGTTGGTAGATGAGTAGAGGTCGTTTTTTTTTTCGAAAATATTATCATCATCAATGTGTTTGTAATCACCATTATTATTCTCAGTTTCCGATCACGGTCTTTTTACAATCTGTATATCACTTAATTATAGGTAATTTTAATCCCCCGTACGCACGTGGATACCATATGGAAGCAGTCGTTTGAACGATACCATAATGACTCCGTGAATAAAATTATTTCGAATGTCGTAAAAAAAATGCAATTTTATACCAACCTCACTTTTACTTGGCATGAAATATCGCATCTGAGTTATTGGTGGAAGACAGCGTCACAAAAGAGTAGATCGGTAAGTTAAATCTTCCATTAGAGATTAAATTTAATACAGAAACTAAATCCACTTTGGTACTAAATAACTTTCTATCATTTTATATTATATTATAAACATATTACTTTCAATATACTTACCCCCTAATTTACAAAAGTTCTCTTACAAAATTAATAAAGTAAAAAAAAGTAATTGTTTATTAGCACAATGAAATTTAATATTTAATACTTTGACAATGATTCTAATTTTCAAGACATTCCGAAAATTGCTCAAATCAGACAGATTAGAAATCACGACTGGTGGATGGGTTGAAACGGACGAAGCAACATCTCATTTATTTGGACTAGTACATCAACTGATGGAAGGTAACTTATTACTGCATTGTTTGTCCATTAATTGCTGATTGTATCATCTTAGTATGCATCACTTATATATTTTTGGCATTATTTTGCAGGGCACCAATGGCTTAAGCATTACCTTAATTATGTACCGAAAGTAGCATGGTTGACAAATACTGTAACACACAGCCCCACAATGTCTTATATTCTTTCAGCATCTGGTATTTCTCAATTAGTTCTTACTAACCTGCATTATTCGTGGGAGCAATACTTAGCTGAGTATCAGATAAGTGATTTTATTTGGCTACAAAACTGGGATAACGATAAATCTTCTCCCACATATCTTAATAATGCCCTCAATAAGCTTGGTAATGATCATTATCCGAAGCATTCCGTGGTGACCCACTATTTGCAATTTAATTCAGCCGATTTTAAAGCATGCGGGCCCAATAAAATAGTTTGTACAACGAAATATGATTTTGCCAGATCGAATCGAAACTTAGATATAAATATGTACAATGTTAAAGAACGAGCTGAACAACTTCTCGAACAATATTCTAAGTCGGGAACATTATCGCCTCATAACATTGTAATTGCACCGATTGGTGGTCCTTTTCGATATGAACTCCAACCTGAATTTGATTATCAGTATAACAACTATCAAAAAATAGCCGACTTTGTTAATATTAATCGAGATATCTATAGAGCAACTATTGAATTCGGGACACCTAAAGATTATTTTAACAATGCATTAGCGAAACACAAAAATTATCCAACTTTTAAGGGAGATTTTCTCAACTTTGCCGATATAAGTACAGGTAGTCCCGCTTACTGGACAGGATTTTTCACAACAAGACCATTTACAAAAATATTATTAAGACGGCTGCAAGCTACGTTACGAACAACTGAACTAATGCTGTCTTTTGCTAGTAGTCTTAATGCTTTCCGAGGTTATAATACTTCTACAATTTTCGACCTATTGACAAAGGCACGTGAAAGCGTGGCACGACTAGGCGATCGCAACGTTGTCAGTGGTACCTTGAGTGCTAACGCTTTGAAATACGTACATAATTTAATGCTGGCGACTGCCAAAAATTGTTGGTTTATACAAGAGGTTGCTGTAAGTCTCTTGAGTGTAAAACCAAATGAAAACGTGCCGTACCTGCAAAAGTACGTATATAGAGATGGAGAATTTAGTTCCATTTTTAAAACAGTATCGCCAGGAGATCAAATATACATATTTAATTCTATGACTCACGAGAGAACGGAAATAGTTGAATTGATCACTAGATATCCAAACATTATAATTTTAAATCATAACAAAAAGGAAGTGAGCAAACAAATAAATCCTGTTTGGACCTATAATTCAGATAATTTTATAAAGGTTTCTAGAACTTTTTTCAAAATTGTCTTCACCGTCGTTATTCCGCCAATGACTTTAGAATTATATAAAATAAAAGAAACCTATGATGCTTCACAACACGCCGCTGTTTTATATTGTGTATCATGTGTCGTGGATGATGTTGCCAGTAATGTATCCATATTTCCATTCAACATTCAGCCGTTGCAAACCGGCGATATACAATTAGAAAGTTATAAACATCGACTTATATTCGACGAAAACACAGGATTCCTTAAAATGATAGTGGAAAAGGAAACAAATAAGGAAAAGATTGTTATTCTTGACTATGGTGCATTTAGAGGTTCTGATCGAAATTCTGGCATGTTTTTATTCAACACTAACGTTTCTAAACCTTTGCATGATATATTATTGCCTTATAAAGTTGGTATTCGTTCAAAAATCATTCTCATTATATCAGGACAAATTACTACTGAATTGATCACAGTGTACGGAAAACTCCTACAGCACACAACTAGAATATTTAATTTACTTAGTAGTCCACTTTCTGATGCCGTTTATATTGAAAGTAAAGTAGATTATGAAGCGCCTCCTAAGAACAGAGAAGTGGAATTGTTTATGACAATACAGACAGACATCACAAATGGAAGTCCACCGGAAATATTCATCGACAACAATAGCTTTCAACACACTGGGCGTGTTTTGAATATAAGCAGACGAATCGAATCCAATATGTATCCAATGACAAGTATGGCGTACATACAAGATCACAGAAGCCGTGCAACAATAATAACTGATCACGCCCAAGGAGTCACTGCCTTGCAAGAAGGCCAACTGTTGATAATGTTAGATAGAAGGGTTCTATTTAACGATGGTCGTGGAACAAATGAAGGTCTTGCCGACAGCAGTGCAACTAGTCATCGACACGTTATCTTACTAGAAAATTTTATTGAACCACTTAAAGTATTTAGTCGCGAGCCTGTTCAAAACAGTTTAAACATGCCGAGCCTATCCGCTATTTACTTGGCAAATTCATTAAATTACCAATTAGATATATATTTAGTTGACAAAAACGATACTGAACTTAGCCATTATAGCTTTTTGCCATTAATTAAAACTTCCTTTCCATGCGATGTAACGCTTGTTAACTATAGAATAGTTCTTAATACAGGTCATTTCCCGAATTTGGCCCCAAATGTAGCCCTAATGGTTTTACACAGACATGGTACCCCCTGTCAAATAGATCGCGCAATGCTTCAGTTTTGTAGCGGTAATGTGAATTTCCAAATAGATAAAATACTGCGTAATGTGAAAGCGGCATACCAAACAAATTTAGTGGGAACCAATAAGGGTGTGCCCATGTTCAACTTTAATTACGCAAATTTTCCACCCATGGAATTGACGACTCTTCGGATACATTTTTAAAATATTCTTTCGTGGTTTGACAAGTTCAGTTTTATTGCTTATTGATAAAGATAATGCTAGTTTTACTTAAATCTGACGCTTTATATAAATAAAGCGTCGAATCGATGTGACCATGTAGGTCACTCCTTACAAAAAAATAAGTACGGTCTCTTTTACCTAGTTTCCTATTTGCATGTGGAGATTTAGCGCTCGGACTCGAATTATTTAGCAACGTTATTTTTAACAATCTTACACCAACACCTACACCAGTTATCTTAGATAAATCATGGCGTGTCTTCATCAGCCCATAGTTACCGTCCCATTGTTAGGCACGAGCCTCCTCTTGAACTAACAAGGATTAGGTCTTAGTCCATCACGCTGGCCTAGTGCGGGTTGACGGACTCTACACCTAAGAACTTTTAAATGCGCAAGTTTCCTCGTGATGTTTTCCTTCATCGGTAAATTACGTGATGATTAATATACAATTTATTATGAATATACACGTAACTTCGAACGTCAAAGGTGTGTGCTTGGGGTTAGAGACTGCGATCGCCGAATTTTTATTCGACCGCGCGCCAAAACTTTCGTGGACATCACGACTTTTGAAAGTAACGTCCTACTTTCTTGAAATATTTTAAGTTGGAAGCAGAGAAAATGTGATTGCTATTGTCATGAATAACGTAGAACTCATATAGGAATTTCTTACAATTTTGAGGAATTAGGTCATAAGATATTCTTAAAGACAGACAATTCCCCGGCCATGTAGCAGATATTATTTTACGGAATAAACACTTTTATAAATAAAGTTTTATACATTTTAAAGTGTTGCCCAGCTTAGATAATTCATTTTATAAGTAAACCTACACATAGAAAAAAATCCTGGTGAAAAACAGCAAGACACACAATGATCAAAAAGAAATTAAAAGTTGGTCGACCCGTTCGTTTGTCAGCATGTTAGGTCATAAATTACAATGTAATTTACTAAATGTTTCAATTAAAGTAAAATCCAATTGAATTAAAATATTTAATATCATTACAGAAATCGAATTACATCGAATGAGAATTAAAAGTTCAGATAGACAATAACTCACTTGTACCTACATGATTAAATATATGTATAAATACTTATTTATGCAGTTTTAAATGCAAAATTAAGGAGATCAGCATCTATTGTTCTTAATAAACAATTATTATTAACTTATAAATATTAAGATTATCAGCGACTAATGTGGAATATGAGAATTCACTATTTATTTGCTGCCTAATTTGTGCATTTTCTCCTTGTAAGCTGGTAATTCTACGTTGTCCCAATGCAAGGTGACTTTTTCGAAGAATCTGTAACAATGTATATAAATTGAATGCTTCTGGAATAAATGATTGTAAATTTTATACAAAAATCGTGTTTGACTCAAATTTCTTTTATTTTGTTGCATTCTCTGCTATATTAACGATAGGAACATTCGGGAGAAAGAATTTGCTCAAATGTGGTCCGTATAGTGTACCTACTTCACAAAATGGATCCTACGTTTTAAGGTACTTATGGGATTGAACTTCATCCGTATTAAATGGTTGACAAATTGTAATTAAAAACTTAAGTAAGACATGTCAATTGTAAAGATACTTGTCATCATCAGCCCGTATATGTCCCACTGCTGGGCACGGGCCTCCTCTACAACTGAGAGGGTTTAGGCCTTAGTCCGCCACGCTGGCCTAGTGCGGTTTGGCGGACTACACACCTAAGAAATTCCTAAGAACCTTTAGGTGTGCAGGTTTCATCACGATGTTTTCCTTCACCGTTAAAGTACGTAACAATTCTTTGTGAATACACACATAACTTCGAAAAGTCAGAGGTGTGTACCTGGGGTTTGAATCCTCGACCGTCGAGATTCTCGACTGCGTGCCGAAATCTCGAGGCCATCACGACTTGTTACAAGATACTTGTAATTGGAGAATTTTTGTTAGCTGCTACATACAAGGCACTGCATGTTGACTATGATTTCGAAGTACAACAGCAAGCAGTTCCATCAACATGACTATTGTCTGGTAAGTTTTCTAACGAACCGATTCAGTCGTAGAACATTGCATCGATTTGCATTTGCCTGTAAGTGTACCTAAGTGGTTTGTTTATTTCTCTCAAGAAACACCTCTTCGAGTAACTCGATCTGTTAAAGTTATCAGGCTTCAACATTGCATTGCAGGTTTGCTTATTTCTTTGCTTCAATTAATAATTATAGGTAATAATTGGATTTTGCGTAATTACAATATCCATATATAATTATCTAGTTCAAACTGCTTAGTCTTTGTCGAAGAGAGTTCTGAAACTCTACTTATAAACAAGTACATACATACATACATAAACTCACGCCTGTATTCCCTGAAGGGGTAGGCAGAGGGGCATTTCTGCACCCACATTTCGCCAGGTATGTATCAGTCCCACGTAATAGGGGGCGAGCCTATTGCCGTTTTCGGGCACATTTCCAGACTCCGTGCTGCTACTGAAAATTTCCTAATGGAAAAACCCAGTAACACTTTGCCCGACCCGGGAATCGAACCCAGGACCTCTAGATCGCACGGCATATACTTGTACCGCGAGACCGCGAGTACTTACTTGAATTTCCTTTAAAAACGAAGCGGACGAGAAATGCATCACTATATGTTCATTAACTATACTGACTGCGTTAGCTAAAGACAAAGAACACAGAAAAACTCTATAAACGTTCAATTTGTCAACATTATAATTCTAAACTACCAGACTAATTGTGTCTCTACGATTTACTAACCGTAAGCCTTTTTCAACAAAGGATTTTGTTTCCTTTGAAGTGAATATCAGGCACAAATTATAATAACAAGGAGCTGTTATTGTTGTGTTTTCTATTACTTTCTACTTGTGATTATGAAAAGCGGGAGAAATACTCGGTAAAGCAATAAAGCAACAGCAACACAGCTAACTCAAATTCCTTGACATTTCGGTACATTTTACCACCGGCGTTTTGCAGTTATATAAATATCTCTGTTTGTTAAGTCTTTTCTTGAATTGAAAGATAACGGAAACAGACTAACCTCGTTTGGATTTCGGCTAAAACGTTCGCCTCGTGCTCACTGAGCCCATTCTCCATCACCTCCAGAGTGTCGTGGAGCTGTTCCGCGTTGAAGAAGCCACACACGTTAGTGTCTATGTCTGGTTGGCTAAGGGTAAACCAAGTGGCAATGCGAGCAAGCTCGACATTCCTTTCCTGAAATAACAATGGTTTTTTGAGTATGGAGTTTGAGGCACTCCGCCTGATGAGGCAATATAACGGTATCTAGAATTTAAATCCCAGGCTCAATAATTAAAATTATTTAAAATTATGGCGGACTATAGCGCGAAAGACGATGTCGTGAAAAATCCTGAGCTGTTTGTATATAGGTATGTGCGAACTAAACATGACTAAGGACAAGCTAAAGAAGAAAAAACATACGTGATGTTTGGAGAGGCATGGCAGCGACTGCGGCCTTCAAACACGCATTTTTTAAATATAATGTTGAATAACCCGACTAACGAAAAGCTGGCAGTCATGTGTGTCATTAACGAACACAATCTTATAACTCTTGCCGGTTAAAAAACCGACCAACTTACTCGATACTTCGAACGTTGAGAGATCTATACACGTTAATTGCAATAACTTCGTAACTAATGGCTGACATATAGGAAAACCTCGAATGGGAGCAACTAAGTGGATGCGGTACCTTGCAGTAATCAGAGGCGCGCCTGCAAAGTGCCTTGATGTCGTCGCTAGCCGGATGCCACGGCTGGGGGCCTTTGTTTGTGAGCAGGCCCATACCAGTGGCTGCTGCGTTGATTACACCCACGCCTTGATTCTTGCAAAATATATGTAACCAATTATTTTTGACCCCTATACTCTATAGGTTGAATGTTAATAGATTAATTGTAAAACAAGTCGCAAAATCAACCGTATGTGTACATATATTCATTAAAAGTCCGCCTATTCCAACTTTGCTTGGATGCAATGTAACTTCTACACTTCCATCCTATTAAACTCCAAACTCGATCGCAACACAACGTTATCAAACTGATAAAGTTGTTATTACAAACCATTTCTCTGTGTTGATGGGCGGAGGTTGGCCGTAGGCAGGGCTGGGCATAATACATGCTTTGCTTTAATTGAAATACAAATTACAAAATACTGTACCGCAAGTAATTAAAATACGAAATACAAAATACATTTAAGTAAGGTATTTGAAATACAAAATACAAAATACAGTATTTTAGCTATTTTTAATTGAAATACAAAATACTAATTACAAAATACAAAATAATGCATATTTATTTGTTTTGGAATAGTTTTTTTTTTGAAGGCGGTTTTTGTTTTGTTATTGCAGGTCCTGATGAGCACAAACTTAATACTAAATGAAGGCTAAATGTATTTTAATAAATGTATTTTGAAGCCTGGAGTATTTGAAATACTAATTACAAAATACTTGGGCTTTACGTATTTGAAATACAAATTACAAATTACATTTTAAGAATGTAATTAAAATACAAGTACAAAATACGTATTTGTATTTCAATTACGTATTTCAATTACAAGTAATTCAAATACTGCCCAACCCTAGCCAAACATTATTGAATTCTATCAACATGGAACATTTTATTGAAATCATGAACAATATAAAGTCGATATCCTTTGCGGCATTCAAATGAAATATTAAACTATAACTATTCCCCTTTATTCTGCATGGTCAATGGTCATATAATTTATGATATCATTTCATCATCTTTATTATTAAAATTATAAATAAGAATTTTATACATCTGTAAATCAAAAATTTAAGTATGTGCATATGTATATCTTTCTTTGTTCTCTACATAATTTTTAGCCCGTTCTATAAAACTATTTAAAAATATTACTGATGCTTGTTAAGAACTTCGCTTCGCAGATGAAATGTTCGTCTTTCTACAATAAAATTATATTAGTGTGTCGTCTCGACTCAGTCGAGAATTCCATCTTGGAAAACAATTACTGTTACGAGCGGTAGGTATGCAACGCGGCTAACAAGAAGGAGACGGTAGAAAAGATTTTATATTTTAAACAATTTATGCATTATCACCGACATTTCGGGGGCGTCACTTGTTTTTGGAAAAGTTATGTTGGCTCAGTTTTCTTGCAAGTGTTCAGTGTTTCATTAATAATTATAATTAAAAAGGTCTATCCCGTGAAACTGTTGTGTCCCGACTGTCTTACATCACAAAACAATACCTCGTCAGGTATTGCTGTGTGAGGACACAGCTTGTTCGTTTATTTCCTTTGACCATTGAAAAACGCACCAAACATCTCGGAAACATTTCGTGTAGTTCACAAATTAAAACATTAATGAAACGGTTTATTTTTATAACATAACCTGTCATTGCAATGTCATCAATCATGATGCGCACCGACGTTCTAAAAGAAGGTCACTGCATAGTTTACAATCGTTTACTGAATAGATAATTCAGCATCCTACGCTTCAGCAAAGATTGTATTCAGCCAATGTATTTCGAAATGTGGATTACTACGCCAGAGCCCAAGTATCCTTGATTAGCAAGTACATACGATGAATCTTCCGTTGGGTGTATCAGATGATGCGACTATCTTTAGTCTCAATAATAAATATTACGGGATGACTCAAATTTTGTCTTTGATCGGAAACCGAAGCCAACAGCTGTGTTTCAAAGATTCAACCAATCGCGCCGGGGAGGTTGTCATGAAGCTTTTTTAAATAATTTCAGCATTTCCAAAGAGCAGGTTTCAAGTGAAAATTAATGTACCTACTCTCCAAGGCAATTTCTGCTTGGGACCAATAAATACCTACTACTAATATACACCCCGCAGTTTTTACGGCGAAATCAAATATTTGTATGAATGATATTGCGTTCCATCGGGACGCTATTTGCACACGTGTCCATTTCCAGTGTTGACGTGTCCAAAGGTTCCCAAAGCACCGCGCTGGGGCGATCTGCGTCAAACAACTGGCATGGAACCTATGAGACGTATGTGAAATGAAATAATATTTTATTTACAATAGAATAACTAGTCAGATTTACAGATGTAAACGCTTTTAGATAAAAGCCGTACAAAAATACAAAATCACATAGGTACATAACCTTACACCTGTATTCCTCGAAATTGTAGGCAGAGGTGCATTTCTGCACCCACCCACTTTTCACCAGGTTTGTATTCCACGTAATAAGAGGCAAGCTATTGACGTATAAAGTTTTTAGAGCACATTTTTAGACTCCGTGCTGAGAGTTACCTAGTGGAAAAACCCAATAACCTATTGCCCGACCCGTGAATCGAACCAAGGACCTCTAGATCACAACAAATACTTGTGCCGCGATACCACGAGGCAGCCAAAAAAAATCTTAACATTCAGAAATCTCGAAACACAGCTCATTTTTCACCACAGTGATGTAATTCAAGCAATTGGTGAATTGGTTTAAATTAACGTTATATGCGAGTTACATTCTCAATTATCTTTTAATTATTATAAAGGTCGTTTTTTACGTAAGGAATTTAATGCACTCGAAATGTTTGGATTCACTGACAGTAATCCAAAATTAACAACATGATATTTGTTGACTCGAATGAAAGTGAACTGTTTAATTTAAATGAAATCATCAAAATGTCGGTTATCAGACATTATATATATTGACGTTATTAACATCCATTATAAATATTGACATCAATAGTACACAAAAAGCCAAGAGCCAACCCCAACTAATAATGAAATAATAAAAGATAATTATAAGAATACGAGACGATGTGTAAGTTAAGTCAGCTTTAAATCCCACTGCTGGAAATGGAATGTATGATGTAATATAATTGGATACAAGAGTTTATCATTCTCCACTTCACTGAGTGAATACAAATTATTAATCCTCCAGAATTCATCGCACTAATGAATTTTTAAGCCTCCCGTAGTTTTATTTCAATACAGTTTCCAGGTCCAATTCGTACTAAAAGCTACAAGAGGCTTTACCAGCTTAACAGAAAATATTAATACTGTTGGCTTTCTATTAATAAAATTAATTGACGTCCTTCCAATGAAATTATAATTGTGAAAACTTAATATTATATAACTGATATTCAGATATGTTTAGTGAGGTCCACCAATAAAGCTTACTTCGAATTCTATCCGAATTACATTCAAACGCATTGTTTATATTAAAATTGTGCGTGTATTCTACAATGATACAAGGAAACCTGCATACATAAAGAATGCTCCACATAACAAATTAACTTCTGAGTGGCGCAGTTGGCCCGGCGTTGTCGTTTTACAAGCTGACTAAAAACATACGTTCTTTCGTCGCATTGAGACAAGTATTTAAGTGATCCAATGATATTTGTCTCATAGTTTTTGAAACTCTAACTACTCTTATCTTGATAAAAATATTTGACTGTTGGGAATATTTATTAATCGAGGCAGACTAAAACCTAAACTCTCTCAATCGTAGCAACGTCTGCAGTGGAATTAATGTGAATAACAATTATAATCTTATGAAAATTATATATATATCTGTATGACACTTTTAACACAATTGAAATGTTATAACAAATGTTCAAATTCGCATAGGTCAGTTTCAAGGCCGCCAATGCAACCGTAACGAGGCGAAGTCATTTCAATGAATTCGTTTAACTGGCACTTCCTGTATGGCCATGCCATTTTTATACAATTCTCCTTGAGAAATCAATCAGTAAGTACCACTATCGTTAAAATGTCACAACACATTAACACAGTATCGGGGCATACATATATTACATATTTGTTTCCAATCAATTTATTATCGATCGATGTCATAATTATACGTATTGACAAAGGGAGTTCTTGAACGCTTCTTACACAATCAAGTTTCAAAGCGTCGCGTTGGTTTGTAAATGAAAGAGACATTTTTCTGAATAATTAAATACGGAGATAATTAAGCCTCAGGAAACATGGCATCAAATAGCAGCAACTAAAGTTTACTTTCTAAGTCGGGATAGATACTGATTTCGATGTTTGAGAATAGAACTCACATCACAACTTACTCCTCGAAACGGATGTTTTCTGCAAGTTTCGTTTTAGCCAAATATACATAAGGAATAATTCATCAATTATATCTCTATAAACTTGAAAATATTTATTGTATTCAAACTTTTGTAAGTAATACATAGTCCACCAGCACGCGTAAGTAATTAAATATCCTAATGTCAATCGTACAATTAGTGACTATTACACTACGACGCGTCTATGTTCTACTTCCTTTTTATGTAAGAATAATATGATATTAAAATTCACCCAAATCATTAGAACAGATCAGAATATTAAGCGTATTTTGAGTAGTGGATATCAGGACACTATGAGCGCAAATGAGTTTTCAACGAGGTTTTAGATAACGAGCTCCAATTTAGCTTTAACAAAAACAACACTAGTTCGTTATTTAAAATCATTAAATACTTTATCTCGTGATAAACGACTAAATTATTTTATTATTTATATCAGGCATATTGAACAATATCACGCTACTTAAAAACACACCTCTGAAGACAATGTGTAAATACACCGGAGTGCTATAAAGGTCAGACGGCCTCTTGAAATGGCCGGACATAAACCGCAGGCATGGCTTTCATCATCTATGATAAAGCCTCATTTGTTAAATTTATTTCTAAATGTGAAGTAGGTACTTCAGGGTCTAAAGTACTTTTATTTCATTTCGTTCAGATTGGCAAAGGGAATTGAAAGTGACACAAGTAGGGAACCTCCTCGGCGGGGATTTGAGGTCAATCAAATTAGTATAACTTTATTTATATCTCCTTACGTCTTATAAGAAATGGATTCTTAATCGCATTAGATAGAGGAAACTAACAAGCTACCGACATCATTTTAGTTCTGTGAAATGTTTGTAATTTTTGTTCTTGATAACAATTAAACACCTTTCATATAAAATTTATCATGCGTCGTAAGACTTTATTGGAAGATAGTCTGCCCACCTGTACCATTGCACCCGACGTTTATCATTTAATGTTATTGGTTTTCTCCAAAATACTTCATTGATGAAAATAATAAACAAAACACTTACTTTGAAATACTTCGTGTAGTTCTGCAGCCGGTTATCGAACAGCGTCGACTTTGAGTACGAAAGCACTGTAGATATCTTCACTTCCGACTCCTCAATGATCTCCTTCATCAGATCAATGTCGTAGTCTGCGAGCCCGATGAATCTTGCTTTACCATCGCGGACTGCCTTCTCCAATACTGGTAGAGTTTCCTTCAATATCACAGAGTTGTCCGGGGCAAAAGTTACGTCGTGAATCTGGGACAATATAAATATTTGAAGACATATAGAACTTGCATGGTAAAACCTGTGGTATATTGCCACATGAGGTCGAGTCGCACAGGTTTTTAATTTCTAGAAGGAAAATAATAAAGTCAAAATTATATATAGTAGCACAGACTCTGGAAAAGTAGATAAAAGGCAGGTAGAAGACTTATTAACACTGGAAGTTGTACGTACGTAGTAAAATTGTTTATGTTGATAACAATTGTGTATATTACATTATCTTTGCTTTTATCGCACCTATTACGGAATAAAAATTTTATCTCTCCTGTGTGATTATTTAATGTCAAAGTTACTAGGCGAATAATATCTACAATATTCACACTAAAATATTATTATAATTGTGGTTATAATATAATAGAAGTTATATAAAATTGCTGTAAGTGGTACAAAATAAATATCTCAATCGTCGAATCGAACACATCAAAAAACTAAATTATTTTTGTCACTAAATTGATTAAACATGAACAAACCACGCTAAAAACGTTAAATTAAATTTGTAAATATTTTTATCTTGCACTTGCAAGTAAAATTCATAATACTGCGCCTGATAAAGCACGATGCTCCCAAGAAAAAAGGAAAAAGACCAGACCAGATGACAAATGCAATAAGTATTTCGAGTTCGAATCTAATTTATATTCTAAAGGAACATATGGTAGGTACCTAATGAGTAGAACGACGATTAGTAACCGTTCCAGCAATTAATTTACGATATAATTTAGGGACAAAGCGGAATATTAATTACCCATATACAATACAATATCAAAGCAAATGCAATTTACCTGATCTAATGGTTGAATGTTCAACTGAATAGAGCAATTACGCACGTGTAATGCAACTGTCAAGAAACAATCGGGTAACACGTAATGGCAGACCGGAGCAGACAATTAAGACCTAAGCGACGTAATCATTGTTACGTAGACAATTAAATACGCGGTAAAACTGTTGTAGGTTTCAAGTTTATTTGATACTTTAGGTAGATGTATCAAGTAGTGATGGCCTCGACGCCTCTTCGACTCGGCCTCGACCTCTGACTTTCCAAGTTATGTGAGTATTCATAATGAAATATCACGTGCTTTAACGGTTAAGGACAACATCTTGAGGAATCCTGCACACCTACAATTTCTTAGGTGTTTAGTCCGCCAACCCGCACTAGCCCAGCGCAGTGGACTAATGCCTAAACCTTCTCAGTTGTAGAGGAAGCCCATGTCCAGCAGTAGGACGTATATGGGCTGATGATGATAACGCTCTACTTAATCTAACAAGGATAAGTCAAAACAGACAGCTTATACGCTTAGGTACTACTAGCAAAATTATTTCATATAAAAGTACACATCTATATATAGAATAGTTACCATCAAGTGCTACTTTTTACCTATAAATGATTTAAAACGCATCTCACTTAATAAATAAATGTTTATCTTTTATTTTTACAGTTGTCAGCCGCACAATATACGAGTACCTATAAGGCGATTTTGTTGTTTATGTCATACCAACGTAGTTATAATAAGTTTCTTATTGGTCTACGCCTACGCGGTCTTTCTAACGCGATTTATTTCTAAGAAGTGAGCAGATTAATACGGCCACTTAAATACCCATATCATATACATAATTACACTTTCTCATGCCTATACCTATTGCAGCGGTAAACTAGTGGGTCACTCCTACATCATTAGTCAGTTATTATGCACCACATGCACTTTTCCAGACATGATGCTGTTACTGAGAAATTTATGCCGAAAAACTTAATAATAATTAGATCCCGACCCAGTACTTAACCTTGCCAGATCATTCACTTGATTAGGTACAACTTTCTGATCCAGAAGTTGATTGTTGACTTAATAGCCTTAGCTTATCTGAATTCACGACATGGTACTTTTAAATTTATTACACAACGAAATAAAAAATATGAGACATAGTTAATACTGAGGGTTCGAAGAGCTCTTCACGTTATTTATTAAACTTGCGAACTTCAAGTACATATCGAACAAAGGGTATTGGTATTGGGTAGGTACACGGCACAACAATTCGTATCCCCTGTATTACGTCATCATCAGCCCATATACGTCCCCCCCGTGGATTGGCTTTAAATTAGCCGCGTACCAACAATACAATAAAAATATTCATAACATACAATTTTTTACATTTACAGAAGGCAATAAAATAACTTTTTGTTTTGATATAGTGATAGTTTATTTATTTAGTCATCATCATCATCAGCCCAAATACGTCCCACTGCTGGGCACGGGCCTCCTCTACAACTGAGAGGGTTTAGGCCTTAGTCCACCACGCTGGCCTAGTGCGGGTTGGCGGACTGCACAAAGTCAAAGTCAAAGTCAAATTATCTTTATTCAAATAGACTTTTACAAGTTCTTTTGAATCGTCAATTTTACACTTTTAAATATTTTTTTAAACTATTAAACTATTGCCGCTTCGAAACGTGTTATAGCTGTAAACACCTAAGAACACCTAAGAAATTTCTAAGAACTTTTAGGTGTGCAGGTTTCATCACGATGTTTTCCTTCACCGTTAAAGTACGTGATAATTCATTGTGAATACACACATAACTTCGAAAAGTCAGAGGTGTGTGCCTGGGGTTTGAACCCGCGACCGTCGAGATTCTCGACCGCGTGCCCAAACCTCGAGGCCATCACGACTTATATTACGTAAGGAAATATATTAGTTTCAATTGGCCACGGCGCTACGGTTCCGATGACTTCTGACCTGGTATGGTGGGGTGACGCATTTTGTAATAAAAATTATGTATTCGTGCCATTTTAGTAAGCAATTTTCTCCTTCTTTGAGTATTATAAAAGTTGTCAAACCGACAACCGTTAACCGATAACTCAAATTCGATGATAACCCTTTAACTACAGTTTAAAATTGGATGCAGCGCGTTTTAATACTGCTCGTATTACTTAGTATCAAATACCGAAGACGATCAACACTAACAACTCAACGCAATCACGCCGTATTAGTTTCAGTAATTATTCCGATAATTACGAAGTAGCTTAATTATTGTACGCCAGATATGGGCACTTACGAACTTGACTCATTGGATTATTTGATGTTAGCCTATAATTAATTTTATAAAATATTGGGAAAGTTAAAATTGGGCGCAATGTTTACTTTGCTCCGGAATAGCGGTTATATCAGGTTACCCCATCCGCTTCCCCTTCCGGTTGCGCCGCCATGCTTTTATTCACTTTTGAGCATGGAACCAATAACTAAATTAGACTGTTACCTACATATCCCGTCATCATTTTTAAAGTGAACAAATTACACATATAATACAATCAGGCATGTATCCTCGACGCAGTCAGAGGTTGCACTTCTGCACCCACGTTTCGCCAATTTTAAGTTTCGCGTAATAGGGAACGGGCGTATTGCCGTTTTCAGACTTTGTTTTGCTACTGATAATCTCCTAATGGGAAAACCTAGTAACACCTACCAGGATTTCATAGTACACAATAAATAACTACATAGCCCTACTACCTCTATATTGTTCGATAAAATATTAAAATATAAGAGTGTATCACAATGATGCACTTTTATAATTAAATCCTCAATTAATTAACACGATAAAATATAAAGCAAATACTTAGAATAGCAAAGAAGCTTTAAACTCAATCAAAAGGTATTAAGAACTAATCCATCAGGCGCGGCAGTCGATGCTACAGCACTTAAGGCTTTTAGTCCTCACATTCTTAGAATAAATTTAATATTAGATTTTCTTTATCGATTTAGTTTGTAGTCTGAAAAGTTGATGAGGTAAGTTAGTTAAAATGATACTCACCTAATCCCAAGGAGTAATAAAATATATTTTAGATATAAAGTAAATGATTATGTACCTGTATCAAGTCGACGTAGTCCAATCCGAGAAGAGCGAGAGTGTTGTCGACGCCAGCTTCCGTCTTTTCCGCAGAAAAATCGAACATTTTCTCCGTTGCCTTTTCATATCTGCCGACCTTGCTGCTGATATAGTAAGACTCTCTGGGGACGCCTATTAAAGCCTACAATCGAATTATAATTGTTACAGGAATGTACTTGGCTATGCCGCATAAGTAGTAGTGTAAGTAGTGATGGCCTCGAGGTTAAGGCGCACGGTCGAGACTCAAACCCCAGGCACACAACTCTGACTTTTCGAATTTATGTGTGTATTCGCAATGAATTATCACTTACTTTAACGGTGAAGGAAAACATCGTGATAAAACCTGCACACCTAAAAGATCTTAGGAATTTCTTAGGTGTGTAGCCCGCTAACCCGCATTAGGCCAGCGTGGTGGACTAAGGCCTAAACCCTCTCAATGGAAGAGGAGGCCCGTGCCCGGCAGTGGGACGTATATGGGCTGGTGATGATGACGCATACTAAGGTACCTGGGTCGAATATGACCAGGCGGAAAATATGGCCACAAAATAAGATACAAGTGCCCTAGGCTCGCATTCAATATCCTTCTAAGACGTAACATATTTTGAGTAATAAATTGAACCTACCCTTGTTGTATCGTGATTTCTAAAAACGTATGTATAGTGCATATATACATACATGCATATGTTGGACTGAGAAAATATTGCTATTGAGAAAATAAATGTTGTATCCAAGAAAAACAAACAAATAAGTCAAACAGAGCAGCCTTAGCTTTTCATTAGATTTTATACCTATTTCCAACAATTCAAATCATATTTACGCTAAAAGCGCTGTCGAGTCGGACATTAAACGTCAGTCCCGGGAAATGTTATTGCAGAATATAGAGTCTTTTAACCGCATTTATTCCGTAGACGGAAATGTTCGAATAGGAATAAGAATTTTACATTAGGAATAATATTAATAACCTTATGTTTATTTGTCATATTGATATTTTTTTTATTTTCCTGGAAACAATATTTAATAAAATCATAACAAGTGCATTAGCCCGAAGTATCATAGATTTCATGTTCTAAAGTAAAATATACGTTAATGCACTGGTGGTAGCTCCAGATTTGTGTTTACTCGATTCCGCCTTGACATCATACTGATTATAGTAAATCGCAATGATACAAGTTACCTTTCCGATAGTTCGTTCCGAGCTGCCTTGTCCATACCAAGGACCAGTTTCAATATAGTTCACTCCGCATTTTAAACTTTCTCTTATCAAATCCAAGCCCCTCTGTTCGTCGAAGGACCTGAAAATATATACACTAATTAATTTTGATAGTACTAAAAGACAGTTCAGTAAAACCCGTCATGCGTTTCAACATCTACGCAAAACAAAATTGTTTTAAAACAAAAAATATATAGCCCTTTTGGTAAAGACTTAACACAATGAGACAGAATAGGATTTAGAAGCGCCTAGAGGACAAACTATGTGGATGAGATATGTACAGTGTAGGTACACATTTTCATTTCCTTACAAAACCTAATCTGATAAAATAAGCTTCATGTGGGGCGTAATGACAAACTGTTAGTGCAACTTTGGTCATGTGTCATTGTTTAATGTTTTAGAGTTTAATTTGGATTCTTCGTCAAAATAAAAAAATCGATATCCGCCTTTAAAAAAATATTCTCATTAGTAGGTATAATGGTTTTAGCTAAAAAGGATACTCGGTTGTTCCGTTCGGAATTATTGTATTTCTTTTCTGAAGCATTATTTAATTACTTCTAATTGGTTTGTAAACCAACACACGGGAGAAAACGGTAATGTAGGTATATATAACATATAGTAAAAAAATACATTATATTTGCAAAAATACATTATTCAATGGAGCAGACTATGCATCGTTTATAAATCATGTTGTTTATACTAATGAGTAATGTTAATACGGATTTATCTACCAGTTATTGACGTCAAGCCATACCAGTGGTACCTCAATATTGTTATTACGAGTTCGCTTTTTCACAAAGTTGTTGTTGCGATAAACACTCATTAGAAGACGTTATTTTAACGTTTGTCTTTTTTGGAAATGACTGCATTGTAATAACAATTGAATTTACATTGACATTGCACATTAAAAATCATTGAAAACTTTTCTACATGATAGTAGAGTAAGTAAAAGTACGAAGAGCTATTATCCAAAATCATATCTTGTAACGTTATAATAACTCAAAGTAAATTCACCTTTAGGCAAGATGAGAGCAACGACTGCCGTGACGCACTATAATTAACACAAGGACACAGCAAGATCTATTAGAGTCGGCATGTGAAACTATTAAAAATTCTGGAACTCTATATATATATATATATATATATATATATATATATATATATATTCTTTTTTAATAAGAACGCGAGTGCGGAAGATCGTGAAATGTTTATTGTAACTATAAATAATACTGTCGTTATCGTTAACAAAGCTGAGAGCCGGTTTTAAATAATGTATTCTTAACCGTCACATATAAAATTCAATTCATGGTTACAATAAAAATGTTTCAATCGAATGATATGATAAGAATTATTATTTAAATTACTGAATAGCTATTTTCATATCACATAAGATTAATAAATAAACGAATAAATATATTGAGTAACCAAATAAATAAAGAGGGCTGATATTGTCCCCTCAATAATATTAAATAACTCGACACAAATAGTCATGTTTGTTGTATCTATAGATTTAGTTAAATTGCAAAATTTATCCCAATTTTGACGAACATTACATACCCATATATATTGCTAAATGATGCACCCCCAATACTGACGTGGGAAACTTTAATCCCAGTTTTTCCAAGTTCGTTGTATCTCATTTTTCCAAAACTACTTTTTATTGTTGGCTCAATATTGAGACGCGATCTCCGCGCAACCCGCTATCCACGACTGCTCGAGCGACGCAGTTGTAGTTGATAAGCGGTGCAATCAAATTGTAGTACGTATTGGGGGTATTGGTCAATTCTAATTAAATGTTTATTACCGTGATACCTTACGGTGATAGCAGGATCAGTATATAAAAAGAAAAGTATTATAATATTTCTCTTTTCATTTAATAAACATTTCAGAATAAAATATGGATCAAATTGCGACAAAGCATGGGTTTATCGTAAATACTCATTTCATAAATCATTTATTTAGATACGTAATTTAAAAAATAAATTTAGCGTTGTTACAAAATAAATAACTAACAACAAAACGTTATTAAAATAAATGTGTAACTTATTTTATTTAAATTTTTCCCGCGGTATGTAAATGTGTGTTGCTATCGTACTTTATAGATACACTTAACAGATGCTAAATAATTTTGACCGTGTGTTGTCTATGGTCTGAGTTTTGAGCATAGACAACAGATGTTTGAGTAACTTGTGCATATCCAGTGCTGTAAAATCTAGCCTGGTTTAAAAACATATCAAGATTTTTTTTATTTGACAAAAATGTAATGAAGTGGAAGGTTGACGCGTAACATATTTCTTCGTTAGTTGATAAAAATGAATTCAATATAATTCTCAATGTAAATTGAGACGTGAATTGTGTGTAATTATATAATAATAGTGTAATTTTATTTTATTACGTTGAAATCCATCCGTTAAGTTACACATTTATGAGAATGATGACCACAAATTGAGAGAAACTCGGCCTTTGTCCATTTTAGTTCGTTGGAAGGCTTTCAGAATGGGTTTGCTTATATCAAAAATCTGGAGCTTGTTCGGTAATGAAGGTGAGTTCCGTTTTATTTAACTTGACAGTTTGTCTTTTAAGCAACGTCAAATTGATAAGATAAACCCGAGATTTATTAGAGTTCCTATTTTCCGCTCTTTTAGGTAGGCACTAGTCACCTAGTTTCAATAACTGGCTTATAAATATTGAACTAGGTGTTTCGTCACTTTCTGTACTAATATAAATAATGTATACCGATTTTAGTAATATTTGTAGGCTACTTTAGCAAAAATATCGACTAGGTACTTACGCGCGTTAAGTAGGTATTAAGAATTTTTGCCAACCGCCTTGAACCACTTTGCATGCTTATTATAACCATATGTTATCTTACACAGTAAAATCATTCCACAATGTTAAGTTTTTTGGCTTTTTATATTGTTCTATACAAACATTACAACTAAAACTACTTATTTTTAATTTTATTTAAGTAGTCATAATTAGATTACCTATACCAGATTATAAAAGTAACGATGTTCACCCACACATTTAGAAACATTGTGGAAAGGTTTATGTAATGTATTGCTACACCTCAAAGCACATAACAAGCCCACACAAGGTCATAACAAATTGGCCAACCTTATACTATCATGCATGGCAAATCATATACTTAATTTTTTTCATAAAAAATATTGTCAGTATCAATTTCATTTACACAAAGTATACTGGCTATTGAAAGACTTTGTAAATAGGAAGTGTATGTTTACATTGCTAATAAGTGTCATTGTAGCTAAATAACTTATGTATGCTTTGTATTATATGTAACTGTTAATTATCAACATGTCCATACAAAGTAAGACTACTCTTTTATATTGACTTACTATTATCAATGTTGCTTAAATAGTAAATACAACTATTTGCAGTAAACTGCTTGACAATTATTTAAAACAAAATGGAATAGAATGAAACAGCCAAAATGAGTCATCTGTATCCAAATGTGAATTCTTCTATTTGTTATAAATTATATATCATTGATGTAGTTTTGACACCGTAAATAAATTTTTCAATTGGCATGACTGAATATTTAATGTTCAGTTTTAAAGTAATTATCAAATTCCAGATAAAATGTTTTTTAAAAGCACACATTTAACAAGCTAAGTAGACATTAATTTTAGATTAAAAACACTTTATAGTATTGTTAATTCATGTATTAAGGAAAACATACCTCCATATATCTTATGTCAATTCCCACTTTGTATCTTCTTCATACAATTGCTGTAAATATATTTTTTAAGAGTAAGCCTTATTTCTAACTTCTATTTCACAAATGTGCATCTTCATGGTTACCTATAGACCTACAAAATTATATAAAACTAGAAAGATACAATTTAGTGTTTAAATTGAGTATTATTTTATCTAGGCAAGCATGCTCCATTTTAGCCTGTCATCATTTAACATCAGTTGAGTTTACAGTCAAGCACAAGTATCACATAACTTTAAAAAGAAAAATGTTCGAAGAATGGCAAAAGACAATTATAAATAAGTCCCACTTATTATTATACTCCATTATATACTCTTAATATGTGACAGAAGCTGATTTGCAGCTACTGTCACATATTATATAATAATAAAACAAAAGCCATGAAGTGAACTGGGATATGCCTAACTTTTGACAAATATTTGCATGCATTGCAATGTTGACATGATAAGATTCTTCTGCTTCGATTTGTATATATTTCTTGGTCTTGGTGGTCCTGGTCTGACTGAAAGACTTTACTTTTGCAGTTATAATATAATCCATACTGGGTTTGAACTGTGTTCCACTTACCATCTGGTACTAGTGCATTTACTTTGATATGTACCTATGGTAAAAAAAAACAACTTAATTGATAACTTATTTAATATTTACTTGAATCTCCAGAACACAAGCTGGTGTTAGTGGGTCTTGACAATGCTGGCAAAACAACAATTCTGTACCAGCTGCTACTAGGAGAAGCCGTCCACACCAGGCCCACAATAGGGTCAAATGTTGAAGAAGTTGTATGGAGGAATCTACGCTTTGTGATGTGGGATCTAGGAGGACAACAGAGCTTAAGATCGGCTTGGAATACTTACTATACAAATAGTGAGGTATGTACAAATCTAACCATCTGCTCATTTTAATAAACTTATTCCTAACATGAAGCATCTTAAATTGAAATCAATCTGGCTGATGTTGCTGTTGTATATTGTGTTGTTCGGCAGTTTGCGAGTGCACTAAACGAAGCATTATTTTCATAAATTAACATTAATATATTTGGTCTAGTTTCATTTAGATTCATGTTCTGATTAAAACTACATAATATGATCTGAGACTGCATAAATTCAATGCAACTGCAATTAAATCAAATTTTAATAGTTTATTAAGCATAGTTTAAATTTCGACAGTCTAGTTGATCCTGAGGAACAAGTATGCTCCATACGACTTACACATCCAGGGTTCGATGTCTAGGTTATGCAAAGATGCATCTTGAGTTTTTCTATAAGGAAAATATCCTTAGCAGCACAGAGTCGGAATATAGGTTGATAAAAAAAATATTCGATGTAACTTAAGTCACAGCTGGCGAAACATGGGTTTGTAATACTTTTGCCTACCATTCTGAAGAGAGTTAGTGAGTATATGTGAGCGCCAATTAAATTGCGCTAAGAAAATTGTTAATAAACTTGAAAATGTGAAAGCTAAAGATAGCAATAGCATAGGGGGGTTAATGGCTAAAACTTGGTAACTTTAACTCTAAAGGAAAAAATATTTTCTAGAAGTTTCAAGCTGGCAAGTATATTATAAGGTGTTTTAAGGGATATAAAATCTTTTATCCAGGTTGCTTGAGGCCTGTACTCAAACACTTGTAAATAAGGCCCCAACAGTTGGATGTTTATGAACAGATTAATAAAGATATATGACATCTTTATCCAATCATACAACTTGGCATTGATATAAAAAAACGTGCTGTAAATTATCTTTCAATTTGATAACAGAGTATTTATGTCAGTACATAAACCTTGAACTCAGGTATTAACAGTAATTGATTTTTAGTTTTTGTGTTACAACATAAAATAAAATTGAAGTAATTTATCACTAACAAGATAAAGTATAATACTACTATATACATATGAGTAAAATCCAAAGGAAGATTGTAATTCTTCATTGTTATGATTTTAAATTAATATATGGTAAATTAACAATCATATTTAAATTCAATTTTGTAGAGCATTGTTTTAAATATTTTTCTGTAGGCATTGTAATACCACAGAAAGTGTAGTTGGAGATATGTTGTTTTTTTTTTGTATTAAATTAACTCAGCATTATGCTGTGCACATAAATATTTCATCACATAGAGTCCATTCTGCCATGTTTTATCTCTAACAATTAATGAATCTACTAATATTTTGAATGTTGTTGCGAATTTTACACTCAATTGCCAAGGTGACTGAAATTTTGAAATTGATGCCAATATTTGCGAGGATATTGCTCAGTTTTTCTATATTTGTACCTATATAAAAAGAGCGCATTAAAATTCGTAAAATATAAGTTAAAATGTGTTTAATCAAATTATAAAATTAACGAAGAAAGTAAATAAATATAAATTTGCTATACGCGTACATTGCCAATCAGTGATTTTTACCTTATTTATTCCTGGCTACAAAAATAGAAGCAATCACAGCGATTATATTATTACAGTCGATAATGTTTTGCACTTAATTTTTAAGCTGTTGCAAATATAAAATATATTATATTTCTTGTCAGTAGGTCAATATTATATAGTATTCGTGACAGATATTTATTTGGTGTGTAAACATGCTGTGCGCCATTTTCTTATTATCCATTTGTATGGCTACTTCAGTAAAAATAGAGTTGAAATTCTAAAGTTTGGTAATTTCAGTAACGTAAAAAATACCGTTTCAAGGTTCTTGATTATAGTGCGACATTCATACAATAAAGTGGATGGCAATTGTAGATGGAGCTTAAATACTATTTATCCTGTCAAAATAATCAGAAATTTAACTTAATTGTCTAGTCATCGTACAACTAATTGCTACCGTTTTGCGATTGTAATATCTTTTTTGCGTGTTTGAAATAGTTGCTAATGGCTTCTGAAACGCGAAATCTATTAATATTCAACGCGCTTTACTTGAAGAATATCTCAATGTAACATATGTTTTAAAGTAAGCGAATGATTACCAGTAATAACATACATTTCGATGGCCTTCGAATAGTATTTTAAACATTAACTAAGACAACTTTAATGATAAGCGATAAACAAAACCATACAGCGGATCTCTTATCTGAAGAGTCGATATTATTTATTTTTTATAATTAAAACAAAATCTCCTTGGCACTAAACCTCAGCTTGTGAAACGAGAGGCCGTGGGTTCGATTCCCGCAGCGAGATAAAGACTCACGTACGAAAAAAGCACTTGTATACCATAAATACCTTTTGATTATACTTTTAGCAATGTCTGCATGTATTTAAATCATTTGTAAATGTGCTTGCGTAAACTGTCCTTGTAAATTAAAAAAAAATACTAAACTATAAATACATTCTTCAAATTTCATGAAATATTGGTGCAATGTCCTTTGCAGTTTGTGATTATGGTGATCGACTCCACGGACCGACAGCGGCTCGGCATAAGCCGCGAGGAACTACATCGAATGCTGACGCATGAGGAACTCAGCAAGGCTTGCTTACTTGTTTTCGCTAACAAGCAGGTAATAACTCAACTATTTTGCGTTAGTAACGATGGATTGGCTTGATTTCCATAGAAACCTCATATATTACAGGATAAGAGATAGCCTTTAACCGACTACAAAGTACCATCTATGTCTTTAATAAATATTCAGAAACTCATTTCAATGGTTTAGGCGAGACAACGTAAAAGAAGGGGTTGGTGTTTTAATTTATAACTAGCGTTTTGCAACTTCTTCATCTTAAAAATTATCAACATTTACCACCGTTGTGTACACAAAAAAGTAGTCATGTCATTGCTATGTGCCGAGTAAACAGAAACGTTACGTGTCAATTTGATCAAATTCAGTAAATATTAACCATAATTTCTGCCAATAACGAAACTTAACTTTCAAGAACGTATTCTTAAAAACTTTCACCGTCGATATTCATCTGCATTTTATTAGTTTCTGAAAATGTATTACTAACAATGAACTTCATAATGGCATAATGATGCGGTGCATTTTTGGTTGAATATATACGGAATGTTTCCGAAACGGGATGCACCAGCATGACCGAATATGGTGACTCTACTCCTTTGGTCTTCACCTGGACGGAAAAAAATATCCTATATAATTTAATGTTAAAAACTATTCATTCGTCACAAAGTCATTTTATAAATATTTATTTGCTTAAAAAGTTAGATTTTTCGTCATAGCTGCAAAGTTATATCTCTGAGGTGACAGTAACTACGCAGTAGTATGTAAATCGTACTAAAATATTATAACCATGTCAATACCATAAAAATTACTGTTGTAGTTTTGATGAAATATATTTGTCATTTTGAAGGACAATAAATTCGAAAATATTTTTGACGACTAATGACAACAACATCTGACATGTAGGTCACCAAACCTTGTTTTTTCACCGTTAATGTTAACTAATACGTGGAAAATTAGACATGTTATTCCTGGGATTCAAATCGCTATCTGCGACTTAACAAACCAGCCCATTAAAATCTATACCATATATTTTTTTATTGGGGGAATAATATGGTATAATCGTAAAATATTATGTAATCTATGTGAATCAGAATGTCCTTGTTACAATACGGTAAAATTTATAAGAAAAAAGACTTCTGGAAAATAATTCTTCATAATGTTGAATTTATGTGTCAGTTTACTGTATTTTTGGTACATAATGAGCTATGGTCACGTTTGATCAAATATTTCACATAATGTATTCACACTTGTGTAAATATGACATCATCACAGTAAACTTGTCTAAACATGCGAGTCTGTGGCCCGGACAATATTATGTAGGTTACATATAAGTAATCGTATGTGGCCAATGAGTTGTGCACCTAGCTAATGCTACTAACGCTAAATAACCTAATTATCATTACTTTATTTAATAAAAGTTTGGTAATCCTAAAGAAAATACACAACCTTTAGCTATCTCTGTGTAGAAAAAACACAGGAAGCATGAACTGTCAAAAACACATTTGCAATATTAGAAATGATTATACAAATGTTATGTGTAAGATTTTATACACATTCAGCAATTGTGGTAAACCTTAGCCCTTGCTAAAGATTAAGGTTTGTTAATATTTCTATAATGTGGGACGAAAACAAATGGCGAAATTTGGGTGCAGAAATGCATGTCTGCCTATGATAGTATTCATAAAATTTTAAAATATGGAAGGGTGCAACTACACTTATAATGAAGTAAACATTCCTTCATGCTTTGCTACTTCACAGGAGAAGACAGTCACAGAAAAATACTTGGGGAATTTATGTCGTAGAAGCAATTTAATGAATACCCATATTCAAACTACTTCATAGATATCTGTTTACCTATAAACAACAATTCAATGAAAGAGTCCTGTATGCACACATACATACATGTACAGTTCTTTAATGTCTTTATGTTTCTACATTCCAGGATGTGAAAGGATCTATGACAGCTGCTGAGATATCAGAGCAATTGGACTTAACATCAATCAAGCAACATCCGTGGCACATACAGGCGTGCTGCGCCCTCACCGGGGAAGGGTATGCACATCTAAGAGCTACGGCCGTCCTTTAGTATTTTAACCCTATAAGTTTTAAGTAATATAGGTTTGCATACTAACAAAACTGCTTGATCTGTCATTCGACGTGTATATGTGTATATACAGGTCAGGCTGAAGTCGTGATGACCTTTAGGTCAAGACAAAATTGCGGGTTCAAACCGCAGGCACAAACTTCTGACTTTTCGATATCACATACATTTACAATTAATTATTATCACATACTTTAGTAGTGAAGGAAAAAAATTAGGAAACCTGCACATCAAAAGTTCTTCATTATTTGTATGTGTAGTACCCCAACCCGCATTAGGTCAGTGTTAAGTGGTGACATAGAAATAGATAGAAATGTCAGGCACATAGAGTATGAAACTGGGAAGGGAGTACAGGGGAAACGAAAAGGGTAAACTGAAGTAGTAAGTGAAAATAATATTTTGCTTCTGTATTAATATAGAAGAGGTAATATTTCGTATTAAAATACTTTTTTCCTTTTAAATATAAACTTATACTCTAAATACTATTTCATGATTATATGAAACTAACTTGGGTTGGGATTTGTTGGATCAATGTTTTCTTTATTGAATAATTTAATGTATTTTATCTAAACAACTGGTTTAGTGTGAAACTGAAACAATTTAACAGGAATTTGTTACAGCTTTGATAACAAGCCTTAAGATATTATTTGCGGTCTCTTTAATATGATATTGTGCAAACGTCAGAAGAAATTGTGTCATTACACATTTCAATAACATTTTTAAAAATTGCATGTCAAATTAAGTCTTTCATGAATACAGATTTTCAAACTTAACAATTCCTTAAAAGACTTACAAATCCGCATTATATTTCGGTTACCGTTTGGACCAGCTTGAAAAAAAAACCTAATTAAATAATTGATTCACACTTGAACACATTTATCGAGGCAATTGCTTTGCAACAGTAGAATTTCAAGTATTAGTAATTAGTATTAGATCATCAAAGAGTATCAGGACAACTCCAGCCAAGCCAGCCTATTGATACTTTTAAGTTGTCCTGCCTTCTGCATGACACTACCACTTTTATAACCAGGAAACATTCACTGCACCTTGATAATACAATATAACACTAGTTTTGTTCTTTGAGGATTGTGCAGCTTTTCTTAAGAGATTCGGTTTAGATATAATTAGGTACATTCCTTGAACAAAAACAATTTGATTAACTTGACAAATTTTGTACAAACAGGTGAGAAAAGTGTTGGTGAATTTAATTTAAGTTTTACTATGTTAATACAACTAATATAACTTCAAGGTTTAATATGCTTCTACTTTAATAATATTTTTTTTACTTTCCATTATTTCTTAATTATTAGTAACAGAAGATTAGGAGGCTATTTTCCTTATAAGCATTATTATGTTTGGATTTGTTTAAGTTAACACTAGATTAACATACATATATATTTTTTGTATAATATTTTATAGGTTAAGTGGTGTAATAATATTTATGGAAAAAATGCAAAACATTAGTGTTTTGGGCTGAAGATGTGATAGAAAGGAAATGCAAGTACTTTACACATTTAGTTAAATATAGTCTTGGACGTTGTGGGTTAGCCCCCGCCACTAATACAAATTCAATAATATTTGTTAAAGACCTATGTAGGTGAAATGAAATTTAATTTTGTGTCTTAGTTTCTAATACTCACGGCACCATATTTTTATTTTATTTTTTGCCTCCATGTTACTTTCTTTAAAGTAAAGGCTTGTTTAAAACGATTAGATACGTATAAGCACGTATTTTCGCATACGGAAACAAAGAAGTAAATTACAATGACACATGCATATTTTCACGTGGCTATCCCCTAAGGGGTCGTCAGAGGTGTAAAGAACCGAGTAACACTGGCCCTGGGAATTCAACGCTCTGCTTAAACTTCTCCCACACTAACACCTGCGGACCACTTATAGTAAATTGCCACGTAATTAGTCGATTAGATTAATAGACAACAAATCGACTGTTTCCGTAATAAAATCAGCCCGTTTAACCTCCTCACGCATAGGATATAGAGATTTCTTGCAAACGTTTCGTTACGTCTAGGTGTTGCTCATTTCGAAAATTGTGTTTAAAACTCAATGATTAAGAAACCTTTTTAGTTACATTACGAATCTCTGTATGAAATGCGCTATTTCTTGATTTATCGGTGATATAAGTATAGTTTACAAAAATGCAGTAACATTATGCGGGACATATATTAGGTTGACGTAACTTCTGCGAACACGTCGGTGGAAATGCTGAGCTATCGATGTCAGAAGTACAAACTAATTTAATCTGATTGAATTTTGTTTGTCAGTAAACGCTATAAATAACTTTAAATATATTTGGTAGAGAATTTGAATTGTATTTTAACTTAAAAGAAAGTCTCATTTTTTTATCACGGAAGCTTTGTGTTATGCTTGGCAGTGTTTGTCTAAGTCACGTTAAAACGTTGTCCGTATCTTATTTTTTTAACAAATTCCGTTAATATAATAATCGATTATTCTGATCAAATTTCCCTTATTCTATAGTCCCAGATGGTAAATGTACCTACCAGTTGATTTACATGCGTATTTTGGCAATGTTATGATTAATTACACACTGAATTTCTAAATCAACATAAGACAAGTTATGTTTTGAGGCCTACTTAGTGGATGGCGAAAATATTGTAGTTTGCCGAATATATCTTGGGACTATTTGCCGCTACTGAGACTTCACTAGCGGATAATCTTATATCATCGTCCATGTCTAGGGATCGAATTAATAAATAACAACCAATCTGAGGGATTTAGCCAGTAAATGTACAATGGTGGAATTGAATGGAATTTACTAATTTAGGTGCAGATTAATCTATACTAATATATAAAGCTGAAGAGTTTGTTTGTTTGGTTGAACGCGCTAATCTCAGGAACTACTGGTCCGATTTGAAAAATTCTTTCAGTGTTAGATAGCCCATTTATTGAGGAAGGCTATAGGCTATACAACATCACGCTAAGACCAATACGAGCGAAACACCAATAATAAATGTTTTTAGATCGGGGGCTTTTTTTTTCTTATGAGACCGATTTGAATGATTTTTGGTATGGACATAAATGGGACTCTAGGGAGTAAAATAGACTACTATTTTCTTTCTGAACCCAACCCTGTAGTCTACGCGGACGGAGTCGCGAGCAAAAGCTAGTAATATGATATGTAGGTATAATTCAAAATACATATGTACACGAGTACATCTTATCTTAACAATTCCTTGTTCGTCGTAAATTGTTTTTATAAACTTAACTTGCTTGTTACAGACGTATTATCTTATCGGCGTCTTAGTGTTTATTTGTACAAGCTTCACAATCTAATAAATATGTTTCCTTATCTTTCCACATATATTATGTTTAAATTGCTGGTAAATTTCGCTTTTGTTTGTGTGCGTAAGCGCAGTTTATATATTTTCAAAGTAATGATATTGTCATATCATATGTGAAGTAAAATGTAATAATAACGATAAATAATCCAATAACTTTGTTTTTTGTAACATAGTATTTAAATAAGTAAACTATTTGTAATAAGTTATTTTTAACTAATTTATTATTTACGCAAATATTTTTATGAATAAAAGTTTCTTTCTTTCTATGTGCGTTCCGTAATTTAGTTTTAGTTTCGTCCTAAAGACTTTTATATACATAGAAATAAACAATATGCTTGTTCTACGATGAGGTTTTGAGACAAGTTTTAGGGTGCAAAAACGATTATAAAATTTATAGCTAACTATCTCCCATTCCTAGATACTTGCCCTTACGTTCCTGGACTACAGTAAGAACTGTAGATACAATAATATTTCATAACATAACTAGATGTATGTTTTGTTTGTTCACAGACTCCACCTAGGACTGGAATGGATTGCGAGTAGAATAAAAAAGAAATGAGCGGGTGAAGCGACGCAGCGGAGAGATTTAGTATTAGGTACCTCTTGACTATTGTTAGAACGTTGCATAATTTCAATCACACGGATATATTTTTTAAATGATGATTTTTATAAAAGTGACATGAATTAATAATTATAATTCTTAATTTACTTTTGCGATATTTTCTAACTTTTAAGAATCTATGTATGTTATTTTGAATGAATGAGATGTAAATGTAATAAATAAAACAATTCTTATACGTTTATGCAATTTTTATTTCAACTACACCAATATTTTAAACAAAATGTACATAATATCAATCAATGTGTACTTGACATCTATGATTACTTCAAAAAAATAAGTTTCGTAAATAAAAATAAAACAACACTTTTATTATTGGTTATTACATATAAGTTAATAAAAGTACCTTACGATTAAAATTGATTACACAGGCCGTCGGCTATTAAAAATTCCACTATGAATAATTGAAACATGTAATTTCACCGTATCATTGCATATTATTTTGACAAAATTCTCATTTAAACAAACATATGTTCTGTCACAACAAATATTTTTACTAGTCACACAGTAAACAGTAAAAAATTAAGTCAGGATGACATTAGACACCGATAAAAGTACGTCAAGTCGTTAAAATATCTATAAAACATGTATTATAATATTTACGTTAGCTGAGTGCATGCTGACTGACTAACGAGATTAAATTTATTTGATTAAAGTTTATGTAAGTTAATTACTCTAGTGATAAATATTTACAAAAGTTATTATGTTACTTAAAGATGACACTGCAAATCCGTCAACCTTGGTGCAAATGCTGATCAGTTTCAAATAAATGCATGCACGGACGAAATCTTTGAATGAGTCATACTAATGTTCTATTATTAATTCGATGAGATTAAAAACTTCTATGAATTTGAAGCAAAAGCTCAGCTACTTGTTATTATACTTTAGCGCAATAATCAACTTTTCTCACAATGCCGGCCGCCTAACTTATGTTGGCAAGAGAAACTAAATTACACAATACGTTTTATATTAAATAGTAAAATTATAAACTACATTTTTGGTCCTCCAAATGGAAAGTAGATTTTTGGTTTTATGAATAATCCTATGAAGTAGTGGCGTCACTCAGTGGACGATCAAAATTATTTTACATAACTGATCTGTGGAAAGTATTAAATAAAAACTAACTAAAACTGAACACGACGCATAAATGTTACATGAATCATTTGCGTAATACAAAATCACTTAATTATCACACACTCTTTTCCATTACGTTGTTGAAATATATAATTATGAACAATATAACTGTCATTTCAAATATTATACACTATATTAACTTCAACTGTGGCACAATAAACACATTCTCCATTATAATATATGGAAATCTTAACTGTCAAATAACGAAACGCATACGTATTTACATGTGTATTGTATATAAACAACCAAAGACAATCTTGATGTATTTTAATGTAACTCCGATACAGTTCGACAGGTGGAATACTGATCGACTAATTGGAGGAGGGACGTATATAGGTCCCTCCTACTTCCGGTTTTACAATCTGATAATTAGTTTAAAATATCTCACTCCCTTATCAGCCCTTCATTATAGATTTAAATACAAAATTACGAATATCAATTACTTACATAAAATCACAAACACCACTAGCAAACAGAAAGTTTTTTGCACAAATAGATATACAATTGACTGCAGTTAGTAACTTGCCGGGAGTGGGCGGCACCTACCGCATTTGTAGCCAACATCACTGCGTTGCGCAATGCAACTTTTTGAAAAGTTTCTTGTTGACACATTCCCTCACGCGTGTTTCAAACAAAGTTTGCTCCGGCTTCCGCGTAATCATTTACGATGTTCTTAAACTTTGTTGTCGATCAATGGATTGTGTTGCAATATGGTGCATATTTGTTTTTATCGCTTTTTTAAGCAAAAAAAACATGTTTGGTGGTAACTAAGTTTAAAATTGTATAATATGTGTAAATAAAACATGTTGTATTATGTCATGTATTTTATCACAGCAAACAGTTCATGATGAATAGAAATAATTAAACTAATCGGAAACCAAATATTTTACATTAGATAGAAAAATAAGATTATAAGAAAAATAAATAAAAATTAGTGGATTAACTTGGAAAGTTTGCAAGATGAGATTCATTCCGAATATATTCGGTTGGTTTAATATACATGCATGTTGACATAGATCCATATCTTCGCATTAGACCAACTATATCATTTGGTCCTGAGGTAGATCTACCTAAAAGATTTTGAACTTTCACTGACACAACTTTAAACAGATGAGTTTAATTTATAATGGGTTATGAATTAACAATAAAGGCAAGTTACGGTGGCTCGACTGAGGTGTACGACGTGAAAAATTATTACACTATCTATTTACGCGCACTAGCTTAGTTGATACTATGTAAACTACATCAAAATTGCACCTTTCAGATAATTCACTAAATCATACGATGCCAGGCTTTTGTTGGCATGAGTTCTAAAAACTTTTAAGTTCATACAAAATTATTCAAACCAGCCTAAAACTAACAGTCTTTAAAACCGTACTTTATAAGTTTTGAGCTCCATGGGCTCCAGTTCGATCGCCTCCAATCCAGGCAGCGACTTAAATGTTTTTAGGCCGGTAAGACTCACTGACGTCAAGTTAGTGATGTGTAAACCGTTGAATCTAGTTTTGGCTGTGAATGTTGAAGATATCTTTTTGATCTTGTCACCTACAGAGCAACTGTAGCCCGGTCTCTGCAGCACCATGTAGCAGGAAGTACTCGGGAACTGCTCCAGTATATCGTCAGTGATAGTGCGAAGAGATATCAGATGGATGCCATTAGGAAAGTTCTGTAGGAATGTTTGGTGGGACTTCACTTTCACTTCGCCTGTTTCGCTTGTATCCAGTAAGTAGATATTGACAGGGTAATTGAGAGTTCTGCTCAAGTAGTCGGCGGTGTGTGACGGTAATTGATACGCTGTGGCCTTCTTTCCGGAAGCAAAGTGTCTTTCGTTCACTGGTCGGAAATTTTCGCTTGTGTCCCTTTTACTTCGTTTCTCCGTCGTAGGCTCTAGTAATAACCAGTTCTGGAAAACAGTGGGTTTGTTGTCGACTACACCTTCGCCGATACCGCGGAAGTCGTCATACAGAGTACGTCGGTCAAGCATAACTTCCAGACGGCCGGGTTCGAAACCAGCAGCGCCTTGCGCATGGTTCGTTATTAGAGTGAGTCGGCTGTCCTCATCCTGGAGCCAGGCCATAGTCGTAATGGGATAATAATTGGCTTCAATTCCTAATTTATCAACTTTCACTCTTTTTTGATATTGGAAACCATTTTGGTCCGTATAAAATTCAGGTGGTTCACCATTTAAAATGTCTGTTTGAATTCGCATGAAAAGTTCGGTCTCTCTATTTTTTGGTGGCATCTCAAAGTCTACAACATTTTCAATAAGTACAGCGCGGGCTAAGGCCGGGTCTTCCACGTTAAATATCTTGATCGTGTGCACTAAGAATGGCAAGTACATGATAGTAACTTCTCTTGACACGGGCCCGGAGACTATCACTATGTTTTCATCTTGGGGATTGTTCCAGTTGGTGTAAGCGTTTAAAACGTTTTTCTCGGGCGAATCATAGTCAGGCATAAACAAATAAGCTCCCGAGTGCCTTTGCGCGCTTTGGTAAGCCCCAAACTGAACTTCAACCACGTTTCTCAATTGCAAATCCTTCCTGTATATTTGCCGCAAGAATCCAGTATTTCTATTAATCAGTAATTTAAGAACGGAGTTTTCTAATTGAATGTCGCCGGGCAACATTTTTTTCTTGACAAATAACTTTTCGCCATCAGATTTTGGGACTTCCATGCAGTTGTTGCAGAATACGATGCCGTGATTGGAAGTGTTCGTATGCTCTTCGAGATTGTAGGTGATTGCGGTCAGAGGAGGCATCGTGGCGACGAAAAGCAGATCGAAACTGCTGTCGCTTATAACGTGTTTTCCATCTTCACGAATGTCGATGATAGGCGTGATTTGGTATTGTATGTACTGTTTTTTTTGGGTGTCGAATACGCGAATGTTAGTAGTGTTCGACCTAAGCGTGATAATTTCCGTACGAGACTCGGCGAGTGGATTGAACAAGATAACTTTTTTCTTATCGACGTAAGATATTTGAAGTTTTTTGGCTGGTTTCCCATATGTCTCCCACTCGACTTCGCTCTGTATAATGTTCTGCGAATGGAGCGTGACGTCCGGTATCATTATAGTGGTCAAAGCGGCTTCCTGCAGTCGAATGCAGTGGTACAAACTAGTGAACAGTTTAGTTCCGTAGTCGTACATCACGCTGGATTTAGAGGTTCCGGTTATCGCGTCGTGATGTTGGAAAAGGCCCAAGTTTCTCCTCGCGTTGATTAACTGCTCGTAAGATTTTTCGAGCCTTTTTTCTGAAGCGACAAGATATTGATTATTACTTTGTTTAATGTAGTTTGATACGAGGGTGAACAAAATTTCTGACGTCCGCAGTTGGTGTTCGAATTGTCGCGCAAGTATCTTCAAATAGGGTCTTGTTGTGTAGTATCCGGACCAGTACGCAGGTTTTCCCTCACTAAATATATCAGAGTATACGAAGAAATCTCCTTTGAGTGTGGGTATGTCGTTATGTCTTTCTCTCATGGCCCTAAAGTAGTCGAGGGGTGTGCCAAATTGTACCTCCGCATTGAACATTTCTTTGTGGCTGTTGATGTAATCGAACATTTTCATATAATTGATATATTGTGCATCAAACTCTACGCTGTATTCGTATCTGAAGTCGTCTCCCAAGGGTACTAAAACTACGTTGTGCGGCGTCAGAGATCCGATGCGGTCGTATTCTTCTATTAATGTCTTGGACTTGCTTTGGAGATTCTGATCGGTGATGTCCTCATGTTTAGCTGTGTACTCAGAATACTCTCCAGGAATTTTTCTAAAGTCAAAACTGAGACAGACAGATGGATGAGGACCGCAGGTACTTTTTATAGAATAGATATCGAATGGTTGGTTGTGGACCACGAGCGAAGGTTTCTTTGTTGACCAACTGGGAATCCAATAAAACTCTTCGATTTGTCTTTCTGCAAGATATTGTTTCCATGCATAGTGAATTCGTTGGATAATAGTACCCTCGAGACCACTTTTATCGAGCAAATAAGGAACGGTTGGCCCATGTCCGAATGGGTCGATAGACCATCCACTCTTTGGAGTTACACCCAAGTTATTTTTTACCCAGTGATGACCTGAAAGAGAAAGGAGAGTTATAATACGGAAATTACGTACCGAGGGTGAAAACCAGTATTCGATATATGAAATTATATTGATGGAATATTCTTCGACGGAAATTATCTGGAAGCAGTTCAGACTAATTTCTGTGAATAGATTGTGTAGCGGTAATTGAACATTAACTATGTGATGTTACCTTCAATAAACTGATCAATAAGCGAGTAAATGTGTGTGCACGCTTCGTCGGGCATCACCCAGCCACCGGTCGTGATCTCTAGCCGACCTTCCTTTATTAATTTCTTCAGTGCCTGTAATGATGGATCGATATTTAACAATTCATTTTCACTTCTCGTAATATACCATTCATATCGTTAATAATATTCTTATTGTAAAAATGGCAATAGGTTCGCCCCCTATTACGTGGGATTGATTCATAACTGGCGAACTGAAGTGAAGTGCACCTCTGCATACCCCTTCGAAGAATACAGGCGTGAGGTGATAATATATGTATGTATTTTATTTAATTTAGTTTAATTTATTTTTAATTTAATTTATTTCAATGCAAAATGAACATAACAAATCAGAAACATATAAAATATAGGATAAGCGTTGACGCCTGCAAAAGTGTTGTAACTGTGTCGCAGACATCAAGCATCCTTCTAGTTCACAATAACAAATATCTAAAACAAAATAGCAAAATATTGAACAAAAATTATAAAATTTATAAGATAATAACATTTAGATACATTATAAAATTAATAAGATAATAACATTTATTATAATTTTCTTAAATACTAATTGAGTGCATGCAAGTGTGTGTGTGTGTGCGTGTGTGTGAGTGTGTGTGTGTGAATTTATAAAAGTTTAGAAAAATTTAAGTATATATTCTGTTTCTTCATAGCTTAATGGCTGGAGCCATTCGACGCATTTATTTTTACATTTATATGGTACTAATGGATAAATATTCAGTATACTATTAATCTTGTTGTACAGTTTGGGACTTATATATGTGTAGTGTTGACTTGCGATTTTTGTTCGGCGATATTCAATTTTACAAATCCGGTCAGATCTACGATGGTTCGCCATAAAGTTAGGATCAAAGCCAATTTGTGAGTGTTTACGTAGAATTGCATTTAGAATAAATAGTTTACGTACGCTTAAAACTAGACAAAGAGAGTACAATTCTACTGTGGGGAAGCGAAAATGTTTCTTTACAAGTACTTTGAGTACTGCCCGCTGTGCACGTTCTAACCTCAGCATGATAGTTTTCCCACACCCACCCCAAGCTGTGATGCAGTACGTTATTATTGATTGTATCAGGGCATAATAAAGCATCTTCAAGCATTTAAAATCTAGAGTTGACCTTAACTTTTTAAACACAAACATTAACTTTCTGACTCGGGAGACAATATGATGAATGTATGTATTTTTAAAGCTAATAAAATCAATTTATAAAACTGCCAATGTTATAACAGTTTCATAAAGTGTTACAATGCTTAAATTGGTACTATTGACAAATACAGAGTTTAAGTTATTCTTAGACAACGGCTACAAACTTTGCCACAAAAGCGCCTGGAAGACATACTTATGTAATACAAAATGATGTATTGCAAATATTATTTCTTGTAAAATAAGTGGTAAGCATCTTTTTAAAGTATTTACCTTCTGTTTGACGGGGTGCGATCGTTCCCACCAAGCATTCAAAAATGAAATTTCGGTCCATATAAAAGTCATGTTAGGGTACTGGTTCAATTTTTGTACGATGTTGTTGATAATGTTCTTTGTCTTCCATTCGAAATATTGCTCGAAGGTCTTCAGCCAGCCGGGATCGTTGTGAGAGTGAGGCACGACTATAACCTGTATGAGATACACCAATAATTGAATAATACTTACAAAAGAACCCATATTTATACGTTCAAAAGAGTAGTACGACGAATAAAGATGACTATATTTAATTTTGTGTTTTCTTTTAGGCACAGGACGGTTACTTAAACGTCCGCAAGGCCTAAGATTCTTAGAGGCCTAAAGCTATAAGATTTAATAATAGGATCAAAAGTCATCCTGCGACCTTAATTTTGTGGCAATTTACAGCATAATGTTTTTATGACCTTCGCTTCAACTGCATGATTCATATTACTTCACCTTGTTTAATTTACCAACCACATTTCAACATGTACTATGTCAAAATATTACAACACAAAATTTATATAAAAGAAAAAAAAAAATATTTATTAAAAAACGGAAGGTTTAACAAACTAATAAAAAAATAATACATTAAAATAAACATTTTGCAGCACTGAATTCATAAGTAAAAGCAGTCTACAACATTTTATTTACATGCTAATGGTGAGACAAATATTTACTTCATCCACATCACTTTTTTATGTCCGAGCGGAAGTGAAATTTCATACTTTAGCTACAATTTTGTATCATAAAGTTAATATGTAACGACTAAACCACAGACATTTTAAACTAAACTAGTTACAGTAATTTTCTGATTGGTTGCGACGACGACGTGCTTCTGCTCAAACGGCTTTAGTTTCAAAATTTAATTGATATTACATTGCGTTATCCTAGATTGGTGTCAATCAAAAGGGAAATGTATTACACTAACTCTATACATCTACATGATCAATGTATACGCAATAGTTATTAGATACGACTGAAATCAACTCGTCTATAATAAAAATAAATTTAATTTGTCCGTTTTAGTCATACATATATAGTAAGCGCAACTACTTTTAATTTGGTTAATATTAAGACTTTAATCAAGTAGGTACAAATTAATAAAACATTTCAAAATAATACGTCATAAGCGTTCATAGGTGAACCTCTTCACAATGTTAAATGAAAACAAGGCTTTACCTAATGCATCTAACAAAGTCATGCAAGAGTAAATAATAACCTAATATTGAGAATCTGCACATTGAAAAATTTATATTTTTAAAGAAGTTTCGTCATCCGGTAACTGGAGAACAATAAGCTGAATTAAAAAACAAAATAACTCTTCCCGGCGGTTATTCAATTATCGAAGATTAATTACCGAAGCGCGGGGGTCGCTTAGCAGGCCTCTTTACAGGTATCCTATATTGCAGTTTAAAAAGACGATTCAGAGAGACTTACGTGTGATGCAGATGTTTCATTTTATGCTAATAGAATTTGCAATGGGTTAAATTAAAAGAATGTGGTTGCATTGCCAGACGGGGTGCTCTAATTGACTAATATTATATTACACCGACACAGTACACTCTCCATATTCTTACATGAAAAAGGGATTGTAGCTATATTAAATTTTTCAGACCCGTTGTGCCGATCGTGCCTCTGTCCAAATTGAAATACCATAACGTTAAATTGTCTATTGGATAAAATTCTGGCTTTTATGCGAGTTTATTCAACTTCAAAATCAAACGCGTGAACAAATAACTTTGAAATATTATGGACATTTGGCTAGGTTTTGCTAATATGTCCATTTGACATGAACAAATCTTATTATTATTAGAACGAAAGCTATAAGTTTAGTAGTTAGTAGTTTATGCAGTACTTAATCAAAGTTGTTAAAGCTTTTTAACTCTTCAAATGTTTATTACAAGAATGTCTGGACTGGCGGAGGAGGGAGGGAGCGGGGGCATTTTTCTTCTTGCGACTGTTTGAGATGACATCTCTCTCTCTCTCTCTCTCTCTCTTCTTATTTTATGACGGTAAGTCCAACAGGTGAGTAGAGTTTCGAAATTATAAGACTAGTGTCTTGATAAGAACCAACGAAACTACACACCTTCTGTGGTGTAGTTGTGCGAAGTCGTGGGTTTGTTCACCGCGCTGAGAAAAAGGCTCAAGACATCCACAAAAACTTGTTTCGGGTCTGGAGGTGGGACCGCAAAGTGCCTAGAACTTTCTCAAACCTACGACACACGATTTGTATCAAGTATGTGTATGAACTATGTACATGCGTGTTGCGCGTGAATATTTTAAAACTATACATCATGGCTACACATTATCAGTATCCTCCGTCAGTTATACAAGTGATGCATGCACCATGTGGAGACCGCGCTCCTTATCGGAGATAATTCCCCAAGAATGAGAGACGTGGCCAGGTTCAATCAAGTACAATGAATACACACATGTACCTTTTATTGTCAATAAAACTAAAACCAATAATAGTCTCGTCCCTATTACGAAGGACAATTGACGAAATATGTATGCAGCAATGGACCTCAACCTCCTCCTTTCGGGCATGAGTCGCGAATGCGTTTGTATGTATCATACAATTTAATAAGCAGTGATGGCCTCGAGGTTTAGGCGCGCGGTCGAGAATTTCGGCGGTCGCAGGTTCAAACCCCAGGCACACACCTCTGACTTTTCGAAGTTATGTGTGTTTTCACAATGAATTATCACTTGCTTTAACGGTGAAGGAAAACATCGTTATAAAACCTGCACACCTAAAAAGTTCTTAGGAATTTCTTAGGTGTGTAGTCCGCCAACCCGCACTAGGCCAGCGTGGTGGACTAAGGCCTAAACCCTCTCAGTTGTAGAGGAGGCCCGTGCCCAGCAGTGGGACGTATATGGGCTGATGATGAATACAATTTAACTGAATATGAAATCATCGTGAGGAATCTAAAAGTTCTTGGAAGTTTATTAAGTATGTATGTATTACGCCAAACTGCGCTAGGCCAATGTGGTGGACTACGGCTTAATCCCTTCCAGTTATAGGCCCTTACTCAGAAGTGGCACATAATGGGGCAGATGTGGATAGATAAATAACTTTATGATATTCTTCAGAGTAAGCAACCCCAGCATTTTCTACAATAACAGTATCCGCTGATTAATTATTAATGAATGAAGTAAGCGTAGCGTATCAAAGGAAACCTATGGAATCTATCTTCACAACTTTGAACTCAGAGCTGGAAAACGTAAGTCTTTCTGCGCAGTAATTAACTAATTACTTGAAAGATCCCTCTGCGTTTAAGTGCGATATAGTGGGTTTTGTGGGAGGAATATAAACAAGGGATATGTTACCTTTAATCTGGGCCGCCGACTATCGTTGCGTATCTTCTCGTAGCGCTCCTCAAAGGACTTGTCCCAAAACTCTTTCGTCCGTAGCCAACTCGGCTGAAAAATGAAATTCTCACATAAAATTTCCATTTAAAATGCGCGCTTTACTATAGCTAGGAAGTCACGGTAGCTCCAGTGGCGAAACGTTGACAGTGTTTCGCCGTTGCACAATGTCCGCATCAAATGACAATGCATTTAACATAACACTCTCATTACATATAAATATGTGTGTATATAAATTACATGTCATTTTTAAATTGTACCTTCGCGTAATTTTATTTAAACATGCGTGATACGGATCATTTATCATTTAAATATTTTTTAACTTTATTCGAAAACTAATTAAAACAATTGCTCGGCTAGTGAATACACATTGTCTTTTTTAGACCTACAGGTTGTTATTGGAAAACATTTCAATCGAAAAGCTGGTAAAGTCTTTAGTTTAATTACTATGGTAGATATAGGTACATAGTTTGGCGACAATATTCTTATGATCAAACCGGATTTAGAAAAGAGGAAACGATTAATTATGTCTATCGTAAATAAATGCGTCGCGTGCCAACGAGTTACTGGACCAACTTTTGTACTAATACTATAATTAATGAATTATTTTAGTTCATGGCACATGCGCCAGCATTGGAACTAATCACTAGAAGTTGTTTCTTCTAAACGTCATTAGCTTTATTGGTACTTCATTTATCGCATTTATGGATTAAATTGTATATTTTACGAGAATGAAACTGCATGGGTAACAAACGGGTCATTATTGTATTGTCTCATAGTAAGCTACGAGAGTCTTATGATCATAATATGGTTTAATTGTTGAGGGGTCTCACGAACGCAAAATTCGAGACCCGGATAGAAACCATTTTTGTAGTCATTGCTAAGCTTTTAAGCCTAGTGCCGAAAAAATAGATCGCTTCTAGGCAATGCGGGGTTGTAAAAGAGCGGTGTGTGCCACCCCTTAGCCATTTAACAAAGCTTAGTACGTTACACTTAATTCGGGTCGTAATTTAGCGTACTTACAAATAAGAGCTTCGATATAATTCACATAGTTTAATTATGTTAGACTAAGGCCTCTTAGTTGTAGACGAGGCCCGTGCCCAGCAGTGGGATGTATATGATGATGATTATGAAATATGTTAAGAGTAATACTAAATAAAAATCCGTATAAATTGGAGAAATGTTATGTTATGTATGTATGCTGTATGTAGGTATGCTAAAGTGTTCCGCATAGCAATCAATGCAAAATTGTTTCATTTATTGCTTAGTAATGAAAACATAAGTACTCGCACAATACTTTATTTTATAATTTAGAAGAATATTTTTAAAGTAAACATGTTGGTTGACCTCTCGTAGATCTGCAGAATGATTAAGGTTAAATGTAAGTGAATCGTCGCATTAGCGATATGTGGAAATGAAATTAATTTGTGACACTCAGCCCACATCCGATATGGTAAACATAATTCACTTATGATTTATAACATATTAAGGAACGACCTTAATGCAACAATATGCACATATATATTTAATTATAATCTAATTTCAGATGTAATGAAAACGTTTATAGGGGTAAAAATGTGCTAAAAATTTGCTGTTTTGAATCTTCTACCCGTTCACGAATAAATATATTCACGCAACTGTTAACCGAACAGGAAAACTGTATATCATGATTACGTGATCTCTCCTTGCGTTGTTATCAGACGCACCGAATACATTACGGAAAGAAATACGAATACCTTTGCAGCTACAGCAAAGGTATTTGTGAAATAATTGTTAAATAAAATGAACGCCTAATGTAGGAACACATCTTTTTAAATTATAGTTACCTGTTTACGGTGACTTATAAAAATAACCTGAGATGAATTTCTGAAAAAATCCATCAATCTTACCAATACCAACATGGTCTATTAAGGCTTAAAAACTTTCAACCGTATGTATTCTCAGGCTCATTTGTATCTTTATAGGTTAATATTTAATAAGTTTTAATGCCTTTAAAACATTAAAAGTAAACTAATCAATAAATAAATAGGCGAATATAGGAGTTGTATTGAATATCATTTATCAAAGTAAATGATAGTATCTCGTTCTGGCTACGAGCGGTATGCGCCCGCCGCAGTGTAGCATCCGCACTGAAAGTAACAATAATACATTTATACGCAACGTATCTACTCTAAAATTCATTGACAAACACTACAAACAGCTGCGTTATTTATTTAACTCCCGCATAGCAATACCACTGCACCAAACACAATGGACTGTCGTTCGAATGATAAATTTCCAAGAAACTATCTCTTCATCGAACGTCCAATGTGGTAAAGCGTCGTGATACGTAAAAATTTTGGAAGTAACCCAGTAATATAAAGTAGTATTTTTTTTACTAATGTTGCTAATTTAAATTTATACTTTAGGCAATAAGAAGTTCTGCGGTTGAACATGGATAGATTTATTTAATATTTGAAAGGCAAACCGATTCGTCAAACTCGGGTCACGAAAAACAGCTATTCATAAATGTTTATATTTCACACGTATGTATAATATAGACGTTCGTTGTGTTTCGACGGCGAACAAAACAAATAAACGATGAATTTGCAAATTGATTTGTTTGTTGTTCTCTGTAAGCAATTTGAATCGTACACACTTTGTTTGATGGATTAAACTGAAATAAAATGGAATAGGTAGTTTTTATTAGGGGGAAAACGGACGGCCCCGGGGAGCACACGCGATACACCGCAACTAAAACTTTATCTATGAACGCTACGTTAAAATTCTTAAATTGCAGTGAATATAAATTCTGCGCGAAGTTTAAGTCTGATATTAGAGACACGTTTAATCCCCAACCTCTCTTCCAACGCGCTTAACAAAATATACGGCATTGAAGATGTTTTTAACTAATAGATGGGTATTGAAAAAGCGAACTTTTTACTGGACACTATAATGACTTCGAGAGGAGAATAAATATACATTTATTGATTATTACGCGTATCTTGAAGTAATTTGAACTAGTACCTATGTTTTTGAATTTTGAATCTCTAGGATCACATCACACCCAAGTCTCGGGAAGGCTGGGATAGGGTAGTGAGGAGCAACCAAGTCTCTCACGTCCCCCGTCTTTTCTCTTGGTCAGTCTCAAGAAGTCATGGCAATTTATTTTCCCGTTTACTTGAATAGTATATATTATAAATACACATAAAACAGAATAAGGTTGTTCCACATTTATTTTACAATGATTGATAGTTAGTTAGATTCTTGGTCGGCTGAAAAAACATCTTAGCCGTCGCAGGTTTAAATCCAACTTCTAACATACAAACGGTAAAAGTAGCATCGCGGGGATATTTGAACTGAACAAGAGTTTAAAAAAAAGACCACATCTTGCAAACCAAAATATCGAAATAATTATAACAGTTTAGTGTTGAAAACATAATAGCCAGTTAAATTTTAATTCCTAGTAATCGTTTCCATTTATTACGGTGAATATTATGATGAAGAAAACATCTTTGGTAGGAAGAGAAAAGTTTGATAAACATATTGTATTATAAAACGTCTCAACGCTAAAGAGGAGGCCAGTTTCATATACGAATTAAAGGTAGACCCAAAACCAGGTCATATTCAATTTTATGCGAGTAAATGTAGTAAATATTTTTGTTTTAAAATAATTCCCTCTTGCGTGAATGCCAGAACAGCTGCATGACAGGTATTGGATAAAAAAATACTCAAAATACGTTCATCAATTGAATCAAATATCGAACATTGACGAATATCGACGAAAAAGGACAGGATCATAATGAATATGGATGCACAAAACCGGCGCTATTGGCAGTTCATGTGGCGGAAGGCCACTAAAATGACGATTGTTTATCCGAAAATTGAGTTGAGGATAACACGCGCCAGACAGATGATCGGGGAAAACCATCGGATTAGATAGTCTTTGTTTGGCATTAAATTTTTATGTAATGCTTTTATTCCGAAAGAAATTGCTTTTATTTTATGAAAAAGTCTAGTATGAATTAATAAGCCGCAGGGAAAATCGTTGAAAAAAATATATATTTTGCGTCTTGTTGTAATGAGGCCGTCTCTCGTTATAATGTTACAATACCTAAATGAGTAGTAAAGTCTTTTAATTTAAGTATAATGGTTTTTTTTTCATATGAAGCCTGATTGTGTTAAATGTTAAAATAAATTAATTTATAGTATGATTATAATAACATGTCTATTAAAAACGACGAACACGCATTAATAATGTTCCGATTTGACGCAGTTGACTACTATTACTATTATCGTTACCGAAAGCAATGGGAACATCGATATTGCATTATTAAAAAATAAAACGTTTTTGTTACTTTCAACGAGACAGTGACAACAAATTTTTAAACAACATAACCTTAACTATTACAATTATTCTAATAGCCGTTAGGTGTTTATATCTGAAATAATTAAAAGGTTGTCTATGTAAGCAATTTCTTACAATTTTACAACAATATTGGCATGATGTGGCTTGTGTACCATACCAACAATAGAAATGATTCTTAAGGAACCTAACATCCGTCTGGGTAAAAATATCCCAAAACCGTTTTATGAGTTTCATCACTTTCCGTTCCAAAAATTCATTACAATCAGGCGGTTTAGTCTAAAAAATAATCGAACAGCGTAGCATAGCACAGCATGTTTAGAATTTATGTTATTGTTAGGTTAGGTTAGTCTTATATGTGTAATTATAATTCTTAAATTATAATTACACATATAAGACTTAAATGAAAGGTATTATGAAATAGTAATAGTTTAAATCGTGATGGCCTCGCGGTTTAGGCACGTGGTCGCGAATCTCGACGGTCGCGGGTTCAAACACCAGGCATACACCTTGACTTTTCGAAGTTATGTGTGTATTCACAAAGAATTATCAAGTACTTTAACGGCGAAGGAAAAATCTTGATGAAATCTGCACACCTAAAAGTTCTTAGGAATTTCTTAGGCGTGTAGTCTACCAACCCGCACTAGGCCAGCGTGGTGGACTTAGGCCTAAACGTATATGGACGGATGGTGATGATGATTATGAAATATCCTTCTTAGAATATACCACATATTTGCTTCATATTCATGGCGATATTCAGCTGCATTTTATTAAACGGAAAGTGAATTCACTTTCAATCTAGTTTTATTGAATTGAAAAATGTGGAGAGGTTTTAAGCCTGCCGTGTTCAAGACAAATTATTTTACCGAAGAGAATAAAAAGTACTCGATGTAGTTAACAGCAAACAAGCGTCCTCGCGCCTTCATATTCGCTTAATGGACACATTTTATTCCGTAACATTTCTAGGTTATTAAATTTTAAGCTTGCCGGCTTTAAGCTTAATGTACAGTAGAAAAATGTAACAGAAGAATTTTTATACGTTAGTTTTACTTACACGTCGTAGATACGTGTCATCGAATAAGCTGTAATGCGTAAAAGGTAAAAGAACAAAACAAATAAAATGGCCTTTAAGCTCTTACGAATTAGTCTAGACACTAGACTAATCCTCTTTATGCAGCTTAGCGCAATATCTTAAAAATAAAACTAAGAATCGCTATCTTGATTCTTATTTTTATTTTTTAGTGGGATTAAGTTGCTCTTTCTTATCACATAATATCAAAACAGGTTAAATTCTTCATATATTTTTTTAAATAATGTAATTTTTCACTAACACTATAATTTTCACAAGAGCCACTTTATTGCAATGCACTAACATACATCTTTATTCTTATAGATTTACTAGATGATTTTATAAATAAAGTTTTGTGTTGATTTTATGACCAGAATTCTAACGCTTCCGCTAAAAGATATGGTAGGATAAATAGTAATAATAATAATATATTTTTTGAAAACAGTCTTAGAACAAACTATTGACATCTGAATTAGAGTAAGTGATCGAAAATATAGCATTTTAATTTCCATTTTTTTAATTGTAGTACATTATGGACCACATTTCCTTCTTATCACATATACATAGTGTATAGATAAAAATACCGAGTGGTTACTTTTGGCAATAATGAACTAAGCCCACGAACGGAAGTTTATTTAAAAAAAGGCTGTTACAATATAATTTAATAAAAATAAATGAATAATCTATTAAATAAACAACCAAGTACATATGTACCTATCATAATAATTATCATCAACCCATATCCGTCCCATAGCTGAGCTCGATCCTCATATACAACTGAGAGGATTTAGACTTTTAGTCTACCACGCTGCTGCGGACTACACGCCTAAAAAAATACCAAGAACTACTGGGTGTGCATGTACATACACTTAAGAGTTACATAAAGATTTGAGAGACTGACAAATCCTTCGGCCTCGCAAACAAGCAGAGGCAGCACCAATATTTGTTGATCACACAAACATTCGACTCGATCGATTCGAAGTTTTACCCGCTGGTCTTTAATTCATTGCGCCATTGAGGCGATCCTATTTTTTAAAGTTAAATATCCTAACTTTACCATGTATTTTAGAGGGTATTATTTGTTAATAAGTATTTGTACTACTAAAAGAAGTTAAATAGCAAAAGACACGAGTTAAAAATATGTTTACCAGCTAATAAAACAGCATTACTAAACAAAAGTATTTTCTGCATGGCTCCCCGTATATGTATATAATCATTTGCTTAAAGTGATTCTGGAGATGTCAAATTTAAATGAATTTAAAAAAGCAGTCAAAACTTTGTTGTTGGGTAAAGTATATTACACAGTCTCGCAATATTTGCAAGACGAACAATTGTAAATACCTACATTTATTAAAATTGAAATCTATTTTCTTTTACTTTGCATGCCTTGTGGGCCGGATATGGTTAATGCATCTTATTGTATTATAATATAAGAACTATTTGTAACCCATATTCGCAAATGAATGATTTTTTTTTATTTGACTATTGTACGTGTTTATTACAATAAAAGCATTTGTTAATTTGTTTGAAGTAAATTTTAATTCGACTTCATAACTCAGTTGATTGAAAGCCGATAGTAAAACCATAAGTTAAGGATTCGATCACTTACAAAATGTTAATGTTAATGTGTTAATACTTTTTTGAAAAACTAGTAGTTTTGGATACGATCGACACAGGTTTTGTATTTGTCGTCACACCATCTGACACAACAGATAGTTGAATGCGTTTATTCTTTTTTAAAACTTTCTAATTTTTAACATAAACGTCAGATAAATACAGCACAGAAAATGAAATCACATGTTCTTTTTTACGGTCATCGACATGTGTTGCATGCACGTTGCACGTATGTATAACTTTTACTCTCATGCAATGTTAATGATAAATGATTTGAACAAATAAAATTGACAGATAAGTTTTCAATACAAATATAACGAAATTCAATCGATAATTGTTATTATTGATTTAATTACCTATATTAAGCATACAACCAACACCCAACAGTCACGTACAAAGTTATCACCCCACACTGAAGTACAAGTCATGTGTCATGGGTATCAGATACTACGAGAGACTTTTCGTTCTCACAAATAGCCAGACCCGAAACCAACATTTGTGGATCACAAACATTTGTCTCGGTGGGGGGATCGAACCCGCGGCCTTTCGTTTCACAAGCTGGTGTCTAGCCAACTGCGCCACAAACAAAAAATAATATGAGATTATGAGAAAAATTCGAGATATATTTTAAAGCATTAGACAGTGGTACAAAAGTTACTCATATCACGTATTAAGTCTTTTGTAAATAAGTGTCCCTCACAACTCCTAATACCCACATTATATTATATGATCCATAATTTATTATTTTGTAAAGTGAAATATTTATTATATATAAATTTTAGACAGCATTATCCTGCAAGGGCCCACAATCAGGTATATTCAGTGTCTGTAGGCGATGAATGCCGCTTTCGTTTAAATCCCAATATAGATCTTAGATACGAGTACCTACGTATATCGCAATTTTGTGATATGAGTGGGGGATATCTCAGTTGATTTAGCCGCACAAATTGGGGATTAGTGTCCAAACTCTGATCACTGATGTTTCATAATCTATTGATATATAGATATCAATCAACCCATATATCCCACTGCTTGGCGCGGGCCTTTACTACAACTGAGAGATGTTAGGCCATAGTAGACTAGCACGCTGGCCTAATGCGGGTTGGCGGACTACACACCTGAGAAATTCTAAGAACCTTTAAATTTTGCACGTTTCCTTAGATGGAGAACATCTTTCACCGTTAATAATTTATTGCCGAGATTTACGTATATCTCGACCGCGCGCCTAAACCTCGAGGCCATCACTACTATAGGTATGTTTCATAATCGCGTTTGTTTTATGAAATTATGAACGTCACTGGCAATCGTAACGTACACCCGCAAGCAATTAGATTATGATATGTCAAATTTAGACTGAAACAAGTATTTCAATATCAGTACAATTGTAAACAAAATTGGCGTATTTCATACACCCGCAAGTATGAAATTGATTCCAAACATCATTAGAGCGCCATTTGCATGTAGCCATTATTAGGCGACTAAATATTCAGATGTGTAGGTAAAACTATTCGCTAAATATGGATTTCATTAAAGCGAAAAGACCTGTGGCCACATGACACGTTTGAATGATCGCTCTGTATGTGGACTCATTTGCATTTTGCGATCCAATGGAATACTCATTAATAGCCCGTGTTGGTGCAGAACTCTCTCCTCTCGTGAGTCCAATAGGATTACCTACTTCGTCATTCAAATTAACACACGATAAACTCATGAAATGAAGTTGTAATTAAACTGGGAATTCTTCTTAATATCAATGGCTTTATTTCGCATGTCTTGCGTATCAAATTAGAATTAATAGAGAATTAATTATTTCGAAAAAAAATAAGCCTTTCCCAAAGAACGAAGATACACTTTATCGTGCATCGCAATATATTACGTGTTTTGTTTAGTGTGCAGTCCACATAGTGTCGACTTAAAAGAAACAATTACAATAATACCTCAGTCCTCCATACAATTATAATTTAATGAAAACCGTTATAAAAAGAACTTAAAAAGACAACTATGAACGTAAACGAAATGAGCAGTGCAGATGAAATATTATTTTAAAGCAAAAAACATTTAAGTACGTAGCGTACCATACATGTATTTTATAGCAGTACGAGTAAAATAACTGCTGAATTTAACTATCGTACCTACAGCAGCTTGTGGCCAACACTTAGAGGCTTTTAGAAGTGTGACTGCAAATTACAGTATGTGGTACATTGAGATATTTTAAGAGCTCAACGTGGCGTACTAATTTTATTAAATAATGCTCTGTCTGACGCCGTGACAGAGTAGTTAAGGCGGAACATAAAGTAATTTGCAATTTATAATTGCGCCGGGATATTGTACACGGTACAATCTGACACTAGTTAAGTTAAATTTTATATGACGCATGTTTAACTTACCGTTCAAATGTTGGTTTATTTATCTTTGGTTATTGTTAAGCGAATGTGAGATAGCCCAGTCTATTAATTAATCAAAATATACAGAGCCATTGCAAACAAACATTAATGTCCTTTGTGTTATTTCAAATTTAATTTAAAAACGGGCTGTTTAAACATAGATAATCAGGTATGTATCATAACCATTATTCTATTCTAGTACCTACTTTGCTGTTAGAATTAGCATTCTTAAAATCATCACAATGATATGGTGCCAATTAAAACTGTAGGTATATGAAAAGAAACGCTCTACACGACAAAAACAGTGTGTGTACAGCGTACTAGATTAATATTTGGCCTGTGGTGACATTGGACTGGACAGATAAGAAAAATCTGTGTGCTACAAATATAAATTTTTAACTATAACTTAACAAAAACACACGTTCACATTAAATGTCAAATGTTTTTATCTACATCTACAGCGATCAATTAGGCCAGGCATAATTTTAATATGCATGTTCCGGTCTTATATATTCTAAAGCTAAATGTAGCTAATGTTGAATTAATAATTACATATGTATATATAAGATGTAGTAGAGTGCCGGTGATAAGATCAGGAACCCCCACCTACTTCCCCTTCCGGTTTTCCCGCACCGAGCGCTTTCCCTTTGCGTCACGGGGCCGGCAACTCAACCAACCTTTAACATGAGGGCGGTGGCTATGTAAGAGCTATAATTTTTATTTAACAGATATATGTAGGTACTTCATTTAGAATCTCCTTTGTCATTAACAAACAAAAATGTCAATTTTAATTTTTGTTTCCAGCCCGTTTATGTCCAATTACTTTGTTTATTACAATTAACGTATCACTTACAAGTGAGAATGTGAGGACATTACAAAATGCGAATGAAAACTCCTTATGGGTTTCCAACTGATAATTCACTTTATCGATGAAATGTATCATTATTCAGTACAATAATTATGCATTTTCATTAACGTTATTTATATAAAATAACATAACAGTTGTACAGTAGTATTGTATTAACAGACTCAAACGAATGGCGCGATTTCTAGCACTTTTTTGCGGAATGATAAATTGGTCTAGTTTATTAATTATTTAATTAAAAGTTGTGGCAGCAAATACTGAAGAGATGAATAGAACTTATTGCTCTTGTATTGTGCACGCATACTACTTGTAACATTCTAAAAATTATTTTATTTTATTTAACTATTTGATGACGAAGTTTATTCCAATTCAAAATAGTGAAATTGCTCCTGCGATCAAAGATTTTTATTAACATTTTAATATTGTGTACGGCTAAAAGCTTTCAGCGGGAAAATGTTTTCGTGACAGACCTGTCGAAATATTCCACGAAAGTTGCGATTATGACGCCTGATGCCAGTAACGCGAGCCACTAAAAATACTCTACCGGTAAACCTTTATTAAACAAGTAAAAAAACACGATTTTTGTATGCCTTTAAGAATATATGCGTACACTCTACCTTATTGTCCTGTTAATTTGGGGCATATGAGAGAAATTAACCTCTAGAGCAACGTAATGTTTTTAATATGTATAAACTTAAATGACTTCAAAATGTAACAAATGTGCTTAATGACGAGTATATAAAAATTGGATATTATGAAAATAAATTAATGAATTTTGCCAACAATACGAAGAATAAAAACTTTGTCCTTTCACCAGATCTAAATTATTTATGGTAACATATTTTATGACGTCTCAAAATTTTGAAACAAACTATTTTAATGAATAAAATCAGTAGAGTACTTAACGTTATTTATGAAATAACATTCGCATAACACAAGCCAAAAAAAACTTAGCCACTGAGTTTCGGATTCCCTATGAGCGGATATCTGAGAATCTCCTTAAGATGCGACATGAACGTCCGGTATACAGCCAATGCAATATCCGTTAAATCTCTATTCCCTAATGAATTGCGATCCCGCATACCGTCCTAGTCAATTAGTGATCATTTCGGGAATCGACGATACTTAAAATGCGTCTGATCTTTGCTGTCGAATATCTTAATACTCGTATAGGAGTCAACGTTCAACCTTTTTAACACATTTTCAACTGCTGGCCGTTTGACCGTTTGATCGTTATTGTGAAACTAGGAGAGTCTAACAATTGCTTTTTCAACATCCAGTAGACAGACACGAACGATCAACAAAAGAAATAAAACATGCCTCAATAAATTTTGATCTACTTGACAAGCGGCAGACATACGCCATCTAGAATTTCTGAATATTTTTCTTTGGATCCTATTCAGACTAATTGTGGGAAGGTTGATATCGATAAACACAGAAATTGCAGTTATTTTTTATTTTCGTTATCTAATTATTTGTCACCTTACACAGTATTATTTGTTCATTTCTTTGTTTAAGATTTTTTCTTCGTATTTATTTAGGTTCACTTGTAGAACGAACTATGAGCTGCGAGTAATTTATCATTAATTTGATGTAACGCGCCCTAATTAAAATTCTAAATATGAAAACAAACTTTTTGTAATTTTAATAAGATTTTTTTACGAAGTTATGTATGTATTTACAATTATTTAACACGTACTTACCGTTAGAGAAAAACATCGTGAGAAATCCTGCACATCTAAAAGTTCTTAGGAATTTCTTGGACGTGTAGTCCGTCAACCCGCACTAGGCCAGTGTGGTGGACTAAGGCATAAACCCTCTCACTTGTAGAGGAGACCCGTGTCCAGCGTGGACGTATATGGGTTGATGATAATGAAAACTATATTATTGCATGAACTACTAAGGTAATTTGAAATATATTTGCTAAAATTGTTGTTAACTCTTTAGCTCTAGTATAAACTTCAGTGGTTTTATATTTAAAATTTAAGAACTTACACTTAAGATAGACGTGAAAACAAATCTAACTTTGTCCAGCTTAATTAAAGTTTATCCCCTAACCCGTTGGCTAAAAATAAAGAATCAAGTGCCACTTAGAGATGAAACACATGACATATTCATGTTAACGGCGTTGGGTGAACCAAAATAAGCAATTAAGGTTGCTATAGCATTGTCTGACCTGCGTACTCTAATGTTTGCAAAAAAATCGAATGTTTTTGTATACAGGTGTATTTAGACCGTGATCGGAAACTAAGGCAGGTAATACATAAGGTGATTACAAACCTCCTGGCGTTAAAGAAAATCCCGACAAAAAAAAACATGAAGTTTTCCAAACAACCATAGGTATAAAATGTACGTGGTTAGCTATTAACCTGCCTTAGTTTCCGATCACGGTTTGAATACACCCTGTATACAAGTAGAAAATAGGCGCATATAGTTTGATATGTGTATAAAAAATATTATATTCGTCTATTGCCCAGATTCTTGTTTTCAATATGCTGTTTTCAAAATAAATGTTAGGTACGTAATACGTGATAGGTCCCCCCAACAATCTACTCTTTATCATAAAAAAGCATTCGAGCCAGGGGAAAATTATTGGAATCCATTGTTTAAAAAAAAATGAGTACGTCGGCTATGGTCTAACCTAATGAGATCTCATCCCTTGGAATTGAATAAATAAATAAAAATACACCCAACAGTCACATACATAGTTCTGACCCCACATCAAGATACGAGTCTTTGGTCGTGGGTATCAGAAACTACGAGAAACTTTTCGGTCTTACAAACACCTGAAACAAATATTTGTCAAAATGAAATAGTAAAAACATTACAAAATATAAAGCGGATGCAGTTAATACGTTTGTTTCCTAAACACACAACGCTGTATGTCCATTGTATAATTCAAGGGAAACGGAACTCATCGACTGGAGGCCTAAGAGTATTCTTTGTATCGCCAAAAAACGTAGGGGTCATATAAAGCTTATGTAGAAAGAGCTTCAGCATCAGTAGTTTTTGCTGCTTACAATGAAATATGAATTCACTGCGTATATAAAATATACTATGTATAAAATGCATTTGGTTTCATGCATTTTCTATGCGCATCGCTGCATTACTACACAGTAGAGGGTCGCATATCAAGCGGCATGTTTTACGCCCAACGATATGGATGGCAATGCGACCTCAAACAACGTGCGTTGTGCTTTATGGAAGTAACAAAGCCAAGTTCTATTCAAACACACTATAGAATTCCGTTTTATTCTTTTACTGCATTTTTAAAGTACATAATATTTAATTCAAATGTAAAATACGTGTTTTTTCCGACAGTCCAAATTCTACTTAGACTTCATTTGAAATAGGACTACGAATTAACGAAAATTATTAATTTTTACGATGATAAGAAACGGAGAGTTAGCTAATAAATTTGGAGCATATTTTTTGGTTTTACTTTCTTGACATTCCATTAACATAAAGTAATTAATTCCAATATTTTTATTCAATAAAATATTTTAAATTTTATTTCTGGCCTATGGAAAATATGTTAATAGGAACCAAGTCGACATAAGGCAAGACTTTTTTAGGCTTATAAAACTGGTCCTTTAGATAATGTGCTTCGTACATGTGAAACTACTAGAATCTATTCTAAAATAAACATTATGCGTTCGAAACAAGCGCACAGTAAGCGACAAATATGTATAAAAGTCGCTGAACCCAGTGTTGACGAGGACATTGCTTAATCACCGCAACTCGATTGAATAGTGCAACGTTGAGGAAAGCCATTATTAAACATAAATAAATCTTATTTGTATATAATAAACGCCTGCTTCTCACACGGCTTACTTCACTTCAGAATATCATTGTATCTACATGGGCTCTCCTTATAAAAATATCCAACAACATGGAAAGTATTATTTACCAAGCGTCAGACGCCACAGCTTAATAAGAGCCCTCGGGAAAACAACAAGCTAATATCTCTGTCAACCACACGTATTACTATACAAAAAAAATTCTTACCTGAAACTCAAAGGATGGATATATGGAGACGGTGTCTATATCTGCAGTGCTCTCTTTCAGAACCGGGCATTGGTCGGCCGCCACCTGTAAAAAACATAACAACTTGCAAATTGCCCTTATTTTATAACTAAGAACTTACGAGTAATAGTAACTTAACTAGTAGTAGCGTAACTATATCTATAACATCTTTAGCTATGGAAACACAACAAATACACATATGTATGCCATCATTAAAGATTATTATTATTCTCCAAACTCCCACAACGATAACATTCTTGTACTGATGGGTATATCAGATACGGTAAGAGACTTTTCAGTTTCTTTTCAGTTCCACATACACCCAGTCTCGGAATAAATATTTGTTTTAAGCCGTGATCGTATTCGTGCCGTTATGGATCACAGCTTGATTTAATAGTCAATATCTATCATCACTCAATGATAATGTGACGCAGAACGGTAACAGTGCTCATTTATTTGAGTTCCAATAAAAATAACACTTATAATATTATTATTAAATAATACATTGAATGGACTGCCTCGTGGTCTCACGACACGAATATGTGCCTTGCTATCAAGAGTTTGGGTTATAGGGGACAAGCCTTTTATCGTTTTTCAGGTATATTTTCAGACTCCGTGCTGCTATTGAGTATTTCCTAATGGAAACCCAATAGCACTTTACCCGATCCGGGAGTCAAACCCAAGACCTGTAGATCGCTCGGTAGTCACTTGTGCCGCGAGAACACGCGAGAACCTCCATTTTAATATCCATTTTGAAATTCTATTCATCTGTGTAAGGCAAACAAAGTTGTGGAGCAAGAGCAAAAACTTATTACATTTGTTCTCTGTTCTCACCTAAATGAATAGGAAGAAATATGAACGGAACTATAATTCAAGAAAACTTAGGCATTGAAACTGCCGGTTTATATTATTTTTATCCCAATTATAGTTTTTTACCTGAAAGGTCATACCAATTTAGCGAATAATTAAAAATAAAAACATTAAAAATGATTTTTCGTCGATACAGATTCGAACTTGCATAAAAACTATGGAATTTTAGTCAGTATGACTAGCACTTTGTATTTTAAACACCATGGTTCACGGTCCTTTGAATCACATTAGGTGCGATGACACGTATGGATAAAAGAAGTAGTAGTATCTTATTAATAATTGTATTTTATCATCATACTTACCTCTATAACTGAGACAGTGAGTGAAGTTTATATGCATTAACCTCTGTTACTGAGATAGGATCGTTTTGTTTGTTTGCCTACTTACTTATTCTTTTTTTACCCGCAAATTCTACACTTATAACTCAGTTATAACTTATAACTATAACATTGCTTTGTTATCATTCAGATGTTTTTTTGAAAAATGCCGAAACGAAGGCTCATGTCGTTATCAGTATATGAAAACTCGAGTTAATATCCGTTTGTGAAAATGGGAAGACACGCATTGAAGTCTGTGTCGAATTTAACATGCCAAAATGTACTCTTTGTAGAATAATTCAGAATAAAGATAAAATTCAATCACAATGTTCTGAAGGACAAGGAAAACTAAAACGTATTAATGGAGCCCTCTGTAAATGAGTCAGATATTTATTTATACCTGGATTTCTGAGACATGATAAGTGAGACAAATTTGCAGGTCCCTTAATGTCTCACTTAATCAGGTTTCACTGTATTTTGACTTTCGGTTTGGACAACATAAGACCTCTGTGGAAAGCTTTTAGTCGAGTGTATAGCTTGTGCACAAAAACTTTTTCAATTTCACCTTTCCTTTGCCATTGAGATGGTGGAGGCCCAAACTAAAAAGGAAACCGATTCATAAAAATACATCGGTCGAAATACCACAGTGCACGGGAAGTTAACATTCATGAAAACGAGTTTTATCTGACATGAAGGGAATAAAAAATAAACCGAAGAAACTTAGATTCATTCTTGCCTAAATACTTTTTGTACAAATAAATCTCAACTTGAACGACTAGATGGCGCAAGGAGTAAATAATGACACGCTTAAGATTGTTTTCGGCAGCGCCCATCGTCCGGAGCTTTGACTCAGCGAGACCTCCTCACACTTAACCGATCTATTACGTAATTCAAAATGGGTGAATAGAACACGGTGCCTAGAAAGAGGCAAATATATAGCAAGCATAGCAATATAGAAATGCTCGTGATAAAAAACATGGTTTTATTGTCTTTCCTCTACACTATTAAATAAAAAAGAAAATATTGTTTCCATCAAAACATAAAAGGACAACCGCAACACCGATAATGCGGCGCCTTTGTGTCTTCACGTCTTGCTAAGCTGCTATGGCTGCGGATCGGTGTATTTTTTTTTTCAATACGTTTAACCCCAAAAAGATTCGTTATTTTTGACTAAAACAGCTTTAAAAAATTAAATCTTCGCTTGGTCAAGCCTTTGGTGCGTCACTAGAAATTTCGTTTAAGTATGTATGTAGTAAGTTACTAATTAAATTATTTTTAGCTATTTAAATTTAATTGTGTAAAATATATATACATGTATAGTTAACATATTAACTCAGGTTTTAGGCCGCTTTTAAGAACAATGTTCTCTTTGAGTTTGTTCGTTGGAAAAAATTATATTATTTAAGATTCTTCTTTATTATAGTAGTATAGATTATCATCTATATTTCAATATTTGCATACTGGCACGGTCAAGTATTTTTGCAAACATTTAAATGAAATGTTATAATATTTCAAATTATTGTAGCGATCAACGAAAAGCGCACTGCAACGAAGCTTTATCTACTTTAGCTTGCGGGGCGATTCCCTAGACTCTGTACGGTTAAAATTATATGCTGCTTAATATGTACATTCTCGATCAATATAAAAATATTCGTGTTGTTTATATATTTTCTTTTTTTGAGGCAGCTGTATGTGATTTTTATTATAATCGTGTTACCATCACCGAGTATATACGGTGTTGTCTACTTTGTCGTGTCTGTATAGAAAAAGTGAATAAAATAAAATCTGCATGATTTAAAATTTATAATTCTCTAAATTGAACAATATTTCCGTAGGTAGTTATATATAGAGCCAAAAGTGTCATGACAAATTAATAAAATAAAAACAAAATATGTTGTGGAAAGACACAATTACATGCGTATCCGCTATTACCTATTATCCCAATGATGCGAAAATTAAGTAATATTTGTGTTCATCGGTGTAATTTATCGAGAATACCTCTAATTAGGTATAACATAAATAAATATTATGTTTGATTAAAACAGATCTGGTTAATTAATGTGCTAATTATTTTGGTAGATATAGAATGGTTATATAAGACAAAGAATTTGGTGATAATGATCACAAGCGTCTAAGGAGTCAGTTAATCTCGTAAGATGCTGTTTGACAAGGGCAACAGTAATAAAACCGTATCCCAAATCATTAAATCTTATCATTTTAAAAATTGAACTTGACTGTTAGTGTAAACTCATTAATTTAAAACAAACAAGCACTTGTTTAACATGTGCAGATGGCAACACATAGCACTTTGTGTTGCATCTGTAAATACACCATATCAGGGTAAATTGAAAGAGTATTTGGTTGTTTTCGGCACACAAACAGATTAGAAAGCAAGTGTCGTTTTTATGTTGAAGTCGATATAAATCCATTACGTGCGCTTAAATCTATAATAATAAATATAATTGACGTATAAAATATGTTAAAGCTATTGTCTGCTTGTATTCGTCTTATTATTCCGCTTAATCTTTAAAAAGACTTTTTAAATTTTGTCAGGAATATCACGGGCATTACGGAAAACGTTAAATCAATATCTAAGGCTGCCAAATTTCGAGAGAGAATTAAAGTTTCGCGCAAAAAATGCTATAATATTTTTTTTGCGCAGACGCAAGTCACGGGTACAGCTAGTTGCATATATGCTGTATGCAGAAACAGTTACTTATAGCCATCTAAAAATGTTATCATCAGTCGGCATAAAATCCGTATAAACAAAAATAATATAATATTATTCTCGACACTTTCTAATTAACGCAGTATAGTTAACACAGCTGTAAATAAAGTGGATTTTAATCTGGATTTTTACCTCAAACACTAAACGTGAGAATATCAGACACCGAGTTGTGATTAAAAAACCATTAGCCATTCGCAAAAAATAAGTAACTATTTGTATATTAAAACATGCTTAATTTCCACAAATACGTTATGAATAAAAGTGTGTAAATAATTGTATGATTCTGACGTTGAAATCTCGGGGCAATCGAGTAAGTATCGAGTCGCATCGCCACTTGACGCCTTACAATAAAGAGCATAAAATGTAAATCGGTTTACTTACTTTTTTCTGTCCAATCAAAGCCCGGAATAGCTGCGGAGATTTCAAATAAACCTCATCGCCTGTCTGTAGTCCGTTGTCTGCAATAATAAAGAAAACAATATTATAGAATACATTTCTATGAGAACATAACTCTTATTATAATCTGTAATGGAATACAACGTAAATATATTGATATATAAGAGATTATGTGGATGGTTGTCGATATACATATCATAGTAGTTTTAAAACATCATTTTTACTGGAAAGTTAATTATTAACTCATATTCCTCCCGGCACCTCCCGATCTCATCCGCATGACATTTTGCTTAATAAAATACAGAGTGCACAAATAGTTCAACCGTGAAAAGTTTTAAAAAACATATGCAAATATTTAAGGTATAAAATATCAATTATATCGATGCAATTATTCGTTTTCAGTTTTTTGTGGTAATTTTTCGTTTGTTTTAAATGTTTTTTTTTTGTGTATGTATCCTCGAAGCATTTTTACTCAAATATTCTTACTGTGCTTGATTATTTACCGTACCATCTTAATATTGGAATAAAAAAATTCAGGTAATTAGAAGATCGTAGTGAATTTTCTCTCCTAGCCAATGATAACACAATAATTGTAGTTATTGGCACGCATTGAGACGCATAGTTGCTCCATTTATCGCATGTAGGCCTGTATTGCATAATATCGCATAAAAATGACAGCACGGAGTATTGGCCGCATTCCATATTACTGGTGAATCTAAACTGAAGCTATGGTAACCAGAACTCTCACATAATGCATTTTGATTTCCGTACGTGTACGGATTGTAAAATAAAAATAGAAAAATATACGTCGAACGTCCAGACGGCGCTCGCGATTCAATGGACAATACTTTTTGATTTTCTATACATTGGTTACAAAACTGGGACGCGCTTCGTTAGGAATGCATTTCCCATATTACGGTTGTGTCTGTTTGCGGAAATTGAGTTTACTTTGCAAATCATTGTTAAATTTGTACACAGCTCGGGATTTAGCAGTAATATAACAAATGCTTGTGTATATTTATATTATTATTATATTTCAAATATTAGTTATATTTATGTATTATAATGTACGGCCAGTTATTCCTCTTACAAAGCGTGGAGAGTAAGAGCGTGGAAATCTTCGAGTGAGCCAGGCCAGGTGATGTAGCGCGTTGGCAAGGGCTCTGAGGAGCGCAGCACGCATGCTAGTGCGCACTCACCAGAGAAAAAACTTGCCACGCAACTTAACACAGTTGTTTAGCAAGTGCTCCCTTTACGCGTACGAAACTTGCTTAGAGTGTTCTGCACCTTGTTAATGTTTGGGTTTTAAGCAGCTATTGTTAAAGAAGCATAGCGACAAAAAATTTCAAGCTTTCAAACATTTGGATAAAATCACTAATAGGGTAACAACAGTTTGACGCGAATATTTCGATAGCTCTTTTGGCTAAATTATGTTTCATCCGTGTAGACGAGGGCGCTAGCCACAATGCAATATTGCACCGTTAACAACACAACTCATTTCCAAGTTCTCTCCAACAGTTTACTTCGACATATAGTTCCGTTCTGCATCTGCAGTAAGTGCACCTACCGAACTGAGTTTCGAGGTTAATGCGACGCTTGCACAAATGACCTCCAGCCAAACTTCATTAATCATACGTACTACGTAGCTATTTTACTCGACAAACAATCTACTTATAAATATGACAGGCAATTTTCCAACATTCTAACATGTAGTTATAATAAATAATGAGTGACTTTTTTAGAATCCACTAATGCTTTAAGAATGACCACCATCGTCATGTATGTTGCATTTACAGGCAAGAGATAAGTATCAATGTAAATCCTCTTAATTAGGTACGCTGGCTATTATGTAAGAAAAATTCAGTGAAGCGTAATATAACTCTTAGACACATGAAAAAGAAGTAGAAAAGGAACCCTAGTGATTAAACCAAAAATTAAATTTTATCCCAAAAACAAATGATGAAAATAGTATCCTTGATTTATACCTTTCGGATCCGTACAAAAGTACTTTTTCGTATATTACTTGAGCATAGTGTGGCTTTCAAGTGTGGCTATGTTATACAAATACTTTTTTTTATTTAAACAATTCTTAATGATACTCACACGAAACTTGAATTGACGAATTGTGAAGCCATTATATTCAATACGTTCTAAACTTATAAATTATTATGAAAGATAACAAAGGATAACAATCCTGAGACACGTGAGAATTTTTAGACTATTTTTTAATAATAAACACACCCAACAGTCACATTCATAGTTGTGATGATACAAGTCTTGGGTCGTGGGTATCAGATACTACGAGAGACTTTATGGTCTCACAAACACCCAGACCCGAAACAAAATATTTCTGGATCATTCAAACATTTGTATCAGTGCGGGGATCGATCCCCCGGCCCTCGTTTGGCAAGCTGGTGTCTAACCAACTACGCCACAGGGCTTTGGAAAATATGTCGTGAAACACAGCAAGTTTTTAACATAGATTACACACGCTGCAAAAAATAGAATAAGTAAAAGGACAAAACAGTCTAATCAAAGCGAGAATTTGAAATAAATACAAATATATTGTACTTAGCAATTCTGCACTCACTATTGAAAATAAATGAAGGTTGTAAAAAACAAAACGTATTTATATTATATCAAAACCATATACGTTACCACCAAAAACTATGCCTGCTAAACAACAACAAACGATATTACTACATACGATATTGACATAATATAAAGCATCTCGGCTTCGTTAATGTTAGCCCAGCGCCGGTTCCTAAGGTTAAGGTAAGGTTAGTGCGGCTAACATCTTTGCTAGCAACGAATACAATCTGAAAATGATTGTATGCATCAACAAGAATTTCTACGTCCGCACACCGATTACGGTCAATCTCTACGCACAATTCAACGAGGCGCCTGATGATGTCTCTAGATCGAAATATGAGTATTATTCATAAATGTACATGACAAAATTACCGCCACATACAAAACGCCACCGCATTGAAGGTGTTATTTGCACCAAAAAGCAATTAGCACTGATTTCATTTTTGCAATTATAAAAGTTGAAGCTGCTGCATTCAAACTTGGCTTTATAGCTGAGAGGTGTTTTCAACTTAAACACTTAGTTGCTTACTCAACTTTTTCAAGACATCATAAAATAGAGTTTAATATCCACCATTAAGCCTGCATTACACTCGTAATATCGAAAACTAAAGCAAGTTTTAATTTGCGGACTGCTCATATTTCTAACGTTAGTCATAATAAACAATGTTATGATCAAAACTCATAGAATTCTGAAGTAATTTCAAATTAATTTATTAATTCTGTTACGATATCATGCCAACTTCGAATGCGCATTTAATATATTTATTACATTTTTCATTATATTGAATAGCTCTTAGCTGAATACAGTTCATCATTCAAATAAACATTAACTAGTCAAGGTAGCGGTCAAATTATGAGTAGTCCTAGGAAAGCTGAGGCTCTCGCTCTCACGCTCGCTTTATGCTAATTGCGATGGTTATGACGGTATTGTGTACGCAAGGAGAAGGAATAATAGCGACTGGCGAGTGAACTTTGATGTACAAATGACATAATTAACAACTATTAGGAACATATTGTTTTCATTCCACCACTGTACAATGTACATATTATATTATTTTTTCGCCTAAGCTTACAAGCAAGTAAATACATATACATGTTATCTGTGTATAAAAGAGGTCATTTTTATCTAAATGTGTAAATATAAAAATCATATTTTAAGAACCTTTAAGGCTTTCGGAACAATAAAGGCATTTATTCATATTGCTCCTGCTAAAAGATTTCTTTGACATTTCGTACCTATCTCGTTTTGGTAGCAACCTATAAAAGTCTGAAAAGTTAAGAATACAGTCTCTATTTTCGACTTCTCCGCAGAGTAATAAATTACTGCACAGATTGAGTTATTGAAATAACAAACGTGACATTTATAAAAAATAATAAAGAGAATCTAGTAGCAGAAAAAGATTTCGACTCGAGATGTTTTGCGTTTGATTTCTTCATGATATAAAATACCATATAAACTTAACTGAATGATATTCTTCCTGTCAATGTTGGCAGAAAGCCTTTCTACATCGCGGCATGGCGTAGAGAAAGGGACAAGTGATGTTTTTATTAACTACGAACCCGAACTCGAAGTTGACATAAGGTGTCAGCTATTGATTTTCACCTACCGAACTTAAGAGAAGAAATTCGCCGCATTTTAATAGATATAAAAACTTTGAGATGTTTTTCTATGAAAATCCTATATTTCTCGACACAGCTGTTAAAGTACAGTTTGAGAATATGATAGGGTTTTCTGTTGCAGTTTCGCTTACGTGCCAAGAGACATGTTTGAAATCAAAGCGACACCGACAGCCCCGTAGCGCAGTTGGCTAGCTACCTGCTTGCGAAACGAGAGGCCGCGGGTTCGATCCCCGCACCGAGACCAATATTTGTGTCATCCACAAATATTTGTTTCGGGTCTGGATTTTTGTGAGACCGAAAAGTCTCTCTCGTATGACACAGGACTTGTATCCTAGTGTGGGTGACCCCACACTATGTATGTGAACTATGTATATGACTGTTGGGTGTATTCATTTATTATTATTATAAAGAAAGACACTTGCTTAAAGGATTTTGATTTGACATTAGCCCGTATAGTCCATAAATATGAGCCCTTATATGGAGATTATTTTGCAAGTGAAACGTTAGATTTTAGTAGGCCACGTGAGTATTGCATGCTAAAAGATATTTATAACAGAGAGAAATTGCGTAGATCGGATTAACCGGCCGACGCGGTAACATAGTTGTCTCAATTACGACTGCCTACAACATGCCTCCACTTTCCCTAGACACAATTGGCATAAAGTGTTTCAGATAAATTCTTGTAACCCCCGTGACACGTTTAAATGACTTCATGTATGATTTAATCAGTATTATAGTACTCAGAGGTTGCCTCGTTGCGTCATTAGTAAAGTAATAAACTGCCCATGATGTGATAATCACTGAGAGACTTTAGTCGGAATGCCAGAGTTAGAGACCCAGCCGGAGACACCGTCGTATCCCTTACAATCACGCTTGAAGTACTGGAAGGGCAGCACAACATATTTACCCTGCCTTAAAAGACAAGAGACTCATAGAGCAATGTCTCATTTTTTATAAATGCTATTTGTTTCACCAAAGAGAATGGCTGTTTGCAGGGAAATTACTGTAAAGAAGTTATTAAAAAAAGCGCTTTAATTTGTAAGTCCATTCCATTCCTTTTACTAAGAAATAATTTATATATAAATGTTAAAATATTTTTCTAAGATATGTTAATATCCAAGTTCAATGGCTTATCCGTAAAAGTTGTTCTATTTACCGTTCTCTCGAGTGATATCATTAGCATAATAGAGCGTCTCCCTATGTCATTGCTAGACAACCATATACGTATATATCTGTATATGATCTACAAATATATGTACATAGATTGTGTAAGAGCTAATTATTCTCCCACCTTGCTTGATGTGGCGATTGAATTTCACCTCGTCTGCGTAATGATTTTCTGAGTAAAGCAACATTTGTGACATAGAGAGTTGAATAACTTTACGAATACTACTAAATAGTTATTGTGACTGCCTCGTGGTCTCGCGGGACATGAGTGTGTCGAACAATTTAGCGGTTCCACGTTCGATTTCCTAGTCACGCAAATTGTTATTAGGTTTTTCCATTAAGCAATTCTCAGTAGCAGCACGGAGTCTGGAAATTTTCCCGAAAAAAGGTAACAGGCTCGCCCCTGTTACGTAGGTCTGATACATACCTGGCGAAACGTGGGTGCAGAAATGCAGCTTCGCCTACTCTTTCGGGAAATACAGGCGTGAGGTTATGTATGTATGCATGTGTAACAAAATTATTATACACCAGGCTGCTAATGGGTACTATAACCCATTTATTTTAATATTGTAACAATAGTTTAAGTAAATAAGAGGTATCGACACGAAAGAGAGGGTTGTAAAGATGACCAAAAATTGGCGATCATATTAAACAGTTCCTATAATAAAACAAAACAATTTTAACACCTTCTAGGTATAGCAATGTACGGCACATAACTATTCATGCAAGGAAAATTGTGTGTATCGGCCGACTAACTCGCAAAGGTATGCCATTCCTGTGGGGGAGCAAGGGACGGCTCGCAATTATGTTATTGCCTACTGGTTGATTAAACAACGGCACACTGTTTACGAAACTTGATCACAAAGAATTGTAGGCAGATGCCAGTCATCATAATATATAATATGACGAATATAAAATTTAATTCAATTTTAGTTTCAACACGCAAAGTTCCCAACCTGTCCTCATAGGCGATGACATATCCACGAATAGATATCCATTTCTGTTGTTCTGAATGTGCAGTCACTTGGTCGACATAAATTAGAAAAAATCTATAATGTTTTTTCCTTTGGGAAACAAACAGAATCATAACACTATATAAATTTATTATACTAAAACAATCTAATTAAGTTTTCACGAAAACGATGTCACGCATACAATGACAGTGGATACAAAAGAATAATAGGAAAAAAAAGACAAATACAAAATTTTTAGTATACCAAAAAATGCTGTATCGTAGATATTCATAAGATAAATTTATTAGATTTAACTGATTTTCAAGCACATTTATGAATTTGGGATAAGAACAATTTTCAAGATATCAATTCATATGTCAATAATGTTTGGAGTACTGCCTTTAGGTATGGCATGGGCGCAAAATCTACGAGGGCGTTGGGCAGGTGGGGCAGAATACACACTTTCACAGTCTCCCCGGAGGTACCGAAAGGGGAACAACAACTTAACAACTTTCCTTTAGTTAAAAAAAGGTTGCTAGTTGTGAAATTACAAGCCGCAACACGGATAAAAACTTTGTTGCACCGACCCCACGATAAAGTAGCAAGCGGGCAAGTAAACTAATAATGAAGTAAGATCAAAGGCTTCAAACTACTCGATGAAGAAAAAATATAGGTACAAGTAACATGCATACTTGCGGTGTAAGAGTGAGGAGAAAAATAACAGTTCAAATAGACTAATATGTTTTCACTGCTATTCAAAGCCTGTTTCGAACGAAATGCAATCAAAACTGCGACTGACATGACTTTTTAAAAACTAAATATAGACCGATGGCAAATAAAATGGTCGCATACAACACCGGTCGCCGTGCAGTTTGTGGCAAAAGTTACATTCGCCACTCTCCAATAGACACAGTATCGTACCACATGTAGAACTGAATAAAAGGACTCTTGCCTCTGGCCGGCCAAATTTGTTTTGGAATGTTTACGAGAACTCAAAACAAAATAAAACAAATAGCAATAGTAATACGTCAGTATTAAAGTTTTCTACGGCTAAGCACAAGTTTCCTTTGGTAAACGAAGCTATATACCAAGTCATCACACTGACGTAATTGCATTTATCCGATTGGAAGCACTTAAGAATGCTTAATAAAAGTGTATTAAAGCAGAGATATAAACTTTTATACAATGTTCTCTGTAAAGGTTTTATGACAGCAAAAATAATAATAGTAACTTTATGATATAATAATATTTTAGGTTTCATAACCACTATGCGATTTTATGTATTAATTTTGTTTTAATACGGATACCATTAGTAACTTATTTGCTGATAAATCCGCTGATACTAGCCCGTAATTTATTTGGTTATACACCGCTTACTGTTCAGGTGTAATTTAAAAAACTGTCACCTATTACAATGCAAAAAATATTTTACACAGGCCTGTATCTCCGGAATCGTAGAGAGAGGTATCGTTCTGCACCATAATAGCAATTTGTAGTTTTCGTCCCATATAACAAGGGGTAAATGCTTACAAATTAATTATGATCAAAGAAGATGAAATTTTATCTTCGTTCCTTATTAAAAAATAATTTAACTTTTACTTTACACTCAAACCGATTAAACTGTTTTTGAAGTTGAATGTTTTAACCCTATTTCTGCGGCTCAAAAAGTATTCTGACTGGAACATTATGCGATGAACACTCTTCCATCCCTTTAATTCCAATGTGTAAGACACCAAAGAGAATGAGGCATTTCTACGCATATCGAGAACGAACTTGTGGAACAAACAAGGGTTCTGGTCGTTGAACTAAGATTTTAGTGGTTCCATAAAATTTTCATGGGCGCGTAAAAACAATAGCATGAACACACAGCTATAGTTTACGGCTATCGCTCAAAATTGCAAACATACGCCGCCAAGTAGGTACAATGCCGACCTTCGCTAAGTTGACCTCTATTCGAAATGTATCCTGTATAAATAGATTACCTATTGAAGCATTTGCGTGTTAGATGTTGTTTTGTACGCAGAGCTTGATCATGCTGCAATTTTATTGATCGAGTAAACGTTGACTTCCATCGAAAAAAACAAATTGTAAACTTCGGGGCACATACGTACCATTTAACCCCATTTCGACCCAAATCTATTTTAGTACTGCATGCAAAAAAATGCAATGATGAATGAATATAAATAATACACAAAGAAGGCTGAATTTATAAGCGCTCAAATCCATATTTATGACATATTTTGCATATTATTAAAAAAAAAACTTTTAGATTTATCTCAATATCAGTTAAGCTAAGAAAAGAAAAAACTATTTTAGTATACTTCTTTTGTCAGTCGCATTGCTTTTGAATAATGCTATACGAGTCTATGGTAGGTACGTAAAGGTAAGGTAAGTGTGATTTTGTCAGTGGCTTCGGTAGTTTAATAATAGATTGGCCATTTGGAAACAGGAAAAGAGGAGCGCGGTAACATCTACTGGAGTCTAAACGCTTTTAGTGCAGTAGTTACACGCCGCCGTAAACATAACGTAGTTTTGTTGTCAAAATCCAATTAAAAAGTCATATGATGCAAACTTTATCAAATTATGGACGGGATGTCCTACACATCTAAAACTAGATCAAGCCATCAGCGGAATTTATAACGTCGTTACACGTCAAACCTCTGCCCTCTCGCGGCATGTAGCGTGTCATTTATGTATTACACCTTAGATTCCCGTATGCACACTATATGCATATAAACACCTAAAGTTGAAGCAAATTAATCAGCTGGTTTATTTTAACAGTTTCCAAGTATATTTACAAAAATATAACTTTTAACGCAGAGCTGCTACTTATCGGTTAAACTAAAAAAAATACTGCCAGATTGGATTCAAATTTCATAAGTATTTCTTTTTTTGTAAATAGCAATTTTAAATTGCACAGCTCTTTAAATAGTTCTACTTTCAGTTGGTCGATTTATCTAGTTTACAATTGAATATCCGCACAGAATTCTAAACCTTCACAAAGGATGTGGAACGCGTCAAGGCACTTTAGGTCAAAAATAAAAATGGGACACTTACGGGAGCATCTTGGAAATGTTGATTTCTTAAAGGCCTCCCTCGGTGGTGACAGGCTTCATTTGCAGATATGGATAATTTCTGAAGTGATTTCTCAATGAGCTTACTTACTTTTATGTGATAAGACATGTCGACTAAATTAAAGTATTATGAAATCACGTCTCATTCAACTCTACACGGTCGGAGATCTTTTGATAAACATGACTTTTTGGCAATTTTCTATTCAAAGCTACGGCAACTTATAATTTATTTTTCTTTAAGGATCTTTCATCATCATCATCAGCCTAAGGAAGTCCACTGCTGAACATAGGCCTCCCCCAATGACTTTCGTCCATCTCCATCATCATCAACTTTCATCATCGAAAGATGTTGATGAACGCAAGTTCATCCTCTACCCACAAACCCTATTCCTTTCCCCCGGTCGATGTCGGGCAGCAGCGTCATCAACGCGAGTCCCCTCCTGCGCTCGCCAACCCGCCTGCCAAGCGTGGCGAGTATCGGCAAACCCTAAATGGAAGGATCTTTATATGTTTTAAAATTTAAAACAATCCAACTTTTTGCAGGAGATCAAAATTATTCATAGTAATTCAGTCTGGTTTCAGTAATGTATGACTGGAAGGCACTGTATATTAAATAAATAATACAACCAACAGTCCCTTTTCATAGTTCATAGTTCTAGCCCCACACTCATATGCAAGTCTGGTGTCGTGGATATTATAAACTACGAGAGACTGTCTCATTTATGTAACATTTATCTCGGTGCGGGAAACGTACTGGAACTGCGCCCCGGAGGTTGTTGAGTATTAAATCATTAAACACATTTCATGTATAAAATTTTAAACTTCGTATAGTTTTTCAATATATTTTTTTATAAAAAAAGTCGCACCGTTAAATATAAAGTACACATAACTTTGCGATCGTATTCGCTCTCCGGTGAGGTAATCACGCCAAGTGATAATAACTTTCTGTCCATTATGGCACAATTAAATGTGTGAATATAATGTGAAACTTCAAATTTAAAGTATTATTAAATCGCTTCACATATTTTATTCTGCATAAATTGGACTTATTTCATAGGGCATTCATAATGGATTACTTTTAAAATAAACCTGCCTCGTAGTCTCGTGTTCGATTCCCGGGTCACGCAGTGTTATTGAGTTTTTCTATTAGGAAATTCTCAGTAGCAGCACGAAGTCTGAATATGCGCCCGAACAATGGCAATAGGCTCACCCCCAATTACGTGGGGCTGGCGACCTGACGGACTTACTACACACCTGGAGAAATGTGGGTGCAGATATGCACCTCTGTCTACCCCTTCGGGGAATATAGGAGTGAGCTATTCATCCCTACACACAAGTCACTGAAAGTGGTTAAAAAAAATAGTTTGCACTACGTTCTGTTACTATAAAATCTTTTCTCCTCATTTATGTTTTGTGTAAGTTGAGGTGCCAAATAAACCGCTGCCTATGTCTATGTCTTACATTCTCCACATGCGATCGAAGTTAAATTATAACCACGTCGTTGATTGGAAGTCTGGAAAATATGCCGGTCGGTGATTTTAACAAGCAGGGAATGTTGCACGGAATGTGTGTAAAAATGTGAAATATGTGGAACATAATGCAGAATACAATGTCGCAGTAGAGCGTAGGAAGGGGGTTGCGCTAATTCGCTTAACGAAGTGGCTTGCGGCGTACGCAACTGCACTCGATATACTCGTACTTTGACGGCCTTACTACTTTATTTGATGAATTTATTATTGCTTTTAGACTTGGAAGTGTCGGAGTTATGCTGCTGTCTATTTAAATTGCGGCTCCTTCGGTAAATATAATAAAAAAAGAACTCCATAAAACTATTAGCGTATCGCTCGACGATGGACGCTTAAGAATCCTAATCATCCTTAATTCTTTTAAAAGGCTCATCGAGTGTTCGTTACTTTATATTTTCATTTGTCGATCCAATATTAGACAGTCATCATGTAAAGTTCGAGCTATAACCTATTAGGGAGTGAAAGACACTGCAGATATCACTATCTGTAATATACATCTAAATACCGCCAAAGACCCCGACATTCCACTCTCAGGCAACAGTTTTTTAAAGAGCTTAGAGCACTTGTATCTTCTCAAAAAGGAAAAGAAGTTGCCGATTTTTTATATCTTCAAGCGAACTGCGACGGTAAGTAAACATGTTATTTTGTTGTTACTAAATCAAATAAAGTGGCAGCTTGGGAAATGCAATGCAGTCCAAAAGAAATATTACGATTATCTCTCATGAATCTATACGTCCATATTCGTCGATTCCAAACCGGATATAATTAGACAGGAACGCGTGGGCCAATACTGCGGACATTACACTTCATATAAGATGATGTTTATCCGGGCGGATACCAATATCCTGTCGAAGATCCTATTTTTATGAAAGTATGGATACAACCAAGATAAATTGGCTACTGATTGAGGATCTACTACAGATTTTGTTATACGATATATTAAAACAACGTTACTGAAAATATTCGTAACAACTTAACAAATTAAAACTTGACAGATAAAAACAACAAACTAGAAGAACTTGACAAATTGTTGAAATCACTGCATGTTTATTAGTGTAATGATAGAATAATTTGTAAATATTTACCATAAGCAATCATTCAATGTAGCCACCACGCAAGTATATTAAAGATTGACGACCTTCACATTCTTAAGAAATTCCGTAGGAAAAACTAATAGGAACATTTTGATTTATTTTTCCATGAAATATAGTAAGTTCCTGTGACATTATTTTTAATACAGGCGTATAAAAATGTCGTTACAAATTCCTTATATTTACATATGTACATAGGTGATGTGTAATTTTTATACAAATATATGTATAATACGCTGAATGTGAAAAGTCAAAAGAGATGATACTGTTTTTTTACTAAGAGATCGTCGCTTTAAGTAGCCGAGAAGCTGAAGGTGACAGCAAATGCTTTGGTGTTTTAATAATTCCCGAAACACTGTAAGTGTTTTTCAAGCTTCAGTTTATTTTTTATTCATAATGACATGACAATATTCCCAGCAGTTGTCTTCTTTACAATTACTGAGAATAAGATACTAAAATAATAATTCGTGCAATTTTATGCTAATATATTAAAACCATTTCATTGCGTACTAAGAAGTAATGAAATGTTTTCATTATTTTATTTTATGTAGACTTGTTTAGATAAGATGTAAGCTACAATTTTCTTGGTAAAAATTAGTTATTTGTAAATAAAATATAATTTGGCATTTTGAAAGTTTCTATCGAGACATACTGGTGGTGTGCGGAGAGTTCTGTGTGCTGGATACATGTAACTTATAGTCACGAATCGGTTGCGTGCGTACATAATCTGTTTTCGTGTAAATGATCTGTTACGAGACTGACGTGAGATTCATTGTAATGACATTATTTATATTACAATTCATTAATTGAGCCATTGCTCAGGGATATGCTTTGAAAATAAATATTAACTGCCAAAGAGATCTGGCGGGCATATCTGTGTCAACTCGTTGTTTTTTTCCAGTCGTCGCACCGTAAGTGCAAGTCCTAAGTGCACCACAATGGTTTCAGTGGTCAGTTTGCTAATCCAAAAATAAATGGAACAAACATAGTAAACTAAGCACTTTAATTAACAATCTGTATTCCAAAGCATGAAAATTAAGTACTTACATGATTAAATTGACTTAATTGAAACCTGTTTAATTGCGGCAATGAAAATTCAAGCTTAATGATTCTGCTCGTTATTGCCAATGGGAGTCAATATACGAGGATTTAATAACTGCACGCAAACCGTCAATGCTTGCATTTCATTTTCATATCTAAATTTTCAGCCCATACCTTCCCGTCGATGCGAAAATTAAAATTTGACAAGGATCAAATAATTTTAAAAATCGCCTACAATATTTAGAAGTGATACATCATCTTCAGCGTTCATCAGGTTTTGCTTGATATACCTATCCTTAAGTATATTTTCTTAACAAGATTCACGCCATTAAGCGTATGCATATCCCTAGCAACCTGCACTGCAAGTCTCGTCAGTGCACCTGGTCTTAAATCACATCTCGTACATACGTTAAGCGTAGATTGTTATTTGAATTTACGTATAATTATAAGATCGCCTTCGAAATGTGCTTGTATATAACCAGGTATACACTGCTAGCTTTGATCCCATTGAATCCATATGTCAAAGTGAACAAGATGCGATGGCATGATATAAAATTTACTCCCTGCAATAAAAATCTTACTGCCAGTATAATACATAGGGGAGAGGGGGGCTTGTTGTAACAATTTTTCGTTTCTTGGCTATGAAAGCTTAATTCTTTGGTATTTATGAAATCTAGCAGTACTATTCCAATTAACAACTATTCAACTATCGATTCCAAATAAACTTTCGATCAAACCTGTAACGGTTTTTTGTAGAAACGGCTTTGAAAAAAAATTGACGAGTGTTACAACCTACCCCGTGATTGGGGCTAGTTGTAACAGGCTTGGGGCACATTGTAACATTAGGAATTGAAAACCAGTTTTATATTTAATAAAAATTTATTTGGCATATTTAGCATAAGAAACTTTACAAACGCTAAAACAGGTTTAGACTTTTAAGTTAAATATTTAATCTAACAGGAAATATTCAAAAATAAACAATTAACATGTTCTTTCTTTACTTAAACTATTAATTAATTTTGAGCTCACAGCCATTTATAATCTTAACTACTTCAGTAATCAGACTTGATTCATTTAGCATTATAAACCTTAGGCACGGTATAAAAAAACGTTGACTTTTAAGTTTTATTCTTAATCTAATAGAAAAATAATCAAATATTAACAAAAACATGGTCTTCCTTAAACAATAAATAACTTTAGACTCACAGCCATTTATAATAACAAAATCTCAATTTCTTAAGTAATCAGCCTTTTGATTAACGTAGGTAAAATATGAAATCAGTCTTCATCGAAATCACAATTGAGACACACAAATGAGATCTTATTTCCTGTTGCACATTTTACATGTGCCCACATCTTGCACATGATGCATTGTATTGACTGCTCGTTTTAATTTTCATAAGTTTCCCCACAAGCTAAACAAAACCATTCCATGGGTTCAGATTCCGAATCAGAATTTAAAACACCATATTTTACTTCTTCTATCTTTTGACTATCTTTATCTTATCTTTTTCCTCTCAATCTTTTTGTCATCGTTCTTTTGCTCTTTCCTTTGCCTTTCCTAGTCTCTTGTGTTTTCTTTGTCTTCTATAACTTTTCTTCATGATCTTTATGGAACCCGTTCTTCTCTGGCGTATCTGTGAGGACACAGCATTTTCTTTTACGTTGAGGGTGGTTAGTAATTTTCGTGGTGGAGCTTTTGGGTAAGGTCTTATTTTAGATGGAGAGAAATCAAATTGATTTTGAATACCAGAAGGTAGGCTCTAAGTCAGGTTGACCTCCAGGTGAAGCTAAAAAAGTATTCAAAACATGAAAAGAATGAATTTAAATACGTCCCGCGTAATTTCATATAACTTTTAAATAAATAAGGGGCAAGTTGTAACATGTTACAACTTGCCCCGTAAAAGTGTTACAACATAGCCCACTGCGAGTTTTTTTTAAATAACTTCTATTAAAAAAAAGGCGCTTGCTTGGTGTGAAATTACACTTAATATAATCAAACTAAACAAATGCTAAATGTATATGTATAAATCAACAAATGCTAAACAATTTGAAATCTATGATAATCCATTTTGTATAAGGAGTAAAAAATACATTACCTGGCTTTTTCATAGCGCCTGCACATAACTGCTTCCTGCGCCGTTCGGCGGGGTACTGATCGTGCTTATATGATAGAATGGGTATAACGTAGTAGGTTAGGTTGAAAACCAAACGAATTTTCTTCTATTATGTAGGTAAAAAATGCTTGTTACTACTTACCCTTGTTACAACTAGCCCCACGCTCCCCTACTAGTTTGTCGTTCAAATTTTGCAATAAATACTTTCACAATAGACGGTATGGCGGTATTGTTTCAAATACATATGGAGATGCAATATAAGCATATTGAAATTTATAATATGATTTGCACAGGAATGAAGCAACCACCTAGTTTCCGCGTTTCGCGCGAAGTTTACACCGATTGAAACCGCATTGTGATCTCGTTATTTCGACAATAGTTCACTTTATCGGATAGCACATGATTTTTTTTTTTAAATTGGTCATTTTTGGCCTTTACTATATCAGCGCACAAAGTCCTACTGCTGGGCCTCCTCTGCAACCAAGAGACCTTAGTTTAATTCCTAATATTGTTTAGATATGCAAGTTACCTCAAAATGTTTTCCTTACATTCCGTTAAATTATGAGATAATTCCTTGTGCATACATCCACAACTTTAAAAAGTCAGAGGTGTGTTTCTGAGGTCTGACCGGGCGGCTAGACCTCAAGGAGTCCACCGCGACTTGTTATATGAAATTTATTTTATCACTTGGCCTAGTTCTCTTAATATGATCTTCGATTTTAATGGGGGACATCAAACGCTGCGCTTGCCAATACCTGAAGAGCGGTTGATATATGTACGAAGACATTCCTTGTGATAACTCTTCGATGTGCAGGTTCTATGCATATATTTTTTAAGAATACACAAATAGCTTTGGAAAGTCATAGACGCCTGAAAAGTACGACTATATCTTCGATATAGCGCGCGATTAGTCTGGGGATTTGTTAATAATAATTTATTTTTATTTCGTATAAAAAAGGGTTAATGTTACGAAAACCAACAAGTTTATAAACGGCTTGTTGTCGAAGAGATTTATGTACTCTAGTAAACTGTTGAGCAACACTCGATTCTTGATTAAAACTGATTGCAGCGACCCATTATTATTGAACATCCCGAGCTTTGTAAGAACTTGTGAAGTGGATAGAGGATAGGATAGGAGGAAGTGGACAACAGTGGGTTTTATTTGTACGCCAGCATTTAATTAAAACAGTGATGACCTCGAGGTTTAGGCGCGCGGTCGAGAATTTCGGCGGTCGCAGGTTCAAACCCCAGGCACACACCTCTGACTTTTCGAAGTTATGTGTGTATTCACAATGAATTATCACTTGCTTTAACGGTGAAGGAAAACATCGTGATAAAACCTGCACACCTAAAAAGTTCTTAGGAATTTCTTAGGTGTGTAGTCCGCCAACCCGCACTAGGCCAGCGTGGTGGACTATGGCCTAAACCCCTCAGTTGTAGAGGAGGCCCGTGCCCAGCAGTGGGACGTATTTGGGCTGATGATGATGATGATGATTTAATTGTTTCAACTTATAAAGAATTCCCGTCCAGTCTGCAGCGATTTAACGGCATTCGACCAATCACTAGGCGTCAACGTTGTATATTTTACTACAGTTGACGTAATAATTAGCAAATCCTGTTTCGACATGTGTGGAATTTCTAGAAATAGCTATTAAAGTAATCATTATTTACGCGTAAATTAGTCCTAACGTACACATAAGAATGAGAATAATCGATTTGCAAAACAAAGTACGAGTATGTAATCCATCCCAATGGTAACATTGTTTTATTAATTGCACATAAGATGCTATTTAATAATCTTATTTAGTGTTCTCTTTTTTAACTTATCATTGCACGGCATGTCTTTATAATTTGCTAAAAACAAGATGTATACCTTTTATTATTAGATAAAACGGCTGTGAAACACCTGTGAAGTATGTAGTATCCAGCGATGTTCTATAAAACATCTAGCTAATTTTAAGTTGCTTTAAGTGACTCATTAAATCGCTTACAAAGTGTACATGACCATAGATCGAACTTAAGAATTCAATTAAATATTTGTTTAGACAGTAAAAATAAATTACGAATATTTTAATAATACGTCCAAGTGGGATAACTTTGTTACCTCAACATCCATTCAAGTTTCAAATAAGTTTAAAGTTTCAATGTTATGCTACAAAATCGAAAAAGAATTACTTCGGTAGCGGAGATAGAATGGAACAAAATAAAGGTTCTCTAGCCGTTTGTCCATTTCAATTAACAGTAAAAAATGTAAAGGTGAAGGCGAGCCACACGTCTTGCTGAGGTTTCCTTTGCTTAGAATGCAAAAACAATATGGTATTTACTTTACTTCTTGGTGTTTACTAAGTCATTCCCAATTATGAAATTTGCTTTAAATAATCTTAAGACGACGAAGTTAAGTTCAGTAGCTACCTTCATACACAATGTAAAACTATGCGTTAAGCAAAACACTTGACAGGCAATAATCGACATTTTATACATTTACTCTTCTCAAGCAAATACGCGTATATTTTTTATTAGTCATAAGCAACTGACCACATCTGTTTTCGGTGTTATTCGACGTTTCGATTGTTATTCACAAAGTTGAAATTGGCGAAAGTTTCGGCTGTTCTACACACTACTTAAAATATTATAATTAAGTCAAGAAACCAATGACAATAAGGTTTTCGTACATTCAAACAAAGTGAAATTGTTGTGCTTGATAAAATACCACATTGGCATATAAAATCGTTGCGAGAAATATAATATGTTACCGTCTGCATATACATATACACGCGTCAATTACCAAAAAAATCTAGTTAAAATAAAAAATTGCCAAAAACGTAATTAAATAGGTCTACGAGGGGTCTCTATTATTTTGTCGCATTAAAAAACAATACTTAAGTGTAAATCTAGAATGTCGAATGTTTTAAATCGATTTCATTTTATCAAATTAATATCTTTGCGCTTCTTACATTAGTATGAATTTTTTAAAACTGTTAAAGTTTGACATTATGTTTTAAATGTTCCAGTGGCTCCTTATTTATTAGGTATTCATAATTAATATATTTATTTTTTAGAGGAAATAGCATAATTTCACCAAAACCAAGTAAAATGAAATACTTATCAAATTTGATTTATCTGATTGCTTTTTTTTATGAAACTTCACGATGGAAAATATGAGAATTCAAAGATTTATCCAATAACTGGTTTGGAATCAATCGGCGTAGTGAACAAATATTTCGAAAGTGAATACGGTTTTTTATTTGATATACGATAGTACAAATTGCCTCAGTCTTGATTGGTTTTATATTTTGTCAGAGTGGAGTATTTTTGTACACGCATGGACTAAATGCTTTATTGAATAAAGCATCTTTCGACAAAACGGAACCAGCTGTTAAAACGACAGAGTTATTCTAGTTCCAATTCCAATTTAGGACTGAACGTGAAAAATGTCACGTGACATAACGGATATCTATGTAATATTTAATGTCAACAATACGTCAATAGACGATGCCCTATAATGCTATTCGAAGGTTCATCGTTGAATTAATACACAAAAAATCACGCAAATGTATAATCTATCAAAGAGTATTAAAAAATTACGGACAAAATTAATAAACAATCCCTTATATTTGCGGTTCAATCTAAAAATAAAATAAAACCAAATAGTCCCGTAAATTTTAGGTATCTAGCTCAGACATAATATGTAAGTGAGATTTTTCTTCGCTTTTATCAATTTGCATCAAAAACAATGGATTCCATTTCAACGAAAACTATAAATTATACCCGAATCTAAAGAAATACACACAGAAAAGCAATGTTATTTCATAATTATTTTGCCGTACAAACAATACCACTCTCATTGCTTAGTTAATACCTACTCGAAATGCCCGCGGGACCGAAACGGCCGAATTTATTTACTCAGTTTCATAAATATTATGCTTCCAAAGATCAATATTATAAGGATGTGATAGGCAAAAAATAAGTTCGCAATGTACAAATTTATATAAAAAAAATAGTCGTTCAATTTCTGCCGTGGTTACATTTTTTCCGAGTTAAATAGTTCGTCATTCCACGGCCTATACACAAGTTTGGGAATAAAAGATAATGTCGAACCGTCACTTTTTATTAACAGGACAAAGGAACCGCCAACTCTTTAATTTTAATATCGCTTTTCAAGTAGCGAGTAGTGCCAATATTAATTTATAATGGGCATAAATATTTTTACCAATACCAAGGCGAACATACATATTTCATTACCTTATTCCCTTCGTAACAGGTAGACATTCAATTTGAAATGTTTGTAATTTTTTTTGTGTACATATACATATATGAACATATTACTATCACATACCAAAGCCTTTGGCGGTTTAAGTATCTACATATTAATATATATCTTATCGATTACAACGGCGCGCTACGTTTAATTTCATGCAAATATTTATCTTGTATAGTACATTAAAATTATACTATAAAACTATTACAGAAAAGTACGTGTCTATAGAGCACCAACGGTTGCCGCTTGACAACCAACGGATAGAACCAGCATAACAATGCTACATGAATAGCCCTTTCAGACTCATTATAAACAACGAACAGTTATTGTTAACAACTTGGTATTTATCCCTGGGGAACTTTCAATTTATCTGAGATAATTAACGCACATAGCTTTTGCAGCAAAACATAAGTAAAGCTATTGAGTTTGTTTAAGTAAATTGAGGTTAGTTGGCAAAATAATTATATTACAAACAGGTCGTAACAAATTCAACGTACGAGGGACGGGTGTAATACAATTTTCATGTGTGTTGCCTGGAATTTTGAGTTTCACGGTATCTTGACTTTAGTTTTAGTTTTTAGCAGGCCGATACTCAGTAATTATGTTATAACATATGATTCACCTGTATCACGGGAAAGGGAAGGCAGAACACGCCCACGTGTCGCCAATTGTGTTTTGACTCGTGAGTAATACCGAGGGAGCCTATTACACAATCTCTTATCCACAATGAAAATTCTGCAACAAAAACCAGGCTGCAAAATGTCATTAACTATTTCACAATGTCGATATTTTTTTTGACTTCTGGTTGACTGAAAAATAAAATCATTTTATCTCAATATTATGCTCATACAATCAAACTCGGTTCTTATTAGTACGAAAATTCTTGATGAACTTCATAATACCTATACTGTATGCTCCTAAATTTCTGAACAATGATTCGTTACCCTCCTTAACCCAGAAGGGTTTTGATTAAATTTTGGAAGCTTTTGATAAAGTTCCATTAACGTTACCATGGTAGTGACCACCGACTCATTAAGATAGACCACAGGGAAGGATCTATCCGAACGCAACATATTCGACAGGAGCCGTTAAAATTAATTTGTTTCTATTTAGGCGCCTATGAGCTTTCATTAATCAACACACCTGTGTACATTATATAGGTTATAATGCTAAATGAAAATATCAACTTTTACTTACTTTTATTTACGTGTACGCCAAAGTTATTTGACTATCTATGCATAAGCATTCAGTGACTTGTCCTCGCTGAATGATTCATTTACACCCAGTTACTAATTAAGCCACCCATTTATTAATTAAGCTAAAAATATGACATTTGGACAGCTATTGCTTTTAAATTAAATTATTTTTTAGCCCTGCAAAATGCAGACGTTGTTTTAGGTCATTGTACACACGAATAAAACTAGACTCATTTCGAATGGATTCACACGCTACTGTGTTCTTTGATAGTAATTTGTATCTTAGTCCTAATATGTTGTGATTGCCACAGAGTAAAGTTTCTTCAATAGATCGCATAAGATATGTAAGTTTTACTACGGATGTCTTATGGATTAATAATGGCAATGTTATTTTTTATACTGAGATCGGGTAAATAAGCAATTTTAATAAATAAATCAATCCAAAAATATTCTTAAATTCGGGGATATTTTTTTACTAACAATATTTGAATTAATATAGCGTTTGGAACTTACATTTTATTCACTTTCTGGTGGAATACAGAATGAAAAAAATATATTTTTGAAATTTACTGTCAATATGAGAATAAAATAAAGCAAAATTTAACGATGTAGACGTAACAAGCAGAAAAGTTAGAATAATAAATAAATACACCCAAACAGTCACATACATAGTTATGACTCCACACTAGGATACAAGTCCTGTGTCGTGGGTATCAGAAACTACGAGAGACTTTTCGGTCTCACCAACACCCAGACCAGAAACAAATATTTGTGGATAACACAAACATTTGTCGCGGGGCGGGGATCGAACTCGCGGCCTCTCGTTTAGCAAGCTGGTATCTAGCCAACTGCGCCACGGGGCTGTCGCAGATAGAAGATTGTATACTACTTTAAAATATATTTTATTTATTGTACACAGTCATTAGACTACGTTTGTAGATGATCTAATTCAGTTTCCCAAACGGTTCATAAAATAAAATCATAATTAAAATAAAAGTTGCAGCGATCGCGTTCATAATGTTGATTGTTAAATGACTTGAATATTCAATTGCCTTTTTTTTACTATTACCAATACGGATTGAGTTTGGAAAAGGAGCCAGTGAATGACAAGAGTGGAAGCCGCGTATCTGCCAACGAAGCGTAGGATGTTTTCCAACAAGGTAGACGGACGACCTTAAGGTGGTAGAAAACTGTTGGATGCAGGTAGCATCCAACAGATTAAACTGGATTCTAGAAGTTTTTATGGAAGCTCTAGCAATGGGCGCCATACGGCCATACGGCATAATGTTGATGAAATGATAATATACACCTTCAGTCAGCATAAGAAAAAAATATATTATCCATTGCAGACGTAAAGATCATTAGATTTTTCATATCATTAGAGAAGGATTAAATACATTCGCGGTTCGCCAAACTCGTCCTCAAACTAAATACAATTATCGCCTACTCCGAATTGCTGAAAAGATATAAGGAACTCATTTCCAGGTTTGTAAACCGCAGAGTAAATACTAATCACGACTGGTGGGTTGACAAAATGTGTATAGTACTCTCGACAAAGTCAACGGAAATTAAATTTAACCAAGGAAAAATGTTTATTCCAACGAAGTAAGTGAATATTATAGTATCAAGGGAATAGTAGCTTCATGTCAATTATATCAAGAATCAATACCACATCGGGACATGGGTATATAATTATAGTTAGTAATCATATGACATACATAGACTGTCCCACAGGATTGTATTGTGGGAAAGGCGAGTTTCCGATAATGTCGCGATGATTGACACGCCCGTATTACCTGTGGTCGGTTCAATATGAGATTTACGATTAATATAAATGTACAATACTAGTTAATTTTATTGAGCCCTGATTAAAATTGAAACAATGCTGCACTATTCATAATTTTACCATGAGGAAGTACGACACCCAACGTCGTAAATACATACTATAGTTTTATGGATTTGCTAATATCGAACTTTGCCAAAAAAAAGTTGTATCTACGCAACCGTCTTATGTTCAAATTGTTATTCAAATTTAAAATCACATAGCGGTGAGTGCGTCTGAAGGAATGAGTTGAGTTACAAAAAGGGTTTGTACTATAGATTACTCTTTTCACATATCGATCCTTGCATTTATAGACTATTGTTGATGAAATTTACTTGGCGTGCCTTTATATTACGAAAAAAGTAGTGTTAATTTCTACTTTATGATAAAGCTGAAGAGTTTGTTATTTGTGTGGTTGAACGCGCTAATCTCAGAACCTACTGGTTTGAATTTAAAATTTCTCTTTGTGTTGAATAGAAAATTTATCAAGTCTATATAGGCTAAATAGAATCAAGCTACGACCGATAGAAGCGGAATCAGCAATTCAAAAAGGGGAAAAATATTCCTCTTGGAGTCTAATGTTTTGCATAAGGAGTTGCGGGTAACAGCTAGTTGTAATACGAGTATAAAACTGTCTGCAGTATGAGAATGTTTCATATAAGACTTGAGTTTAAACAAGAAACTATTAGGTTATATCAAATGAAGCGAGAAGACAATTTAAAAAGTTGGTAATCAATTATTGTCATATGTATTCCAACATTATCGCATTTTTATAATTTATTAAACCACAGCAACAGCAACAATAAAGAAACGACATCGGTATAAAATAACAAATTCTTCAATACATTTTTATTATAAGCATTTTTTCGATAGTAAACTACGAGTACAGAAAGTTTAAACATAGTATAAATTACGTTTCAATAGGTAATTGACCATATTAGCGCTAGCAACATTAGCAGTTGCGGTCCCCAAAGCTTTTATTGATCCGGCCCTTAATGAATATATTACACTTTGCTGGCGGGGGAAATGATTGGACTCTACTACGCTGTTTGTGAACGTAACAACAAAAAGAAATGAGTTCGACGCCATTCTTAAAATATGCGAATAATCCGCCCACATTTCATAGTATTAAAGATAACACAAACGTAATCGTACACAACACATTGATTTTTGAGCTAGGTTGCGAATTATAATAGTCCAAATTAAAATTTTACGAACTTAACAATGATTGTACGATAGAATTTTCTTTAAGAAATGTCCTATTTGTGTTAGTTATGCAAAAGAGTGTGATATGTGAAATATATCACATAGCTATTTGTTATATAGCTTTAGACGGAAAGAAAAAAGTTATTTAAAATAAAAAGTGGATTCTACAAAAGAATAATGGCTAAGTTGACTTATGTACGTCATAAACATGAAATTTTAGTAATGAAGCAATCACATTATGTCGAGGTGCATAAATCCCGAAACGAATCCATTGCACTGCATTCCGTTATATTCAAGATCCTGCTAGTAAATAAAAATACGATGGAACCACAATTTCAAATCGCAATGTTGTTCCACAAAACTGTAATTCAGTGCTGGAAATATTTCTAAAGTTTTAAAATAACAAAGAATACTTAAAGACTGCTTACAAAGAATAGGTACATACTTAATAAAATCCAACAACAACTTTAGTTTATTTAGTGGAGCATTTCAATGTATATTCAATGTATGTTATATGTGATGTTTTTAGATTCTAGACTCCTATTCAATAAAACTTATAAGTCTGAATATGAATTTTCATTATACCTTCTGTATCGTGGAATGGAAATCATGGCTGATATGTCATGCTGATGATGATCGGCTTATAGACTGCTCAGCAAGTAATTAACTTTCATTATGTCTGTGTTCTCCAACCTTCAAACCTTTTTTTTAAACCTTCGCTACCTTTAAGGCAGACCGTCACTCGGGATTGTTAAACGATATCAGCCCTTAAGCCACGTCAAAAGCTCTGCGTGGCTTAAAAATACAAGCACTAGACTAAGCTAGAGGGATTGTATAATCCCTCCGACCGCCGACGTGCATTTAGTCAACACAGTAAATCGTGGAAAGCCTGTCACATAATGAGGAAGGAAGAATTATTTTATTCTACGATAGTATTAAACGAACGTATTTTGTGTCCAATTAGTGCTAATAAAAGAGAAAAATCCACCAAACTGACGTTATTTCCTGTCTTACATTACATGATAGTTAATTAGCTTTCGTTTTCCCTATACGTTTCACCTGACTATTCGGTACACCATCGTTCTTTTATACTAATAAATATTTTAAAATGTTTGAATGTTTCTCTTTGATCACATAAATACAATAGTAGAATTTAAACATAGAAACTTTTTTAACCTACATTACTGCAGTGGTTCTTCTAACATTGAAATACAAACTCAATATTTGTTCAAAGCTGGCTAGCTTGAAATTTTCAAGCGTAAATTATGTTTCACAACAAATCCGGCGATTAAACACGCTGTAAGTTTACCACACCAAAATTTAACATCACAGAAATATACGAAGCGCATGACAATCCAATTTCTAGAGGTCACACAAACACAGGTCGACATCCTTTTGATGGAGGACTCGTCTGGCAACCGTCCTTCCCCGCTCCCCCTGCCTTCTTTCACAGTTAACCTCGAGTAAGTGGTATGAATCAATAGCAAACGCAAATGTCCCGTGCAACACGCCGTAGTGATGAATAGAATACGACACGAAAATAGTTAAAACACAAATCTTGGTTATTTGTACTGATTCAAATACAGTCAAAACTTCTTAAAATAATAAAAGTAAATTTAAAATTATACTATAGTATAAGTTATCTTATATATAAGATGATGCTATTGAAATATGTAAAACTTACTTAGATTGCGATTGGAGTGAAATTAGAATTTACGCACGAACTCGTCGGTTAGATGGAATGGACCTCTCAAAAGTTTATGTGTTTTGGTTCATATATGTCTTACGACTTTGAGTTCATGGCCTATATAATTTATATAGATTTTACCTGCAGCTATAACACGTAGGTAAAGCTTTTTTTTACAAGTTGAACGCGGCAGTGCTTTAAACATTAACCTAAAATCCGCACCCATATAAAGTAGGACAAGCTGAGTGTGCCGATGATACTCATGAGTTTTAAATTATGTCTACATAGCAGCCAATTCAAGCGTTTCGTAAGTTAAGTACGTAGCCTATGTGTATTTATTTTTTTATAAAAACAGTTTTCTTAGGCCGGAATGATAGCTGCGGGAAGTGAAAGGTAAATCCCTTTGAGCCTTTTTCCAGTCTTCATTTATCCATTCTGATCCGATTAGAATGCCTTTGATATTTTATTAATAAATAAAAAATATCACTTTTCGAAGATAAATAATTTGTTCTGACTTATGAGCTTCGTTATATCAATTTACGAAATTGAAAGGGAACATCTATGGATGTCGGAGTCGAACAGAAATCTTGTTATCTATTCGCAAATACTGGAGACATTTATTGACTTCGTTGGCGGCATTGGAATACGTCCAAGTTGCCATATGCAAATAATAATTTGATTGTATTATATTAGCAATAATTATAATGACAAAGTAAATTAAAGTTTTGTAAAAACGACCAATCCAAATAAGGCAATTGTGTTTGTTGGTATAGTCCCTCAAGTGGGACGTTCGCGGTTTCTATTAGGCAAAAATACTTACCAGATGGTAGAATTTTGACCGTCATCTAAAGAGCAACTACGTTATATGAAAAAGCCCGCTAGCCTAGCCCGCGGTGGAGCCTTACAGGGTAAGTCTTACACTATTTTGTCGCATTCGCGAATTGTGTAAACATAAGTTTATCAGAGCAGTCCTTGCTGCGATACTTTAAAAAGTAAAAATAAAGAGATAAATATTAATTACCTGTGTCCTGTTAATTAAATGAAAATAGTCCTGCTGAGATATAAATTCCAGACAAAATACTTAGTTCGAATACCAAATAGTTTAAGAAACAGCCTATACACAGTATTCTCTTAAGTGAATTATGGTTCATAAACTTTAGGACATTAAGTATACTACAAAATGGATTTGCATTATTAGTTAAACATCAATATTATGTCAGAGGTAAATTCTAAGGAAGATCGACTTCCAACTTAGTATCGTTTTCATATCAATCCATAAAAGTCGTAGTAAATTGCCTCACTCCAGCATAACACCGCAAAACAAGCTGCCGTCATTTTCTAAGGGGTAAAGGATTCCACAATTTATGGAGCACCATATCCGTTCGTAAGTTAGAAACAAATTGATTTCATAACGTCGCACACCGTACGGTTTGTAATTGAATACCGACATAAAATAATATTTTTTACGGCACAGCAAAATTACCTCTTCAGCATCTGATGGTAAGTGCAATGCCAATCAAATAGAATGCATAACATAGTAAAAAATGGCGACAATCGATTTTCACTATGGGACAGAATAATGGTGGCCGGTTGGGGTGCTAATAGGTTGTACTTAAAAATTACTTCACAATGCTCTTATGACATTAAGGCCGTAATGAAGTGAACAGTTTCACTTAATTAACCGTTAATTTAAAATAGTATTCAATTAATCCTTCTTGCGCTTTTACCTTTGTTTTAAAAGGTCTTCGAATTTCTTATGCGTTCTTAAATCTATTGTAAATTATAAGACCGATTCACCGTTTCCTACATAAATCTGTCCTAACTTCAATTCACTCTTAACATTTATTTCAAAAAATTTAATAACTTCATAATGCGGATATTAAATTTATAGATTATAGTTATAATTATTTTAGGTCAATGTTATTCTGTTTAACGATTTTTTCGTTAAATATCAAACAAATCATCAAATTACAAACAAACGGATGAAGTGATATATCCAAAAATGATATTTATAATGATTACGTAATCTACTTTTTTCAAATTTCACGCAGAAATATGTCGCAATTTTGTCCGCATGATGTATTTGGCCTATGGAAGACAATAGTTCTGTTGACTTCATCATCATCATCATCATCCTAAATACGTCCCACTGCCCAGCAGTCGGGCCTCCTCTGCAACTGAGAGGGTTTAAGCCTTAGTCCACAACGCATTTTAGGTGTGCAGGTTTTATCACGATGTTTTCCTTCACCGTTAAAGCAAGTGATAATTCATTGTGAATACACACATAACTTCGAAAAGTCAGAGATGTGTTCCTGGGGTTCAAACCTGCGACCGTCGAAATTCTCGACCGAGCGCCTAAACCACGAGGCCATCACTGCTTACTTCTGTTGACTACGAAAACCTTATTATGCAAAACTAAATCACAAAATTAGTAACTAGATTAATAACACATGTTAAAAAGAACTAAATTTTATAGAATGCACAATCTGTAAGTAGTGGTAAACTCAAAGCAAGCCAGGATGCGGCGGCTATGTGTTGTTAAACAGTTTGAGGGACTTGAGGGTGGTGCGCACGATTACGAGAAACGAATTGAATGCTGCGGGACACTCGATCAGGTCCAGGAAGTTACATGGTTCGGTGTTGAGATGATTACAAACTATCTCGCGTTGAAAGCGCGGAGCCCCGTAACTAGGGCACTCCTCCAGGAGGTGCTCCAGGCTTTGGACTGTGGCATAGTCGAACAGACAGGTGTTGTCCGAAGTGATGTGGAAACGGTGGGGGTACTCCTTCTGTTAGCCGTCATTGTGTCAGCTAAATATGATCATCTTAATCCCGCAATTTTTTGATTGAACTGAGTTAGGGGAGCAGTCTCCCGGAATATTAGCGTGCAAGTTCGCTGTATGTAATGTACTGTGTTGCAATAAATAAATAATAAATGTATGTACAGTTTGTGTTCCATATGAAAAAAATATTGACCTACTTTATAAAAACAGAATACGTAAATAATTTTTAAATAAAATATCTAGTAAAATTCAAATATTTAACGTCCGCCTACTGAAGAGAAAGAAAAGCAGTGATGGCCTCGAGGTTTAGGCGCGCGGTCGAGAATTTCGGCGGTCGCAGGTTCAAACCCCAGACACACACCTCTGACTTTTCGAAGTTATGTGTGTATTATCACTTGCTTTAACGGTGAAGGAAAACATCGTGATGAAACCTGCACACCTAAAAAGTTCTTAGGAATTTCTTCGGTGTGTAGTTCGCCAACCCGCACTAGGCCAGCGTGGTGGACTATGGCCTAAACCCTCTCAGTTGTAGAGGAGGCCCGTGCCCAGCAGTGGGACGTATTTGGGCTGATGATGATGATGATGATGATGAACTGAAGAGAAGACCTGCGCCCAGCATGGGCACGTACACGGGCTGATATCTAGACACGCGACAGCCAAGTTCAGAAAAAAAAGCTGGCGATATATGCGTGTAAGTTTACAGGAACCATTTTGGGCTACTTTCAACCCCTTTGACAACTCAAAACCCAGTAAACCCACAAACTAGAATTTTGCAACCTTTAATTTTAAAAAATGGAACATGGAAAAATCGGGGAAAGCTAGAGTACAAAAGTTATCAAAGTTTATCGTCCTTTCAATAATTTTCCTCATCGCACTAAAATTCAAGATGGTGTTTCCAAATCATAGTTATCAAGTTGACACTTACGGATAACAAGATCATAGTTCACATTTGTTCATTACTTGTGCTCGTGCACGTCACAATTCCTTATACAAACATAGAATATACCCTGGAGGGAATAAGGCTCGCTTCAATTAATTAGTACCTTCTGTATACATATAACGTATTGCCCCTTTAGAACGCCTTTGAACATGACGTGAATTAGATGCCTATTCAATTTGCCAGTTAACTGATAAATTTATCTTAAGAAATATCGTTGCGGTAGGTACTCGATTATGGGATTTGGTACGAACAACGTATCGCATGTCGAATGTCTGAAGCCAAATAATCAGATTAGTTATTGTATCTACCGGCCTTTGTTATGTTTCAAACAAATTGCAAACAATATAATCCAACTATTGCTTAAATCAGATAAATGTTTACGGATTGGTGTGAGTGCGCTCTCCTCGAGAATTAATTTAATATTGAAATTAAAACCAGGCACGTGTATAAGCTGGCTCTCTGGAGTGGAATCTTTTAGACTTGAAGCATCGCGCCTACAATTATAAGGTAGTCTAGATTAGTAGACTTAGATTAAGTTTTAGATTAGCTAAAATATTTTTGAGACAAACACACAATAGATTCCTTCGCACGTAATAAGCATCACTTCTTAATGAAAAGATGGCTGTACCCAAGGGTTTCAATAAATATTAATTATTAATACATCCACAATATTTGTATCGTAGACATTCATATCAATTCAGAAGTATTTATTAAAGTATACAATGTGACAGATATACCTATTAACCTTAACCTCGCGTCTTATCGTAAACTAATAAAAATTCCCCTTGACATTTTACGTGCACATTCCCAGACCCCGTGCTACTATCAGTAGTAGCAGGAAATTGTCAGCAATTTCCTAATGAGAAAACCCATAACACTTTGCCCGACTCGGGAATCGTACCCAGGAACTCTATATCGCACGGCATACACTTATAGCCCAAGCCCACTTGGCAGTCACAAAGTCGTGAAAACTAATATAGGTAAACGTTACTTAATACTCTAAACATATGTTTTTTTTCTACTAAGTAAATATGATAAATATGTAAACTACAAACGCAGAGGCCTGAGGTGATCGTACATCTGATGGTATGTGGTTACCGCCGCATATTAATGGCGGTAAAGCTTGCAACGGACAGCCATACTTGCCCTTGCTGGAACACTTTCTTAACGAGTTGTGGAGTGCCTTTTAGAGCGTTATACATATTTATTCGTGCTTAGTTAACTGCAACTTAGATTTAAAGCTCCTCACTTTATAAGTACAAAAATAATATAACCAACTAAAAATAGTTATGGTATTTATTCATTATAATCGGAATGATAACATGAACATGTTAATCACACAAACGTTTATCTCGGTTTAGGGGTCGAAACCGCGGCCTCTCGTTTCACAAGGCGGTGTCAAGCCAACGGCGCCAGGGGGTTGCCGAATATCAGAACTTTATTTTTATTTATTATTAGCCTTTATTGCTGATACTAAACAAATTATTTTACATGGGTAAAAAATTGCTTCAACTTAAAAAAACTAGTATATCGGGTTTCCCGGTTCAGTGGTCAGCGTGTCCAGTGACACATAGGCCTCTTCCAGCTGCTTCCATTCTTCTCTATTAAAAGCTTTTCTAGACCAAATTGTCCCTCCAATAATCCTGATATCATCTATCCATCTTTTTGGTTGTCTGCCTGTTTTCCTTTTAATTTCGGAACTTAATTAAGGATAAAACAATGCATTTGTATTGTATTGTTATTTGACGCCGTACAAGATAAAATAAAAAACGCCGCAAGGTTACGCAACGAAACGGCAAAACACTATACAAATAGAGGCGTGAGCACTCTGATGTAAATTTTGCTCAACATAACGATGTTTACTCCACAAATAATGCCCGTATTAGTTCCGTGATGAGCACTATCGTTTTTTCGCTGGAAAGTTCAACAGTCTGTAAAACTAGCTCGCTTCGAGGAATTGAGAATAATTGTTCAAAATCGAGAGGGGGTGGGGGCGGTAAATAACTGTCAGGGGTCTTGTGCCCGTGTGAATTCTGTGTAACAATTAAAATTGGATATTTTAATTATATTTTTTGTTACGGTTAATTACACATCTGTAACGGTTCATTCAGTTTAACTTACTTTTATTTAAAACCAACAAAGGAATTATTCACTTACACAAAATGCTGGTAGCCTTAAATGTTATATTTTAATAGGAAATGTTTCAACGGAACAGTAATATATTTTTGTGGCCAATTTCATACAACACCGGTAATAAATAAGGCGCGGTATTGCGCTGTGTTGCTCAATGTGGCCATTTCTCTCCGAAGGTTGTCCCAATTTTATTGACAGCATACCATCAAACTGGATTGAACTACCATCGTTATACAATGGAATACAAAAACATAAGGTATAAAAACACCCCGTTCTAAGGAGCCCAATAAACTTATGAATTGCCATTATTAAAATTGTGTGCTGCGATCAAAAATGTAATAAATTAAAGCGACAATCTGTCGAAATCTATCGCTTAGACAAGTTTTGATTGCATGAATGCTTGCACTAAAGTATATATTTTTTTCAAGTCTTATTTTCCAACAATCATTACTTAGAGTAGGTTTATTTCTGTTCTAAAATTTTCATGATGCATTTAATATTATGATACATTGTAATAAAATCAAATGAAATAAATTTATTAATCTAAAGTAATTACTGTTAATGTAAATTAACAGAGACGTTTAAACAAATAAACATGCTAACAATTCTTCATAAATTTTCTTATCAAAACATATTTTATAGGTAATCGTTATAATAAACTTTAATTCTTATAACTATAAAGGAAGAGAATAATCAACTGGAAATATAAACAATTCTATTATTTTAAATATTTACTTTTAAGTAATATTTTATTATTTACTCATAAAGGACCGAATTTATGAAGGTTCATATCGCATGTGTTATGTTATTATTCGTTTTCTGTAATGAAGATATATTATGCAAGTCATTAAATAGAGCAATATCGAAAAACTGTCCATTAATTAAACAAATAATGCAAGTAAGTAACATTCGATGCGCAAACTCTATACGGATGGCCGTTTTACCATGGCCCAAGTGATTGCACTGATGACGAAATTAATACAGAGTTTATAAAAAGCATTAAAAAAGAAGTTGTATTTTTATACAGACACGATAAATTGGCTTCGCTAGCAGCTAACAGTAAGTGCACTGCGGTCCAAATCGAGTTTTGCGGTCCCTCTCGCAGGCTTTACACCTTTTTTTCAGTGGCCACTATCTACGGGATATAAATATAGAGCTTCATGAATAATTGCATATAGAAAAGTTGTGATAGCATGATTTTTGTTCATGAAGCTTGCTTTCTTCCTTCATTTTTCTATTGAATTGTAGGTGTCAAGGAATGATAACTGCTTTAATTTTACAGTCTATGCCAGTAAAACGTTCGGCCTATGTGGGTCGTTATAAGTTCTGCAATCGTTAGTCATTTTAAGAATTATTACATGGGCTTATTCAAATAGCACTACGATGTTTGCTACCATATAAAATACGATTATTGTATATACTTCTACTTATATACTTACAGCAAATACTTAAATACATTGAAAAATATTTTTTTACATTAATTTAATGTCAATAGTCTAAACGCAATAAAGGTACTATAAGTGTAACATTCACTGTATTGTATTCACTGTATTTATATTTTAATACGTACGTAGACGTTATTAGCATTAATCAAAGAACTACATAGCTTAAACGCAAATATCAAAAAGGCTTAGTATACAACATTGTGCCCACAAATATCGCGCATTTTTTCTAATAATACGTTGTAACAATTACACTTCCATACATAACATTAAAAGAAAAAAAAACTAATGAGATCAATTACCAATATCAATAAAATGGTATCAATATGTTGTTATTACCACATGTTTAGTATAGACCTCAAATGGAAACCGATATATTAATTAATGTGTCATCATGCGTCAAATAGATCGCCTGAGATAATAAGGATCTAATGGATATGTCAAGGAATATTATGTTTGGTGTGAGGACGCGCCGACCACCTGCCGGCAAGCGCGCGACGCCGCGTCGAAGCGATCCCGAAGCTTGCTGCCAATAAACTTAACGTTTGGGGAGTCCTCCCTCTGCGAAGCAACCCGATAGGTAGGTACACCGCTCAATACACGCGGTATAATTCACATTGTTGCTCTAGACTACCGTTTAAGCTTATATGTGCGTGAAAGCCGATTACGCACCATTTTAATCTTTGAATGGGATATTGCTGTTAAATGTTTCAAACAGCTCGAATGCTTTATGCTCTTGCGTGTAAAATATAAAATTGAATAGTAATGTTCTAATAATATTTATTCATAAATCAAAAATAAATGTTGCGTTGTAGCAATTTACGCAAGAATATTTTAACATCAATTGCGCTCAGATCTCGAAATATTTAATATAGTTTTTACCGTCATTTAAATACATGTTTGACTTGATCCGGCGCCGCCGACCTATGATTTATAAAGCAATTTTCTCTTCAAATACGATAGCTATAGATATCATAGCATCTACATATTTATAATTTTTATTGAGCTATCAATTCGTGAACAAATTGTATAAGAGAATAGTTTACATATATGTATATACATTTTATTATTTCAAATATTCTAGTCCTAATTCTAAAAATCCTAGTCCCACCATCCAATTGCGTCATGAGTGTATTTACAAACACGGATTTTTCAAAGCGTCCAGACTATCTATTTTTGCGGTGAGACCTAACTTATCTGCATACGTACTAATCTCTTTATGAACAATATTAAAACTACAATCAGATATCATTACCTTCATATTTACATTTAGGCAGTGGTGGTACTTCCTTAGAAGCCCAAAAGACCAGGTTGCCTTTCAAAATTCCGAATAATACCTTTAAACTTTAATTCTTTACTCGTATTTAACAAAAGCAATTTGACATATACGAGGGCAGTCCGATAAGTACTTAGCCTCACCGCCCGATGGCACCACTATCGTAAGATAAATTTACCATCATGTAGCACATCTTCGTAGACGGCTATTGTCAAAATTTCAGCCGAATTGGATTTGTAGTTTTGTTTTGACCGCGTGTGTAAGCGGACGTGTCCGCGGATTTTCGAAAAATGGAAAAAGAGCAATATCGGCCGGTGATTTGATTCTTGTTTTTGGAAGGGAAATCGCGCAGCGATATCAAAAAGCGCTTGGATGCTGTTTACGGTGACTCTTCTCCTTCAATGGCGACCGTCAAAAATTGGTTTAACGAGTTTCAACGTGGTCGCACGTCAGTTTTTGATGAGCCACGCCCAGGTGCCCCAAAAACGGCTACCACGGAGGATAACGTGAGAAAAGTCCCGATCTTGTATTGGCAGACCGCCGATTGAAGGTGCGCGAGATAGCTGAGACAGTAGGCATCTTAAAAGACCGCGTGGGTCATATCCTGCATGAAATATTGGGCATGAGAAAGCTGTCGGCTCGATGGCTGCCGCGTTTGCTCACTTCGGACGACAAGCGCATCAGTGACACAACTTCAGAGCAGTGTTTGACACTGTTTAGGTGCAATCCGAAGGGGTTTCTGCGTCGTTTCGTGACCGTCGACGAAACATGGATTCACTGGTACACACCAGAGACCAATAAACAGTCGAAACAGTGGACTTTACCCGGCGAATGTGCTCCGAAGAAGGCGAACACTGTCCCATCGGCCGAAAAGGTGATGGCCACCGTTTTCTAGGTTTCACAAGGTGTGATTTACATCGACTACCTGGAGAAGGGCAAAACGGTCACAGGGCTCTACTATGCCGAACTATTGGGCCGATTCAACGCTGAATTGTAGAAAAAACGGCTCCATTTGGCGAAGAAAAAAGTGCTCTTCCACCATGACAACGCACCGGCTCACACCTCCGCCGTCGCAACGGCCAAATTGGTCACATTAGGCTACGAACAGCTGCTCCATCTACCGTATTCTCCAGATTAGGCCCCGTGTGACTTCTTTTTGTTTCCAAACTTGAAAAAGTCCGTCGCCGGACAGAAATTTGAGTCGAATGAGGAGGTTATCGCCGCCACGGAGGCCTACTTTGTAGACCTCCAGAAAACGTTCTTTTCAGACAGCTTAAAGAAGTTGGAGCATCGCTGGGTCAAGTGAATCGAGTTGAAAGAAGACTGTGATGAGAAATAAATCGCCACTTTTCCAAAATTTTCGTTTTTCTTTTGTAGGCTAAGTACTTATCGGACTGCCCTCGTAAATGAGAATATCCTGATCCCACAATAAACTACGAGTATTATAAATTAGACATTATAGAATTAACGTGTTTACAATTAACGCTTTTAGGCTTCTATGGAAGTACTGCCACTGCATTTAGGTATAATTAAATTGGACTTATTTGGTAAAAAAGGAAAAAAAAAGTATAAAATACTAGCGATGGTGCCCAGCTCTGCCCAGGCGCAATTTTAAATTCCGTGCTCATCCCACGGGAGCACATTTTCTAGGCATAAAAAGTAGCCCATCTTCATTCTCAGGGTCACAATTTTAGCCTTACCAATTAAAACCATTTAAATCAGCAGAGTAGTTTATAAGTAAAATCGTAACAAATAAAGTCAAAAATCTTTGCTATTTATAAAAGTTTAGATTTGAAATGTCATGGAGTAAAAAAGAAAATAAAAGATTTTCGTTTACATCTCAATTATTGTATCGTCTTATCTTAATGTTCTCAATCCTTTCTTAATTGAAACGTTCAAATTATTTAACAATACTGTGAAAAATAACTCGTTAACGATAACTTTTTGTTTTAACTTTTTAACAGTGTAAAAGCGATAAACTCACTCGATTTGAAAAGGCAGTGTATCAAACAAAAAGGCAAGTTTTTATACTCTTAAGTCGGTGTTTGAGTCGTAGGAGTTGTGGAGAGCAGCGACTAACAAGTTTAAACCAGGAGTTAACCGGAGTTGTACATCGTCGATTTATTATTAGTAATTTTAACAACCTAACCTTGTCCTTGTTACTAACTGCTTGTTTCTAGCCGGCTTTTGTTTTTCAACATATTCACACACACACCCACACAAACACTCATAAAGAGATGAAAATAATTTAATTGGTTTAACAATGAAAAAATATGCGACTTAAAAAACGATGATATTGACGATGTGTATGTGTTTCATCATCATCATCAGCCCATATAGTTCCCACTGCTAGGAACGGGCCTCCTCTGCCATTAGAGGGTTTAAGCCTTAGTCCACCACGCTGGCCTAGGGCGGGTTAGCGGACTACACACCTAAGAAATTCCTAAGAACTTTTAGGTGTGTAGGTTTCATTCACCTTTAAAGTAAGTGATAATTTAGAGAAAAGAAAGCAGACTATAGCACAACCGAGTGCAACAAAATTTAAAATTTATATTCGACTTACAATACCATAAATTAGGTTTTTTATAATTTATTATTACATTAACAAGTTTCGAATTAAATTGTCAAACCTTCTTAGTAAAGCAAGTTAAGTTCAAATTCTAAATAGTTATTGCGGTTCTCCATATATTAATTAGCATGACAAAAAATGAACTGAAACTGCGAAACTTTGGTATATCATGAATAAAAAAGTCCGCATAAGGGATATATTTGTTGGCTTATATAGACAAAGTAAATAAATCTAATAGTGGGTTTTTCCATTTAGATGCTCTTTCTACAGTAAAAGATTTTCAAGCAAGGGAGTAAGGTCTAGTGAAGAATATGATACATCACTAGAATTTTTAATTGATTACATATGTGAATCATTTTTTTATCAGCTGATACATATTTGCTTTTCTGCAAAGCACACACGTAATTGGATTACAGTCAGGAAGAATCGGTAAGATACTTCACTTTATTTAAATGTCATTAAATAAATATGAAAATAAATATGAAGACACAAGCAGTGATGGCCTCGAGGTTTAGCGCGCCTAAACCACGAGAATTTCGACGGTCGCAGGTTCAAACCCCAGGCACACACCTCTGACTTTTCGAAGTTATGTGTGTATTCACAATGAATTATCACTTGCTTTAACGGTGAAGGAAAACATCTTGATAAAACCTGCACACTTAAAGTTCTTAGGAATTTCTTAGGTGTGTAGTCCGCAAACCCGCAATAGGCCAGCGTGGTGGACTAAGGCCTAAACCCTCTCAGTTGTAAAGGAGGCCCGTGCCCAGCATTGGGACGTATTTGGGCTGATGATGATGAAATATGAAGATATATTTTTACTTAGGCCTAAATTTATTAAGCTGGTGAGTTTAACTCCAGTAGCTAGACAAAAAAGCGTGACACCGAACCGTTGATTTAACGAATATATTTATTTCCAAAGAGCTCTTTTATTTATGTTCCTTTAGGGGTTTATTTCGGGTAACAAAATACCACGTCCGTATAACATTTTAAAATTTAATGTATGAATTCGTTCAAAGTAAAATGCATCGGAGCTGTCTGTGACGCTGAGACTCGGTCACTGGACAATTATAAGCAGGTGTGTGCCCAGTGCCAGCCGCATGAACTACTGCCGGCTCCAATCTTGTTATCGGCACATACGGACGATCTATCGAATTATTTACTACAATTTAGAAACGGGTTCCATAATATTCACAGCAAAACAATTAATGTTCTGTTAAAAAGCATAATTACGAATAAAATTATTAATTAACTTTATCGAGACGTATTTTCTAAGTAAAAAATTGAACAGTATTGCACTAGCACGAGACAGGAAACGCTGCTTACAAAGGTAGACAATAAAGAAGGTAATTAAGGTAGGAAAATTCAGTCTTAAGGCAAAAAAGTAGTAGGTATAGAAATATGTACGTGTTTCTTTACTTATTGTATTTACGAACGTCTGTTGCCGTATAAGCGTAACACCTTCTTTAATAATAAATCCTCGTGCAGAATAATTGTCTTTTAGTGTGCGTTGATAAATAAAAAAAGTATGATAATCAGAAAAATAATATTACGCGATCTCAAAAATAAATTCAGAGTCGACGTAAAATACAAATGTTAAATGGCCCTTATTGGCCTAATTACTGCTAAGAAATGGAAATGCTTAAAACAATTAGAACTATTAATCATTTCTATCTTACAAAACGGCGTGATCCCTTATTAATATAGGTACAATTTATGATATTAAATCTCGAAGTACCATGTTGGGTTTAGTTCTTAAACACAAAGGTAAAGAAAGGAAGCATATTTTTCAAATAATTTTCTTTTCCAAATTGCATTTGTGAATTGTTATGGTAAACGGACCAATAATACGAGTTTTATATGTTTTGCGCTGAGAGCGTTACCAGTCAAGCAGGCAATTCTACAGCGATTTACATTAAATTCTCAACGTTCACTAGGTTTAAACTTCTCTAATATTTATTTAGTAATATTACGCTGCCTTGCTAACAGAACTCACCACAGAGAGAAACACGATTGGATTGCAGTACCTACTTAGAAAACTGGAAAGTTCATTCATCCAAAATCATGCGCTTGTCGGCTTATAATTCGGTAGCGGTGAAGTTAGGTTAAAAACCGTATTGTAAATAATATGTGAGCGTGCATACGAGTATACTTTATAAACTAATAGCATTACACAAAGTTGCTTAGAAAGTAGTTATGAATTTCAGCGGCTGCTTTCGCTAGCAATGGTATTTATACAATATAAAAGTCATGTTGATGTTCACATAAGGGTTTTTATAATATTTTTAAACTGATAATTACTTAAAAACTTATATAATACTTGATTAACGCGACTGAATGGGATGTAATACTAGACACAAAGCTTGTAAAACATTTAAAAATAACTAATGTTACGTTTGAATGAAACACACACATATAATACGCCTAAAGAAAGATAATTTCTACACTGACGTTGCGGTACATAAGTATTAAATTAAAGACTTATATGTAATTATTTGTATGTTAGTGTGTACATATGTATGTATAAATGTATGTGTATGTAGGCATGTATGTATGTATGTTTGTTTATATGTTTATATATATATTTATAAGTATTTATATATATAATATATATATTTATATTATTTTTCTTTATTTTATTTCTTTTTTAACGATATGTTTTAGCTTTGTTGATGTTTTTTAGTTTAGACTGTACACTTCGACTACCTTTCATTTCTCTTGCTACTTCTCCATCCTTGGTTGCCTGTAAGAGATCGCCTTGTGCGATAAGGCCGCCTATTGTACTTTTCTTCTCTACTGTATTCCTTAGTTTTAGTGTTATGTGTACAATGAAGTTTTAAATAAATAAATAAATAAATAAATAAATTCCTTATTACCATTACTAGGTGATTACCATATTCTGTACTAATTCTGCAAATTTCTTATCGAAACGTGTGATAATACTGTTATAGCTGGACCCGCGATTGGTACCAGGAATCAATCGGTAGCACAAACGACTTTATGTCACGGTACTAAGACGGGAGCTGTATGTACTCTTAACATCAAACATACTCACAAATTACAGTTTGTTTCATAAAGTTTTTATTCATGTATTCTTTTTATATAATCATCTAAGGGCAAATGAGTCGTCGTGGGTAAAACCATGTAATTAATCTTACAAACGCGAATGTTTATTCATGCAAGTACGAGAAGGAAAAATGCATCAATTGTTTTCGAGACGTTGTTGCTCCGACAGATTCGCTGGCGGACTATTATCGGCCGAGATAACCTCGACCTTCACCTCGGGTCTTGTTTGAATTGCACTTAACTGAGAGATAACATCGCAATAACTAGTTCATTGTCCGTTATATAAGTCAAGAGCAAATTATTACCATTATCGGAGTGAATAGTGCCCCAAAATGTATCGCTCGTTAGCGATGCACATTAACATTGTTACGTACAACGTTACGAACACATTTTGACGGCAATCCATAAAGTATTTAATAAGTGTTGTTATTGATTAACCTAGTTTGGTCATCCGTGTATTATTAGGTACCATCGCGGTATTCCCATAATTGGAATCCTAGTTATCCAAACACTGCATATACTACAATCACCAATTATGTATATTGCTAAGGACTAATCGATTAAGAAAAAAGTTATTAGAACCGGTTATGGATGTTAGAAACAGTTGAAATCGAAACCACTACCTTGTATTAGTTATCACGAGAGAGGAACACGACAAATAATCAAATAATGTTTTGTTGTTAATATTTATTTCATTTACATTCAAAGTGGTTTAATTACTCACAATGAAATATTCTGAAAATACAAGTAAAACCGATTTCAATGGCCAGTTAGTTAAAATAAATGTCGAGTGGGGGAAATTATCGCATCGCACGCGATCAGAAGGAGTGGCGAGATGTTATTGAATAATTTGCTGCTCCGCACAAATTGGCAAATTACAGAGTGTATACTGTTTAAAGATAGCATGCACTGAGATCGACTTAAAGTAACCGTAATGTATCACTTCCTTGACATGAAGCGATGACGTCGGCAACGTGACCAGATGAAGAAAAATGCACTTGTGCGTTATTACGAGGACTTTTTTAAGTATCAACATAATCAATCAAATATCATTTATGTTATGTATGTAAAATATATGTACATCCCACACTACGTTGCTTTAATCCCGATATTGTAGTTATATTGAAAGGACTTACCTTATTGCTCATATGATGTGATATGGTTGATTTCTTACCTGAAACAATGAGAAAATATAAATTATAATACTTTAAAAATCAAAAGAACAGAAATTCCAGTAGAAAAAAACGGGTTGTAGGTAATATGTTAAAGCACATAAAATAACTGCAAACATGCCGTGGTATTACTTTGTATTTACATATATCAGCATTATCATACAGCCCAAAATGTTATTTATTTATTTAATTGGCAATCACCTATGCGTTAAAAATGTATATCTTGTAAAGTGTTGTTTTTTTATTAAATTCATACAATGAATTATCTATTAAATGCGAAAATTAAATTGTCACTTTCATTGGTAACAATAAATATTCAACGCCTTGAATAGCCGAGGCGCCTATCATTTCCATAATAATATTATAAACAAAGAAAAATTATAATAATCCTATTTTCGGTCATGGCGACCATTTCTGCTCCGTTAAGTCCCTCGTCTTGCATGTGCTCTAGCATGGCTCACGTAGCCGATTTTGTTCACAAAGGTGCGCGCACACTGCGGACACGTTGGAGCACCATTTCTATAATTATAGGTGATAGCCACTGGTGGTCGGGCTTTCAGGTGATCACGCTTGGCATCCTGCTCAGTACGCCGATGCAATTCAAAGCTATGAAACTTTGTTTTGGATGCGCGATCTCCACTCATCACGATCTGATGCTAATTCTTCCCAATGGGAAGGATCTATGTCGCATGCCTTCATGTGGCGCTTGAGCACATCCTTGTACCGCAGGAGTTGTCCACCGTGCTTTCGCTTGCCTTCCTGAAGTTCACCGTAAAAGATGCGCTTAACGACCCTCTCCTCGGACATAGGGAAATGATTATACATAATTTTATATCATCATCATCATCAGCCCATATACGTCCCACTGCTGGGCCTCCTCTACAACTGAGAGGGTTTCGGCCATAGTCCACCACGCTGGCCTAGTGCGGGTTGGCGGACTACACACCTAAGAATTTCCTAAGAGCTTTTAGGTGTGCAGGTTTCATCACGATGTTTCCTTGACCGTTAAAGTACGTGATAATTCTTTATGAATACACACATAACTTCGAAAAGACAGGTGTGTGCCTGGGGTTTGAACTTGCGACCGTCGAGTTTCTCGACCGCGTGCCTAAATCTCGAGGCCATCACGACTTACAGTATATTTTATATAACAATACCTATTAAGCTAGACTCAAACCGGAGCGTAATGTGCTGAGACGGCGTAATCAACCATTCAGACTAATAAATGTATGTATGTATGTACATCTATTGTATATTACGCAGATTTAGCATTTCGAATCAGATTATCCTATTAATTTGCTTAATTTCTACGTAGAATTTCGATGTACTACCAAGATTGTCACTATATTATACTTTAGAGAACTGATAAATATAATACGCAGTCACACCTGTATTACCCAAAGTGGTAGGCAGAGATGCGTCTTTGCACCCACATTACGAAAGTAATGTTTTCGTCCCATGTAACAGGGGACGAGCCCATTCGTATTTTTCGGGCATATTTCCATACTCCGTACTGCTACTGAAAATCTCCTCATTGAAAAGGCCGATGACACTTTGCCCGCCGCGGGTATCGAACCCGGCACATATTTGAGTCGCGACACCACGTGGCAGGCAGAAATAATACACTACAATACAAAGAGAAATAATTCTAGTAACAATATTTGTGGTCGAATTATTCATTATCTGTAGTCATTAACGTAATGTATTAATATGACAATACAATAACAGCGTATATTTTGACCATACTACGCAATAAAATCCAATAATAGATACCTTTATAATAATATTGTTTTATCAGGTGCTCCACTTAGTATTAAAGATTTACTATTTGACCGTACATTTGATATATTTCGTACCATAGCCCATATACATAGTATATTTCAAAAACTTATCTTTTAATAAAAATATAGCAGAACGAAAAACATGAACAGGGTAAGAGTTTACAGGATAAAACAAGAAATAGTTTGGTTAAAGACCAACGACTTTCACAGACTTGGGCATTTTGGAAAGTATGAATTAACAACTTTCTATTCAAACTTACGTAGATTAAATTGGAGATAAGTTCAAGCATGGTCAAATAAGCGATGGGCATGCACCATGGGACTTAAGAAGCAAAGGAAATGTGTGTTTACCGCAGCATTTCACATAAGACCGACGCTTAAACGAAATTACAAGCTTGGGGTTATTTTTGTTAACTAGGTGATTTTTTATTCATTTACTAGGTGCAACATTGTTTGAGTTACACTTAATCAATTATTTTTCAGCCTTTCGATTATAATCTATAGAGCTAACGTCACAAAGGCACTACTAGAAAGATAATTTGTTTCTCTACTAAAGTAAGACATTCCTTCGATTTTCCTATTCACTTCTTACAGTTGGCCATCATCTATGTTTTTTATAATATACGTGTGATCTTACTTAGAGACCTAAGTACCTTCCCAGGCAAGAAGGTTCAAGTCTTAAATCTAACCGATGGCTTCCTTGAAAACAACATGGTTATTGTGTTTATGTGACATTGAAGATAAAATATTACGAAAGAGATTACTTTATGTTATAGGTACTATTTATGCCTAGCCTACCGCAAAAATTGCCCGGATATTACCACAACCAAAAACAATTAAGGGTAATTTGTCAATACAATATTTAATCAAAGAAAAGAAGATTTAAAAACGAAGCAACATTTTCTCCACACCACACAACTTCGCAATCGGGACAAAGTTATTTTTATATCAAAATAACGACACTATTTCACGTCCACGCTGATTTAACAGGATGTATGTGTAAATGGAACTTTCATACTCGTATATTTGAGTCCAAGCGGTTTTAATCACATGCATTTATGTACTCTGAAACCTAATGAACGTTTTGGCAAAACCAGAGTTCAAAGTGGGGATCAGGTTATGCTCTCTACTATTTGAAAACTTTGCGGATGTTACACGTGAAACTATTAAGCATTTACGGATTGTGCAGTTGCTAAGTCGAACTTATTATTAGTATTTATAACTGAACTGCACGCGTCGTCTCTGTATAAATTGTATAGCTATTACTATTGTAACGATAAAGGGGTTGTCTTTTCTTAAATTTAATTCTCTTTGTAATACTTAAAATACTTAACATAAAAAAATTATGTGTCATGTACAAATTATTTATTAGCAATTATTCAATTACAACCAAGACATAGAACAACTACTTTTCAAAATATTTCATACATACGTTTTTAACTTAACCAGAATCCTGTAAAGTAAAATACTTAACACTAATTTAAACAATTTTCATGCAGTAGCATATATGTAATATACAAATGCAAACCTTCTATTTCATATTTTATGCGGGAATGTTATTTTTTATTCCTGCGCAACAAAGCATCAGAACAATGTCAAAAAACGTCATACGCGTAAAAACAGCGATGTCTGGCAGACCAGACAGCCGTTTTTTGCAACTATCATCGTACATTGATTATTAAAAAGAAACATTTATTTTTTTTATACGAAATGCTTACATAAATGCAAATACAAACATGTAGTTCCACAGGTGTCACTAAAACTAATGATTAATTATTCTGCCAATAATTAATTTACTTTCTATAATGGAAGAACCTCTGAATGCTTAATATATTCCGAGTATTTTCGTTAAAGATTGATCACAGTAGCGTTACAATCATAAAATCGAAGTGGCTATATGTCCGAAAAAAAATCCCTCACAACCAAGACAAATGTAAGATTTTAATCATAAAGAATTGTTCAATCAAACTTGGCATCCTCATACCATTATATATTTTAGACAATATTTTACAAAAATCATTCGAAAACTAAAACGAATTATTGATTTAGAAAACAATAACGTATCAAATAAACTAGCCCAAAATGTATTAACACTATCTTTTAATTTTTTAACTTTACACCTTTTTAGGGTTCGTTTTAGGATTCAATAAAAATATCTAATTACAAATTATGCGATTTTTGTATTGTATTGATAATATTGAATATGATTTATTATAATCGTTAAAGGTTGCAATGTAGGTATCTATATAATGTTTTTTTTGTCAGGTTAACATAATTATTTTTAAATTTTTTGTTCTTTTCTTTATCAAGAACATAATAAAAGCTTGTATTTAGAAAGTATTTTTTCTTTTAATTTTTCACCCAAAAAAAATACTTCTTTGTTCTTGTTTTATTAAGATTCGAACTTACTTTCTTTATATTGCTTCCTCATTATTCGCTGCAAGGAAACCCGAATATTTTTAAGCGAGTTCTGGAAAACAAATTTAAGATAACAATCTGGTACGGCTGTAATATCGATCGCTGCTCGTTAGCAGTTGAACCCGTTGGTTCAAGTCATAACTCGAAGGATTTTATTACAACATTTCAATTATACGTACACGTAAATAGAATAAACAGACATTTACATAATGCATCTTGCTGTAACGAATACAATCCTAACTATAAAAATTCTCCAAGTATCCGCAAACACCCACATTTTTTAACAAACACTTGCTTACTTGCTTGTATTTCGAAAGGCTTTGTGAAGGTATTATTTATTTATTAATTAACTTTCATTGTCATGTAAACAAACTTCAGACAAGGCTATTCGGGCGAAATTTAGATGGATGTTAGTCACACGATAGCGGTGTATTGGAATTCGTTGTCTATTAGAGCGTTTAAACACGACATTATGTACGTCGCACCGGCGCGGCGGCGGCACCGCACCGCATTTTATGGTACGCCGTCACTATGAAACCCTATATACATACATATATATTATAGTAACGAAAAATAATCTGACCTACTGAAATGACAATAGTGACAATATATCGTTTTCTGTATGACTTTTTCATTATTATCAAATATGCGATCAAATATTCATGAGCTCGTTTAGACTGAATTATTCAATATTTTACTGAGTATTTCCATTTGTTGTTTGTCGATAGAGAATAATTATAGTGAAATTGACGAGCGTAACTTCACTATAATTATTATCTATATATCTATAGCTGAAACACGAATATGTGTTGTATAAAACGCTTTTAGTCAATTTCAAAGAATTACTGCGGCTAATTACAAAGTAACTTGATTACTTTCGTCCAACTTCAAAAGAACTAGGTATGAACAACCAATTATAATTTTCAATTGATTCTCAAATTTTTGTTCCCGTTCTCATATATAGGATTTTTGTGGATAATTGACAACTGGTTAATATATCTATAAACAGGAGACATACACATTTGATTATGAAATGAAACAATATTTATTGAATCTGTAAAATGTTCACTTAGATTCAGTCATTTCAAAATGTAGTATACTACCCTGTTCAGTCATCACTAGAAAAAAACGGGCAAGAAACTCTAGTGTTGCTCTTTTCCAATTAAGAGATAGTTTAAAATATTTATATGAACTTCCCGAATTAGAGCAGCTCATTAATACAATCTCAGACTATTGTATTGAATATAAGATGTTTATATGCATTCATATATCACTATTAATGTTGGTGGGAAATCACGTTTTCACGTAGACTAAATTTAAGTGCCCACATACCGGCAGGATATTAAAAAGTTTATGTCACATACGGTATCTCTATTTAAACGTTCACTAACAATTGAGTAGTCAGGCCAGTTTACATGAGCCTTCCTAATCAATCTATATTTTGTCCAGATGTTTATTATCTATGAGTGAATCTAGGCATGCGTACATGAGTATGACAATCGGCGCTTCGCGGCTGGCCTCAACCGCACCGCACCTACTCTACATGTATATATACTCGTATATCTCATCGTAGGTGCAACGTCATTGGCCTCTGGTTTGTAATCTCACTAACCACGATCACAAACATGTGTCGATATAGTTTACACCTCACTAGACGGCGAGCCTGATGCAGCCTACAGAACCGGAAATGGGATGCTAAACATAAACTCCATAAACCATAGTAATTAATTTTAGAGAGTATCGTTGAATTATCAATGATTAAGATAATTTTAATTAACTTTCAAGAAAAGAGGCAAAATTTTCCTTAAAGCCCGATAATTCTTCCGGTATTGTGGGCGTCCATGAGCGGTGTTGACCACTTAACATCAGGTGGCTCACTCGCTAGTTTGCCTCCTTTCCCCTAAAATTAAAACAATAGTTTACCTTATTTTTTTGATTGCCTTAATACATTTCTCTTATTACTTTCATCGCTGTATAATATTTCAAAAGGCATTAATTACGTTAATTGCATTAATATTTAGAAGTGTAAGGGAAAATCTAGGTGATGAAACAATTAACAAACCCCACATCCTGGTCAGTCATTATTACAATTACGAATGAATAGTATATAACCAGAACAAGAATATTGTCTTGGTTTTATAAAATATGTAATTAAAATGTTATAAATACTAATACAGACGAAAGGGCTTTATGGCGAAACCAAAGATTCATACAAATGATGTACATGATTGGTATGAAAGGGGAAGAAAATATATTTACAACCAATGACCTTAAGATTTATTTATTTAACCAGAAAACGTCTACTCATAAACCGCATTAAGCCCGGCGGAGAGAATAAAAGAGGTAAACGATGAAGCAACTTCATCTCAAATAACATTGATATTGATGGCGCTAGTGCCACTGACAACGTTAGCTCTACGCAGTTTTTAATTTTAAAATATTATAAATCAAAGATTCACCGTAAAAGATTAGTTGAATATAATCGTAGTAGTTCAATTATTTCGGGTAAATGTTATCTCAGACTGATTTCCGGGATAAGTGTTTAAAAACAAAACAATCTCAAATGGACGTATGTATATAAACAGTGGTTGTGACAATCAGTGCTGGTGCAGTGACTTTAAAAACATGAAATAAACAATAACTGTAAGTGTAGTGTGATAACAACTTTAAAGACACATGTAAATAAGCGAACAGTGGTTAAATAATAAACGTTTGACTATTGTGACAATTTATCAGTGCGAGGGTAACCGCATAATAAAACCGTCCATTCAAATAGGAACCGATGTTATTACGAACACAACAGACAATTAAATTAGACCTATAATTTCGACGCCCACCTATAACTTGAATTGGCCCGACGGTGAATGGTTACGACTAGGAAGCCACGAGCCGTGTGTTCAAAACCTACGCTAAGATTTTGGAAAAAGTTAATATTGTAATTTTATTTATATCAACGAGTTACAGTTTGCGTAATAATGGCATCCAACTCTGTATTATCTTGTGCTGGATGTTTTAACACAATCAAATTCAAAGAAATTTTAAAATGTAAAATTTGTGTTAAGCATTATGATCTAATGTGCGCAAATGTGAATAATAAACACTTTAACTCAATGAGTCAAGAGCAAAAAAAGACCTGGATATGTCATGGTTGCCGTAGCAAGCAGCCTAAAGGTGACAATAGTGACACCCCAATTCGTACGAATCAGCAAATTAATCTAAATTCTTCTCAAGAGGACAGCAATAGCTTTATAACTCATCGTAAAAAGACAATTATAGATTTCGAAGGCGAACAACAGTCTCTCTCGTCACCTCCCTCGCCACTTCACCCTTCGCTATTGTCAGCAATTAGACAAGAAATAAATTCAGCTGTCAAAGAAGCCATACACGACCATGTGAAATTGACTTTGGCAAAAGAATTCGAGTCTATAAAAAACGAAATAGCGTTATTCAAAGATCTGGCAACTAGTTTCGAATATTTAAGTGCTGACTATGACAGTTTAAAATCAGACCTGGTTACATCCAAAGAAAAAATACTACAACTAACGAAGGACAAGGATGCACTTTCGAATACAGTTAATGACCTTTCAACCAGATTGAATTTATTGGAGCAATATTCTCGTGAAGGTAATGTGGAAATTAATGGAGTTCCAGAAAGTAAATCCGAAAATCTTATATCTGTCGTCAAACAATTGGGTACCTTCATTTCCTTTCCACTACAGGATTCCGACATAATAAACTGCACGAGAGTTCGCAAATTAGATGAATCTAACAAAAGGCCACGCTCAATCGTAGCTAAATTCCCTAACGCACGAATAAGGGACGGTGTCTTAGCAGCAGTGTCGAAGTTTAATAAAAGTAACAACTTTGATAAATTAAACTCTGCACATCTAGGATATGGAACAAATAAGTCTGCTGTCTATGTTTCTGAACACCTATCACCGTACTACAAAGCTCTTCATGCAGAGACAAGGAAAGTCGCACGGGAAAAAGGAATACGATATGTATGGGTACGTAATGCTCGTATATTCATTCGTTTAAATGATCAAACTACGGCAAAACAAATTAAGTCATACGAATGTTTAAAAAAGCTATAGATTTTGTAATTAATTTATAAACATAGGCCGTAAGAGATTTTATAAAATTCAATATTTATTACCAAAACTTTCGTGGAATGCGAACAAAACTGCCCGATATTTCTTTGACATCCTTAAATAACAATTATGATATTATCGTAGCTACAGAAACCTGGTTAGATGATTCCATTGCGGATAGTGAGATTTTAGACAACAGATATTCGATTTATCGCCGAGATCGACAGTCAACATCTGCAGCTGGCAAAAGAGGTGGCGGCGTCCTTGTTGCCGTCGCTAAGCACATACAGTCTAGGAGATTATACCACCTGGAGAGCTCGAGCGAAGACTTATGGATATCAGTAAAGATTGTAGTTAATAACACGATTAAGGACATTATTTTAGGTGCCGTATACTTGCCACCTCCAATTACACTGGTATCCTTAAACTCATTTTTAGATATTGTTAACATAAACTTGAATACAAATCCCGCGGATTTACTTTTATTCGGTGATTTTAATTTAAATTTTATTCACTGGATGTCTGACAGCGCTAATAATCTAAAACCATCTGTTAATTGTAATAATCCCCTTGGACAAAGCTTTGTCGACTTCCTATCTCTTAACAACTTAGCCCAGTTTAATCACGTTAAGAATGTAAATCAAAGAATATTGGACCTAGTGTTAAGTAATGTTGGCTGTATTAATGTGGACGAAGCTCCATTTCCCCTAAGCAAACTCGACGTTCACCATCCAGCTCTTGAAATTAATGTAAGCCTTTTAACTAAATCTGTACTTAAAACTAAACCCTTTGCTAGATATAACTTTAGAAAGGGTGATTATCAAAGAATTAAAACTCAACTTAGTCATGTAGATTGGGAATTGGAGCTAAGCAGTGAGGATGTGAATGTCATGACTCAAAAATTCTATAATTTATTGCACACTCTTATAGAATTATATATACCTAAAGTAAAGCCACGTTCTAATAAGCACCCGATATGGTTTTCAAAATCTTTAATAAAACTAATTAACGAGAAGGAAAGAATAAGGTCTAGGCATAAGCGATACAAAAATCCCAGGGATCTTATCGAGCTACATTTGGCTAATAAACGTGTCAGCTTATTAACAAAAAAATGTTACAAGGATTACATTATTAATACGGAGCAGTCGGTACAAAGCAACCCAAAAAGATTTTGGTCATTTGTAAAATCCAAAAAAGGGAGTTCTGATATACCAGGAGAAATGAGACTTGGGAACTCATGCACTACGTCAGGTGAGGACATATGTAATCTCTTTGTGAAGCAGTTCTCCTCGGTGTTTTCTACTCAACATGACGGTCGTCTATGTAGCAAAAATGATTGTGCCGATGGAGAATATCCCCAAGAATCTTTATGCAATATTAGCATTACGGAGCGTATGATATCTAGGACAATCTCAAAGCTGGATAGTAGCAAGGGAGCAGGGCCGGACGGAATTCCACCTTATTTCATTAAAATGACTCAGAGATACCTCACCTTACCTTTGAAATTAATCTTCCAGAAATCATTACAGAGTTCTGAATTCCCAACAGAGTGGAAGAAAGCGAATGTGACGCCCATTCACAAGAAAGACGATAAGCATATTATTAACAACTATAGACCAGTATCCATCTTAAACATCTTCTCCAAAATCTTCGAATGCATTGTCTATCCATCTGTGGCATCATATTGCAAACAGAAGGTCTCTATTTATCAACATGGCTTTATCAAATCTAGGTCTACAGTTACAAATCTGGTGAGCTATATTGGTGACGTTTCAAAATCAGTTGACTGTCGAAATCAGGTAGATGTCATCTATACTGATTTTAGTAGCGCTTTCGACAAAGTGGATCACTCCATCTTGATCCACAAACTTAGACGTTTTGGGATTCACGGTCCGTTGCTTTTATGGTTTCAGTCCTATCTAAAACATCGGTCCTTACGAGTCACTTTTGGTGGATATCACTCTAAAACTTATATCGCATCTTCTGGAGTGCCACAGGGATCCCACTTGGGTCCGTTACTATTTGTGCTCTTTTTTAATAACATCCCAGATCATCTTGTTTACAGCAAATGTCTGTTATTTGCTGACGATCTAAAGCTTTATAAAACTGTATCTTGCACCCAGGATTCCCAAGATCTTCAGAAAGATTTAGATGCGTTGGGTAATTGGTGTCAACTTAATAATATGACATTAAATGCAAGAAAATGTGTGCACATAAAATTTACAAAGGACAAAAAAATATTTCCCACTATTTATTTCATTGGGTCTGAGCAACTACAAGAAGTAACCAGTGTTCGTGATTTGGGTGTCATTGTGGATAGCAAGTTGAACTTTGTGGAGCACATCGACAGGACTGTATCTAAGGCATGGAAAATGGTGGGATTTATAAAGCGGATGTGCCGGGATTTTACTAGTATTCCAGCACTATTAACTTTGTTTAACGCTTTGGTTCGTAGTGTATTGGAATATGCTACCACTGTATGGAGTCCTCACTTTCAAACTCACATAGCGCGCTTGGAGCGGGTACAGAAAGGCTTTACAAGGTATTTGGCATATAAAGACCCTTGCTGCCCCCATCGTGTCGATTACATGGCGCGTTTGAGCTATTTTAAATTAAATACTTTAGAAGACCGACGCATACTACATGACCTGTCGTTTCTTCATAAATTGATCAATGGTTCTATCGATGCACCGAACTTGCTGGCCTCACTTTGCTTAGCTGTACCAAGAAGGATACCTAGATTCCCCCTGGAATATACCTTCAGAAAAGCTCCATTGAGAACAAAGATCTCAACTCCCTTAAACCGTGCCATAGAAGCTTGCAACAACATAAATGACATTGACATCTTCAGGTCCTCCACTGTAACCTTTAAGTCATTATACTTAAAATCGCTACTACATCGTTACTAGTCGGGTTTTATCTATGATTTTAATTTATGTTTTCATTTTTATGTTTTCATTTTTATTCTTTCATAAGATAGTTTTTAATAATAAATGTAATTAAATGCAAAAATTGTAATTTCCTAGTTGTAATTTCGAATGTGGTTATATTTATTTATAATTTAATTCTTTTTTTTGTATCGTCGCACTATTTTTTAATTTTGTTTTTTTTTTTATATATAATTAATATTATTATAATAGCATATTTATTATTAAATATAATTTCCAATAGTAATATAAATAATTAATGTGTCTGAGCAATAATATCAAGAATGTTGTATTCACCTATAATGATGGTACGCAATGTCCAATGCTATTTATTCAACTGTATTTTAAAGTGTATGTGTAACTGTCGATGGTGTCTCTAAATAAATAAATAAATAAATAAATAAACATCTTAGGTCTACGAACAACTACAGTAGAAAAAAAGTATAAATCCTTTTTAAAGACAATCTGTTATTAGAATTCGCTAAAAAGACAAAATAAGTATTAACGTTAAAACTTTTACAATAATATAAATAATTTCATAATTTATATGATATAAAAGCTTGTCGCGACATTCAAGTAGCTACTCGTATTTACTTGGTTTGAAAATTTTAGTTAAAATCAAGTTATTTAATTTACTTGTATATTCATACACGTAAATCTCGTGACAAGCTTTTATATCATATCAATTATGTAATGACGTTATAAGTAGATATTAATTGGTTGAATATCTCCATCAAAATTGAGTTTTAAGTATTATTAGTCCGCCATATTGGACTTATACTGACGTCGCTTTATTTTCGAGTTATTCTTAGCAACCCTCTTCATTTCATACCCATATAATAGAAGTGAATAAAAAATACCTCCTAGATACTTGATAGTGCAAATGACACTTAATGTGCGCATTGATATCTTCGCAATTATATAATTATCTCGAAGCATCTTTAAGACCCTGCGAAAACCTTACAAGAAATAACTTTAAATTTACTTGAATACTGAATTTGTTTCATCTATTCGTATTAAGCAGCGAATACAGGCATGCCCGTGATTTATTTATTTGCGAAAGGTTTCTAGCCATACGTCACATCTGGATTTCCACAAACCTGAGAGGGCAAATGCGGCGTGTAACAAAGCAACTTATGAAAACTCAGTTGCACGGTGAAACTTGCGAATAGTAAAATGCACAAGATATACAGCGCACATATTCCATAAGCGTGAACTTGTATGAATGCGTGGCGCCTCTTCTATACAGACGGGTGTATTGTTTGTCTTAAAATACTACCATTTATAAGCCACCGCGCTCACTTTGAAACGTAACGTTGCCTTTTTCAGATTGGCGGCGGTCGCGGAAAAGCTCTTTATGTTTTTCTTTAAATTCCGCCCGAGGCGCAGAAACTTCGCTTACGGAACCTGCGTAAGAAACCAGCCTATTCACAATGGCACCAATTTTGCAGTGAGCAAAGTGGTACGTTCTTACAATATCTTGGCAGCTGTTGCATTAAACTTGCATTGAGGCTTAGACTATAGACGGCACAGTAATGAATTCAACAAACTTTTATTACAAATGAAGTGACTTAATGAATTCTCAAATTTCCAATAAATTTAATGCATATTCCAGAATTGTCTTTTATTTTTGATTGATTGCTTGTTTCATGCCAAGTTATTCCAATAATTATCTTAAAACGAATACCGGATCTGAAAATATAAGGAATCAATACCAGTCATTCGAACTATAGACCTCACTGCGCTAAGCCTAAGTAAACATGTGTTTTGTAACAGATATAATAATTGAAAACATTATAAGCTAGATAACAGACAAGCTAAGCCGTATTTTAAGCCAGTGTTTTAAAAATAAATAAAACATGGGATTACGAGCTAAAAAAATATATAATATTATTAGATAGTTTAGCTAAAAATGTCTTCCAAAAGGTAGGTAAGAAAAAAGGTGAAAGAAATTCATAATAGACTTGGCTTAAAAGATTAGCTATATTATATACGTCGCCTTACTATCATTTTTCCCTTTATAGGTGTGATTGAAGGCTCCTCAATATTTATTTCTCTGCATTTTTATTGATCCGTCCAATGAGCAAGCGGTTTACAAAATCAACTGTTCATAAACTCATGCAACACTTTGAGATCTCAGATTTAGAAGATCGCAAGTTAAGAAATTCAAAGTTAACATAACGTGGTGTATACATCGAAAGAATCGCGGCGAGCTAGGCGTTGTATCAAATCGATTTTCTCTGAGACACTATTAAAAGCCCGATCTAACGAGTCTATTCAAATTAAAGACCAATTTACCGAAAGCGTACCTCTACGAATTAAATTTAATATTGTTTAACAGTAATAGTTAGATTTTCTTTATAAATTTTAAACAGTAGAAAATATATTTAAGTATATTAGGAGAATTGCTCTCCAGTTGTAAAAGAACGAGTTTCACACCAGTTTAATTTCAAGAAATGCTACGTAATGCATCTGTATTCATTTAAAATAATTTCTGCGCAACTAAATAAATAGCATTTGAATGTTAAGTTTTATGAATGTTTTAAGCGGCTTTATAAACATTCACACATTTTCTTGATAACATAACCTAAAGAAAACAAACACGTCAACTGTGAAATGTGCTCAAGATATTTACAAGCATATGAAAATACTCGAGATATAAAATCTGCCACAGTGGTACTCGGAAGCATGTTCGCGTTCCGGAATCAAAGTACATATAAGACAAAATATTCTTTATTCAAATACTCTTTCACAAGATCTTTTAAATCATCGAATTTAAAATAAGTACCGTTGCAATACGTGTTATTACCGTAGAGAAGAAGTGATTCAAGAAACATTTTTAGCAACACGAAACGTTTATTTTTTTGAAACGCCTTCTTATAGAATTTATTTAAAAATAAAAAATCTACAAACTATGGTCAATGTCACAACAAATCAACCTCTGTACTTCTTCTTCCAAACAGGACGGCATAAATTTGTTAGTTCGTAACGGTTATTTACTGCAAATCGACATTCGGCATACATACCTAACCTACATATAATATGATTAAGTGAATCAACTTATTTGTTAGCTTGATTTGGCCATGCCAAATAATTCTTTTTTCATTTGGTTGACTCTCTTTTAACTTCTCCATTTTCAAACGAATTAATTCTTTACTCAATATGGGAGTTAAAAATATTGTATCGTCACATTATTAACTATAGGCATGGATACAATAATATTTGAATAACACAACATTTTGTATCAGGAACCGATTAAACATGACATGTTATTTATTTATAAGAACATTTTCATATTAATCTCTGTTTGACTTGATTTGATTAATGTGTGACCTAACAATGTATGCATTTTTATTGTATAATATATTAGACAATACGACAAAAGGTATATATAATTATTTGATCTGATACAATACATATACATCAATTGCAATGCACACGCACATACTTATCTTTCGCAACGATTCTATTGTAATTTACGGTGTGCTTACTGCATACACTTATCTTTCCAATCTCGCTGCGGAAATTGTGGCATGCATACACACAAGTATGTTTTAAATCTTACTTTTTAGAAAATTTGTGCAGCAACGACAGTCATTGAACTACTGACTCATCGTAAATGCAGTGAGTTACAAAAAAAGCGAAACGAAAGAAGCAGAAGATTATTTCTTGTTGTTTACTTTAATGACTATGATCCCGGAATATCTCTGAAAACCCATTTTTAATTAGTCAGTGTGTCGTGGACGTGGTTCTACTATTCCGACATCTGTCACTTTTAGTATCGATCCATCCATCCATCAGCCAATGGAAGTCCACTGCTGGACATAGGCCTCTCCTAATGACTTTCACAGGGACCTGTTGGAAGCAGCTTGCAGCGACGTCCCGCGACCTTTACTAGGTCGTCCGACCATCTTGTCGGAGGACATCCCACGCTGCGCTTTCCGGTACGTGGCCTCCACTCGAGAACCTTTAGTATACTAAATATGTTTTTTTTTTACGAGAGGAAAGCGCCTTAAGCTCCCTGTTCGGTACCTCGGCCTCCCAATACGCTTTAGGCCACGAAATTCTTACGTCCTTAAGGCACAAGATGTAGTACGAAATCATTATAAATCCCAGCTATAATAGAAAGTGAAATTTACAAGCACGTAAGGGCCTCTCAACTCTCAATAATAAAGAAACTCTGGACCTAACGACTATATATATATTATGTAATTATGGACTTCTACGTATTAATTCTCAATTGTTCAAAACAGACGAGTCTGCAACTGTACATTTTAAACCTCTTAACACATAATATTTCTCATTATTACACATTCATATCGCCTAACACCTCCCAGTATTTTTATAGTATATATTAAGCTTTAATAAAGCGCTCTTTTGTATCGCTCTAATTTAACCTAATATGTTTTATTATAGGTACATGTTATATGTTTCATATGCGCACAATAATATAGCAATGTTTAATGGGTATGCAATGGGTAAACGAAATTAGAGCTGAAAAGTGAGCACGCAACCAGGAAAGGTAAGTACATAATTGGAAAGCTTAATTAGATGATGAATTAATGGACTATGTTTTGAAACAGTAGTCTCTGGTACTAGATTCTCCCGGCTTTGGAAATCGCATAAGGCCATGGACCGCAAGCGTTTGAACAGAGTGCAATTGTTATTAAAAGTTGAAAATTCCACGAGAATTTATGTTTCGCACTTGACGGATTTGTAAAAGCTCTGGATTAGCGTAGGAGGTAACCTTACGACATCGAGTTTTCACAATTTTTAATAAAAATCAGTTCTGTTAATGGTACTGATACAAAATAAAAATTTATTATTACGCAGTAGCATTTACGAAAGCCCGGATGACACCAAAGTTACATAGATTACGGTAGACCTTACTCATACACTGTGATAACTTGTGTACCGATTATGTCGATTTAAGTCTTATTATACAGCAATAATTGATTACTTTTTTAAAATGATTGTCGAATGGTAGAATGCTGGACCCGTTTTTTAAGTATTACTCGTATATTTAAGTAATTTTTTATCAATTCTCCTATTTAATATGCACAGGAACCTGTCGCGTTGTGAGATTAAGTTGGTCGTCATTGTGATGCCATCTGGTAGGAAATCATTTAATTACATTCAGACAACGCTGAATTTTCCATCACATTGCATGCGATCACGTTATTGTCAAAGCGAGACATTAACCTCCCTCGGGGATACTCAATGCGATCTGCATCTAACTAGATTGAACGTATTAAAAAATAAATTTATATAAATTACGAGAGACGAAATACACTATATTCATTTTAACGAAGTATTTATAGCTCGTATGAATACTGCAATAAATTCCTGACAAATGGAAGAAAAATATAGGTCATTATATGACTACATTTTGTACATTGTAGTCATATAATTTATTATTTAAAATATGTATCTATCTGCCGCGAAAACATGTCATTTATATCAAAATGTATGTTAATGTTTATTACTCTTATTAATACTCATATATAAACGAATAATGTAAAATTGGTGCAAAATATTTTTTTCTTATCTTTTCTTTATATTCATGTATTACACTAAAACTTAATACCTTCTATAAAATTGTAAGGAGAAAACTTTACTCACGCTCGCCCAATATCGGTTGGAAGTAGATTATATAAGATTAATGGCTTAGAATTTTTAATCCACTCTAAATATTTATCGTGCAGCTGCTGCCATAAGGAATTCTTATCGAGTATTTTAACACAAAATAGCATAATTTCTTATCGGAACTAACGATACACGATGAACATAAACAAGTAATAATAAACTCCATCAAGAGCATTGTGGTACTATTTAATACAATATGTATTTAGTTACAATCAAATAAATTTTAAACGCCACGTAGCCGCTATACATCGCTCATTACCGGTACAACTACCTATTGTATGTATGACCCTACCCCAGCTGACACGGAGTCACAACCTTTGATCTAGTTAATTCTACGGCTACACTGTTAACACCTATGGTTGATTCTACTCCGCCCCCCTAACCAAGAATCCTTTTTCATGTTTTGTGTCGAACGTACGCAAGGGCTATTCAAAACAATTTTATTTTTTTCATGGCCGTGATGAAAGGTTGTTAATATTATTGCGTTATATAAATCCGAATGCTTGATTATAAGACGAAGTGTAACAGCAACATTACAATTTTAGAGATTAAACTCTAATAATTATCAAGTGCACTATACAATGTAGGGCGTTAATTTATTCATACATTAATAATATTTATTGAAATTAGAATGATATTTTGTTAAACTTAAGTTACGCGAATATTTCTAGTTAATTAATATTCAAATAGATGAATGAAATGAATTATTATAATAATATTTGTTTATTTAATTAAGACCTACCATTGTCTTTATCAATTTTTATAATTTATTGTTAAAAACAACATGATCTAGCCAAGGAATTTCGTCGAAAAAATATACTAGCCTTAATAAGAATTACTTCTTAGTGGGTAAAAGTAGTGGGCGGACTCGTCTATAATGTAATAAGACACATCATTTTTGAAACACTACATAAAAATAACATACATTCTAAAAGCCCACTGCGAAACGAAGCGAGATAATAAATTATAAAATAAATCTTGAAATTAAAAAATGATAACTAAAATAATTTCACACTATGATAGCGTGATTCAACAACCTCAACTATTTGTTATGGAACCGTAAATCAACCGATATATTTTTAGATTATTTTGTTCTACACATAAAAGTAAAGTCATTTTGTCAAGACTTTCGAGATCTGTGTAGACCTTAGCTCTTTACTTAAACTGACAAAGCGTTGGTAGAACCCCACCAATCCAGAAGTATTCCTGTAAAGGTTTACGAACGGATCGACTTACAACGCCATTACGTCAAATTTGCAGACATCTATTATTAGTATAATGAAGATCGGACGCGTTCGAAAACAAAGGATGGGCTGAGATTATATTGTTACAGAAAATTATTTCAAAATGTTATAATTACCAGGCTTACAATAGAGTGTTATTAATTTTAAAAGTGAGTGGGCCGCTTCAACATGTTGAGTAAGAATTTTGTTTTCGTCAAAAACTTTTGCTTTTTATAGCTACAAATTCGGGTCCCAGGTTAAGAAAAACAATTCACTCCACCCAAGGAAAACATCGTGAGGAAACCTGCACGTCTAAAAGTTCTTAGGAATTTCTTAAGTGTGTGACTACACAACCTGCCCTAGATCAGCGTAGTGAACTAAGGCCTAAGCCCTCTCAGGTATAGAGAAAGCCCGTGCCCAGCAGTGGGACGGTAATCGGCTGAATGATAGTGTGTATTTATATATTCTAACTTAGATGGTGGAAATCAAACAGATTATCGTGATCACTGTCGCTGAATTTGTGCGGTTAATTTCTCTGTTCGATCGCAAATAATTATACTATAATCTAATATATTTTTATTCTGGGGTTGTTTATTCATCGAAGCGATTCCGATATACATAAATAAACAACATTTATGAAATATGAAAATATATTATGCAAATTGCATCGCTGATTTTTAACGTATCCTAAATTATAGAGAGCGAGCCGTACTTTCTCTCCATTTAATAGGGAGAAACATTTACATTTTATAAAGACATTTATAGTGGTTTATTTAAATACTATATCCTTGATATGTTAAATAAAGTAATATATATGGCACAAAAAATACAGCTAAGTGTTTGCTAATAGATACTTTATTATTAGATAATCACTTGTTTCCTTTCAAATATAAACAAAACAAATGTTATCATATTCATAGTAGATAAAATAAAGTCACAAAACACAAAATATTCTTCCGTTTCGAACGTAAAGATTAACGATTGAGGCGGCTTTAAAAATTTACGGGACTGCTGAAGCGTATTCTAAGTGTGCGGAAAGAAACCAAACGGATCGAAGGTGATAAAACCATGTTTTCGCGAGCGTCACTTTTTTATACAATCATATGGATTTGTTGTTAAAACAACAACATTTCCAAATGAGTAAATCACTTCTAATTAAGCATTTGTATTGTAATGTAATAACTGATTGAGCTGAAATGGAAAATAAACACTGCGCAAACGGAAATAATATATAGCAAAAAATATTATGAATCGCACAAAAAGTAAATTCGCACAGATATACATACAATTGGAAATAGTGAGCAATGCATAAGGTTTTGCCCGATTCGCATTGTCGCAATACGTTACGTAAGATGCGCTACTGTATTGTGGAGCATCTGACTGCTTGAGACGGAGTGGCGTGTCATGTCTACTAGAGCGAATGAAAGTCGGCAGCGTCAGACTAAACTGTTAAATCACAGGCACCTTGTAACAGATTGGTTCCTCTTAAGCATTCTGCTCGGGACTGTTTTGAAAAATGGAGAATATGAAATATAAATTTACTATTTCTTTTAGTTCTGCAAATATAGGTGACTTTTTTTAATTTACTCATTTGTAACTTTTTGTTTTTGTTTTTAGTAACACAGCCAAGTGACAACACAGTTTTCATTAATACCATAATCGGACCATGTACGTCACACTGCTGGGCACGTGGCTTCTCCACAGTTGAGAGGGTTTAAGTCTTAGTTCACCTCGCTAACCACAACATGCGTGTGCGCCACACACTAAGAAAATCCTAAGAACTTTTAGATGTGCAGGTTACCTCACGATGTTTTCCTTCATGGTTATGGTAAATTTAAAGGTATGTATTATATGTATTCATTATGAATACATAACTTCGTAAAGTCAAAGTTATCTGGGGTTTGTACCCACGTCCGTCAAGATTTGACTCGCCTGCGTGCCTAATCTTCTAGGCCATCACTACTTCATAGTATATGTTAAAATACGATTATAAAATAGCAAAACATAAATACATACTCGTTGCACTAGTGAGTTTGAAATGCATATAAATTCAAAAACGATTCGCAAAGCAGTTCATGCAAGCATTCACGATAATTAGAACACAATCGATCAAGTAAAAATTATACAAGGGGAACAGTAGCAATATTTGCAATATATTTCTTACACAAAATAACATGATGAAGAATGATCTTGAGCATACGTTCAATTTTAGTTCACAAAGAAACCTGATGTTTTTTAGTTGTTCTACGAAATTTTTAGAACAAAACTTACAATAATACCATAACTATTAGGATAAAAAAAGAAGCCTACGCAGCGCATGCATAGATAAATAAATTTGAAATATCGATAATTGTATGTGACACAAACAGTTTAAACATGAAATAAGTTTCGGTACATGATATAAGTTATTCGATGTTTGTAGAGAAATATTTTTTAAATGTGCTTTGGGAAGACTCAACCATGACACAAATTCTAGTTTGAGTTTTAGAATCGAATGAAATTATAGATTGTTATCTTTACTTAAAATACGATTTTTCAATAAGATATAAATATTTAAATGAGAACCTAAGCAGACAGTAAATTATATGGGTTCCTACAAGCTTTACGTGACCTGATTCCGAACCATATTCTGCCTCCGGTTAATAATGTTTGACGAATGAATGAATGGTAAATAAAAATTAAATTGCACGATGTGATTGCAATGTTCTTAACATATGTAAGCGCCACGCGGCCACTTGAATATGAAGTAAACAAAATAAAAGCCCGTCTTATTGATCTGCTTCTTTATCGAAACCTATTTTAGAAAACATTTAGATTTTTGCTTATTTCATTTTCTTATCATCCATACATTAATCATTACTAAATAATGTAATATGTGACATTGAAATAAGCGCGTGTAAAAAATCGTACATGTTATGCCTACTATAATGTCGACCGACCTATCGCATCTACTTTAAATAAGATGAATGACGGCTAGACCACTGCCTCATGTACGAAAGTTGTAAAATGAAAACTGTATATACAACATGTACGAGAAAATCGCAACGATCGATTTTTTGGAAAAATCAGTTTTTAATTGCATTTTTTTATACAAACAGACAATGGACAAACAAAAGATTTTGGATATGTGTAACAATTTATACGTGTATTATTCTATAGATTCCCTAATCATCAAATACAAATAGAATACCTATAGTATTTACACGTCTCGTTAACATGAATATAATAATACATATCAAATAATTCATTAAACATAATTTCTAAATAAAACTCGCAGCAGCAAGTTCACTTGACACTTTCTTATAGAACATTAACTCGGGATTATTGAGCCGAATAGAAGAACATTGAACTAAGCTGATAGTTCCACGAAGTGTGCCTTCCACCTCTCTGGACCGTGTGATACAGGAAAGTTGAATTTTCTTAGACAGCCGCTACCCGACATATTTCATCTATACCTACTGTAGGAGACAAATATCGGCTGAAATGAAACATATGACAAATCCAAGCATTCCGCTTCGTTCGAAACTATCTGCCACAAGTGAAATATAATAGTAAATAAATGGCATGACCGATGTTTGCAAAATGGAATCTTATCAAGCTTTGTCAATGTCTTTTTAAGAGACTTAAAAAGTAATACAATTAAATGACTGAGTAGCTTGAACAAAAATAATTAAAGGCAAAACATGTATTTTGATATTATAAATATACATATTTAAATAACACCACTCATCACATGGAAAATATATTATAATAGTAAAAATATCATTGTACATAGAAAACGGAACATATAAAGCAACGTTGTAGTGTCTACGCCACTTAGTCGAATGAAAGAAAATAAAACATTAAGTAATTTCCTGCGAGTTAGTTAAATGAATTCATAAAATATCAAGTTGCAGACTAAAAAGTCCTTGATGGATCACGACAGACATTTCCCATTTATGGAGATTACTCTGGCAGTACAGAATTGGAAGCGCGCGTCAGCGTCGATCACGCAAGTGTCTACTGTCACTGTGTTCCTCTCGGTCACTAGACTAGACTAGCACTAACAACTTTAGAGTAGCCAGAACCCCTCAGAAAGTAAAGTCGTAATACAAGCATAACAAAACAATAATGTTAACTCAATTTTATTTACAACCTGATAACGATTTATTCTCTTCCTCGACAAAACTATCTAATTGTGTTCATTTACGAGTATATTTATTGGCAAAGTATTAAATACGCCATAAAAATCATTCGCGGATTAACTTAAAACTTTGCATAACTAACATATTGTCTTAAAAAACTTAATACTATTTTTATAGAAATACGGCCGAATGAGTGCGCTAACTCGAACTAATAAACGATTTAAATATTACAAGAAATATTTAAACAACCACTACAATTTTGCCCAATTCCCGTGAATCACAAAAATGCTGTGACCAAAAATATTTGAATGGAACAGCAGTCGACTAGTTAACGTAGCCGTAGCCTAGGGGCTGGCGTATATTTACTTTCCTGTTTGAATGCCATTCCAATTCGAACCATAATGAAATGACCGGAACAAAAGCGAAGTCCACAACGGCTACGTCGGTCTTGCTCTGAATGAATACAATCACTAGTTGAAGTCTACCAGGATATATATCTACCCTCAGTCCATTCATATTTAACCACTGCGTTTTGATTATGTAGGGGTTACCCCTTACATAATGATACGCAGTTTTTTGACAACAGAATTTGGTTAGATTTACTTGTAGTTTCAAATTAGAGAGCATTCACCATATGATACGAACAATAAATAGGTTTGAAGTAAAGTTATGAAGTTGACTATACTATAAGTTGTGTGATGCACAATGCACGAGCAATATGGAACGGGAAATAAATCTTGTTAGTCGTCGCGTCTACATTGTTTCCACCATCCAACTAAATTGCGCTCTATGCTCGTCTATTAGAGGTTATTAATAAGTTAGGTTTGTAGTTAGCCGCAAAGTGACTACTTTCACAAGCACGTTTCATATGTATGTGCAGGATATCCCGTTAGCCAAAACTTGTTTCATTTCGATAATTTCATTAAGATCTCATAATTAATTTATCTTGCATAATATGCAAATAATTCATTCACTGAATTGAATAAATTTTGGTACGAGGGTCATGTAATTTCGAATTCGGTTTTTGTAATATTAATGAAACTAAAACTGCAGTTTTTCCATCCAAAATATATATGTATGTTACCTTTTACTAGCATTCGTTGTGTGAAAAAAAAGTCTTTTGTAGTTTCTGGTAGGTACCAACGATACAAGATATACCTATCGTTTTATAAGTTCAGTACTATCCCAGTCGGTTGATCTAAAACTGTTACAGAAAAAACGTCTCGACTGCCTCGTGGTCTCGCAGCACAGGTATGTGCCGTGGTATGTTCTCAACATTCCTAATTCGAATCCTGGGTCGGGTAAAGTGTTATTGGGTTTTTCCATTTGAAATACTCAGTAGCGACACGGAGTCTGGAAAGGATCCCGAACAATAGCAATAGGCTCGCCCTCTATTACGTGGGACTAATACATAGCTGACGAAATGTGGGTGTAGAAATTCACCTCTACCTACCCCATCGGGAATACAGGCGTGAGGTAATGTATGTATGTATGTGGGAAACATGTTTAGTGTTTGATATGAAATTTGAGATGAGGGATCAGGATGAAAGGCCTTTTAGCCAATTGTTTGTACGAGGATGTATTATAGTAGATATTAGTTTAGTTTCATATAACAAGCATGGCGCAGTGAATGACACAGTACGCGCAGGGATTAAACGAAGGCAGGAAATATGTAGGATACACCCACCATTATGGTGATTTTTGTAAAGTAGAAGAGAACCAGTAAACGACTCGGTAGTGGTTAGAACGTCGCCTTAGCCCACGATGACCCAAGAGTCCTAGAGAATAACAGACTCGACTTTATCCTGCGCCGCGAAACCAGTAATTTTAGTTAGGTATAAGTTTCTAAATATTAAAAATACATAGACATGAAAGTAAGTTTTTAACGACGCACCTGCTAAGCTAATTCGAGAAATTTTAGCATAAACGTTAATGGGGGGCTGGAATAAAAAGGTTTTTTTTTCCTTTTTTTTTTTAATTTATTTGCAAAACAACACTTAAGCAGGTTGAAATAATTTTTAGAGTAAATTAATCAGTATAAGTAACAATACATCACTTTTTGGTTCCAGAAACATCTAGATCCGAAATAAATGTTTTTGCTGATACGACGATCGAACTCATAGCCTTTCGTTTACTAGCTGGTGTCTAAACAACAAAAGTAATATTGGTTCATTCATTCGTAAAATCCTTCTGCAATTAAGGAAATTATGTTTGATGCGATAGAAATACAAAGAGGAAGAAGAAATCATATAAAATAATTTACAGGGGCAAATGCGAACACGTTTATATTTTTAATATACTTATTGTTTGCGAATTGTAAATGAGCGTGATTTATGCATACAACAATCATACTATTAGTTATATTTATTTATGGATAAACAAAGATATGCGAAGGCATAATATTGTTTTTTTTTTAATACTGTCACATGAACGGCCAAGAACAGACCACAAGCACCAATAAAATATTATAAGTGCATGGTATTACTATGCTGCCGATTCCATATTTAATTGTATACATATTGTTGTTTTAATCCGACCTAAAATCAAATACTTCCTTTTGTTAAAATATAGAACTACCAACGAATCAAAACGAGTGTTTAATCTAAAACTAAAGCATGTAAAGGTAAATTTTAATATTTTGTAACCATAATTGATATGTGAACACGAAAATGCAACCTCATCGCAATATATCATACACATAGAGATGGGCAGTGGGAAAAAACCCAACGGGAATATATCCAGGTTTTTTCCCATTTGGGAAAAAACCGGGTATTTATGTGGGAAAAAACCCAAAAGACGGGTATTTTCATTATTTAACGGAATTATCACGATCTTAAAAAAATCACACTTATTTTTTATTTTTAGAACAAATGCAACAAAAAATAGGTACTTTTCGATGCGCACATACTTTGCGCCAGCGTATATAGGGCCCTAGCTGTTGCCTGTTGTTCGAAACGTCAAAATTTGTAGCCTGATTCAGGAACTAAAATAAAACCAGAAGTTTATTATAAGAACAAAAAGACGTCTTCTTGTTTAATCATAAGATTTTTTCTGCGAATTGTGATGGAATGTTATTTAGTTGCAGAAAGAACGTCCACAAAATAAAATCCAAGTCGTCAATTAAACCAACAAATTAACACAAGTGCGCACAATACGAAGCCAAAACATCGTGTGAGATAAATAGATCACCAAGTACCAACGCGTACGCCACTGCTACTACCTGCTTCCCCCCCCCCCCTACTCGCGTACGTAGTTTCGGGTATCTTGTCGCTAAGAGCGGATGAAAACACACAAACAGACAGTTTTATTGAATTTCATTTTATTTAATTAGATAGCATGGAGTACATATAACGTATTTATCGAATTATGAAAATATACAAAGTTAGATTAGCTCTAACTAGTAGTAATAGTACGTACTATTTGATATATACATGTATCTACACATTACCTAGATGTTACATATGCTAAATATGAAAAAACCCGAATATTATCCCATTCGGTAATTTTCCCTGGGTTTTTTCCCTATTTTTTCCCACATTGGGGTTTTTTCCGGGTAAAATCCCATCTATACATACACATCTACGTACATTTCAGTTATTGAATATCAATTGAACATTACTGAAGAAACCAAAACCATTATTTGGAGAAAATATTATCTAAATATGAACGCGCATAGTAGCGTATTAATCTTCATATAACATACCTACACGTTAAATTGGTAATAATGACCGTTGCAAATTTGTCGCATTCCAAAAATCATCCATGGTGCTATCTAAAAGAACTGGTGGGCGTTATTATCCCGACTAAAAAGATATTTCTAGACGAATATACGACGACAGGAATATTTCTTCAAGTGAACTGCACTTGATATAGGAGTCTAATACTGTGTCTTTTTTCTTATAAATGGTTTATAAAAACAAATAAATCAGATAAATAAAAACAAAAACGATGAATATGGTCTTCCAAATCATCAAATTAAATACGCGTCAGAGACACTACCACGCAATTCGTCCGAGTTTTTGGATGTGACCCTCATGCGCCCTGCCTACATTTACATAACTCTATAACGCAGTATAGAAAGCTTGGTTTTTGCTACTCTATTCTTTTTCTTTATAATTTACAATTGATTCGGGCTAATTGATTCAGTGATGATAGAGAAATAAATTTCTTGGATAATTTAATATTATCAGACCGCCAACTGCGGCGACGCTAAGGGGTTAATTTATTAGATAGTAAAAAGGAGAGAAAAAATCTAGTGAAACGACAATAGGGTCGCCCCCTATTACGTGGGACTGACACATACTTGGCGAAATGTGGGTGCAGAAATGCACACCTGCCTACCCTGCCCCTCCTGTCTGTAACTGTATGTCCCAATTTAAAAGTATTGACAATGCAAAAAATGAAATAACATGTATGACAGATATTTTCTATTACAAAGTATGGAAATTATTGTGGACACATATAATTATCAATGGCGTCATTGTGTTATTTGTGAGCGGTGTGAAATCAATTTAGGACGGCCGCGTACGGCTTCTCATGATTGGGAAAATAGAAATTAGGGGGACAAGGAAAATGTTGATATGCGAGCAAGTCCACCGTATGGCTTTTCTTAATTAATCATTTTATAAGTGATTAATTATGTTTTAATTATTTTTATTAAATTAAAAAGTTTATTAATTATCATGTAAAAGTTTATGAAAAGATTTCATTTTATTAATCAATCAAATATAGTATAACTAAATAAACAATAAAATGTTAATGAAAAACGCAAGCAATTAAATCCACAGAAATAAATGTGATCGAAATTCTTGCCTTGCCCTGTACTGTTACAAGTTTAGATTATGTTTCGTCACGGAACGCGTCGAGTGTTCCCAATGAATACGAAATTGAACGTACATTCTAAATAAAACCCGCAAAACAACAAAATACTCAATGAATAATATTTCCTTTCCTCTAATACAATTTGATTTTTTTATAATAACAATAAATACCTGTTTTTTGTCATCACAATACATAATTACAAATAACAGTTACAGTAAAAAAAATAACAGTAGACAAATTGCCGACCTTATCGATAAAAGCCGATTCTTCCAGGCAATCGTGACATTTTAATTAGTAAGTATTAAATAGTATAGAAGTTAAATCCTAAATAATACAATTTACAGTCACAAGTCTAAGTGATTGAATGGATATCATTGATTTTTAGTACGTAGACAGACTGGTATCTGAAATCGGCTACTTTTTTACCACAAAAATGTATGTAATGTAGATCTCTGAAAAGGAATTGTCAAAAAAATCACAATTTTTTTCGTTTCTTTGTGAATTTCGTATTACATACATACAGATGAAGCCTTCTTAAAATCATACCTAGTAATAAATAGCAATAGCATAGAGAATATTTTCTCGGCCCAAATATTAATAATACAAAAAATGGAATTATTACCTGATTGAAGATTCGTTAATTATACGCAATCTGTTGCAATTAAAAATGATATATTTTATCTCAAGTACGTTCATTTTCGACCATTTCATAATGAAGCATTTTATGTTAAAAAAAAGCGTCTTAAGTATTGCCCAATTGTAGAACAGCGGTAATTGAACGCCTACCTCCATTTGGCCTGCTACGTAGACGGATATGTATGGTAACATATGTATGTTATGATATATGTATATCACAATTAAATAAATGTTCATATAAAAACTTATATATCATTAAGAGTATGACGTAATGTTGACATCAAAACTTGTCTATTATATAAGGAAAACTTTGCTAGAAAATTATTTTAGCTATAATACGTAAGTGGGCATCTTAGGAGGACAAAACTTATACTCTGGTCATATCCTATTTCAAAACAAAAGGTCGAAACGTGAACGTGGCCCACGAATGATTGATGTATCCGTACACAAGCTCGCGGCTACGTCTATCGAAGCGTGCTGCGGTTGGCAAACCTCCGTAGTGGCAGTAAGGTCTCTCTCTATAGTTAGGAACATTTATTCGCAAGTTTCTCTACAGTTGGTGTATTTATTTATTTATTATTTATTTATTAGTTACTCTTCGCTGACAACATTTCCTCGACGACTACGTAGTTTCCTCCTAAGCCGTCGAATTTACCGCTAACGTTTAATAATTAATTAAGCATTAAAACTTCACGACGTTTAACGAACATTGATTAAGAACGAAAAGAGTAAAGACTTACAAAAAAGTTATGTGCCGGGTTGTACCTCCTAAAGCACTAGAACTTTCGAGTCTTTTTTCATTATGCATGCACTTAGGTTCAGCTTTATTTTAAGTCCTACGTAAAAAGGGACAACCTATGGCCGTTTTTTGAGCATAGGTAAACACAAACTCTACTGCTAATATTTTGGAAAACAATACATAATCGGATAAACTAACGTATCAAATATATTACACTTGATCTTCTATCACCTATTATCATTATGAACACGTGCGTGCAATAAACTTTTGCCTAGTAATATGACGCCACAATTTTTTTTCTATAGTTTTATGCCCCGTTCGTTATCAAATTCATACTAAAATATCATTTAAAAGTTTACCGATTTTCTAATGAATGTTTTTTTAGTTATTAATTACTAATAATTTCAATTTTAGATTTACACTATAATTAAAGGCTATTTAATTTCTTATGATTACAACTCTAGATCCCGTGCATTATTACAGCTACTAAATGTGCACATGGCACATTATAAAACACTGTGGAACCGAAAATAGCGTGAATTCGTGTCACATTGCGCGAGAGCATATTTCCTATACTCGTATGTCGTAGGTGTACACTGTGTTAAAATATCTCGCCATTGACATATAAGGTAAAACATGAGTTACCAAGTAAGTATTTATACCCACAGATACCAGTTACTTTACGTTTGAAAATTATATTTAAATCGAAATTGAATTGAATTGAAAATTAACCAATAGATGTGATGAATATGAATGTTTGATTAGATAAGGATCCATACCAGAGTGTTGTTCATGTTGTTGCATCATTAATATTTGACAAAATTTTACCAAGCAGCGAGTTCAGCCATCGCTCTATAATAACTTTAAACATGGCAAAGTTTCTAGGACGTTCTAATAGAGAACGCAATCTAAGAAAAATGCAATAACAAGAATGCAATAAGACCGATGAGGGTATCGCTCTCTATACCTATATTCCACGGTCTTATTGAGTCGTTAAAACACACAATAGAGTTTTATGGCACTTAAATATATTTAGACGGATTTCAAATGAATCGTAAATCATTTAACGTTCAAGACTTGGTTGTCGCTCAGAAGTTATTATAATAATGATATACAAATATATACGACGTCTGCTTATCTATCTGTGCGAGTGCTTTGTGTAAAACAACAAGGATGTAAATAGAATTATGACCAGTGATTAAAGGTTACTTTTGATTCAGAAATACCTTTAGTTATAATATTCCGTTAACGACTAACCTTGAATCTAGCGTCTCATCGGGTATAGTTTTTCTAAGGCGCGTTGCTTCATCTTGATTACATTATAATATACACATCATATATTTGAGCGTTAACCACTTAAATAATAACAAATAACAACAAAAATTAGCAATTGGAAAAGAAAAACCTCAATTGAACCAATTTGTTGCTCGTCATATACAAACATCGGCATTCGGCACTCACATTCAATAACAACTCTTGTTTTACCATTTTTAGTAATTGAAAATATTATTTATTACCGCACTGTTGTTCTACGATATATTGTGAATTTAATATGATTGTGTCGACCAGCGGGTGACCATATCGTTTCTCGCTGGTCGGTATTAATTTTTTGGACTCCACTGTCCTTACCATCAGGTACAGTGGAGTCACTTTGCCGTGCCAGAATAAAAATCCACTAAAATGTAAGTGTAGTTTTTGTCTATTCGCGGTATATGTGGATGTGGGACATAATGAACATAATTTTTATACTAAGATGTAACAAAATATCTGGAAAGTTTAATAAATTTAGTATTTTGTACTCATCAATTATTTTATTTAGTGTTTTTTGCCTCCCCTATAGCCTATTAAACTAAGTTTTTTCTACAAAATATTAATAAAACCCTGGATTGTTGTACCTCGTTGGATAGCTTATGAAACGTAGATATTTTTAGGCACATCTGCAAAGCAGGTGCTATAATAATATTTTTTGATATCCTTTCGAGAAAAATAAACTTTCAAAAGGTTTGTTAATGTTTTTAAGTTTTAATCGTCTACAGCGACTTATTCATTCATTTTATGTACAATTTTGGTTATTGAGGTCATAAAGCATCTTAGTTTACATGTAAAAATCAAATACCTAATAGTAATAATAAGACTTACACATTTAAAAATATCTAAGCTGATAGGCGAAAATCGGGAGTTTTTTTGAAAAAACAATTAAATTCAAATATCTCAAAAACGGTTAGATTTAGGATAGGGTGTCTAATAGTCAAATCAGTCAGAAACGGTGTAAACTACACGCCCTTAACGGATATAGGTCGACTTAACCAATAACCCTGTATAGATGAAATTCTCGATACAAAGAAATAATCTGAGACGTTAATTGCTAGAGGCGTAAAGGAAAATTCCCAAAAGCAAGTCGGCGCCCGCTTCCCATCGAATTGCGGGGCAATCATTTCATCAGTTAAAGTTAACTCCCACATACAGCAGGATTAATACCCTCGAGGTTTATCCACACAGCGTTATATTTACGGGACAAATTTTATTTTCAAAGTTAATAACTTGCTGTTAATTGACAATTCCGCTTTGGGATGCTTTTATGACAGGAACGGATTAAAAACTAAATAGTGTGACGTTGCTTTGGGAATAAAATATGGAGACTTTTTAAAATGTCCACCGAAAATGCACAATACATCTGCATTTTTGTTTATTGTTTATTTTTATAAATTTTTTATACGTTTTTTACATTATGTTTATACATTAAAAATATACGTTATACTGAATGGTTATCATGGCACTAGCGTTTCCATAATCAGAACCCATTATAATATCATATTACGAGTATAGATACAAAATTAAAATACTATCTTACCTAGCTGTAATACAAAAGGCAAAAATAATAATAAGTAGACACAATTCCTAAATAAAATCAAACTTGTAAATTTTTTTATATGTACATATATAAAATTAGCCCATTTCCATCCTTACACACTTACTTGGTGTATTAGGAAAACATTGCGTTTTCTTTCATTATCTTATAATCTAGACCTCTAGTCTCGGTAAATAACTTTTGTTGTTCACTTATGTGATTTAATAGTCACAGGAAAGATACGAATTACCGAAAGATTTGATTAGATATTAGGGGTCGGAAAAAAAAATCAATTATAAAATGAACTCTGCAATATGCGTCTGTAAAACACTAATAACAATTTCTTACCTAAAGGTATTGTTAAAAGTGTACTTAGCTTCACTAAATATAATAAATGTTATCGCGATGTTTACACAATGATGTTTATTTTAATATGCACGGTGGAATTTTTAATTAAAGAAGCTAACAGTCAACCATCTTTCAATCATAAAATAACGACCAAAACTAAAGTACTAATGTAACATCGTGATTCAAGTTTAAATCTCTGTCAGCCCTATGGATTGGGGGCGCAAGGATTTCGTCACGGCATCCGTTTTTTTTTATAAGTGAGGGAAGTTGATATGACTCTACTTACCTACACATGGAGAAGGGAGGATAGAATTAATCAAAATCCTTTCTAAGCGGATGCCTACGTCATAACATCTACCTGCATGCCAAATTTCAGCCCGGTCCGTCCAGTGATTTGGGCTGTGCGTTTATAGATCACTTTGTCAGTCAGTCAGTCACCTTTGAGTTATATATATTTAGATTATTTTTGCTCATAAACAAGTTTTCCTAATTAATTAAGGACACAAATCAACTAATTAATTTACAAGGCCGCATTTTCCTCATGGCTAAAACTTCCCCGACATTATTACTCCCACTAAAAGTATAAACGTGTCAACAGTTTATTTGCATGTAATCGCTCTATTCTTCGACTTTGTCGAACATGTGGCCAAAGGAACTTTCCTTTACTGGTACTTACCAGGTTATACTTCAAGACCATATTAATTTTAAGTCTCACTTATCACTTATTATAGTCTCACTTATTATTGTTAATGACTAAATGTACTTTAATATCCTGTTATTACACTCGAACGTTTAAAAACCGGTAATCGTTCAGAACAATTTTACTGTCAAGTGTGCGTAATGACTTTTTGCTTCGTGTGGCAAATGAAAATTCCATTTGCACAGAAATTAAATATCGAGAGTGATTTTACACAGCACTTATTAAGGCGGACTTGTTACAAACGTTGCAAAACAAGCAAAGGTGCCTTTGCCTTTTTGTGCCTTTTTTCGTATCCAATAAGCACGATGCGATGGCCCTCATATTGCTGCATTCACTCGAGGCAAAGCTTTGATTGAAAATTTGAATGTGAATTTGCATGTGATCCGGTCTTACAGCAACGTTCTAGCAGATACAATCAAGTCAATATATTAAGGTGCATAGGTACTATACGAAATAATATGGTGTTTCCATTTTTTTTCTTTTTAACACATATAATATAAGAGATACAACATGTCAAAAACATTGAGTTTTTAAATATGTAATTTCATCCAGTAGTTCGTAGGTTCATTATTGGTCTTTGAAAAACTAATAATATTGTGGTGGCATTAAAGATTAAACCCATTAAATAACAATTGAATTGAATTATTCCACAGTTTATAATTTCAAGTAAATACATAAATATAAGTATATATAATGAGCTGAATGTCTCGTGGACGCGTAGCACAAGTGAGTGCCGTGCGATCTGGAGGGTTCGATTCGGGTTAGACAAAGTGTAATTTGTTTTTATTTTATTACGAAATTCTCAGTAGCAGCATGGACTCTTGAAGCGCTCGGTACGGTAATAGGTTCGCCCATTACGTATACCTTAAAATCACAACTGGCAAATCTCGAGAGTAGAAATACGTTTCTACGACTACCTCCCTCTTGTACTGTACTGTACTTGTACTGCAAATGTGAGTGTGTGTGTAAATAATAACCAGGTATTAAAGGATTTGAACTGAGCGATGCCCGTGCAAAGCCGCTAATAAGGATTATTCTCAGTCTACTGCATCAAGAGAGAATTAAACCCTCTTTGCTTCAGTTCAATAATTAATTATTTAATTGTGCATTATGCTGTCGTTATTCAATACTTCCTACTGCGAATAGTACTCAACGTAGTATATTGTAATTTAAGCGTCATTCCAACCATTTCGGTACTAACCCACATGCAGTGGCGTACTTCCATAGAAGCCCAAAGCCTAGTTTTCCTTAAAAAAATCCGAATAATAGTCTCTAAGCGTTAAATTTTTATTTCACAAAAGCAATTTGACATATAAATGACCCCACAATAAACAATTCTAAACTAGACATTAGACAAAATTAACGTGTAACGCTTTTGGGCTTCTATGGAAGTACCACCACTGCACTTCCTGTTCTTATGTTTTGACATTAAAACCTGTATTTATGTAACAGTTAAAAAGCGGTCACTTTAGTCTGAGATTAAGTTCATAAGTGAGTAAAGAACGCAAATTAAAATGACCGCAGAACAATTTGAGTGTTAAAGCATGTCGTATCAATACACAAAAGCTTTCTTTCGTATAGTTATGTTTACGTTATAACGGTTGACTTAAAATTTCCTTCGCAATACATTTTTAATCTATATTTATGTTTGCATCTAGACGCCGTATCGTATGTTTCCAAAACGATTTGTGTTAGGTCGTAGTATCCTCTTTTTTATTTCTTATTTTCCTTTGGCTTGAAGCTTTAAGGAAATTTAGTGTTTTTTTATGATTCATTGCCTACTCCTGTAGGATATTATTAAATATTAGTGTATGTAATCATTTGAGGAACATCGTGAGTAAAGCTTACCAAACCTTTAATTCCAAATAAAATATAACCTAAAATATAAAAATGGAAGAAAACCGTTTACTGAATATTTAACGTGCCTAAAGCATTAAAAGCCTAGAGACGCCAGACATAACTTAATTTTACATTAAGAAAAGAGTGGAATTTAATAGGGGTTGTATTCAGCTTATACATGTACATACATGTAGATTTATACATATTGCTTAAGCCTAAGTTTAAGGTACGTACCTAATTTGGATAGCACGAATGTTAAAATTAAATATTATTACCCAAAAATAAAAACAAAATAATATTTTAAGAAAATTTTAATATTCTTAACCGCAATGTAACGTTAACATATTATACTGAGGCTCGCTTTCTATGACATGCAAGTAACTAAACGGTCAACGTGGCCTGTGTCCGTCGCGGGCGCCCATCCACAACCGGAGGCGCATCGGGCGGCTGCGGCATCATTGTGGGTGCCTCTCACCCACACACCGTGGTCGCCCTATTCGGCGCGAAGATACATAGCTACCGGAGGGTTTTGGTCGGTATGCCGGCATAGGGATTTTTGTTAGGAACCAAGCCCTGCATTAACATCTGCGCGGACGTGACGTCACCACGCGCCGAGCTGGAAGGCCGGTGACCCCGACATACGCTTCTCGCCCCCCTCCCCTAGGGCTGGCGAGAAGTAGAGCCATAAACAGCTTTCCCCTCGAGAAAAAAAAAGGTAATAGCTAAGGTGATTACAAACTCCCTGGCATAAAAAAAAATACCGACAAAAATAAAAAAATTGACGTTTTCCTAACAACCACATACATTTTATAATATAAAAACTTAGGTAAAACAACATTAACATTTACACACCTGCCACATTTCATCTCTGCATCACCCAAGGTTCGACTGTAAGAGAATGGTTAGGCATTAAGTCCACCTATACATCATACATACATGTATCAAGTGTAAATAAAAAAATAAAACCATAAATATACCCAGCTAGTTGTTGAAAATGGAATACATCCACAAATTTATTTCGACCACCCCCATAACAAGGATACTTAAATTTAATTTATAATACACATGCATATATATACACCTAAATGTTTTTATTGGTCTCAAAGAGGAGCATTATAAACCACTTGGAAACTTTGCCATAGATTTGTACCTGATTATAATTTTTATCGCTTAAACTATCATCACAGCGATGTGATTAAAGCGAACTTTAGTTTTAGTTTATAGTGTTATTTTATAAAGCTATAAAGAATACAATGACGAATCAATAATAACAAAAACCTTTAGATTAAAATTCTACATTTTTATAGTGCTTTATTCATAGGCATTGCATTAATTTCGTGTCATATTCCATTTCCTATATTTCGCACTGCACTAGTTTATGCTTGCAGAGCACACAGTTTGAAATAAAACAAGTTTTTATTCCTTCCGGATCTCGTTGTGGGGCTGAAGTAGTTTACGTCCAAGACAAAAGATTCCCTGTGCTGAATACGGAACACGCATGTGCGACCATATACATATACTATTCTGCCTAAAAATCATAAAAATGAAAATATAATACGCCGATATATACTGTATGTTTTAAGTACCTAATCAAAAATAAAATTAAAATACAAAACTGATTTATTTTTATCGTAACAATATTTTGGATCCCTTCTCAGCCATTGCAAATTTTTGGAATTCCAGGCTTTGAAAATTTTATGTAGACTTACAACACAAAAATATATAAAGATCTTGATCGTTTCCGTTTCATACGATAATGCCGTCAAACCTTTTTTACTGCTCGTCTATACCATGTCAAGACAGACAGCTTTACATATTCATATGCAGAAACATTGATCCGTTGAATGTGACATATCACGACACGCTCACGTATTTACGTAAAATTGGTATTACGGTCTTTCAATGCCGTTTAGTAAGTTAGTTATATGTACTAAGTTTAAAAAAATGTTTCTTTGAAGTGATGTTAGCCCAGCTCAAGAGATAATTTCAATAATAGCAAAATTCATTTCATTGATTTCGACTATCAATCTCTCCAGTAAATAAAAATATTGGTACAAGCGACATATTTTAATTAAAAACGTGCAAAAGCATTGAATCCGCCTATAAAAAGTCTTTATTAATAGTGTTAGTTAGTCAAGTGTTATTATGGATTATTTAACCATAAAGTATTTAATTAGCAAATCGCATTATGATCCGTCTTTAACTAATGACAGCGTATTAATAAATTAAAAAAAAAATAACTGTAAAGTAAGAAATTATATCAAAAACCTTTGACTTAATTTGATATCATGTTAGAACAAAAAAGTAAATATAAGTATCTTGGCCATGTCGTTTCTTTAACATTTGTGGTGGTCACTATGGCCTTCCATTTATATGGATGTATTTATATACTAAATACAAGGACCCGAATTAATCAAGGCGATCAGTCGGCAGCTGTGCTGTGAAGAACGTAATTCATTTAAGCATGAAGTACCGCAAAAATTGCTTTGTCTATAGGGGAAAGTCGCAGTTCCCGTTTCCCGGGGCGTCAATCACGTATTCCGACGATCCGTTGGGAATTTCACAAAATCTCATCTTATTGGAGAACGTGAAAGGATGCTCTTTTAAAAAATGCTATGTTCGGAATTAACAGATATGCATCCGTTACTGTTTTTCGTCCACTTTATAAGCATGCTTAATTCGTTTGTTTGTAAAACTGGAACACCTGTAGTTTCGTTTCGTATCGAGCAGTTTTTCACATCTGCATTTACGATTTAGGTATTTCAAGACATTCATATTTTAAATACAATTCCATTTTAAGTCTTTGCATTTTTTTAAATGGATATTGAGCCAAATGGTGTTTTATTTTCAACAACCAATAACAATATTTGTGATTAATTTTAACAAGTAGGTATGCGTTAAAAGGTCTACATTTTACTCGTGCATTTTACGCTTATGCAGTAGGTACGTACTATGAACACATTAAATGAAGCTTTAGTTCATTAAATAGTGAACGAGGGATAGTTATTACATAATAATGGAAGGCATTACCACAAGTTCTGAACCAAATCGATGTAGGAAATTAAACCTTTCGCAGATAAAATATTCAACCTTTGATAGTCCGAACAAATTCCCAGTATATTAGATATTACTGTATATATTCGCCGTTTAGGGACGAATAAAACGTGGTCAAGTATATCTATTCTTTTGTTTTCAAATATATATTCTTATAAATATTTTTAACCTTTCACGTATAAAATTTTGAACAGATTTTGAGACTCAATTAGTACGGAGATGAGTGGGACTCTGGAGGTCACTGTAGCCTACATTTTACCCAGAGAAAAGTTAGTCTCTAGAATTAAATCCATACATACATAAACTCTCGCCTGTATTCCCCGAAGCATTTCTGCACCCACATTTCGCCAGGTATGTATCAATCCCGCGTAATAGGGGGTGAGCCAATTGCCGTTTTTCGGTTACATTTCCAGACTTCATGCTGTTACTGAGAATTTCCTAATGGAAAAACCCAATAACACTTTGCCCGACCCGGGAATCGAACCCAGGACCTCTAGGTCGCACGGCACATACTTGTACCGCGAGACTACGAGGCAGTCAATTAAATCCTCAATGAAGAAATATCTCAAATAACATTAGTTCAGAAAATCTATACTAACGCGACAAAATCCAGTTATATTATGATTATTAAGAACCGAAAATAGAAAATCATTAATTAGAATTTAAGATAAACTGGCCTTAGTGTGTCAGAGTGCATTACACTGGGACAGAAAGAGTACCGAATGACACATTCATCAATTTAAAGAATCTAATCCTCAAATGTGCGTGTGAAAAGGCAGTTACGTAAAATGTGTCCCAAACTAACATACTGTTTAATATGATATCGAATTTTGCGAAAACTCAATGATTTGTTTTCAAACCTTTATAAAATTGTAATTGTAAAAACATTTGGAACAGTATTATCGCAATTTTTTCCTTCATAGTAAAAGCAAGCAATTATTATCTAATGATTTATTAGCTGTGATTGCAAACGTTATATGGAAAAGTCAAAGTTGGTACCAAGATCGAAACCGAAACAGCCTCAGCAGTCTCAACTCTACGTGAGTAAGTGGGCTGCACCAAAATTTTTATAATTTGAAAAACAGTGAATATTTATTAATGTAAATTATTTCCCAAAAACATAAAATCCTGATTTAATGGCGTTACCTCAATTCATGTATTGTTTTGAATATTTCGCCAGAACCTACTTTATGAAAAAGAAACTTAGCATTATTCTAATTGGGTAGATAAGTACAAGGTTCATTCTTTCTCTTTGGATGTGGCATATAAAACATAGCCTTGGACATGTGACGTCGCTATTACAGTGTGGGACGAGCTTGATACTTTCAGATGTAGAGGAAGTAGTTTACTAATGATCGTATGTTACTAGTAGCCTGTAACAATGTAAAGTGCTATACCTACATGTGACTAATTGGCTATTTCATAGTTATAAATTGTTGCTGTTGTAATAAATTGTTGATTGTGTATGGGTAACAGTAAAATAATATATTATTTTTTTGTTGTTATTTCACCTCAAAAGAGCTTATTCATCAAAACTATGTGATTTTTCCTCTCGCTATTAAACACAAGATGCTATATTAAGATTTGTAGACTGCTCATGTATAATGCGTTAAGTATATAAAATATAAATAAACACAGTTTTAATAAAGATAATAAAAATATCGGATGAATTGCACAAAGACGTATTGTGAATAGATATAGATAAGCATATGATTCCTTTGTTTTTGTTGACCCAGTTATTGTTAAATTCGTTCTTTATATTCATCATTAATTTTGAATTAGAATTATCATGTATGTATGTATTATATTTGCCTTCGTATATCTTTACTGCGTAAAAATCGTCTTATAGTCAACATTGCACCTATAAACGACACGAGTTTAGTCTAAAAGTTGTAGGCATAAAATTAACTATTTGATCGGTGTAGTTTTATTTATACCTATAAAAAGAAAAAAAATTGTCGTCAGTTATAAATAAAAATACATTATGATACTATTACATTTTCAAATTAAGTTGTAAGAGTTCGTTTGTTAATAAATTATAAATACCTATTTGAAAATAAAACGTAAGTTAGTTGGGGGAAGCTTACATTCACCCTTTTTGTTTGACACCCTAAATTATTTAGTTACCGTAAATTTCGTCTCCATGTGATCCCTTATGAGTGCCCCTTTTTAATAATAATAGACTAATTCTTTCTATCAATATATACACTCAAATACTTCTGCATCAATATTTTAAAACCTCTGCCACCTAAAAGCAAAGAATCCCAACAAAGTTTTGTATAAGAATCAAATAAAATGAGTCACTTTGCAACGCAGTAGTAATTTCGCACGTACTAAACGATCAGCTTACATTATCAACACAAAATGAAGCAACAATTTATGAATAATGAATCACTTTATTTCTCCTTCCTTTTTTGAAAAGACCGCCAGGCAGGAGTGGGTTTCTATCTATATTATTCTATACTCTCCAATACATTACCACAGCTTTTGCCCACTTTAAATGGTAATGGAATACACTTGCCACCCAAATTTCCCTAAAACATGCATACCGTCTAGCCTTTCTTTTCTTGAAACTTAATCATTGGTACTGTGTAGTCACTTAACACAGGGAGAATCACTTGTTCGTCTGCCTTTTCACGTACAGCGCTCTAGCATCTCCTTGTTATAATGAACAATAGTTGCAAAAAGCATATAGATATATGTAGTATAGACAAGAATATAGATATCAATTCCAATTTACTTTGAGGCTACCACCATAAATGCTATATATTATTACATTCTAAAATGGCTACGGCATACTATGATACTACCACTTAATATTTATTGCTCACTAGAATAACGATTTATTATTTATTCATTTATCTCATCTTACATCATCTACAAGTTTTTTTACGATCATTAGATCGAGTAACAATATTTATGTATATTGTAAACAGGATGCATGTCAAATAATACGTACTCGCAGTAATATTTTAATTCCCACATCTCAGAAAACCGTTTTACCAGAAAGAGGACACTTGTGGGTGTGGCAGTATTATTTAATAGAACAGGTCGAGCACACAATGGGCATACTGTGTTGTGACTAAATAATAAGCAGAGCGTTTTTACTCATATGTTAAAGTGTAAACTTAAGTGGCTTGGGGAAGCGAATATCATAAAAAAGGAAAACTAACTCAGGGCAATTAAACTGTTTGTTAAAGATCAAAATCAGTACTATCCCTTTACATACTTAATGGGTCGCGTTAGCTAACAAAATAGAGGTTATTCGAGTCAAAGCCGATCGTTTTGAGATGTTTGTTAGAAATAGTTTATGGAAGCCTTCAACCCCGAGCAATTACACTCGCGCCAATCGGATCGATGAGGAACTCTTGCATATGATTACCAATACTGCAACAATATCTATGCGAAAATACCACTTTCTTCTCATACGAAACCGTCTATTGTTACTTGAAGGGGTTTCTGTCGAAGACGTATGCAGCTCGCTAGTGCACCCGGCTAGACGCCAACTTTTAATGGGTCATTAGTTCAGCGGGAAATTGCTACAAATTACAAATATGCTGCGCCTCACGCGGGACTAAGTTGTGTGGAAATACATATCTGAAGAGCTCCACCGTAGTCTATTTAGATCAGTATGTAGTATCAATAGATTAACAACAGATAATAAGGTTTTTTTGGACAATCGAGACAAAAAGATGTTTTATACCGGCAGGGGTCATTTAAACAGGAATAAATTGAGGAAGAGAAAAAAGTTTACGAATATTCTGTACTAGACCACACAGTCATACTAGCTTTCATAACATGGCTGGTTGATTTCGGAACGCGAAATAAATGCTCGCGCATCACATTGGTGAGTTTACCGCCAGAAGTAGGGTGATTGCTATCTAGGCCGATACGAAATTCCGACCTCCATTAATTAGAGCCTCACGCAACCTCTTTTTTTTTTGTTCTCGAGGGGAAAGCTGTTTATGGCTCTACTTCCCGCCAGCCCCGGGGGAGGGGGGGCGGGAAGCGTATGTCGGGGTCACCGGTCTTCCAGCCCGGCGCGCGGCGACGTCATGTCTGCGCAGGTGTTAGTGCCGGGCTGGGTCCCTAACAAAATTCCCTAAACCGGCATACCGACCAAAACCCCCCGGCGTCATCTCCGCGCCGAGTGGGGCGACCACGGTACGTGAGCGAGAGGCGCCCACCATAATGCCGCAGCCGCCCGGTGCGCCTCCGAGACGTTGTTGTCTCGGCCGTCTCGGAGTTGTAGGGGGCGCAGTTGCACCCCCACTAGCTTGGTTCAGGCGCCCCGGTTGTGGATGGGCGCCCGCGACGTACACAGGCCACAGTGCCGCCACCCCTCTCGGGGTCACTTTCAGTGAGGACGCGCCGCCCCCGCAGCGCGCCCAGCGACCCCAAGGGCCCCTTTGAGTCGTCTTTTACGACAGGCAGGGGATACCGTGGTGGGATTCTAACGCCCCCTTGCCACAGGGCAGGGCGCCGGGTCTAATTATCTCTGTTGACCCGGCGCCTCCTTCTCTGACGTCTTTGGCGGGCGGGATCGTTTTTCTCTCGATCCCGCTCCGCGCTCTCCTTCTGCGACATGACGTGCTCGCAGAAGGAGAGCACCGCTCGCCACGAACTCGGACTCCCGACCATCGAAGAGATGACGGCCGGGAGAGCCTCACGCAACCTCTAGTCCAACGGAACGCAACAGCAGCCATTTTTATGTGAAACAGTTGTACCGCTCTGGTCCATTCAGCTCGTATCGCATTTTATCGTATCTCATCGACTCACAGTGGCTCTCCCATTTAACAGCCTTGTGTCATTTTAGTTGTGTGAAAATTTAAATATCCAAGACTTTTGCGTATATTAATTCTTTATATAAAATGTTACTTGATATTTAAAAATTAGTTATAGTGAAATGAAAAGACTTATAATGGGAAAAATATGTTAGGTACATTTTTACTACATTCTGCTTACTGAGCGGCCAATCTGGATAAAAATCCCTGTTAAAAGATTCGAAAAGATCCGCGAAGAAGATCCACGAAACTAAACCATTAAACATAACCTACGATTCGATTAAAACGAATTATAATTAATATGCAGCTACAAAAATTAATCGCGTCAACCGCGAGAAATACATTTTATTTTGCTAAACGTCACGCTACAGATGTTTAACAATAAATACACAAAATAAATTGCATATATACTGTATTTGTAAAAACAATTTGTTATTTGTACAACACATGTGTTTTTAAATATAAATGTTGATACAATCGAAATTTTAATAAGTCAAATGAAAAACGTTCGGTTAACTTATTAAAACCATTGTATTTTTTAAATTATTTTACTTAGGTAAAACAATGACAAGAAAATTTGACACAGACAATAAGGACACTAACTGTAAACAGAAGAGTCTGATTAACTTATTACTCAATTCGACTAATCATATGATCATGAAAAGACGTTAATTTAAAAGTTATTGAGTGGCTAACACCCGGCGCATATTGTGGATGCTAACCCTACGCAACCCTTCACCTCGTGCACCTTCATTTGCATATATATTGCTATTGTGATTACTTAAACGAACTCCACTAAGAAATAGACATAGAAGTTGACTTGCAATTTGATGTACACATTGGACCAATCATGTTTTGAATATAAGAAACAACCATAAAATTCCTTTATGATTAAATTATTATTAACTTCCCTTACTTGACAGGAAATATAAGTAAATTGTTTATTGACCCCACTTACGTAAGTATTAGCACATATACTTTTCAAGCTATCAATATAATATAAGCTTAGAATAGAGAAATTTTCCACAATCATTTTTATTGAGCATATTGGTATCGCTAAATTATGTATAATGGGACATTGGGACTAAATTTGGTGAAAAAAACAAAATGTAAAAAAAAATTACTCCTATTCATTGTAATCAAAAAGTAAAGCCAAGCCTCCCACCCCTCTTCAGTGTTTACATAATACTTGAATGGCCCCTTTCCCCTGACATGCATTATTATTAAAATCAATATAGTCATGAACCTAAAAAATTAAAATCTTTAGTTTTAGTTATAATATATCTGTAACAAAATAGAATTAAATTCAACAATAAATTAATCAAAGTAATATTTTCGGGGAATTGTTATTGGGTTTTCTTCGCCTTTTAAAATGTCATCTTCAATAGAGCTTGTCACTCAATAAACGTTTCTTATCTTGTTTCGCATCAATTAATCTTTTTAATGATGTAACTATATAAATAAATTTTCTTTCTGAAAAATATTTGCAATGTCCAATTTCCAAAAAAAACAAATCTATGTACCTATAGACTGACTGTCTCGTGGACTCGCGGCGCAAGTAATATCAGCTTTAGAAAAATGTGGGCGTAATTATGTGTGGTAATGGCCCATGTAGCATCTGACGTCTTTTTAAGCTGTATGAGAAGAAATAGATTTTTATTTGTATAAGATACACCCAGCATTTGGGTCAAGGATTATGTGACAACTTAGTACACTATTAACTATTATTCGAAATAGAATTGCTTGAAAACGGTTTCATGTCTCGATAAAGATATAAAAAACGAGAATTATATATATAAGATATAACCTAGAGGTCTGATCCATCTGTCTCGTGGTATCGAGGCACATTGATGTGCCGTGCGATCTATAGGTCCCAGGTTCGATTCCCAGGTCGGACAAAGTCTTATTGTTTTTTTTTTTTCATTAGGAAAATGTCAGTAGCAGCACGACGTCTGGAAATGTGCCCGAAAAACGGCAATATTATCGCCCAATATTACGTGGGACTTATTCAGGCGTGAGATTGGGTATGTAAGTATGAATGTTTAAGAATATTTTTAAAAATCTTAATATTTAATTTTAGGAAATGATAATAATTTATTCTCAATAGAGAATACAGAATGAGACCCGAAGATTTTTGTCTTTTATTTCCGAATAAGAAGCAAACCGAAGTTCATTGGCATTTTAAGGCTTTGTTCCCTGAAAGAGAGCTTCTTAAATATGTAGGCAATGGATTCGTTCCATTTTAGACTGACGAACTTCTTCTATCTTGTAAATTACTCGTCACACTTTTTTACGTTAAATTTCAATCAATTTCTTGAAACCAACTTTCACCAAGTTAAACACAAAATTCCATGTTGCAATCTGTATTGTTTGGACAGCAAGCCTGGCAACTCTTTATGACTGATGAGGTAACCTTTCATTGACTACAGAGGGCGAATTAAAAGCTTACACAAGCGTGGTTGTGCAATATTTTTTTACATTGTTCGTCGAAACCCTTTCAGTATTTCCTTCACAAACCATCGATTAATTTATTTTATCAGAAAGAAGTTAAAAAACGGCTTGTGTCAATTAGAATTAGAATTCTTCGAATTTATTTTTCTGATAAACAGTTTTGCGACCTCCCTTGATGTTTTATGTATAGTAAATACAAGCGAATTGAAACGAAATAAGTAACTTTTCATAAAACCATCTTATTTTAAATAAAAATCAAAATCAAATATTATATTTATTTTTTATTTATTTATTTATTTATTTACAGAAAATATAACATCTTAACAGCCGAGGCCAACACGACGCTATATCAAATAAAAGAAAATAACTCTAAAACTATAATGAATTTAAAAATAAATGAAACAAATTAAACATTGACAATAAAATTAAACAATTCAAGCAAAAATAAAAATATAAACAATAAAAACAATTATTATTCTAACATTCGTAACATTTCTCTAAACATTTTTGTGCCACTTCCGTGAATTTGGGCAGACTGCAACAATTGAGATCAATGTCCTCAGCAATGGTAATTTGTAGAACCATGAAAACATCCTTAACAAAACAACGATGTTGCAGTTAATTGAATTTTTATTTATTTAGTGACGCGAAAATATAATGGACTAATTTCGGACCAGCTTGTCAATAAAAATAACACTATTTTTAAGAAAGTGAAATGCAGGGCTTAGTCCAAGCGCCGCAGCAAAAAAAGTAGGTTAGTAATGCATCGTTCGGGACCTGGTATTTTTTTTTGGAATATGTTTAAGGGGGGGGGGGGGGGCGGGGGGCGGGGGGGGGGGGGTTCACTTCAGCCGCCATCTTGGAAAACACGTTTTATCGAATATCTCGCGAACCACGCGTCGTACGACAAAAATTGTAGATATCATTATTGTAGATAATAATATTTGCCATCTTTTTTATTTGAAACTTTTTTTTGTATAACGCATAGCTTTTTAATTATCTAACTTTTTACAATATGGTTTTTACTAAATATTTAGTTAATGTTTAAAAAAATTTGTTAAAAATAAAAAATAATGGTAACTGAATTGTAGAGCATAAAATTACCTATAAATTTTATCAGAATTTTTTTCCCGTAGCATTTATAGTTTAGGAGCTATAACGATGTAAATGAGATTATAATGAGATTATAATGCTGTATATTACATTATGCGCCTATAAGTTGCAGTATATATTTCGGGTCGTTCGGAATTTCCCCCTCTTAACATTCCAACAGTATTCAGGTATAAATCCTAACCATTTTTGTCCCCTCGTGACGCTAGGGTCGTTCCCTCGCCTGTATGTTATTGAAATTTTCGTAGACGCGTCAGTTGTGTTTGGAGCGCTATAATTAAAAACCTATGCGTTATACAAAAAAAAAAATCACATAAAAAAGATGGCAAATATTATTATCTACAATAATGATTTCTACAATTTTTGTCGTACGATGCGCGGTTCGCGAGATATTCGATGAAACGTGTTTTCCAAGATGGCGGCTGAAGTGAACCCCCAACGCGCCAACTTGGATTTACATTCAGGGGACACCCTTGAACATATTCCAAAAAAAAAATTCAGGTCCCGTACGTTGCAAAAAAAAACCCCCCGGTGCTTGGCCTAGCTTAGACTGACATTTTATGAATCTGATAACCTCGCGAACTTTCTAAGCTGTCATAAGACGGCCAGTAGTAGTATAATTAGCCTCCCTCAAAGATTTCAATCGCGAGCCGCACTCTATGACCTTATGACCTCGCTGAACACATTTACTTTTATTAGCCCCCCAACAACGTGAAGATCAGAAAATACTCATGCCCACAAGATTTACGATATTATTTATAAGAATCGCTATGTGTATCTATATTTGAATCTTCACTAATTTTATAAATGCGAAAGTAAATTTGTTTGTTACGATTTCTCAACTGATTGATAATGAGCTATTTCTAATACCGCATGTTTCTGAGAATTTTTGTAGTTTGGTTAAAAAAAAATACATTGCGAGCGAATCTGTGAGCAAAAACTGCTTGGATATACATAAAATAAATTATGTGTGTTATACTATATGTATTCACAATGAATTATCACTTACTTTAACGTCCTGCAAACTTAAAAGTTCTTAGTAATTTCTTAGTTGGCTTATGTAGTTCACCAAGCCGCACTAAGCCAGCGTGGTGGACTAAGATCTAACCATTCTCAATAATGGAGGAGGCCCGTGTCCAGCAGTGCGACGAATATGGGCTGATGATTATTAAAATTATGATCAATATCCTATTTTTTAAGATGACATAATGCATAATAAATAAATCATATGTAAATTTGGCATTAGCGGTCAATGACATGGACGGAACGGTTTTATTGCGTTCAGAAATAAGGAATAGTAAAATTATAGCTACTTAGATTACTTTCCGGTTATATAAACGTTGCATGTATATCTAAGGCTACTGTAACCTTGCATATAGTCATCAGACTGTAACGTTTAGTATTTTTCTCAATGTCATAATCATCCGAAAAATGTCTAGTTATTTCATAATATTCCACACATCGATATATATGTATGTATAATGTATATACAGATAAACGTAACGTACTCGTACGTACTGTAACTGGAGAAATCATCATCATCATCGTCTCCTTGCCCTGTTCCCAATTTCATTTGGAGTCGGTGCTACTGCACTGATGTATGTTTTATCCTTCCACACATCCCTATCAGCCGCCATGTCCCCCGTTAACCCCGTTTTCTTTCATATCTTCAGTAACTGCAGATATGGCTATATGAAATTAAGGTTAAATAGTATACAGGGTGTATTCAGACCGTGATCGGAAACGAAGGCAGGTAATAGCTAAGGTGATTACAAACCCCCTGGCGTTAAAGAAAATTCTGACAAAAAATAAAAATGTTGACTTTTTCCATACAACCATCGGTATTAAATGTATGCGGTTTGTATGGAAAACGTATTTTTTTTTATTTTTTGTCAGAATTTTCTTTAACGCCAGGGGGTTTGTAATCACCTTAGCTATTACCTGCCTTCGTTTCCGATCACGGTCTGAATACAGCCTGTATATATATATTTATTGTGGTTGCCTTGTCGCTGGATGGGCGACTTATATATGTAGTAGTATAGGGCTATAACACCAATAAGCTCACATGCATATTTTTTATTTCTATTGCAAGGAATTTTTGCTTCCTTAACATTTCATTTTTTGATCGCGTTGTTGTTCAAATTTTCATAAATAACAGCAAGTACCTTTTAAAAGCATTTAAAAAGAAAGGACTAGATATGCTAGTATTATTTTGACATCCAAGAACCAAATTTAAAAATTAACATAACGTAACGACGGCCTCGTGGTGACGCGACACAATTATGTGCCGGGTGATTTTAGAGATGCCGGGCTCGCAAGCCGGATCGGGCGGTGTTATTTGGTTTTGCCACTGGGAATTTCTCAGCGGTACCTAGGAATCTGGGAATTTGTCATAATAATGGCAATAGGATCGCACCCTATTGCGCGAGATTTGAAACAAATTTGCGAGACATCGGTAATACAGTCGGGAGTGTACCTATACCTATTATTAAAAAAACGCTGATTATTAAAAATTTAAGAAAGCAAAAAATGACTACTAAAAAACATAGTAACTATTTGTGGTATTTTAGATAGCAGTATAATATAATAAGACTAAAGATGATAAGAAGTAAGCCACTTCTTATTAGTGACTACGCCGCACTTGACTCGCGATTCTATGAAGGACACAATATTTTGTGCAACATTTTTACTTCTCTTTAAGCTACACATGCTCTAGTCAAATCTTGCTTCAAAGAAGAATTTTCTCGTAGTTACTTTTGTTATTTTGAATATGTATATAGCCGGGTGCCGTTGAAGAATAGAAACTAACCAAGCATGTTCCGTACGTAAGAGGCGTCTTGCATCTCGCAATTTTTATTGTGAGGTTCAAAGCGAAAGCTGCGAGAAATTTCATGCTATTAATATTATGAATTCGTATTGCATTGTCCCTCCATTTATAAATTGAAGATTTAAGCAATGTTACGAGGCACCAGACAGGAATTTTGAGTATTGACGAATTCCGAACTTACCGTTTGGTATTTCTTTCAGGGTTCATAAAACATCAACATCTTGATATTATTTAATAATGTAATTGAGAACCTACATTCAAGATTTTCTATTTTATATAATTAGTAACTGTTTACTACTTATTGTTATTGTGTACATATCTTTAATTTGTAGCCAATCGCTCAAGTTCGTATTTTTGATACACTTAATAAATCAATGGATCAAATTTGTGCCATTTATTTCGATCATCGACAGGTTATGTATAACTATGATGGGCGCATAAGTTATTTGTATTGTTTCCGAAATCGAATCAGGGTTGATGAGATTCGCAAAAGAAATAAACTCAAGAAGGCTTAGCAAAGACTTACGGCCGAATATTACCCTTTAGGTAAAAAATAAAAACAAAGCTCACAACGCAATAGTTATATTTTATTTATAATGCCGCAGCAAACGTGAAACTAAACGAAACAACCAAGTTTTAATTAGAACAATATAATATGGACAGCCAAGTTTTAATTATCACGTGTTTATGCCTTACCTTGCAAGATTATTACCACAAATTTCAAATTTATTTACCTTGCAATATTATTACCACAAATTTCAAATAATTTCTATGAATCCAATTTGCGTTGGATTTATTGCATACCATTACCTATAATATTATTGGAGGCCGCGCGTTGCACATAACCAATAAATCGACATATTGCTTCTCATAACTACATTAAAATTGTTATTTTAAACGCATCTGTATTTGAAAAATTAATTCTAATGTTTTTTGTGGGCGGCATAGGCCGATTCTCTTCCATGAGTTTGCCGGTTTCTTTTTTAATAATTTGAATACTTGCGTACTTCTATGGATTGTATAGAATATTTGAACAGTGCCTGACAGAAGTATCTATTAATGCTCATCATGGTATTCTCCCTCCGAACGAGGGTGTGACGCACACAATGGCCAAATGATTTCTATATAGCCGGCAAATGTAAACACAGCCAGCTACTTCCCGGGCGTTAAAACAGCGAGCTGATTCAGACAATACTTGAGACATAAGCAAATTTTTACGCCAATTTTTACGGAATTTTAATTTTTAAGGATTTCGAGCGGCTTGATATTGTAAAAATAAAGAAAGTAAAAAATTAAAATATAACACTTAAACAGCAGCAGGATGTCAGTAACAAAAGGATATTTATAATAGGTCGGAATGAAACTTAAAAAATATTTATGTCCTCTAAATAAAAATATTGTTTGGTTAAAACTGTATTAGGATTGTTATTGTTAGAAGATATGTTGATATGTAGATGTTATGTTGATATGTTATAAACAAATACGACAAATTGGTCTGTAAATAAATAATGAGTACATTACGTTTTGGCCTGTGTGGTTCCTAGTTGGTTGAGAATTTAATCTCTGTGCAGCATTTTGTGACTTGCTAAGTGATTATGTTACTGCCTTTGCGACTCGGCCAACAGCCACTTAAGTGATTGTGTGAACAGATACAAAAGTGTAGTGTTACGACTTTTTAATACCCTTATTGTTTGGCAAACAACTCCCAAAATGTTGTTTTCCTTTTTCAAACAATTCTCTTTCAGTATTATTTTGTATCATAATGATCTTGTGGCGATAAAACTTTTACAAGTTTTGTGTTACAATACAGTATTGCTTAATTTCGGAAGATCGCAATGGCCAGACCATAAATACCATTGTAAGAATAAAATCAAATAATAAGAGAACTCATAAAACCAAATTTTGTTCGAGTAGTCTACTATTATTGACTTCCTAGTCACAGGCCAGACTCACAAAAACAGTTGTGAAAGCAATAATGAGATAAAAAAGAATCGCGGAAACTATACACCCCGTTGTAGAAAACAAATCAAACTTCGAACATCGACATCCCAAGAAGATGGCAATTTAATCCCCAGACAAATAAATGAAATTTATCTATACCATAAAAATATTTTCGCAAGAAACTTATGATTGAGTTAGAAATACTGAGAGAGCGACGGAGTTAAATAACTTCAACTAGATGCACATAATACGTACGTATTGCATAAATGCTACCTAACTTCATTTTTGTTGGCTTACCGGTTGTCACCTGTGTTAGATATCAATATTTCATTTACCATGTAAACCGATACAGATGCTGTACCATTCCATATTAATGTATTTGTTATACATTCCATGCAGCAAACGTAATCTATACTTGACATTTTTTGTAACTTAGACCTGAGTATTTATACTTCAAGTACCATACTTAAATTATTAGCTTAAGGACCTAAAATGGCTGACTTTTTTAAAATGAAGCTTATTAATTTATAATAAGGGTAAGTAAGGGGTATGACGTATGTTTAACACTTTAATAACCCGTGACTACGGCTTTTAAACTTGAATATGTGTATCAAGGTATCTTATGACATTATTGTCAAATTGCAACGAAGGCATCTTGGTAGAGTCTTTGTGTCGATTATCTTGCGTCTTCAGTAGAGTAACGTTGTTCAATCCTGTGTCCTAAATATCTTGTTTTATACTTTTTTAGCCTCGTTTTTTTTTCGTAGTTGGGTTTTAGTTATTATTTTTTTAATTTATAAGCTGGAATCACATACGGTAATCGACTTCAAAATATTTTAGAGTACCACAGTGAACCGCCTAGAACAAGCTAGCTGGACAAAACTATTTCTTATCATTTAGGGCTTTCTACTGGCGTATCATACAAGATTATGATATTTTATAAGTCAATCAGTGCTCAAAATACTTGGAAGAAATAAAAAAACTGTGTTTGTATGTACTAAGCAAAGTATATTTCCAATAATGAATTTTTTTTTTTTTTTTTGAAAAATCTTAAAAACTATCTAGGTATCTTACTATATACAAACTATTTATATTAAATGTTATATAACTAAACACAATAAACGTAAAATTTACAAACAAAAAAAAATGTTTAACATTTCCTATCAATCAATCAGCTTATCGCAGTCCACTGCTGGACATAGGCCATTTACATTTACTATACTTATAGTAAAAAAAATTAGTCCTCATCTGACGATTCACTGGAAGAAGAATCGTTAATCAAGTAATCTTCCGCATTGCGATGTAAATTACTTGATACGCATGAAGGGGTCACTGCAGGCGGAACTATTAATTTTAAAACTTCGGATGGCAATTTATCTGTTTTTTTTACAGGTAATCTATATAATAAGCTAAAGCTTCGTCACTCGTTAACTGCCTGGCACCGTCAGCACACACGTTACTTTTAAACGCACTATTGCTGCGGTCGGGACTTTCACTTATTTCCCTCAAAGTTTTGGCAATTTTCCGCTTACCAGATAAACGAATGGCTACTTCCGCAGCTGTTGTTAATTCGCTGGCACTTCGTGATTGCACAAGGTCAGCTACGTAACGTTTTTTTGTCTTATACGATGACTCATCAAATTGCTTCTTTGGTCGACCGCCTGCTTGCCGCACATCACTTGAAGTGGAAGCTCTCGAGCATTCTACGTTCAATATAAATTTGACTTCTGAAGCCAACCAACTCTCCTGTTTCATTAAAAACCGTTCCTTCGTTATCTTTGTGGACACCCATTTTTCCGCAAACTTTGAGGAAATTCTCGCTATCTGCATACGGAGGTCCCTCAATGACTCTTCAGGTATATCCGTTAAACTAAATTTCATCAAAATAAAATCAAACAGACGTGAATTTCTCTCATTTTTGCCGTATTTGAGCCATTCTTCAAATAATTCAATTTTGGGCATAGAAACGATAAGTTCTGAAATAAAGAAAAAAAAAACTGTTGCATATTGTTTCGGGATTTAAATTAGGCATTAATGTATAGCTACATAATTGAGCTATAATATAGAAAAAAAATCAGAGCGGGTACACGTGGGTACAAAAAGTTACACTCTTTGAAATAGAAAAGAAAATCTAAAATTTTACTTAAATTTTACATATTATTCGAAAACAAATTTCTAAAATCTGAGATAAATATTTGGTTGTAATAATTAATAATATCAAAATACACACCTTCAAGAGAAATATCCATCACAAAAAATGTTACTATAGCTACTTTTAACTTCAGGAGATGTTTTCAAAAGTGCAGCAAAAATGCAACTGATGAAGCACTTCAAATGAAAATAAATTAACCCTTACATTTAACGTCCAATGACTCATCGATTTGGAATGTGTGACATAAACATTTCCTGGAATTGAACCCTATAAGGGGTTGTTTACCACTAATTAATGTAATTTCTAAGAATTTTGAAAGTGAGTTTTGTCCAGCTAGCTTGTTCTAGGCGGTTCACTGTGAGTACGTGAGATTGTCCGATAAAAATAATTTTATAATAATATTTATAGACTCTACATTGTGTAAACCATGCTCAATAATAAATGTTTAGACAATAGAGAAAACACGTATTTCAAATTTAGTCATTTCATATTTTCGTAAATAAAATAATAATATTCTTATATTCGAATAAGACTGACGTTCACTTATATGTTTACTGTATTTATAGTTTATAATATAAAAAAGTGTGTGTGTACTTATGTACACGCGTTAGAAATTATACCACACGACTGAAGTAAAACTTAAAAATACGCCCAACAGTCACATACATAGTTCTTAGTTTTCAAAACATATTACATTTCTGAACGCACTTATAAATATTTGACAACTAATAAATATGTTGAATAACTTCATGGTGTCGGTTTTTCAAGACGGTGTGCGCGCGCATCGTAAAAATTTACTCTTATCATTTTTCCCTAACGTGCCAAAAGAAGTATAAGTTCAATAATTATGTTTCGCAAGCTGGTATCTAGCCAACTGCGCCACGGGGCTGTCTTTAAATACATGTTTTTAAATATTATAAAATTTCTGTATTTTTATTTTCCAAACTTTTCCAAATCACAGACAAGTCTATGCGCGAAATATTCTTTAATAAGGTTTCAAATTTTAACTTCATGTTAAAATACACAGACAAATAATGTCATGTACGCATAATCAAATGTTATTTTTCTTTGGTTATTTACGACATAAATATAATAGCGTGGAAGTCTTACTAAATCCTTTTAGTAGACGTTTATTACCTTGATACCAATCCAGAGATAGGTCACATAGCGTGGGACCAACCGAAATCCTTCTGTATCAGAGCTTAGTTGAAGTGGGCAAGCCATATATACTTCAGAATAAACCCATACGAATGCTGAATGCTTAATACTGCATTGAATAGTTTGTACGATCAATCCGGAGCACTCCTTGCTTCGAGATTTACGGCCGACACTTATTTGAGAACAAACTAGATCCCATAATTAATAAAAGTATCATACCTAAAATAAATTTTCTATTAAAAGGCATATAATATAACCTCGATGGGTACAAGGGGAATAAACTAAAGTACAGAACAAAAAGCGTAGTAAAAGCTCTCCATCACCGATTGCCAAGTCCCACTTGAACATTTTAACTTAAATTAAAGCGTTCGGAAGTAATCCGTGATAAATATTTTTTCATGTCTCAGTAGAAATAGTATTCGATTAAATTGTTATTAAAATTAAGTTAAATACCGGCTACGCTATTTAAAACCCCTTTGATTACATTTTTTATGTTTATATTATAATTTATCAATCGTTTATCACAACGCTTGCTTCGATTTCGGCCATATCCCTGCATCACATCTGTGGGTGCTTGTTTAATATTATTTTTAAATACAAAAACCTTAAACAACTTATGTAACCGTTATTCTTCGTCCGCAAATGGTAAAAACATAAGATACATTGATGTGAATTAAATACCAACACAACAAAATGCAATCGGCCAGTTCTTGGTTGTGACTAACATGGAAAGTTCTGGTCTAAATTTAAACATTATATTTGTGAGGACGTTCATCGTGTATCGTAAATGTTCCCCAGTCCGTATCAGACGTTACATTACTGAGAAGATCTTAACCAAATAAACAAGACAACGCTCACATGCAAATCTGTACGCAATATTTTTTTAATATAACGAACAAAGAAGCGGTTTAGTAGTGACACGAATGATCGGTTCGGAAAAATATCGTTTAATGGTGGTCGTTTGAAATTACATAACATACATAAACTCACGCCTGTATTCCCCGAAGGGGTAGGCAGAGGTGCATTTCTGCACTCACATTTCGCCAGGTATGTATCAGTCCCACGTAATAGGGGGCGAGCCTATTGCCGTGTTTTCGGGCACATTTCCAGACTCCGTGCTGCTACTGAGAATTTCCTAATGGAAAAACCCAATAACACTTTGCCCGACCCGGGAATCGAACCCAGGACCTCTAGATCGCTCGGCACATATTTGTACCGCGAGACCACGAGGCAATTCGTTTGAAATTGTATTCCATTAATATAATCAAGAGGAATATTTAAATCTTGTTTATTTAGCAGTCGAAAACCAATTGGATATGTAGAACGAGTTGCATAAAAAAACAGATTTAACGGTAAATGATTCTATGTGGGCTATCTTTTTAATGATCAAATACGCAGCTGCACTACGAAGGTAAAAACAAAGTGTCTGTTAAAAAATTTAGAATAAGAATATCATAATGTAATTTTATGATTAAAAAATTCCAACATAATACATACATACATAAACTCACGCCTTTATTCCCCGAAGGGGTAGGCAGAGGTGCATTTCTGTACCCACATTTCGCCAGGTATGTATCAGTTCCACGTAATAGGGGGCGAGCCTATTGCCGTTTTTCGGGCACATTTCCAGACTCCGTGCTGTTACTGAGAATTTCCTAATGGAAAAACCCAATAACACTTTGCCCGACCCGGGAATCGAACCCAGGACCTCTAGATCGCACGGCACATACTTGTACCGCGAGACCACAAGTCAGTCCAACATAATATGGAGCAGCATAATCGTTCAATTTGGAGTAATTGAAGACTGAGCGACAAATTCCCTCGTGAAAGTAGTAAAGGTAGTAAGAAAAATTGTTAAGAAGAAACAAAGAGGCCTTTCTAAAAGAATAGGGAAGACACGTACAGAAGAACGTTCAGCCTGTATTCTGCCATACCCGAGAACATAACCAATAAAAAGTTATAAGTATAAATAAGAGCATTTTTGCAATAAATGAACATCATCCGCCCGTCGGCAGCGAAATGTGAAGTGGAGGGCACTAGACCAATAGAGTGACGTCACAGCTCGACTGCAATTCATTGCCAAGGTGATATTACTCGACGACAGCGGATTAACAAACATGCGCTTGATCGCTGCACGTAATCCTAAATGCACGCTAATTACACCTTACATAGAAAATTGACGTAGAATAGCGCCTTTATAAGAAACTGCATTATTGTGCAAAAACTTCATTTTCTGTATATAGTTAACAATTTCCATGGCGCAGTTGGCTAAACACCAGCTTGAGAAACAAGCCGTGGGCTCGAATCTCAAAACTAATATTTGTGTGACCCATAAATATTTGTTTTTTGACTAGGTGTTTGTGAGACCCAAAAGTCTCTCTTAGTTTCTAATAGCCACGACACAGTTACTACGCTTAAACATCTGAACCGATAAAGAATCTATAAGTTGTGTTCTATTGTTTTCAGTATTAAGATAAATGATTGTTGAACTACATACGTAAATAAAATAGAATCAAAATTTCAAATGCATTGTGTCTTTTTACTTTATGAATCTTATGAAATCAACTATAACAATTTCAACGCAGAGAACACTCCGAGACGATTGTAATACAAACTTATTGAAAGACAGCGACCGCGTGTCGAGATCCCTGAAGGATGTACTTATGGTTCGAGAGCAATATTAAAGAAAGTGGCAAAATATAACTACAGTTATCTAAACTGAACTGATGGAAGATATTAAATTCTATATACGGGATAAGTCTTCTGCTCATATGCTATAAGATTAGATTCTTAACCTCCTCGGTACGATTGACAAACACATGCATCTCCAAAGTGATACCTTAATTAGCGGGTTATGATGAGATAAAATTAAGGCCATGCATTATAAGAATCCTATCATGACACTCGCAATGACGAATTCAGACCCATACATTTGAAGCCGAATATAACATGTAAAATAGTTGTTTGAACTAAATAATGACCAAGTTAGGGTTATGCACTACATACGGCATTGGTTTTGAAATTATATATTAAATAGTATACTCTATTTATACTATATCTCTCTCAGCCTATCGCCGTCCACTGCTGAACGAAGGCCTCCCCAAGTAGGCGCCAACCATCCCGGTCTTGAGCAGCCCTTATCCATCCGCTACCCGCCACCTTTCTCAAGTCGTCAGACCATCGTGCTGCAGGACGTCCTACACTACGTCTACCTAAGCGCGGTATACTATATACTATTTAATAAATAATTTCAAAACCACTATACATTTTAACAATGAAATATTTAAAGTCTTGTATAAGTGGTTTTGTCAATATTTACAAAAAATATTTTACCAATAATTGTATTTATAAGAGTGGTACTCACCGCACAAGACTAAACTGTGTGAGTGGCTTCTGGATGTGTAAAAGGTTCAACACTATCAACCTATTTATAACCGCTCAAAATGCTTGCGCACGCTTCTTTTATACTAATTAGATGAAACCAAACAAAAACAACATTGGATCTAATTCAGTTCGATTTTTAAGGGGTAACACGTCCATTGTCTTGACAATAAAAAAATACTTCTAAATAGTTAACCAAACATTATTTACGATGTGTTTTAACAGTTTCATATTCAAGAAGCTTCCCTCGTCGAAAGTTTCACAGCTGATTGTTTCGCATACATATATAATGTATGTACATACACCCTAACATATAACCGAGATCCATAATAGAGAACTTAAAACACCGCAACCAATCGGAAACCGACTCGTGCAATGAGTTCCGCTGACTCAAAGCGATGAATGAACTTAGTCGTTATTACCCTAGTTACAATTAACAAATGTGACCCAGATTGCAAATGGAACAAAAGGTGTAATAGGGGGTACGGAGAGAGCTATTATTCATTTCATCACATTACTTGAAATTCAAACTCACATTGATTGTGTTATTCTAAACGACTCTTAGCAAAGAAAATCAAACCAAAAAACAATCTAATGCAAATTCCACTTTCTTTAAAAAATAATTATTTTTATGACTTTCGGTGACTACACCGAGAAGGCACAATTTCTTTCTACTGAAAAAACTCCTAAAAGTATTCAATATACGACATTGGCCTATTTTGTTAATTATGTTACATTGGTACGAATGGGGACAAAGGCCGAGTCTTGGTAGAATCTTAAGTAAATAATTAAAATTGGCTAATACATTATGGGAAAAAATATTAAAGAACTTTTATTAGAGACTTCTCTGTATTTATGTACATTAATTAAGTGTAATAGGAGTTGTTAAATGTAATAAAAAAATATTTCGGCCAAACATTAATATTTTGCCTGACTGCCTCGTTGTCTCGCGGTACCAGTATGTGCCGTGCGATCTAGAGGTCCTGGGTTCGATTCCTGGGTCGGGCAAAATGTGTTATTGGGTTTTTCCATTAAGAAATTCTCGGTAACAGCACGGAGTCTGGAAATTTGCCCGAAAAACGGCAATAGGCTCGCCCCCTATTACGTGGGACTGATACATACTTGGCGAAATGTGGGTGCAGAAATGCACCTCTGCCTACCCCTTCGGGGAATACAGGCGTGAGTATATGTATGTATGTATGTATGTATTAATATTTTTTTATTCAGCCCATTATGAGCGAGTTTATGCTCAAAGCCATATACCAGCTTCTTAATTAGTCAGTAGAGTACGTGGACATTGTACAACAGCGATGATGATGTGGCACGGTGAAACTGTCTGGAGTGAATGAGCCATATTTTTGAGAAAAAGGTGTCAAAAAATCTGCATATATTTATCACGATACGATTCTTGTTACGGTTGTTGAGCCTCTTTATAACACCACGTTTCATAATTAGGAATAAACCATTCAGCAAGACTCAGCTTCAGCTTGATCTTTTTCTCATTTCTGACTTAATCAGATCTGAAGATTGACCGTCATCTAGTCCCGGTCTTAAGTAAGATTTATGGTCGGTTTTCGAGAGTATGGTATGCTTCATACGTCACGATAATTTAAAGTCTCAAAAGACTAAAGCATTCAATAAGGTTGGCAGTGATTTTTTCTAAGGAGTGCATGTTACTATCGATAGCTGACTTAAACTTTTAAATAAATTTAAAATCATTTTTATTATTATTTGAAAAGCTTGTTCAAAATTATCACCATCGATATTCAATTATTTATACGTGAAATTTATACTTATCACCACTATTATTATGTACTCAGTAGTTGTTTACGGCTATGTTTCATAAACCTTGCAGAAGCTCTGGCATAGTTATCGTTGCAAACGATGCATAAAGACTTCGCCAAATATGACACCCAAACTGAGCTGAGCACTTTTTCAATTTACAGGCAAACGATATAAGTGGCTTTTAGAATAAAAATAAAATAGCTTTTAGAATTTAAAAATATACATATGCCACGGCTACGGATTGCTAACATTTATAGGATAACAATAATCAATAAACAAAATACTTTTTGCGATTAGCCCAACGTTTTCGTAAGCAATAATTCAGGTGTTTAGGCATCTGCCCTGTGGCAAGGGGGCGTTAGAATCCCACCACGGTATCCCCTGCTTGTCGTAAAAGACGACTCAAAGGGGCCCTTGGGGTCGCTGGGCGCGCTGCGGTGGCGGCGCGTCTTCACTGAAAGTGACCCCGAGAGGGGCGGCGGCACTGTGGCCTGTGTACGTTGCGGGCGCCCATCCACAACCGGGGCGCCAGAACCAAGCTAGTGGGGGTGCAACTGCGCCCCCTACAACTCCGAGACGGCCGAAACATTAACGTCTCGGAGGCGCACCGGGCGGCTGCGGCATTACGGTGGGCGCTTCTCGCTCACGTACCGTGGTCGCCCCACTCGGCACGGAGATGGCCACCGGGGGTTTTGGTCGGTATGCCGGTTTAGGGAATTTGGTTAGGGACCCAGCCCGGCACTAACATCTGCGCGGACATGACGTCACCGCGCGCCGGGCTGGAAGACCGGTGACCCTGACATACGCTTCCCGCCCCCCTCCCCCGGGGCTAGCGGGAAGTAGAGCCATAAACAGCTTTCCCCTCGAGAAAAAAAAAGGTGTTTAGGCATAAAATACACATTTAACGTCTATAATATATAACGGCTATCTTCTGTTTATTCTCAACGCGTCTGGTACCAAAAATCGAATTATTAATTCCACACAAGTTAATGTCCTTAAAGTAAAAAAAAATAACTTAAGTATAAATTAATTATGGATTATTTACTCATCTTTGGATATATATTCTACCTACACTGCGTTTTTGTTCGTATCACTAACATTACAATTAAATGACGTCTGCGACTAATTCATTGTACCTGGGAGAGTTCGTTAATCTAAAGGTCTCGGTTGGTATGACCTACAAAGTAAATGATAAATTATGTCAGACCAAATAGTGTGCTCAAATAGTTTATATGAATAATTAATTTTAATTGGATGAAATTAATAAATTTTGTGTACATCAATCAATGGTACAAATCGATACTATTGTTGTTCGGAACATGTATGGAAAACGGTTTCAAACACATTTTATCCTTCTAGAGATTTCAAAGTTGTTGGGGGTGAAAGTGATCGCGCGATCTACGAAGTGACATGTGAGGAGAAGTGATACGAAGATAATACTAATCACCTCCCCTTATAAAATACAAGTGGGACCTAAGTGGTGAGGAGTGAGCGAACGGCCATCTGCTCAATTCTGTTAAAGCATGGGGCAAAATACAATAACCAAACGAGTAGACCGTAATGTAGCTCCAGTAGTGTAGTCAAGGGTAAGGGTATAAAAAAGCAAAATCTATAGGTGACATTAAAAAGCAATAAATAGGGTGCCAGAAAACTGAAATTACTGACCGAATGACGGCGTTTAGTCGTAGCTATTTCTAGTAAACCAGACGAGTTATTGTTACAATCTATCGGGATCGATCATTCCCTTCAATCGTATCAGTCGTTCCAATAAGTCAACCATGGCGACCACTGTCTAATACGTGTTTTTTTTCAACAGTTTATTAACAATTCTTATAAAATTGAGTAAGCAAATACTTTTTTTAAGGGTGACGGTTGCACATGAGTGTGCGGACCCATATATTGAAGTATTTTGTAAATATTTTGAGTATATTATGAGTAGAGTAGACATCGTTGCCAATTCTACATAGCCAGAGCTACTTCCCGGATATAATACAGGGGAGCCCCGGTAATCCGACAAACATTTTGCAGGGTAATGTCAGACTATCGAATTTGTCGGATTATAGAGTACTGCCTAGGACCCCCTATAGTCTGGATTTTTTTTACAAAAGAGTACCTTGTAATCCGATAAATTACAGATGCAACGATAAGATTTTATACGTTTAAAAATAATGTCATGAATGCTATACAACTTACAAAAAATATGCAATAACTTTACATTAGGAAATAATTGCGTACAAACAAATGTACATACGAAAATAATCAAAAGTGAAAAGTTATAAATCAATCAATTTAAGATGCATGAAAATATACATCATTATTTTTTTTTGTTTAACATTGTTGAAACGTGAGACCATGTCGGATTACAAGGGGTGCCGGATTAGACAGGGGCCAGATTACCGGGAGAGAGTATTTTGAAACACAAAGAAAACTAAATGAGGAAACATTGCCGACAAACGTGTGCTCTCGTTCATATAACTTAGATTTTATAAGTGTTAAATTTATCAATAAAGCTTATTTAGATGTGTCGAATTCAAATGTATTCGTGTCAAACTTCTACCTTTTTCATCTCCATAAAACGAATAACAAATATAAGAATTGAAAGCATGGCATTTTATTTATTTCAAAGAAATTATTTGTTTGCGTACATCCAATAAAATCAAAGGCGCGCCGCGTTCTCTAATAGCGCTGTGAGTGAAGTAGTATAAGTTTATCATCATATTCACACGTTGAAGTTTCCTCTTTTCTATTCATCAAACGGTAGTCAAGGAAAATACACGCGTCCTACTTTTTTGATGTTTTATTCAGAACACAATAGGTATCTATAGGTATAGTACGACAACAGTTTATTTTTAAATGATGAAGCGTGATAATGTGTGCTCTCCATAATAATTAAGTGATAAATATTATTAACGAGCGTCATTTAAAATTGTAATAGATTCTCATACCTCCACGCCGGCCACAAAATGATATTATTTAATTTTGGCATCCTCATATCTCATTAAAATGTTTGGAAAGTTAAACCCGTTTTGAATAATATACGCCACTTTTGAATTTTACGCTTGAAGTCTTGAAAGAGGTTCTCCTATGTGAGAGTTAAAGTAAAGCATCTCAGTCATATTCAACAACTAAGAAGTTTTGCCTTCACTATCAAGATTACAATTTTGCAACTAATTGCCATGCCTACATTCCTTTCTATCGCTGCAAATATAATTTTTCCTTTGTCTGTTGCGAATGCCTTCGCTAATATAATGAACTTTAATAATTTTTCTTTGAAATTAAGGCGACAGCGAACAATGTGTAATTTGCTTTCCTTTAAACACTGTATTCAAGGCATTTTATGGAAGATTTAATAATATGAAACAATTTATATAGCCAAGAGAAATATTACGATGAGGGCCATGTGTGTGTTATTTGCGATGTGTTTCTGATTGATGGCCCACACGGACGAGCATAGCCAGCTGTAAAATGTGCGGGGTTTAATGGAGAATTTATTATGATGTTATTGGAATTCAAATGTAAAAATAAATTTGTGTGAATTTAAATAAAAAAGAAGACACGAGACACAGGAAACCAAATTAAATGGCTTGAACTTTTAAAAGTTGAATATCGTTATTTCGTTTAATGATATCATTGCCAAGAACCTTATGTAATCAGATATATACGGTTTCGAAGAAATCGCCATAATGGTATTGAGTATAGGAGTCCTTCTATGTGGTAAAATGTAGATAGAAGGTGAGCTCGTAACACAAGTACAGTACACTAAACAGTACATGGTTAACGTGGCGATCATCAGCATTCTCCCACCAATTGTGTTATAAATAAATTCTTCTGCCAATAATAATGACAAATACGAGTAACACCACGTGTGAGCTTCTCAGGTGCGGAGTTATTTTCTAGTTTGTACGGAGCAGAGGTGAATTTTATGACATACATATTTCCCTCAAACGTTTTGATACAATATTTTCCATGACTCCTAATGACTCTACTGCCAATGGACATGCGTATTTTTAATGAATGTATGAGTAACGCTACAAAAAGAACACAAATATAAATGCGAATGTAACTGTCTGTCTCTTACGCTATCACACCTAATCCGCTAGGCCGATTAAAGGTAGACAGCGCCTTAAGAAAGGACATAGGATACAAAATTTTATAAAATTGCACCAGAGCGGAGCAGCTCCAAAGCTATTGATCTACGAGGCTATAAAAAAATCTAGTATAACTATAATGCATGTCGCACTCTACCTACTTTTTTTGAATTGGAACTTTAAATGTTACGTTACCAATACTTCAAATTGGCAAGTAAAAGCCCATCCGAATGTGATTTCATATGCGCCGGTATTTACTCGGATCCGCGCGAAACATTTGTTGCCCTCGGGGCTTAATATAGTGGACAAATTATAGATTCCTGCCAAACGGTATTTATTGAAATTTGCGCTTATTCATACCATGCAAATTGGTCTTACATGTGGTCAATATGAAATGTTGTATAGATTGCGTAATTCATAAGCTTTAGAGTATAAACTAAGATGCATTTACGCGTTTGTATTGCTTCTGGCATACATAGTTAATCAATGCTTCGATTAAAACCGACAACCTTTTTGCACTGTAATTGTAGCAGTTCTTACTTCTTACATAAGAACTGCATGGTGCTTTTTTTTCTACTAACGGAGTTTATATAACAACAAAATGTCGTAACATACTGCACATTTTGTGGTCATAATAATATTTTTTGCTTTATAACTAGGTAGGTATGTTCAGTCCATTCAAGGCTACAAAAATATAACCAATGTTCCATTATAAGATATGAACGAGTTACCATTTTCATTACAGTAATTTTAACAACAATTGAAAAGTTTACAACTCAATTAATGTAATCTAACTAAACCACCTAAAGTGAATCTGTTATAGATAAATTGCTCCCGCATCATGTTAGATACTTTGCTGTTAATAAGAAAAGCTTTCGAAACTACTGTAGGCATAATTGACGTGCAGTGTGCATTTAAAAACGATTTTATTTTTCGATAAACGATTATTCACAAACAATTTTTTACTGAAAAAGGGCAATATAAAGAGTCCTCGAAACCGACGTGCATGCATGAAGAGGATAATGTCAGTGGAGGAAGCGAAAGAGGTGTGTTTGGACCGTGGCATTTGGCGCTCTATAGTCTCTGCCTACCCTAACGGGAGACAGGCGCGAGTTTATGTATGTATGTATGTAATTTCATTTTTAATACTTTAGTTTCTCTATATAAATTTGTATACACAAGAAAGTGTAAATAAATAAATAATGAGTAAAATAAGCACTAGTATTTATCTCTTTAATTTGTACTTCATGTCGAGTAAAATTCGTTTAATTTAAGTAATGAAGGAGGAAGACGTGACGCAAAAGATGTGACTCAGATTCTATATCTGTATCGGTCAAAAAAATGTAGGTGACCGACCATACACCTCTCGCGATTCGCTAACCTAAGCTAAGCTTATGAAGTATAAACGCTTAGGATGTGTTTTAGGATTAAATTGAAACACGTCGGTAGCTGGGCAAGTAGGGGAAATACGATCTTAAATTTGTAATACTTAGAACCGACGTGTTTAATATGAAATAGTTCTATAAACGGAGCGCTGTTTATCGGCAGAATTCTAAATCTGCCAGTGTACTGTAAGCAATTTCTAATCCGATCTTAGAAACTGAAGTAAAGACGCCGTAACCGCACAGGATTACATTTCAAAAATAATAAAAAAGTAAAGTTAACATGACTACTAGAAGGAAATGTAGTTTATCATATATAGTAAAGTTGATCGTATTTCATTAAATAAAAAAGACATATACTTTTACTGTCGGAAACAAGATGAAGAATATCTTAATACTACGTTAAATATTTGAAATACCATAACAATGGGAGAAATGTGCGCGTCGTTCTCACATCGGATTAAATTTTGTGACAATAAATGTTTTTCGACGCGCCGCGTAATTTGCCCTTTTTAAACACCGAGCCTATAGGTACTACAAATATTTTCCGAGAAATAAGGATTATTTTTATGATATTTCAAATAATTTACGCTCGCTACTAAGGCAGGGGTGTGACATATTTACTATTTATAATGAAATATTTGCTGTTGGATTTGTTCATTACATTATTTAATAATGCGCTCAAAGTTATTTTCATATGACATTTCTCGCAAGCTTTGCACTAATTTACATAACTATTTCAATTCAACAATGTTCATGTTCGTTGAAAGCGATTTGGAGTTCTTTTTTTTTAATGGGAAAGGAGGCAAACGATCTGGTGAGCCACCTGATGTTAAGTGGTCAACACCGCCCATGGACACCCACAATACCAGAGGAATCATCGGTGCGTTGCCGGCCTTTGAGGAAAATATAGGCTCTTCTTCTAGTTCAAATTTAATTCATTAATATTAGAGATAACTAGAGTACTAATACTAGAACTGGTAGCCCTATGGCATGTTTTCTTATTCTTTTGTACTTTCGAAGTAAAAAAACTCAAACATGGAGCATTTTTCGTATTTTTAAAGCATTTTGGTATAATTTAAAACACGGGCTTGTAAGTTGTATATAATGATCCCCAAATAAAGTTACTAATGTAACTTAACAAAATTTTCGATGTCTGTGATTGACGACAAAAAATGAAGTGCTTCGCATAAAATTGGAGAATCAATTATGAACACGTCACAATTTATCGACGACCGAGACGTGTGCATAGCATTTATTTTTATAATAATAATGCAGTTTTTATCAGCTGGCAACAGATTGACTTTCGACCTCGTACGCTTTACGGAATGATTTCTTCACAGTGAATAGACCGCATTATCTTAAAAGTTCTTTGACGTTCAAGACATTACATGCTTAATAAACAAATACAAATATATTACTTTCCGTACCAAGTAGACTGAAGAATCATAAAAGTATTGCTATAAATTCGTAAACATCTTAACTATTTTTTGCTATAGTTAAATTCTTCATGTCTACAACTTTAAAAATGGAGGTATATAATGTTTAAAAAAAATTGCATGTCTTGTTTAGCATTTAAAACATCTGGGAAAGATCATAACTTTTTCTAATTATTTTAATCTATGTATATCTTAATATTTGCTGAATTCTATGAACTCAGGTCTTCGGTTGCCATTCTTCAAACTTAACTTAAGTTATTAGTATTAAGTTGATCTGCACTGACTAAAGTCTTGTAAATCGAAATTTTATGTAGTTTCGAAACTTTACATCCTGTCGCGAGTGTATTATGAAATTGCGTTTTGTTCCTGCGCCCTTTATGAAAAATGATGATGATGACAATAACAAGTTTATTGCTTAAAAACTTTAAAAGATAAATTAAACCTTGGTTTTTAAATGTTTTGTCTGCATAATTGTGCACTTACCTGGTTTAGGGTATGATGAAGAGCTGGTGTAGTAGTAGCAATAGGCACCAAACCCAATTACCAGCAGCAGCAGGACAAGGATGCGGGTGGAAAAAGGCCTACAGCGGGGCACTCTTGTCCTCATTGTGGTCTCTAAAACACAGAAAAAAATCTTTTTAAAAAAACAAGATAATGCATTATTACTTTACTTCAAAGAAAGTTGTAAGACTGCTCTCTGCCATTATATGTGGTGAATTATATGAATATTGGACTAACATGGACCATGATTGAACCATAATTAACACTAATCAGATTGAAGTCATAATATAATTATGCTCTCAGGCCAATTGCCAGTTAAGGAACATAGGAGAAAAGACATACTGTTATATCACTAAATTTGTTTTTTTTTACTACATGTCATTGACTTCAATGTCCCTAAATATCAATATTATCTGCATTTATGTATTAATAATCCTAATGAAGTTTTTATCAATACTAAAAAAAAACAATTTAGTTATTGAAATAAATTTAAAAATAAGGCAAATCTGTTAATGAATTCTGAACTCAAGCTTTAATTATAATTTTTAATTTCATGCATCAATGCACCTCACAAAGAAATGTTGAATTGGCTTCGTGCCAAATATTCCGGGCATTAGAAAAGTGTTGGAGGGATTCTTGTTTACAGCGTAAAATATAAAGCTACAAAGAAAAAAATATATAAGGTAGCTTAATGAAGTTGGTATTGTGCCTAAACTTCACTCAAATTTAAGTAACGGCGCTAAGTACCTACGTTATGCTGTTATTGTTTCCAAAAGCACTAAAACTTCAAAAACTTAACATAAAACCATGATTTTCCAATCAAAACTTAGTTAAAAATATTTTTGACACTGTAAAGTAACTTCAAAAAGTTTGTCAAAACTTTTTCAAACTTTTTCAATCACTAAACTATCTAAAGTGAACTTTATAGTACTTAAACAATTAATATAAAGTTATTAAGAAACTTTTTACGAAGTCTTAGATAAATTTTAACAAATAAAATATATTGTCTTCAAAAAACTTTGTGTAAACAAGTAGTAAACACGCGTGATTTATGTTATAAAAGCTTAGGAACGATTACCTCACCTTCTAGACGATGTAAAGTATCAGAAACAAAATTCTCATTGTATGTGATACGTTACAGAAGTTACTTTAATTTCTTTTCGATTTATTTATTTTTTGCATCAAGCGCGTACATCCAGCCGTCGCGAACTCGCTTCAGACTGACTGAATCACAGACAATATAAGGTACTTGCACATGGAACTACGAAGTGAAGACTATACACATCCGATCTGTACTACCCCGTATTGCATCAATCATGTGGCATATCGAGAATGTCATCCATTTAGTCTATGGAGTTTACATTTCAGTTAAATACAAAATAGTGCCACTAGAGGACGCTTAACTTAACACGGAGCTTTAATATTTATTACTTTTTGATTCATTTAATTATTTCTTTAGATTTTTAGATGTGGAATAAATATTTCTTACCACTAATATTAATATGCACCTCAAGAAAATCCTCAATCCAATCTAGAAAGCTGTAGAAAATATGGGTATTTCCGGCCGCTATAAGATTATGTTACAAATAATAGAAATGTCTATCAACATTGAACATAATATGTATAATATACATCTACTGTGATACTATTATTTAAAAATATTTTTCATTAAATCAAAATTAGTTTTATATGACACGTTTACTGCGACCTTGTTCTTATTTACAAAATATTCTATTGAGTAGGTACCTAACGATTCAATTGTTTGCATCTATTGTAATATTTTTTCTAAATTTTGATTGTGATTGATCGTCTCAAACAATAATCATCACGTAACACGTTAATGATAATCAAAATTTTGTTATAAACAACGTATCGATAATAGCCACCTAATCTCATATTAGGTACCTACGTACCTATGTAGGATTTTTCACAGTACAAAAATGACAAAGGAATCACAAAATCTCTTGACATATTGATAAGGAACTACACCCACGAAGAACAATCTTTTGTAATTGAATGATAATAAAACATAATCTATATTCAACTAAATCAAGATTGAAGAGTTCTCTATTCCCAGAAAAATGAATTCCAAGAGTAGATATTCAATGACTACGATTTTATTTATTGAAACCAGAGTACATATTTGTATTGTGAATATACATAGGCCTACTTATATTATCAGCATTCAGTAGGTACCTAATAAGTCACATGTTTATAATCCTATTTGTCAAGAAATGCTTAGAACTTATGTTTAAGTTGATATTTTTCTAGTTGTAATAAGCAGGTAAAATATGTTTTGACATAAAATGGAACAAAAAGACTGATTTTAAAGTCATATGAGAACATAATCAAGAAGAAATATACAGAAAAGATCCTAGTCTTTATGGAGACTAGCTGTGTATTCACAATGATCATTGCACTGACACAACAAACAAATAGTAAACACAAATTGAATTAAACAATTATCAATGATTCAATATAATACATATATACAGCATTAAAATAATAAGCTTAAACTATATTAAGTATGGGCCAACCTGCACTAGACCAGCACGTGGACTACGGCAGGTGTAGAGGAAGCCTGTGCCCACCAGTGGCAAGTATATGGGCTGACGATGACAATGAACTTAATTAATCAAAAGGTCTACTGATATGTTTTATTAGATAAATTATAAATAACTCACTATATCTTGCAATATGTTGGTCAAATGATAAAATGCTACTCAGTTAAGATACTCTTAGATCAAGCTTTCTTAATTTACTAAAACCTAGATGTGATAAAGCAGAAAAAATAACACTACTCAACATGCTATACTTTTCCTTCTTTCCTTGATGCAGGTTAGTAAATAGGTATAAAGTATTCAAGATTTATACCTACTTAATATAAATAAGTAGGTATAAAGCTTGAATACTCTGCAAAAAACAACTAAAAGAGGTTAATTTTTTTTATTTAATATATTAATTACATATCATACAGCCCCATGGCGCAATTGGCTAGATACCAGATTGTGAAATTATGTTTGTGTGATCCACAAATATTTGTCCTGGGTTTTGGGTGTTTGTGAATACCATACTCATAATTTCTAATTCCTACGACACTATACTTGTATCATAGTGTAGAGTCAGAACTATTTATGTAATTGTTGGGTACCTATATAATTTTTTATAAATTGACTCCACTTCGGGCATTGGTCTTGAATCGGCACTAATAAAGGACACTAATAAATTATTGTATATTTGATGAAAACTATTTATAGTGTTAGAATTTAAGCCATATTGTTTATATTAATATTTCTGTAAGTACCTTGATACATAAAATGAGTACATTAAAGTAGGTATAACATAGCTCATGTATAATTATAATAATATCAGCCTATATCTGAGCATAGCCTTCATTCACCATACTGGCCTGGTTTCATACTTTATAAAAATCATTATGGAGAACTGTTAGCCATGCTGATTTTATTTCAATGTTTAACTTTAAACATAATAATTTTATAAGAATTCATACAAAACTTCATCGAAACAACTAGACTGTGTGTGCCTGGGATTTGAGATCATGGTTATTAAGGTGATGTCCTATAGATCCATCAGCTACAATAAATTAATTAACTGTCTTTATACAGTATTGTCAAATAATTTATTATTCCAGTTATAAATTTATGCAAAACTACCCACATAAACGCTACTTTTTTTCCTAATGAGTTGATAAGTAGTTAGTCCTTGTATTATCGCAGACAAGATCGAGACATTTTCCCAAATTATTTATTTCATCTGGTGGAAATTTATCAATTGTGTAAGACTTTTAATATAATATCGTAAAATAAATATTGCAGTGTTGAAGATATTAGTTCAACTGGACATTCGGGAACTTAGATTTAATTAGGGCAATGGTACCTACTTAATGATGTGTAATAGCCTGAAATGAGTTTTTTTTTTATAGTGATTTGTGTCTTCTAGAAAATTTAACAATACAAATTAAGTTTACTATGTGTTTAATGAAGAGATGCAGATTTCAGAACAAGATTAAAGGTTGGTGCAAAAATAATTCAGCAGTCTTTTATATAAGTAGGTACATACCTACATTTTTTTACGCCAGTATCCCATAAGTTAATGTACGTGAAATTCTTTGTGAATACACACATAACTTCGAAAAGTCAGAGGTGTGTGCCTGGAGTTTGAACCCGCGACCGTCGAGATTCACGACCGCGTGCCTAAACCTCGAGGCCATCACGACAACCTGCACATCTAAAAGTTCTTAGAAATTTCTTAGATGTGTAGGTAGTCCGCCAACCCGCACTAGGCCAGCTTGGTGGACTAAGGCCTACTCAGTTGTAAATGAGGCCCGTGTCCAGCAATAGGACGTATATGGGCTGATGACGATGATCTCTGAAATTCGATGTATTTCCTCATACTCGTATCGCTACGTAATGCTAATGCATAATCCCAAAAACATTTTGCTTGTCCCGAGAATCGAGTCCTCTTTATTGTAGGTCGTATCGAGCCGTGGCAAGAGCTGAATTTAAGGTAGTTCGGAAGTATAAAAAAAAACAAGGTCCATCGATTTTAGAAAAAAAAACACTCGGAGCCATATATGCGATTATGATAATAAATTTGTATGGAACACTTGATTTTTCTGCTTTACAAAACTTTGCTTAGTTTTTCTTGATTTTTAAGGTAGGGCATTGCCCTACAATGTCCTTCGCTCTAGCTACGGCCCTAAAGCCGCGTATATATACCCAGGCACCCCCAGTGTCTTATCAATCGCAATTTATTTCGTTTATTAACAGGCTAGCAGTTTTTAGAAACTAATAGGCCTGTATCATGCAATGCACCACGGGTACAGTCTACAAACACAATTTAGTATAGACAGCAGTGTATACCCAAATTTTTCAAAATAAGTTTTAAAATGCCTCCATGAGTGATCAGACGGTGTGTCTTTGATTTCCACGTTCTGATACATGTTTGTGTGATTAATAAATATCTTTGGATTCTGAAAAACTGAACAGTTTAGGATGTTTCTAAGCATGAAGGAACATTAGGATAATAAAAGACAGTATGGGTACAAATACAATGATATTTCTGATAAGCTTCATTACACTCATCACAAATTAAACAATTCATTGATTACCTAATATACTTATGTGTGTGTTGTTTGTGTGGAATATTTTCATAAATATCAATCATATAATAAATATTTATTTAGTCTTTCTAAAAAGCGTGTTTGTCATAAAAACAACATATTTTTTTGCCTAGTATGAAGACTATGTAGACAGTCAATATAACAACCATAAAAAGCAACCAAGATGATATTAAGAACCATAGGATATTAAAAAAATCAAAGTACTAGGCCAAATGGAAATACCATTGGCATTCTTTAAAATTTTATTTATGTTTCATTCAAATGATTTCATTAGTATCTCATGTAAGTTAAGTAATTCATAATATTTTAAGATTAATAATAGTTGTAACTTAAAAGTGTGATAATAAAATAATACTATTATTTCAAAGTAATGAAAATTTTTAGAAATAAATAGTCATTTTAAGTTTTATTAAATCAGAAAAATGTGGCTGTTATTTTATTAAACCACATCTAACTTATAATCTACGAAGTATGTTATTATTATGATTTTTCACCTTAAAATACCTTATGTAAAGTCATTATGATATTCTTTAATTTCCCCTATTGTGTAACACATTTCTAGCTATCTTCGTGACAAATAAATTTTATGCTTTTAATAATCATTTTTTTCTGGACTTACACAAGATAATTTACACATTTCATAACTATAAAAAAAAATTTAAAGTAAAATACAATCAGAAACAATGTTAAATTTCACTTTTCACATTTGTCCTTTCTAATAATATTAATGTTTTATATAAAGCATTTTTCCAATTTTTATAGATATCCTAAGCTAGATATACATATGTATTTCCACACATCCATGTTATAATGTAAGAATTATGGGATTTGTGAAGTGGAAATAAACATGCAAATGGTCATTTTATGTCTACATAGTTTACATTTGACATTTTCATAAATACATTACTTATTACTACAAATATTCACTGTGTTCAATTTCTACCATATTCAACAACATAGTCTTTTATCTTTTTTAGTAATATATACCTATGACATAATCAACTTCTGCGACATGCAGATTTTTACTTATACCTCTTTAATTTTATTATTGTGTACTCATGTATTACAACTTGTATTGATATCTACATTAACAAAATTATTCTTAAAATAACAATCAGCAGATCAGATTTAATCGGTAAAAATTAATTTACTCTGTTCACTTAAATACACTCTTTAGAATATTCAACCACTTTGGAAATCATAATCAAAATGATACAAAAATAATACTTATAAAATAATAATTTGCAAGGACATTTACATTTCATAGGTATGATATTGTTAAAAATATCTTAATTAAATTTTTGTATAGGAATATTAAAAAAACAAATTTAACCATTTCCCGGAAATAGGTATGTCAATATTTATTTTTGGTATGTGTAATATACATATTTAGAATAAATTTCCTTTGTATGTATTTATTTATTCATACCATTGTTTACAAAATAAAGTAAGTTATATACAATAGAGAGATTCAAGAGAATGTCAAACTATTCACCAATCAAAAATTTTCTGAGTCATGATTTAGGAACAAAAGATAGTCTTTAAATCATTACTATATAGCTACATACATTGAAAGTCATGTGTTTTATCAGTCAATAGACTTTGAATGTCTAGGCCTTCCATAGAAATTGCTTGTAATCACATGTAATGAAAATACCTTGCAAGCCATAACATTTGATTATACAATAAAAATTATGCTAAACTTAATTTTGTGGATATTGTTAACCTGACAACTATCCTTGTAACTGATACTTTTAAATACATTAATAATTATATGTATAGCTGTCTCAATGAAAGTCTTCTTGTAAATGTGTATATAGTATAGCTGCTATTTATGTCCTAAATGTGATTATTAAGCTGCTATCACAATGTATCAGACGGCATGTGCTATTTGAAACTTGAACATCACCATATTTAAACAATTTGTACTAAAATGAGATTTATATGATCCATTATTAATATTCTTTAAAATTTTGAATATCTAAAATAACTAGTTTAAATCTGATAATTGCAGTTCATTCTAAAAATATGCAATTAATTATCTTCTGTTACATAAGTGGATATTGTGACACTATGTTATATTTAATATTTGGAACATTCATACCTGTTTTAGAATTGTTTGCTTTTAACGCTTTACCCTCATTTAAAACCATGCTCAAATCCAAGTAGTCCAGAATAAATAAATAAAGTTAATAGCTGTGCCTCCATAAAGAACAATGGTAGGTTTTTTACAACAATGTTTTGGTTGGCGTCTCAGGTTCCGACTTACAATAAAGCAATTTTACTTCATCACTTTGATATAACATAAAACATATTTATGTATTTCTTTATGTGTGCCTATTTTTTCACTAAATAGTAAATTCAATTTAAAAATACAGATAATAAGTCATGTTGCAGATGAAGTATCTTTCAAAATGTGATAATAACATAAGGAAATGATATTATAAATATTGAAACATATAAATAAATACACACTTTATGACACACAAACTAGTCCTAGTTCCACACTAGGATACTTAGTCTAGTATTGTGCGTTAAAAACCTAAAACAGAATTTGCAGGCTAAACTTAGACCAATCATTTGTGAGTCTAGAATATTTGTCTCAGTGGGAAAATCGTATCCTCAGTCAGTCGTGATGGAGGCGGTATAGTCAAAATAGAAAACGAAAGATTAAATACTCGTACTGTATACATGCATATTGCATACGCATATAGTTCATCATAATTCAAGTATTTAAAACAAAATACTTTTTCCTTTTACTGCATATAATTTGCACGAATGGTTAAAGAGATAATAAGTTTAGAGCCGCGGCTGTGCCGTAATCTATTGAGTGATATTTCTATTAGAAAATAGATAAATAGAATATAACCCCCCTTTTGAAAGTTAGGAAATAAACCATAGCCCACAGTATTAACCGAATCAAATACACAAGTAAAAATGTTTACCGCCCAACGAAGTAGGCACGGGCCGGCTATTTTAGATATTTACATACGTTATTTCTTTCATTTGGAAACGCCATTAATCAATAAAATAAGTAACATGTGAAACAGAAACCTGCCATGATTCTTTGCATTTACATATTGTTTTGTTTACTATTATTCTTTTGTAAGGAGGTCGAATTTAATTCTAAACGAGTGCATGGGTGCGTGAAAATATTTCATAAAATAAGAAGAATGTGCTCAAAGACAAAATAATCACGTGGAAGAATTTTATGCTTGAAATTTATCAAGAGATTGAAAAATGGAAATTTCTACATAATAATATATTTATAATCTCACCTTCCTTTTTTCTTCAAGGGAAAACGGTTTATAATTTGCTTCGTTTAGTGTATTGCACTTCTTGTACGTAACATCTTTGCATAATAATGTTATATATGCCTACGTACTACCTATATAACTTACATTGAATATCTCATAGTCCTAAGACAAGTGCTAACTGCTAACAGATTAGCCTAACTGCATCAGCAATATATTACCGCTACTAATTAAAGGCCTTTCACAAATTCCTTATCGCGAACGTTTTGGTTTAATACTGCTTCATGATCAAATCGGTTTATTACCAGATTTGCTAAGTTAAGCATTATAAATACTGCTGCCAATGTTCAAAAATAACAAACGCTGTTGAATCTGCGAGCAAAGCAAACAATTCGATTTTTTTTAAACTAGCAACACCCATTAATAAATAATATGGATGTCGGATACGCAACACTCTTGGGGTGTATCGAAACTAAAATATTTTGTATAATTGTCTGGAAGCTTCCTACAATTATTTATTATTTAAGTAGCCGTATAACGCATATAGCTATATTTCCAAAATTCTGATAAAGTGTCATACGCGCCCTTTTTTGTCAAGTCTGCATGTTGTGTGTGTTTCTTATACTATAACTATAGGTCAATTTGTGTATAGTTCTCAATAAATTTCCTTTTTTTTTTGTTCAATTACTACACAGTTTGGTTTTATATTAACACTATTTCGTCTAAAATTGGCCTTAAATATTTATATCCCAATATATAAAATATTTCGTGTAACGCTAAATCTACTATTATCCTATTAATTATTTATCAGAAGCAAAAGTGTAGTAATATTGAATTATTCAATTACTTAATTTATACCATTTTTTTATCATGTAATAATACCTCAAATTATTGGTACACTTTTAAAGATCTAATCTATACATGCTGATGATTTAATTCCATATAACAATTCCAAGTAATAACGATTGGCGTCATTATTTTAGTCAGTACAATAACATTAATTATAGCCCTGAACTTACGCGAATATAAGTGATTGCATTGTTTTTCATTCGATAAGGTGCATTATTTCAATAGCAATTACTGAATAGTTAATTAAAGTAACGTTATATACTTGTAAACTGAGCACATTTTTTAATAGCCGCATTGCGCATAATAATAAGTACGCATGTATGATTACTTTTTTAATAAATACCAGCTACCTTAACACCGTTTAAGCAACCAAAGCTTCATTACAAACGTTGATTACGTCTTTATTAGCTAAACAGTATATTGTCTCGTCACGTTACGTCAACGGTCAGTCGACAGTGATTAGGAACGCTAGCAGATATCACAATAAAATACATATTTTCTAACTTATGTTTAGAACATAGCAATTTGTTTATAATGACCATACTTCCACCGACCTATTATTCTGTTAAACATTTTTTCGTTAATCCAATAACATATTGGCTTCCATTGTTTCATTTGATCATGGAGCCAGTAAGCTTCTTCTGCGCTTTTTATTACATATATGATAAGTGATTAACTAACACAGACTTAATCAACGCCCCTAAATAATATTTACGTAACAATTAGTGTAAACTAAAATATTGATACAACATCGGCAATCAGCACAATAAGAATCAGACTGTGAATTATTTTAAAGATAACTAACAAAGCTGGCTCTTAATAAAAGTATCTGTTGAGTTACCATCTCTTAATATTAAATAGTTAATTTTACCCAGGGCCAATATCGCCACTTTACAACAATGAACAATGTCTATGATTGTGCGTTATATAAATGACTTGTCTTTTGTGGCAGTTTTAGATGAATCTCACTATGAAAATTTATCCTAAGACTCCTTTAAACCGATCAACACATTCAGAATATTGCACTGAGCATTAACATCAATCTTACAGGCTTAACTGGTTTTTGGAGCATATAAGCTTTTCCTAGGTAGAAATAGTCTATAACAATTTAAAGGTACCCAAGGAGCCTAGAATAGACTTATGTATATTAGGAAACCAAATGTTTATCTGTCTCTGCTGACTGCAGAGATATTTAAATGTCATTATATAAAAAGACATACTAAAATTTGCATGTGAACATATAACAATGAACCATTAAAATAATAACTAATAAATAAAAAATATATAACTTAAAAATAAACAACATTAGTAGACTAATTTTATTGCACATAATATTTACATATATTCAAACTTCCAAGTTGAATATATTTGAAAAACAAAAAGAAATTATTTTTAATTTCCCATATTTTTCCCCATTACTTTTAGAGGGTCCCTCACTTGTAGAGGAGTCCTGCATTCTGTAGAAGGACTTACATGTGCCAATATAAATTGATACATTTTTAAATTAATTAAAAGTACTTTCAAATAAATGATGCTTTTTAAATATGTATCAAAAGGATTTGGAATACAGCTGAACTAAATAGAAAAATGTAATTCATAAAACATTGGAAAACTTGAGTAGTCTTGGGTTTATTAAAAAAAATAGTCCTAGGAAGACAGTGATGTGGAATAACAGGAGATTTGAAATAGCAAAATGATATATAAGATGGTTTTATCAATCAAGATACTTGCAGAGAATGTGATAATTAGTCCTAACTCTTAAAGTATCATAATTAAGTTACTCAAAACATCTAAAGCTACACTAGAAAAACTTTATTTATGTATCAATGTGATGGCGTATTTTATATTATTAACCAGTTTTTAGTTAACGCTGATTTATGAATTAGTGTGATATTAGATTTTCTATTTCAATTTTTTAAACTAATGCAACTCTATATAAACCCTATCACTATTAAAGATTTTTTTAAATATGAATTATTTAAATTAATCAATTTAGTGCATGGAACAACATAATATGGAACCCTATCTCAAATGTCTTACATTTAAATAATATTTGGCTAAAGTAAGCACATGAATTGCTACATATTTGCCCCTATTTAAAGACTAGAAGCTGACTATGCGGCATTAACTTGTTCTATATATATAATTTACTGTCTAGAATTTTTTTCTAACTAGGAAAAGCTAAATGTCCCATGGTGTTTAGCTAGTAACATATTAATGTAATCGAAACTACCTAAAACTGTATAATCACAGTTACGATAAGGCATTTCAAATGAAAGCATTATCTAGAGCGAACTAATGCAATCCAGTCAGTGGTTCATATGTCCTACGATTCCTTATTATGTACGCCTTAGTGCCGTTCTCTGGGAATATATCAGCCATCCCCAACTTAGCAGTCTCTTTGAGCAAATTAGCAAAGTCTTCGTACTTTAACACGTGATCTATTTTATCTATGTCGATTTTAATTGATGGCTTCTTATATTTAGCCGTTTTCGTATGCCACACTAGTACTTTAGAGCAATTATCCGCCAATGGTTCTATATCGTCTATTTTCAAACCTAAGCTGACCAGAAATTTGTCCTCCTCGTGGCCGGCATTGTAAGGCATCGTCGCGGCGGGCGATAGGAAGTCCAGATTGACAGCGAAGCCCGCCATGTCCACCGGGAACGTCCTGGAACCGGGCCAGGAGTCGAAGAAGGCAACCACCTGTAATGAGGTGAATTATTTCTCATTTTCAAACGCGAACGCTCAATAATGTATGAGATAGGTGGAATTAGTTTGTTGATTGGCGCACAAATAGGTGATATATTACCATATGTCCTTATACACACAATGAAGAAACGCAAGTGACGCAGTAGCACTTTATTGTGACGTCCGAATACACATTAAGATATATTTTATGCAAAACGGTAGCATTGTACTCGCGACGAAAGATGTTCTTATCTAAACAGGAAAATGTGAGCACAGTACGTGCTATAATTTGAAAAAAGGCGTATTGTCTGTCGCAAGCGATTATCGATTTGCTTATGATAGTTAATATGAATCAGATTATAATATTAATCACGCTACAAAGAAATAGTTTACAGATACATAAGGAATGTATTAGTGTAGAGCTCTGCCAAAAAAAAAAACAAAAAATATCGGTAGCGACAACTGATTAAGAATTGATGAGAAAATGTTAATGATAAAAAATTACATTAAACTACAAGAATTTAATACCCTATTATCAACTACACATTTCATTACCATTGCATCAATACATCATCAGTTAATGTTTTAAACTTTAAAAAAATGGGTTATCAGATAATTTTGAATAATTTAGTGTTGCGAAACGTACGTCAAGTAATCAAATACGCCAGCTATAAATTAGTACGAAATGAGTTAATATCAAAATGTCTATTCGCTTATCAGTTCGCGCATTGAAAAAGGGACACTCATACATACATAAAATACTAACACCTGAATCCCACAGGGGTTGACACGAGACTCTTGAGTGCCACAAGCTACGATCCTGACACACCTCTTTAGTTTCTCCAACACCTATACATCTCCTCATAGACATACGCCGCGTATCGTATCGCCGGGTACTCCTAATAAGGGACACTCACCTTTCCGTTTTTAACTATGGGGGTGGAAACGCCGTATCCTCCAATGAGTCCGACGGGGAACATCGACACTTTCTTAGTATTTCGGATCTCGTCGAATAATTGCAAGTCCACGGTGTTGTCGTCATCACCGAAGTACATGACACCGTCGTGAGCGTTCTCGTGCAGCCACGACACCGCGGCCCTCCTGTTGGACACTCCGCGCGGATAATTCGTACCCACGTATACGTAAGGCTTCGGGCTGGAGATGTGAGTGTACGGTAAGCCTGTGCGCCTGAAATATTTAATTGATCTTTATTACAAAAAACATATTCAGACAGACATATATTTTAATCTACATTTTTCGTTATTTAACTTTTCCTAAAGCTAGGCACGTATTTTTAAATACTTAGTCAAATATTTATTTATTGATCAAGTTACAGAACAAGATTGACTGTGCTCTATTGCAAGCATTTAAAATATAAGTTAAAATTCAATTTGATCATGAATTACAAATGAGTTTTATTTAAAAAAAAACTGTCATTTCGTAGTTTTATTAAGTTCCGGTGTGAAGGCCTGCCACGTGTGAATACTTAGCGCTCGGTAATTAATGTATATTATTCGTTTTAATATGGCTTAAAGTTCCTCAGTATAATTTCACAATAAAATTTATTAGCGAGGTAGCAGCGAAGGGAGCTAACTTGATTATACATTTCTACGGCGGCAGGCTCAATAAACTTTGACCCGTCCGCGGCCTATAACTGGAAATAGCCTTGCATCGAACGTATAAATCTTACGGGAGTGTGAACAGGGAATGCATATTCTCCTGCATAATGATTGGCTCTATGCGATATCCATCCAATCCAATCCATCAGCCAATCGAAGTCCACTGCTGGACATAGGCCTCTCCCAATGACTTCCACAGGGACCTGTTGGAAGCAGCCTGCTTCCAGTGACGTCCCGCGACCTTCACCAGGTCGTCCGACCATCTTGTCGGAGGACGTCCCACGCTGCGCTTTCCGGTACGTGGCCTCCACTCGAGAACTTATAGCTATGCGATAGTATGTTATTAATTTTATTTTTCAATCATGCTGTATTGAGTAATTGGCCGAAGACCTGAGACTTTGAAGTAAGCGGCTGGATGACGAATGCTGGTTAGGAACAGTGACTTTAAAAAAAAGCCAAGTCCAGAAGTGGACGGAAACAAGCTGTCTATGTGCAAATTGTACTACTGTGCATAGTGGAATACCTTTTTTCTTCATGTATTATAAGAAAGTTGCGTTAGAGCTACGATTGATTTTTCAGGCCTCATCCAAAATATATTGGGTTATATACGGACTATCACGTCACTCTTCGAATTGCCCCACAGCTCTATTAATTTGTTAGTAAGGTAGGGCTATTTAAAACTCAGGTCACGTATTGTTAAGAATAGTTAAACATTCAGTTCAACGTGCTAAAAATATTTCAGCTTTCATTCTGATTAATTTAGCATTTGAAATGAAAGAAACCAAGATTCAAGAGATTAAAAAAACTTTTTACGACATTCAATCATGTTACGGTGGTTTAATATAATAGTAGTAACTTTTCTTATTCAATTATATCAGTGTCATGGAATACAAGGGGCAATATAATAATACCGAAAGAGCTGATTAAATGATAAGTATTGGAAATATTATTGAGAAAAATATTTTAAGATTTAGATCAAGACCGTGTGACAAAAAATTATCTTCGTATGAAAAATCCTGTTACAAATGCGCAGTACCTCTAACGATTAACATTTGAATGTTATGCTTATGTTAATAAATGACTTCATCGTTATATCTTATTACTGTCGATTAATATAACCTAAAAACGCACGATTTAAAATCTTTCAAAAACACGTAATAATTTATGTGATACATGTTTTTCTAGTAATACTGCGCTTTAATGTCATCTTTCTCCACCTGTCTAAGTAACCTAATAGGGTGAGCATAATATGTTTATGCCCAAATCCTCTTACATGACGAAGAGCGACCAATTCTAATAGTATTGTAGAAATTTCACGGTAATAGCATTCAATTTTCATAAAAATGTTAAACGATGTTAATAAATTTTCTAATATAAACGGTAGGTATCAGTATATCGGAATACCTTGCTTTGAAATTCAGCTCTGTAAACATTTTTTTTGTCGATAAATGTACATTATAATGCCGACATATCACATGTACAAGTGCGTATTACCCTTTATTGATTTCGTTTTAAAAACACTTGTGTTGAAACTAAATGGCCTCGATTCCGAAAAAATGTGTACAGGTACCACAGAAGCAGTTAATGGAACTTGAAAAATAAAAATTGACATTGTAAAATGGGTGATCGACGGGCGAGCCGTATACCGCGGTTTTGGAGACGACGGTTTTTACTCGCGGAGTCGTGGCTCGTAGGTGCTGATCGACTAGCGAGCAAAACAGTCGAGTGTGAACCGCAAATAAGGCAATATGTCTTGTTCGAAGATTGAAGTTTTGTGTTACCTCGGTATAGCATACCACGAAATGAATAAAAAAAAAGCGAAGACGCCCTAAAGTTTGGGTTAAAAGTTGGATTGAAGTCGTCAGTGGTGATCGACACGCGGTCTTGCGCAGCGTGCCGAGCAAAAAATTAAACATAACTAACGAGCCGCGAGCCGGGCTCATTGGTTTTTAATACCGCGGTATTGCAATGATCCACGGGCGAGATTTACCGACGAGCCATAAAACGGCGGTTTTACTCGCCCGTCGATCATGGCCACGCCTTTAGCGATATGGGCTTAATGTAACCGACATGGCTACATTTTTAAACGTGTTTGAAATAGGCTAACTTGGGACTTTATTTACCATACACATTACTCACGCCGTAACTAATGGTTTTGTGACGGAATGCACCATGACTTCCATTTTGTATTGTTCATGTCCCAGAATAAATTAACTCGTGGCAGTAAAATGCGACGACGAATAAATTATTCTTTTAATTACTTTTTGCAAAGGAAACTTATCGTTTGTATATAATTACTAAATCTATGATGATATGATGACGTGCAATTCACGAAGAGCCGATATAAAGTACCTATATATTTATGAGATCCACATACATTTTTTTTTCATGTAATTGATAGGTTTTTCGCTGTCTCTAAAATGTTTCTTTTTGTAAGGTCAAGTTTATTTGTTTAAACTAGTTATTATTGATACTATCATTTAATGGACTTGGCTCAAAAGACTTTCTATACCTTCGAAATTCTTGTATAGCAGGAATACTGCGTGAACATATCAAACAAATATGACATCAAATATAACAGTGAATCTTAACAATGTTGTGGGGTCCGAGTTAGTTTTTATAATTGCGCAACTATATCTTAATGCGTTAAACTAAGGTTGTTTATCAGAATTGACTAAAACTCTTGCTATAGTAATTTTGTAAATAATTTGATTTAAGATGTTCCTACAGGTCATTGACGACGTCCAACTAATCATATTTACTGACACCGTTACACGAAATAAAATTATTTTAGAATAGTCACATAACTACAAGAAGCCGTTAGGTATTGCGGTATATTTTGGGATCGCGCCAAACTGTTGTCACTTAATTATGCACCCCTTTTTTAAATGGGTTAATACTTTAAACCATTTTAAATTAAACTATGTCATTTTCTACTAATATTATAGTTCTGCTAAAATAATAGGTTTTATTATACCTTACCTAAGAAGCCCGATAACTTCATCGGAGCACACAGGCTGGTCGTCAGCGATAATCCAATGTATTCTAGGCACGTGCATCAAAGTATGAGCAAGGCGCGTCAACTCAGGCACTTGCTCCGGCCTAGGGTATGTGGGAGTAACATAATATATCATTTTCAAATCCGTTTTGTTCATATTGGCCCTGTGGTCTTGGAAGTTCACGTGGCAGAGCTTATTTTTCACATGCACTCGAATGCTCTTCGATATAATTGTTGTGGCCACGCCGTCCAGACTGTAAAAATTATAACGATTAGTTTTACTATTATCAATTGGTATTATTAGTCACCCCGTATACAATAAATAAGGAAATGGTCGAGAATGTGAACCATTTATATATATAGTAGCGTAGAATAGCTGCGGATCCGTTTCACGCTAAGAAAAACCTTTGAATAGGTTAGTAAATATGAGAGATTTAGGGTTGTCAATACTTCCACAACATTGAAACCTTCACTACAACATCTCTCATACGTCATATTAGGCGTTTAAAATTTGAAGAAATCATAATGATCGCAGAGCGTGCCGCCCATGATGCCATCGAAAAGTTCTATAAGATACTGCATAATATTATAGTTAGTCCACTGTGCGACCTTAAACAAAATTCAGGACACAGTTATTTGACCTATTATCTGTCCTCTCGAAAAAAAGTAATAATGACTGAATGAATAGAATAACAAGTCTATTCTTTAGTGGCTTACTAAATTAGCAATCAAATTTAAAATAATATATGTTTGTTTTTTATTTAAATATCCTCTACTGTAATATGTGTCGGCTAATTTAATTACCGAATTTACATGTTATGTATCAATTTGGTATAATTATTTTGTTTTATATAATATTCCTAAATTCACAGGGGCACAGACATACATACAATTAAATAAAGGTTATTGACATTTCCCTTTCATATTTTTTTTATGAAATTATTTTAATTAATTTTAATCATTGGTTTGTACTGATTTATTTTCATCTGGCATTAAGAATACACAAAACCAAACATTCGTTCCAAGAAAGACAGTCCTTGAAGCATATGTTGCCAACAAGGTATTTATCACAATAATTAAGACAGATAATTACAAAAACAAATTACAGTTGTTGCGAATATATGGCAACAATTAAAACTTACGATAGACAATGTGTGTGATATTTATAAAATAATAATTTGATCCTCATGATTTAATTACAAAACAACTACATTATGTTACATGTTATTGGGTTTTTCCATTGGGAAATTTTCAATACCAGCACAGAGTATGGTAATGTGCCCAAAAAACGGTAATAGCCTAAAATATTATGTTGGTCTGATACATACTTGGCGAAATGTGGGTGCAGAAATGCACCTCTGTTTACCCTTCGGGGATTACAGGCGAGAGGGTATGTATATATGTATGTATGTAAGAAAATCGAGCTAGAAGCCAGACATTAGTACAATTCCGAACATTTACCATTTCCAAGTTCCAGGGAAAGATGGAAAAAGCAATGAAATACTAAAGCAAACAAAAGTAGCAATGATACCAATACTCACAGAAATTTTCAACAATGTGATTAACACAGAAACCATCCCAAAACAATGGACTGAATCAACCATAATCCTTATATTCAAGAAAGGGATTCACTGCAATATTGGAAACTATCGACCTATCAGCCTAATGTCTAATATTTATAAGATCTTTGCAAAGATTGTTCTAGAAAGAATAGAAAAAGAACTAGACGAGCAACAGCCAATAGAACAAGCAGGATTCCGAAAAAACTTCTCAGTGCTGGACCACATCCATACTCTAAGACAAATTATGAGTAAATACGATGAATACCAGCTTATATATTACATAGCATTCATTGACTACAGTAAAGCTTTCGATTCTCTGATACACTCAAAAATCTGGGAAGCCTTAGGTAAAAGAATGGGGTATAGAGCACAAATATATAAGAATCATAAAAATATATTTATAAACACAGTTCAGCTCGCATTCGATTAGAAAAAGAAGGAAACAAGTTTGAAATACAAAAAGGCGTGAGACAGGGTGACCCCCTTTCACCAACACTCTTTCTAGCCGTACTAGAAATGATCTTCAGGAACATGGAATGGAGAGACATGGGCATAGCCATTAATGGCCGCACGCTATAACACCTACGATTCGTTGATGATATTGTGTTACTTGCAACATCATCAGCGGATCTTAACAAGATGTTAAACAATATAGCTTTGGCAGGTGCAAAGGCTTTGATTTGATTGAACTGAAGATTGAAACTAAACCCACAGAAAACGAAAACCATGACCAATGGCAACAGAGACCCTGTAACAGTGGACCAGAATCAAATCTCTTATGTTACAGAGTACATATACCTTGGTCAACTGATGTCTCCTGAGGGCAATGAAAATAAAGAAGCAGAAGAAGAGTTGCAAACAGCTGGAAGAAATATTGGGGCCTAAAAGAAGTAATGAAGGATAAAAATCTACACATCTCAATGAAAAGCAAATTATTTAACACATGCATCCTACCTGTGCTCACATATGGGAGCGAAACATGGGCTTTAACAAAACATGTAACAAACAAACTCTCTGTACGTCAACATGCCATGGAAAGGAGTATGATTGGCATACAAAGAAAAGATAACTAGACATAACTCTGAAAATAAGGAGACAAAAGTGGATATGGGCAGGCCACATGATCAGGGTAAAGGATAAATGGAGTGAAATAAAGGGAAGGAAAGAGAAAGAGGGTTAGACCACAAAAGAGATGGGACAATGACATCAGATGGGTTGCAGGGGTAGAGTGGCCATAGAGAGGCCGGAATGGAGACGACTGGAGGAGGCCTTTGCCACGTGGCAAGCGGACACACAGAAGTGGAACAAAGTTGAGATATACGAACGATTAGGGAAACATTAATGTGTCCAATGAAAAGGCTTATATTAAAACCCTACTGCTAAGGAAGGGTAATTTTTTTCCTATATCTTACATCCATGTGGGTAATTTTTTTAATAACCTTGTGTCTTTGAAATGTTTGAATGGATTTTCTAACTGGATAAACTAAACAAAAACCAGTATGGTGATGGATTTTTAGCTTGAAATAGTAGGACATTAACAGAAAAAAACCTGGAAACTTATCAAGCAGGGTATTAAAATGAAGGAAATCATATGGGTATTAAAAAAATTATAAGTAAAATCCATTGAAATAAATTGGAATAACATTATGCGAAAAAGCTTCTGATAGTGTAAAAAAGGGTATTATTATGTTATAATTTAAATTTAGAACTAATATTATCTGGTTATGGAACACTATACCTGCCAAGATGAGACAGGCTTAAACCATTTCTTGCTTCAAGTGACATGGCAAATACCATTACTTCTCTCAATTATCCATTACATAGTTTTATATAGTTCATTTTTTCCTTTTTGCTTATTAGCAAATGCTATGTAATGTCATGTTTACACATTTTATTACTTTTCAGTATGTGTGTTGTAAGAATATATTTTTTAATATTTTTATGTTATTGTTAATGTATAATATTGTGTACATGCTGATTGCACTTCTATTTACCCCTTTACATAATAATTTATAACTCAAGGTTGTCATGATAATATCTCCTTGCATAATAAAACTACCATTTGTACTTTTTATTTTAGTTTCACACATCAAATTAAAAAAAAATATATAATTAAAATCCCTGAATGCAAAAAAGATAATTTTATGACTGCTAGCACATTGAAAATAGCAAACAAAAATATAATAAAATATAATTTAAAAAAAATAGTGTAGTTTTTCACCTGATCCAGTTACTTACTGGGCCTAATACAGGGTCTACCACGGGTACCAGAGTCATCACTACAGACAACATCTACCAATCAGAAGACAATGCCACCAACATATCTCTTCCAGACTATACCACAATAAAAAGATGTCTCAAGTGTTAAGAACATTCTTCTTATAAAAAAAAAACAATCGAAGTTCCCTTATTGTCACCATAACAAAATTAAAATTTAATTAGAATACAAATTATTAGGTAACAAACATTTAAATTCAATACATTTTAGTTGATAGTACCCATGTATCTGCATAATTATTTAATATTAGTGAAACTGTGCATATTTTCAGATTCATAAATTAAAGTAAGGGTAATAGCATGATAATGTATGTTAAAAATGCTTGCAAAAGTGATTCTTATATCTGACTAATAATACCGTATTTTTAGAAATATTAAGAAACTGCCATAAAAATTTGCGCGGCATTTTTATGTTTAAATTGGGCATTAATTAAAGCACAATTTATTTAATGTTTTAAATGATCTTAGGCTGCCTTGAAACAATCTGTGTAGTGTATAACGAAGCTGAACCGATAACATTTTTACAAATAAATAATAAAAAAACACTTCTGCTTTTTATTGTAGTTATTACAATATAATATTTACCTTAAAATTTCCATTTTTGGCCAGAAGAAGACTAAAAGAAATATTGTAACGAATATAGCCATAATAAATATTTTTTTCAATAAATTTAAAGATTTCATTCTCATTTTAAATAATTACAATGACCACTACTAAACACAAAATGTAGAACTAGTTTAAACTTTAAAGTTTAAACACTTGAATCCATAACTGAGATTATGATATTCTAAAACCCTTGACAAGTTGACACTTTTGACCAGTGTTGCCAACCCTAAGAAACTAAAATACAGCAGCTCACTAATAAAAAAGCAATAGAAAACAGTAGCTTAAGGGGGGAAGTCCATGTAGAAGCCTCAAAATCAGTCATTTTTTAAACGTATTTTTAAAGGTGATAAAATAATTATATTGTTTTGAAATTTTAACACAAGTTTATTTAACCTTTTAACAGTACAATAAAAAATTAATTATATTTTTTTTCCCAAAATGGCGGCTCAGGATCATTTTTTGTCGGCTAACTGCTGCATTTATCACTCTCAATCTATCGATCTGAAACAAAAAAAAATAAGTGTTTTCTTTTTATAAGATATTAACGGAAAGGATAAACCTAAAAAATAAAAAAAAATGAAATTCATTATAAAATAAGCCTTTGAAAAAAAAGTTAGAATTTATGGCTATTTTTGTGACATTTTTAACCCCTAAAAAGTAATTAATCAACGCGAAATATCAAAAGTTTTATGTTTATCCTTCCGGTAGTAATGTAGAGAATGGCCTCACCAAATTTCAAACAAATCGGTCGATAACTTTTTGAGTTACAACACGAGCCGTTTTTAAAAATTCAGTTGCGAGATAATCGCGTTTAAAGTTTTAGTACAGAAAAATGACTAGTTTAAGTTACTTACCCATTAATCAGCAATGCCACGTCCATACGATAGTATAAGTCGATATATATATATTTACATACTTACTATTACATATAAGAGTATTTCCAGTTGTAGGACAAAAGGATTGCATTGTCATTATAATAGAAGGGACCCTTTTGTATGAAAGGACCTGTTTACAGTAGGCGCTCCGGCTCACTCCATTCAAATAGCTATAACTCAGCAAATATTCGAAATTTTTCTTACCCCTTTCGTCAGTACACGCTCAATATACCATGTTTTCAGATTATCGAAAAAAATAAACATTTTTTGAAAATTTTACATGGACTTCCCCCCTTAAGAAAAAAAAAAGTGTGTGTGTGTACTTATGTACACGCGTTAGAAGTTATACTTCATACATAAATATATATTTTCTTAAATAATATAATAAGTTTTTTACTTAATCTTAAAATTAGGATGAACGAAATTCCCGATTCCAATGGGGCCATCGATAGCTTACGTCACGCCGGTTCCAATGATACCAAACTCGGGTATCCTACGATTAAAATTGAGGGAGTTAGACAGAGGGGGGGTGAGGTAGAATTTCTGAGGGGGGGGGGTGCCTCGGGCTAGGGGCGGAGGGGGGGGGTAAGGTGAACAGAATGGTTTCTGTGGTAATTTGCGGTTTTCTATGGGTGAAGGGCCAGGCGCGGGGGGAGGGGGGGGGGGGGTAAGAGGAGTTGCCAGAGGCTGGGGCGAGTTTTATTACTAAAAACGATTTAAGCCTGACCATGCGTGACGTACATATCATATAAGTAATAAATTTAAATTAAGGAAATTAAAATTATAATTAATTCTGACGGCACGTGACGTGAGCAGAATTTTAAAAGTAAAATCAGATTAAATTAAAATAAATTAAGCCAGCTGACTCATTAATGGTACTAGGCATTCAGAAAGCTAGAGAGGTGAAATGCTATCATTAATAAGTTTTGTTTTTAATTCATCGTGGTTTAAATTTCGAATGGATTATACGAGTATACAGTTTTTAATGCTAGTACTTTGTCCTTGCTGATTTATGATGTCCTGGTAGTTGCGTAGAACATAATTGACATTTTCTTATTTTCAATTTTAGTTTTAATTTATTACTGTCACTATTCTACATTTAAAAAATCTAAAACATAAACTTTTTTGAAAAAATACTTGATCTGAAACATATTAAAACCTTCCTGATCCATTTGACACTTACATTTTTTTTCGAGACTTAATGAGCGGTTAAGCAGACAACTTCACTGTTAATTTAAGCAGACAACTTCATACTGTTAATTTTGCGTCACAGATCTTAAAATTTCACTCTCATCATTTTTTCATAACGCGCCTAAAGAAGTATAACTTCAAAAAGGCAGATTTCATATTTTTCTTTTATAATAAAAACAATCACCTACTTTTATTACTCACATACATTGTTATTATTATAATATTGATTCTAAATTTTCAATCTCATTTTCCTTATTAAATTCGTACATATTTATATTAAATATATTTATGTACCTTTCTGTGTGTGGCTTCAAATGAGTTGCATTCGGTTATTTTGGATTTGTGTATAATACTCCTTTAGTTGTAGTGGATATTCTGTTGCGTAATTTGGTTTTCATAATATTTATAGCTGAAAATAATATTTCCACGGTAGCGCTGCTATGTGGGAAGGCACAAAAGTTTCATTATGTGGTGATTATTAAGAAATACTTGCATAGTCTAATAGGTAGCGTTGAAGGCTCATTGAAAAACAGTAAAAATTAGGAATGAAACAGAAAACGGGGTCATCAACATGAAAACAGCAAATCTACTGTTAAAACATTAGGGTTGGCAACACTGCTTTTGACAGTCACAAATGTGTCATTGTCATTGTGTATTTGCTGTGACGTTTCGTTCGAAAATGTTACAAACCATTAGAAGTCTGTATTATATCGAGAGTGTCTTCTAGATTCCAAAAACACTTTGCAAGCCAATAATTTAAAAGCCAAGATGATTACACTGTATAAAAATATATATATTTGCTTTTAATATTTTAATTTATGATGAAAGGTAAAGAATGATGTACACAGATAAATTATATTCTATTATCGACTAATATAATCTACAGAATAAACTGTATTTTATCATTGGATGTCTGTATTTTATCAAGAATGTCTTCTAGATTTCAAAAATACTTTTAAAAAAATAAAAAAGTTCAATCTATAAAAAATATTTATCTGTGTATTTTAAATTGTAATTTATTATGAAAGGCAATGGAAGTAATGATGGACACTGATAAATTGTATCTGATTACCTACCGACTTATTGATTTTCTTTTCATGTTCTAAGCTTGTTGTATTTAAATGTATAAATCTCGATTATATTATTATTTAAAGGTATTCTGTTTAATTATGGACCTAGCATTGGTTTTTCAATGTACATATCTTACTTAAAAGATTATGTAACATTAGTTAGGTACTGAGAAGAATTGTTGTTGTAAAAATGAATAAAATTCCTAGCTATAAACCTCTGTTTGGTAAGATAAAGTAGGATTATTTTAATATCACTTCCTTTACCGCGCTTATTTTTTTAATATTTTACAAATGTAGAGCAAGAACATTGGATTAAATCGGCCTATCGCTTCCTAATGAGCGTTGTTATAATTGCCCTACTTACTTAACGAATTAAATAAATTCGATGATTTTCATGGAAATAAACTCACAACTTACCAATTTTAAAATCAGCATATAATGTGATGCGGTATGCGGTGATCTAGGTATTACAGTATAAATATATAGTATTAATAGTTATTCACAACTTCACACTTTTCCACTCATTTCTTTAAGAAACTTGATTGTTAATGAATAAATTTCACACAATCTCTAAGTTGTTTAACCTAGTTAACGTCAATGAATTTTTGCCAGTCATTGATCTATCATCTATCTATTAAGTACATTGGGAGTAGTAGCCCACTCGTCATTTACCTGCACATTTATACTTAAAATCTGTTAACTGCCTACAATTTTAGGCGAAAATTTGCCACTTTGCTTTTGAGCTTCGACGCATAAATTACTTTACGTTTATTGCATTGTTAACCACGATTTCTACTACATACATAAACTAACGCGTGTATTCCCCGAAGGGGTAGGCAAAGGTGCCTTTCTGCACCCACATTTAGCCAGGTATGTATCAGTCCCACGTAATAGGGGGCGAGCCTATTGCCGTTTTTCGAACACATTTCCAGACTCCGTGCTGTTACTGAGAATTCCCTAATGGAAAAACCCAATAACACTTTGCCCGACCCGGGAATCGAACCCAGGACCTCTAGATCCCACGGCACATACTTGTACCGCGAGACCACAAGGCAGTCTACTACTATCTACATAGGTACATCATACATCCTAATTTACTTACTTTGCTTTGCTGTGGACATCGCTTTGTATATTATGCAAAAATATAATGTTTTTAAAAGGTGTCAACTAGGTGCAAAGTTGATAGACCTGAAAAGTTTATACCTAATAAGTAATTTTATTGTAAATGCAATTAGCGAATATTATGAGGGCAGCTTATATTAATTTAATTAATCATAGTATATCCAGACATATTTAAATGTATCCATAATAATATGTTCAAAAAATATATACAGTAATAAATATCAGAAAATCGAACAGTATCGTCGTAGGTCAAGTGAGAGCAGTGGAGCAAATGGAATCAACTTCAACCTGATTCCAACGACTGAACTCGATTTGCGTTAGGTCCAAATTCCAATCACCAATGTACTTAGTTATATTAAAATAGGGAAAGATAAAAAGTTAAGTACTGATCTTGGATATATTAAGCTTATTATTTATTAAGCTAATTGTGTAGGTACAATCGCCCGCCGCCGACGTTTGCGTACTTTTTTATAGGTTCAACAAAGAAAAATAAAATTGTCCAAAAAATACTAATAGCACCTTCCCACACGAAAATGTAAAAATATAAATAATAATCATTTTTAGACTGCCTCGTGGTCTCGCACAAGTATGTGCCGTGCGATCTAGAGGTCCTGGGTTCGATTCCCGGGTCGGGCAAAGTGTTATTGGGTTTTTCCATTAGGAAAATCTCAGTAACAGCACGGAGTCTGGAAATATGCCCGAAAAACGGCAATAGGCTCGCCCCCTATTACGTGGGACTGTTACATACCTGGCGAAATGTGGGTGCAGAAATGCACCTCTGCCTACCCCTTCGGGCAATACAGGCGTGAGTTTATGTATGTATGTATGTAATCATTTACTTATTTGACGAGTAGGTTTTAAAAAAACACTTTTACACGTCATTTTCCATACTAGATGGCGCTGGCGATACCAAACTGACTGTTCCCCGAGAAGAAATCTAAAGTTTAATACTAAAAAAGGGAAGCGTCCGTTGGTATTCTATTTTAATTCAAGTAATAAACCATTTATAAACACTTTTTTTGCGTGATTAAATAATTAATTTCTAACATATCTCATTTTCATCAGAAGATAGACAGAAGTTAATAAAGAATTTTGAAATTCTTCGTATATATTTCAAAATTAAAAACTTTATAGCAAGCAATACAGTTAAAGTAAAAGCACCTGTAGATGACCACTTAAGGACACAGAAATTTCTTTTTTAATGTTTTACTTTAATCATCACACAATGTACAATGCTTGAATAAAAGTTTAAAAATATAAATAAAACCTAATAGTAGAGATTTAGTAGTTGACCACCTAAAAACTAGTAGATGACCATGTTTTGCATCAGTAGATGACCATTCAGATTCATAAATTATTTGTGAAGCCAAATTAAGACAACTTAGCGTTTTATTTGAAATATAATATATAACAAAATCCACCGCTTGTTAAAAAATATATAAATGAATGTATCTCTGGACCATAAAATACAATTTCATCCTGGTCAATTACTAGAAAATCATGGTAAAACGGAATCAGTAGTGGACCACCCCCACATCTCAATCTAGTAAACTAATTTTCGTATTTTAAATACCATGTTAGCAGTGGCGGTACTTCCATAGAAGCCCAAAAGCCCAGTTTGCCTTACAAAATTCCGAATAATAATCTTTAAGTTTTAAATCATTATTTAAAAGAAGCAATTTGACATGTAAATGAGAATGACTGACCTCACAATAAAAAATTATAAACTAGACATTACAAATTAACGTGTAACGCTTTCGGGTTTCTATGGAAGTACCGCCACTGCCTGTTACCTCAATTAATCCTAAACGAATAAGAAAAGCAAAACACTTGCCATCAAAAAGGTGACAAAGTCGCTAATATTTAACTTCAAATATTTTTTACAAAAAGTCGAATAATAGATTTACGGTGCGTCACTCAACAAACAACCGCCGGTTATTTGGATTTTTTGAAAATAATGGAGGCGTAGTTTGCGCGCTTCGTAGACCACATGACACCACTGACTACTCAATATGGAATGGAAAAAATATTCCGCCAATTCTTATTTTATCGGTTCATGTGCATTAGTGGTCCACTACAGTTACATGGTCAATTACTAGTGACCTTACCTTATGATGTGTCGACTGTTGGTATTAAGCACAAAATAATTACTTCTAAGATAAACCAACGTAATTAACGTATTATAATCGGGTTTGCACGCGGGCGTTGAAAGAGCTAGCGGGCCTGTATTTGTGTTTAAGATCTTTGTAGCGGAGTTATGAATGTGGGGCTGTATGCGAATGAAGCAGTCTTCGGTTGGTAATATTATCGTCCCAGCAAAGTCGGGACGTGGTATTATTGTATGGTATGAGATTTCGAGAGATACAATTATTAAATAATTTATTAATCTCTTATTAGATGAGCTAGCACCATTTTGGGCACATCATTTATGGTGTGTGTATGGTAATTTATGAATATTTAAAAAAAGTGTCAAAACTGTTTTTGTTTGAAATTAAAATACCAAATCCTTTTTGCAGCAGGTTTCAGAAACATAGTACTCATGTAGGTACATAAGTATGTACAAAAAAAACTTTCATTACAATTTATGGATTTCAGTCATGATATTATTATACCTATATTTAAAGTTTCTTTAGCTCCTTTACAGTGGCGGTACTTCCATAGAAGCCCAAAAGCGTTACACTTTAATTGTGTAATGTATAGTTTATAATTGTTTATTGTGGGGTCATGATATCCTCATTTATATGTCAAATTGTTTTTGTTAAATCAAAACTTAAAGCTTAAAGATTCCGAAATTTAATGAGGCAAACTGGGCTTTTCGGCTTCTATGGAAGTACTGCCACTGCTCCCTTACAGACCCCATATCTTACACATTTATTTATTTGATAGTTATCACTAAGATATTTCAATAACTTTCGTCATTCCCATAATTCTTAAATTTCATATTAATTGTATACGTTTCAATAGCAGTAAATCAGCGGTCGGCAACACGCGGCCCGTGGACGTCTTACTTGCGGCCCGTGAAAGTTTTGTAAATCGTACTAATATTAGGTACTAGCTGTGCCCGCGACTTCGTCCGCGCGGAAAAAAATATTTTTAATTATTTTTAATAAGAAAATTTATAAACTAAAAGTAGCCTAAGTTAATCCTTATTACATCAGCTATCTGCCAGTGAAAGTCCCGTTTCAGAACTTTTTCAATTGTCAATAATAGAAAAAATATATATTATGCTTCTCGTCTCACAGATGAGTGTTTGAGAGCCATTTCAACATTTTCAAGCCAATCGCAACTATAAATATGACAGGCAACATACGATAAATAGCCTCCAAAATGCAACCTCAAACATCACATTGAATTTGTATATAATCAGTTATTTGCTGATAGTTACTTGGTAGTTTTTATTTCAAATTTAAAGGCGATTATTTTTCTAGTTATAAAGCCCGAACATATAAACATAATGTGGTAGGGTTAATATCACAAATGCTGGGCGCCTGTAATTTATTTAGCCACCTTGTGGCCCTTGCCAAAACATTGCCAACCGCTGCAGTAAATTATTTTATTATGATGCTTCCGGCAAAGCGCTTTGGAAACCTTGAGGATGTGGGAGGGGGACTGTCTAAGTCCAGAAGCCGGCGTTAATTATGATTTATATATATTTATGATAGGGATATTATTTTCTCCTGTTTAAATGTAGATATCAAGTTCCGTTCTGGGAATGCTTAAAAAAATTGGCTATATTGCATTTGACTGTTTTGTGGTATTTTAATATCCCTCTATCAAGATACTATAAACTCAAACCTATACCACCTATAGATATTATATTGAAAAATAAAAAGAATTTATTAGGTACTGAGCCATAACCACGGATATCACCTCCAGTCGCAGGACGGAGTACTGGGACAAGGACGCCATCTAGAGTCAATTCTTTTTAATACAATTTATAAGAACTTTTTTCGAGAGACAATAAGTTATATCTACTAAATACACATATCTTATAATTTAAATAAATTTATTGGCGTGGTTTTATATAAAATGAACCTACATGAATAAAAAATATAGTACTATAATAGTCGTGTAAATTATAGGTAGGTACCTGGTGAAATGCAATATCAAACATTGATATTCATTTTTCTGAGAACTCGGTCAGATAATTCTAGGAAATTGTGTAAATGTGCTTTGCTTACTAATAATTTGCTTGCCCATATTGATTTTTTTTAGCCAAAAAATCTACACATGCTCGGAAGAAACACCGAAATAATTGATTTATTTTGGCTGTAATGTTGGCTCTATTGATTTTGTTGTCAACAACTTCAGTATGATGGTGCGAGAGTGATTGCGCGTAGTGTTATTGTTTTGTGGAAAAAATTGTGAAACCTAACTAAATTCTACACAGTTATTAAGACATTTTGATATAGTTTTCATCTCTTTTCATCTTTATTTGTTTTGTTTGTGGAATATGTTATTCTCGAGCACGGTAAGTGAGAAGTATTCGTACATCAACATCAGCGTAGGGCGGTGCGATTGTGTGGCAATTGACGGCATTATTAGGTTTAAGAAGTACTTTATCACTAAAAACGATGTTATTTCGTCGGTAAATGCTATTATTTTAATATTTTAACAACTGTTTTGTAAGATATTTAACTTTGGACGACTTATTTGAAGGTTTCGGATATGCATCCTCCATATTTTACTGCTACGTGCATGGTACCAACTACATAACAACGAGTAGCTAAAGAGGCTTTTTTAGCTTGTGTTTCTAATATTGCTGTTCATTTTTATTCATCATTTCAAATCGGTCATTTAATTGATACGTGTATAAATTTTGGAATCTGAATAAGTATTAATTATGTTGTAATCTTAAGATAAAACTAACAAATGAAATTTTAGTATTAGGTCACAAATTGATAGAGATTCATTTTAAACTGAACACAAGGTCAGTGACATGCCAAAAAGTATTTAAGATGCATTTACAATAACAAAAATGTAATTATATATATATTTTTAATCAATATAAAATTAGGACATCAAATTTTAGAAGCCCTAGGTTCATAAGTTGTATCTATTTCTGAGACTTTAGTCTCTCATAATTATGTATTTTTTTGTGCATCTTTTATTATGATACTGTTATAGAAAAAAGTACAGAACAGAAAACTCAAATTAATTATTTAATACATATTTAGAATACTACACAAAGAGCGCACTTATCTTTGTGGACATATTATGCACCTTCATTTTTGATCAAAATGAAATCATAATTGGAAACATACAAAAATAGTTATGTGCACAATATTTACATTAAAAAAATCACACTTTAAGAATTAAAACACATCTATTTTATTTATGTATTTAACAGATATCACCAAGTTTATTGTTATAAAAATACAAGATGTATTTAATAACAGTATTTTATCATATGAAGTAAACAAATAGTTAAATATCTAATAGCTTAATATTTTGTTATAGAAATGTACTTACTACATTATTTAAGTACTCTGAAATGACACATAAAGAAATTAAAATTATTTCTTAATGTAAAAAGTTGGGCTGATTAGAATAAACATAATACAGTGCAACCTCGTCATAATGAAACTCAAGGGAATTAAAAGTATTTGTTATACCGTATTATTTGTTACAATGAATTTTGTTGTATAGAGGTTAAACTGAACTACAATTTGTTTTAACAAAGTAAATTTTTTTTTGTTTCTTAGCCATCGCCACTTTAAAACTAATAACAATTACAAACAGCAGCATTTACTATACTGAGCATCAAATAACAAGTCTGTCTTATGAAGAATTTAAAGTGTCTGAACCTATCAAGACAAAAACTATTGTACAATTAGGTGGGAATATTTGATAGGATTTGTTATGTAAAGGTTATAACTATAAGTTAAAAAAAAAATGTTCAATAGAGGTCAAGTAATTTATATCTATATTCTGCAATGGTTAAAAATTCGTTGTATAAAGGATTTTGATAAATATACATTCTTAATGTAAAGTTATATTTTACATTAGCTCTTATGGATGGTTCTAGGGGACTTTGAGAAAATCATTAAATCGAGAAATTCATTATATTGAGGCTTGTTATATTAAGGTTACACTGTAGTCACTTGGTGTGTATGTATTTGTTCTTAATTAATATGCTTATTTTTAATCCAAAAGGTGTTAATAGTTATTTTTTTGTATTCTTTGATAAATAGCTCAGGTAGAGTTCTCAGAAAACATGTTTTTAAGTGAAATCTATTCATGAACCTGAGCTGTCATGGGACTGTTTGCAATGCTTATGATTTACAGAAACTCAATTTGTATATAGTGGTTATTATAAAATATGATACATTCACAGAATTTCTCAACATACCCTCAAAACTCTTAAAAGTGATGACTTTGGAACTTGTTTTGGTTACCAACTATCACTGTATTGTACTAGTAAGGTGAATAGAAATGGAATCAACATATTAATTATAGAACAGTCTTCTATAATTATTTACTATAAAATAAATAAATAAATAAATACACCCAACAGTCACATACATAGTTCTGATCCCACACTAAGATACAAGTCTTGTGTCATGGGTATCAGAAACTACGAGAGACTTTTCGGTCTCACATACACCCAGACCCGAAACAAATATTTGTGGATCACACAAACATTTGTCTCGGTGCGGGGATCGAACCCGCGGCCTCTCGTTTCGCAAGCTGGTGTCTAGCCAACTGCGCCACGGGGCTGTCATTACAAGTAAAGTTTGAATTAAATACATTTGGAAAATATATTTCAATGTCTCTTGTGGAGGGACAAGTCTGGCTTTGCTTAATTAATATAACAGTTTTATAATGCATTAAATTTTTTTTTTTTTTTTTTTTTTGAATACCCTCTATCTGCAATCAGCCATTGGCTATAATCAGATCTGCAGTATTAATAAGTAGCGGTTCTGAGTTTGGCGCACCCAATGGTGCGTCACCTCAAAAGAAAGAACTAATAGGAATATTCCATTGAGGGTCAGCTAGATTGAAGCCAGTCTTTTTCGTCTAAGTCGAAATGTAGAGTTTTCGGTGTCTAGTAATTTGGCTGCGAGTTCGTTTTTATGTCTCTCGAGCCTTAGTTTGTATATCCTGTAAGATCTTTCTACATCTTCCCTAATGAGGGGCATTTGTAAATATTTGTGAACTTTATTATTATTTATGAACCAGGGTGCACCACTTATTATCTTTAATGCTTTGTTTTGAAAGTGTTGTAGTAACTCAATGTTTGAGTGGCTCGCTGATCCCCAGAGCTCTATGCCGTATGTCCACAATGGTTTTAGGATGCATTTGTATATGAGGACTTTATTTTCTAGACTAAGGGTGGACTGTCTGCCAATGAGCCAATATAAATCCGCAAATTTTCTGTTCGCCTGGTCTCTTTTGGTTTTTATGTGTTCACGCCAAGTGAGTCTTTTGTCTAAGTGCATTCCGAGGTATTTCACTGTATCTTGCTTTGGCAGTATGGTATTCACTAATTTTACAGGTGGACAGGAATCTTTCCTCAGTGTAAATATAATGTGGATTGATTTCGAGGGACTAACTTTTATCCTCCATTTTTTATGCCAGTATTCAATTTTTTCTAGGTGTTGTTGTAGTTTTGATGATGCTGTAATAGGGTACCTATCACATGACAGTATAGCTGTGTCCTCAGCATAGGTTGCAGTGACTACTGTCTCAGACGTTGGTAGGTCAGCAGTATAGATTGTGTAGACATAGGACCCAAGACAGAGCGTTCTGGTACACCAGCTTCAATTTGATAAAAGGAAGAAAAAGCATCACCGTATTTGACCTGGAAACTGCGGTTGCTAAGGTAGGATTTCAAAAGCAAGTATGCTGGATGTGGCAAACAAGATTTTATTTTACATAAGAGGCCCTTATGCAATACCCTGTCAAATGCTTGCTGAACATCAAGGAATACAGCTGAGCAATATTCTTTCCTTTCCAATGATTGCCGGATAGTGTGTACTACTCTGTGTATTTGTTCCGTTGTTCCGTGATGTGCTCAGAAGCCAAATTGGTGGTCTGGAATTGTTTTTTGTTCTTCTAAAATAGGTAGTATACGCTGCAGAAGTAGTTTTTCAAATAGCTTTGATAGAAGGGGCAGAAGGCTTATGGGTCTATAGGAACTAACTTCTGTTGGAGGTTTACCTGGTTTTGCAACCATGTTTATTATTGACACTTTCCATATTAGTGGAAAGTAGTGTAATTTAAATATTGCATTGAAGAGAATAGTTAGTAAGACAATTCCTTTTCTTGGCAGACGTTTAAGAATTTCTGAGTTTATCAAATCAAATCCCGGTGCTTTTTTATTTTTAACATTTTTAATAGTTTTACTAACTTCTGCTGGTGTGCACAGTCTAAAAGGTAGGGACATCTGCTGTTCACCATTAAGAACATTGTTAATTTCCTCTTCTGATGTCGGATCGGGTTCATTTGGTTTGAACACGTTTTCTAAAGATTTAGCAAATAGCTCCGCTTTTTCCTCTGGTTTTCTTGTCCAGATACCATTAGATGATTTTAATGGAGCTATGTGTTCCTTTGGTCTTTTCAGAGATTTTGTCATTTTCCAGAGAGAGTAATCATCCCCTTTGTATGGTGATAATGATTTTAGTTTGTCATGCAGAGTAGTGTTTTCATGGTCTTTGATCATTTGTTTAAGTTCTTTTTGTGCTTTGTTCAGAGCTCTTTTGTTATGCGCGTTCCTACCTGTTTGCCATTGACGCCTCAGTTTTCTTTTTTCCGCTATTTTTTTGCCTATTATAAGTGTGTAGTCTGTTATTTGTGGTTGGCATTCACTGTAAGGAGTTGACATCCATGCAGCTGTTTGCAGTAAGTTGGTGACATACCAAGCGGCGTAGCATAACTTTCTATATAATCTTGAAATGCCCCCCAATCAGTTCTTTTAGTGTAGAGTTTCACGACGTTCTTGGCATATGATAGTCGTGCTTATTGTGCATATGATCGGTGTATGGTCAGAGGAACCAACAAGGCATGATTCTACTTTTGCGTGGAGACCTGTCACTCCCTTTGTGATGAAGAAGTCAATAAGGTCGGGTGTCTTGTTATGGTCGGATGGCCAGAAAGTTGGTAGTCTCGTTGTCAGAGTATCCAGTAAGTTCCTGTCTATGCTTTTCCTTAGCTCACTACCTCTAGTTGTGGTTAATCTAGAGTCCCAAAAGGTATTTTTGGCATTCCAATCCCCCCCCCCCCCGTAATGAACCTATTACCAAGAGTGTGGAAGAAGCAGTTGTACATCTGTTCATCAATCTTGTGCCTTGGAGTGGCCCTTGCCAGTTTTCGATTGACACAACAGTTGCCTGCAGGTGGGTCTGTTTGAAATGTGGTAGAACATGATGTTTAATATTTTCCTTTATAGCAATAGCAGAACCAGCGTGTGAAGTCCCATCTGGGTGGTTGGTGTAATATAACTTATATCCTTTAATATTTACGATTTTTTTATCTGTCTTATGTGATTCCGAGATTAGAAGAATATCTACTTTGTTGTGGTTGACAAAAAGTTCTACCTCATGTTTATTAGGTGGTAAACCATTAACGTTCCATGTGGCGATGCGTAGAAACTTCATTTCTTATATTTAGCTTTGAAAAGACAGTTTGCAATAAACAGTTATTTAATAGGAAATGATATTACTAAAGGTTAATGTCTTAATTGTGAAATTACACAAATACAATATTTTTTTTATAGATATCATTCTGTAATCATTTCACAGAATGATAAATAATTGATAATAATGTAGACTTAGATTAAGTTTCATAGAGACTACACACATAATTTCCATTTAGCAACTATTTAAAAGAAAGAATTCTATGTCTTTATTTTTTTAAAGGACGAAATGCATGTTTTAATTGGTGCAGTAAACATGTTTAGCTTCAACGTAGCACGTAAATCACGTTGGCGAACTCGAGTGCTATTTAATAAATTGTGCTATTTATTCAGAATAAATATTATTTAACTTAGTTTGAACAGTCAAACGAATGTTAAAACAATTTAAATATATCTTATTTTTTTATAAATGCAAGTATATTGATATTTAGAAATATGTAATGTAATGCATGACAAAAGTATAGCTTTCAAAATTGGTTGTTTATTGAGATACCATTAAAATATGTCGTTTGTACCAGCGACATCGAAATGAAAGCCCGCTGTTCCTAAACGGACACGCCCCGTGCACATTTTTACCAACCTATATTACGCCGCGTCAGTGACATTTTCTTTGTGTAGCCTTTTCTTCAGATTTTCTATGATAATTATGTATTTTCAATGTTTATGAAATGAAACGTAATCTGTATTTTACGTAAAAAATGTCATCTGTATCTTATTTTTATTTCAAGACTAAATTTTTCCATTATTTCCAAAACGTGAAATCGGCCGAATGGCTTCCTAACAGAACAGCCCCTAACATGTATTTATATTTAGGCCCGATTAACGAAAATTTCGATCACACTTAAGGCGATACTTCTTTACTCTCTTGTTGAATATTCTATTATAAGGATTCTAGAGTGCGAAGTAGGTTGACTTAGACTTGTGTCTTCAACGTAGCCTACAAAACAGGCAATTTTTTCGACTCTCACAAATCGCTGAGGTGAGAGATTAGTAACTCAAAAAATGCACTAACTCAAGAGGTGTTTTCTTAATTTACTTTCTTTGTTGTTTCGATTTGTTATTTTTGCTTATCCGCAGTGGATACAGGGATTGCATTCGGCTTATTGAACAAGTTTATAAAAATCCAATACACATTTACCTAAAGCTAAACCAAAGTACTTATTTAATTATAAAATGCTTTAGGTTTAGAACATCGAGTAACAAAATAGCCACCATAGATATTGCCCACGGTTTCGATCGTTTGAAATTTCGATTTTTTTCCACACATACTTTGGAACACCATTTCATTTTCGTGAATTTTGGATACTGTTTTCTTCGCAGATAGGTAAGAGCGGGGCTAGTTGAGAAATTTTTGACTTGAGCGGTTATAGCTCCTTGACAATAAGCCTTAACAACTTATTATGTATACTAATGTATTAGTAATTTATTCCTCTACAAAAAATTCCACAGTTGTTTATTTCTAACAAGTTGAATTTAACAGCTACATTTGTTCAAATGCAGAAAGTCAGATGTGCTCAACGAGGGGTACGTTACGTAAAAAGGTGAGTTAAGTTGAGCAAGGGTATGGGGCAAATTAAGTACTTAGAACGTCAAGCCAATCCATGGGCTTAATGTTAACTAGACATAAAATAAAACTTCTGTTTTACGATATACAGGGTTATTGGTTAAGTCGACCTATATCCGTTAAGGGCGTGTAGTTTACATCGTTTCTGACTGATTTGACTATTAGACACCCTATCCTAAAACTAACCGCTTTCGAGATATTTGAATTTAATTGTTTTTTCCAAAAAACTCCCGATTTTCGGCTATCAGCTTAGATATTTTGAAATGTGTAAGTCTTATTATTACTATTATTTGATTTTTACACGTAAACTAAGATGCTTTATGACCTCAATAACCAAAATTGTACATAAAATGAATGAATAAGTTGCTGTAGACGATTAAAACTTAAAAATATTAACAAACATTTTGAAAGTTTATTTTTCTCGAAAGGATATCAAAAAATATTATTATTGCACCTGTTTTGCAGATATGCCTAAAAATATCTGCGTTTCATAAGCTATCCAACGAGGTACAACAATCCAGGGTTTTATTAATATTTTGTAGAAAAAACTTAGTTTAATAGGCTATAGGGGAGGCAAACATAAACTAAATAAAATAATTGATGAGTACAAAATACTAAATTTATTAAACTTTCCAGATATTTTGTTACATCTTAGTATAAATTTTATGTTCATCATGTCTGCCTCATAAGCCTCGAGGTTTAGGCGTGAAGTCTTTCTGTTCAAAATCTGACTTAAATAATAATGTAATTATCATTAATGATAATAATATAATAATAATAAATTTATGAAATTATAACAGAAAATACAATATTATTTCAATCTCAGAAACTTAATCGTCGTTATCACTATTGCAATTTACACAAACGAAAGTAAGATCAGACTTTGGGCCACATTTTGTATGTGCCCATTCCTTGCAAACTTGATGCTCAATCCATGTTTCTCCTAGTAAGCTTTCAGAATAATTTTCGTAACAAATCAGACAGGAATAATCATCTTTACCACTATCATTTAATTTCTTAAAAATCTTATCAGCCGTAAGTTTCATACATAGCATTCACACTTTTTCCCTCATAATTGATAGCCTTTGCAGCATCATTTAAGACCTTAATAAAAGTAAGAACTTCTTGAAGTGCTTGAAGAAATGAAAAACTTTATAGTACTTTGGTTCTAAGTCGTGGGGTTTATAGCTCAAGTAGGTAACCCCAATCCGAAAATTTACAACACAAGTGAGATTATGAAAAAACGGTTGCAATTAAACCCAAAACCTTTATAAATATAATAGGTACAATAAATTTATAGAAGAGTAACACTTACCTGATTAAAAACGAATAGCATTTGACATTAGAGTCGAAATATTCCGATTTACGAATGTTTTACTTTTTGGTCACAAAATAAACAATGTGCGCGTGTCGTTCACTCGATCAACTAGTCGCCTCTGGTGATCGCGTAATGAGTTCCACGTCTGCAACACCTTCTTTCCTCTATTTGATGCTTTCGCGTGCGGTACACCGAACAACGTATGTATAGTTGTTGGGTTATTCATATGTATAGTTTAATATTTCGATTGCCCAACTTGCCCCTATACTCAACTAGCCCCGCCCTACTCTACCTACTTTAATAATAACACTCATATATCCATAATAATTATATGGTTATAGAGCCTATCTGCGTGCTGAGTTTCAGCGTAATTCAGTCGGTGGTTTTAACTGTCGGTCAGTAGATCAGTCTGTCACGATAAAGTTTAAAAATAATAATAATTAAGTATCTATTTATCTCGGAATTTTTATATTTACGGTAATTTATGAGCGTAAGGTTAACTCACAACTTGGACTTAGAACGAAAGAACCCCCTTTACCAAGGTGGTAACACTGTCTTAACGAAATGTTATTTTTTGTATCGGTAGTTATAGTTGTAATTCATACACCCCGTAGTTAGTGGAAACAACAAACAACAATACACAAATCAAAAACAAATTGTTAGCGACGCGACGTTGCCGGTCACTCAATTTGTGTGTTATTTATCTGGCTTTGAAAAACTGGGTGGAATAATAATAGGTTGACAAGTAAGATATTTGTTGCTATTTCTCACCGTACGTCACTTTCATCGGATCGTATTATACTTTCCATTAGGTCCCAATGTATTGCTAATAGTATTTTTATAAATTGTAGTAGCATAACAAATATTATCTTGAGTTTATTCAAGTTTCCTTAAAATTTACGAACCAAAAGTGAAATAAGAGTTTGTGTTGTAGTAATAAGTTACAGATTTTATTATTTCATTCAGGACATAAGAAAAAATCCATTACAAGTGATAATTTTTCCACACAGTTTTGGAAGTTAAGCACAATGAAAAAGTAAATGAATATATGGTTGTTTTTGCCTAAATAATGCGTTAAGAAATTCGTGGGGTGTTTACTGCGTAGCTGTATAAAAAATTGTGACGCCACACGTTCTCGAACAAATATAAACTTGCATAAAGCACTTGAATTGTCGCTTATGATTGCTGTTGAGTGCTAAAATCAACCAATCAAAGACCGCAATCTGCATCACAACGACAATAGGTCCGACATTGATCTTGTTACAGAGGTCATGGAAAATTTTTCTTCTTGTTGTGTCGTGATCTTTCCTCATGGACTTACTGGTACTTTTGAAAGTTATAACAATTCTGCTATAATATTTATTTATTAAAAAAAAATATAGCAGAATATGGGCTATTGCTTACTGCTTTTATCCGTAACAATATACGTATATTAAAATAAATTTTAGTTATGTCAATCATAGGTTAGTAAATTATGATAAGCTAAAACCTTAAATTAACTTCACCGTTAATAGTTTTTGTTCGATGTAAGTTATGTCATATGTTGGGATACGAAAGCGTCAAGCGCCAAAGTTGCGAAGCCGACGGCAAGTCCATATTCGCATTTGGTAGTTAACACTTCAATAGAGTCCGTGGTTGGAATCGGCTAATAGACATGATTGCATTATTCGCAACTGGGGTGGTATCGTGCGAGTCTCATGTATTTTAGGGGTGAACCGAGCAATACTTTATCCGCTTTTGCATGTCGTAATTGACGTGAAACTTAATCCATGACAATAATAATTATATAGATTAACAAATAGACTCGACATACTTAATGCAATGGTCAATGACCGATATTATATAATATACATATAGTCACATCGTGTCGTATATGGTCGGTGAAGCGCTGGAACTGTATAATCACAAACATAACCGTAAGGTTATGGTCTTCCTCATTATAGCTAGTTGTAAGGCTCTTGTATGACAATGGGAAAGATATCAATTATTGATGCTGACTACATAAATGCCTTTTAAAAATATTACCCGCATTCACATCCATACATACATAAGTGCATTGCGTTCCGGGATCAAGCTGTGTATCATATCTTATGAGTCAATCAACACTTTATTTGGGCTGCACTAAATTTTCCATCAAATGCGAGTACGGTCACTTTACTTGTTTCGGTCATAAGAAAACAATACATTGTTTTGTTGCAATCTGTATGTTAGAGATGGCTTGGTGATAAGTTCACTTTATTAACAATTTCAATCTGTCCCGTACTTTTTGAGTTTATTTATACTAATATCTGAAGCGTTTGTTTGTTTGGTTGAGCCCGCTAATCTTGGGAACTACTGGTTCGAGTTGCAAAATTCTTTTACGTTGAATAGTCAATTTATCGAGGAAGGCTATGCATTATCATGCTACGATAATAGCAGAGGAGCAGCAAGAAAAATGTGGCAAAAGGGCGAATCAATGTTCCTTTTGAAGTCTTAAATTTCCGGATACAGAGTTGAGAGCAAGATATGGTTAAAATGAATATACAAGTCTTTTTGCTTTACAAAATTATTGTGGGAGACAAATGTGCTGTATCTGAATGGAATTTAATTATTATGTGCAATAAGTCTATAACCATATATAATTAAAGACTGAGAATTCAAATGCTTAATTTTTAGTGTTCATTGTATAAAAAGCGTATCATATTCAGTGGTCGAAAACTGAGCATATTGATTTTTGGAAATTTGGAGAAGTGAAAGTGAAATCACAATGAACATCACAAAATAACCCTCGTTTATTGATGTAAAAATAAATACACCCAACAGCCACATACATAGTTCTAACCCTACCCGAAGATACAAACCTTGTGTTGTGGGTATCAGAAACTAGGAGAGATTTTTCGGTCTCACAAACACCCAGATCAAAAACAAACACTTATGGATCACACAAACATTTGTCTCGGTGCGGGGATTGAACCCGCGGCCCCTCGTTTTGCAAGCTGGGGTTTAGCCAACTGCGTCACGAACGCTGTCGAATGTGTAGAACAATTTTAATTTTAACCTCATAATTATAATTTACCCGATCCGGAATTAAACCCGTATATAAAATATTTCTGACTATATGTATATTTTAACAAATCCCATCTTATTTAACTCTATCATATTTCACTTTATCAAATACTAGTTTTTGCCCGCGACTCCGTCCGCGTAGACTTCAGGGTTGGGTGCAGAAACAAACTAAGTGAATCTTTAAATCAAAATCACTAATTGTTGGGGTAGATCACTACTGGAGGTCATTTCTGTCTTTGAAATGTCACTTGAGACGCAAGTGACATTATGACACTTTTCATCAACTCAGATCGTCATCTAGGTGCGCCTAATAACACTTAACATCGCATAATGACACCAAGACCTTAAATAAGGATAGTAATATATTTTTTAATTTTGTCAGCGCCAAAATAGGCACACGTGGGACGCGTTAGGTGTCTTTAGGCAATTGAATGTTTTTAGGATTTATTCAGTGACTTTGAATGCAGTTAAAGTGCTGCAAAAAGTGATCCCATAAAAAACAAAACTTGTAAAAAAACCCAAGTCTCGCAACTCAGTTCTTCTGCCGTAAAAAGTTGTGAGATCCATATGATACCAAGTCGATGAATTTAGTCACTCCCCATTTAAGGGAACTTCTGTCTTAAGTTATTATGCACTTAGCTTACCAGACACCATCTTATAGTGACCATATCAATATTAAAAATGTTTTATGTTTCAAATAAAATAGTTAGACTTGGCAATCGCATGAAAACACAATGTCTCACTTTTAGTGAACTTGAACTAATTTACGGCATTAACTGCCGCACTCAGTTTTTTTAAACGAATAAATTACTTGACCCTATATGAAGATTTCCTCACGATATTTCCTTCCCCGCTAAAGTACGTGATAATTCATTGCTAACACACACATAACTTCGAAAAGTCAGATAAGTGTGCCTAGGGTTTGAACCCGCGACCGCCGGGATTTTCGACCGCACGCCTAAACCTCAATACCATCCCTACTTATCTAGCTACACCTATTATTCCATTAATTTACATATATAGGTACACTAATTTATTCACTGCAAATGTATCTTTATAATCCTATATATTTGTATGGGATTACAAAGTTATTTATGCAGTTTGTGAATCTAGAAAATTAGACCGAAATTGCAAGATATTTTAATTTTTCCTTAAGTTATACACTAAATACTAATTGTGTTCCAAATTTGAAGCTTCGATGTCGGCCAGAAGTACCTTAGAGTTTTGATGATCGGTCAGTAAGTCAGTGAGTGACAAAATCGGGAAGTTTGACTAGTTATAATTCTTAAACTACTGGTTCAAATTGAATGAAATTTGAAATATACAGAGTTTATACTATTCTTACTTGGTGACAGAAAATTCAGGTTTCTAGGTTTATCCGTAACGAAGTTATAGGGTGTCGAAAATGGCCTGAGTTGCTTCTAGAAAAGTATAGTACGGCCGTGCCGCTTTTTCGCTCGACTTGGCGGGGGCACTGCCGTGCCCCCAGATATTAAGTGCATTTAGCTGACGTAAAAGGAGTTTATTGACTTTAGGTACCAGTAGTGGAACATTGGTTACGAGTGATGCTATTAATAGAACATATGTGACGTAAGGTGCCATTATTTGACGTTGAGTTCCAGTTTTGAAACTTAAGGGTTCAATGCGATCTGAGTTGATGAAAAGTGCCGTAATGTCAAGTCGTTGAGATGATTTTCGGAGATATAATTGACTTCAGGTGACTTTTACTAAAACAATTAGAGACATTTTTATTTATAGATTCACTTATTTTCTTTCTTAACCCATCCCTGAAATTTACGCGGATGGAGTCGCGGGCAAAAGCTAGTTTTGAATTAATTGAGAACATGCGATAATATAAGACTACTAAAAAACCATTTGAAGGCCACAATTTCCAGATTTTGTGATACCACTGAGAATTTCAATAAACGGAACATTCACCGAGTCTGGGAATGAATACCAAGACCTCTCGATCGCACGCGCCATTGTACGCAGCTGACGAAGAAGGCGGTCTTAAAAGTGCAGCACCTTAGGTACAAAAAATATATTAACATTTTTGCGTTCGTATCCATATTAATATTTATCTTATCATTTCGAAAGTAACTCTTGTCTGTATGTCCGTCTGTTACGCTTTCATGCCTAAACTGCTGGGCCGATTTGAATAATTTTGTTATGGGGATAGATAGGACTTTGCGAAAGAACATATAGAGAACTTAATTTTATAAAATTTCGCCTGAATAGAGTTGGTCCACGAACCCAGATAATAATGTATCAAGAACTTGTCCAAGATGCATTTCACAACGAATTTGAAAATTAAATAGATTTTTCCTAACTTGCTATCAAATTAATTAAATATTCTGCTCTTAGCTCTAGAGCAAAGAGCGCTTTAGAGCACTTTATTTACTCATAAAAATTCCGCTCCTTCAGGAATTTTCGTGAACAACAAAGCAGAAAATTCTTTTTGTTTTTTTTTGTGTTCTAACACTTTTTTTTCGTTAAGTATTAGTACAGTTTTATGAGTTTTGATAAATATGAATTCTTTAATATGCAGGTAAATATGACGAGTTATGGATTTTCACCACTTTACTTTTCGAATAGGTGCATACTTTTAATTGGCTTCTTGAGACCCTATAGCTGAGAGCTTTTAATCATTTTTTATTTGTTTTGTTTGTGGAATATGTTATTTTCGAGCACGGTAAGTGAGAAGTATTCCAATGGCAATAGTGTTCGACCCATGTAGTAAGGGGCGAGCCTTTTGCCCTTTATCGCTTGGCACATGGAGGAACTGCAGCATATTATAAAATAATCAAATATAATAAAAACCAAAAATCTTATGAAAATGCGTATCAAACTAAAACAACTCGCACCGAAAAAGCTTTTAAAAAAGGCATTTCACTTTCTTGAGGCTGGCAGCCGAAATGTCAATAAGGTGTCCTGTTTTTAATACTCGATGGTTTCGTGTGTCGTATGACGATATGTTTACGGCATAAAACATTGATGGAGTTTATATTAATTTAAATATCGAAGTATTCCAAGTTACCTGCACTATACCAAATGTGCTGCAGTTCCTCTACTTGTGCCACGAGACTGCGAGGAAAGAAAAATTCATTCAAAAAAATAACAAATTTTACACGTCGTGAATTGGATTATTATGGGTCCCACGATATCTAAAATTACAGATTGCTTTAATGGATTTGCATTCTACCTTTTTGTACCATTTATTAAAGCAATATTATAATATAAATACATACATATGCACTCAACACTCTATTCCCGAAAGGCTAGGTAGTGGTACCTGCAGCCACATTTCGCCAATTGTGTTCGTCTCACATAATAGAGGGTAAGCTTATTGGCGTTTACGGGCATAATTTCAGAATGTGCTGTTACTGAGAATTTCTAATTGAAAAATTGAATTACACTGCCCGACCCTGGAATAAAACCCGGGACCTATAGATCGAACGGCACATACTTGTACCGCAAGACCACGAGGCAGTCAGCTGTAGGATATAGTGTATAGAGTAGGTTCTGATTTACACGGAGAACGAAAAGCATGTCCTGTCTACTGTAAGTGTAGGTACTGGAATTAAAAAAAAAACACATATAGATGTCACTTTAGATAGATCTATAGATATTTTTGCAATCTGTATGGCCCAGTGATCAACAAACGCGTCGCTCTTCAATCTCCGTGACGGGCTATATACATACATATACGTATGTTCGAGTTACAAAGATACGTTGTTGTTGAAACCTCTTGTAGACTTATCCCAAATAAGTGTCACTTACTAAACCAAATAGAAAAATATACTTGTAAATCAAAATTAATTATATTTTGGCTCTTATAGCGTTAATAAATTTGTTAACAATATTGTGTCTGACCTTCTTATATCATCCAGATTGACGCTTCCTATGGAAGGGGGACTTTACGCACTGCACTTGCCTAAATAGCGTCTCCACTACAGAACTCATTGACCCCAACGGTTATTGGTTTATCGGAATATATGTATAGTCAGCTCATTGCTGCATCCGCTTGCCAATCCACAGACCTATATTGTCAACTGTTCTTAACGTATTGCATGTTTGGAACTGCAGCAAGACGCCAGTTAGTGTTGGCCTCATGTGTGAACCTTAAGTTACATAAGTCAGTGAAAGTGGTGGTCTGGACAAATATTGGTAATGTTAAATTTGTAATTATAGATTTTCCAACTTTTTATTTAAATAACACCTAATATCTGACGTATCGATGTATTAAACACGACTGATTTTTTATATTTTTATTTTTAAATTAGAATTCATTTTGAAACCTTCAGTATACTAATCTGATGTGTTCGAGTACGTCAACATGGCGATGTTTTTTACATTTTCAATAATTCGCTAAGAGTTGGCGTCATTTCCAAATACTCCAACTGCGTAATTAGTGGTAGCCGTCTTAATAGTAAAATAACAGTGTTGGCGTCGATCGCCGCACTTCAACTTTATAAAAGTAATATAATACAATATTTTCTTTAAGTAAGACTGCCTCGTGGCCTTGCGGTACAAGTATGTGCCGTGCGATCTAAAGGTCCTGGGTTCGATTCCCGGGTCGGGCAAAGTGTTATTGGGTTTTTCCATTAGGAAATTCCAGTAACAGCACGGAGTCGGGAAATGTGCCCGAAAAACGGCAATAGGCTCGCTCCCTATTACGTGGGACTGATACATACCTGGCGAAATGTGGGTGCAGAAATGCACCTCTGCCTACCCCTTCGGGGAATACAGGCGTGACTTTATGTATGTATGTTTCTTTAAGTAATAATAACATTTCGAGTCGCCGAAAACTGAGGGGCGGTAGATCAACTAATGACATCACTTAAGATCGTGACTAAGTTTATACAAAACTTGACCAGGCCGCTTGCTTTGCTTCTTTGAATTTATTTGAAATATAATTTGTTTTCCATTAGGAAATTGTTAATAGCAGAACGTAAAACAAAAACGGCAAAAAGCTTAACCCCTATTTTATAGGAAATAAACCTTGCGGTTTAGGTAAGCAAATTGCTTTCCGAAACGTGGTTGCACAAATGCATCTCTGCCTACATGATCTGCTTACCCTTCGGGACTACATGCATAAGTGTATGTTTATATGTAGGTGTTAATTAATAAATATGTGGAATAATGGACTATTAGCCCACAGTATACTGCCTTAGTTTGGTGTCTAAGTGGTCAATATAACTGTGTGACGCAATAGGCTGATCAAATATCAGGGCACCGCATGTGCGTTGTTGTGTTATTTTTTCTCTACTTTATTCCACTATATATACTCAGCCTATCGCCGTCCACTGCTGAACGTAGGCCTCCCCAAGAAAGCGCCGACCATCCCGGTCTTGAGCAGCCCTCATCCATCCGTGACCCGCCACCTTTCTCAAGTCGTCGGACCATCGTGCTGAAGGTCGTCCTACACTACCTTTGCCTAAGCGCGGTCTCCACTCCAACACATTATTCCACTAGTTCCCTCTTAAAACCCAGCTTAGACCAATCCATCCTTATAACAACAGCTCCATCCACACACTTATACCACTACATCTGACGCTCAACACAGTAACATTGTCATCATAAACATCATATAAAAAAGATTAAAATATTTTTAGTTTGATGATTTAAAGGAACTGTTTCAAGTTTAAACTATTAAAATGGTAACACCAGAAATGAATTTACCCCGATAAATAATTCATTAAAAAAGCGTTGAATTTTGTAGCGTTCATGGTAAGTTTTTTAATTTTTTTACGTAGTAATTCTATTTAATTTTAGCCTCCTGGGAAACTGAGACAAAGTTAGCAAACATTCCGGTTTTTTCCCCTTTTATCAGTTATGTTATGCCTATATTCTATACTAGTCTGAAGGAACTGTTATTTTTGACCTTCAAGCCCTCCAGGTGCGAGACCTACATATACAGCTTTGGCCAAAACTATTAGGTACCTTATTTCCTGGTTTACATGTTTCAGGTGAAAAAAAAAACTACTTTTGTAAGTCTACTACTAAGGCCTAAACCCTCTCAGTTGTAGAGGAGGCCCGTGCCCAGCAGTGGGATGATGATGGGCGGATGATGATGATGATGAGTTTTGTTATTTACACGTGTATGTTACTCAAAAAAGCACATCTAATTAATATTTTGTGGGCCCACCCTTGGCTTTGATCACTGCCGCAATCCTTTGTAGCATGCTGCGCACAAGCTTCCTGCTCTCAGTTGTGATATGATATTACACTCTTGTTCTAAGGCGTTTTAACACTGTTTTTGATATTATGCTGTGCTTTCTCTTTTTTTGGGCTTCAGTTTACTCCAAAGATGCTCGATGCTTAGATTGGGTGACTGTGCCGGCCAGTCTAGCAGGGGAATGTTATTGTCCCTGAACCACCATATCGTGATTGCCGATGTACATATGGCATGGAGCATTGTCTTGCTGAAATTTCACGTCTTCTAAGTCGGTGTCGCCAAAAATGCGCGTTGTAAATGGCATTGAGAACAGTTTCAAGGATACTTCTGTATTTTTGACTGTCCACACGACTGAACATTTTAATAGTTTGGCAATCTCTACCTGGGATTCGCCTTCCTCGTGCAAAATCGGAATTTTTACTTGTTGTTCGATGTTAAGTTTGCGTTTTCTTGGCATTTCGTTTGACTAACTGTCTCTACTTCACAAATAAATATCACACACCAGGTTCTTAAATCTATGAAAGTCAAAAGAAGACTAAGAAGTAATTTAAAATATTTTTCACAAATCTCATATTCGTAGACCAGGTGTTTTATGATATCTTAAAATACTCCATCTATTCTTTTAAACTAACCTTTAATATTGCAGCCCAGGCTATTATTAAACAGATTAGTATATTTTTTCATATTTTTTGAGTTACACGTGTTATATGGGGTTGCTTAATACTTTTGGCCAAGGCTGTATATTTTATAAAATTCTCAGCTGAATTTATGTAACGAAAATTCCTTTTTTAATATTTTTCAAAGTTTGTTACGGCGGATACTTTCCTAGGTTTCCTTTTCCAAGTATGAAAGTCCGGTTCGGTTCGGTTTTCGGTTCGGTTTCCTTACCAATGGTTTAGTTGTTACATATTTTTTCTTTGGAAGTAAAATATTTTATTTTTTTGCAATATAAAAGACAAACTTTTATGCTATTTTAACTGTTTTCGTAAACAAATTAATTACATTGTTTTCATAAATAAGTATTAATCAGATGCTTAAATCCAATAGGATATTCATTTGCATTTATTAGTTTCATTATTCACGCTTTATTGTACTTCAAGTAAACGATTAGGAAAAGCTAATGGTCATCGGAATATAATATACTATTTAATATAATATTATTTTAATCTTAGCAGTTGTCCCTCTCAGGTTTTTCATGAAGTAAATGGAATTTTACTATATTCATAAATAAAAAAATTAACTAGCTGTTGCCCGTAACTCCGTGTGCAAACTTTTACACTTGCGCCTATGAAGAAATATCCATATAATTCAATACATATACAGGGTGTATTCAGACCGTGATCAGTAACTAAAGCAGGTAATAGCTAAGGTGATTACAAACCCCCTGGCGTTAAAAATAATCCCGAAAGAAAAATATTGACGTTTTCCTAACAACCACATACATTTTATACCTACCTATGGTTGTTAGGGAAACTTCAAAATTTTTATTTTTTGTCGGTATTTTCGTTCACGCCAGGGGGTTTGCCTTAGCTATTACCTGCCTAAGTTTCTGATCACGGTCTGAATAGGGTGTATTCACATAGGTATGTGTGAAGAAAAAAAAAAAATAGGGGTGGACCACCCTTAACATTTGAGGGGATGAAAAATAGATGTTGTCCGATTCTCAACCCTAGCCGATATGCACGCTAAGATTCACGAAAATCGGTCGAGCCGTTTCGGAGGAGTTAAACTTCTAACACCATGACATATATATAAGATTAAATTGGCACTTGTACTTATTTTTAGTAAAAAAAATAATCGCGCGGCTACTGTTTCAAAAACAACACACCGTCCGTTCGGCACATTCGCGGCTGTTGAATGCCGAGCGCATGCCGAAATCGAGGCGCGTAGGTATAACTCGCGTTTCGCCCGTTTGTATGAAGTTAAAATACTGTATGATAGTAGTACCGTGTCTGTATTGATGCTTTGTAGACAAGTGATTACCATCTGTGGAGCCGTTTAAGAGTAATTTTGCGCTTAACCAGCAAATAGGATGTAACCACTGCAATAGCCAATCACAATGACAGCGAGATGCAACCCGACGGCCTCGTCTTAATTTTAAATGACACTTCAATGGTTGAAAGCTGACCGAACGCTACACCAATTGATAAAGTGTTGAAATTATTTATTGCAGCGTAGTATTGAGATGGAACGTTTTATAATAACTTAGGATATTGTGCACAGCAAAACTTGTTCGTGGCATAATTCATCATAGCAAAATATTTTTATATGCAGTTACTCGTTAAATAATGTATAAAAGTGATTTGGTCAATCGAACAGCGATTAATTTGCGTATATATTTTATGGACTAAGTGAAAAATTGGTCACTATTTTAAAATAAAAATGAATTCAAATATATTATAGAAATCACACAGCAATATGCTCATTTTTAACATTGTCAAAGTAGGCTTAAGGTACGGCTGGATTGCTGCATATATTTAGATTGCATTAGTTGTGCGAATCTTTTTTATTACAATATGTATAAATACAAATTAGTGCAATGGATCCAGCTGCTCTCGAGTTATATCCGTCTTAAACAAGAGAATTTTATATGACTGATTGGAAGACGTATATTATACTAGCTTTTGCCCGCGACTCCGTCCGCGTAGACTACAGGGTTGGGTTCAGAAAGAAAATAAGTTGTAGTCTATTTTATTCCACAGAGTCCCATTTATGTCCATACCAAAAATCGTTCACATCGCTTAAATGATTAAGGCGTGAAAGTGTAACAGACATATAGTTATTTTCTCAATTATAACATATTAAAAAAAAAAGTAGCCTATGTCCCTTTTTATGTTCCGGTTTTTATCCATTTTATAAAAATCATCCAAATCAATTAAATGTTTTAGGCGTGAAACTATAACACAGCAGTGTTACTTTCGCATTGACAATATATGCTAAACTCAAAGGGTATCTCCGAAGGGATCAATGAAATCCTTAGATCAATCTAATTGATGAATTCTCAAGAACCAATTCCTCTTTAAGTTGTCCTTTGAGTATCGTCACGTGAATAACATTACTCAACAGTTTTCTTAACACCAAGCGCATTCCAATGCATAGTTTTAGATTTCAAAGCGTGATGACTACCGAACCTGCCTTCGTTTGTAAATCAGGTACAACCAAGGAGTTTAAATATACATTTCTGAACGCACGCATAAATATTTGACAACCAATAAATATGTCAATCCCTTTTTATTACTGACATTATTCTACATTTTTTTTAATCTAAAATACGGAATTATTCGAATATTGTGGATATATGTTGTCGATTCAAAACCTTTATTTAAATACGTTCTTTAATTTGAGGGGACCTTTAACTGTATTGACGGGATAAACATAAAATGTTTGACAGGAAATTAGGTAGAACAGTTTATGTGAGAACATGAAATTGTTGTTTTTACCATATTCCTCGCAATTTTCTTATTTTTGTCGTTCATAAGAACCTTCTCCTGACAATATCAGACAAAACAAAAAAATAATTAGCGAAATCGGTTCAGCTGTTCTCGAGATTTTCGCTTAGCAACACATTCAGCGATTAATTTGTATATTATAGATTTTTATTGTATTCATGGTTCACTGTTTTGGCGATAATGGCTTACTCATAAAAGATAGATACTTGCTGTCGCGGACTTTTTTGTAGGACTTATTAAGATAAACATTTCTCTTATACATTATATACGTGTAAACTCTACAGTTTTTGCAGCGTACGCCAGAATAACTCGCAGATAGCAGATTTTTACCGACTTACTTGATAATTATCTTTATATTTTGGACAATTCACACACTACCTTTAAAAATTATAGCCTGTGTTATTCTGATGTATAAGCTATATTATTGTAAACTTTCATTAAAATCCATTCGGTAGTTTTTGCGTGAAAGAGCAACAAACATCCAGACATCCATACATACAAACTTTCGCGTTTATAATATTAGTATGATATATACTCGTATTTATTATATTTATCATTGTACAAACAATGGTACCGTTTTATACGTTTTAAAGAATGTAATATTTAGCATATTTGCAATTAACATGAGTACCTCGGTGCAAATTACGCAGAATTATATTAAATGTGACTCCAAATAAACAAGAGACACCCGAGTAGACATCGTATTGGCAATATTATTTCCGCATTCCTTTATTGATAATTTTTACACATAAAATAGTTTAAATTACAGTCGAACCCCATAATATCGTTGGATAACAGTTACTTGAATGAAATATCGTGCTTGCAAACACGAATTCGTAGTCACTATACGGCATGATTACATTTTATGCTGAGGCAGTACTTCCACAGAAGCCGGAAAACCCAGCATGGCCTAATTAATATCGAGTGCAATAAATGCGATAAATACTTAATGTATTTTAAATTTCAAACAAAACAAAAACACTTTGCTTAAAGAATTAAATTTTGCTGCAAGGCCGTCTAAACTACTACAGATACTATTCCATTCTACAAAAGTGTGAACGCGGGTGCATAAAACATAATATATTTTATAACTTAAAAATACGTCCTCTCCTGGGTTTTTACCTAGCATGCCTTCATGTCTGCCCTCTCTCTTACACGCATGGACAATATCCAATTAGATTTTGATACATAGATAGTCGTGATGGCCTCGAGGTTTAGGCACGCGGTCAAGAATCTTGACGGTCGCGGGTTAAAACCCCAGTCACACACCTCTGACTTTTCAAAGTTATGTGTAATAAAACCTGCACACCTAAAAGTTCTTAGCTATGTAGTCCGCCAACCCGCACTAGGCCAGCGTGGTGGACTAAGGCCTAAACCTTCTCAACTGTGGAGGAGGCCCGTGCCCAGCAGTGGGACGTATATGGGCTGATGATGATGATGACGCAGATATAATTGACGTACGTATTTATAGGCATTACAAACAAACATACTATTATTAATATTGCTTTGCTTATACAAAAAAATAAATTTTAATTAATGAAGTCAGTTTTTATATCAGCAGTTTTTATATATGAATAAATACGTGATAAATGATTGTGAATACGCACATAACTTGGAATATAAGATTCGAAGTGAGATGACGAAATTTCCACTTTGGGGAACATTACAAATAGGTTTTATCTGCGGAATAATTCCTAGTGAACTGAATTTTTGTATACACCTTTATTACGGTGTCATAATGAAGATGTGAAAAATCGACATTGATATCGTGCTTGCTAAAAAAGTTATAAAGGTCAAAGGGTTCCGCAAATCAGTTTTTCGCAAAAATCTCGCGACCTATTGCTCAGTGGTCAAAGAAGTCATTATAAGAATTGTTTGTCGTGAAATTACAAATCTACAAAAAATGTCTCCTACATTTTTCTGTAAAATTAGCCTTTTTGGAGTAGACCGCTGAGAAAGCGACTCGAATGCACTCAGTACTCAATTCCCGATTTTGGGCTATCAACTTAGATATTTCGAAATGTGTAAGTATTATTATTACTTAATAGTAATATTTGATTTTTACATGTAAAACAAGATGATTTATGCCCTCAATAACCAATATTGTACTTTATGTAAATAAAATAAGTCGTTTTAGACGATTACGTACATTTGTTAGTTTGTAGAGATTCATTTTAAATTTATAAAAATAATAATTTCAATATTCCATTACTCTTGTTATGTTGATTGAACATAATAGTTTTTTTTGATAAAACGATACGCACGGATTATTAAATAATTGGAAGCGTAGGTACTTATACAGGATCAAGTTGAGTGGAAACATTTCGAATATGCAATATTTAATGTTGTTTGTGAAAATAAGTCCCAATGTTTTTGATGTAGCGAACTATTTGTGTTTGTTTTACAAGTGGATATGTTTTGTACTATTTACAAAATGCTTCACTTTAGAAATAAAAATATCGCACATTACATTTTATTTTATTTAACATATCGCAACAACATATCATTGTTAAGGCCCAAATACATGTCAGTCTTGGCTGGTGTGACGATTCTGGCTGATGGAAATTACATTAGTGGGTGTGTGCTAGACTTCGATGCTGCTTATCAAATAAAAAATATTGTAACATTTAAAGTGCAGCTACAGCTCCATTGGTGAGGTTAGTGACTGGACTGCTTGTAACAAGTTCCGGGTTTATTGTAATTCATATGAGTACATTGTGTGTTGTGTAATTAATTAAATTAATTTCTCATAGCAACGTTAAATTAAAACCTGCCTACGTTTCTAAAAGCTATAATAGCTGTTATTGAGAATGTGTGAGAGGACAAGCTTATTGTTGGTCTAGCGCCCAAATATTTTTAGAAATGGCTGAGAATGAATACAAGAGATATTCTTGTAACCCTTATATTAATATTATAAAGCTGAATAATTTGTTTGTTTGATTGGTTGAATGTGAATATATATATATATCATCTCGTTAAGATTAATAGAAGCGAAGCAAAACGGAAAATAATATTCATTTAAAGTCTTAAGTGCTGCATTTCGAGTTGCCGGCAACATCCAGTCTTTGTATAAAGTGGAACACCTTGAAAATTTAAACCATAGACGTGCTGTTAAATCTCGGCATACTAAAATTGACTTTAACGGAAGATATCAATAACACATCATTAAGACATTATTACTTATATTCTAAATAAGAAGTTAAATTTTCGTTACAATATCGCATTTAGTTTGACGTTTACGTGACGTTAGTTGAACTTTTCAGTTCACAATTAATGTTAGTGCAGCTATAAGGCGTAGAGGTGCTGAATTAATTGTATTTTGTTTATTCATCGTTACCATTATTTATGAAATACTAAATAATTGTGTTAGCATACAACACAATCATTTAGTACAATAACATAGTATAACAACACAATTGTGACATGCACCATGCATCTTCGCACATAAACTTGACAATTGAAATGTCAATTAGTTTGACATTTGATAAAGAATATTTTTATTTATCGACGGGCTTTTGAACTATGATTACGTATTAGTAGTGAACACGAACAACAAACATTTATGAGTGCTCTTATCAGAAGACTAAAACGTCTCTTTTTACCTTAATGAACGATAAATTTTTATCCGACGCGGCGGGTGATATGTATACTACCCATTATACATTAGGAATGATCTCGTGTTATAAAACTACCGCATAAAAAATAAATTCCTCTGCCGCGAATGTCTGTCCACAAATAACTTAAAAGTTATAAAATGTATTTTTTTTAAATATAGACGTAGTGATTCATGACAAAGGTTTGATGAGATTGGTATTGTGTAAATTGTTTGAAACATAGTCAAATCAGTCAGAAACGATGTAAACTACACGCTTTAAACGGGAATAGGTCTACTTGACCAGTAAACCTGTATAATGCGGGGTTTTTTTTTAAACTTATTTATGGTTGCTGTCATTGTTAAAATGAAAAAAATTACCGCCAGCTAAATATCCTTACGACAATCTTACATAGAGGAACTGCAGCATATTTGGAATACTACGTTTTTTTAAAAAAGAAATTTAAAGAGAAAGGGCATAGCACAATTAAACATACATGAAAATATTGGCAATTTATTAAACTTTACTAATAAATATATAATAAATAATTAAATATAATAAAAACCAAAAATCTTATGAAAATGCGTATCAAACAAAAACAACTCCAAAAACGTGATTTGGACTTTGGGTGCAGGTAATTTGGAATATAGTATTTTCTTTGACAATAGCTAACACTTTTTTTTAGAAACTAATAGATTTATTATCTTTATAATCTAGTTATCTAGGTAATCAATCTCTTTTTAAATAGACTAAAATTACATCTAATTATTAAGTAATCAGGCACCGGAGAAATATGAGAATGTTTTGTATTCCAAATAAACAACATACCATGTTAACCTAAAATTCGACGTCACATCTTTTTGTATATAAAAAAATCACAAAATCATTGTAACATCATGAGCTGGGCGATTCCGCTATAGACGATTCCCGACATAAATTTTTTATTCACGTTATTAGTTGTTTATTTTGCGAATAGTGTAAAGAAGAAAGTCGAAATTTAATATTAAATTATTATTTTTTTCAATTTTACTCCATATGAATTTTTTTGGAGCGTTTGAAAATATTATAATACCATTCAGAGAGTTGGTACAAACTGAAAATCATACCTAGCAAAACTGACGAAATAGCTGTTGCTGGCAGTTTGAGTTTTTGTTTTACCCATTAAACTCGAAGGGCAATATTCATCTGTCTTTCTGTTTAAAAAAATGTAAGCATATTGCATTGTTATTTATTAAGCATTATTGAGTGCAAGAACACCTTGTAAACTTGTTGCACCCGCGATACAAAAGATAAGAAAGTTTACTTTTTTCACAGAAATTAAGAGCTAACATTCTAAAACTAAAATGTTTTTTATTGAATTACATGAAACAAAAACATGCGTCATGCGTGTTGCACCCGCGATAATGGAATCACCCAGCTTACAATGCCATTTAAAAGTTAAAATAATTAAAAAGATTTTATGTATTACAGTAAATGTATTCATAGTTGCATTCGCACCGAAAAAGTTTTTAAAGAAGGCATTTCACTTTCTTGAGACTGGCAGCCGAAATGTCAAGACGGTGTCCTGTTTTTAATACTCGATAGCTTCGTGTGTCGTATGACGTTATGTTTACAGCATAAAAACATTGATGGAGTTTATATTCATCATCGAAGTATTCTAAGTTACCTGCACTATCCCAAATATGTTGCAGTTCCCTATACTTAACGGAACGTAAAGTTATTGCTTCCCCAGACGAGCCGGCTCATTCATACCGTAGCTTAGTTGAAAATAGCTACGGCGTAGCACCATATCTCTTAAATGTTCTATGTTAAGATTTTGTTGTAGGCCTACTACTGTTGAGTAGGTACCTAACCTCTCTTAACCGCAGAAGAAGCCCATGGCCAGATGTGGTACACATCATCATCATCATCATCAGCCCATATACGTCCCACTGCTGGGCACGGGCCTCCTCTACCATTAAGAGGGTTTAGGCCTTAGTCCACCACGCTGGCCTAGTGCGGGTTGGCGGACTACACACCTAAGAAATTCCTAAGAACTTTTTAGGTGTGCAGGTTTTATCACGATGTTTTCCTTCACCGTTAAAGTACGTGATAATTCATTGTGAATACACACATAACTTCGAAAAGTCAGAGGTGTGTGCCTGGGGTTTGAACCCGCGACCGTCGAGTTACAGTGTGTGTGGTACACAGATGAGCTAATATTTTTTTTTTATTTTTTATGGGAAAGGAGGCAAACGAGCTGGTGAGCCACCTGATGTTAAGTGGTCAACACCGCCCATGGACACCCACAATACCAGAGGAATCATCGGTGCGTTGCCGGCCTTTGAGGAAAATATAGGCTCTTTTTTATAAATCTTTAGGCTCTTTGTGATCTGCCTGTATTATTATTGCTATGTAGACGTTATACTTTTAAGTAACAGATACATACAATTACATAGATGATAATGTTAGACAATATCATAGCGGAGACTCAGTGATGTTTAAGTTATATGAGATATGACTTTTCAGGTTCGAAGGGGAACCACAATAAGTGGACGAATGTTGTTTCTAGAATTTTATTTCTATCAAGGGTTTCCTCATACGGACCAAAGATTTCATGCTACTGAATTCTACTAGTAATTTAGAGTCTTAAATCCTAAGTTCCATTATTTTTCCTCGTCTATGGGCGAAAGCCTAATTTTTTCTAATGCGGAGACCATGTCTCGGTTAAACCACCTTCTAGTTGTTAAATAGAAGCTATTAAAAAGAAAGCACTTTGAAATCGTTAAATAATCGTCATCCTACGTTAGTCTGAAATAGAAGTAGAGCCATAAACAGCTTTCCCCTCGAGAACAAAAAAAAAAAAAAAAAAGTTTCTTCCCGATGCTCAAACTCCGAAAATGCTCAAACCGTTAAAGTACGTTATGATTCATTGTGAATAAACACAAATGTAACCTCGAAAAGTCAGTATTTGCCTAGGGTGTGAACCCGCGACCGCCAAGATTCTCCACCGCGTGAGATTCTCGATTCCATAAATACAACAATTTTGTTCTACTAATGCTTAAAATTTATATTAAGTTTTGATTCCCCTAAAATTAAGCAAAACTAAGAGAACTTAGACCATTAATTGGAAAAGGCTTTCTCTGCGGTTAAAAAGGTATAGACTATGGTGTACTATACTGGTGTGCCAGTTCACCGTTCACCATTGAAGTGACCAATAAAAAGTTTCTTAATGTCCCAAAAAACCGTCTCGTGAGACAAATAAATGAAATAATTTTTTTTTCACGCAATGTCCAAACTGTGGTCCGCAAAACTGGTCTGGTCAAAACTTAAAACTGTTGGAGGTCGTTATTGCGTTATTCCGACAAATCTCCGGGGGCTGGATGTCCACTGCGATAATAAAATTTCCACTGTTGCTAGATTTATTAAGTGCCAAGAATACCTAGAATTTATATTTGTAGTATCGTATTTACCATAATAATTTTGATGTAGATTTATACAAGTATCTAAATGTCGGTTTTTGGCGACCGAATATACCGTGACCTGCCATTTTTATTTGCTGTTCTTCCCAAGCACGGCAGTGACTAAATCACACATGACAGTGAGAACTGAGAATTTAGTAAGGACTAAATGGCTTCTTTTTGTTTCTTTCGCCACCCAAAACAGTTATCCAAGTCTGCTATCAAAGACGTCCTTATTTTTTTGTTACAAGGAGTCATGGTTGCAATAGAGTTCAAGGAAATACCACAAAAAACTACTTTTTGGACTAACAATAGAAACGAGCGCGAAATAAAAAAATAAAGTTTTTAATAAAGTAGGTACTCAAGGTGGAACTGCATTCAATAATTATATATTTAAGTGAATTCACTCACTTTCGTTAATAGCAAAGTTAACAATTTCAAATACTGTATAAGGGAAAGCTATTGTAAAGGGTTTAATTACGTTATTAACGTCTCGTACGCTAAACACTATGTAGTGGTACAACAATTCACCTTCAAGTGTTTGAAATTGATACCTTAAACTACCATAACATAATTATGCCACCTGTAATGTTATAGGCAGAAGTAGGTGTTATTGTATGCAAGATAGTTTTTGCGTTCACATATATATCTAGTTATCTACATAATACATAACCGCACGCCTGTATTCGCCGAGATGTAGACAGAGGTGCATTTCTGCACCCACATTTTACCAGATATGTATCAGTTCCACGTAATAAGGCGGAGCCCTGTTGCCGTTTTTCGGGCACATTTCCGACATTGACTCCGTAATAAGAATTTCCCCGATCAGGGAATCGAACCCGGGACCACGAGGCAGTCAATTTTTGCGACCCATTTCATGTAATATGTATGCAGATATCTTTCTTAGCTTTCATAATTAGTATTTATTCATTAGTAAGAGATGCATTTCTTATAAAATATACCTTTACATGTTTATTGACCAAGTATTACAATTTTCTTTAGATGACTATGACGAGTGAAATTATTTATTATTTTAAGTATATTAGGGAGACCGTCGTTTCGAAGTGCAGTCTCACACATTGAGATTCTAAATATGTATGTTTTACAACAACTACAAATACATTTTATGAATGCGGGAAAATAAAATAATTTATAAATAATTAAAAATTAATTGTTGGGTTTATAAATATCTACGAGTATTTAGTATAATATACAAAAACTGGCATTGAACAAAATACTTTCTTTCATCTGAGGTATGAATTTATTGCAGTGGTTCAAGTTATTAAACTACCTATATCAGAATTCCAGTATAGCCTCGTCACGTGATGGTGTATCTTCTGAAGTCCATTGCGCTTCATTTGTTAAAATTCGATATATTTTTTTAACTACGATTGCCAATGAGTCCATTATATCAATAAAGTATCAGGGATCCACCCTCACGAGTATGCGCTTATTCGCGGCAACATTTGTAAGGTTCATGGAAAGATTGCTTACAAATTCTCTGAAGTATTATTTTCTTGCATTTTTTTGCTTACCTTCAAAACCGAGAAATATTTTACAAATATAAATAAAAGCAATGTCAGTATTGTCAAAAAAGCTTTATATTTATCTCGTAAGAACACCTTTAATGTTTTTATCTCCGCAACTGCTTCTGTTGATCTTTGGAGTTGATGAAATATGTGATGAGTTTGACTAACTGAGGACGCATTAAGATACTTGTTCAAATTTAAAAGAAACCTAAATACTATTAGGATGTAGTCGCGGAAACAGCCAGTTTACCAAAAAGTTATTTAATTTTTTACAATGACAGCAACTATGTTTATTTACGTCATATTTTGCTTTATGTGTATATGTGTAAATATCACAATAAAATCCACGCTGATAAAGTTTATATCATTAATATAAATTAATATAAAATGTTGAGTCATTATGTTATTATACTCGTAAAATGATGAGAAGAGTGTCTGTCTACTTTAATTAAAGCAAGTGGAACTACAAAAAATGAAAAAAAAGCACAGTAACTGTAATCTCGTTTTACTTGAAAGTGACAAAAATACTTGATATTAAATGTGATCCTTTTGTGGTTTACACGTGAAAGCGTTCCAGACTATATTTTTCATAAGACGATACGTACGTTGTATTTTATAGCGTATGTTTTATTCCATTTCATAGCAAGGTGATCGAAACAGTCAGATTGTTAACTTGCTTGTTAAAACTCAAAAGGAGACTAGTTACAGAAGTTTTAGTGCTCCTTGTCTATTCATCCGTCCATTTCACTTATTTTTATAAGGCTGAATTTAAAGATACTGTGTGTTGTTCGTGTTTTATGTCGAAAAAATATTTGTTGGAGTTTATTATTCATGATAACCGAAAATTGCTTTTCGATTATTTATACTGGGTGTATTCAGACCGTGATGGGAAACTAAGGCAGATAAATAGCTGCGGTGATTACATGCATCTTCTGCCTTTCCTTCGGAATGGTTATGAATAAAAAATATGTACCTATCTGTAGTCCAATGTGCAGAACCAGTATATTGATTACATGTTGTCAAAGTTGTTTTAGTTGTTAAAGTACTTTCAAGTACCTAATTTGTCAGCGTTATTAATAACCATATTTTTTCTTTACTAAACTAAATCAGTAACTTGAAATAAGAAACACCTAAACTTATTCACTGTATTATTCGTTTGTGAAACTGACATTATCTGATTTGAGTTTTCCTAACATTATCGTTCATTGATTATAATATAAAAAATTAGGAAGCATATGTATTTCAACTCAACAAACTAATGATATTATTATCTTACCCATTGGTTTTGTCACGTGAACAAAATCACGTGCATGTAATGTGTGCTACGTAGTCCGTTTTTATTGTATGAATAATAAGTCTGCCTCGTGGTCTCGCAGCACAAGCATGTGCAATGCGATTTTGAATTCCCGGCATACATACCTAGTCAGGTCATTAATTCTGTCACATGTTTAATATAAAATAATTGAAACAAGTTTATTCATTATGTAACCATTTATATACCAAAATGAACTTAACATAACATAGATTCTTATGGCACTAAAGTTTATTCAAAATGACCTCCGTGATTTTGAATACAGGCCTTCAATCTGCGCGGCCAGTCGTCTATCGCAGCACGAACGAGGTCCATGTCAATATCGGCGGGTGCCTTAATCAAGGATGTCTTGAGTGACTCCAAATTGGGATGAGGCTTTGAGCACGCCTTTTCCTCCAAGTGTTGCCATTACTTGTAATCTAACGGATTCAAATCTGGACTGGAGGAGGGCCAGTCTTCGTGCCGGATGAAGTCGATTTCACGCGCCGCCAGCCAGTCTTGTGTGCTCTTCGCTCTATGAGCTGGCGCCGAATCTTGTTGGAATACCCAGTGCCTGTTATTGAACATGGTATGAGAAACAGGTTCCACAAGGTTCGTCAGGACTGTATTTTAATACACAACTGCATTCGTTTTTACACCTTTCTCACAAAAATGTACCTCTGTTTAGCCCCATTAAGAAACTCCCAACCATACCATGAGCGAGGATGGAAAATGTCCATTAGACGAGCATTCAAACGATGTCCTGTTTTTCTTCGATATGCCCGAAGCCCTAAGTCTTCATTTAACACCCTTTTCACCGTGGTTCTGCTTAACCCCATCTGAAGGGCCAACAGTTTCTGCTTACGTTTGGGATTTCTTTGAATTCGCGCCTTCACAGCTTTTATCACTGCTGGAGTCCTAACAGACCGAGGGCGACCACTTCTTGACCTGTCATCTACACTAGAGTCTTCATTGTATCGTTTGATGGTACGATAAACGAATCTTTTGGTTATATTCAAAATTTTCAGTATGTCAAAAATTTGAATTGGCGCATAACCGCAACGATGCAACGCAAAAACTGCAAAACACGGTCTTCTTTAAGCGTCCACTCCATATTTAAAAATGAGTAAAATTCTAAAAAGTATACATTTTTATTTTCATGAACAATTCGAAATTCGAATTCAATAAACTTTTTTGTGGCCAGCATTCTAAAAGAAAAGTTTTTACTGGTGACAATACTTATGACCTGACTGTGTATATTCCCTGGTAAAAGTATAATTGGATTTCCATTGCAAAAAAATCCAGTAAGAATAAGAAGTGTTGGAAAGTGCTCGAAATACGACAACAGGATCCCCATATTACTTGGGTTGAAATCACAATTGACGAAATGTGGGTGTAGAAATGAATGTCTTTCTACGTCGGGAAATACAGGCTATATTACGTAAATGAGTATTATTATCCCTGTTTAAAAATAAATACTAAGGGTATTTTGGTATGATGATATCAATTTAATTCCAAGAATCGTGGGACTTGGTAGGTAAGGCAATCGATTTCAATGTTTTACTATATGTATTCGGTTCTAAATATTTTGAATTATTTCATTTTCTCCATTTGTATCTAAGGCGTATTAAAGTCAACAAATTAAAACTTTAGTGAATAACATCACGCTGTTTTAATTTACTTACAATACAAAGTTTACCTTTTCTTTATTGTTTGATAAAAGTGTACAGTCTTCTGTATCGCGTATTATTTTTATATAATATTAATTTAACAAAAAACCTGAAATAATAAATTTAAGAGACTTCATTTATACACGATGATTTTTAGCACTTATAGACCAGGGTAGATAATTTTTGAAACAAAATAAAATTATAGTAGAATGAAACGTATTGGAAAAGGAAGAGAATATAATAGAAATTAAAGGAAAAATAAATTACGGGCGATCTGAGGTCGGGAAAGGGTGCGAGGGGTGGTTTTAAGGGGAAACACCGGTTTATCTCGATTTCCGGCAAAACTACAATTACAATGCAAAAAATAATAATGGCAAAGTTGTGCGTAATGAAAAGTTCTACAACTTTCGTATTTACACTTTTTCCACATAATCTCAAAATGTATGTGAAAAATTAAAATAACCTAGTTTTAGGTGTTTAATCCTTATCTTTTACAAAAATAATTTGTTTTTCACAAAATTTGGTAAAAACTTATCTTTTAATGTACCACACTGTAATTTTTTTGTTTTGAAATATTTATTTTTCACCTTGTTTTGACTTAATATCGTAAAACCACCCTCATTTTCAATCGAAAGTTCTCGAGTCCAACCTGGGAGGTGCAGCGCAGCGCTCTCCGCGCGATTTTTTTATGGCGACCTATCGCTCCCGGCTATCATCTCTTCGATGGTCGGGAGTCTGAGGTCGTGGCGAGCTATGCTCTCCTTCTGCGAGCACGTCATGTCGCAGAAGGAGAGCGCGGAGCGGGATCGCGAGAGAAATGATCCCGCCCGCCAAAGACGTCAAAGAAGGAGGCGCCAGGTCATCAGAGACAATTAGACTCGGCGCCCTGCCCTGTGGGACGGGGGCGTTAGAATCTCACCACGGTATCCCCTGCTTGTCGTAAAAGGCGACTCAAAGGGGTCTTGGGGTCGCTGGTCGCACTGCGGGGGCAGCGCGTCCTCACTGAAAGTGTCCCCGTGAGGGGCGGCGACACTGTGGCCTGTGTCCGTCGCGGGCGCCCACTTACAACCGGGGCGCCCGAACCAAGGTATTGGGGGTGCAACTGCGCTCCCCGCAACTCCGAGACGGCTGAGACAATTTCGTCTCGGAGGCGCATCGGGTGACTGCGGCATCATCGTGGTCGCCCCACTCGGCGCGAAGATGGCCACCGGGGGGTTTTAGTCGGTATGCCGGCAGAGGGATTTTTGTTAGGGGCCCAGCCCGGCATTAACATCTGCGCGGACGTGACGTCGCCGCGCGCCGGGCTGGAAGGCCGATGACCCCGACATGCGCTTCCCGCCCCCTTCCCCCAAGGCTGGCGGGAAGTAGAGCCATAACCAGCTTTCACCTCGAGAAAAAAAAACGAAAAAACACATATAAACCTAAAATCCTGCATAAGTTTCCTCACGATGTTATTCTTCGCAGTTAGTATATCTGATCATTCATTGTCACTACACACTTAATTTAGAAAAATCAGAATCTTGGATCTGGGATTTGAACCTGTGAGATTTATATTCCATCGCGTACTTAATCCCCTAGACCATCTCGACTTATAACTTATTATAATACTCTATTTAACGATACTTTATTTGAGCCAGCTTGAAATTACCCTTGATTAATTAGCTTGAAATTCAATTAATATGATATACTTAATTTTATTGTTTTTCTGTCATACACCTCCGAGCGTTATTATACTACGAAACGGGTCCAAAAAAAAAAACTTCTGTATTAAAAGATGTGTAATTTATTAGTGTATTGATTTGATAACCAATAATATCGGCGTGTGAATTATGAAAATAATCATATTTGCGTGACCACTAATCGACTCCCTCGGGATGACTTTATGCAGTAAAATAATTAAATAACTTTTCTTCTTAGATGCTTAAAAAAAATGCGAGCATCGACAATTTGGTGTGTAGTCAATACCATTAGTAGGACATTTTTTATTTTCTTGACATACTTATCCTTGCAGTCATAATTTGTAAGCTATTGCAGTACAGCGAATACTTTTACCGACAACAACATAATTCTCATCCGACTGCAGAGTTTCTTTATCGTTCGATGTTCTTTTGAGCGCCCTTTTTCTGGCTTTAATATTTTGTAGGTATATTGATCTTGAAAATAGTAAAAAAAAAGTATGTTTCTCTTGCTCCAGTGGGACCAAATTTTTTCTCATACATACCACGAAAAAAATATATTTCATAAGACTTTTAAAACAAATACCTTTCTCAAAAATAATTGACGACAATCAAAGACAATGAACTTAATTAAAACCGTAGACAATTTAAATATCCTTTGTAACTATCAATGTAACGGAATAAAAAATACTATAAATATGTTTCTATCATACAAACCAATGTACCGTCAGCTAAACTCTGACTTTTAACACCACACAAAGCGGGTACCATAAGCTAACGATCTTGTAAGTGTAAAGCTATGTAAAGTTCTATAAATGACGTAACTAATCACTCGTAGGATCAAGTATCCTCATTTCTCCCCATTACTGTTAAATATTATTTGACAACATTACAATAATAAAAAAGCCGTTGTCCTGAACACTTGCTGAACAGTCCGTTTATGTCAATTAATTGAAACCTAATTGTACCTAATTGTATATAATGATATAATCATCATCTCATGTCTTCAAATAAAATCTTCAATCTATCATCATCAGTTGCATTTTGGCCATAAAACTGCGTAATTGGTTGTTCCGCCAGCAATGGTAGAAAATAATAATAATGTATTTGTATAATAATATTATAATTATAATAGCGCTATATAAATTATAATAACCCAATACCCACAACCTACAAAGCACAATATTTGAAAAAATATCTAAATACGTAGACCTGAAAATTGAAGTAGCCCGGATGTAGAAACTACATCAAGTATCAATAGTCCCGATAGTCATTCCTCAGGATTCATACACAAATACTTATAGAAGGCCATAGAAACGACAGACCCGACATCAACTACCTAGTCTTATGCAAAAAACTTTTATCTTGATTACCTGCAGATTAGTTCGCAAATTTTTAAATGCAGACTAATGGACCGACAGACCTTGGACAAGACCCTTCAGTAGTCTCTAATAACCCATAGTACAAACTTGATACAGGCTCGTGTGTATTATTCTACCAGCTCAGGAAGCTGAGCATTTGAAGAACCGAAAAAAAATATAATCTAAACATACCATAGATCATCCTTACTAATATTATAAATGCGAAAGTAACTCTGTCTGTCTGTCTGTCTCGCTTTCCTGCTATAACTACTGAACCGATTTAAATGAAATTTGGCACACAGATAGTTTAGAGCCTGAGAAAGGACATAGGCTACTTTTTATCCCGGAAAAGGGGTTTTAAGGGGTTGAAAGGGGGGGATGAAAGGTTGTATGGAAGTATTGTCATTTTTAAAGCTAGAAGCTTGAAACTTGTTTTTTGGGCTGTTGATTAGATATAAATAAATATGACATTAAAAGTTTGTAAAAAAAAATACCTTTAAGGAGGAAAAATAAAAATAGGGGTGAAAGTTTGTGTGGAAATTCGTCATTTTTGAAGTTAGAATGATGAAACGACGTGTAGACGACTGTAACGGCTTTCACGCCTAAATCATTTGACCGATGTAAACGTTTTTTGATATGGACATAAATCGGACTCTGTGGACTAAAATAGTTTACAACTTATTTTCATTCTGAACCCAACCCTGTAGTCTACGCGGACGGAGTCGCAGGCAAAAGCTAGTATAAATTAATATTTCTTAATACTTGTTGTCATAATATAAAAACGACCATGAAATCAATATATTAGCTTAATCAGGTGACTTTTAATGCAAAATTAGTATAGTGCTTAAAATAATAAATTATTACAGTATATATACGATTTTTCTTTATTCTTTTTATATAGCATAAGTTAGTATCGCTATTAAATAAAAACAAAAAAATATCTTAATATTATTAGTATAAAGTATGTACAAAAAAATAGAGTTGTCTATTTCAGTGTTTCGGTTCGCTAACATGATATGCCTTTCCAAAATGCTTATAAGACGTGAAAGATTTCATGAATTGTAATTTTTCAGGTGTTATCGGTTGCTATGAGCCAGGAGCTGCATCGAGACGGCAGTGAATACGTGCGCCCGCTGTGAAGTGTTTCGTAGCGGTAATTTGCGTATTGGCCACAGCGAGGAGAAGGCGCCACGTGTGGGCCTGCGTACACCCGGGGGCGGGCGCTTTGCGCCGCCCCTCAACTGCATATGTAAGTGCATAGTACACATAGCGCATTCGTCCGCCTGTCGTCGCGGCGATTGAGTCCCGCTCTTCTATTTTACCTGCCACTGCGATTGCATTATTGACGTACCGGCAGATACGGCAGTCGCGCGGCGCGAGTCGGTCGTGCCCTTCCGAATGGGCACCGACTCTCGCCTTTCTCGCGATATACCATGCTTGTATTTTCGGTGCGAGTCGTCAAATATATGATTTTATAGTTGTATATTGTGCGGAAATCACATTCACTATTGGAACCAATATTTCCCTTTTGACTATTAACATTTGATTTAGAACTATTCAGACAGAATTTGTGAAGTGTTTTAATTTTTTGGTGAACTTCAATAAACTTTGTCACAATGTGCTATGCAACTGAGCTGTGTCTACGGCCGGCAAATATAAGGTTTAGCATTTCTGTTATTTATTTTATACCTTTCGATGTATCGTAGTTGTCGTGCATCGCGAAGTTTCTACTTTTTGCGTTTTTTTATTCAAGTAAATTTTTTTTCTTCATTTTATTTGATGTGTCGCAGTGTAATGTATTTGCATGAATTGTTTTTATTTGCGTTACTTTTATGCAATGTTATGTGTTTAATGCGAATGCTTATTCATGTTTTATTTTGAAGCCCTCGTAAATAGCGAAAATTTCATGACGTTACTTGTAAAACACTTCACAATATTTATCAACTTAAAATGCTGGCGTAATCTTTCGCCTTACTATACTTTTTCTTACAATAGGACTTCCGTTATGTCGATATTAAATGAATCACATGCAGGAATACGATCATCGATAAATTTTTATCAATATATTTGGAATAATTAATTTTCAAATACTTAATTTTCAAAAATTCCAAATATATTTGAAATTTAACGATAAGTACGGTTGTAATAATATTGAAATTAGTGTCCCAAAATAATAAAAAATGGAAATTAAAATGCACCACATGGACAAATTTCTGTAAGATCGGTACCTTATAATTTACTTTTTTTTATTTTCTAAGTCAAAGTCAAATTATCTTTATTCAAATATACTTTTACAAGTACTTTTGAATCGTCAATTTTAAACTATTGCCGCTCGAAACGTGTTATCGCCGTGGTGAAGAAACTCCCTCAGCAACACGAAATGTATTTTATTTTTATTTTATAGAAAATAGCAATAATTTTTTTCGTAGGCTATAAGTACACATAAATGCTTTTTGGCGGATAACAGTCATCGTCATCGTGCTACCTTTAAAACGCATTTTACCCCCGGACAAAAGTTAAGAAAGTGACGGCAAACAGGCTATTTAGGAACAGAGATAAATAACCTAATAACAGCGTTAAAAACAACAACAAAAACGTAATTAAGCTCTTTAGTATTTTTTCTCAAGAATTTGTCGCGGGAAAAGTCTGTGTGTGGTCAATTAGTGCGTCATTTAAGAAGAGAAATAGGTCGAATGGCGAGGGGGATTGTGCACAGAGAGCGGGGAATGGGTACGGGAACCCGTGGGTTGGTGTGGGCGGTCAAGCCACCCGCCACCCACTGCTGTTGCGTTCTAGGCGATTCGAGCCGTAATCTGTCTACCCTTTTAATATAACCCTAAATGTTTCATTTTAAAAGCGATTTTAGCATTTTATGCGATTTGTACCTGTATGCGTTCGTTCGTACGTTTACGTCGCGTTAAACTACTTGAATTTTATGAAATGACAAATTCCAACGTGTTCTTCTCGCTGGCGTTAAACACAATCGCAAAATTAGTTAACTACTTCGTTTCAAAAAAAAAGGCGATGTCAAAGTAAAACCGGCTTTTTATTTTATTCAGATACCCGCCAGATGGTTTATTGACATCGGCACAAAGTAAGCATGATGTTGAGTGGCAACCTGACATCATTGCTCCCGACCCGTTCGTGTCAGACGATTATTTAGATGTCTTTTCACCCAATCATCAGTTCCTGCTGACCAAGTGAGTGTCTTGGAACTTAGAATATCCAAGTTCATTCCCTTTGCATATGTATGAATGTATTTATGTATGTATGTATAGCTACTTTAAATTCATCTTCATCCCTTGTGAGTGAAATGAGATGTTTAATTATAATGTTTTTGTATCATTTGATTTCACTCATCTGTACGGTGGCCTAATGTTCACCAGACATTTTTGTACGAGACATTAATATTTTTTATGTTTTTTTTTTATTGTTTCAGCCCGATCGATATTACGAAAATCGATTAATTGAAAATTTCTTATTCATGGTATAAACTCTGGCATTGTAAACCGTTCAGATAGAAAAAAAAACATTGTTGGGAAGTTTCCATTTCAATGCCGTCCATGAGGAGAGCCAAAAGCATGTTTGCGCATAAGAACTATCATAACTTACTATAATAAAAACTATGATGTAGATAAAATGACTATGTAAAAATATTCAATAGGGTTACTAACACCGATGAAGTATACATGACGTTTTCTTCAACATTATCGACTGGCGTATTGATGGTGTTTTGAAAGAACTTATAGGCTGTAAATGATAGGATGTGATTGTGTCTGAATGCAACACTGGTTCCAAATACGCAGGACCAATTATTTGAAAGCCCCTTTTTCGATTTAGACAACTAAATAGATTAAAACGAAATAAATCATGTAACGATAAAAAAATAGGTTTAAGTGTATTAGTGCAAGTAGCATACAGAGCTTACCTATAGTAACTTTTCAGTCAGCATATAGATTAATAAAGAACTTGCTTCGTATTTAAAAAAAATGCATTACATTAAAACTTAAAAGGCGTATGTGCACATTGCCAATTATGATTTTTAATTGCATTAAGCTCTTTTGTGAAAGATATGCATGAAGTAAATTAATAATATTGCGCTTCAAAAGAGACAAAGAATTATGAAAAGACAATAGAAATGTGATGACTTAACTTTGACGTTAAGAAAGTCACAACACGGTTCTCCGATAGTTGAAAATAGTTAATAATTCATCAGAATTTTCACAATGGAACGGATGTGAGCAATTTGCATTCTTTTATCGTATAGATCATTTATGAAGAGGCATCGGTCATGTTGACGTTGCTAATTTAACATGTAATATTCCAGTGTTATTTGTTATGCATAAATATGAGACGCGGAAGATAATATTCATAGAGTAATTTTGCATTACAAAAATCTACTATACTACCGATTGCCGACGGGCTTAGTTTAAATTACGAGCGGACACAAAGGGGTTATAGTCCTGAAAATAGTTTTTAATCTTTATGTTAAGATTTGCAATCGATTTTATATAAAATAAAAGCAGTATAGGTACTATATGTAGTCCCGATTTCGCGTTAAGGAGAAATTCTTTTGTCGTTACAAAAATATTACGAGAATTTTAAATCTCAAACAACTTGACCTGAAACAAATATCTGTGAATCAAACAAACATTTGTCTTGGTGATGGAATCGTAGCCGGCCTGTTGTTTAAGCAGTTCTGTCATGTAGCTATATAATATTTTATGAGGTAATATTAATCGAAGGAGGATGAGCTTATAAAATATAATCTTAATTCAGGCGCATTTCTATTATGAAGATGTTGTATGTTTGCTGCTTTGGCTTGTAGTGCACTTTATTGTTGTGGCTTCAAACGTAAATGAAAGTGTCTGGCTTTTTAATGTGAAATCGTGTAGTCGCGTTTGTTGTTGTTTTCATAAAGTAGTCATAGAGCTATCATCATAAAAAGGGCCTTCTCAGTTAATTATATACAGCTTCGCGCTTGAATATTTTTTACATAAGCTTTTAAGAAGCATTACGGATTTATCTAAGAGAATATACTAAACAATAACTGCATTTCGCAAGGTGGCTGGCAGCGGTTGGATGAGGAGGGCCGAAGATCGAGCCCAGTGGCGTGCCATAGGAGAGGCCTATGTCCAGCAGTGGACGTAAAAAAGGCTGCTGATGATGATGATGATGAACTGCATTTAAATATTAATACATATAAAATTATAGAACTTTAAGTATTATCTGTTGTTGCTGTCTAATACTGACGATTCACATCATCATCATCATTATTATCATCATCAGCACATATACGTCCCACTGCTGGGCACGGCCTCCTCTACAACTGAGAGGGATTAGGCCTTAGTCCACCAAGCTAAATATTTAAACATAAATTATAATTATTAACCTCTTCACTTTGTGGAAGATAATAGTATTTAACTTTAAGGTTGTCCCGTCATTTTTTATTTTCAAAGTAGGCAATAATTGTTCTACTTGACACAAATATTATGTATACATTACGTCAGTTTTGTAGTGAATGTCGCGTAGTGATAGTGTCTGGAAAGAAGAAGACTGCTTCGTGGTCTTGCTGTACTATCTAGATATGCTGATCTGTTCTGGGTTCGATTCCCGGGTCAGGCAAAATTATATTGGGTTTTTCGGTGAATTTGTATGTATGTGTATTGAAAGAATTTGTTAACTGAAACTGATAGGGTGTGATTGCTTTTAAGGCTTCAATAAAGAAGTCATAGTTAATAATATATTGTGTACCAAAGCTACACATTGTTTAATGCTTCGAACACATGCCATATTTATTTATAATAAAGTATATAAGAATATGCAATAGTATTTTAAAATATCAAAATTGACTTTTGTTTATGAGTTGTAATCAATGAGCGGAGCAGACGAGCAAAATATAATTTTTAATAACTTTAAAGGCGTAAAACGTTTCCATAGTTTGTTACAATGGAATAAATTTGTGCACTTTTTCACAAATATATTCAATTGTACAACATAAAACATGACCTTTCACGTTGTCTATCTACTTATTCTTAAGATAATCGCAAAGCATTCATGGAAATGCATTTTAGGATCAGCGTCAGGGCTCTTCAGGGTTTCACTGTTTAGGTTAAGTAGATTTTAATTCCTCTACGATTTATAAAATCAAATGTCATTAACTACAATCGTTTTAACGTATTTTATGAAGTTTTAGCACTAATGTATTTACCTACATCATTCCTTATGTTTCTGGAGCGATAAGTGTGATGATGATGATGTGATGTGACTTATGTTAAATTAAAAGCGATGCGGTTGTTTTGCCAAACTGAAGATAAAGCCTTACACATATTTTTATTTATTTTGATAACATCGTTTCATGACAAAACAGAAAAACACAATTACATAATTCTTCGTGTTTTTTACAATTCTATATATATACGAGTATATTGTTAATTCGTTGAACAATATACATAAAATTCGCGGTTGTGCCTCGCAACGCCCGGGCAATTTTTTACGAAATAAGGATCCGTATGTAATTTTTCAAGGTCTTTATATCTATCTTCATACCAAAAATCATCCAAATAGGTCCGCTGGACCTTAAGGCGTTCACGCATAATACACAGATAGACATACAGACTTACTTGCACATTTATAATATAAGTTGGATGGATGTTACTCTTACCTATATGATGGCCAATGAAAGTTTAATATTTATAACTAGCTCTCACTACAATAAATGGAGTTCGTTTTATTAAGTCGAATGAAGGAATAAGCTATGATAAATCCATAAGGTACCAACAATATGAAATGGTCTTTGAGTATACCTTTATAAGTATAAAAGGTTAGGAAAGTTATAGTAAAAGATAAATTCACTGGTTGATATTTGTTGATGATTGTTGAACGAATAAGTGTGTAATATTGTCGAATATTTTTAATTAAAAAGACTGCCCTATGGAAGATTATTTAGATTATTGGTTGGATTTTAACAGATTCGTAAAATCGGATCTGGATTATCAGATTTGAAGGGAAACACCTCATGCATTTCTCTCTTAATACACGCAAGTCGAAATGAGGGAGCAGAAATGCCCCTCTGCCTACCCATTCAAGGTATACGTATATACTTCAATATAGCCGTGAATGTGTCAATATTTTTGTTTTGGTGTTAAGTACCAGTGAAGAAAGCGCCTTAATCTCCATACATACAACCTTGGCCAAAAGTGTTGAGCACCCATGCCATCTCTCGATTTTGTGAAGAGCATTAAATCAAATAAATATAAAACAATTTTACAAGGTTTTATACGCCCAGTGGCGTGCCATAGGAGAGGCCTATGTCCAGCAGTGGACGTAAGAGAGGCTGATGATGATGATTATACGGTTATTTATTGCTAAAAAAATAATGTTTAGTGGGTCCACCCTTAGCTTTAATCAACAGATATTCTTTTTGGAACAGAGCTTACTAACTTTTTACAGTCTTCTGTAGTTATAGCGTTTCATTCGAGGCGCAGGCAGCGTTTCAGCTCTTCTTTGTTGTTGATTGGGTGGCGTCTGACTCTGCCCTGTAATAAGCACCATAAATGTTGTATGGGGTTTGTTTTGTCATAATAAGACAATATCACCTCAAACTCGCGAAACAAAACACCAAAAGTACACTAAATCACTGGATGTGTCCACAACGAGCAATTGTAGCTAAAGAAAATAGGAAATTCGTAAAATCACAAATTTTATTGCACCCAGGTGTTTTATTGCTAGTTGCGGTATGACTTACTGTGTTTTAATCTTTAGACGCCAACAAAATAATCCTTAGACAAAAGCTTTGTTTATTGGCCATACTTTCCCTGCACGTCCGAATTTTTTAAGGTGCTCAATACTCTTGGCCATTGCTGTATGTATCTCTCAGTCCATCTAAACATTTGTTCTATAGTCGAGTATTTTTAAAAGAATAATTTAATATTTACAAAAAAAACATATTTGTTTATAAAGTGTATAAAACTTTTTGTTATACATAATTGTATGTATTGTCCAATATTGCTATAGGATAGAATATTTCTAAACCGTTTCACCGTAAATGTCACGATAACATCATAACTAGAATAAAAATGAACTCCACGATTTGTGGTATTGTACTCCTAATTTTTAAATAGTTTGGTGGGAAAATAAATAAGGCAATAACAGCTTTTGAGTGAACATTTGGCTGTGCTATGAAATGGAAACTTTCAAGTAATTAAATTCTGTACTTGAAGTTTTTTTTTGATAATGCATCAGGATATGTATATTTATTTTGTGTGTTACTTTCAGAGTTCTTGTGGATTGATGGTACGTTACTAAGTTATAACTAGTTAGTACTATTTAGTATGGTTAAATACAAAGCCTGGAATTGTATGTATGTCCATGTAATTTAGGTATTAAAATATGTTTTTCTCTAAATTTAGGACAGAGGAACCTAACATGATGAGTACAGGGGAAGACGAACCATCGTCTAGTTTAAACGGAAGATTAAGACCTAGGAAATCTACTTTCCAAAGCCCTCAGTCTAAAGCTGCGCGTAGGTTAGACGGCAAAACTTCTCAGGAAAAAATAAAGAGGACCGGGACCATTCCCAAATCCTCTCAAAACAAACAAAATGATCTCTCTAACAGTTCAGACTTTACTCCCGCTCCACACCTTTGTTCTTATTGCGATAGAAAATTCGCGTCTAAGCAAACACTTTCTAAACATGTGCGCCGGGTTCATATATCTACGACCAAACAAAATTATTTTATTGGATGTTTGTTTTGCAACCACACGGAATCAGAAGCCAACGAAATTATTCAACATATGGTCGATAGTCACCCTAACCAATACTTCGCTTGTCTGGACTGCCACACAAGATTTTCTTCTACCGCCGAACTAGCCGACCACAAACTTAAGATATGTGAAAAACAAAAACCATCTTATCGCAGTAAATTACGACAAAAAACATCAGTCGGCGTTAAGAGAATTTCAAAGAAAATTAATATCGACAGTAGAAATGATTTTCGTAATGATGACAAAGCATACTCTGACGAACCTGACTTTAATGGTATTGTTATATCCTGTGAACTCAAGCCATCGCAAATTCACGATGCAGCAGACATTGAGGATAACATAACAACGAATTTGATTTTGCCGCCCAGCAAGAATTTAGGTAATACCACGGTTCTAGAAAAAAATGCAGTCATAGTATTAGATGATATACAGTGGAACAAGCGCATTCCTCCCAATTTTACTTTTCATAACACTGATGCTGATCAAATACTGTCAAGGCTAGGCGTAATCCACAGATCGCCTAGGACTGGTGAGTCTACAAGAAGAGACTGGTTTAAAACTAATGAGGACATAAGTCAAAAGTTTGAAAAATGTTTCGATACAAGTTTCTACTCTAGGGTCGCCAGTAATGTCCAAGAAAATTTGTCTAAATATTTAGACGGTTCCTTTAACTTCAATCCGGATCCTGACAATACTATAAAAACTCGAAAAGCAAAGAACAATGTGATCATAAATACAGCTGAAGGATTTCCTATACTTTTGGCATTTGAACAATATTCTCGTAATGTGTTCGATGGATATATGCCTCGTGCTATAGCACCTAAACACAAATGGAAATGGGATAATATAGAGACTGATAAAAGTCTTTTGAATCCAGATCAGATGAAACGAGATTCTCATGCCAATAATTGCATTATAACTTTAGTATCTAGTTTGGATATATGGACGCAATTGCGTATGAGACGCATGTTTGACGACAAATACAATAATACTTTGATGGAAAAAAAATCTGAGAAAAAGAACACCGTAGCAAAAGAGTTGAAAGAAATACTTGAAAGCAGAGAGATACCAACTACGTCATCCCAAATGGCAATTTTACCAAGCCGACCAGAGCCGACAACAAGCTCATATGACTTTGCGGCGTCATTAGGATTAAAACCATCGTCTCCGAAATATGATCTTCAACCCGCAGTGTTAAGTGGAGAGTGGGTACGGCCAAGATGTTATGTTTGTTGCGCTTGTGGCGCACAGACGCGGGATGCACGAGCTCTTTCTTCTCATGTGACTACTCAGCATCCCAATTCACAAGTCCAGCACTACGAGATCGTCGGTGAAGCACTTTTAAATGCTGATATATTAAAGCATTTGTACATTCCACCCAGCCAAATGTGCAATAGAACCCGTCCTCTTCGAGGAATAAGAGAATGTACGAAATGCAAAAAATCCATCAGTTTAGAAGATTTACACCAACACATGCTAGATTGTGCAGGTGATACACCTATGGTACGTAGAAAATGTAGACATCGTCCTTTCGGAGTCCGTAGGCGAAGGCCGAGATTGCCTGACAATACTATCCGCAAAAAAATACGCAAAGATATACGCAACAGACAAAGACAAAAAAATCATATTAGAACAAGACCAAGACCTAAGATTAAATCGGAGGTTGGAGACGGTAAGTCATGTTTAATATCAGTTGCTGAACTAATATTTTTTTAAATTAAGCGGATAGTATCCAAAGAAGGGCCTCCGTCTAAATAGAATAACCATAAGACAACTAACATGGATATATATCACCGGCTAAAATTTAAGATCAACCTTATCTAAGACAAAAAAAAATCTACCAATGATGACAGCCATTCCTCGTTAATGAATGTTAACCCCTTTAAGTTGCCACTTATTTTTATAAGTACTTCTTCTATCAGATTTATAATTTTTGATTATACCACTCCTGTCAACACTATATTACTTGTTTTTGTTTAAATATATTGTTTTTAAATATTTTCACCGTTTATTTCGTTTTAACTTAAAAAGAATGCAGTGGACACTTCGGTTGAGAAGTTCAGAAGCAAAGCGTATCGCAAACATTTTTTTATATTATTATTATCTTTCAATTATTTATTTTTTAATAAAATAGAAATCACAAGCCATTCCACAACCTCATAATGACTCAAGACATGCGAAGCCACCTTCACGCTTAAACTTCAGGCAGCATGCAGTAACGTTGAGATACTTCTACGTTTGCAAGAATTTGTGACCATCCACACATATTTTGTGTGACCGGAAGTCGAATCCAGTGCTCAACGACATTTATATTCGAAGCAAGCCAGCGTTACTTAAAGCATCTTTTGATAATGAATTAAAGATAAACGATATCTACCATTTATTTATAACGAGCAGCAATAAATTCAATGACAGTTTTTATTTAATTTATGGAGTTGTTATTTAAACCTATTTATACGTTAACTCAACATTGCAGCAAGTAGGTTAAAAAAATCTGTATTTAAATATGTTATAACATCAGTGAACAACTATGCTGCATTATTTTTGACATTATAGATGTTATTATCAGTTTAAACTTGTAAACTTGTTTGGTGGTGATGTATTGGATGTTTGTTTGATTGATTGTTTGGAATGAATTTTAATTGGTTGTTTTACTTATAGGGATAAGATTAATATAAAATCTTCAATATCTAGAAAATGTGGCATTTGAGTAAACGAGCAGCGTTCATTCAGAAGATTTTTAAACATGGTAGTATTCTGACTAATTGTATGGTAGATATACAAAATAAGATTCCGACTTTACTAAATATTTGGATGGCTCTTGGTGACACAGATCCTATTTGGATTGGCATTGTGCTTCATGAAATCTTTTTATGAGACAACGTTTCATTACTTAACTTTAATTGCGTGATTAAGGTTATTTCAAAATGTATTTCGTAACGTAACGTGTGATTTCGATCTAATAAAATTAACTTAACTTTTGATCGGATTGAAATGGTGACAGAAGTGTGGTATTCAAAAATAATCTTATTAAAAACATTTTAATGTCGAAAGAGAAATTTAAAACATTCCATTGATAATAACATCTACTCTATAAAGGTAACTTATACCTTTTTAAACATAATGATGTAATAATGTTTCTTTCATAAGTTAAAGATAACATATATTTAAGTATTCTATGTGATAACATTAATTGTATTTAATATACTTGTAATATTGCATACAAAAATGATTTTTATTATTAAAAAATATGATGTTACACACCCATGTAACTTTTAAATTGTGCGTATTTCGTTTGTTGAATGATTGGTTTTAGTAATTAAACAATGTTTAATTATAAATAATTACTTCATCGCAGATAAATTAGAAAAACGCACAGTTTTAATAAAAATATGTGGCATATTAAGGTATTGGTCTTAAATTTTCTCCGGTTACGTTTATGCGGCAAATCCATTACATACCTATAAAATAGTTACAAATATCCAAACCTGAAAAACTTCCTTTAATATATTAATTTCTGCACTACTTACAAAGTAATGTGCAATAACTAATATAGTTTTAAACCTTAGTTTTATATAACATGCGCGAATAGGGCATTTGCTGTTTTGCGTTTTTTTTGTCATCATAAGTTTTCATCGCCTTCGTTGATTTTGTGTCAGTTATTTTGCATTAGAAGCATGATACAGCTTTTAAAGTGTATTCTGTAGTTTGCTTAGATAATTAAATGTTTAGCACTTAAACATGTAGTCGTGACTTTTTATTAGAATTTTGAATAAATTTATAAATATCTTTTTTTGGCCTCTGTAATGTAAATTAAAGTTTTGCTAAATTTTTTTAGGTCTTATTAAAGTTCCATTCATTTATTTTGTTAAACTTACTTACAAAATATACTTATTGTTTGAAAATACGTATACATAAATTTTTCGTTCATTGAATTCCCATAAATTAAAAACAATGTAACTCGGTAATAGATATTTTTGTATGAATAAAATATAGAATATCATATTAACTTGATACGGATTTACGTAAAGTTTTAATGTCGTAATGTAAAAAAATTCAAGTCTGTTAGGATTCCCATTTATAAAAAATAACAGAAATGAAAACAAGATTTTCTGTTACAGCCGAAACCATACGAAAGATGTTAGCGGATTTGCCCGCTAAGCGTCATCGTGTGATCGTAAATCCGCCGAATTCTTTGCTAAGACCACGAAGAAAGCTAGATAAACAGCGAAATAAATTAATCTTGAAACAGCGCTCTTCTGAAGAAATTAAAAGTCGTAGAGGCGTAAAGGACTCTAGTACAGGTTCGGAAACTGCAAATAGCTGTGAAGAAATCCATTGCAGGATATCTAATAAAACCGACAATGATAACAAACCGTTAAAACCTACATTGAAATGTTTAAGTAATGTCCGTCAAAATAAATCATTGAAAAGAAAAGCAATGTTGAATAGAGCCAAAAGGCGACTCAACAACCGTTCGCTTGGTTCACAAGAAAACATTTCTGTAACAAATCATACTGGCCATATTCAGTCACAAGATATCTCCTTCGAGAGACCACCTCAAAGAATTGACTTGAATAGTGGATCGTCCAACATGAGACAGCATTCAGGCCGCGCAGATTCCAACAACCGAAATGAACAACCTGGCTGCAGTAGGCAAAATGCCAATTTAAACAATCAACGCGTTCAGGCTCCAAATGCTCCATTAAAGCATTCCATAGCCAGATTAACTGCTAATTCTGAAACTCACGATAAATCTGTCCAATTTCATCACTTGTTTTTGGTACAACAAGAATGTAATAATCTAACACAGCACGTAACAACCGGACATCAACGTATGTTTGAAAATGAAGCAGTCGTGACTAAATTAGATAAACCACCCTTGCATTATCCTAAACCTGGAGTGGATAATAATCAGAAAAATAAATTAAATAGACCCAGAAAGGGTTTAAATGACTGCATCGCAATGTTGAAGAATAAATTGGTAGAACCTATTCCACATCATACGATGACGGGGCAAGTGTCTGTTCAGTGTGGGAACGATGAACCAATAGACAGAGAGCCAGTATTTTTGCCATCAAGAACTAGCTTGCATCAAGAAATTGCTCCGCAAATTAATATGACGCCGGCAGAAGTTTTTTATCGTCCCATTCCGATGCCAAATCCGATCGAAATGTGCAGAAGTGACATAGTTGCACAAAACTTTCGGCCTTATCAGTATAATGTTAGCCATGAAATGTTATTAGCATCTCATGTTAGGAGGATTAAAAGCAGACAGAAAAAGTCTTCTCAACATGATAAAATAACACCGAAGCCAAAACAGATCGAAGTTCCAATTAAACGTAAATCATCTCGGCTGAGATCTACAGCACGAGTGGAAATCGAAACACAACAGAAGTTGTTAGGATTACCTCCTCAAATTGATATAATACCGCAAAATTCTATGGATTTACATAGCGTTCACGTCAATCCATCACATCGTCGCCGCGACTCATTCAAACAATTTGAACATGACTATATAACACATTTACAAAACACTAGCAATATCGCGATGTTAAGTCCAATGATAACTGAACAGCTTCCTAAGAGTAAATCAACTACTAAGAAGCCTATAGTAAGTCAACCCGAACCCGAAGTTATGATACCTATGCCATGTCCAGCGCAAAACAAAGTATCAAGAAGTTATTTTACTGAACAGGCTACATGTGAAGATTATGTAAACAGTACCCAGATAGAACAAAAATCTACTTTCGTCTACCATAATAATAGTTCCGAACAGAACGTGTCTAATGTTCAACCCTTACGTCATCAGGAAACAAATCTCGAAACCGTAGTAACGCCTAGTAATAATTGTGCTGAAACAAACTACAATGAAATTCCATCAAATGCAACAGCTACTCAAGTGACGTCAAATGTGGAGCCCACATCTTTGGCGCCTTCAGCACCTTTAGATCTCTCAGGCAAACATAATATTTCCGCAGAATCTGCGAATCAAGTCCCTTATTATATGAGTAAGTATGACTTAATTGGGACATTGGATCTATCCAATAAAAGCACAGACTGTGTACTACCTCACAAAGCAATGGTTGTAAGTGAGGAAGTAGTTGATTTAAGAATGAATCCCTACGATCCATCAACGACTCATGCTATTTGCACGAATTCATATTCAAGATCGTCAAAAAGTGAAAATGAGTCGGCTTCTGATTTGTCATATTCTACGCTGGAGAATGATAATACTCCTACTGATTTATCGATAAAAGGAAAAGTCAGAATGGATCATTGTGAGGACAGAATTGAAGAAAATAATTATGTTCAAAATTCATATGGTGGCAAATCAAACATTCAATTTTCTAGTTGCATTGAATTATCTGAAACCGCATTTGAAAAAAATACGCCTACAGATTTGTCAGGACCACGAACCAAAGAAGACTCCCTTGTGTCACAAGGCGAAGAAATAGATTTGAGAGCGCCTATGGACATCACCGAAATTGGTGAAAAACCAACCGATTTATCGTCTTGTGACCCGAACAAAAAGATAGAAACGATTAATCTTCAAGACAACCATTTGCCATTTTCGGATTCCGGTGTCGATAGAAATATTAATATGAGTATTACTCAAAGTTTAAACATCGAGAATTCTGTTAATTGTAATATGAATGAACAATCAACAGGATCTCTACAAAATTCGATGTATGATTCCAACTCGGCAGTACCTCCACCGAAAGAAACCACATCACTCGAGAAATGTGATTCAAATTTGCAAAGTATGGAATCTCAAATATGTTCATCTCAAACATCTGAGTCAGTAGTGTATCATGATGTTACAATGTCGAGTGAAGAACAGAGTTATGCTTACGAAGACTCATGTCCTCAGAACATGTTACCCTACGGTTTCACTGAGACTCCGCTTAATGTTTCCGCTACTGCTTTTGTTCCTGTATACACATTACCGAACCCAATTATGTCGGCACCCATTAATGAATATGAAAATACTAAGCCCGTCTATTCATTAGCCAATGCTTGCATATCAGTAACAAGAATAGAATCATCAAATTCACCGACGTTGACAAACAGTCAATTAAGTATTCCTGGAACTACAATAGCAAGTACTACATCCGTCTATACATTGGCAGGTACATCTACAGGTACAACGATAAACTATGACGCTATGTCAAGTGCAAACCCAATGGGACCAATTAATCCTTCTGCGGATAGCAATATATCACATAATTACAAAATAAACACCGAAACCATTAGAGAGATGGAAAAGGAGTGTTCTTCTTGTCCGAATATGAATGTTAATATTGATCAGGATCTTGAGACCGCAAGAAAAATTGCTTTATTACCACAAGAATTAGTTGAAATCTTAGGAACTATGCCGGCTGACCATCGTAATCAACTGTTGAATGTATTGCCCCAATATGTATCCTCTGCGCCTACTTCCAGTCTACAATCTCAAATGAATGCGCAAGATATGGCCAAAACATCTATTGAAGAGTCTGAAGCTTGTCGTCTACTAAATTCAAATATAATATCTCCACATTCATATAATGGTGATGTTCAGACCGCGTATGAAGTTTACTCTATGCCGCCTAATCACTTACATAACATTGGACAGAATATTTCGCAGTACGCAATGCCGATGGATAATAATCAAACAGCTTTTATTCTTTATCCACCCTTCCCGCCGCCTCCACCTCCACCTCCACCTCCAGGACCACAAATGCTACTGCCACCTCCACCACCACCACCGCCGCTGCCACAACCAAGACTATTTCTACATCCTCCACCACCACCACCACCGCCACCTCCACCTCCACCACCACCTCCACCACCTCTATCGCATCCCCAAAGACCCAGGCTATTTCTTCAACCACCCCCACCCCCACCCCCACCTTTGCCACCTGCTTCACCTCCGCGTGCCCTGCATTCTCCGCCGCCTCCCCCGTCATCATCACCCCCCGTCATTAAATCACAATTAAATCCCGAGGATGAAAAACTGTATACGTACAACGAACCGGGCACTCTCACAATTGAACCGATTATTGCCACTACAAATAAAAACCCTAAAATCATGGGAAAATGCGAAGCTGATGTAAAAATAATTGATTTGACCGAAGAAGATACCGTCGATATCGACGTAGTCAAGGTTTCTGAAGATGTACAAACAGCTGTGGTATATCCAGAAACTAAAAATCATACAGAAACCAAACTGAGTAAACAGAAATCAAACGATCAAACTGCTAGTTTGAGAGCAGTACGCATAAAAGCACCATCAGAACGGCATAAAATGATTTCAAATGAAAATCCTAGCATTGTAAAAAACTTTACTGAAATGCAAGGAAAAAATAATGAACTAGAAGACGTTCAAGGGAATAAATTTATTGATACTGATATACTAGAGACACCTACACAAACACATCAGAAGAGTATCTTACATGAAAGTGTCGCTCCTCCAGATGTTTCACTTCATTCCATTGATACTGTGACAGACGAATTAAGAAAAGATAGAATGGAAGCGTTGAATGAAGACAATATCACTAAAGGCGAAGATAGTCAAAATCAGATTGAAAACCCGCTAAGCACATTAGGTCTGATACCAGTTTCATCATCAGTCAAGTATAACAGTTTTAAAGTAAATACGACCCTAATTATTGAGAACACGGCTAAAGTCGATGTTCCGAATATAACAACAGGTGCGAAAGATACGACTTATCTAAATGCTAAAGATGATTTCTTAAATCTAAAATCAGCAATTTCAAAAGAAAAACAAGAAAAAATCATGAGTTCTCAATGTTCTATAAAAGAAAGTGTAATCATAGAAGAACAACCTCTACAGGAACAATCTTTGAACCATAAACAAAAATCTTTAGAGGAAGAAGACTCTGAAGATGATGTATCACTAGCCGTTATTGTAAAACAAAAACGACTAGATCAACAATCTATTGATATTACTGAAGGAAAGAAAAGATCCGAAAATGAAGAAAACCATATATTAAAAATAAAGAATAAAAAATTAAAAAAACCAAAGAGAATGAACAAAAAAAAAAGTGAAATGTCACCAGCCAAAGAAGTCAATAATAAAACAAATTTGAGTAGCGAAAAAATGAAAGTTTCTTTGGGACAAATATACACAATTACATCCAAAAATGACAATACACAGGATGAAACTATTGTAAGTGCGGAAAAAGGAAATAATCAAAACAACGAATTAAAGACGAAAGATACTACGGCAAATCATTGCAAAAAGAAAACGAAAAAAAGCGGATATATTGTAAACTTCGGTGAAACTGAAAATGTGGTAGATGGTATTCAAAGACCGCTTGAGCAAAATTTGTCTGAAAAATACATGAATTCCGAAAATACTCAGATTAAATCACTCGACAGCAAAGCTAATAATTATGAAGAAATCGTAAACGACGTTGTAGAACAGCACTGCGATAGGTCTTCTACGAGCAAAGGAATGAAAAAGGATGACATTGCACAGCTTGCTTCGGAAATGAGTTTTTCTGAGCAAAATTTTCAAAACAAAGAAAAAGAATCTATTACCGAAACTACATTATCAGAACATTTAACTCAAAAAGAGAAGAACAAAAATACTTTTGTTAATACTGAAATGAAAGAACAAAACTACGACGACGATGATAAGCCATTGTCTACTGTTATTGAGAATATTGCTGATAATATGATGAAATCTCGTGAAAATAACACAAAAGATGTTGAGAAACTAGTAGCGGAATCTGTTTGTAGTAGCAAAGATTTGCAAAATCATACCCCAAAATTAATCACCAAGACATCTAGTTATGCTGAAGACCTGGTTCTCGAAGATACATCAATGGCCGAATCAAAACTTTGTTCTGAAACGGAAGAAAAAACGAACACTCCATTGCGTCGTAGCAGACGGGGTAAGTCTATGTTTACTGACAGCACTGATCTACCTAGTCAAGAAAATTTAATTATTCCGGGGGCACATATGGAGCTGAAAACTCCGCTTACCAAGAAGCAATTAATTTTTTCAAAATTGCTGATGGATGAAGAAAATCAATCTGATCTCCCTGTGCATTCTACTCCAGAAACTCGCCCTAATTTAGAAAGATCCGATTCTACGAACATAAGTACATGTAATTCTACTATGGAAAGTCATTTTAGTAATATAGAAGAAACGTCTACACCAGAAACAAATAAAAGTAAAGCTACTAAACGTAAAAAAACACCCCACACTAAAAGTAAACATAAGAAAAAGAAGTTCTTTGACAGTTCAAACGTCAACGATGGAGCGAATACCGATAATTCGTTACCCAAATCTAAGGTTATGTTGCACTCTGATGATGATGATTCTCTTTCGCTGAAGAATAGTGTACATCAAGAAAACAACAAAGCAAAACAAAATTCACTCGAAGATTTAGAAAACATTCAAATACAAAATATTTCTAAAGATGAAAATGGATCTACAGTCAATTTGAATATAGCTACAGCGCATGAAAATGAGACAAATATGAGTGATACCAATTTTGAAATACTATCAACATCGAAAGAGAAGCGAAAACTTAGTATGACAACAACCAATGACACAAGTGCAAGTTTGAAACCGAAGAAATCTAAAATTAATAGTAAACAGGAAAAAACAAGCAATGACGAAATACACGATAGTAATTACATTGAACAAGAAACAATTAATGCACTATGTAGAGACAAAGCAGCTGTAAAACCAGAAGTACGCACAACGTGTTATAATATGCCTGCTCTAGCTCGGCGCACACGTTCTAAATCAGCTGTAGTAAAATCTTCAGGAAAAGATTTTTATGATCCTTATGATATTGATTTAGATGATATGAATGATAAACCTGAATCAGATGAATGTAATAAAGAAGCTATAGTGTCAGAAAAATTAGGCCCAGCGGAATCTTCAGCGGAAGGCAAAAAAGTAAACACTAAAGAAACATTATCCAGCCAAATTGAACAATCTACAAATGCTTTGCCTTCTAAAGAGGATTCTATAAGTAACTCTAAAATTTTAGATACACCAGATAACTCAAAAGAAGATGCTATTGACTCTGATGACTCCTCGAAGAGCGATGTACCATTACAAAAATATGTGGAACAAAAAGAAAAAAGAAACTTAGGCTTAAGAGAAGCTGAAGTTATGTCTGAAAAGGATGAAGATCCTGAGTTAGATCCAGGTGAAGAAATGTCTGAAAGAAACAAAGGCCAAAAGAAAAGCCGACGTACTCTTGCAGTTTCCAATGCCGGTGCTGATGATGCTGGACATGCGATTGACGAAGCAGAAGAACAACTCAGGTCTGAGCAATTCATGGAAAGTTTTGGATTTTTTTCTGAAAGAAAACCACGGAAATCTAATTTATTAGCTTCAAAGAAAATTTCTGAAACCTTCCACATCATCGCAAACGAAAGTGATGATGTTTATTTTGGATATAAAGAACGAACGGTAAAAAAATCATTACAAAATGAAAATAAAAAATCCGTTGACGGAGAGAACAGCTCTAATAAAAAATCAAAAAAACGTGGGCGGAAAAAGAAAACTTATGCAAAAATTGTACCCTGTTTTTGCGATATATGTAAAAAAGAGTTTAGACGTCCAGACAATTATTTACGTCATCAAATTTCATTACTCCACATATCAAGGCTATGCGAAATAGAAATGAAAATCAAAACCGTCCACGTGCCTGATGAGCCCAATTATTTGTTAGTGTATAAACAACACATTGACCGCTTGAAATTTCTCACTGATAAGTTGGCAAAACGAAAAAAGAAATCAAAATCAGCTCCTAAAATAACACTACCTACATTAGATGAAATATTGACTGCAGTAAATAATACAATGAGAGAACAAAAGCTTGCAAAAATAGGCCTTAGCCGCGACGAAGCACTATTTCTTGATTGTTGCGAACTATTAAAAGAATCCCATAAAGGCGACGTCAAGACTTTAGCTGGAACCCAAACTAGTTGCACCAATTTAGATTTACTAGAGAAGCTTATAGATGATGATAAATTTGATGCAAAAAGCGAAGAAGACGTGGATTCCATTACGGCAAAAGATATTTTGGAAAGTGAAGAAGTAAGAAATTTGGAGAATGATTTAATTTCGGGCCTTAAAGAAGCGGCTAATGCTAATGCACACAATTTCAGTAATATTGGCTTTCAGCCTACAGTTGATACGGTGAAAATTGTTCAAGCTGGTGAGGTTAACGAAACTTATTCAATTTCTCTTGCCGACATAAATCATCAGACAGAGGAAGTGGCTACAGATATTTCGGAACCAACTACGAGTAAAGTAAAGAAACCTGTAGTTAAAGATAAAATGTATCCAGATATAATTGGTACCATAGATATATTTGAGGACAAATTTGATAAAATCAAGAGAAAGTGTAGGTCGCAAGCAGCTGCAGCTAAACAAACGCAAAATGTAGTAGAACCCGTTATTCGGTAAGAATTACAAAATATTTTACTGGCTTTCTTTATGTTAGATATATAGATTTCATTCTTTTTTTTCTATTGCAGGTATAAAGCGAGAAAGAAATCTGACAAGAAAAAAAGTAAACAAAGTGTTAAACAATCCTATCACAATAGTCAAATCCTTACGAAAGGTGCGCTTAAAGGTTTTGATGGAATTAAAGTGTCCATTCCTACATCTGAAATTAATATGTCTGCTATAGTTACACCACAGGAAACTACCCAAAAGAAGAAAAAGAAGAATGGGTCTAAGAGGAAACGAAGTAAGAAAACATCGGAATCGAATACCAAATATGAGACGGAGCAACGGTCGAAAGATTCTCACGTACAGAAAAACTTAGATGTTTATGAATTTTTAGATAACGAAGACGCAGAACTTTTCGAGTTCAGACCATCAACTTTAATGGAACGCTTTAAAAGTATTAACAACAAAGACTCGCAAAGTACATCAAAGTTCAATTGTAAAGTAGGTCAGGCAGATAATTCTAGCGAAAGTGTTTCTGATGGGGATGACTTTGTTTATATGTCAGATGATTATGTTTGCAGTGACGATGAGACTGAAAACAGTTTGATATCTTGCGAAATTAGTAACAACAAAGTATCTGAAACGAAGAAAAATATTTCACCATCGAAAAGAAAAGATATTGTTGAAAAAAATGCTGTTATGGGTAAAATATTTAGACACAATGCTATACGGAGTGAGAAAAAAGTTACAAAACCTAAAGAAACTTCAAATCCCGCTAATTTAGATCAGCTTTTTGACAGTTTACTTGAGGAAGAGCCTAACTCTTCATCTTTAAATGATACCATGTCTCCGAGAAAAGAGATGTTACCCATGAAACATGGACACACTAACCACGATCGTTCCACACAAAATGAAAATTCATCAAAACACGACCAAAACACCAAACATGATGATTTATCTAAAAATGAAATGACAAAATACGACCAAACGCCTTTAGAACACGACAAACCTAAAAAACATAACCCTCCTTCAAAATTGGACCAACCTACAAAACCCGACACTCCTTCAAAAGACGACCCACGTACTGAACACGACACACTTTCAAAATATGAACACTCTGCAAAACACGATCATCTTTCAAAGTCCGAACATCCATCAACACATGACCACTCATTAAACCAACCATCCAAAACCGAACAATCAACAAAGTATGAACGGTTTTCTAAAAATATCTCAAAGTGTGATTTTTCATCTCAACACGAGTCTTCCGCAAAACGCGAATCCTCCCCGAAACAGGAGTATCATTCAAAGCACCAACGTCCTTCGAACGATCGTGATTTTACCACACGCGATCTTTCACCAAAATGTTTCGAAAAAAACGACCATTGTTTAACTGATGAACAATTTAAAGAACATGAAACTTCGAAACATGAGCAATTTTCTAAGTATGATAATCAATCAAAATACGACATTGAAAGTGACTCCCTTATAAAACATAAAATTAGTTTACAGGATAGTCAGTCTAATCGTGATTCATTATCTTCTCGTGCATTTGACGACAGTTCGCCAAGTAATCAGGATTATCAGAGTAATGAAGAAGTGCGATGCGATGACACATTTGATAATGTTCCATCTACGTCCAAAAAGCGTGATGACATTTTGTCGAGGGAAAGTCACGTATCAAAGAAACATAAAATAGCTTCCCAAAAAGTTTACAAAGATTCTTCTGCCAAAAAAAGTGTTTCTAAAAAATATGATGTTCTGAACTCGAAAACGTTAAGTCCATCGTCAAAATATGGCGATTCCTCATCGCCAAAAAGTGATGATCTCTTGCTTAACCGGCATAGTTTTAAAGATAAATCGCCCAAGAAAACTGATGAGGGTATAGGTACGAGCTGCGATTTTAGTGCCGAACTATTCGATCAAGTCTCATACGATGAAGCTGGTGTGGCTAGGCAGCGTGCTCGTAGGAAATGCACTGTAGGAAAACAAAATGTGCTAGCGGAGACATGGAGTTCCGAATCCGAACCAGATGACATTCCCCCACGACCTAATAGTGCAGAATCAGTAGTGTTAAGTGCCAGCCGCAAGAAAAAGGGTAAGCAGAAGAGGGAAGCAAGCGTGAGAAGAAGTAATATGCGATATATTTCATTTAAGAAGCATGATGAAGAAACCAGAGTGAATAGTGGCAGTCGCATTAGGCCAAACGGTGGCGCTGGGAGGAGTCGAGCCATTGTAATGAGATCATCGGAACGAAATGACGAAGAACATTATCGCTCTGGCAGTGGCGCAGAGGGTTGCAGTTCACTTGCTGCTGGAATTTCAAGTTCCACTACGGTGTTCGCACCCCCGGGGCCGAGGGTGCGCCCTCGGCCTTCTGCTTACTACTGGTCTTCTGAAGGTGACGAAGAACAGGAGCATGTGCAGCAACACGGCTGGATCGTCGGTGACAGCCATAAAAAATTAGTAACTATGCTAGCGCACGCCAAAGGCCGCAAGCGCAACAATAATGACAAGCGTCATTTAGTCGACTAAGGTTAGCTTTCTAGATTATATTAATCTTGTAAATATAATGTAAATAGTATGTAGTTCTTTATGAAATGTCATTTTTCAGGACATTTTGACCAGAATCCCTAAAGCTAAAATTTTATTGAGTTCTGTAAATACTGTATATCTTTTATAGTATATTTTAGTTAATTAATTAATATTGTATTAGGCCTACGAACGTGAGGCATGGTATGAATTTATTTTATTGTTATACAGCCCTTTCATTGTAATATAAAAAAATACCCATTTACACTTTGAAAAGAAATAGAGGAGTTTCTTGTAATATTAAACGAATATAATATATTAAAATAATAGTTATGAGATGGGGCATTTTCTTTAGGACAAATTAGGGTGTTTAGTTGTACAGAGTATCGCATTTGTACACTGCCCGTTAATGGTTTTATTACGTCGTACGTATGCATGTTGATTTTGTTACCATTCTCATAGAGTGATCATCAAAGTAATTTTATTACCCACAAATTAATGTACTGTGTAATTTTAATCGAATAATAGTTTCTACATTTATCTTAGAGCTCATTGGTTAATGATCTAAATAATGACATTATTAAATTTAACACTTGTAGACATAGCACAAAGATAAAGATTTTCATTCAAACCAAATAATGTAATAGAATCACTTTAAGGCTTATAAACAGATATATAATAAGGAGTTTGTTGATTATTTTTATTTGAAATTACAGCATAGACTAAAATGCCCCTTTCTTTATTGTGGTGCAAACACAAATGTAATGATAAAAAAATGCATAATATATAATAGGTATTGTATTTTATGCGCATTATAAGTGGAAATAATTGTAAAGTTTATGTATGTATTTCATTTTGAAGTTATTTGATACATTAACTAGATTCATTCTAAAGATTTGATGTCTGTAGTGTCCGCATGGGGCTGATAACGCGGTCTGGGTGAATTGTGTATTTTTGAGTTTAATATTGATTTGTTAACTATTTTTATACATTAAATATTTCATGTAGTCAATTTTAACAAACAAAATCTCATGCATTAGTTAAAAGTTATTTTCTAGTCCAGTAAAGGAAAGACTAAAAACCCCATTGTCAGCCTCGAAAGTTTGTGATCTTTGTAATCAATATGTTTAAATCGAAGACTTATATTCTTTTCGCGTTTTACACAAGTGGTGTTATTTGGCTTGTGCGTCAACTGTATTGTGTTTTAATGAAAATTATACATTTCAATTTCGTGAATAAAGCTCAATGTTGAAGTCAGTTCTTTTATTTATCTCCAATGATTATACTTAGTCCATTTTTAAGCCGATTTGGCGATTTACATGGTGTGTAATTAAAAAAGATAAAGAATAAATACACATATAAGAAACTTTAAATAGTTTAATTATCGATTTTGCTCTGTGACGTTGGCGAGGTCGTCGGAACAGTATTTTGTTTATTTCTGGCTCTGATGGTTAGTAATATTCCCACGATCAGCACCACACAGCATGCTAATATAATAACAGGCAACAATACGCTGAGTAGATTTAGCGGCCTTATCATCCTACCCTGCAGTTCTTCCACAAAGTCGTCTGGCAGCTCGAGTCTCTGTGAATAAAGAAATGGAACTACGTAATAAATATGTGAATTGAAACGTTTAAACATATGGTTCACGTCAGCTCTTGTACAGTTTACTGAAAATCGTCCGATGCTAAGATCGTCGGAAGCTAAGAACAGGTAACCCTCGACGACTTTGAGTGAGGCTTACGAACAATAATGGGCTTCGTGTGGTGGAAGTCCGAGGCGCACTATTCCAAAATAGACTTTGATAGACACAAAAGGGAGCAAGTCTATTGCCGTTTTAAAGATACATTTCCCGACTTTGTGCCACAAGTGAATTTTTTTGGGAGAAAATCCAATAATACAACCCGATCCGGAAATCGAACCCGAGATTTTTGCATGCATTGCACCAACCAAATACTTTCGACTTAAAATATAACTACAAGTGTTAGGTTCTTGCAGCACAGTTAATACCCATTTATTTATGAATACTTTAAAAAAAAAAACAGACAGGCTTTATGTGACGGTATCATCATCAGCCCAAATACGTCCCACTGCTGGGCACGGGCCTCCTCTACAACTGGCCTTAGGCCTAAGTCCACCAAGCTGGCCTAGTGCGGGTTGGCGGACTACACACCTAAGAAATTCCTAAGAACTTTTAGATGTGCAGGTTTTATCACGATGTTTTCCTTCACCGTTAAAGCAAGTGATAATTCATTGTGAATACACACATAACTTCGAAAAGTCAGAGATGTGTGCCTGGGGTTTGAACCTGCGACCGCCGAAATTCTCGACCGCGCGCCTAAACACCGAGGCCATCACTGCTGGTTTCCCTTCAAAACGTATGTACATATGTCGTAGAGCAATAGGCACATTATAGATGCTTTAGCATTTCCGTATATACCAACTGTTATCTTTTAAAAGGCAGAGCTATATAATTTCCGTGCCAAAAAAATATCTTAATTATTAGCGAGATTTATAACAAAGTAAATTAGCGAGGATCTCCGTCCCTTCCCTGCTGAGAATCGCGTCTCACGAGCACGTATAATCAGACTCCACACTGAGTGCGGTCATATGCGGAAAAGACCGATCGAGTACATGAATGTTCCAAATCTGCTCTTGATTACCCTTACCATCTCCGCTTCTTAATCATTCCCCCATTATGCCGATACAGTTCATTGCTTTACTTTCTCCATCTCTCGAAAATTCGAAAAATCATTCATCATTATCAGCCTAAGGAAGTCCACTGCTGAACATAGGCCTCCCCCAATGACTTCCATAGTGACCTGTTGGAGGCAGCCTGCATCCAGCGACGACCTTCACCAGGTCGTCGGACCATTATGTGGGTGGACGTCCTACGCTGCGCTTTCAGGTACGTGGCCTCCACTCGAGAACCTTTTGGCCCCATCGGCCATCGGTTCTCCGCGCTATGTGCCCGGCCCATTGCCACTTCAACTTGCTAATTCGCTGGGCTATGTCGGTTACTTTAGTTCTCCTACGGATCTCCTCATTTCTGATTCGATCTCGTAGGGAAACCCCTAGCATAGCCCTGTCCATAGCTCGTTGAGTGACTCTGAACCGTCTAATGAGGCCCATAGTGAGAGGCTACGTCTCAGTGCCGTATGTCAGCACTGGTAACACACAACTATCGAAGACTTTCGTCTTCAGGCACTGAGGTATTTTAGACGAGAAGACGTCGTGTAGTTTCCGGAACGCTGCCCTACCGAATTGGATTCGCCGATTGACCTCTCTCTCGAAGTTGGACCTGCCTAACCGGACCACTTTTCCTAAATAGACGTATTCGTCTACAACTTCGAGAGTCGAGCCCCCAACTGCGATCGGGGTGGGCACAACATGGACATTCGACATGATTTTCGTCTTGTCCATGTTCATTTTAAGACCCACCTGTTGAGAGACTCCATTGAGGTCTTCGAGCATAGTGCTGAGGTCTTCCAGCGATTCTGCCAAGACAACAATATCGTCGGCAAACCGAAGGTGTGTGATATACTCGCCGTTGATGTTGATGCCGAATCCTTTCCACTGCAAGAGCTTGAAGGCATTTTCCAGCGCGGCAGTGAACAGTTTCGGAGATATAACATCTCCCTGTCTCACGCCTCTCCGTAGTGGAATAGCCTTCGTGCTCTGATCTTGAACTCGGACCGACATGGTGGCGTTGCTGTATATGCTTTCCAACACCTCGATGTACCGATAGTCGATGTGGTACCGCTGGAGAGACTCTAGCACAGCCCAGGTCTCGATCGAATCAAAGGCTTGCTCATATTCCTCGTTTTTTTGTATAACTTGCCGAAGCGTATGGATGTGGTCTATGGTGCTAAAGCCTTTTCGGAAACCGGCTTGTTCGGGAGGCTGGAAGTCATCAAACCTGCGTTCGAGACGATTTGTGATGACCCTCGAAAACAACTTATGTGTATATACATGGCTCAGGAGCGAGATGGGCCTATAATTCTTCAGCAAAGTGTTGTCACCTTTTTTGAAGAACAGTACCACCACGCTCCTGCTCCATGCCTCTGGTGTTGAGCCCTCGAGGAATTGAAGAGCCTCTGAAGGACTTTTAGTATCGGCGTTCCGCCCGCTTTCAGAAGCTCTGAAGTGATTCCGTCCTCACCCGGCGCCTTGTTGTTCTTAAGTTGCTTCAGGGCCATCTCAATCTCACACAGGCTGATGTCCGGGATATCATCACTGAAGTGCCGGATCAACTCGGTTCTCGGATCTTCGGCCGAGCTAACAGTAGGTTCGGCAACCGAGGTGTAAAGCTGTCCGTAGAACCTCTCGATCTCCCTTAATACCTCTGCCCTCGTCGGCACTACCCGGCCACCTTCCGTCTTCAGCCTAGACAACTGTCTTTGCCCAATAGACAAGTCTCTTGCAAACACTTTGGAGCCTCCGTTCCGCTCGATTGTCTCCTTGATGCTCACAGTATTGTGAGCACGGACATCGTGTCGCAAGGACTTCCAGATCCGTCTATTGAGTTGACGATATGCTTCGGCGTCATCGGAAGACTGCAGCGCCATAGATCGACGTTCGGCCATGAGGTCAAGAGTTTGGATCGAGAGTTTTTGTGGTCTATCTCTACGGCGAGGTCTAAAATGCTTAGATGGACAGCTTCTACCAAACCACTGTTTAGCTCGTCCACTGCAAGGTTTTCTTCTAAACAATCAAAGCGATTTGACAGCTCAAGTTGAAAGCTCTCGGGGTTTTGGATATGAGCGCGAGTAAGTCGGAGCGTAGACTTCATCAAGCGACGCCTTTCTAACTGGACGTTGATATTAATTGAGCCTCTAACCGTTCCCTGATCACTGCCGGTTTTCACCCTGTTGATCACAGAGACATCACTGAATATCCGTCTATAAGTCGTCAAGATGAAATCTATCTCGTTCCTCGTCGAACCGTCAGGACTCAGCCAGGTCCATTTCCTGGGAGGCGGCTTCTGGAAAAAAGAGTTCATCGCAAAGAGTCCCTCTTTCTCCAGAAAGTCGGCAAGCCTCTGACCCCTGGGGTTCCTTTGCCCACGTCCAAATTGCCCCACTTTCAACTCTGCATCGCTTCTCATGTCTAACTTTGCGTTGAAGTCTCCCATAACAACATTGAAGTAGGTTCTGGAAGTATGTATGGCCCGACTTATGTCCTCATACATCTCCTCTACTTCTTCATCTGGGTGTGTCGAGGTCGGCGCGTATACCTGTATGACCTTCAACGAATATCTTTTTCTTATACTCTGAGTATAAGTGTCACTACCCTGCTCGACACACTTTCGATGGATACGATGTTGTTGATGAGAGACCTGTGGACGAGAAATCCGACACCTCCTCGGGACAGTTGGTCGTCCCCCCGGTAGAAGAGCAGGTTAATGGACTTCAGGGTTATCGTGTCCTCCCCGATTCTTCGGACTTCCGACAACCCCAGAATGTCCCAGTGGAACCCGCTCAATTCTTCTTCCAGTTCGACAATGTTCTCGTCTGTCCTCAAAGTGCGTACGTTGTGTGTTACCAGGGCCAGTCGTCGTCGGGGGTGGTAGCCGGGGCCAACCCGGGGATTCTTAGCACCCCCTGCTCCGCCGTAACCATGGCCGCTACCGTAGCCAGGAATAGCGGGGCTGCCGGGGACTGGGGGCCTGGTCCTAGTTTCGTTCATTAAGGGGGTTTTGCCGATACTCGCCACGCTTGGCAGGCGGGTTGGCGAGCGCAGGAGGGGACTCGCGTTGATGACGCTGCTGCCCGTCATCAACCGGGGGAAGGGAATAGGGTTTGTGGGTAGAGGATGACATGGGAAAGGAAAATATGGCCTGTAGGGGTGGATACTGCAGTCACGGAAGGGAAGGTTGGTAGTGACTGCAGTAGCTCGGGGGGCTGAGGTCGCGTACTCGAAGCGCCTATTCTAGGACAGGCCATGACCACTTCGTCCGTTTTACATATTATAAAACTTAAAGCTATTATTTTATTAAGAATAGAGTAGAGTACTATTTGTTCTAAATTTGCAAGCGGGACAACCATTTAGTCGCTGAAAATACGATGATATACAGTTAAATTGAGTGATCATCATCAGCCCAAAGACGTCCACTGCTGAACATAGGCCTCCCCCAATTATCTCCACAGTAACCTGTTGGAGGCAAAATGCATCCAGCGGGCTGCCTCGTGGTCTCGCGGTACAACACACAGTACGTGCCGTGCAATCTAGAAGTTCTGGGTTCGATTCCCGGGTCGGGCAAAGTGTTATGGGTTTTTCCATCAGGAAATTCTCAGTAGCAGCACGGAGTGGAAATGTGCCCGTAAAACGGCAATAGGCTCGCCCCCTATTACGTGGGACTGATACATATCTGGCGAAATGTGGGTGCAGAAATGCATGCCTACCCCTTCGGGAAATACAGGCGTGAGTTTATGTATGTATGCATCCAGCTAAGAAATTGAGAGATGCAATGAAAACAATTGAATTCTGTTAAATATTCATTAATATCATGCAAGGCTGAAATTCACCCTGCATTTTGCCCTTGCTTAAATATTTGACTTTTCCGTACAACTTCATTGGATTGATCACTATTAGGTACCTATTCTAAAATAGAAATGGTATAATGAAGTAAATATACTCGTAGTGCGAATGCGTCAACGTGAATTTGAAACTTTTAATTTCTAATGTTTATACGTCAAATAAATGTTCGTTTATACCTATAGTCGGATTTTTAATTAGACAAAGCCAACTGACAGTAGCTAATGTCACTTTGTAAAATAATGTTGCAATATTTAAAGTAATAGTGATGCGTTCAGTTCTCATTCAATCAGATGAATGAACAATGAGTGTGAATAGTTAATAATTTTAAACTATAAAAGAATATTACAGATATTTCCATTTTACAATAAAATTGTATAAAAGTGCTGTGATATAAGTTACTAGTAGTGTGTATTAAACCGGTTTTTGACGGCTTATTACAAAGCGCGGCACGGCGACTAGTGCCAACACCGATCAACGCCGCGCGTGTCGGTCGCCATTTTATTTGTCATTCGGCTCCTAACCTCTGGTCTGATAGCACGAATGTTTTTACTGCGCTCACGCTGTTTAGTTATTGTTTTTGTTAAGTTTTTCGTTACGTTGTGTTTGTGGTAATTGTTGTGTTTATTTGTTGCTATATTGTTTCGTACAAACGATATGGATCCTCAACCAAGCACGTCAAGCCAAAGCTTGTCTCCAAGAAAGAAGAGACCACGGATTGCTTTAAGCGTTACCGAAAAACTCATGATACAAAACGTCTTCAAACACGTATTTGAGGAGAAAGCTGCTTCACTATTACCTATTGAGGCTCCCGAAAAAAAGACCGTGTTTCGAAAACAGCTGACATTTTGGGAATTGGTGTGGTGGGTGTCTCATATAATTAAAGAAGAAGACAAAATGTATGGTCTCGACGACATGATCGACAATGTTTCAGACCGATTTATAATTAATGTGACCGAAAGCGATAGTGATGATTTTCTATCTGATGATGAATAAAAACAAATGTTGTAATAAGCGATGTTTTTTATTTTAATTACCTACTTATAATTATTATATTTTATACATCTATAGTTTCAACTACATGATGTATTGAAAATACGACAGTCTTACAAGTTTCCTCGCAATATTTTTCTTAATGTTTAAAACACTCTGTATTCAGTATAGGTAGATACTATAGGAACATAGTCGTCGAAAACTCGTTGGTATGTACAAAGCACGACTAAAATTCGAACCCCGTACCGGATATCGGCAGTTCGGCACACTAACTATTCACTAGACAACCGAGGCAATTTCATTCATTAAGGAGTTTTTTCAATCATTCACTTTGTCACAACACTATTTTTATTTCATCAAAAACTGACAACACAGTAAACGTCAGTTGACTTCGTCTAATTAAAAATACGACTAAGTATATGTACGTTTTTTCAATGTACAAACATAAGTATAATCCTATTGGAATTAGGGTTATATTTTTTTTAATACCTCTTCAACCCAGAAGATGGGTGTTAACGTAGTGCGTAGATTCTGTGTAGCTGCTATTCCAGTTACTGGCCGCAAAAATATATTAAATTGCGCCCTTTTGGCTCCATTTACCGGTGTACCAGTCATCTGAAAAAAAAAGTGAAATAGGTATATGTCATTAATTCATCAGTCTAAAGTATCATAGTTCAAAATGCACATTCAATTTTACAATGTAGAAATCCAGGAAAACTCAGCTACCAGGTGCGTTCACTTATATTACTTTTCTGCAAGGATAAAAAAGGATTTTTTTTAAAGAAATTCTTCTAATTAAATAGTTGCTTGTTCATTTCATAAATTTATTCGTAAGAAATACAACATTATAAAGAAACTCATTTTCAATGTTCCGTATGTAAGATATTGCTATTAGGCATTGTTAGGCGTTATATTTTATGAAATCGATAGCAAAATATTTTACAGACTCTTCAACTTATAAATAAGTACAGATTTTCTGCAGTGATTTTGTCACGGAATAAGGACGTCATCTTTTCCGCTTGGGTTTATCAAAGGTCAATTATTAGACGGACGGATTATATGTAGATACACATAATATAAACTTTAAAATAAATACTCACAGGTTCGATGTCCATGAAAATTCTATGCTCATCCTCGACGGGTCTCATACCTAACACACCGTTTCTATAAGTTAGATCAGCATATAGGAAATGAGGATACGTCAATACCAAGTGTCCACCTGGAACAACCATTTATAAGTTTGATTTGAGCAAATCTTTTGTCACGCTTTATTTAACATAAATTTGTAATTTATCAATATTTTTCACGTTATACTACTCATTTTCTAAAGGATTGAAGCACACAGAATTCACTGAAATCGAGTCGGAGCATGGTTTTGATTTATGTTACGCATTAACAATCTGTTACATTAATGCATACAGCCTGCGGGAGCTGAAATGGATATCGGTAATTGTTCACGATGTTGGCAATGTACATTGTAGGTACATCCAACGCTGTCTCTGACGCTGTCTGCCATGTGGGATGATCTGTCACTCTGTAATGGTTAGGAGATGCGTACGTCATACGGGCACGTCAAAATTAATGCATGGACACCTGGTGGTATACGTAATACAATGTAATTTAAGGTTCGGATCACGAGAACTGATTAGGACTATCCCTCACCGCTTTATGCAATAATGTCCACCTGGATGGATTGTATCTTATTTATTTTTGTTTGCTGGTTTTACCGCAATATTTATTAACACTATTTTACAAAATAAAATAAATATCATATCCTTCCAGTGTATTTAGTGGCAATAACTAAGCGCAAACATATACAATATTTGTTTTGTTTTTATCAAAAAATCAAGATTGAAATCAATCTTGATTCGTCAAAAAATCAAGTTATCAACATATTTTATTTTTAAACTACCCACAAATTGGTTCTAAATTCATTTTATATTTTGATGCAGTGTAGTCTTCAGTTAATTAAATAGGTATTTGTGTTTAAAATGTCAAAAAGGTTGTGTAAAGTACCTACATCCTGACTGTTTTTGTTACGTTTGCGGTGAGATTATTATATCTAAGAAAGGATATCCCATAACGTAATCACTCAAAGAAGCATATTGTTGTTATTTAAAATTTTCGGTCTCTTACCTTGGTGAGAGACCTTTACCTTGATAAAAATGGGCTCCTCGCGTTTTTTGTTATAGATGCAGAAAGACGCTAATCTCCAGGGCTACAGGTGAAAAAATATTTTTGAATGCCAAAAATATGCCACTGATATGGAGGGAACCGTCCAACCACGAAAATGACTGTTCTTCTGTGTTTGTTTTTAATCGAAAGAACAAAGATAAAATTATATTAAGTATAAGAGGAGACATAGACACAAATAAATATATGGTAAAATTGTTTATGGTACCTACTACTTCCTGCCAATCATCCATGATTATACGTTTTTAATACAAATGCTACGAATTTTAATACGAATAGTTTTTTAAAGACGGTTTTATTGGTATGGGCTTGGGCATAGTCACATTAGGAAAAAACATTGGCTACTATTTTTTTATAAAATTGCTCCTGGACAAAGCAGGGCTTAACTGACTGTAGGATACAAAACTATGTGAAACGCAAATAATTATCAGCAAGGAAACGGCTTTAAAAGAAGTCCATGTGGCTACAGGGCGCAACAGACGCTATACAATATACTATAAGAGTACATAAAGCAACGCTATACATATAAAAAACCGTGACGTTGTCGATTGTAGTGGTGGGAATGTTAATTGCATGTCAATCAATCAATCATCGGCCCAAATACGTCCCACTGCTGGGCACGGGCCTCCTCTACAACTAAGAGGGTTTTTTTGCATGTCACTAAATTTATTTCATTTTGCACATGCATTAATTTTCATGTAAAACTCTATAGAGGACTAAGTGCCGCCATACCATTCGCCGGCGTGTTAATTAACTTTGGCGCTTTCCTTCACTTGTTGAAGGCAACAAACATTATGACCAAGCGGGCGTATAAGGTTCTTCCTAGTAAAACTAGTTATATCATTTTACGTGTATAATATTTACGTCAACATATAGACTGTTACAGACGCTTAATTAGTCGTCGTGTGTATTAATTAGTATGCCTATTGAAATATTAACTTAAATTAATAACATTAGATATCGTTTTGTATTATAATAATACTATCAGTAGTTTTTATTGCCAAAAAAGGACTCTTCTGAAAGAGATATTTAGATGCATTTTACCGTGCTATGAGCAACCACTTATCGGAGGTCAATCGAGTTAATTGTAGTAACACTAACACCTGCGCGGACATGACGTCGCCGCGCGCCGGGCTGGAAGACCGGTGACCCCGACATACGCTTACCGCCCCCCCTCCCCCGGGGTTGGCGGGAAGTAGAGCCATAAACAGCTTTCCCCTCGAGAACAAAAAAAAAAAATAGGTGTGCAGCCCGCCAACCCGCACTAGGCCAGCGTGCCTAGCAGTGGGATGTATTTGGGCTGATGATGAGGTGACTGACGAGTATTGTTAGTTTGCTCCTAAGAATTGAAGAGTACTGTTACTTTCATAATCGATTTACGATTAATTAATGAAGTTACAATTCCATAATCAGAATATAACCAAACTCTCATCAAATTACCCTTGAATACATCCTTTCCAATCTAATAAAATAAATCATCGAAATCGGTTGGCATGATGCGTGTGTGGCGTGGTGATATTCGTCCATTCATCGCGCATTTTTAATGCAAAACGACGTATATGGTTTTCTCATAAAAGCCAACTGGACCACACTTGAAGCATCAGCTTTTAAATAAAAAAGATTCATCAAAATCGGTCCACCCAGTCGAAACTTCTGAGGTAACAAACATAAAATAAAATACAGACGAATTCATAACCTCCTGTTTTTTTTGAAGTCGGTTAAAAAAACAAACTGACATATCATGTTATTTTATTATTACCTACATATTTTTAATAATTTGCAAAACATAGATTTAAATAATCTCACTAAACTTTAAAATTCTTAGTCGCAAAATGCAATGCGTCGTTACATGTTATGAAAGTATAGGGTAACAACTGACAGGAATGTAATATGATCGCGGAGCAAGCCTTTCAAGGAAAATGGACGCATTATGGGTAAAAGTCTTTTATTGTTTACTTGTATCACATCCAGTATACAAAGGGCTCTAGGGGGGTGCAGGTATTGTGGGCAACGTGAAGGTGGTTAGGCTTCTCACTCTCCCTGGCACGAGGATATTCCACAGATTGAACAATGTTCTATTAAAAACCTTTCCTTTGTAGTCTTTATAATTTTTCTATCGGTTTTACCTGACACGTGTAACATGTTCATGCCTTTGTATTATTTGCACTATCTTATTAACTTTTTTTTTAAATGTCGAACTATCTACATTAAATCATGATGGGATATAAAATAACACAAGCAAAAACGAAGTATTTGTGATTTGTATAAAGATCGCAAAAAGAAATATGTATATATTTTTTCTTCGTGAAGTAAATAAAATAGCACATGTAAGCACATTTTTAAAATTAGCGATTAGCCAGCGGCAACGTTTCGTGATTTTTATTACATTTTCTTTTGTTCTGTCTCCCTCTAATGCCTTTCATATTCGTTCACTAGTAGTGTTTTCTTAAGTTATAATAATATAATAATAAATGCGACGGTAATAACAGTGTCTGTAGACCATTGTTGGTATAGGGATAGATGAAGTTCCAGGAAATACTACTTTTTAATGAAATTTATTCTTAGATTAATCATCTAAACACAAGTTATTGTATAACCTTTACATTTGCAATTCCTCAATGCTGATACAATGTATGTTGTAAATGATAATACTTTACACTCATTATACGATCATCTGTTGCTTTATGTTCGAGCAAAATGCAAACAATCGTCCAGTGATAGACGGGAAGCGCTACTTTATCCGCAACAAGTATTGCTAATGAGCTCATGGAGGAGTATTATGACAATGTTACCTTGTATGCGAAAAACAAGTGAAGCGACAAACATCATCATCATAGCCCATATACTTCCCACTGTTGGGCACGGGCCTCTTCTACAACTGAAGGGTTTAGGCCTTAGTCAACCACGCTGGCCTAGTGCGAGTTGGCGGATTACACACGTAAGCAATTCCTAAGAACTTTTATAATGTACATGTAAAAGTCAGAGGTGTGTGCCTTGGGTTTGAACCCGCGATCGCCGAGATTTTCGACCGCGTGCCTAAACCTCGAGGCCATCACGACTTCCGACACAAACACCTAACATTATTAAGAATCATTACTGAAACTTTGCATCGTTGATCGCAAGTATAAACAATAACAACAAGTAATATTTACAATTAAACGTATTTAACGTTGTAGTTCAACCCACTCTAGTATAAACAATAAAGTAATAATAAGTAGTATAAGTAGTAGTGTAAACAATAAAACTACATGGTATATTATTATTGTTGACTGCATTACTTTATCCCACTGCACAAACTTTCATCGCGGGAACTAGCAAACCCGGGTTCGATTCCGGATCCGGGCAAAATATTATTTTGTTTTTAATTACTAATTCTCAGTAGCAGCACGGAATTTAAAAGTGTGGACGTTAAACGGTAATAAGCTCGTCCCCTATTACATGAAACTAAAGTATCGATGGCAAAACATATATAACACACGTATGCCTACTTTCTTGAGAGTCCTTCAGCGGCATGAGTGTATACATACGAATAATTCATATAGAAGAGTTGCTTCGTTTGCGTTCATTTAGAAATATGGGCACTATTTTTTTACATATACATACATAATCTCACACCTGTATTCCCCGAAGGGGTAGGCAGAGGTGCATTTCTGCATCCACATTTCGCCAGTATGTGGGACTGGTCCACATAAAAGGGTGCGAGCCTATTGCCGCTTTCTGGGCATATTTCCAGACTCCGGGCTGTTACTGAGAATTTTCCAATGGAAAAACCTAATAACACTTTGCCCGACCCGGGAATCGACCCCGGGACCTCTAGATCGCACGATACACACTTGTGCCGCGAGACCTCGAGGCAGTAATTTTATTTATACAACATAATACGACTATGTGACGAAAAATAAACACAATATGTAAATGTTACCTTAATTTTAATTGACAAATTCTTTTAAAGATATTTAGGAACAAATGTCAACCTAAATTGGAATAATTTATCTCCAGGATTTTAAAATATCTAGTACAGCACGTCCATTAGGCATGTACCATTTCATACGTATAGAGATGAAATCAATTGCATATTTTCCGCTAACTGACAGGTTGCAGTTTGACTACGACAGCCAAGCGTCCGCTGCCGTGAGGTGTTATCCGATAATTAGGTTTAGCGGCGCTCGCGGAAATGTAGCTTTTTTTTTATATAGGTCACTTCATTCGCTACCTACTTTTTTTATATTGAACTTGATTCATTGAGCGTAGGTACTTATAGGTTTTATCTGGGGAGCACCGCTAAGTGGAGCAAAAAAGCGGCACGGCCGTGCCATCCTTTTCTAGAAGTAGTTCATGCTATTTTCGACCCGCTATAACTTCGTTGTGGATAAAACTAGAAGCCTGAATTTTCAGTAACCAAACAGGCATTCTATAAACACGGCATATTTCAAATTTCTTTCAATATGAAACAGTAGTTTAAGAATTATAACTAGTCAAACTTTCTTAATTTTAACCAATTAGCAAAATTCAAAGGCACTTCTAGCAGAGATAGAAGCTTCAGATTTAGAATACAATACAATCAGTGTTTACCGTACAAATCAACGAAAAACTAAAATATTTCACAATATCGGTCCAGTTTTCTAGATAGACCAATCCTACAATTTTTTATGGGATTACAAAGTTACATTTGCAGTGAATGAATCAGTGTACCTATGTATGTATAATATAATGGAATAATAGGTGTAGATAGGTAGATATAATTATTACCTAGACAAGTGTTGGAGTGGAGATCTCGCTTAGGCAAACGTAGTGTAGGACGTCCTGCAGCACGATGGTCCGACAACTTGAGAAAGGTGGCGGGTAACGGATGGATGAGGGCTGCTCAAGACCGGGATGGTTGGCGCTTTCTTGGGGAGGCCTACGTTCAGCAGTGGACGGCGATAGGCTGAGTATATATAGTTATGTTCAAAGGTAACTTGTAATTGTCTTATGAAGTTGTACTAAAATCACGCAAAGTATTAATTAGACTCAATTGCCCGAAATTGCCATGAAAGAACACAAATAATAATAACCGCGGCCGGCGGAGGTGGCTTGCCCGCGCCGTGGCTTCCAAGCTTCCCGTCCGTCATAAAAAGACGGCCACTTTCTTCCAGGCAGCCTATGAGGCTTACTGCTATATCGCAAGTATACACACAAACCACTTTTTATTTATCTTACGCAAATTGTATGCGTCAGTATGAGTATAAAAATTTAAATAATATATATATATATATAACGGCGTAAAAACTGAGAGCTATGTCAACGCTCTTGCATAAACAAGAATGATTCACGGGCGGTCGCCCCACTGCACTGTCTATAAAAGCCGCCCGCTGCAGCGGAGCGAAGCATTCATCCATCTACGCGCGGACATCAAACTTCCGATGTATTGGGAAATTAAAAGGAATTTTGATTGAAGTTGATTGTGAAAATCATTTCTCAAAATGAATCCTCCAATAATAACGATGTCACTGCTATTCTTAAAAATACTGGGCTATCAGCCCTGTCAGTTGTGAAGTTTTCGTAAGGAAAACCCAAAATATCAATAAACATCATGAAACCAACAATTGTGACGTCAGAGTTGCTGACAATATAATTCTATAGAAAAGTAATGTGTTAAGTAATTTATACAATTTATTTAAAAAAAACTGAGTGCGGCAGTGTGTGCCGTAAATTAGTTCAAGTTAATAAATTTTCATAAGGATTAACTTAACTGATCTTTGACGAGTGCGGGCCTAAATATTACTAATGCAAAAAATAATATTTTAAAATAATAATAATAAGAACACGACGCGGTCGCTCTCGTCTCGTATGTAGAAGAGGAAGATTACTTACAAAAATAAAAATAAAAACTTATAAGACAGAGAATGGGTTTTAAGAATAGGTATTCGTTGTTGGTATTCAAAAAGTAGAAGGTACCTACGGGAAAGAAAAAGAATGACTATCTACAAAAAGAAATGAGATGCCATCAAAAACAAAACAAGTCTCGCAACTCAGTTCTTCTACCGTAAAAAGTTATGAGAACCATGTAATACCAAGTCGGTTAATTTATTCACTCCCTACTTAAGGGACCTTCTGTCTTAAGTTATTATTAACTTTCTTTTGTTTTAAATAAAATAGATTGACTTTTAATCGCACTAAACAATCTTATTGTTATATATTGTATAATGTTTATTTATGTCCGAGTTAAATGATAGTTAAACACAGGGTACGTTCGGGATTACTTTATTGATGCGCCATCTTAATGTCTATCTATTAGGGATGTACCTGTACATTAGTGATGTCCTAGTCATGCTTAATTACAATCTACAACATCTCCCTTCTTTACAAATGGGTTAAAGATTGTTATGTTCAATACACTGTTTGTCTATTCACTATTAATCTGTTACATAGTCTGCCAAATATGCTGGCTTTCTAATAATCCGTTTCGGTCTAATTCTAATATTCCTATTTTCATTTATTACAATGTTTTCATTATTTGTTGTATCTTTATCACAATTCTCCAAATCAAAATTATAATCATTTTCTACCTCTAACCTATTTCTAGTGTATTTACCATTTGGAATTAAACTCTTTCTATTTCTTACAATTATTCCTCCTTCTTCTGTTTTAACATTATAAGACCTTGGACCTTGTCCATATCCTACTACTATTCCACTTTTATGTGGTCCTGAGCTACCTTCTTCTTTTATTTTCACTACTTTATCTTTACTTAACATAGGTAATTTCCTAGTCTTTTTATTATAGTATTTTTTCTGCATTTTCAGTTTTTTACATAATTCATGTTTGTAATTACTATTTTTCTTAAACTTTGAAATATCAGGCATCATATTCCTTACTTTTCTATTAAACATTAACTCAGCTGGTGTCTGACCTGCTTCAGAAACAGGGGTATTTCTATAAGTTAACAAACCTTTATAAATATCTTTATTTTCATCTATTAATTTCTTCAAAATTCTTTTTACTGTTTGAATATGCCTTTCTGCTAAACCATTTCCTTGATGGTGTCTAGGGCTTATAATTTTGTGATTGAAACACCATTCTGAACTAAAGTTTTTAAATTCAAATCCACTGAATTGAGTACCTGCATCTGAATATACTATTTCTGGCACTCCATATCTAGCCCATATTTCTTTTAAATATTTAATTACAGTTTGAGCTGACATATTAAATAACTTTTTTATCTCTACAAATTTACTATATGTGTCTACTACTAGCAAATAAGGATTTCCTCCAATAAAAAATATGTCACAAGCTACTATTTGCCATGCCTGTGTTGGAACTTCTTTACAAATCATAGGTTCATTTCTATTAGCATTTTGATCTCTTACATGTATCACAATTATTTATCTTATCTTCTATTTCTTTATTCATTGTAGGCCAATACACAGACCTTCTTGCCAATTGTTTGCATTTACTTATTCCTAAATGAGCATAATGTATTCTACTTAACATATCAGACCTTAAACTTTTTGGTATTATTATTTGACATCCTTTTAATATCAATCCTTTACAATAATTAATTTCCTCTCTATAACTGTAATATTGCTTAACTATTGAATCTACTTGGTTTTTATTTTGAGGCCAACCCTCTCTAATGTATTTTAACAATGTTTGCAATTCCTCATCTTTAGAAGTCTCATCAACAATAATTTTTAACTTACTATCTGTAACTTTAAAACTACTCATAATCATTGCCACATGAGCTTCTATATCTTTATCACATGCCTCCTGTGTATCATCTAAATATGATCTACTTAAATGGTCTGCTACAACTAATTCTTTACCAGGTTTATAAGTTACTGTAAAACTATAAGGTTGTAATGCTATTTTTATTCTTTGTAGTCTGGCTGGACATTTATTCAATGACTTTGCAAATATTGAAACTAATGGTTTATGATCTGACTCAACAATAAACTTCTGTCCATACAAATATTGATTAAATTTCTTACATCCAAACAAAATTGCCAAACTTTCTTTTTCTATTTGACTATACATCTTTTCTGTCTCTGATAATGCTCTAGAACCATAAGCTATAGGCTTATCATTTTGAAATATTACTGCTCCTAAACCATCTTTTGAAGCATCAACACTGAGTATTACTATAGGTTTGTCAACATCAAAATATGCTAAAACTGGTGGTTGACATAAAACTTTCTTTAATTTATCATATGATTCTTGTTGCGTCTGACTCCATATGAAAGGAACATCTCTTTTAGTAAGCTGTCTGAGAACTCCTGTAATCTCAGAATAATTTTCAATAAATCTAGATACATAATTAGTCATACCTAAAAATCTCATAAGTTCAGTCTTTGAAGTAGGTTCTTTCATTTTTATAATAGTTTCTGTCCTATCTGGGTCCACTTCAATTCCTTTCTTTGATAAAATATGACCTAAGTACTTAACTTGCTCAACTTGTATCTGACTTTTATTCTCATTGAACTTAATATTATATTCTCTAGCTTTTTCTAATACCTTTTTTAATATTTTATCATGACCTTCAATTGTCTCATGATGTATTAACAAATCATCAATGTAAATTTCTACTCCTTCAATTTCAGAAAATATTTCTTTGAACAATTTATGAAAGATCTCTGGACTTGAATTCAAACCATAAGGTAATCGGTTGAACATATACCTACCATGTGGTGTGTTAAATGTAGTGAGTTCCTTTGATTCTTCAGCTAAACAAACTTGCCAAAATGCTGTAGTAGCATCAAGAGTACTATAATATCTAGAGCCCTTTAATTTACTTGTTATCTCATCTAACCTAGGCAATGGATATTGTTCTCGCAAAATCTGATTATTTAAATGTTGTGGATCTAAACAAACCCTAATTGATCCATCTGGTTTTAATGTCATAACTAATGAATTTACATACTCTGTAGCTGTATTTACTTTGCTTATAATTCCTTTATTCTCCATGCTATCTAACTCAATCTTTAATTTGTCTTTTAATTTAAATGGAACTTGCCTACAAGGTTCTATTTTTCCTACTGCTTGACATTTTAATTTAATTTTATATTCATATCCTTTTATTTTACCAATGCCCTTAAAAACATCTGCATACTCTCTTAATAAACAATGTTTCATTAACTTGCCTTGTATAGATTCTACTTTAGATCTAGTTTCTTGAAGTAAATTCAACTTTTTGATTGTTGGAAAACCTAACACTGGTTCATAGTCACCCTTTGTTATATGAAATTCAAGATTACAATTTTTTCCTACAATTTCACATTCACAATATATTTTACCTAATGTTTCCAAACATGTATTATTATAGTTACTTAATTTTGAGGACGGGTAATATTCCTGTACTTTCAATATTTCTTTACAACAATTATGTGACATTACATTACAGTCTGCACCACTATCTAACTTAAATTGTATTATTTTACCATTACAGTCTTTAAATTTGACAGATTCATACCAACCATCTTCTCTACTTCTAATTTTATTCAACTTTACTTGTCCCATGTTTATAGACAACTGTTCTTTTTTCTCCATAGTGTCTTCTTCTTGCTCACTCACACTCTTTATTACACTTTTCTTTCCACACCTGATAGCAAAATGTCCTAGTTTTCCACATTTCAAACATTTCTTGCCAAAAGCGGGACATTTCGAGAACTTATGATTATAACCACATCTTGTACATGCTACTATCCTTTTTTCTTGAGCTATGTAGTTGCTTCTATTTTCTGTTGGTTTTGTGTATACTTTTTTCTTTGTTCTGTATTTATCATCCTTCTTATCATATATATTTTCTTCTTTTTTCCTGTACTGTATCTTCTGTATTTCTTGTTTATTTTCCATTTTCTTTAATTGTTCTCTTGCTGTTTCTGCTGCCTTGCATATTGCTACTGCTTTTTGGAATGTCAAGTCTTGTTCTCTTAATAATCTCTCCTTCAATCGGCTATCATATATTCCTGCGACTATTCTATCTCTTAACATTCTCTCTTTCAGTTCTCCAAAATTGCATTCTGAACTTAACCTTCTTAGTTCTGTTACATACTGATCAACAGATTCTTCTGGATGCTGATCCCTTTTATTAAACAAGTGTGTACTAATACTTTCATTACTTGCTGGGATGAAGTGTTTGTCAAAACAGGCTATCACCTCACTATAATTATTTTGTTGTTCGCTAGACAACTCAAATGTGTTGTATATTTCAATACATTCTTCACCCATGCAATGTAATAATAATGCGACTTGTACTTGCCCTGTGTTACCATTTGCACCTGACGCAATTCTATATATCTCAAACTGTTGCTTCCACCTTTTATATGATTCTGCCGTTAGGTTCACCAATGGTTTTGGGGTTTTTAATCCGTATACACCTTCGACCTGTGGCATCTTGGTGGGCACACGTTTTTATATTTTTCTTCTTCTTGTTATTTTGCAACTTTTCCACCATATATTTTGACTTATCCTGTCCAAAGCGCCATGTTATATATTGTATAATGTTTATTTATGTCCGAGTTAAATGATAGTTAAACACAGGGTACGTTCGGGATTACTTTATTGATGCGCCATCTTAATGTCTATCTATTAGGGATGTACCTGTACATTAGTGATGTCCTAGTCATGCTTAATTACAATCTACAACACTTATTTAATATGTAGATATTAATTGTGAGATACCTACATAGTACAGTAGAAGCTCCTTATTCGCGTTTTCACTATTCGCGGATTAAAAAATTGCAACTAAATTCCTATATTTGCGGCTAAATATTCGTTATCGCGGATCTAAACGGTACATCGGTACATACTTATTAATAAAAAATATTCCAATAGGTATCCTATCCAATATTCTATGTCAACGCGTTCAATCAAATCATAAAAAAATATATATAATAGACCTTATTACAACTATGCCTAAAGTATGTTGCTAAATGATATCGTCGCTGAACCAATCATCCTTTTATATAATCGTAAAATGAAGATTTGACTGAGACTGACTTGAAGGAAATGTAAGCAAGATAAAGAAAAAGCTTCGCAACCACCAGAAACATGACATTTGATATGAAAAATCTTAGTGAGAGTTTAAGATAAGTAATTGATCTTTGTAATTTCTTTGTGAAAATTGATCCGTCTATGGATCATAGAATCATAGCCCTATTTTTAGGAAGCAAATTGCTAATGCCACTGCTGAATATCGGTCTAAATTCAAGGAGCTTTTATAATCTGTAAATTTAGAACTGCTACGCATAAGATACTTATCATCATCAGCCCATATACGTCCCACTGCTGGGCACGGGCCTCCTCTACCATTGAGAGGGTTTAGGCCTTAGTCCACCACTCTGGCCTAGTGCGGGTTGGCGGACTACACACCTAAGAAATTCCTAAGACTTTTTTAGGTGTGCAGGTTTCATCACGATGTTTTCCTTCACCGTTAAAGTACGTGATAATTCATTGTGAATACACACATAACTTCGAAATGTCAGAGGTGTGTGCCTGGGGTTTGAACCCGCGACCGTAGAGATTCTCGACCGCGTGCCCAAACCTCGAGGCCAGTGATGGATGGAAGTCGTGAGACTTATAAGATACTTATTAGTAGATAAAACTTATTCTTTATCTAGGAATCTCTTTAATATTTAAGTAGCAAATTGAAGCTACTCAATTGATAAAGGTAAATTTCTGTGGGATTATCTGCGAACAAGCTTTTGATTAAAATGACAAATTTAAATCTAATACCTATTAATAACTTCTTTTTTTCCGCGGGGAATATCCTATTTACGGACCATCCCACCCCCGGAGGGGCGAGGGTGTGTCGGACTCACCGGCGCCTTCCGACCCAGCATGGATGTTACCGCCCGTAGTTGGGCGGCCGCTGGGCCGACTAAAAACCCCGCGACGGCCACCATCGGCGCAGACGAGGCGGCCCCGGTATACCCTGAAGCAAAAGCTATGGATTGGACCGGGACCGCCTCAGCGCAGTGCCGGGAGGCACGCCAACTTGGCGCTTGTGGCGTCTTCATCTCGGGGGCCGCCAAGGTAGGGACTATACGCTGCGGACGATGCAGCAGGCGGACGCAGCGAGTGCCGAGGGAATTGGCCCACACAGGACACCCGTACAGGGCCATGGACCGCACGACTCCAGCATAAAGGCTTCGGCAAGGGAAGCCAGGACCTTTAAGCCGAGAGCGCCCGCCTATTAATAACCTACCGCCGAGATAAACTTCCTAAAGACATGTCAATATTTGGTTTTTACTAAATTTAGAGACCACAGAAATGTCGCAATAAATGTTAAAAATAAAGCTACAAGGAAAGGTTAATAATATGTGATAAGATCTGGATGTAGAAACTAGAAAATAAGTTGTTACCTACTTGTTATAATTCAAGGAAAGACGATAGAAATTTTTAATGGCTGAAATTATTTAATTATTGTTAAAATTATAAAGGTGGAGCGCATAACATAAATCATATTTTCATGATGGACATTGTTTTCAGAACATGGATAATGTGATTCAATATAAACAGTTTATTAAGGTGGATTCAGAAAAGTCCGGTCCTGAGGTCACAATTGGAACCAACGGACATAAGTCTACCCTATAAACTAATCGGCACTTTACCGGTGAAAGTAATTGGAATCCAAGACCTCCAGATCGCACGGTGCACACGTAAGCCAATGGACCAACGAAGCAATGTTTTATATGCAATAAATTCATAACATTGATATAATTTTTCAACTGATACTCGAAAATGTGGCCGATAAAATAATAAATCATCAGCGTACGTTTTTGAAATACGTATAAACACAAAAAATATTGCATCGAATATTAGAGTGTTTTCAAATGTGGCAGAGAATTACTATGTGTATTTTTAGGTGGGTATTTTCACTGTATTTTGTTGGAGCTCCATGCTGGAAATGTTTTTAAGCCATTTATAGGATTTAGATGCGGCTTAACGTCTCCTTTCTTTTATGAAATTAACAAATAGACCAAAAGCCTAAACATATTTCCCGGTAGACGCGGTTCTTTGTACATTTCAAAATAGAATTATACGACGACGAGAATATTGAACGCGTTTTAACAAAACAATGCCTAATTACATTAAACATGATGCTATTATTACTGCAATATTTTTTATTGCAATAATTATTTGAAAATCCCGAGTGCCTGTGATTATGGCATGTCTATTCCTATTTAATTATCACAAATTTTAAAGATGAAGAGAAATGTTGTAAGTATACCAACATATTCCCCTTCACGTCTGTATCAACCATTAGCATTATGCAATATTGAGATCTACGAGAAAAGAGATTACCGGGCTTGGTACCAGAGCACGTGCTTCTACTTAAAAACGCAATAACACATTAACCGACGCGAAAATCAAGACCTCGCCATAGTTTAAACAGTGAGACCAAACAGACAGCCAAGAAAACCTATATGGTTATTTATCTTTAATATATGTGAACTACATTAATCTGAAAAAGGTTAGTTTGTTTGGCTCTGGACTAATTCCATGCAGTGGTTGGAAAATTCGTAGCCAGCCGGGGGATTAAATTATTACAGCGTTGTTCTGTCTTTGCATCCTTCCTAATATTTTCGATGTGAAAGTCAGTTTGTATTTTGTTTTTTATGCTTTCAAACCGCTGAGCACTACAGAGGTTGTTAGCTACTTTTTTCCTTAATATGTGGAACCAGATGGTTACTTTTTTATTACTTTGTTGACAAATCCGAACTGACGCGAAGCGAAACTGCATGCTAGTCCCATTTGATAATAACAAATCTAAGTTTAGTGTATGTTACTTATATGCTTCAGTAATATGTCTTAATTACATTACGTAATTAATGAAAGCGCAGCGTAGGACGTCCACCAACGAGATGGTCCAATGACCTGTTAAAGGTCGCGGGTCGTCGCTGGATGCAGGCTGCCTCCAACAGACCACTGTGGAGATCATTGGGGGAGGCCTATGTTCAGCAGTGGACGTCTTTGGGCTGATGATGATGACATTACGTAATGTCCAAATCGATTTGTTTCAGTGGAGCACAAAGGCTTAATACAGTACCTAATTTGGCTTAAGTGCATGACTATTCTATCACAGGCACGTAATTACAAGTTAACTCGTGGCTTATTAGTCCTTTGTGGAATTCCGAGAATCCCAGTCTACGGCGAACCTTATTAACTAAGTGCGAGCGATTCATAGAAGTAATATACGATCAGACATATGCATGATGAGATATGAGGAGAGATAGAGATAGTGAGAGATCTGCCCTGTCCTTACTGTACTTACTTTGTAAGATCTACCTGAAATATGTTAGGTCAATGAAACAAAGAAATGAAATTCTATTAATTATACGGTATATACACATCAACCATAAATAACTTAAGACCCAAGGTAAAAAAATACACCTTAATTAAAGGCTTTAGGGCTCATCAAATGTCCAGCGCAGCAACTGTCAAGACAATACCGGGAAATCGACTACAAACGTTACATATAATGAGACTGCTGACGTAGGTTTAAATAATTTATTGAAGTGAATTGAAAGCCGTAATGTTTTCAATGCTAGGTAAAATCAATATTCATAGCGGAGTTTTGTGACATTTAAACTCTCCGCTGTTTTCCTGCGCATATCTCTCTTGGAAAAAAAACGTAGATTCCAGATCTGTTATGCTATGCGTGCAATATGGTCTGTCATATCAAACATTTTTTTCGATTGCCTTTTCCCGCGCGCCTACGTATTTCCGTGGCTCCGCGGTATGTACTGGCGCGTGAGATCGAATTTAAAGTCAATGAATTTAAGAAACATTAAGTACTGTGCTTACAGTGGGAGTAGAAATATACCTTGGCCTATCCCCTTGGGTTAACGCGAATAACTTTTCACTCGCCGCACTGTTTTAGGATAACGAATCGAGAGTGCATCTAATATTCAGTAGCAGTGATATTATTGCATTGGAATATGGACAATAAATTATAACTGAATTTATTGTGAAATAAAGGTATTCTGAGGAAAGCTATAGTAAAAATCATCCACACCAATTACTTTGTTGTGTGACATGCAACAATCCCCACTGAGGCAGCGGTTACTCCAATAACGTAATAAGGACTAATTGCTTTCAACCACAATGAGGTGAGAAGTGAATTAATTACTCTAGTCATTGTGATTATAAGTTAGCTATAGTGCCAAGCGAGGAAATATTTCTTTAAGCGTATATATGTGTATACATATTTTGTAACCACTGCAATGAGGAAACTTCAAACTTGTGACAGGTTTTCGTTACTAATCATGGTGACCATCATTGGTATTATAATATTTTTAATGCTCTTAAATTTTAATAAAAATATACTGAATTGAGACTTTCTGATTTTACAAACACCAAGACCCATAATAAATATTTACGAGCAATCAGCTTAAAGCTAACAAAATTTATACCAAAATAATTTTTTTTATCCGTCCGTGATGCTCCACACTGCTCTCGGAGCCAGTTGAATGTTACTTTTATACGTTAGGGAGGTAATTTTTAAATGTTAATTTGTCGTACTGAATGTGGAAAGTCAAAACACACACATAATGCAGAACAGATTTAAACCCTATTTGGCAGACAGATATATAATTTATAACTCGGATTAATAGATCAAATATGTTTCCCCCCGAAAAATCCCATACCTGTTATTTTAAAACTAACATTATGTTAGTCGCTGTTATCATCAATTGCACTTTTTTATCACTATACCCAATACTTTTCACTGAAATGAAATGTCATGTCAGTTTTTATACCTTAGTAAGCCGAATATATTAACAGTTTTTAACTTATCAGATCTTGCCACCAGATCGGAAGCAAACTATTACAATTAATGGCATAACTGTACGATGTGCAGATCGATAATTGTGTCAATGGTAGGGAGGGATCGTCTAGAGCGCCGTGTAAGGTGTCAGGGTTAATAAAGCGAGTACGATTTTCTCATATCAAACACAATTTGCTCAGCCGAAAATAAATGTTGCGTAGCAAATTAGCCCCCAACGCATTTGTGTAGTGTAGGCGTAAATAAATACATTTTCAATACCTTTGACGTTACACCTATTTTATTAGGGATACATTTCTGTTTATTTAAAGCCAATCATAGCAACTCCCTGTGGCTGTTTCCCGGTATTTGTGTATTTAGTTGGTGTGCAATAGCGCGCGGCTCGCGCCCCGCCCGAGTTCCACGCATCGTTTCATCTCATCAGTGACGCACACACAGGCGCGATATTGTGTGTGACTTTTCACCGCAGGCTCTTTTCACTCTGTATTTTTCCAGTTCGGCACTATTGAAATATTTGCATTTTAAAAATACCTCAAAGCTTAATTTGTGTATTGCAATTCTCGACACAGCCGCTGTGAAGCGATGCGGGTGCGAATCATAGAGAGTGCCGAGCAAGTTTGATTCTTTGTTATCGGTTCAGTCACCGTATGCTTATGCAAGGAACATTTTAATTAATGTAATTTGCAACTTGTACACGTAGGATGACAAAGAAATGTCCATTAGTCTAGCAAATTTATATTTGTATAACTGAGTAGGCGACTTTAGAGTAAAAAGTCTAATGTTCAAAAGAAATTTATATAGTTATTAGAAGTGAATGGCATAGACGTGTTTTTGTAGATTCGTCTATGTTTTTGACAAGCTTTGGAGGTCATACATAATGTTAATATATGCTTTACCTAGAAATTTCATGCCTCAACCAATCATAAGCGAGATTTACACAACCTAGTATGTTAATGAACTTGATGTTCTACGAGTTTCCAAGAAAAAGTTAGGGTTCGCTTTTCAAGGTATCCAATGTTATTTACATAAACGTGTTTTATGACATATCATTTGTGGTTTGTATTTACGGACCGGTTGTCGCATCACCTTCCGGTGTATATAGACTAATGTAAAAAGAAAAACATACAATATGCCCTCTTCTAGTATAAAAACATACGGATTTTAAGATGCAGTAATATGGAAATCTTAGACAAGAGTATTCCACTAGAATTCGCAGTGTCAGCTAACTCTAATGATTGAGCTGGCATTTTCAATAATCATATTGACGCCTACATCAAATTACTTTTATATATATAAAATTACGTTTCCGTTTAAAATGGTTACATGGGAAAGTATAATTCACGGATAAAGGAAGTTCTAGAAAATGGGACAAGTGTCACGATGCACACAGCTGCGACTGCCAATTTATATTTATTAAAAGACAAAATCGACAAGCATTCTCTTCACAGAATCTGTACACTTATTGAACATATTTCTTGCGCTCGGTGCTTTCAAACGTGGCTCCTTATTAGTTTCGTTGCATCTAGCATAAGACGTATCTCGGTTGTCTGCGTTCGTTATCTCTGTCGGAAGTACGCTACACATTTTTTTGATGTGCACAATTGATGTCTTTTGTGTTTTTAGGGGTAGGAAGTTTATAATTGATTTTTTTAATATCTTGACACCACAAATTAACTTCGTTGTACAAGATTTATAAAAGTGTTAGTGTAAACTGACCATGATCGAAATCTAAGACAGGTAATGGTGTTTATTACTGTTCTTTATCGCCATAACTATTACCTGCCTTAGCATTACTTATGCAACGGCAACTCAGGTGGTGTGGTCACGTTCTTCGTATGGATGACAACCGCCTACCCAAAGCGGTCTTCTACTCTGAGCTAGCTGAAGGTAGACGTAGGCACGGTGGTCAGTACCTGCGTTACAAGGAGGTGTTAAAGCGGCACTTGAAGGCTTGCTGTATTAACCCAGAGTATTGGGAGGAGCTGGTATCAAATAGGTCGGGCTGGTGCTCCACCATCTTTAAAAGTATTAAAACATTTGAGGATGGTCGTTTGGCAGCACTAGACGAAAAAAGAAGAATACAAAAACAAAAACCTAAGCCCTCCTACACATACACCTATATTACCCAGGGCCAACTCTACTGTTCGGCTTGCGACCGGGTATTTAAAACCAAATTCGGCTTAGCAAGCCACATTAGGGCCCATGATCGAAGATTGTAGTTAGGGTCGCCGTCACCGAAATCGATGAGGAGGGCTATATATATTACCTGCCTTAGTTTTCTATCAGGGTCTTTACACTCGGGATAGAATAAATCTTTAACATTTTGTATTGATGTTACGGAATACCGATTAAACCATCTTGATGGCTCTAAAGTTATTACTTGCGGGGCGTGTATTCCAGAAACAATACGTTCGCTATTCATTACTGCCATCCGGCGGACCGCCACTAAGGACACTGACGTAATATAACGAATTAATTGGAATCTATATCCCCGAGGATTTCTACACTCGCACAGCAACTTTTTACGTCCCACGTAATAAGGGGCGAGACTGTATCTTTGACCTCTGTATTCGTAATGAATCAAAACTAACTTCCCGACCAAAATTCCTAACTAGGACGTCTAGGTTGCACGGCGCACACATGTACGGCGGGATCAACCAGCTATTGATAATATGCAAGTGATCAACTATGTCTAAGTATGCTGTCTAAACTATGTGAAGCATCGCCCTGCGACGTGTCTACATTCTTGTTACTTTAGGCTATTAACCGGCTCCAACAGATTTAATGTTTCATCCCTAACTGCGTGTGGGAGCATCGAGGAAAATTTACAGTCTGTATTTATTAATGGTTTTTTAACCGGGGTGAAACATTTTTCTATAAAGTTCAACATCGAGTGGGTGGCTGGGTGATAAAAAAAATGTTTTATAACATGCAAAACTGAAAAGTTTTTGCACCGCGTCAGTAAATTAAACAACAGTGTTTTTTTAACAATACGATTTTACATATTTATTTTATGGTTTATAATTGTTAGTTACCTCGAGAGCCATCACAGATTATTACTGAGCAATATCTATTCGTCACTTAAAGCCTTCAGACAAATAGAAATCTTCAGGAAAATATAAACTTTTTTAGGATATTTACAATGTCTTTTTACAATCTAGGACGTCACTCACTAAAATATCTTGTGAAAAATATCTTGGTACTCTTAGTTGCATAAGCTTTGGTCAGTCCCTATGCTAACTAACAGCTCGGCCCAAACTTCACAGTCAACAACAGTCCTTCAGGGTCCAATTTGTTTATATATACATATGTTGTAGTTTTGAGATTTTAATGGTAAATCGTTCATGACCAATTATAAAATTATATTAATCGGCAAACGCCAAGAGTTTTGAATAGTCGAAGTTTTATTTGTTTAGATTTTCACTTGCATCCTGAGTCAACTATTCAATATTTTCGAAAACTGAAATATCTCTTCCTTTTTATAAATTTTCCATGCATACAAAGATTTTAATATCTATGTTCTGGGAAAGTCTAAGGAACTCAACGGTTGGCGGTCTCAAGTACATAATAAATATTCTATAAAATCAATATGCGCTTCCCTCTTTGAAGTATGTGATATCTCCCTCAATTTAATTCACCAAGAAGCGCAATAACTACATTGTTACTCTGATATAAGCCAAGATACAATATGCCCACGTAGGATGAAATACCTTTACAGGTGTATTACTCTTTTCATTATTCTGAGCGACTGCAGTACCGATACAACCTAAGCAGCTGAATTTAGTGATGTTCCGCGTTTACATGGTTTTTATCTGTATTTATTTGCTCATTTAGTAATCGTATACCTGAACACATTATAAAAATTAATCATGTTGGCGCCGAAGCTTACGTTATAATTATTATTTAGTGGCTTTTGATGTCAAAGCCAAAAATAGATGTTATTTGCATATACGTAAACAACGTTACGTATGTCGCACAGGGTCGCCACATCGTTAAAACCAATAAACTCGGATTTATTTATTTTATACAGTTATATTAATAAATTGAAAATTGAAAATCAGCAGACGTTATGCAAGGATTGAAACATTATATTACTGACACTATTTAGATAAAGTCTTGACATTCGAGAAATAATTATATATTATCACTATGTCGACATAATTATGCTCACTGTGGCGTATTGTGACATTGATGCCAACCACCTTGCAACCCAGGAATATAGTTGGTAACACTAACTGTAAGTGTCAGATTAATTAACGGATATCGACGTCCGATGTACGTGAATAAAACACCCGATGTTCGCTGACTAACCGAAACAAGGCCCTCTTGTGTATATCACTACTACGGTTCCTTGTTCATAATTTTAATAGGTACCCTGTGTAAGATGTTGTACATGCGTTCGAAAATCTTTTTATAAATAAATACTATCCGAGCATTATACAAATTGAAAAATATGGCTGTACCATAATGCACGAATATTATTCATTGATTAATTTCTACCGTTTCATTAGTTATTCAATGGATGTTTACTTAATGTGTAGGTAATCTCAGGAACTATTGGCTATTTACTTCTCTTGATTTCGTCTATATTACTTGAGTTAATCTAAGGAGAAGAGTAGCTATCCTCAAAAGGGCAAGCGAAATTTATTAGGTGGAAAAAACCCACTTAAATTTATATTTATGTCGATAAAATCTTTTTACCCATGCGTATGTGAGACGGCCCGCTTGTATTCAAAATAACCGCGTCAAGTGTAATAAACACAAATGACAGGAATATTGCCAGAGAAAACTTGACTTATAAACGTACTAAATGAACTGAATAAAAAAACAATTAAACGTATATATCATTATGGAGTCAGCCTTAGGCGAAACAAAGGTACACGTAAATAACAAAGAAATATAATATTACAGATAACTTAGGGTCTTTGAAATGGCAGTTCCTTTGGCTTTATCTTCAATAGAATTCTTGGAATAGTATTTTCATGAAGTGCAATTACATTTTCATTTATCTTGCAATCACGAGATTGCTGGAATAACTTTTCTCTTTCTCTTCTATGGCGGGTTCAAATCGTAAAATTAATAAAGAATACGTTTGATAGCTTATAGTAATTATGTATTCAAAGTTATTTCCAAAAACAAAATGTTTTTTTGAAATGTGATGGGTTTTTAAAATTTATCATATGTATTGTAAATGAATTTTATTTAATGTAAACCAAAAGAAACTTAATTTAAAAAAATGTAAAACACAATAAATTATTATTAAAAATTATGATGTTAATTAGGTGTCATGAAATAAGGTTTAAAGAATTAAGAGTAGCAATTAAATTAAATAAAAGCTAACAGACAATTCAACTGTTTTTTTTTACTACTGTGCATGTTGCATAGTTAAAACATCAAGATATTGGTACTGTGTTCCGTATCGCGGCATACAGGTTTCAATATTTTATCCAAACAGTTATATCTAAACAGTTAGTGTGTATCTGAATACACACAACTGTATTTTTTTTTGTTTATCATGTCAGTTTCCGTGTATTTAAAAAATAATGGCTCAGAGATAAATTAGCTTTTATTGTATATATTTTTCGACTTATGCACAATTGGAGAAATATTGTAAAATTGTGAGTGAATAAATGTATTGTTGATGAAATAAAATGCGATGTCGAAGGCAGACGCCGGTATTTCTGAAGGCACTTTAACACTTTCCACTGAGACAGAAGCGTGGGACGACCTGCGCTATACTAAGACGCCAACACAAAGAAGCAGAAAATGTAACGCAAAGAAAAAATACGCAGTACGGAGTTATTTTTAGTTTTAGCGATTATGTTATACCTAGTATTCGTACAGCTTTGCGTGTACCACGAATAATTCAGTATAATAATATAATTCTTCATCATCATCATCATCAGCCCATATACGTCCCACTGATGGGTACGTGCTTCCTCTACAACTGAGATAATGTACTAATAATATAATTAAAAAAGGCGAATTGCTTCAAAGTAAAATGGTAGTGTGATCCTTAGAGCCTCGTGTCTACGTTATGTCACCCCTAAAATAATACCTCGGAGTTATTCAGAGTGGCATAACGGGAAACATATCACAGTGCATTCATGAAATTACTTAAAAGGTTTTAAATTGCGTGGAAAAAAAATAAAAACTTTTGTCTGTATAACGTAATAAGATCACACAAATCATCATTCTTTCAAGTGTGTTAATGGACGTTACTTGTTTGTCATAGGGACGCCGAGAAAATTTATTCTCTAGACAGAACTATTTCACGCTTATTGTTATTTAACAATATCTCAGATAAATAATAATTTACTCGTAGGTGCAGCAAATACTATACTTGAAATTCATTTAAATGAAATACATTTAAATTTAAACGTATAAATTGGTGGCATGAACATCAGTATATTAAAATTTCCTCACAAAATACTCCCGACATGCAGTATGTACCAGCTTTAAACATAATCTTCGTCGAGGGCTAGAAAAGCTGGGGCTTACTGAGCGTTCCCCGGTGCGGCCACCTCCTACATTTCAGACAGCGTTAATAGCTTTAAGTAGATGCTTATTACATAATATCATCAAGTTGAAATTGCTTCATTAAATGAGATTTGCATTGTGTAGATATATATTTGCTAAATTTGAACCGTGCTTGGTTGTTTGAAATAAGAGTTTCACTCGAAATGTATTCTCGGAAATTCAATTCATTGTAGTAGCAAGTTCTATTTAATCTCTCATATTTCATAGAATGAATTTGCAGTATTAAGCTTTTATAGTGGTATTACAACTCGGCGATGCGGGCCGCTCTCAACAGGTCTTCCTGGAAGTGTTTGCCGAGGCGAAGAGGATAGAGACGGAGTGTATCAGTAAACGATGGTTCAAGATGAGAATGATGATGTTGATAATACAATAAACAACGTTGATGCCCAGTTCTGATTAAATTGAATGAGGCCATGTATTAGGCACTGAATGGCAAAAGCCAGTAATTATAAATACAGAAATACCTTCGAATAGGTGTGGAGTCCGCCTTAACCCTCTCAGTTGTAGAGGGAGCTCGTTCCTAACAGTGGGACGTATATGGGCTGATGATGATGAAAATTTGCATTCCTTGAAAATAATTTACCTTTCGACTTCAAAATGAATATGTTTTCCCCGTTTTGCCACATTTTGTGCTGTAAGTCGTAGGGTTATATACATATATTGCTTATAGCTTTCCTCGATAAATGGAATATTCAAAATATATGAAATATTTCATCAAAGTCTATGAAATATTTACACACATCAATAGTAGAGTTTTTACATACTTAATTCATACGAAATGTGTTTTCCGATAACTTCTATATGAAAATAAATTTAAATTGAATCGTCATTGACTGCCTCGTGGTCTCGCGGCACAAGTATGTGCCATGTGATCTAGAGGTCCTGGGTTCGATTCCCGGGTCGGGCAAAGTGTTATAAGGTTTTTCCATTAGGAAATTCTCAGTAATAGACCGGAGTCTGGAAATGTGCCCGTAAAACGGCAGTAGGCTCGCCCGGCATAGGTGGGTGCAGAAATGCACCTCTGCCTACCCCTTCGGGGAATACAGGCGTGAGTTTATGTATGTACTAGCTGACCCGGCGAACTTTGTTCCGCCTAACAGCCGATTCAATTTTTTTTTAGCCTAAGTTACTCCTTATGTCATCAGCTATCTGTCAGTGAAAGTCCCGTTAAAGTTGGTCCACCCGTTTCAGAGAGTAGCCGGAACAAACAGACAGACAAAATTTTTAAAAAACGTTATTTTGGTATATGTACCGTGTAAACATCCATATGCATTTATTAAAAAGCGGTTATTTCAATATTACAAACAGACACTCCAATTTTATTTATTTGTATAGATGTATAGATGTATGTATGAATCGTCATTGCAACGCTAATGCCGTGCCAACGGAACAGGAAGAGTTAATTTCGAAATTATGATACTTATTTACTAATAGCCGACCCGGCGAACTTCGCTCCGCCTAACAGTCGATTCTTGAATTTTTTAGTTTTTATTTTATTATGATACCTACTTAATTTATTTTTTTTCTAAAATATAAGATTTTTTTCTAAAATAAACGTAGCCTAAGTTAATCCTTATTACATCAGCTACCTGCCAGTAAAAGTCCTGTCAAAATCGGTCCACCCGTTTCCGAGATTAGCGGGAACAAACAGACAGACAGACAAAAATTGTAAAAAAATGTTATTTTGTTATATGTACCATGTATGCATATGGATGCATTTATTAAAAAGCGGTTATTTCAATATTACAAACAGACACTCCAATTTTATTTATTTGTATGGTATAGATGGGTGTGCGAATAATTCCAATTTACGAATTATTCGTTCCGAATCGAATTATTAAATTATTTTTCTTTTGTAATATCTTAATTGAACACATAAATTAAACAATTAATTACTTAAACGGTGCAAAATCAATATTTTAAAAACATTAAGTGGAAAGCTTGTTCGTAATATTCTTCTCATCTGATGAACCCCCGTAAATACGACACGATTTCCGAAACAAAAATTGTTGGGAGTAGGAAGAAACCTAAAGATAAGCTAACTTTAAATACGTTCGGGTGCAAAATATTTCGAATAATTCGAATTATTCAACGATTTTCGAGTCGAATCCATAATATTTGATTCGATTCGATTCGAACGATACTCGCACATCCCTAACTATAAAGTATAATATAAAATCAGACAACTTAAAGGTCAAAGTTCGAATGAAAATCTACGGCTGTAATTTGTAGGAATTATAGCCACATTATTATACAAGCTTTAGTTTATCCAGCAGCAGACGGTTATCCAGCCGCTTTGTAACAAAAGTTGTCAGAAAATACGTCAGTAATAATTGACAGTTTCCTCGGGCTCGCGATGCACCGTGCAAACCGCACACAACACTACACTGTGGCAGGGAATCTCGACAGCCATTCAGCGCGGATTCAATTAAAATGCGTCTGACAGCCCTAACGACCGTGGAAACCGACACCCCACCGCACGTCGAGCTGTACGCGTCGATCAACTTCTTTTCCATGGATGTCATAACGAATATTTTAAATCTATTAATATTAAATATAAACAACATCTCACTCTCAGCCTTTGTTGCTCAGTTGCGTTTGCCGTGAAATTCGCTGCACTACTTACGTTGTTTATGGAAAATATGTATATTTTTAAAATAAATCACACAGACAGTACACATACATAGATAAAGGAACCATCCATAAATTTTGTTTGTGACACACAAATAAATATCCAATTGTAGGTATAATTTAGGCAAACGAGTAGTAGCGTTAAAATTATTAAAATGTTTATTTTGCTGCAGTGCCAGCGGCGGTGTCAGACGGATGACGTATTTTATTCCCAGGAAACATGTTTTTCCAGGTTGAAATTTACAGACACAACTTTATAGGTACGATTCCAAAATTACAATTGAGTACAGCTGAGTGCGCTCTTTCGCCAGAAGTATATAGTATGTCGCTATTAAACTCTCCGGTTTCCTTCAAATGAAATTTCTACGCTGGAAACAAATTAACCAACAAGAGTTATCAGCGTAAATACGATTCTCCCGAACAATGTGGCGCGATGACAGCGTACTGCGCGGACAGTGAGTAGATTTGTCAATTCGCAGAATTTTAATCATGTTTGTGAAAATATTTGTATACTGACATGAAATTCTACGTGCCGTATTATTTCAACGAAATGTAGTTCCGGTGTTTACGTTTGCGTAAATATTGTGTTTGCGGTGTGGACATATTGGTCCGTTTTAGTTTAATAGTGGCTTTGAAACTATCCGAGGCCGACAAACAAATATTTGATTCGTCCAATATTTCGATATTACCAGGAATAGTCAGATTATAAATGTTATTTTATCTCCATTTCGAAAATTAATAAAGCTCAATCAATAGTCTAAGCTTATGATGGTAGTATTGCTATTTACTAAACCCAGCGGGATTAACTAATGAACTATCATAATTCTGTTTAAAGTAAACGTAATTAAGTAGTTTCATGAGGAACGGGATAAGGACCTAGTTATTTTTCCAGCTAATCTGAGCGCTACCTAATTAATTGCGTATAAGGTTTTAAAATAACAATATTTTAATGTTATATTGCAAATTAGGCGAACGGGGCGCAACCCAAGCAAATTAAAAAAAAGTAGATTTTTTAACTATATTGTTTTATTTAAAACTGTTGATTTTAATCCTTTATTATTTATTTAGGTTATAACATAGCGGTAAATTAAAATAAAGTTAGTTGACTAATTCATTTATTCAAAACATAATTGAAACATTCATTATGTAATACTTGAACAACGCGCCTCGAATACTTTTAACAAAGGACATAGGGCCTCGCGAAAACTGCCGCCCGGAGCCTCGCAAAGACCTGCCTCGCTATGGGTAAGGCCGCCTCGGTTGCAAATCATATCCTACAAAGAGTTGCTAAGGGAGCCTACGGAGAGATTTTGAAAGTTACTCGAGCGCAGCAGATTAATGTAAGGGATAATCACAGAACAGTTGAATGAGACTAGAAAGGAAATATCAGCATGCCGAGCGTGCCTAACCTATGATTAGACTATCTTATGTTTGACACGGCCGCTTCTTAGTAATTCGGGTTGCGTGTAATATCAAGACTTTTATAAATGTGTGAAAACCAATAGCAGCTTTCCTTTTTGTTTGAAATTTTTATCATTGGTCGTGTGATTGTGAAATACTGTCTATTTCCCTTCTAATCTTATTCTGTTGGAATACCTTAAACATTGATATATGCCTCCAGACAGTATGAGTCTTTAATATAGGTAAGGGTACGCTCAGGTAACACGTCAGTTTTTTTTTTATCTAAACTACTCGAGTGCGATTAAGATAAGGGAGTATGTTTTCTACTAATTTGATGATTTGAACGCAAATTGCATTAGGTGAACCTACCATTTGATAAAAAAAAAATTAAGTTGTCACAGTAGCACGACCTCGTAAAATTTCGACAGATTTTCGTGACTTTGCCTGGAACATTATAAACCTTCAAATTGTGTTATGCTAGTACTCGTATATTATGCATTACCAAATTATATAATGATAGTAGTACTTAGTGATTTTTTATATACTTTCAAGAATTCGCTGAGAGCTTGCGTCACTTCCAATTCGTCAATCTAAAAAATGGGGTCATCTGTGGAGTCCACTGATTACCCCTTCTAAAAATCTAACGCGCTCGAGTTAAGTTTAAGGTTTTTGAACCTTATTAAGCTTTTTCCTCTCCTTCCATACGATCACCATACCTCGTAAATTGGCAGATTGTTATGCATATTTCATATCAGAGAAATGTTGGAGCATGGGAAATATTAATACACACCTAAATATATCTATGACACTATTTTTGTTTTTGAAAATCTTTTTCTCTGAAATATAAAATATTATAGAACCATTTTTTTTAATATCAAGGTTTCCGCCACGCTCAAGTAAATCCTCTTTAAGAATTATGGGCACCTCTACTATTACTAAAGTTAAAGCTATATGCATGGAAACAAAATTGGAGTAAATCGCACAAAGCTACTTAGAAAAATGTACAGTACAAACGTTGTAACATGACATATTAAAACCATTCACGGCCGCAGTTCAAATAAAAATGCATAACATCTGGTAAGTAAGGTAATAGCACTAGTAATTGACCACTTAAGGACACAGAAATTTCTTTTTTAATGCCTAACTTTAATCATCATTCGAATTCAATGAGTGTTTTGTTTTGTTAACTCTGTGCAAGTCTTTTAACGAAACGAGCTAGTATTTTTTCTTGTACAATGGTTGCATTCAAGTAAAAAAATGAAAATAAAACTTAATATAAGAGATTTAGTAGTTGACCATGTTTTGCATCAGTAGTTGACCATTCAGATTTTTTAATTATTTGTTAAATAAGAAGGCAAATTAAGACAACTTTGCGTTTTATTTGAAATATAATAACAATAACATCCCCCGCTCGTTAATAAATGTTCTGGCCATTTCCACAATCGACCATTTGCTTTCATCGATGATATTGTAGCTGTTTTTTTTTATAGCTTTAAGTACTTTTCCGGGATAAAAGTTATTATCGTACTTCATCATCATCATCATCATCAGCCCATATACGTCCCACTGTTGGGCACGGGCCTACTCTACAATTGAGAGGGTTTAGGCCTTAGTCCATCACGCTGGCTTAGTGCGGGTTGGCGGACTACACACCTAAGAAATTCCTAAGAACTTTTAGGTGTGCAGGTTTCATCGCGATGTTTTCCTTCACCGTTAAAGTGCGTGATAATTCTTTATCAATACACACATATGCAACTTCGAAAAGTCAGTCATGTGTGCCTGGGGTTTGAACCTGCGACCGTCGAGATTCTCGACCGCGTGCCTAAACCTCAATGCCGTACTTAAATATGACAAATTCAACATTTACTTTTTGCCGAGGCTTTTGTCAGATTCTTAATCAGACAACAGTAGTTGAAAGTTTACGCATATTTTCAAGCATATCGTTAGGACCTATGATGTCAAATTGATCTAGAGTGGTTTCAAATATGTCATCAGCAATGCTAATTGCTGGTGATCCTGGGATCGTCACTAGCACTAGTTCGTCACCAACAGTAATATGTACCGCAGTTGCCGATGGTTCCATTGTGGTTTCCAAAACACCATCATTATTGTGAGAGGATTTTTTTTTTCAGCCGTTCTTATGGGTGTTTTATGAAGACGAACGACATTTACTGCTGAGAGCATTGCAGCTTCAGTATAATTTAGGAATGTACCCCTTTTCCCAGACATCTACAAGGTGAAAATTTGGTTTTAGTAACTGATCGTAACTTACAATAAAGGTGGTCAACTACTAAATAAAATTAAGTTATTGTAAAAGTAAATAAAATAGTTAATTCTAATTGATGATGCCCTTCATATATTATTCCGTACAGTACATTTACATGATACAGAAATTCATCAGAAGTTGACCATCCTGGTCAATTACTAGAAAATCGTGCTAAAACGGAATCAGTAGTGGACCACCCCCACATCTCAATCTTGTAAACAAATTTTCGTATTTTAAATACCCTGTTACCTCAATTAATCCCTAACGAATAAGAAAAGCAAAACACTTATCATCAACAAGGTGACAAAGTTGTTAATATTTAACTTCAAACTTTTTCAATCCTTAAGAAAATTATGACAAAAAATCGAATAATAGATTTACGGTGCGTCAATCAACAAACAACTGGAGGCTATTTTTAATATTTGAAAATAATGGAGTCGTAGTTTGCGCGCTTCGTAGACCACATGACAGCACTGACTACTCAATATGGAATTAGTTTAAAAATATGCCGCGAATTCTTATTTTATCTGTTTATGTGCATTGGTGGTCAACTACCGGTACATGGTCTACTACTAGTGCCATTACCTTAACTGGTTATCCATTTTAATAATACAAAAATAAGAAGTTTATGTATGTATATGTTTTTCGGCTACCAAATTATAAGTATTTGTTGCAAATACCTTTTTTTTAAGTAAGTCAGATACTGTGCGATTCGTGTTGCTCGAAATAGATACATGCATATGTAGAAAACCTTTAATTAGAGAAGACCGTCTCGTCCAGGTAATTTCGTCACGTTTCCTAGAGAAAAACACAAAAGTGGGCCTATTTGTGAGAACATATGCAAGTTAAAGAATTTCAATCAAGCAAAACATTTGATTTAATTTTTCTTTGTATTTCTTTGTACTTGTGTACATTCAATTTAAATTGATTTAATTTGGTAGTACATAATTTACAATTTGAATATAGATTGCAGTATTGCTTTTGTATGGAGGTCTTGTTCTAAAATGCACATTTTTGCAGCAAAACTTTAAATACAAGCATTCATGTATCAGAAAGTACGAAATAATACGATCCAAAAGACACATATGAAAAACAAATGAAAACAAAACAGGAACAAACGTGTTTTCTAGTCATTAATTAAATACAAAGACAAGGTGGTAAACTATGTTCACCCATTCCGCGTTCAATTAAGTGTTAAAACTAAGTTGTTGACATTTCTGTAGAATACGAGGGGCTAATAGTGTAAGTGTATAATGTCTACTGGGCTGTAGCATATATTAAGATAATTGCTATGTAAATGATACAAAAAACAAAGTACATCTGTTTTATTAAAAATAATTAAATGCGTATTTCGTAAAAACATTCATTAGTATGTAACAAGCTTTATGTAGATAAAGCTAATCAAAGATCACACTGTTCAATTAAATAACAAAATGTTATTTATCAGCAGCCTTATTCATAGGTTCGGACCATAATTACAAACATTTTATATATTCGCAAAGCTTACTTGATAAAATCAAATTAGGAAGGAATATTTCCGTGGAACTATCAAACAAAAACGAGACGTTTTGCATCACGAAATAAATTATTATCATCGAAATGCACAAACATTAACCTTAAAAAATAATTCCTCATCGCACCCTGACCTGCGACTTTGGCTCAATTGAATTGACTTTACCACTACCAGGGTAAGGTGTTGTCGTGCCATCAGAGAAAATCTTGTATTTGGCTTGGTTGTTAAATGTTGGCCACTTAAATGTAGACAATTTTTGTTGACTTTTTGGATTCAGGTATAAATTGAATAAAGATTCGGTACTGGTCTTAATTTTTGAAACACTCTGTGGAGTCGATTCTACCATTTTTGATAATAACGTGGATGCTTTAATGGTGTACGGTTGTTTCGTGCTTTTATAAATCTTGGTTGAGGGAGGGAAAGTATATGTAGACACAGTTTTAGTTGTTGATGGCCTACTAGTACTCGTTGAATAGTATAGAGAAGAAAATGATTTAGTAGGCGTTGCTGATGTGGTAGTTTTAGTATTTGTAGAAGTTTGAGATTTATATGTAGAAGGAATGTATCTGTACGGTATTGTCACAGTTTTAATTGTTGTTGACGGTGTTAGTGTTGTTAATTCAGAAAATAAATGTTTGTTAGGTCTTGTAGATTTACTAACCCAACTATTTTTACTAGTTGTTAATGGAGATGGTGTTATATACGCGTATGAAATATATTTGTAAGGATTTACCGAACTCCATGTATTTTTGTTTGATACGGATGTCGACCGTGGTTTGTGTGTGGTTGTAAAAATACTGTTTGCTTTTGGAGACGTAACAATTGGTGCGTAAAGTCTAGTAGTTGTTGATTTTGACATTAATGGTGGAGATGTTATTATGAACGGTTTTAAAGTTGTAGTTTTCACGGAAGGTTTTAATGCAAAGTTTGTCACATTTCCAAGACTGGCAGATGATGTGGTAGTAGCTAGCTGGCGTGTTGTGGTCGCTATAGTCGGCTTCAAAGTAGTGGAAATATTTATGGTGGGTCCTGTCGTGGTACTTCTATGTGTGTTAGATTCAGGCTTTCTTGTGGTTTCCAGCGACATCATCTGCATAAAGGGAGGTTTGTGACGGAATTGGTTGGTTTCTATAGAACGCCACGGCATCACTGGGGGTATAAACACAGTTGTAGTAGCCGGGGTGGTGGATGTTGTAGTGGTTGGTGTAATTACCACTTGAGTTTTCTTTCCAATTACAGGTAATTTCAAATCATCTATATTATTAATTTTGTAATGATACCAATCTATATTTTCTTTCTGATTAAAATCAACAGCTTTGCCATTATTTGCTCTCAAAATCGAGCTAATTGTCAAATATGAAGGCAAAGAATTGTCCCATTTTGGCTGTGTATAATAACTAGTACTTGCGTTGTTATAATAAGTCTCATCGTAAAATGGATTAAAAGCTTGCGAATGACTAGTCACTGAGAGTTGTTTGGCTTGGTGATCGCAGTCGACGATGTACTTTTTTGCGTTGTGTCTGCAATATTGAGGGTACACCACCCATGCCAGGAACCCATTTCCTTGAAGTCTTGTATGCTCGTTGTAAATTTTTAGTGCACATTTAAAATCATCGCTGATATTTTCATCTCTTAAAGCTGAGCACGATAAACCGCAGGCTTTCCCACTGCCGCACCAATAGAGTTCGCTGATTTGGAAGATTCCATGGTCGCCACTGTGCGGATTGTTTGCCGCGGTGTCGAAGCGCGACTCGTGATATGCAATGCACACCCAGGTGGCGGCGTCATCGTGGTTCACGCCATATGAGATGAGCTCGCGGGCCAACTCACATCGGTCGTAAATACGCGCGGTGGCAAGCGCGAGGAGCGCGACCATCCACAACGCGACGCGGATCATCGCAATGCGCGTTTGATTGTGATGCGCACGCGCATGCTTTTTTACGTACCGGCCTCCCGCCGCGCGCCGCACTCTATCTGTGTCGCGCCCGTATTTTAACTGTTATCTTAATTGCTTGGGTTAAGCTGTTGTGCATTATGGAGAGCAGATAAAGGTCGTTACTTCGGACGGTGTGGGATGTTGGCTAGTGGTCAGCACGCGGCAGGACGCGGAACAACCAGCAGGTTGGCTATGGTGGTTCACCTTGAAAACACGTCACCGTTTTGCCTAACCAGAGGTATTCAACCACAAAACCTTATTACCTATATTATTTAACGTATGCCTCTTTGTAGAAAATATGTGCATAAAATTTAATATTAGTACTGTTTGTGACAAATGCGCAGCCAAACACGCCAGTCGCGTCCAATGACAGGTTTTGGAGATAATAATGAAACATCTTGTTATGTAAAGGTCAATTTTGTCGTGACCTCCATGGTTAGGTGATATTTTGATGATTATTAATACGTGCTATACTTTAAGAAAAATAATAATTTTCGTCTTGTGAGAATTTAGATAAAAAAAAATTAAGTGCATAAAGCACTAAAACATGTATTTCTATGACTTGTTATATAACATTATGTATACAATGTATATGTACATATGTTTACACATAACATAACATTTACGTATAATTGATTATTATTTATTAATCAACCTCGGTTGGGAACCTCTGGTGTGTATGTAAACATTATAGTTTATTTCCGCCTCGGGTCAAGAGGTGAGACGATGTCCTCTGTTGCTTAATTCACGCTTCGCTATTTCATTTAACAGTTGTAAATGCCTACTGGATTAGATAACACAACCTTCCTTCATTTATAATCACATGGTAAAGTATGTATACAAGTTGTTTCGGCTACTGTTTTGATGAACTGTTTCTCCATAAGTCATTAAGTTAGTGCAATGTTATTACACATAAGTAATAATATTTTTTGTCGGATTTACTGCGGCGATCTGCCACCATAACCTTCTGCCAACATGCGTGATGAGATTACATATAATCAGTTATTGTGTGTTGGAATCATTCCCTTTTTTATAATAGTTCAAATAAATTTAGTTATTTTTTGTCTAAAGGAATTTTTATCTGCCGGAAACTGAATACGTGTTAAAAATTTGGAAGCTTTTGCAAATACAGTGTAGGTCCCTACTATCAGGACGGTGGGTAACCAAACGCTGTTTTTAACAACGCATACGTCATCACATAAATTGTCGAAGACATTCCCAATGTTTATAAATACAGACAGTGTCGATAGACGCTGGGAATTCAAATATTTTACCTCATAAATTGTCTTGTATGCTTAAAAATTAATCACAGAGCTAATGCTAATAAACCTAATAAAATACATAATTTATAATAAATCAAAGGTGTTGAAGTGGTCGGGCGGTTGAAATTTTCGTATAAAAGGAGTTAATTTGTTATTTTGAAAATCAACACCTAGAAAACAAACACACATTAAAAGCGATGGTAATACTATTACATCAAGTGTTATTTGAACTGTTATGTTCGATTCCCCCATCTGTTCCGCTTTCTCAAAAGCTTAAGTCTTAATAGTAAGACCCACACTCTTAATATTTTTTTCGATTGGTTCAACTTTTGCAATTCCGCGAAAAATTTTGTGTATTTCCGTTAACAAAATTAATGCTTCGATGAAAAATTTAAAATGTTAACAGTTATTGTAAATATATGGTGGCGTAAAAAACCATTTCTGGGTACTTGGTCTATTTAATATGTTTAAAAGCCTACGTCGTACAGTCGGTTATTCACCAGCCTGCGAAAAGAGAAGACACAGGTTCGATTCTCGCAACGCGGCACATTACACATTACGCTGCGGTGTTTCGAACACATTATCAGACTCCGTGTTGCTACTAAGATTAATGGAAACCACAACTACACTTTCCCGAACCAGGTATCGGACACAGAAATCTTTAAGACGAATGAGGTACATAGTAACATATATACATATATATTCACGCCTATATCCTCTAATGGGTAGCGAAAAGTGCATTTATCACCCATCCAAGATTCCTCAATTGTTTGTTTATGACGCAAGTCATAGTGGGCCAGTCTTTGGAAAATCCCAATAAGACTTTGCCCGACCCGGGATTAAAACCCGGGACCTCTAGATCGCCCGGAACACACTTGTGGTGCGATGCCTCGAGGCAGGTACGGGGTATTTAAATATGGTTTTATATAACATAGTCTGTATACGATGATAATATCCCTGTGATTAACTTGTCAAATTGCACGCCACCATTGAGACTGTCTGAGCCTTAGCTTAGAGCAGCGGTCAGTGGTTTGCGACCTTTGACAAGCAGCCACATATCACCACATCACTGTATATGGTTCTATTAAATAATATGCTAATTACTTTTACTTCAACACAGTGCATTTAATAAAATATTTAGGAATTTAAGAGTTTCAGTAAAGCAATGACTTCTAGGAGAGGAACAGTGAGCTGGCGGTTTCTGGTCCATAACGACTTCGTGCCTTTTAAGCGTGGCGAAGAAAACTGAAAAACAGTTGTGCCAAATGATAAAGGGCATCTTAATGATCGTCCAATTACCTTCATGTGTCGTAGGTCTTTTATATTACCAGTGTTTAACACCACCGTGTTTAAATAATTACTTTTGTAGGCATTTGTTTTTAATAGTCTCAGACATGCAGGTCTTTAAAATCGGCGTTGTATCGAACTTAAAACCACCCTATCGCGAAATTAAATTTTATCAAAAGGCCGATAATGAAACAATACGGCTTCATTAACATGTACGTATTATATAACTATAGAAAAGCACAAAATATTACTCTATACAAAGTATGAATATTACATTTCAATATTTTCAGTTGCTTTCCAATAACATTAACACAAAATGAATTTTTAACTGACAGCGCGTTCACCTCCCTTTTTAAAAATCTTTTCATTTGCTGCGGCAATTATTTTTGTTTAATGAATGTTGAAATGTTTTACCAGGGCTTACTATATTTGATATGTTTATTGAATTACTATGTGGTGCTTTATATTCGTTTTTTATTATGCACCAGGCAAATGTACTTAAAATTTTCATTACAACTTATACCTACTCCGATATCGAATCATTTGGTTAAAATGAGGCTACTTCTAAAATCACACTATGACGAGGTAGCATTGTATGTTGCGCGAATCACAGATTTATATATGTATATATTTTTTGTTCTTAAATAAGCTTGTAGTATCACACTAAGAAGTTTAGTCGCTTGGCTTCCAAGTCTCTGAGCTTGCGGTGTCATTGGAATAATTTATGTCTGAACGCAACAGGTCTCGCTTTACAATGCATTTTGCGAAACGCGAAGGGGAAATGACAATTGTTATCACTTAGAGAGAGTACCACAAAAGTAACAGAACAAATAGTTTCCCCCTATATTGTTCGTCGGGATTGGCGAATCCTCCAAAGCTAATAGTCTTACAATAACGTGCAATGCCGTGTGATAAATAGAATTTTAGAATCGTAGTCAATAGAATGTTATGGCTAACAGACAAGATGTTAGAACACTCACAACTTTTGATAATCAGTTTAATACTTAACAAAATCACAACACAATAAAATTTCTTAAGATTTTCACAAAATGAAAGTAAGATTTTGTCCAGAAATCAATTTCATAATTCATCATCAGCCCATATACGTCCCACTGCTGGGCACGGGCCTCCTCTACAGCTGAGAGGGTTTAGGCCTTAGTCCACCACGCTGGCCTAGTGCGGGTTGGCGGACAATTTCATTCATTTCATAATTGCTCGTTAGTATTTTCCGTAATCAATGTACGCGTATAGTAATGTAATGTAATATTAGTTAATTAATTTATTGTCCGATACACAGGCCCGCATTAATCGCCCTTCACGAAAGTATGCGAACTGTTTAAACCGCAATGACAGACTGGCTTATAAAATGCAATACTTTAAATTATCAGTGGTTAATTTATAATTGCTGAAAATGGCAAAAATTTAACTGTTATAAGCTGGAGTAGTTGAGACTGATTAACAAAATTAAATTATGTGAAATATTTTACGTATGTCATGTACATACACACACAGCACACCCATGTGTCAGCGAAGAAAAAACGCAGAGGTAGACTTCTTCCACGTTTTGCCAGCTAAGATTAAGATTAATGGAAAACCCAATATATCTTTCCTTAACTCAGGAATCTAACCCGGGACCTATAGACCGAACGGCGCACTGTTATGCCGCGAGACCAATGAGTGAATATAAACCGACACTCTTTTAAATATTTTAATGTTTGTTTCTCAAACACTGATAAACAGCTAATGGGATTTGTATGTGCCTTTGTTGGCCCACTTATCGTCTATTTCCAGAACTAATGGGTACGTAGAACACTTTTCATACCGGAAAATTATTACGTTCTATTCACGGTCGTATCCAATATTTTTATTTCTCATACATTTTATAAAATTCCGGATTCAATTTGAAGTTTACGCAAACGAAGTGGTAGAAACTATAATTGAATATGCGCTGCGCCGGCCGAACTGAGTAATTGAAAATAAAACTACTCCACACACTGTGTTCACGGTACACGGTATAGTCCAAGCGCCGCGCCGCAGCAAAAAAAGTAGGTAAGTAAAGCAACGTTCGGGACCAGATTTTTTTTATGGAATATGTTCAAGGGTGTCCCCTGAATGTAAATCTTATCTGGCGCGGCGGAGGGGGGGGGGGGGGGTTCACTTCAGCCGCCATCTTGGAAAACACGTTTTATCGAATATCTCGCGAACCGCGCATCGTACGACAAAAATTGTAGAAATCATTATTGTAGATAATAATATTTGCCATCTTTTTTATTTGAAACTTTTTTTGTATAACGCATAGGTTTTTAATTATCAAACTTTTTATAATATGGTTTTTATTAAATATTTAGGTAATGGTTAAAAGATTTTGTTAAAAATTAAAAATAATGGTAACTGAATTGTAGAGCATAAAATTACCTATAAATTTTATCAGAAACTTTTCCCGTAGCATTTATAGTTTAGGAGCTATAACGCTGTAAATGAGATTATAATGCTGTATATTACATTATGCGCCTATAAGTTGCAGTATATATTTCGGGTCGTTCGGAATTTCCCCCTCTTAACATTCCAACAGTATTCAGGTATAAATCCTAACAATTTTTATCCCCTCGTGACGCTAGGGTCGTTCCCTTGCCTGTGTGTATTGAAATTTTCGTAGACGCGTCAGTTTTGTTTGGAGCGCTATAATTAAAAACCTATGCGTTATACAAAAAAAAGTTTCAAATAAAAAAGATGGCAAATATTATTATCTACAATAATGATTTCTACAATTTTTGTCGTACGATGCGCGGTTCGCGAGATATTAGATAAAACGTGTTTTCCAAGATGGCGGCTGAAGTTCCCCCCCCCCCCCCCGCCGCGCCAACTTGGATTTACATTCAGGGGACACCCTTGAACATATTCCAAAAAAAATATTCTGGTCCCGTACGTTGCAAAAAAAAAACCCCGGCGCTTGGCCTAGTACGTTCACGGTATGTTTGAAACACTGCGACCTATAACAAAAGCCTATAAATCATTGTTCCAAATTAATTAACATGGAATCAAGCCGAGTTGTTCGCGATGAGATAATCTTATGACAAGCAGGTCATATTCGTTCATCGCAATATTTTGTGTGCCGTTCCACAGACCACTCAGGAACGGATTTTATCAAAACGAATGAATAAAAATGGTACAACTGTAATTTCGAACAAAAGCTTTTTACTAAAACAGTATTACCAGGGTATTTCTTACTGTAGTTTTTACAGTTAATTAACAATCAATTTGTTGCAGTGACACTAACAGCAGTGGAACTGAGTTGGAGTGAATTTTGACGGGATTTTTACTGACAAGCAGGTGATGAAAAATATGCACTAAAATAGAATGCGTATAATTGTTTTAAGTTTAATGTTTTTAAATAAATAAAAAATATCGCAATAATATCAGCTCATACATATGTACATATCCCGTCTTGGTCCACCAAGCTGGCGGTACGTGGACGACCTATGTACTTCCAATGAACAAAAAAACTCTTATGAAAATCAGCATACCCACATTCCTTTGCAATATTTAGCGTTGCTGTTGACGTGGACGATTATAATTAATGAATTCTGAATAAAAATATAAATTCGAAAAGTAAGTTTTATAGTAAGTTTTATGTTTAACTTTGAACCAGTCGCTGCCGAAAAGCTTACTTTAATATTATTTGTAAGAGTTTCTTTACAAAAACAAATGAATTGGAAGTACTTACCAGCGCATGAGAAAAGCTCCAAAGCACCTCTTAGGAGGCATCCATCTTCTCGTGTAATACCCGTTGTCATGTTGAGACAGAAGCAGCCGTCGTCGTTGTCCAAGAACCATTCATTGGCCGAGTATCTGTATGCTGGGATCCCTTCAAACTCTGTGTCTCTCTGATATCGAAGCTCTACACTCCTGAGAAAGAGGGGATTCATTCACTTATTATCTTGATAAATGCGAAAACAAAATATTGAGAAACATCAATTGCATACGGAAGGCTTAAATTGATGAATGAACTTTTGTAAAGTCATAGAAAAGAAACCGCTTTGGCACTGACGGTAAGTGCGCCGTGATTGGATTACGAGGATATACGAGAATATACGAGGATATTCGAATGGATATACGAGGACTAAAATTCTTAGTTAACGACACAATTATGTTGGATTTTTTATAAACTGGTCTAATCGGAGTGATTCGAACACGTGACGCATTTGCGCGCTTAGCACACCCTTATTCCGCGGGGTCAACGAGATCGTCCAAAAAGTGGACAATAGGCAAATATTCAATATGAAAATGGGATAATTGAAAAGTGAGTAACAACGGTATTATTACGAATTCAAACACCGTCGACTTTTCAAACGATTCTAACGAATCCAAAACATTTCAATAGTATTCTTATTTGAATGCGAAAACAGGATACTGAAAAACGACGTTAGCAGCTTGTTATTGCGTTATAGCTCTATAAAATAAGTTACGAACGTAAAAAACATTTTTCCGGGAGCCGGACTCGGAATTGGAATCGCGACGATGTTATTTACAATTCAACAGATTTCAAAAGCATTCAAAGTAAAAATCTATGTTATTCGTGTAAAGGGAGTTCTGTGAATATTCTGTCATAGAGAACGTACAGCTCCTATTGTTTAGGCAAATAATAGTGAACCTCTCAAAGCTGAAAACAGCGCTTTATGACAAATATTTGCTTTGGTGGAATGTTCTTTTAGATACCTTTGATAAATTCCAACAATCATTTTTAAATTTGATTAAAGCAGCCTTACATTAAAATAAAACTCTATTTATTTATATTCACTTTAAGAAATGTTTTCTTTTCCAGATGCATTTTACGACATTCAACTGGACAAATCTTAGGCTTACAAATCTCCCCAAGATGACATCATTAAAGCGAGCAATATTGACTGCTGATAGAGCCGATTGAACACTAGCGCTGCATTTGTTGCCTAAATAAAATAAAACGTTTTTGTAGCCAAGCTGCGGCAGGATTACTTGCAAGGACTGCTATGAAATCAACCGTGCTAACTTTTTATAATATTAATCGATGCCAATCCGAATAACGGATTTTGCGGTTTCATCTGGAATGACAAACGGGCCGAGTCAATTGTTCCAGTTAAAAATATTTGCATATGCTGATACACGCCGTAAGCATCATTACAACCGTTACCCGCTTTATAAGGGGTCTTCGAACTGTATACAAAATACTGTCAACTGTTATTTCGGTGTTCATCAGCCGTGAATTGGAAATAAAATGTTATCCTACAGAGGAGTATTTAATTCACGTATTCGTATTCGATGCTCTTTGTTTTTCAAAAAGATATAAATATTAAACGAATACCGCGGAACATACCTGTATTTTTTTTTATTTATAAAGGGAATTATCATAAAATATAGTTTAAATTTTCAAAACAAATATAACACATTACTATTTAATGTTTTTATAGATAGATACTATTGGCTTGATTACTCGGTAGAAATGACTAGCGTGATGAGCTGGAGTGCAATTAGGTATGGTGAGGGATTACCTTCATCGTGACAAACGTTTCAATTTATAGGAACAATAGCCATCTCGCGGTCTAGCGTCGTGGTTCCTCCCGCCTACTATACATAAATTCAAGTAAGTACGAATACAAATTTAGAGAATATCTTCAAGAAAGGAATTCTCCGGCAGACAATTTAAAGGCTCCCATTTAACAGTTAATGTACTAACATCTACATAGACACCAACTTGTGATATGGTAGGCTGCGGGTTCGAACCTCGGACCAAGACAAATATTTGTACGATAACTATAACGATAGCACAACCTGTGCCGTGGAAAGTTTTCCTCGAAGACTATTTTTGATAATCATCATCATCATCATTATCAGCCTAAGGAAGTCCACTGCTGAACATAGGCCTCCCCAATGACTTCCATAGTGACCTGTTGGAGGCAGCCTTTTTGATAATGCCAATTCAAAATTGTTCCTAGGTTATTTCAGTAGTAAGGCATAATGAAAGAATTCATAGCGAAACATTGCCAAATAAGTAATTTTATATTTTAATTGCTCTCAATTTTGTCCCTACAAAAGAACTTTCTCGTCATGTTATTTGTACGTTAATTTATAAATAATGTTGTATCCATAATTATCTTTGTGCCGAATATTGGGAATGGAAGTTACGATTGAAAAAATATTTTTAAATAAAGCAGCCTTTCCGTGCTGAATGGGTGTATCGAATGTATTCAATATCAAAATATGTAGGTACATTTTTAACAAAAGCGAAAAACGCTATTGTTACCTACTACATTCAATTTGAAATATCTATTGGGATATTTGTACAAAGATAAAATGCGAAATAAAACGCAAAGGATTTAAAAATGTTCAGTAAAGGAGTCCACAATGGTGTTACTTTTTTCAAAGGGCGACAAAAGAATGAGGATTTGGAGTGATTCGCTGTATTGTGATATTTACTGTCTGACCCGTGGCCAGCCGCGCCGCACGTTTGTGTTCTCAGTTTCCCACACATTTCCCTCTCATAATCCTGCTTTGGAGGGGCAAAGGTACATACACGTAATATCCTTTGAATATCCAAATTCATTGAATTCAGAGTAACTATTAATCGTTTCAAAATAGTTGAGAAAATTGGACACATTATTTTTGTTTTATTTTTTAAATGTGAGTCGCAGATTAGGTCGTAATTTTAATTTAGATAATCCTACTAAGATTGTGCTGGGGACAATAGTTTCACTATAAATAGGTACTAGTATAAAAGAATGCTTTTGTTATTGACAAGTTTGTCACTTAATGATGGTAGGCGGATATGGAATATATTAAATATAACCAAATTCTATATTAAATATATCAAATCATTCTCCTAGATTGTTATCGTTTGACGACATTAATTCTTCTGTTAAAACCAGCCCATCAAAACTAACAAGCTAAATATAAAAGTGTTGTATGAAATCCCGATTTGCTTTGCGATAAATTTTAAATTCTGCCATGTATAAAATTTATAACAGTACCTACTCAGAAAACACGGTAGAGTTTACCCTCACTGATATTTTTTATCGGACATTTAAAAGAAGACGACTGAAATATTTTCTACTAACTTTCCTTTAACGTCTATCTTTGAACTCAACAGTGAAATATTTTCTAAACGAGAACCTTGTCTGTGGAAAAATGTTGCAGATACCTTATCGATCTGCTTCTCGAAATTCGTAATGGGCGTGGAAGTTGTATACTGGAATCCGGCTCCGACGTTTCAAATTGCATTCAGTTTCATCAGTGAGTGGACAAGGCATCCACAGAAAGGTAATCAATAGTATCTTATGAATATCATATGCCAATAATGCATTTTGCATGCATAGGCGGCGCGTTCGCAGCGGCCTGCATCGTTCACAAATTACATTCAAAATCAAAATTATATTACGTCGGTGTATAATTTTCCCCATTCTATTTTGCAGCGTGATGATCAATAAATATGTATGAACGAAAGCTTCATTAATCTGGTGGAGCCGCAATAACTGAGTTTATCTAATGCAACAATGTTACCCATACACAAAACTTTTAGCACCCTAGGTGTTTACTATACATATATATATATATATACACAACACATTACTTATATATAGGAACAATCTCAATGACTCAATATTCGTTAAGATCCTTCATTGTTTTAACGCGAAGCCTGCGGTGTGCCAAAGATTTAACCTCGTGACAACTTAGATCGTATGATGATAGACTTTTCGTCATATCTTCTAGTCGTCGTGCTAATGTAACATTGTGAAGTTGTTGGTTGAATTACACATATGTGATATCTCAGAGAGATCACATCTATTAATCCATGACCACCGGCGTGGACTAATCCCTTGCTGCGTCAAACGGAGATGTGGCCCCTGCCTAAGCGAGGTAGGCATAAGGGGTGAAACACAATACCATAAAGTTTAAAGAATTTGATGGAGGATTCTAGTTTCGTTGCTTTAAAATCTTTGGTATCACCTATAATAACTCGTCATATCATATATCACATCCTTAGCCCATATACGTTCCACTGCTGGGCACGGGCATCCTCTACAACTGAGAGGGTTTTAGGCCTTAGTCCCCTACGCGGGTCTTGTGCAAGTTGGCGGACTACGCACTTAAGAAGTTACTAAGAATTTTTAGGTTTGCAGGTTTCCTCACTATGTTTTCCTTCAGCATTAAAGTACGTAATAATTCATTGCGAATACACACATAACTTAAAATCAGAGGTGTGTGTCTGGGGTTTGCACCTGCGACCGCCGACATTCTCGACCGCGCGCCTAAACCTTGAGGGCATCACTACACTTGATAACAATCAATTACAAACATTTACAAAGAAAACACGCTTTACTTTGTCCTAATGCTGAGTGAATTTTACTATCTTTACAATATAAACCTTTTTAATTGCTACAATTACTACCTTTGCACTTTTATTTACATAATATTCCAGTGGAAGGAAAACAATTTTTAATTACCTATCAATTGCCAGATTACGTTTAGTAATATATTTCTCGATATAAGTACAGTAATACCCCGGACTTACGCGATAGGTGGGACCACGCGATAGCCGCGTAAGTCGGGGTACAATTTTGCATATCTATACTTATAAAATTTGTGTAATCGGGACCAGAGTCTAAAGAAAGCAATAATTTAGAAGAAACACGATCAATAAAAATGTTTGATAATAAAAAAATACTACATAAACCAACTTACTTTTACTTTGATAAGTTTTTAAGTAGGTATTTAAGTTTTCTTCTTCTCGCATAATGTTTTTTCTTTACTTTTTATAACCGTTCGGATTGTTGATTCCGGTAGGTCAAATTTCTTTGCCAATTAACAAATTTTCACTTTCGATTCAAAGTCTTTGATAATATTTAGTTTACACTCCAAAGAGAGTGTTTTTCGTTTTTTATTGTTAGGTTCAAAAGACTCATTTTCTGGTCTTTTGGATAATATAATTAAAGACGTATCTATATAATGTGCCCTGCATACGTAAAATAATTACGAGGAACACGTTCGAACTTGTTGTAAACCGAGCACTGACAGAGTTGAGTGGGCAGATGAAAAACCGCGTATCTCCGAATTCGCGTAAAACGGAGTAGCGTAAGTCGGGGTATTACTATAATTATTAAATGGTTATTACGATAAAACGCCAAGTAACACGATTTGTTGTAATGTGATATTTGATACGTTACAGGCGGTGATCCTTCTCTTTGTAATATGAGATTGTTGAATCATTAATTTGATTTCATCACACTTCCGACTATTCGAAGTTACATTAGTAACAGTATTTATTAGAACATACTAAGAGGAAACCAGATTGTTTGATTTACTTTTTATTTATTTTTATGGGAAAAGGAGGCAAACGAGCAAGTGAGCCACCTGATGTTAAGTGGGGAACACCGCCCATGAACATCCATAATGTCAGAGGAATCATCGGTGTGTTGTCGGCCTTTGAGGAAAATGTAGGCTCTCTTCTTGAAGGCCACTAAGTCATATCTGTTTGGAAATACCGCCGTGAGATGTTGTGCGAGGAAGGAAACACCGTTTGAACCGCACTGTTGAGGAACGCTATTCATCCAGATGGTAGGGGTGAAACTTCAATTTCAGGCGTATGGTGCGGTAATGAAATTCAGCAGCAGGTATTAAGCCAAAAAGTTCATCAGAGCACTCCCCATGGTACATGCGATATAGTACGCAAAGCGACGCAACGTTTCTTCGCATTGCCAGGGTGTCAATTTTCTCGGAAAGAATCCGGCCATCGATAATTCGAGCGGCACGTCGTTGGATGCGATCAAATGGAAGAAGCTGGTATTGAGGGGCTCCAGCCCAGAGATGAGAACAATATTCCATATGTGGCCGGACTTGCGCCTTATACAACTGAAGGCGCTGAGCCGGCGTGAAATATTGTCTCGCTCTGCTGAGCACACCAAGCTTTTTCGAAGCCAGCTTGGCTTTAGCTTCCAGAAGACCGCAGAATTGTATGAACCCATGCGTGTAAGTTTACAGGAACCATAGTCTTTTAAGATATCATTCACCTAATACTTAAAAAAAACAGCTATCGTCATTAAAACTAACTACGTAGTACAAAAATTGAATTCACAAAGAATTATAACGATTCTTTGAAGAATTTTCTCTGAGCCAAGGGAAATTGTTTTATTCCCTAGAAATCAAAGTCAAAGTCAAAATCACCTTTATTCAAATAGACTTTTACAAGTGCTTTTGAATCGTCAATAAAGTTTTTTTTTAACTATTGCCAATCAAATTGCAATCACCGATTGAATGTCCATATAGTTACATAATACAATATTGTGTAAAGCAAACAAATCAAATTACGGTTTCTTTACTATAAATCAATACGACCACAACACAAACTTACAAATATATAAGTATACGTTGTAGCCGTATTGCTTTCCGATGAAAAAGATTATAAAGCTATGGCCAAGACTTTGGGGTGATTATATTGAATAACGGCAAATAGTCTACACCGTGCGACATCTACTTGTACTGACACTGACTGAGAGATAATCTATATGTTTTATAAGTATATTTATATAATCTTTTTTAACGTTATATAAACAGTTGCGACTTGCGCCAGACGATCATTGTTTATTTTAGTATTTTTTTAAATATTGGAATACACACACAATTAATATATGTCTATACCCTGAATGTTCTTCGCAATAAACTGGGGAAGGTATAAAGGCCAGCCTCGTGGAATTGTAACGCAAGCTGCATGTCGTAAAGTCATAATCGTCCTCACTTACTTTCTCGACGAAAGATTTATCTGATATCAATAAGGTACATAATACTATGTGATTTTTTTCTTGTATTATGTATTGTAAATTGTAATACATTTGATCAACGATAACCAACCAGCCTTAGATACAGATTTATATTAACAAATATTAAAACAAAAGATTTAAAATAAAACTAACCTGCAAATGTCTGTGTTGATCGCATACAAGGTAGTTGATCTCTCCAGAAAAGGTGGGAATATCGCAGCGTCAGTACCATTGATGTCGTTGCAGCGACTCCGGACAAATTCACCATTTTCATCTTCGTGATCAGCCCAGTATGTGAAGTATGAAGATCGATTGAAATATCTAATTTTTCCCAAATCTGTGGGGTTATTAATGCCACGGTACACGTCGTATTCGGGACTCGGTATATTGTGTTTCTGGTAAAAAAAAAATGACGGTAAATATAATTCTATTTTAAAATTTATGTAAAAGATGTCACAGAGATATTTTTCCTGGCGTTTTATCAGTCATTGCTTAATAAATATAAGATTATTCGAGAATTATTATTATATTTAAAGATGGCATAATTTTTCCCGTTAGAAACTACTGCTGCTCCCTCACAACTTGGGACGGAATTTGTGCCGACAGAACATGTGTGCACTTGTTGCATCTTTGCATTCCCTGTCTGGTATAGACACAGCGCAGTACAAACTTTGCTTGCGAAGTTCAAATAAAGTTTAAAGATATTTAGTTTAGACATTGAGTAAAACTCGCTGGCGCATGTCGACCTCTTTGCCGCATATGTTACAAGTTTTATTTTAATATTATTTACACCGTCTTTTGTTTATTTATAAATGTTAAATACATAAATTACTGATATTGCGGAATGAACTATGGATACCTTTCCGTTTTTGAACTTTACTTTTGCCACGTCGTCTCATTAATTGATAAATCATTTCCCACATAAATAAGTTTGTAAGGAATTTCAAAGGCATATGAAGGCCATTAATCCGCAAAATTGTGGATCCCACCCTCGACAATCTGAGTAGAAATCCGAGCCAATAGTGGTACTTAATGCTGACAATGATTAAAAAGGATTTGAATTTTAGTCCATCGGTCGCGTGCCAACCATGTAATAGTTAATAATAAATACCTCCCAAGGGGCGACTTAATCAAGCGTCCCAGTATTATTTATTATACAAACAATTAATGCTAGAACTTATGGCTTTGTTTGTAAAGCTACTTCAGTTGAGTCAGTGCATAATGCAATTACTATAATGTTAATTAAGTGGTCGGTTGTGGATTCCTATTTTTTATCTTAGAAATCCTTTGTTTTTATGTTAAGAATTTTCCTAACAGTCCCTGCCTTTGCTAGGTTGGATAATTACAGGTAGATTTAAAATGTTTTATGCAAGTACCGAGAAATTATTATTTTTAAAGCATTAACAGCTCCTATCCATCCTTGAATTTAAGACTAAGAAAATATTTGAATTCTTTAACGTAGAAGGCATTAGATAATTTTATAAGCTTAAAATTTACATACAATTTAATTTTTTGGACTCCACTGTGCTTACCATCAGGTACAGTGGAGTCACTTTGCCGTGCCAGTTTAAAAAAAAATAAAAAAAAAAAAAAAAAAAAAAAAAAAAAAAACATACATACATAAACTCACGCCTGTATTCCCCGAAGGGTTAGGCAGTAATGCATTTCTGCATCCACATTTCGCCAGGTATGTATCCGTCCCACGTAATAGGGGGCGAGCCTAATGCCGTTTTTCGGGCACATTTCCAGACTCCGTGCTGTTACTGAGAATTTCCTAATGGAAAAACCCAATAACACTTTGGCCGACCCGGGAATCGAACCCAGGACCTCTAGATCGCACGGCACATATTTGTACCGCGAGACCACGAGGCAGTCAGCTTAAAATTTCATGTTATAAATTATTTTTCATGACCACATTCCTAACTTTGGGGTTACATAACTGACTACTCCGAACTCGAAGAACTATAAGAAAGCGTTCAACTCATTCACTATATTGGCCTCATTCAAAAGGTATTCAATAAAAGCGGAGCAATATTGTGTTGTTTGCCGAGACTTACAACTACTTGATGTTATACTTAAGGTACTACTTCATGCATATTTCTTGGAAGAAAGGTTATTTTTATAAAATACGTATTTGCTTTCTCGTTTAATATCAAACATGAGATTCGCTATGCGTCAGCAAAGCTATTGTACTGACAGGGCAAAGTTTTAAGCTTGAGCTCTGGTTTGGTTGACCACCGTTTCTGGTTAACAAAAGATCTATTGTTTTTTAAATATTTAAATTACAGAGATACAAATCTTCTTTTATTGGAGAAATTGCCTCATCGAGTGAAAATTTTGATTTCTCCGTCACAGAAATAATAAATAAGTACCTACACATACTTTTGATCGCTCATTAAAATACAATTTCGTCAATCAAACAAAGTCTCATAAATTACGAGAGACTGTTGAGTTCACAACACCCGAACCCAAAACAACGAAACCCACGGCCACTGAATTCACATGCTGATGTGTTACCAAGTACGCCACGGAGACAAATAAATAAACAAACATCCTACCTACGCAATTATTGAAGAATAGATTTTTTATTTGATACCGCGCGATATGAATATTGCCCACGGTTCGGACACCGGAAACGAATTCGAGCGAAGCACATACATTTGATTTTTCAATTCGTATTTCTTTGTAGTTGGATCCGATAGGGAGGAAATAAATTCCTTTGATGATAGCGAGTTGGTGGTCTAACCTTACCTTCAAAATAGAAATCCTAGTAGTAATAATACTAATAATAATGTAATAAGACTAAAAGCCTTTTATTAGAATGCATAATATATTGTATCAGCAAAAGAGATTAAATGGATATTTATTGGCTCATAGATGATGGACAAAATTAGAAAAGTAAAAAAAAATACATATATATAAGTAGTCTATTTACGGACTGCAAATATTCGATTATAATATTTCTTGATCAAACAAAATGTAAGGCAGAACTCATGACAATACAGACACAATATTCATAGTATAGGAAACTAAATTTTCGATAACCTCACCCCGTGGGGTGAAGCAGACGGGGCGCGTGGCGTAGGTACACAAGCTAGAGTCGACGAGGCAAAAAAGTTTTGTTGATAAACACGTGCACCGCAGGGCGCCTTCTACGTTCAACAAGGAGAACTTACAAAACGATTAAAAATACGCATTTGGTGATTGACCGCCGTTTCCATGAAGTCTGTTGTGCATTCGTTCGAGAGATGGTTTAGTTTCTGAGGCTTAGGTAGCAAGAGGACGACGATTTTTCCTGATTATGGGTTAAAAATCTACATTCTGTAGTGAATTGACATAAATTGAAATAGATATATGCATATTTATCTACTTACATTAGCTAAAACCGAAAACGATAATGTTCCGTCTTCATTCACTTTGATGTTAGCTACATCAGCGGCCATTTGTCTGATAATCGCGCATGCTACAGTCCCAATTAATCCCGGATTGGTGCACAAAGGAACTGTGTCTATAATCAAATCGCCAACTCTGACTTCCATAAACGGGGAATTGTACCTTCCAAAAACTCCGTTCATAGCAAGAGGCAGCAGAGACATCAAGTCCGGGAAGCTTTGTTCGGCCATCTGAATAATAGCCTAAAAATAACAAAATTCAATAAAGTATACGGCTGCTGGAAAAAAATTAATAACACAAATATCGCACATATATTTTCTAAATGGAAGGTAAAAAACGTATATAAGAGTACAAGGTAAAATATGTGATTTTGTTGTAAAGGCATTAGCAATATTGGTTTTAAATTTAAATTAAATCGTTTTTTTTAAATGATAAAACCCATTTCGGACATTTGACCATTCGGACAATATTCGCTTAACAAATTCTTAATTGGTGTATTCCAGTGGTGAGACAAGTGACTTAACCGCCGGTGCACAACTTTGCCCGACGACAGTTTACATTGTTCATACATAACCCATGCCTGTATTCCCCGAACGGGTAGGCTGAGGTGCATTTCTGCACCCACATTACGTCAGATTTAATACGTAAAAGGGGGCCAGCCTATTGCTATTTTTCGGGCACATTTTCAGACTCCTGAGAATTTCCTAATAGAAAAACCCAATAACACTTTGCCCGACCCGGCAACCGAACCCAGGACCTCTAGATCGCACGACATATACTTGTGCCGCGAGACTACGAGGCAGTCTACATTAGAGCAATTTACGTTGTATTATGGAAACATAGCTTTGTATTTTATAGTCAAAGATATCGAGGACGTCAAGCGCCCGTCCAAGTTTAATTAAAGTGTGATGTAGTAGGTACAGCAGTCACGGCAAATTGATTCGCATCGTTATTATCACCAATTATTATTTGACCAAATGTAAATAAGATTACAGTTTTAATTGTGACCGGATTGACGTTTGTAATGAATACATCATTAAATTCTATCACGGCCGCGAGTAATAAATTAACTAAATTTAAATATATATAAATTAAACTTATATCTCTCAAGATCTCCACTATATTTAAGATAAATAAAATAATGCTTGGAATTCTGACTGGTCGAGGAAACACAAAAGAATATCTGAATATTTGAAAGCGCTCAGCGAGTAATAGTCTACCAATTTGTACTGAGCTCATGTAGAGCCCTTAGCATTTGCAGAGCAAACTTGAGTGGTAGCAAGTGGTAGGTAGGAAAATGGGCACACACTATATAAGTTCTGTGAACTAAAATTAGTTCACAGAACTTATATAGTGTGTGCCCATTGCATAAACTTTTAACAGAATACTGTTTAAATTTTGTCTAATCTTATATGGGTCGAGTAATAAAGTGATAACTTATCTATATTTATCGAATATGTTATTTTTTTACGGCTAATACTTAAAATCAATTTAAAGTACAATAAAAAGATTTATAATGACTTAATGTTTGTTATTCCAAGAACTATCAATATAAAACTTGTTTTCATTTTTGGAGCGCTAGTGATTTGGGATCAGATTCGCCTTTTTTCATGAATATTTTAAGATTTTATATTAAAACGCTTTAAAATTTAAATTGATATTTTTAACGTAATTTGATTTTGAGATATAATTTTCCAGTGATATTTTGTCCAAACATAAAGCAAAAGAACCATATATAGGTACACATATTGTAAAATATGAAAAATTGTATACAAGTATGGGCAAAAGTCGCGGGTCGTCGCTGGATGCAGGCTGCCTCCAACAGGTCACTATGGAAGTCATCGGGGGAGGCCTATGTTCAGCAGTGGACTTCCTTAGGCTGATAATGATGATGATGGGCAAATGTAATAACATAAATAATTATTATCAAAGCATTTGTTCTTAATACGATAATCGTAATCTTAATCTGAATGAAGATTGTGTAATATACAACATGCGGGGTCTAATCCGCTGTAGGCACTTAAATACCTACATATATTTAAAAGGTGCGTACCAGTGGCGGTACTTGCATAGAGACCCAAAAGCCCATCTTGCCTTACAAAATGTCGAATGTTAATCTTTTAGCTTCAAATCTTTATTTAACAAAAGTAATTTGACGTATAAATGAGAATATCGTGACGGCACAATAAACAATTATAAACGAAACATTACACAATTAACGTGAAACGCTTTTGGGCTCCTTTGGAAGTACCGCCACTGGTACTTACGTACGTAGGTAAGAAGGGGGCCGTCTAGTACGTAGTAACCTATCGTAGGTTTCTAATGTTACCGGCTACAGATCTCATCATTGCTCAAACATAGTCACACACGAGTAAATGAGAAACAACACAATATACTATAAAAATCCACGTTCAATTTATACGCCAAGCTTATATATCAACATTAAGATTATATTCAAATACAACAAAATGTACTATGGCGCTTTTGATCTCTTTTACATGAACACCTCCTAAATCATATCAGCATACTTTCAGAATAGTGCACCTAAGTCTGTACAGAATTCCTAGGACGCAATATTTTATAAAGTTTTTAGTTTCTAGATTTTATTTGCATTTAGTCACAAAGTTATTTCTCGCTAAAAAGATGCTATTAATAAATTGGTTTCGGCGATGCGGTCAAACGAAATCATTTTGCGGCGAACCCACAGTGGCGTGAGAAAACCAAACGTAAAAAAGTGAAATGGACACATTAATGTGGATTTTAAATTAAAATGTTTCCAGCTTTTGAAAAATTGCAAGCGCATCGTGAAGTTGTAGCACGCCCACTAAAATGAAAAAGTTTATTAGAGTGCTGATAGATCTAGTTGCAATGTGGTCACTTCGTGGCATTAAAGCTGTAAACTCGTGTAACGTGCGAAGGGCGGCTGTACTGAATGCACTAGCGCACCACACTTCGCCACCCTAGCCACCCTGAGCCACCCGCCACCACCCGCCACCACGCGCCACCACGCGCCACCCGGCACCCGCCGCCGACAACACCCGCCACCCGGTGCCACCTTCCGCCTCCCGCAGCTTCCCGCTGCCTGTCCAATGCCCCCACACGGCCAATTTGTATGTACGTACTTATACATTAACTCACAGTTTGAATTCTAGGACCGATAAAATTACTCGTATTTGTATCAAATCTTATGCTATACAGTAAATTCGTCTTTGTGACGCCTACCTTTGCAATTTAACGGAAGATGGAATATGGATGCTTTGCGCGTTTTGTAACATCAAACATTTATCTAGAGTCAAAAAAAAAGACTTGCTTGCTTTCGACACGCGTTCAAACCTATTTCAAGTGTGCATCCTATTCAGAGGATTGTTTCACCGCTTTCAAATGTATTCAATATCGTGCTTGGTGGTCTAGAGGGGTTTTAATTCGACCTTATTCATATATACACATCTACTATTCTTAAGGGAGTTTCCATGGCTGATACACGATAAGATGAATGAAATGATCCATGGATAAACAATTTACCTGAAACCCTACTACAATTATTTTGATATACCTATACCAATGAACAATACTCGTAATTATGTTGGGATGGTGAACTTATGCTAGCCTGCAACCGTGGAGCAAAATATAAGGCAAATTTCGAATTGATATAAATTTTACTACAATTTTCTTCCAAGGGTGCAATCCGTGTAAGCGGGCACACTTGTTGCACCTCTGCCCGACACATTCGGCAATGTAAGCGCGGTGGTTCCAGACTGTACTTTCAATATTTTTATTATTATTCGACATGGAATGGCTTACTACGTAAATAAAGTAAAAAAATTAAAGTTCGATGAATAAAACGGAGTATGGGTTTTACAATCTGTTCCCAGAGAGTATATTGCCATATGAAACATCTTGAATATAGAATACAGCTAACCCTAAGGCACAGTTGCTACGTTTGTAGCAAAGACCGGTTCAATGTTTGCCACATCAAAGTGCTTGTCAGCGTCAATGCACACCACAAGCACGATTGTGACGTTGGCAATACCAATACCAGGAATATACTCGGAAGCGTGGTCGGATTGTAATCGACCTAAATGTTCAGTGTTTAATTATATCCCAGCTAACAAAGGACGTGTCGCCTGACCAACTGTATAGCTTAACCTTCGTATTATTTCATTGGCCCAAAGCAAACCTTTGTTTACGTAACAAGCATTACTAGCCGCTTCGCTCGAGCAGTGAACTTTGTCAATTGTGTATTATCCGATTTGCTTACGTAAGATTTTTAATGTGCTTAAATGAAGCTTAATAACGCAGACATAGAATGACAACTCTTCTTCTCGATTAGGAAACACCTGATAGCCATTTTAAGCTATTTTAGTGGATTACGGCCTACTTGCCATAAGTATATTGATAGGACATGCAGTAGTCACGTACGCACATAGCTCTAACTCCACACATACAGTCTTATGTCGTATTAAATCATTTTTAGCATCCCATGATCTTGTATTCAATAATATGATTTACGTTCTGACACTTAAGAAAAGCTACTTTATTAATAGAAATATAAAATTATACGTAAGAGATTCTATATGCATAGAACATACCAGGAGACTTGTGCTCTATTCGACAGTGAACATCCACATAATATTTACGCTTCCACGAAGCTATTTTAAAAAATTATACATCAAGCATGTAAATTTCTCCAGAAATGCTATTTCATTTTGCCTAGCAAAAGCAATGCACTACGAATATCCGCAAAGAAAACCAGAATATGGAACCATCCTTTGACAAAGTTCGGAGAAACGGAGCATTTACTCCGCTTCTCTCCTTCCTCCAATAAGTAAAAACGCGCTTTAAAACGAATATTACGAAACTCGGCGGTCGCGAGTTCAAATCTCAGACACATAAAATTGAATTACGTACTTTAACGGTGAAGGAAAACATCGTGAGGAAACCTGAAAACTTAAAAATTCTTAAGAATTTCTTAGGTGTATAGTTCGCCAACCCGCACTAGGCCAGCGAGGTGGACTAACGCCTAGACCCTCTTAGTTGCAGAGGAGGCTCGTGCCCACCAGTGGGATGCGCTTAAAAAATATTATTTTTAATAAATATTTTTTTCGCGAAATATGGTCTTTAACACTTTAATTAATCGACGTGACGCATAAAATAGAGGTTCGGTATAAATAGAGTTGGGTATAACAAATAGGATTAAATTTGCGAAAGCAGTGCACGTGTCCAGGAAGCAATTACCACAAGCTTACTAGACAATCGATTATCGGCTATTGAATATTCCTAGTTGAGGGATGGTTATTGTTTTGAACACGCGCAGGACACTCGCTTGCAATGCGTGCTCTTATCAAGGAAAATTGATTGCATTTAGCATTAATTATATCAAGTTATTGACGCGATAAAAATGCACTCAATTATCGACTGCTTACTTGCATCAGTCCATCTATTGAGAGGTTTATTTTAATGGCTAAATCATTTCATTGATTGCAATTTGTTTTGTTGGCTGTATTTTAGGTACCACTTTTTTGGAGAAAATTTCAATTTTCTATCCTACGACTGACAATTTTCTAATGTAAAAATCCAATAAATCGTTCCGAATTGAACCGAAAGCAGGACCTCTCGACCGCATGCCGCTGACTTATACCAGGGCACCAATGAGCTTATCAACAATATGTTATTTTAATGCAGAAATTTGGTTCATGTTGTTTGTTTTTTTAATGCATGGTGAAGTGAAAATCAATCTACACATTCAGTAAAACTTTGACCGGTAAGAAGTGATCACGACTATGTTTCATCAGATAATTTTACACCGACATCATCGTTATCAAATACACACAGAATGATCCCGGAATTATATAGTTTATGGAGTGGTTATTATTCGACCACATAGGTATCACCAATAAATGAAAACCGACTGGAAGCCATTGGTATTATCGTGTCGCTTAACGCCATCTATTAACGGCGTAGCGCACCATAATTTCTTTTGTGCTACACTTAATTCTTTTTTTTCGCAGATTCAACAAACAAGTGAATAACACAACATATTGTAGATGGACTAAAACTACATTTGAGTATCCACATCATATATCTTTTATATGCAAGAGATCCTTTCTAAATTCATAGAAGCGCCTTTTTCCAACATAAAGCAATAAAAAACTACACAATCTACTAGATAAAATTATTTTACTCTCTAGACGTAGAATCAGTTTGCTAGCAACGTCATGCTTTCTAAGAAACGGGTCTAAGATAGGTAATTTAGTAAGACAAGTTCTAATGATTTTAGTAGGTCTTGTGAACAAAGTATGGTAGTCCGATTGTGTGTTTTCGACAAAGTAGGTACCTATATGTGTTATTTAAAACAAATCTCTTTTTTTAAAGTCTTTTTTTTTCGTTTCTAATATGAATCCAATAGCGGTGATATTTTTAAAATGCCATCAAAACGCAATCGAAAGAAATATGACAACTTCTTGGTTTCTTAATCTAACTTGAAAGTAATTTAAAAAATTCTCCATTGGCCTTTGCAGCTTGAATTTGAAACTAGAAGTTACGGTTTTGATCTGAACTTGATCGTCCGGCATATGTATTTGTGCCATGGAAATATTTTTGTTTTTTGCAATAATACCTCAAAAATACGTATATATGGGGATTATGAGTCTAGATTACGCTAGTACCTATTTTATTTTATGACAATAAATACTATTCGTTAAAAAATATTTCTTAAGCTAGACTATATAAAGTTTTTCATATTGTATACTCGTACTAAGCTTATCGCCGTCCACTGCTGAACGAAGGCCTCCTCAAGTAGGTGCCAACCATCCCGGTGTTGAGCAGCCCTGATCCATCCGCTACCCGCCACCTTTCTCAAGTCATCGGACCATCGTGCTGCAGGACGTCCCACACTGCATCTACCTAAGTCTATTTTGTTCATCCATGACTTTAATTTATTACTTAACTTTATTTATGTGTGTAACTTACTTATTCGTTCTCTAATTACACAGAAGATATAAAACAATTAATTCGTGTGTTGCTTATGAGTACAATAACAAGAAAAGCATGTGTTGTATTACATAATTTATCCCCTGATCCGATAATTAAGGCATATCAATAACCCGGTATATTATATCGCGACCGACAATATTATTGATTAGACATTATAGCTCATGAGGCATTTGTAATAAGGTGTAGGTTTTTAATTCAACGTGATTGTGGAATTCAGATAATCCAAATTAAAATGTCAAAGTTATTGATAAGATATTCGCAAGATTATGAAATAGATTACTGTTTATTCCAATGTCAATAACAAAACAAGCACAATTATAATACATTAAGTCGTCAAGAGATAAGAAAATTCGCCAGCATTAACGTGTGCTCTTATTTTATGAAAACATTAAATCTTTTACAGATTATTTACGCAGAATCATGCTTGAATAATGCTATGAAATTTTCTCTTATACACTTATTCAGGGCTGAATACGATGCAAGAAGCCAGCCAGGTGCGTCTACGGCGAATAATTTGTAATAACCTGCTGAATAGAGTTAGAGCAGACAAAGCGGCGCGTAGCACCAAATAATTTGCTATTTGGAATGTATTATGCTGCGGATATGCAATGACCGCATAAACTTTAACCTATTTAGCCCACATCAAAACACCATGTTTTCATAACACTGTGGCAACGCGTAGTCTTAATAGTAAGCTTTGATTATTTTTATATATTTGTACGTTATGTGTAGTGACTAAAGAGATATCTTACGTGGTAAGGTACGTTGGCTACAGTCAGTATGTCATCTTCTGAGTATGGATAGGAAGCCTGCGCATCAAATTCGAAGAACTCTATTCTATGGTATCGTACAATGTCCTCCTCCATTCCGGAAATGTTTCTTTGTTGATACAACCTGTTAAAACAAAGTATAAATTACCTTTATTGTCTTGTAAAATACGAGCTGATTTATAAAACAAATGTGGAAAACCGAGACATATCATTAGTGTATTTTGCGGTTGAGATTCTTCGCAGTATAACAGGCTATTGGGAAAATCTACTTAGATAAAATACTCCCTTCCCAACAGTTTTATATTACTAATTAGTATCGCTTCATTCATTGTTATGGCTACCAACAAAAAACACTACTCAAAATGGGATTCAAGCAACCACAATATTTATTATTAAAACCGCTATATTGCATTGTACTAAAAATCATCTGTCTAATTGGTGAGTACTGTCATTAATAATGCCATTTATGAGCGCACTCACATATATGTAAGCTGATTGGTAATTTGTACAGGATTTAAAATTCATGTTTGGAAGTGATAAGCAAAAATGTGTTGCGAAAAACATTAAGAAAGTACTTAATTGATGAAAAAAATATGCACGAGAACTTCTAAAGACACAGCTATTTTAAACCTTGAGCTATTGATCGGTCGGGGGGTGTTCAGAACTCAGAAGGGCACCTTTACGCGAAACGCATAGGTGACACTATGATAGGTGCTACTACTGCGTCACTGAAAATAAAATTGTACAATACTGTTGCATTATGTCAGGTTTGGTTGCCGGTGGGATTAAATTCTTATACATCAAATGGTGGCCAACAAACTTAATGTGTATATATTATACTGGTATAATAAAACAGGCAATTGACGCGCTCGGGGTCTAGTCTGAACTCTGAGTACATTCAGTTACCATTGGAGCTGCATAATTATTTTGACTAGTGTTAATCGTTGACACTATAAGTTAAACAAAAAAAAAAAAAACAAAAAAAACAAGATAAAAAAGCTGATGCCGATAGAAATACATAAGTATTTTTATAGCTCTATTAAAATACAAGTCCCGTATCGTAGGTCAAACTATAAAACTTTTCAGACTCATAGTCACCCAGATCCGATATAAATATTTGACAGTCAAATATAACTCATTTACTTAACGCGGGGATCAAATGCGTGACGTTTCATATCTAAATGCAATATTACTTTCGGCATAATTCTCATTGAGGCGCCGTAATTTAATCCAGCGTGCGACTTAGAATGGAACTGGAAACCGCACGGATGCTGAGGCGGCAATTTGATAATTAGTACGACCGATTATATTGGAACACTGCTACTTGCTTTGCTTCTATGTTGCTATTTCTAGATTTTCGAGTGTTGTTCAGAAACGTCGTAATTATTATAACATTTGGCCTGATAATATTATTCATTCAGAATGGTTATTTAAAAACGTTTCATAAGAAAAAAGAAGCTAAAATATGCATAGGTACAAATATTTAACGACTAAATTCTCTTCATATCTCTGGTGACAAAATTGTATGGGTTTCTGGAAAATACGTCATTTAACGCGGCTTTCTCGTTTTAGATTAAAAGAAAATGATGAGAATATACTTAAATTATCATGTATGTAGGTACACATTTCAATGTCAATGGCTTTGTTGCGCCAACTTGTATGAGAAAGCTTAAAAAGTTACAGAAAGATACATCAGTTATTAGATAATATATAATTTTATAAATTGCATAACTTAACAGGCTTATACTGGAATAAGACTGGGTTGTGTAGCAAAAATACTTCAAGATGGATAAGATTTTATTAATAATACAATTTTCATGTGTCAATGTTATCACAAAAAAAATACCCATATTTTAATTAATTTAATATGTCGGCCTAGTTAGTGCTGGCTAGTTCTTCGGGAAGTAGTTTTTTTTTTATTACCACACAGTAGGTACATCCACGGGCAGAAAACAATTTTCTTAAGGAAAAACAGCTTCATTCAATAAAAAATCAAATTTCATAAAACAACGCATTCAAATTCATTTGTACTTATAATAGAACTGCTCACAATGTCGCTAATTTGCGATAAATCCGTGCAATGCAATTTGCTATAATCCCTCTTGCTGCGGTTAATAATAGAAATACACTAAGCATTACGTGGACTAATAATCTGATCCTTAATTATATTAAATGCTAGCTTTACGTCCTGAAATCTTATAGTGCTTTATTATGTTATTGTTTACCAAGCTTTTCGGTTAAACTGAATTGTATTGATTATTGAAATTATTTTATCATAAATAAATAAAACATATTTCTTGGGGAGGTCTACGTTCAGAAGTGGACGGCGATAGGCGTATATAAAAACATCATGGGGTTTTGTATATATAAACACCAATTTTATTTGTAAGTGATAACATTTTGTAAAATTTCAGTAGATTACAAGAACCTCGCATTTACCTACCTATTTGGCAAAAGGGACTCATAAAAGTATTAAACATAAAATATAAGTATTAGCCACATTTCACATACCTGTAAACGTAAGGTCCAATTTCGGTAATAACCGGCACAGCACCGTTCAGCACGTCATTGGCATTGCTAACATTGAATATTCTGACAGAGAACCTTATGGCAAATGGCACATCCTCAAATCTCTCTAATTGTATGGTATCATCCAGCAACACCACCGACTGAAAAAAAATATAACTGTAGCCGTGAAAAGATGAAAATGTAACAGTTCCTCAGAGTTTTTATTTGAGAATTCTATAATAAGGAATGTGTGAATTATTTGCACTAATTTTAGACTTATTTATTATCATTACTCGACGTCTATTCTTGTTTATTAACATACTTAGTTTAAAACATGGAACCACTTTGATAGCGTAATAAAAAAACATCCAATAAGTTCTAACCCCACACAATACAAGTCCTGTGTCGTGGGTATCAGAAACTGCGAGACACTTTTCGGCCTTACAAACACCCAGACCAGAAACAAATATTTGTGGATTACACAAACATTTGTCTCGGTGCGGGGATCGAACCCCCGGTCTCTCGTTTTAAATAGATAGCCTTCTATCGTACCGTTAATATATTTACATTACAATTACAAATTTAAATTACACTAGCTGACCCGGCAAACATCGTTCCGCCTAACAGCCGATTCTTTATTTATTATTTTTTTGTTTTTTTTTAGCCTAAGTTACTCCTTATTACATCAGCATCAGCAAAATTGGTCCACCCGTTTCAGAGTTTAGCCGGAACAAATAGACAGACAGGCAGACAGACAGACAAAAATTGTAAAAAAAACGTTATTTTGGTATATGTACATTCATATGCATTTATTAAAAATCGGTTATTTCAATATTACAAACATACACTCCAATTTTATTTCTTTGTACGTAGCCTAAGTTACTCCTTATTACACCAACTATCTGCCAGTGAAAGTCCGGTTAAAATCGGTCCAACCATTTCAGAGATTAGCGGGAACAAACAGACAGACAGACAGTCAGACAAAAATAGTAAAAAACGTTATTTTGGTATATGTACCGTGTATACATCCATATACATTTATTAATAAGCGGTTATTTCAATATCACAAACAGACACTCCAATTTTATTTATTTGTATAGATGTATAGATTACAAAGCAAATATTCAAGAGAATAAATGAATTTATGTTATGTTCCTCTTTCTTCTTTTTGTTATTGTTTAACTATTGTTTATTACTGTAGGCTTTTATTCAAATAAGTAGTAATTTACGTAGAATTTTATATCTTTGTCGAAAGATATTATGCCAAACTTTTAAATTATCCAGGGAGTGTTGTCAACAAATTGAAAATTACTAATTTTGGACACAGAATAGGCGAATGATTATAATAATAATAACAATTTATAAGCAATTGAAAGAATATTGTATTTCTAAAATTGAATAAAAGTTTTGACAACCCAATTAAAGTAACAGTTTATTAAAATAAGCAAATTTGAACATCGGTTCAACACAAACTGAATGTGTGTAACTTGCAATATTTTTTATATTGTTTACTGACGAAGTTGTTGCAGTTTGTAATTAGTACTTTTTCAACCACCAGTAACAAACACCTCGTATCGTTCGTTTGTAGTTCGCGGAATTTAGTAAAACTAAAAAGTATTAACAGCACGTGCACCGGGAAAATAAAATGTATAAAAACTTTGTGAATGTGGGAGTTATTCAGTTGAAATTTTGTTAAAATATCGATTGTAGAAGCATAACTATCGGCATTGTACTTGGTTCTATGCAGTTTCTAATATTTATATTAATTAAAACTAAATAATTGTAAATATTTATTTATTAAAAAAGTGGAGTCCCCGCGATCAACAAGTGGCACAATTTGTGTAATTATTCTAGGTTTTTTGATACTTACATTTATAATAATATTTTCCAATAGCGCGGGAACGGCGACAAATGCAATTATAGTACTTGCTAAAACTAAGATAACACCTACAACTAAAGTTACGACGCTGCCTTTTTTGCCACACATTTTGATTTAGAAATTTTATTCTATATTATTGACAGCAACGTTTGGCGCCGGCGGATATTATCATCGTAATATGTGCACTCGTCTACACTCGAACTCATTGGAGGTGCATATTTTTATGAGATAAGGCTAGGAATTAGGGTTCCGTTGATAAAAAATTAAATAATAAAGGGGTGTTTTTTTTGTTTGTGAATTTAACATTAACTTTTCGTTGCAAAACAATTAATAAATATGATGCTATACAAATCTAAATAATATTGAATCATGGAGCTATATTCATTTGCGGATATAAAATGAACATCGATGCCATGTATATTGCATACATTTCAGGTATTAATTTAGATTATTGTGTTTGTACTGTTTCAGCTTTCAGGTTTAATTAACTCGATATTGCAAACTAGCAGTTGCCTATGATTTTGTTCGTATTGACTTTATATTCGTGTTAAGACTTTTTGGGCTACAGTTAGTGTTTTCTTGTAGATTTAGCTATCGATCAGTGAAAGACAACAACAATAGCCACTGTTATGGAATAAATACAAAGACATGCAATACCATAAAACGATGGTTTTTTTTTCGTAAAAGCACTGTAGGTAAATCATTGTTAACTCTTTGGTCATATGCGTAAAAACCAATACAAATGCCAAAGGATTCCTTTATAATATATGTATTTCCATTTGTCAATTTGTCAGTCTGTATTGATTTGTTCTCTTGTTTCTGAAATAAGCGGTTCTAAAAATAAAATATTTCCATGCAGAAGCCTTTTTGGAAGCCTTGACGATATTTTTACAACTGTTTTTCTCACCATATGCGTAATTGTTTTTTGTTTGTTTCTGGAATTGTTTTTTATAGCCAAACATTTCTATCTATTGTATATGTATGTACGTTACGGTACGATAAAGTTTCAAGTTATATTAATTTCAATCATCACAATCTCGTAAAGATATCGGCAAATTGTAAGATTTTTAACGTTGGGACCATGATGCCTGGCATGTCTAAAGTATCAGATCCCAAGACATATGAACCGATCGTAACATAACGAGGTATTTATATCTCGCACATGGATATGCAAAGTACTTTTATACATTTCCCTTTCTGTAATCGAATTAAATGTAGATATAAAATATGGCGGTTGCCACTAAAGAGTTTAAAGCCATTAGAAGCAGTGATGGCGTCGAGGTTTAAGCGCGCGCTCGAGAATCAGGCACACACCTCTGGCTTTTCGAAGCTATGTGTGTATTCACAATGAATTATCACTTGCTTTAACGGTGAAGGAAAACATTGTGATGAAACCTGCACACCTAAAAGTTCTTAGGAATTTCTTAAGTGTGTAGTCCACCAACCCGCACTAGGCCAGCGTGGTGGACTGAGGCCTAAACCCTCTCAGTTGTGGAGGAGGCCCGTGCCCAGCAGTGGGACGTATTTGGGCTGATGATGATGATGAGAGCTAATGTAACCGTCGGTGTCTCTCTGGAGAAGGTTTGAATGCATTACATATTAAATAAGGAAAAGATACCTATATAAAAGGTTGCTAAGTCTTTCTATGCGTCGCTTTCAATTCTTAAGAGTATTGGTGCTTTAACTCCGGATATGTTGTTCGAAGTCATCCAATCTCAACTCAACAAATACATATATACAAGTAGCGCCATCTTTAGTTCATGTCTAATTCACGATGTTTGATTTGTTAAATAAAAATAGTTTTATAAATAACTATAATGGTGCAGGTTCTACCAATTATTAACAGGTAAATTATAATTATTAATAAAAAAGAGCTTTTATAATATTATACTGGCCACAGGGAATATTATCTACTTATCCTACTTGCTATCGTGTAGTGTTATCGCGGATTAAATAGTTTTTTCTTCATGTTTTTAATACTTATCTTCTTCTTCTTTATTTTAAAGACGGTCATAACACTTGACGATATAGCATATTATAATAGATTAGTGATTAGGTAAGTTTATAAATATCCGTGCAATAGATTTTTCGAAGAGTATGTACTCGTACATTTCTTTAAGTACTGGTGTTAATCGATCATAATATAACTGACATTTTAATCAAAGCCACACACAACTGAACCACTTATACATTTAATACCGCGAAAACGTCGAAACTTTTTTTTATTTTTGTCAAAACAAAATTCCAACATATTGAATAGTATACAAACAATAAAAAAATGTTTGGCCCGTAATTTTGTTGCTTATTTGGCACCTTCTTACGCTGACGTCAGTAAAAAGAGTAAAATCAGTGTGAATTTATGCTATCATTTTCTAAACCATCCCCTACTAAGTTAAACTGTTTTTGAAGTAGGTGAATATGTGTTATGTTCCTACGAACCTACCAGTAAAAAAATTTATAATGTTAGCAGCGCCATCTCGTTTAGTGACACCGAGTTACGCTATGGCCTTGTGACCCATTTAAATCTAGACCGGTCGCGGTGGCAAGGGGAACGAGAATCGATAGCAGTCAAGGGTCCTTAGTATACCTACATGTAGCATTAACGTTTTCATACGTACTTAGGTGTATCGATTTGTGTTCTAAAATCATAAAACCTAATCTAATACGAGTATTCAGTATAGTTACTTTATACTTAATAGCACAAAATTGTGAATGATAAAGATACATGTAATCACCGTTGAAACACGATAATCAAAGCAAATATTGATAGCCCGTATTAAATGGCAACATAGTTGTAACAATTTGTTGGTTCGTTGACTTTTTATCTTTCCGCTAGTAGATAATAATTACTTCAACAATAATATTGTTGTTAAATAACGTTAGAAAAGAAAATTATTACAACATAAGTTTAGATTTATGAAATACATGCAATGATGATAGGCCAACCTGTGAAGAAGTTACGCCAAAATAATTTTTTAATCGTCATTATTAAAAAAAAAAAAATTCAAATATTAGCTATTGCTATTAATATTTTTTTTAATATTGACAGGGATCATACACTATGCAGTATGCATACTAAAAAGTTAAAACAGATATACATCACCATAAGTATTATATGTACCTACTGTTATTAGGAAAACGTGAACATTTTTTTGTTGAGATTTTTTTAATATCAAAATATTTTTAATGACCGTAACTATTGCCTGTCTTAGTTTTCGATTAAGGTCTTTTTACACCCAGTATAAAGCTGAACTAGCTGTTAGGCCCGGCACCACCCACGGTGTAATTTTATAAAATTAAGTACCCTATGTCCTTCCTCAAGGTGAAACTGTAACAGACAGACAGAGTTACTTTCGCATTATTTATAACACACGTTTAGATTTCTAAAGTACGAGACATCCACTAAACCTAACCACTAACCAACCTAAGCAAGCGTGGTCGATAGTTGCCTAGCCCCACAATAGTAGAAGAGGCCTGTTGCCAAGAGTTGGAAATTAAAGGATGACATTGACTATAAAATTTAGTAAAAGTACGCCATCAGCTGAAATATATAGATACATTATACACGCTACCTAGACTTCATCTGGTGTAAAAATCGAATATACTAAAATTTTATAGAAGGCTAGAAGCCGCTGCACCCACCAGACGCAAAAAATTTGATATGTGATTGTAGTGAACATTGTATTTATTTGTAAACGTTTCGCCTTTTGTGGTGTTTTGATATGTATTGCTTTTAGTGTGAAGTAAATAAGCAAAAAAAGAGACAATAATTACTTATAATCGTAACATCTTTATTAGATTATCTTAAATTTTCTGTTCACAGATCCCATCAAAATAATATCATCAGATGGTGTCAACATTTTGATAATGGTTCATAAAATAAAATGATAAATAAAGTTTTAGTTTTATTAAATACTTTACTCCTGGCTCATTCTGTGTCTTTACAGTTACGAAAGGGCAGGGATAATTGTGTCCTGTCCTGAGGCAAGAAGGCATCAGATTTGTACGTCTTTATCCTCAGCCAATCCTAAAAGTTGGTTTGTAGTGCGTCCTCACTCTATCGGGGTCACTTATGTAGAGTGAGGACATGCTGCACTCGCAGCGCCCAGCGACCGCGAGAGAGACGGCGACACGGTGGCCTGAGACCGTCGCAGGCGCCCACGTTCACCCGGGGCGCCAAAATTCACTTACTGATAGTGCTCCTACATCTCCTAGAATTCAGAGACAACTTTCGTCTAGGAGTATCTCGTCCATACACCGCGATCACCCTATTACATAGGGTATTGGTTATAAATAAATTTGCCTAGTTATACTACAAAAAATAACATAAATATAGGTACCTAGACAAATAAAAAAGGCAGTGGGGTAAAGAAACTGATTTGTGTGATAATTATTCATAACGATGTTTTATTTTCTCACTGTCGATAAAAAATATTGTACAAACAATATTATTAATTGATAAAAGAATATCTTATCATAACATTATCTCTTTTTATTTTTTAAGGAATCTACATCTTCATAAAATACTTTGGGAATCATTTGCAAGTCATCGATAATATCAATTATTATTCCTCTTTATTTTTTTTATTTTTTTTACATTTTTAAATATAAAGTTTTATAAAAAAATACATTTAAAAATATAAAAATAAAATATTTATACCCGCAGATGGCGGGGTCTACGACCCAAGCCACCGGTGGTTAGGGACCAAGAGTTAGAAACCGCCTCACGATACGTGCCGTGTCTAATAACACTGCTTTTTGTATCTGGGTTTTGACAATTGTTATTAAAATTGGCAACACTAATTCATTCCGGCACAACGCATATATTACATTTATGATTATTAAATATAATTTTATCCTTTTTCAAATCAAAAATAACGTACTGTTATGTCAGGCTGTTTTGAACGTATATTATTTATTTAAAATATATCCGGATAAACACGAATTATAAAAATTTAATATATGTATGTGACAATATTAAAAAAAAAATACAAATATACGTAACCGTGAATGAACACAAAAGCCAAGAAGACACACGCACGCAGAACATCACCCTCCAGCTCGTCGAGCTCCGCATCGTCGGCATCGCAAATATTCGAACCGTCGTCGCCGGGTAATGATGCGTCGAGCCAATTCGACGGGCTGCAGTCGTCCCCTGCGCGGCGAGGTGGACGACGACCTCCTTCGGCATGCTTGGGACTACTTTGGGGTGACAGAGGGGGGAACTAAACTCACGGCGTACTGCTCTAAAATAATAAATTATTATTATTATTTAGCTTATTGATTTTATATATGTACATATGTATTATAAATACCATCTCTTGCGTGCTTAAATATATAATTAATTGGAGCCAACTCCAATTATTTGGCCCCAAGGCCGCCCATTAATCACGTGAGGCTCGAAGGGGGGGGGGGGGGGGGGAATAGGCAAAAATAGATATAGGATACATAGATATTCGACCTAAACAAAAATGCAAACATTGTTAAATTGTATAGTGGTAATGGTATAATTTGTAATTATTGTAATGCCAAGTCTGGGTCGTCTTCAATGGGCATAACTGTATACTCATATAAATATTTAATTATTATTTTAGTAGGTACTTGGTCAGCAATAAGGTATGTCGTGCTCGCTGAAATGTCTATGCTTACGGCGGCGTCGTGTGCCGGGTCGATGATCGATCACTTCCCTATGAAATGGTTGAGGAGACCGATGGCTGGCACTTATGAACTTTAATCTGATGAAATGTAAGTTTCTCCATTCACAGACAAGTCCAACAGTCTGAGATTTTATTAATGAGCTGAACTAATTTGGAAAATTTAGTCTTCGTATCAATATTGTAGACTTTGATTGGAAAAGAACAACACTAGAGTTTTTTTGCCCGTTCTTCTCTATATAGTGATGACTGCCTTCCGAACATAAATTTTAAAATGACTGAATCTAAGTGATGTAATTGACATTTTATAGATTTAATAAATATTATTTCATTTCATACCGTAAAGGTAATTGAGTAAGATTTTTTTTAATTGTATTGTATTACAATGGCGTAAAATTACCACATAACATTAATTTGTTCTTAACTTTGCAGGCGGATAAAAATATGATTCTTTAAAATAAATTTATTTCCTGCTTCAAAGTTTCGTCGGTTATTTACACTACCTGTATCAATATTATCAAAGTCAGTCAGCTGACGTATTTTGCTCACCGTAAATACTTATGCTATTATTTAAAAAAGTAAAGTAAGTAAGTTGGTTGTTGTTGTTGTTCAGCTTTTTCGAACTAAACGAATTTCACAACGGTGTCATAAAAGACTCCGGTTGTATAAAAATAAAAAAACATATGCTAATTTATAGTCCTTTATTGACCAAGGGCATGGTGGACAAAATTTGATTATTAACTATAATTACACACAATCAGTCAATCAGTTTTTGTGTAGACTGACACCGTAACTTGAGCATTCCTGCGGTAGAACGACGCGATTATGTTTACTAAGACGTCCTCCATTTTAAATATGTCCCCTTCTTCACAAATGTCTCCACTATGATTTTAACTTTTCAAGAGGAAGCTAAACTTGATGGATACACCACTAAATGAAGTTATTTTTAGTAAATGGATTAAGTCAATTTTAATTTACATTTCAATATTAAAATATAACGTTATTTTTCAAACATATTTAATCTTCTCATAATAACATAGATGGTATAAATGCTCTGATATATTACGACATTTTTGTGTTGTCCGCAGGAATGACAAATTGTACACAAAATATATCAACCACAGCACAAATAGCAAATCATCGATATATTCAAAACAGCATACCTTGTAGAGCTTATTTTTCATTCGCAATCATTTCACAAGGGAACAAAGGTTTGACAACCAGAACAGTATTCATATATTTTTGTTATACTATCCTCACCTTTTACCCATCAAGTCATCAGTGTTGTGACAGGTCTAATATTAGTTTTATTTTAAGTTTCATATTTCGCTAGCATTAGCCTCCTATACACAAATCCTCGCAATATATTATGCACAATATTTGAGTTAACAAGTTCTTTTTTGTTATTACATAAAGTTATGTTAGTTAGTTAAGTTAAGACGTTTTGTGCATAAACATATGGCTAGTCATCATAGAAGGTCTCATAAAAATCCACCAAATAAATTATGTTACGTGTACGGATGTTATGTAGTTAAAAATCTAAAAAAATAATACACAAGAGATAAAAGCAGCTTACTACTCCTATTTTGGATTTACGATTGAAGATATAGAAAAGTCGTGGACACATCAAATGTGTTGTATTTATTGTAAAAAAATGGGACTTTTGAAGTGGATGAAAGGTAAACAAAAGAAAAATCCTTTTGCTGTTCCTATGCTATGGTAAGAGCCTTCGAATCATGTAAATGATTGCTATTATTGCACGATAAATTTCTAGGCAATAAAACATCAGAAAGCTATAAACTTTTAGTACAGGAACTGCTTCAGTCATACGAAAACGTAGGATGCAGAATGACTCTCCAATATATTTTTTTCTCCATCTTCAACACTCTTATTTAGACGTTTTTCCTGATAATCTTGGCGCAGTGAGTGATGAAAAAGGGGAAAAGTTTCATTAGGATGTACAAACAATTGATGCCAGATTTTTGTTGGTTCCACAAAAAAGAAGATTCAACGTCACAAAAAAGGAAAAAGAAAAGTCATTAACCAAATAAAACCTGTACGTTTAAGCTTCAAATACTCAATAATAGTAGACAATTTAAAATTAATGCCATTATGTTAAAATTTGTGATGCTTTTAATTTATATAAATTGATTAATTGATTTATTTATGTTATTTTCTTATTTTTTCAAATATCGCTGTTACTATAAATCTAGACCTAGTACAATAAATTTATTTTCAGTTTCTAGTTATGTTAGGTAATTATAATCCAAAACAAGTACAATTTTGGCAGTTGTATAAATAAATTGAAATTTGTTCCCTTGTGTTTTTAACAATCGATTTTAGATTTTGCACTTTGTACTATGATAGTAATTGAAATGTACGCAGTACGTGGGTCAATCTACAGCAACCACTCCACTGCACGTCGTATTTTAACTGAGGAAGCGAAGTAGCTTGACGACATGTCGCCACAAGGCCCTGGCGAAAATAGGACGTTTATAAATTTCCGCAATGCCCCAGTGAAAAATCGACGCCGTTCAATCCGTCAGTACATTCGACTGAGATCAGTTCGTAAGAAGATACAATGGCCTTATCTAGACTAATACATAAAATATTTCACTAAATACTCTTTGATTTTATTCAGATTCAAACCGTAGCGTTGTGTTGAAAGATAAATATTATAATTTTCATAAATATACTATAAAAAGTTAGCCGATAAAATCTTTTATATACAGTAAAAAAAGGTAAAGTAGATCAAAACAGTTTAAAAAGTGATATTCCTTACATTAGTTGTTAAGTATAAAGGAAAATTATAATAGCCACTAGGTGTGAATCCAAACAAATCACCTTTAAACAAAATGGCATTTATTACCATTAACATTGACACTTAATTATATTAAATATTTTTAAACAATTCTGATTAATATTTGGAAATTCGCGTCAACGCAAGACAGGAAATTATGTGAATATAGGCCCCGTTTCCCTTTCACTTATAAATAAATTACTCTTTACTCTAATCTTTATAGATGTTCAATCCTAGATAACTGCCAATACTCCGGAATGTTTCGCCTTCGATGCTATCTATTTTTTTTTAAAGTATGTTTTGATATGTAGAGACATTTCCATTACAAGATAGATAGAGATTTTTAATAAAGTTTAAAGTAATAATCATTTGTTCAATGTTTCCATTATTATGGCTCTTGGTCAAAAAATTATGACTACATCAATTCACTATTAGACACTTAACATTTATAAGTGAAAGATCTACGTCACAATTATAAAGTAGAACAGTGTTAGAATGTATGAATTCCATGAAGAAAGTTGAACTATTTTCTATTGTTTTTATTATTTATGATACATAGCTGCTGCACATATTGCAAAGTGGTTGTAAATGATACAACTATAACATTTAGAAACTAATATATCTCTACCACTGTGTGGTGCAAATGCATTACTTAAACTGTCTTTGGAACATCATACATCATCTATTCATGTGCCAAAAAGAATTATTATGTAACTGGTCTATATAACCACAGACATGATATGAAGAAAAACATTAGTTCAGTGTGGGTACAGTCACTTGCCTATATTTAAATAACGATTAATCCAGAATAAGAAAAATACAAATAAACATGTCTCAATACACAATGTCTTAACTGTACAGACAGTGTGCGTCACTTTCATTTTGTTGATAAAATATACTCATAATGTACGCTTAAAAAGTACTTAATATTTAGCCGATTTACAAATCAAAAGAAAACAAAAATTTACCTTTTTCCTTTTGTAACAAAAAAACAATTGAAAAAATACCATGGATTAAAAAAACAAATGCCCTTATGCAAATAATACTCATGTGTGCCTTTAATATCTCCCCGGTGTTAATTGGAACTTATAAGTAGGTTCCCACATCTGAACTCATACAATTTATACAAATCTTATAGTAGTTCTGAGGAAAATTAAGTTATCCATCTTCTTTGATTAACTACCCGTTTCAAAACGTACACTTAATTTAAATGATATTATACTAAAGCACAAGAAATTGGCCATCGACATTAGGTTAAGCGCCACTATGGAACTGTTTGGTGCATCTAGGTTTGTGACACCTAGTTGCTTATACAGTATTGTTACCTTATTCTTTGAAATTGAAACGATTACAAGTCTATAACACAGTGATAGCGTATTATAGACACACCTTTGTTTTGATAAACTGCTTAACTAACTACACACACCTTCAACGATAAAACAATTCCATCATCATCATCATCATAATCAGCCTAAAGAAGTCCTCTGTTGAACATAGGCCTCCCCCAATGACTTCCATAGTGACCTGTTGGAGGCAGCCTGCATCCAGCGACGACCCGCGACCTTCACCAGGTCGTCAGACCATCTTGTGGGTGGACGTCCTACGCTGCGCTTTCCGGTACGCGGCCTCCACTCGAGAACCTTTTGCCCCATCGGCCATCGGTTCTCCGCGCTATGTGCCCGGCCCATTGCCACTTCAACTTGCTAATCCGCTGGGCTATGTCGGTTACTTTAGTTCTCCTACGGATCTCCTCATTTTTGATTCGATCTCGTAGGGAAACCCCGAGCATAGCCCTCTCCATAGCTCGTTGAGTGACTCTGAGCCGTCTAATGAGGCCCATAGTGAGAGGCCACGTCTCAGTGCCGTATGTCATCACTGGTAACACACAACTATCGAAGACTTTTGTCTTCAGGCACTGAGGTATTTTGGACGAGAAGACGTCGCGTAGTTTCCCGAACGCTGCCCAACCGAGTTGGATTCGAGATTGACCTCTCTCTCGAAGTTGGACCTGCCTAATCGGACCACTTGTCCTAAATAGACGTATTCGTCTACAACTTCGAGAGTCGAGCCCCCAACTGCGATCGGGGTGGGCACAACATGGACATTCGACATGATTTTCGTCTTGTCCATGTTCATTTTAAGACCCACCTGTTGAGAGACTCGATTGAGGTCTTCGAGCATAGTGCTAAGGTCTTCCAGCGATTCTGCCAAGACGACAATATCGTCGGCAAACCGAAGGTGTGTGATATACTCGCCGTTGATGTTGATGCCGAATCCTTTCCACTGCAAGAGCTTGAAGGCATTTTCCAGCGCGGCAGTGAACAGTTTCGGAGATATAACATCTCCCTGTCTCACGCCTCTCCGTAGTGGAATAGCCTTCGTGCTCTGATCTTGTACTCGGACCGACATGGTGGCGTTTCTGTATATGCTTTCCGACACCTCGATGTATCGATAGTCGATGTGGCACCGCTGGAGAGACTCTAGCACAGCCCAGGTCTCGATCGAATCAAAGGCTTTCTCATAGTCCACAAACGCTTAACAAAGTGGCAAGTTAAATTCCTCGGATCGGGGGCGTAAGAATTCCGCCACGGTAACCCCTACCTGTCGTAAGAGGCGGTAAGAATTCCGCCACGGTACCCCCTACCTGTCGTAAGAGGCGACTAACAGGGGCCACTGGGGAGGCTGGGCGTACTGCGGGGGCGGTACACAACGGTGGCAACAACCCTGAGATTTGCGGCAGAGGGCGTGACTGCTTGACTGTCGCGGACGTTCACAAGAGGTGAACGTCCAAAAAAGCGTAAGTGGAGGGCATCTCAAGCCCTCCCAATTTGGAGGAGTCCATAATCGGACGGTGCGCTAGGCGGAGGCGGACCATTTGGGGCGCTTCTCGCCCTGAGATGCCGCAAAACCGCCCTAAATGCGCGAGATGGTCACCGAGAGGTTTTAGTCGGTATGCTGGCGTAGGATTTTGGTTAGGGACCCAACTCAGCTAAGCGGACAATTATTGTTCTGCGCGCCGAGTTGGAAGGCCAGAGACCCCGACATACCCCTTTTCGGCCTCCCCCGAGGTACCGAACAGGGGAGCTTAAAGCGCTTTCCTCTCGTAAAAAAAAAAAAAGTTATATTCCTCGGTTTTTTGTATAACTTGCCGAAGCGTATGGATGTGGTCTATGGTGCTAAACCCTTTTCGGAAACCGGCTTGTTCGGGAGGCTGGAAGTCATCAAACCTGCGTTCGAGACGATTTGTGATGACCCTCGAAAACAACTTATAAACAATTCCAACGAACGAACAAAGCTAACACTTGAATCCTTTCACGAGTCTGTTCAACGCACGACAAATCATTCCTTTATCCGACGGTAATCTCGGTCCGAGTGTGTAGCCGACTTTAGCAGTTACTAACAATAAGTGGCACTAAGAGCTTGGTAAACATGAAGCATTTACTACTAATAGAGGGTAAGTGTCTCCAGCCAATAGCATAGGTAAATGGATTATCGTATTTTCACATTTAACATCAAACACTAATAATAATTTATATTGAACATCAAAACAACACCGATTCTAATACAAGTTAATACAATTGTTATTTCGCATCAAACAGTGTATAATTAGTCTTTAAGCGATCGAAACGTAACGCGCGAATCTCTAAAACATGTTATAGTCCTTCATCTTTCCATGTAATGAGGTATGCCGTTGCTTACCAAATACCTCAAAAAATGCGCTGGATAACAGGCCCAACTAATACAGGCTTGTGAAGTCAACACAAATACCTATGAGCCACGCGCAACATACGTTGCGCACCAATCAAGTCGAATGCGCACTCTTAAATCCCAATTATACACAAATTGCGACAAAAACATCCAGATACACAAAAAGACGACAATAATATTTTATGGTGTTAAAGGACACACTGAGCCAGCTTTTGCGAGTCATGGCTCATTTTACTTAGGGTTTCCTAATCATGTTTCTAAAGGTAAGTCTTAGAGCCAGCTTTTGCGATTTGTGGCTCATTTTACTTATGGTTTCCCAATCATGTTCCTGTAAAGTGTTTAAACCATATAACACCCGATATAAATTATACGGTCCATTAAATATTGCACATAAATACTATTTATACAACTATCATATATCTAAACCGAACATTAGGATCGAAACTAAATTTCTGGTTGAAATTAATATTAAAATAATGCTTTCAATTTTAGTTTAACTAAATTACGAATACAAAAACAAATTAAATCCATAATAATAATTAAATCAATCATATAATAAAATTAAATATTAAATCATATATATCAAAATTTTGGCGCTGCTACTTCAGAAATCACAGCAAATACACCTTGTTTTTTGTATAAACATGATCGCATCAAAGTGTAGTAACTAAATAACCTACACAGCACAAACTTATAAAAAAGGACAAATTAACAAAGCAAAAACATATTTTGTCTTTTGAAGACCATGGCTGATCCAGTCGATGGAACAACAATTATTAATTTTAATACATCCATTTGACAATGGAATAAAATCTCGTGCGATCACATACGTGGCATTGTCTTCATATGAAAAATACATTGAGCAACGAGATTTCTGCGCACATGTATTGTAAGGAGCTCGCGTCCTTTTCATTTGGTTTAAGCACATTTGTGCTTCAATTTGGTGACTATCGTCAGTCACAAACTTGGGTTCCTCTCAGTCTTATTCTAAAAATTGTCAAAAACTCGATGCCATTAATGACAATAGTCACGTTATTGTGACGAAATATATATTCCATACAATTACAAAGATGAATGGAAGATTGGCTATTTACGTCACTTCTATAATGATGTATAATCATCATCATCATCAGTCCATATACGTCCCACTGCTGGGCACGAGTCTCCTCTACAACTGAGAGGATTTAGTAAGTCCACCACGCTGGCCTAGTGCGGGTTGGCGGACTACAGTCCTAAGAACTTTTTGATGTGCAGGTTTCATCACGATGTTTTCCTTCACCGTTAAAGTACGTGATAATTCTTTGTAAATACACACATAACTTCGAAAAGTCAGAGGTGTGTGCCTGGGGTTTGAACCCGCGACCGTCGAGATTCTCGATCGCGTGCCTAAACCTCGAGGCCATCACGACTTGATGATGATCAAGATTGACTGATGGTATAATAGATAATATATAACACCGTGGAGGCGTTAATGTTGTATAGGCCGTGGTCCGTGGATAAGGTATACAAAGTTTCGCCACTTAATTTTGCTGACTATTATACATCTTACATCATATATTAAACTAATACACTACATTGTTTTATCGCCACTATTTCATGTCAGCAAAACGATTGACTTCACAGTTACACCTGCAAGTCTGGTTTAATGAAGAGTCCGTTTAATGATCGAAACTGAGTATAGAATCTATAGAGAAGTCAGCCCTGCGCCTCTGCTCGAGCATAATAAACGTCTGCACGGTTCTGAGAGCTTGTCGTTCGCTGGTGGAGGGACCGTCCGCGGCTGAATCGCCATTCGAAGCGGCGGTCGGTCCAACTGTGGAACCGTTCGCCGCCGTGCTCAGTGTGGTGCTGATTGCACCAGTCGGTGGCATCATCGCTGCGCTATTTGAACCAGTGACCGTTGCGCTACGAGAAGCGCAATTTGGCGCGCTGCCAAATGGATTGTTCGGTGCGTAGCAAAGTGCATTGTTCGTTGCGAATGCGTTATTTGATCCGTTTACGTATCCGTTGTTTGGTGCGCTCATAAACGCGTTATTGAGAAGGTTGTTATATACGTTACTCGGTGCGCTGGTATAAGGGATGGCTGGAGCACTGGTATAAGCGTTGGCTGGAGCGTTGATAAACAGGTTGTTAGCAGCGCCGTGGAAAGCGTTGCTATGCGCATTGGGGAACACGTTGGCCGGCGCGCCGTTGTATATGTTGGTTGGTGCGCTAGTAAAGCCGTTGGTGTGAGCGCTGGGGAACGCGTTGCCTGGTATACCGGGAAATAAGTTGCCTCTTGTGTTACCGAACATTGCGTTGGGTACGTTACTGACAACGCCGCCGTAAATTGCGCTCGCCGCAATATTGCTTTTTCCGCTTATTGTATTGCTCCTTGGACTGTTCATTGGACTACACATTGGACTTCGCTTTGGGCTACGCTTCGGGCTGCGTTTCGGACTGCGCTTCGGGCTGCGCTTGGGACTTCGCTTCGGGCTTCGTTTGGGGCTGCGCATGGGGCTCAGCATCGGACTGCACATTGCGTTATTGATCGCACTGCTTGTATTACTGCCCATCGAAAGACCTAGGGCCGGGCTCATGGCACTGGCCAAGGCGGGACTTATGGCGCCGCTCATAACGCCGAGCATAGCAGGGCTCATGGAGCCGACCAACGCAGGGCTCATAGCGCCGACCATGGCGGGACTCATGGCTCCATTCATTGCACTCACTAAAGCGGGGCTCAAGCCCCCGCCCATGGCGCTTACTAGCGCGGGACTCATGGCTCCAACCATGGCCGGGTTGATGGCACCCACCAGGGCGGGATTGACGATGCCCGGTACGGGGCCGCCCATTGCGGCGCTCATGGCTCCGCTCAATGCACTGTTCATGGCGTAGTTCATCGCACTGCTCATTACGTTTGTCATGGCACTACTGAATGCGTTGTTCATTGCACTATGCATCGCGCTGCCTAGCGCATTGTTCACGGCGGCATTTCTGGAGCTGCTGGCCGCCTTGCTCCCCGCGCTGTGCCCCGCGACGTCACCCACGCCGCTCCCTCCGCCGCCAATAGGCTCCTTTCAGCTAGGCTTTTGTTGCACCTCTCTCATCATCAGCTGTAAAAATACACAATTCATGAAGGAGCAGTTCTTTGCAACATATCTAAACACATATGGATAAATGCAGGTACGCCAGCTCGTATAGATTCGCGACTACATTTGGGAGTTCACATAAAATATGACGTTAAATTTAAATTCGCATTCGAATATTGACATCGAATGAGTAACACAATGAAGCGGGTACGTGTTGATTGCACAATGAGCTAAAACCAATGAAGCCTAGCGCTGATTGTGTGTGTATTGTGAAAGCGTTAATCACCTGGTGGGAGCGCTCCGCGGCGACGGTGTCGGCGGGTCGCGCGGGCGGCGGCGGCGGCGCTCGCGGCTGCGCGCCGTTCTCCCGCGGGCCCCGGGGCGGCTCGGGGGGCCCGCCCGACACCGCTGCACATACTATTCCTTATAGTCTATGCCAAATCCGTGTCTTATTCATACATTTACAACTATTTAAGCTGTTTTTCCATAAGACAAAACAAACTAATAAAGCAATTTGAAACTGAATAGTGCCACATTTAAATTTCCACATTATATGTATACACATTGTACTTGGACTGAACCTTATTAGGAGCCGTCTATTAATCACGTGATGTTTTTTGATACTAAAGTTAAAACTAAACATATAAAAGTTTATAACACCATAATTTCACAATAAACAAGGGCAACAAATAAATATGTAATAATTATTTATAGTGAAGTAAAACGTGTGCGCTATATACTTATGCATAAAGCATCTCCTTTAAAAGTGCAAGGAGTGCAATACTTATGTTTACATAAGTATATAAATATGAATACATGTAATTAATATACTGAGCAAAATAAAGGTACGGTAAGGAGTCAAAGTCAAAGTCAAAATCACCTTTATTCAAATAAACGTTTACAAGTGCTTTTGAATCGTCACTATTAAGTTTTTTTTTTTAACTAATGCCGCTTCGAAACGTGTTATCGCTGTGGAGAAGAAACGGCAACAAAAAATAAATTAAAATAACATTTTTATTGTGATTGATTGTGATTGGGTGTATTTACCAGTGGTGAGGGGTATGGCTAGACGCGCGTTGACCGCGAGCAGGTGGTCGCGCCGCTGCAGCAGACTGCCGACGTGCTCCTCTAAGCGCACGTTCTCGGTGCGCAGTTGGTGCAGACATGACAGCAACGAAGCAACTGTAAGCAAACGCTACGATTATATACTGAACGGTCCATTACATTCAGACACTACCTAACATAACATTAATGAAGTCCACGTCGAAATTTTGCGAAGGTTTTTTATTACATAGGTATAACTGACAAGATAATTTCAGGCTTGGAGGGATATTTATAATTCAATGTATATAATTCAAATAAAGTGACTAAAATATACCAACAATTACTTGTGTAAGTGACATTATTACACATTAAATCAGTTATGACTCAATATTTATTTATTTTATTTTGGTACCCAAAAAATTACAGCTAAACCATATTAGAAACAATTTTGCGAAAGTATGCTTAAAGGTATTACTGTCAAAGTGCTGCGCCTGTTCCATGAGGAACTGCGACCCTTGCTCCCACTGTCGCTCCAACAGCTGGTCCAGGCTCTGGGCGCTGGACGAACTGCGGCCAGCGGTGCCGCTTACTCCCTGCTCACAAATATTTCACACATCAATGTTTATATTGAAATCTTTTAAATATTTATTTTATACAGCAAGAAACACCACCGACTATCCATGATATGATATGGTTGGACTTATTTTTGGTACTGTTGGGTGACAATAACCGTATTGCGTGCTTTGATAAATAAAACGATATAGTAAAATGAGATGATTTGATAAAGTATCTAATTCATACGAAAGACGATTCTAGAAAAACAAATATAATGAAAATTGAACAGGAAAATGAACCTTGAGATTCATTGTGCTCATCATTGCCTTGCCCTGCTCCCAATTTCATTTGGGGTCGGCGCAGTATGTTTTATCCTTCCAAACATCCCTATCAGCCGTCATGTCTTCATTCACCCCTTTTTCTTTCATATCTTCAGTCACGCACTCCATCCATCTTTTCTTTGGCCTTCCTCTGCTCGCCCATCCATCAACTTTCATATCCATCACCTTTCTTCCTACGTATGATTCATCCCTCCTCATAACATGCCCATACCACGACAGACGGTTTCCTTTCAGCTTTTCTATCAGAGGAGCTACTTTCAGGCTTCCTCTAACATATTCATTCCTCACTCTGTCAAACCGTGTTACACCACACATCCATCGCAACATTCGCATTTCCGCTGCATGCAGTCGTCTTTCGTCCGTCTTCTTCGTAGCCCAACACTCCGATCCATACAGTACGACAGGTCTTATTATGGACTTGTATATTCTGCCCTTCAATTTGAGGGGCATTCTGGGGTCACATATTGTGGATGAGACCTGTCGCCATTTCATCCATCCTGAGTTGATTCTCTGATTGAGATTCATTGTGCTCATTATAAATAAAATTGGGTCCACGACCACGAGGTTGTTACCAGAGATCTACAAAAGAATCTTATTCATGATATTGACATTTTTTATATTTATTTTTACTTTACCTAAATGGTAAAGTATTTATTCCAGTTTACTCTTCCTATTCAATGGTTTGTGTAAACATAATGGACTGAGACCAATACGTAAGGTGTAGAAGGGTATAGTGCAGTGGATACCGGCGCAGCCTTGTTCATAAGCGGCGGAGGGACGAGCGGGTCGACGCCGGCGGAGCCCGCGGCGTGCGCAGCCAGCTCGGCGGTGAGCTGCTCCTGCAGCCGCGCCGCCGCGCCGCTCTCGGGGTTCAACTCGTTGCCCAGCATGTGCGGGGCGGTGCAGCTCACGCCGATTCTACGTGCACCGTAACTATATACTACACTGTTCAACTTCTAATGTTATATTCATCATCAGACCATATACGTCCCACTGCTGCACACGGGCCCTCTACAACTGAGAGGGTTTATATCTTAGTCCACAACGCTGATCGAGTGCGGGTTGGCAGCTAAGAAGTTCCTTTATATTATATTAACATTATAAACTTGAAAGTAACTTGCAATACGTTTTGACTGGTAAACCGCTGAGGCACATTTGAAGAATTCAATACTATATAGATATAGATAAGGCCTTGGTTTTTGGGCATACGCAATGGTCTGAAATAATACGAAATTTCTAACTCTTTATCTTCCGTCTGCAAGATCCGGAAGTCTTGGGTAAAGATGAAAGTGAAATAATACTAGTAAATAAGACGAATACCTTTGGATAATTCATTAAAAAGTTACAAAGATTAATATATATAACGTAAATATTTCAGAATCGATAACTGTGTATTAATACTGCATTTTTCTAAAATCAGAATTTAAAATTTCATATACAAAAATGATGTGCTACTTACTTAGCTGCGTCCATCTTTGGCTTCAATGGCCGTTCCGAGCCTAAAAAATATAAACAATGATATAAAAATTAGCTAAAAGAAAAAAGTAAGAAAAATAATAAATAGAGGCATAAAACTGATACGTGCGTTTACCTGGCGAACTCGGGGGCGAATCCTTAATGGTCTCTTGGTATATCGGAGGAGGCGTCGGCTGAGGCGGACGACGGATACTAGCTAAACTTTGACTAGTTGCTGTTTCTATAACAATTTTTATTACCAATCAAATACTTGTCTAATCGTCAATAGTTTCAAATACACATATATACAGGGTGTATTCAGACCGTGATCGGAAACTAAGGCAGGTAATAGCTAAGGTGATTACACACCCCCTGTCGTTAAAGAAAATTTCGACAAAAAATAAAAATTTTGACTTTTCCCATACAACCATCGGTATTAAATGTACGCGGTTTGTATGGAAAACGTCAAAATTTTTATTTTTTGTCAGAATTTTCTTTAACGCCAGGGGGTTTGTAATCACCTTAGCTATTACCTGCCTTAGTTTCCGATCACGGTCTGAATACATCCTGTATATATATATATATTTACTAAACTACTGAAGATCCTCATACCAATTTATATTCGTGTACGTCATTTCATTAATAAAATATTTTATGTATAATGTTTATACCATCTGTTCCTAAACAGGGTTGTTATTACAAAAAAATACCTTGAATTTCGTCAAATTTACAATAAACTTTTTTGAAACATGCCAAAATACCTGAATAATATTGCTATATACATTTCTTAAACCCTTTGTTCCCACGTTCTTTAGGTGTAATTTAATACGAAAATAAGGCCCTAGGAATTAAAGCTTTGATTTCACTAAGCATAAAGTAGCTCTAATGATCCGAAATGTAATACTACTCTGCAAGATTACGATAACACAACAACTTGTGACGAGGCTTTTGGCATGCAGAAACTATAACAGAAAACACGCAATATGTTTTAAGTGTATTATCAAATAAAGAGACAAGTGCGAGTTGAACTCGCGTAAAGAGGGTTCCGTTCGACGTTACCTATCATAATTATCATGCTCATTGTGGGCTTATTTTATTCATTAAATATTCAGCTACAACATATTCAACAAAACTTAACATTGGGAGTTGTAAAATATGTTCCCCCACACATTCCACCTGCAAATGTAAGTTGGTACGCACAATATTAATTGGTTTACCATGTTATTTTAATATCATGGACTTCTTATAGGTTTTCGTATAATCTATAAGTAGGAAACTAATTTCTGTATTTTTCAAAATTCAGGTTCAGTAATTTCGGAGACGGGGAGAGGGTCAATTTTCGTCTATTTTAAAATCTAATAACTTGGAAACTATTTATTTTAAAATTAGAAAAATATACCCAAAAATGACCTTCATGATTTTTCAAATGATGATTTTATGATGATTGATGACGATGATTTTATCTATTCACGTGACACCTCTGCGTTTGGGTCACAGATAATATGTGTACCAAGTAGATTTGGAGATAATTGACTGTAACTAACGCAAATACGGACACACGTGTGATCCTATAAGGGCTCTGTTTTTTTATTTAGACGTACGGAACCCTAAGAAGTAAAGCTGTTCTTGTTGGCAAAATCACGATTTTCTTTAAAACACTCAAGAAACTACAGTGGAATTGAAAATGTGGAATAAATTGCCGATTGCCTGTTGTAGCTAAAGAGTAATACTGTCCCGTTGCCTTAATTTGAATATTATGTCGGTGAAATGTATCAGTGGCGTTTGCAAACTTTCACACTTATATTAATTATTTTCCTATGCAAATTTCTCACGTATGCTAGGCGGGGGAGGAGGCGTGGCCATGGCGACTACTGAGGTGGCCATGGCAGCTCGTTTCTTGTTCCGTATCGGAGCCGGTGGCATGGGGGCCATATTTGACGCCATCATGTTCACGTCCTTACTGGTGCCGGCGACGCCGCTCACTCTGTGGACAATTTCAAACATCCCATTTGATAATAATATTTTTGTGTCATATTATATGTACCTTCGCCCATATACTTTTATTAAAATTGAACGCGCATGTATAATCCAATACAGATTTTGAATGTTTCAATATAATTCGATGCGCTCAGCATCCTAAATTACATACATGAAACTATGATATAGAATACTATTATTTTAGTCTTTTATAAAGAACCTGTATACTCGATATTGTGTTTGGCCAACATAGTTTTCGAGGCAAAAATGCGCCGTATGATCGGTCGTTTCTGTTTTGTTACGCTGCTGTAGGGAATAAACGGAAAGAAGAAATATTACTTTATTGCGAAAATAAGACTGTTATCCGACTTTAACTAAATGCATTTATTCAGTTGTATTTTCAATGCCTTTTTCGGGTTAGGATAAATAAAAATAAGTCATGTTTGTTTCTTTGTACGCAAATTTTATGCGCACCCATTTATTTATATGAGATATTGAGACAGCCCATCTGAAGCAATAATACATTTGTTCAAGGCTGACATATTTTATTTGCTGTGTTGAGGATTGTCCTGATTTTTAAATTTAAAGCAATGTTTGCGCCTCGACCTGGATCTGATACACACACTTACAACCTAACCAACTACATACTTGTTTGTCATTCCTTATTATAAGGCCAAATGACTCCACGGTGACTGCTAAATGTAATCGACACAAATTTTGTTTATTTAATTAATTTTACAATTGTCTTTGTTATGATCAATAGAACAATTTCTCCAGAAACAATGTTGTTTAACAAAGGAAGGTGTTTCGATTTAGTAATGATTATGTATTCTATTTTCAAACATTGAAAATGTCCTGAGTATATAGTGACGAACAATTCTTTATTTTCCTATTAACAAGAGCGCAAAAGGAACATTCGCAAAATTATATATAAAATAAAATAATTTCGCTCTGAAAATACATAAACACTAGCAAAAGCAATTAAACATCGAAACACAACACGTACACTTACAGACATCGCGAGAGCTCTTTAAAACTAAAGCGACAGAGCATGGTTTTCTCATGTGTTTCACACATGGCTCTGTTTTACACCACATCCAATATCTGATTTAGTTCACTGAAGATATTGTATGTGTTGACGACGCCGATTCCAACTTTAATGAATTATAAAGTCAGACTGCCACTTATGCTCATTACATTTCTTTTATTAAGAGTTTAAAAAAAACTATTTAATACCAGTTGTGAAAATTAAAAAGAATACGAGAAAACAAATAAAAAATATATTACGAGAATGCTGGGATAAATCATCACAGTGCGAACACAGAATGTATTTAAAAGTAATCAAAGTCCAGCACATTGTGTAATCAACACATCAAGATGAATAATTGCTATAATGCTGTTATATTTTACATTCAAAGTACATTGCGCGTTGGAAATTGTAAATAATATGATTGTTACAATTAACAACTACTCGCGTTAAATTGCATATTGTCATGAAACCTATTAATCGTGGTGGTCAAGTCTGGTGTCAAGATGTGCTATTACACATGAGGTGGTGTCTGTCAATTGACTTTTCAAGCCACTACTGCAATGTGACTTATCAACTATCATTTCTGATGTAGATCCGCACCCAACGTGTAAGATTGTCAAACTTACCAATTTGCGTTTCTGCAAAATTGAAACGTTTCGTAGCTCGCACCACAAATATCAAGTCAAAATATTATGTTGCTGTGATGGAACACAAGTCGATCATGTCTAACGTAGTCACATTTTGATGTAATAAATAATAAAAAAACATCATGTACTCACCCTGGTTTGTTCGGATCTTGCATTTCATAAGCGACGTTGAGACCACCCCAAGAGCGCCCGGGAACTGCGTGCGGAGAATGCCCTGGGATGCCGGACTCCATGGTGGCCTACACATACAAAAACCTTGTGTTACACGTTCATTTTATTACTTAATCACTAATTAATATTACAAACATTAAACTCGTTAAATTTATCGATTTATTTCAAATTAAAAATTCCACAAGCTCATAATAAATTGTTCACGTAAAGGATTGGAAGAGATTACGAAGTTTACAGGCACTATAATTGACATAAATCGAATGTCAGGTAGATATTGCACAGGTCTAGCACATCAAATTTGCTGAGAAAGTTTGATAATCTGATTAGAATGCTCGCTCTCTTGTTTTAACAAACTAAATAGTATATGTTATCATCTAATTATTAAATGTTGCCTTGGTCTAATTATAGTCTCCGTATAAATCACGAGGACCATGACAATAATTATAACAGATAAGAGTCACGACATAATTCTGATCAGATCTAAATAATAATTGTATCGTAACAGGAATAATACGACACCTCTTGACCTCACAAATACCTGACAAACAATAAATATTAATTAATTCACAAATATACATACAAATAAATATACTTTCGTATCAATTCGTAGCATACACCCATAACACTTTACCTAAAGCATCATTATACCAGTTAGGAAAGAAATATTTTTTGAATTTCCCATGTTGAGTCAAACGAAAATCTAAAACAAAAATACTATTACGATTACTCTAGTCAACAAGTTCAAAAACGTGTTAAATAGAAATAAAGCTCCTAAAAATATGTGCCATACCTCATTCGATTCGGAATGACGTCTAGAAAAATGTTTTTTAAGGGCATATTAGCACATAAAAAATTGCAATTGTTATTAACAAAATAAGAAAAAAAAAGGTATTTAGTTTTTCGTTAATAACTTTAAAAATAATGATATTTAAGGAATTATGAAAACTTTTTGAAAAGTTGTCAAAAAAAATATTTTTCACAGAGGTTATTTTCGTTCAAGTGTCTAGATTACACCATAATTTATTCAAATTTTTAAATTGTTATTTAATATTAGAAAAAAATTATTTAAGGTGATATACCGGCTTTTTAGACGACGCGCCTATGCCGTAACGCCCTCGCGGAGCCCTATTTCCAGCGTTAAATAAAAATTATAAATAATATAGATAGAGTTCCGGGAGTAAGGACTTTTTTATTGGAAATTTCCTCCTCTTTCAGGATCTTTTTTCATAATTCCTTAAATATCATTATTTTTAAAGTTATTAACGAAAAACTAAATACCTTTTTTTTTCTTATTTTGTTAATAACAATTGCAATTTTTTATGTGCTAATATGCCCTTAAAAAACATTTTTCTAGACGTCATTCCGAATCGAATGAGGTATGGCACATATTTTTAGGAGCTTTATTTCTATTTAACACGTTTTTGAACTTGTTGACTAGACTAGATATGGGACTATAAATTTATTTATTTTATAGTTCAATACATGCATATCAGATTATCCTACGGTCTCTACACTAAACATGGCTTTTATTGTTGAGACAGAAAGATAATTAAATAATTGATCATAATATACTTGGAAAAAAAATAGTGTAAAAGCGCCTTGTCGTTCGTGAATTCACTTCATACTAATATAAGTTCTTGATGATAAAACGCAATTGACTTATTCACGCGGTCTAAACTATGGTTACTCGCGTTCAATACTTTATCGTTTGTTTTCAATCAGCGCTACGGGAACTGAACACTCGAGCTCAGTGGGAAGACGAAGCAAATTGACCCCTGATCAAATAATAAATAGTAATAGTAAATGCAAAGTGGATCTATGCAGTCCGCGCACTGTAACAATTCTGTCTTCAAAAAGTTATTTTCACTTGAGTTTATGCTGTTCTGATCTATCTAATTTTAATTAACTTTTTTTTACATAAAATAATTTTATATAATATAAAGTTTTGATTTTGTTTATTTGAAGGAAAAGACTTAACTTAAGCCTCTGTGACAACAGAATGTAATTAAAATACTTGCGTGTTAATATTAAGTTTCATATTTAAAAAAGAAAAACTAGGGAAGTATGTTCTTGTAATACATCTAATGTCCGGATGCCGAGTACCATTTTTGCCGCATAAGATGTTTTGACTTCGTTTTAATGTAATTGTGGGAAGGGATATCGTAATAACAATCGTTTGGACAATGGATGGATGGACAAACATCATGAATGAACAGTACGAATAGATATTTATTATCTTGGGAGTATCATGTCTCCGTATGATATTATTCATGCTGGTCATGTTTATTCCCATTCGTTTTGTAACGTTTTTTTTAACACGTTAACGTATCAAAAACAAGAAACTAAGCTAATATGCCAATTATAATGCAATAGTCTTACTGCCACGATCTGAAAAATGCATATTACGTAATACGTATAGTTCAAGTCTGCCAAATTAGTATTATTTCAGGAACTAATAGGAGGAATTAGATACTAGACTGAATACAGTAGTTGAAAGAACGAAATGAGAAACAATTTTAATATCACCCCACTACTCGTAAGAGCTTTAAAGTCACGACTGGTATCACGGCGTTAAATGAAGGTATTTTCTAATGAAATAAAATAATATCAATGGAGTAAATTGCGTTTCAAAATATATTATCCTATTTAGCAACAATATTATATGCGAGTTGTTTAGTTACAACAGATATAAAATATAATAAAGACAAAAAAAAATACGAATTAATGCATATTTCAGCAGAAAGTTTATAAAAACATTATTTTTATAATAAAATAAACTTAGGCGGGTATACTTGAAATATTCGAATAGACAAACTATTGCTAAGACGTGAAAATGAGAAATGTTTACGTTAAAATCTTTGAACTGTACCCCCCATGTGTTACTTTTTAGCATGCTAGACCGTTATATTATTGTGATGGATAACGCCAGGAAATGACCACATGGCCGAAACAATTAATTATTACATACCCAGACCCGGCTACATTTTCAGAGCTTTACACATAAAATACACGAACTACAGAGTAGGACATTGACCGAAAGCAACACTTACACATTTAACACAGTACGCATAAACGTAGTACTAACAAAATAACACATTACACTCAAAAAACTTACCATTTCTTCGCTAGATATCTTTCACATTAATTTATTGAACACACGACATCATTTGTGAAACTCTGCGACGCGGCGCAATGTATTTTTATTATTACCAATGTTTCTATCCGACGGCAGATGTTGCCAAAACCAGCGTGCTTGCGACACTGAATGGGTCTATTTCTTTTAAATTGTCGACATCTTGTCACAGTGGACTAAATATTACTATGCTCCTTCCACTCGTTAGCAGAAAGATATACGTGCAAAGAAGATGGAGATACGGGTTGGAGTTAGATCGCGAGTGTAAGAGTCAGAACTCGGCAGACGAATGGCAAGCATGTGTTGTGCCATACCCGCGCGCAGAGGCAGGTAGACGGAGGGACACGGCGGGGCAGGTACCTACTGAATGGCAACGTTCAACATCCTGAGGACCTACTCTACATTTTAGGTTTTTATATAGTATTCCCTTTTGACGTTAGAGTAAGGTTTAGTATAGTAAAATAATACGTTTCTTTGGTATCGTTTGAAATATATGCAATACCTAAAATGGGTTTCAAAATAAATACAATGGTTGTTACGTGACCAACTTTTCGCAACTCTACGTAAATACGTAGGAAACAAATGTTCGGAGCAGGTCCCTTGGGACACTTCTACAAACTTTTCAAAAGTACCCTTGAATTTTCTGGGAGTCAAGTTATGTACGAATCACATAATTGACAATACTTACTGCTGCTATTTTATCCGAATACTATAACGATCTACGCAGTCCTTCTAACATGTAAATAACGACTAATTCAACTCGATTCTCCACATGATTTACTCACTGCAAAGGTTTTACCATAATATAATAATATGTTTGTTTATAAATGTTGATAGCCTTGTGACAAATGCAATAACATGATTATTTAAGCTGATAAAAAATGGAGGTAGAAAAATTCATAAGTGCAAATTACTTTGTCAACTCTACTGATTCGAATTTTAAACTGCGTTATTTTTTTCCAAGTATTTGAAAACGTTGCTATAGTAAGACATTTTTTTTTTAAAGAGAACAGAGTAAACAAAAGTCGTATGATCATTTTATTTTTACTTACTTGTTTCTGCGGCTGATGGTAAATGTGAGACGAAGGTCCATGCATATCCGCCGCGGCTGATATCTACACATCAAAAATTTTACGATCAGTTCATCACTCGCGATTTTAATTAAATTTGTTCGTTCTTCGGTAGACATAAAAAAAAGTGAAAAATAATTTTATGAAAATGATGTTTACAAATAAATCGCTTTTTAACGAAACAGATTTAAAACAACATTACACATTCAACAGTTTTTAAATGTACCTGCCTATATATTTAACTACCGCATAGGAACTGTTAAAACTGTATACGGAAAATAAGTATCACTACTAAAATGTAATGCATACTTAAAATATAATATTTATGAAATGTGAGTATTTAGTAAGTTTATAAGTGTAATGTTTGTTCATAACACTTATTGTTTTGTAGCTTGATGTACGAAGACATCTCTAATATTTTATTCACCGAAAGGGTCCTACATTATGTATAAGGTAGGTTCGGTGTTGTTATTGTTTTCGTTACAACAGTATTTGTTGGTAACTGTTACATATGTAATGTTAAACAGAATAAGTTAGTCGCACCATACTTCGTCATTTGTGGACTATGAATAAGCGTATGTTTTGTTAGTTATAATGTATGTTGTAATTGAAGCATATTAGCCGTGAACACACAACTGTCTCTGCCTGTCTACTTCATCAACAAATGTATACGTAAAATTGAGGTGTCTGTGTATAATTCACAAATAACATAATTGTCCTAAATGCAATGTCTACGCGATACTTGTACATATATGTGCAAGTTTTTCTATTCTGGTTAAAAATTAGACGAATTTTATGGAAATTTCCAAATGATAGCTTATGGAACTTTAATAAAAAAAATGCTGAACCCTTCATGGGCTGAGTCTTGCGCAAGAATTAGGTACTTGGAACAATTTAAAATTCCTACAGTTATTACATTTCTATTGTAAAATTTGATTAGAAATATAATATTCAATAATGATGAACATCTGAATTGACGGACAAGGTTTCATCATCATCATCAGCCCATATACGTATAACTGCTGAGCACGGGCCTCCTCTACCGTTGAGAGGGTCCACCACGGTAGTCCTAGTGCGGGTTGGCGGATTACACACCCGAAAATTCCCAAGAACTTTTTTTAGGTGTGCAGGTTTAATCACGATGTTTTCCTTCATCATTAAAGTAAGTTAAATTCATTGTGAATACACACATAACTTCAAAAAGTCAGAGGTGTGTGTCCGGGGTTTGAACCCGCGTCCGCCGAGATTCTCGACCGCGCGCCTAAACGTCGAGGCCATCACTACTTAGGTTCTCGGCCTTTTGGCTAAGATCTTTTCAGCTTAATATCTGGGTTTCAATTTATTTCACTGAAAAACAATCACGTAATTAGTGATCGAGAATGAGCAACATACCACTATTTTCATACTAAAATTGGGACTAACCAGAGGCGGTACTTCCATAGAAGCCCGCGTTACACGCTAATTGTGTAATGGCTAGTTAATGTGTGGTCATGATATTCTCATTAATATGTCAAATTGCTTTTGTTAAATAAAGATTTCAAGCTTAAAGGTTAATTCGGAATTTTATAAGGCGAGTTGGTTTTTTGGACTATGGAAGTACCGCCACTGGGACCAACATACCAATTGCTATAGATAATGACAACTTTTCCCAAATAATAATTGTTTTTTTTTTAAGTCTACGGTACCGCCATTGTAAGAAGTCGATAACTATAAGTTTTGCCCGTATCGTTAACCTGGACGTGTACTGTGTGTATACTGTATATTGTAAATGTATTGTAAACGGATTTTATGCAGTTGAATGTGTGTTGAGACGGTTGCGTGTTCGCTTCTCGGTTATGAACCTGTGCGTGGGCGGTGAGGTTGAGTCCGTGGCTTGTGGAGGGCAGAGGCACGGACACGAGCAGCGACGTCGGCGCCTCGCGCTCTCCCTTCCCGCCCTATACAACCCGCGCTATTAGTATCGCTCCAAACTGACGCGTATTACGGCATGCTATGGGACTGAGGACCCATACTAGCTCACTACATATGGAACTCAAGCTTCGGCTGCACCATACTCATAATACCTCAGAATGGGTATTCAGGTTTCTCATCAGATATCTTTAGAAACATTTGCAGAAGTCAAAAATCTAAATATCTATTTATTTAAACATATTTAAGCATGAATGTTAATTTTATTTGTGGTATTTAAAAAAAATTAAAACTGTAAACGTGTATTGTATACATTTGAAAAAAGTACTTTGAAATTATAGTACATAACTATTTTCTATTCTATTTCTTTTAAACAAAGAATAAACACTACACGTAAGGTAAAAATCTATGAGTATACCTTAAAATTGAAAATAAGTATCTCCCAAAATAATCCCTATTAAAAATACAATAAATAAATTCCATTGACTCATTTATTTTATGTATAGAAAGCCGGTGCAGTTCATATAAATAATACAAAAAATAAGTATGAGGTAGTATGAGTTCTCTAGTGGCAATACAACAAGCTCAGGGTATCCGCTTCTTAGAAATAACATATTCTTAATCATGCTTAGGCATGATGTTGGAAATTTCTTAACGGCTTATGCATTCAATAGTGTAATGTAAACTAAAAACAATTCCATACAGACATGCATACGTTTAAACAATTCCTGGTTGGAATTGATGAAGTTGTCATGCAATTAAACATCAAGGTGATATTTTAACATGCGTTTCAGTACAATTTTATGAGCAGTGTACTTGAATCGTTCCCTAAACAGAGGGCAGTTTTGACGACTGCAGACTTTTTCGAATACATAGAATTAAATGTTAAAAAACTCTATTTTTTATTCGGTTTCCACATCCTCGAGCGAGTAAAGTAAGAGTAAATATACCAATATAACACTATGTTGTCAGGATGATGAATATATCTTTTGACATGTATTATTTCTGTGTTAGATGAACTGTTTTGTCTTACTATTTCAAAGATTGAAGATACCATAATTAATAAAAAATAAGAATAACTCCATGGTTATTCTTTATTTTATTCCAAAAAACTAAAATTACTATTTTATTAGTATTCTGTTGTAGGTAACAAATTAACTACCATTATTTTTTGGATTTATTCATTATCATCTTCTATGATTATAAAAGTACCTAAGACACCCTGTTGGCTATAAGCAGCTAACGATATTTTAATCTTTTTTACATATCTTTACATTTAATACAATACAATAAATAATGGAATAAATTTCATTTTACTTCAATTCATTAATAAATTTGCATTATCATAACATTAACGAATATCTTTTTTATAATTTAATTAATTGGTATCTCAATGTATTTGCTCAAAACACTTACTATTAAATCTGTTGTTACTTCAAAGCGTCTCAAGCGTTTCGATGCTTTATAAAAACACACTGCTGTACAGCACAAGCGAAGCAGACAAACACTGTTATTCGTATCTAAATATACATGTGGCGCTAATTACCTAATATAGTTTTCCTTGTTTACGAATAAAATACATCGTATTATACAAGTGCGCCGTTAAAATAATTTTCCTACGCGTTGTGTATTTGAAATCAGTAAATAAAATTAATTTTTAAAACATTTAAGCTATAATTAATAACCGACCTGAGGCTGAGATGGTGACCGTATGGCGGAGATTGGATTCAGGCCGCTTGGACCAGGCATGGGACTTGGTAGGTGTCTGTGAATAGTCGCATTACATACATTAGTGAAGTTATTCATAAAGGAGCACAATCGCAATGGTGAGGGAGGGAGACGACAAAACTAATTCAGGCATTAGTGCATGAGCGTAAAAAGCGCTTCATGCGCTCTGGCGTGACTCTAGTCTGTTAGACTTTTAATATGTTACATGACTTTAAAGGTTGGCTAAAGTTATTTGCTACTTAATTAGTTAACAAGATGTTTGGTGTTAGTGAAGCAACATGTGCAGTAGTACGCACCTCGGGCTCGGCTGGGGGGCGGGGCTATGCGCCGGCGGGGGTGGCGGCGGGGGCGGCGCGGGACTGACGCTCGAGAAGTGCTGCGCGGCCGGAGGAGGTTCGGAGATGTCCGTCTTCGCCTTATATACAAAACATATTTTCGGTTGAGTAATGAAAGTTTTTTTGAATTCTATACATATTCAAATTTTAGAAAGTGTATGGGATTTACCTTTTTGATAACTTTCTCAGCTCCGTCGAGCTGCGAGTCCGAAGGAGGATTCGGTGCCTCCCAAGTGTTGCCGCTCTGCGAATTCGAACCTGACGGCTAGTCAAAAATGTTTTATTAAAATTAATAATGACATCAAATAAAAAATCCAGTTTCATTGTAGTATCAAAAATAGATTATTCTATTTTTAATTATTCTTATTTTCAGAACGAATTTAAAATTTTCCAAGTATAACCGTTACAATTTTTATTTATATTTGTAAATTTTTCAATCTTGTGAAATTAGGGCAAGTGCTTTAATGGTAATATTTTAAAGAAAGTACCCCAGTAGACGGCGCCGAGGTGGCGTAGTCCACCGGCTGATTGGAATTGTGAGCTGCGGCGATAGCCTTCCTCTTCTTCGTCTGCTTCGTGTCTACTGCCTCAGTATTTGTAATCACCGATTCCTGGTATGACGTCTTGGGCAAAGGCGACTGCACTACTGACGTAGTTGCAACGGGGCTGTTGGATTTCAACAATTGGTTATTTGAAGCAGTACAAACTTTGAACTTATTAGATTTATTTCAATTAGCAATATAACAAGTTTTTAGCTTTTTAGGGGCTATAAGTAGTAGCGGTACTTCCGTAAAATTCCGTAAATTCCGAATTATAATCGTTAAGCTTTAAAACTTTATTTAATAAAAGCAATTTGACATATAAATGAGAATATCCTGACCCGACAATAAACAATTGTAAACTAGACATTACAACATTACCGTGTAACGCTTTTGGGCTTCTATGGAAGAGCCGCCACTGGATATAAGTAACAAATGTTGATAAGTATAATGCGAACCTGGCAGGTACAGCAATGTTCGAGGCAGAGGAGGCGACGACGGCGGACGCAACCGAGCTGATGACGCCCACCGGCTCCGGCAACTTTATCGAGCTTGGCGAAGCGATCGGCGGCGTTGCCTTCGAACTACTCGACGGCGTAGAACCACCTGGAGCTAACACATTCGCGATTTAATACGCATCACTACGAAAGTCAACTAATGAAAGGATAAGTGAGTGGTGAAGTCAGTCGAGGACGTCCTAGGCGCACCTATAAACACCTCATAGGTGATAAAAAGGGTAATATAAAGAATGATGCATTTGGCGATGGTTAATGTATGTATGTATGCATAATCGACTACAACACTGCATGAAAAGTTAGGCCTTACAAAAATCAAATCTGTTTTAAACGATTTTCCAACCTCGTCAAAATGTTCTCGGGTATAAATTCGTACCAGCCATGAACCGAATTAAATTTTCATGCAACTTGCGGCGTATATCAGCAACTTCTACAGAAGGCCTAGTGACCTACATTTGGCGTAAGATAATGTCAAGTGAAACGATAAGCACGTTTGCTTTATTGCAAAGAATCTAGTAATATGGTAATTAGGACGTTACCTTTGCCCTGTGCTTGGGCTGTATCGGAGGTGTGTTGCGGCGAAGGTGCCGGAGTATTAGCTTTGCTGCCGGACCCACTGGCGTCTCCCGCAGACGAGCCGCGTCGAGACGGCGACGGTTTCTTCTTATCGGATGAGTGGTGCAATTTGCCACCTGCACCGAGCGCCCAGTTATTAATTACATCGTTTTATTCCCAATTGTTTATATAAATATAAAATATTGAGTTAAAAATAGATTTATTTAATTATTATCAGAGACTAAATCAAATCTCAAGATTATGAATCTTCCTGCTATATTTTTTTTTAAATTGCATTACACAACAACGTAATCAGTAGCAACGGATGACATTAACACCGAATAACAAAATATACACATGCAAAGTACTAAATGTATAACAAATACGCCACTACACTACGAAATAAGATATCCTAAATATTTAGATAAACTCCACGATTGATGAATAAACATAATATGCATGTATTAATGAAAATAGAAAATATAAAGGTAAGTATTTCACTGTTCTTTTGAGAAAATACACAAGCTAACACAAAAGTATATAAAAAATCCAAATCCAAGATAAAATACCCCACACTTTGTGTCATTGCAGACAGTTGTGCTTCTATTACACACAAAAATTATATTACACACATATTACATGCAGACAGTATTTTAATTTAAGCTGTTTTATTAGCTTCTTTAACGTTATAAATTGTAAGTGTAATTTTTTTAAGTCATTTATGTTTATTTTAATAAGTAAAACGAAGAGTGATTTGATTTATTTATTGTTAAATCAAGTATTTTTTTTCCAATTACCACATGTAAAATGTACCTCAATCGCTAACAGAATCTGTGCACATGTGCCTAGTCCTTAAAATGTATGAAATCTAATGCGACTTATAGTTAAAACGTACTAACATTTTCACGATGGCCATTCAACGATATACTACATAGATAAATAAAAAAACAATATAATATCTAACAGACGATGAATGCAAGCCGTGCGCTGCGGCTAAGGTTACGCAGCGGTAGGTAGCTAACATCAAACACATACTACAAGTACATGCGATGACAACCAATACTAACAAACTTTGCGACACAAACTTTTATCGCCACTTTTGTGTTTGCGGCTGACGGGCGGCGGCTCCGGAGCGTCTTGATTTGTCTCTGTACCCGGCCACGTGCAAAATAATCCGTTAATATTATTTAATATTAACTATCACCACTATTAGTTTTATGTTATATAAATTCTAAATTAAACGTATTCAAACAATTAACTATCGCTAGCCAGTAGTCACTATTCAAATAAAATCAAGCTCGTCGGTTAAAATCACTTTCAAAAGGTAATTGTGAATGCCTCGTTACTAGATAAGAACACGAGTGTTGCTGAGCGCTGCAATAAACATGTTTACTTACCCATGGGCTGGGAACCACTTGACGAAGATTTGGACGCGTTGGGCGTATTTTTTCCTGATGTTCCACTGCCACTGTGCGATGATTTACGGCCAGACTGCCATTAAAAAATATTATATTACTATTGTACTTCGAGAAAAAATACTTCCAAGTGATAAAAAATGCTGTGGTCCTTGCGGTAATGTGAAAATTGCGAAAGTTTAAGAAATGAATTGTTTACCTTAGATTTGCCGGTGTGGGTTGGCGTGCCGCTGCCACTGGCTTTGGGTGACGTTTCACCTTCCTTCTCTCCGCTCGAGTCACTAGACTGACTGTCGTGCGATATGGGTTTGTATGGCGGGATCGTCTTCACGTTACCGCCTTTTTTCTGCGCAATAATCATCGCCATGCATATCGTATGTCTATTTACAACAACACACATAGGCATAGGACAAAAGCGCCTAGTAACACAGCTTTGAACTTGTGTCACATTCAAAGTTAATAAATACTAACATTTATTAACTTGGCTTATATACTTGTCCCAAAATATTTTAAGAATTTTAATTTTGTCAATAAATATGGCAGCATCGCCACTTCGTACTATCCGAGAATGTATGTTTTTTATTTAATGTTTGAAGGACTTAATTTAAAAAAATCTATTTAACGGTACTTAAACGCTTCAGTGTTGAATTAGCCGCACTTAAGAATGTTTTAACTGTGTATCAATCGTGCCATGTTATTAAAACATAGGCGCTTTATGTAAAAGGATATTGAACATAACAAGTGATATGCAACGTAGAAGCGATTAAGCCTTTTAATAATATGTTTTCCTGTAAATATATGAAATGTTATGTACCTTTGCGACCGTGGTGACTTCGTGATTGGTAAACTAAAAGAAATGCAGTGTAACAATGAATATAATGAATGAAAAAATATTTAACATTCATGCAAAAAATACGATGAATTGTCTAACGGCTCGTCTTGGACACCAAAAGTGAAAGTCGACGTCTAATATCGACTACATCTAATCCCTCTAATCCCTTTTTTATAAATTATCACACGTCTGGGACCAGAAGGAATACAAAGAAATAACTAATATTTTGTAGTATTAATACATATTATGTCCAGCGAGCCAAAAATAATATTCATCAAGGAAATGCTACAAATAGAATATCAACTAAAAGTAGCAGAACATAATAGACAATGAAAAAAGATCATGATAATGAGTGAGACTAAGATCATAATGTAGTTTCCACATTCATTATGTAAATATGTATCAACATTATTATAATGTAGCTACACTTTATGAGCACTTAAAATATTTAATTAAACACAAACAAAAAAAAACTGAAAATGTTTAAGCGTTCGTCATGATCATCTGTTGTTTCTAGTTTACAAAATAATTTTAATGTCATGCATATTCACCTTCTTCGGCCAATGTGGGGTGCTTCCACCAGAGGTGAACTAATGCAATAAATGAGATTGATAAATACATTAACTTTCTAAAGAAAATGAGTAATCACTGTAGAATTATAAAATTTTACACTACTGGTGCACACACCCCATTTTTGTATAAGTAAAAACCATCTACTGTAAATATTACTACATAAAGGAACGTCCATCAAAGATCTAAAGTTATTGAATAAAACCTTTATCATGTTATAAAAAAAAATCGCAATAATCCACTAACTTAACTACTTTTCTTTTGTTAAAGAATTTCAACAGTATATTTTGTTACATACTTTGAATATTAAATAAAAAAGATATACTTGATTTCTCAGGAAAGTACCCGAAAGCGTCCATCAAGTTACTGCGACACGGAACCAATACTTTTTCTGTTTCTTTATGTAGTAAATACCAAAGTCAGTTTTCAAAAACAAGGAATTATGTGACCTTTATTCCGCAATTAAAGGGCGCGTAGGCTAACAAATAATCGGATTTATGACCCATGATTTTATCCCATAATTTGGAGATGTTTAAAATGTGTACAATTAAAATTGTGTTATAGATGATGTAACATTCTGATGAGACATAAGTAATATATTAATTAAAATTAGCACTGCCAAATGATGTAAATGTAAATGACCAATAAATAAAAGAAATGAACTGAGAATCAACATTATTGAAAGTTCTAGAGTTAGCCAAACATGAATCATTATTATTTTTAGAGTTATACGCCGCAGTGCCACCCATGGCTTTTCGACTCTACAAGGTCAAATAAAAATGTTAATTTTCTTCTCTTGTTGTTGAAAACGATTAGAACACTGATCTATATGTTAAACACAATAATTTCTACATAACAACTAATTCAACTTACCAATTTACTGTAGTGGTGCTGACAATAGCCGCAGTATTTTACATTATCCAAATAGTTGCCAGCCTCCTCGCAAAGTAAGCCGAGGCTTTGCGCGCAAGTGACATGAAATTGTTGCTTACATCCTGGGGAAGGGGTTACTCATAAAAACGGAAAAAATTCACAACTGACACTGTAAAATTATATTGGTGAAAATTGTTTACAATTTATTTTATTTTTTTAAATGACTCGTTATAATTTCCTATTTTTTTTAAGTGCCAATTGATAAAATACACTGCACATCATGGGAATTTATATGGAAAATACAAAAACGACTTTCATGTTCGTGATATTACATGGTCGTATCTATTGTTATTGAAGATTATATTATACAGGGTGTATTCAGACCGTGATCGGAAACTAAGGCAGGTAATAGCTAAGGTGATAACAAACCCCCTGGCGTTAAAGAAAATTCTGACAAAAAATAAAAATTTTGACGTTTTCCATACAACCATCGGTATTAAATGTACGCGGTTTGAATACACCCTGTATATTGATTGTTGATGTAAAAATAACATCTGCATCAACGTTGTGAAAACGGCGTGTTTTTTTAACTAATAATTTCATACATTAAAATATAGTTGTTTAAATTTAAATTGTAAATAAAAAAATACTGACCAGATTTATTGCATTGCATGCAAGCTCCAACTGTAGCTCGGTGGGTTTTACCCAAATCTTGGCAGATATAGCATGCCTGAAACACATACACATCTTTAAAAAACTCTATACAAGCAAATCTTTGGTACATAAAAATAAGTCAATAATAAATTCAAGTATTGATAAAGGAATACTGCGGCCATTTGAATTGGAGAAATATACCTCCCGTCGACGTTTCATGTTAATTATTTAAAGTAACACCGTATTACAGTATCGCCAATGGCGTATTCTATGAGATTCGAAAAATTCGGTAGTTAAATCCGCAACCGAAACAATCGCATCCGTCGAACACTGCTTCCAGACTAATAAACGGGACGTAATTTATACGTTTATATAGTATATTAAACCGAGTTAGGTAACCAATGAAGGCTTCCAGTCTCAGCCACAACAAAAGGGTGAGAAACAATACAAGTGCAACAATTGTTACTAACTTACTCCTTTTAAAACTCAAAAGGCATTTTGTAACAACATCTTGTTAAAAAACGATTTACATGACGTTAATTTGAACGTACAATTTTTTAACACCAAATGCTGATGTATAATGCATATGTCTTCAGTAAATGTATATTTTTCGTTTTTATTCAAATACATATATATTAATCATCCATGAGAAGTTCAATTAAAAATCGCTAAACCTAAAAAAAAATTGTTGACGGCGGAAATATGAACATCATGTGATAAGTACCACATCAAGTGTCGATAAGTATGATATGCAGGTTGGGGAGATTTGAGAGACGAACAAATTTAGGCCTTTGACGAATTCACTAAGCGAACCATACTGACCCGTAAAAACTGTTCACTAAAGGATGACTTCGTTACACATTTTATGATAACAATCTTGCTTCAGCACGCAAATGTTCAAGTTGCATTAAATTAATTAGATTAATTACTTTACTGTATTCTGGTATTGAGCGCGTGTTAATCAGTCATCACTCTCCCGCCCCCTGAGTCCCTATAAATTTGTGTACCAGTGAATAAGTATTAACTAATAATAATGCTATTTTTCCGCGAAATGTTTTCAATTCAACACTTTTATTAGCACTTGACGGATGACTTGTACCAGTTCCCAAACCGAACCGAAGAGGGATAAATTTAAAACGGTAAATATAAATCATCACATTTATTTTTAGAATGTAGGCAAGGGATTAATTAGCTTTTTATAAGTCCTATAGTTGTAAAAACCTGGACAACAAAAACGGTGTAAGGAACAAAAGATTAAGTAACCAAGGAGGAATAATATAAATAGTAATAAAAAATAAAATTAATTATATAATCGCGAATATTTTATGTATTCACCTTACTATAACGTTCCTGTGGTATAAGCCGGAGGACTATGGGTTCCATAGAAGTGACATTTCCGAACCTGACTTCAGGTATGTAGAGAGCGCATACAACGTGCGCCCATGTATCGCTTTCAGTCCTTTTGAGTGCGCCTGACTTCGACGGGCAAAGCTCACATCTCTGTAATATAGCACAGTATTGTTTGACAATAACTGCATCTGTTCTGCAAAATAATCCCAGATATTAAAACACCCCAACACCATCCTGATACAATTTGTTTAGCTACCGCGTATTAGAGACAAAGTGCATTCAATCCGAACACAATATGACACATATTGAAATCACACGTGATATTAAACCATGAAAATAAATAAATAAAGAAACAATTGTCTTTACAACTATAATCAGGACAATCACTCAAGCTTGTATAAATATAGAAACGAATAAGATTTCTATACCTACACTGCCCTCCAAAAGTTAGTTGAAATGATCATTAAAATAGTAAATATGAGGAAATTGTAATAAAATGTAATAAAGTCATGGCTTCAAGAACTATTTATTAAAATATAATCAATTTAGAATATTTATATCAATAAAAAAAACATAACTTTAATAATTATAATTTATATAAAATTAAAAATGGAATCACGGTACCAAAAGTTAGTTGAAATTGTTTAAAAGTTATTTAAAGGATTGTTTCTTTGCCAATATTTTAACTTTTAATATTTTTTATGACCGCCGTTATTCTGTAGAAGTTTTCTTTAAGAACGTTAAGACGTCTAGGCATTAATTCTACAAAGTATTGTAATGTTTTGACCGGTAGAGCCGCACGTGTCTCAAAAGTTTTATCTTTAGACAAATTCCTGTTGCGTCTTATAGAAACAGGGATGCTGCGGTCTAATTCATCCCACAAATGTTTAATGGGTCTAAGGTCGGGTGACATAAAAGACCATTCCAGTATATCCACTTCATTATATTCAAAGTATTGTTTAGTTATCCTAGCTCTACGTTTCTGATCGTTGTCTTGTTGAAACTTGAAAATCCGACTTAACCCCATTGTTTCAGCAGATTGTTTTAAATTGTCACGAACAATATTGCAATACATCTATGCTGTCATTCTGGCTTCAACTATTTGCAGTCGGCCCACACCATGCCAAGAAAAACACCCCCAAAGCATCACACTCCCACCGCCGTGTTTTACAGTGGGCTGCAAGTATTTGTTGTTGTAAGAGTTACTACTGCGTCATACAGTTTGCAGGCGTCGATTTCCTGATAGTTCGGACTTTGATTCATCGCTAAAGTCTACTCTCCTTCAAAAGTCTATTGGCTTATCCGAATACTTGAGGTCGAACTCAAACCTTTGTTTTTGGATCGATGTTAAAAGACGTTTCTTACTGGTGACGTGACCTCGTAAATTAGCATCACAAGCGTCGACTTATAGTAGTTTCAGAAACCGAGGTTCCTGCTTCCTGTAACTGTTCTTTGATCTCTCGTACCACAAACTCGGGATTAATTTTACACTGCCGCACAATTTGTCGATCGTCGACAGAAGTAGTACCCTAGGACGACCCGACCATGGCCTATCTGCAAGATTAGGACATTCTAAACCCTTCTTTATTATTTTTTGCACACCTTCTGGGCTGGATTTGAATAATTTTCTCACAGCACTAAAGTTTTTCAATTTTTCATATTCACAAACCATCATTGTTCCTTCTTTTACAGTAAATTTTCGCCTCGGAATATTATTAATTCCAAAACAGTCAAATCACCTCACAATATCTTATTATGAAATCTAAACTATCCAAACTGTCCTAACAATATTAATATATGGGTTTAAAACCGCGAGAGTATCAGAAATTGCTAAAAATTTCATACTTCAACTGACTATTGACGCACTCAATTCAAGTAGTGACCAAATAAAAATGTATTATGGAAGAAAACAAAATGAATGTCGGATAATTTTCTACTGTATGTATTAGAATATTGTATCCGAACATAAATAGTAAACTGTTCATTTATTGAAACTGCGTATTTTAGAAATTACGTGACATCATTGTTAAGGTGAATTAATTTCAACTAACTTTGGAGGGCACTGAATATTAACTTAAAGAACATATTATGTGTCTTTTTAATGAAATATGTATGTGTACGCTTCTGGCGAACATAACTTTAGATTTCGTTTTAATTACTATCTTGTGTCCAAAAAATATGTAATAAATACTATATTGGTGTTTTATTTTCTTTGTTATCAGCTTTTAAGTCACGTGGAATCCCGTACAATTATTTATAAAAACACCAAAAAGTCCTGTCTATTGTATGGGAGCTCTAATTAAATATTTAATTATCTGGGGGCACTACCGTGCCCCCGCCAAGTCGAGCAAGATCGGCAAGGCCGTAGTATACTTTTCTCGAAGCAACTTTCATTTTCGACCCCCTATAACTTATTTGTGGATAAACCTAGAAACCTGAATTTTTAGTCACTAAGCAAGCATGGTATAAACTCTGTATATTTCAAATTACATTCAATTTGAACCAGTAGTTTAAGAATTATAACTAGTCAAACTTCGTAATTTTGTCACTCACTGATTAGTGGACCGATAAACAAAACTCTTAAGGTACTTCTAGCCAACATAGAAACTTCAAATTTGGAATACAATTTGTGTTTAGTGTATAACTTAAGGAAAAATTAAAATATCTTGCAGTTTCGGTCTAGTTTTCTAGATACATAAACTGCATAAATAACATTGTAATCTTATATAAATATATAGGATTCCAATCCGTCAGCCAATGGAAGTCCACTGCTGGACATAGGCCTTTTCTAATGACTTCCACAGGGACCTGTTGGAAGCAGCCTACAACCAGCGACGTCGCGCGACCTTTAAATATATAGGATTACAAAGTTATATTTGCAGTGAATGAATCAGTGTATCTGTATATGTATAAGATAATGTAATAATAATAGTGTAGATAGATAAGTAGTGATGGTATTGAGGTTTAGGCGTGCGGTCGAGAATCCCGGTGGTCGCTGGTTCAAACCCTAGGCTCACTCATCTGACTTTTCGAAGTTATGTGTGTATTAGCAATGAATTATCACGTACTTTAACGGTGAAGGAAAATATCGTGAGGAAACCTGATAGGGTCAAGTAATTTATTCATTTTAAAAAATTGAGTGCGGCAGTTAGTGCCGTAAATTAGTTCAAGTTATGCCTCTATTAAGCTTAATGTTGTAATTTTCTGTTAGGTATGTCGCTGTTAATACTGTCTACCAATTTATAGTGAAAGAGAGATAACACTTTTATATAAGGATTAACTTTAACTGACGTTTGACGTGTGCGGCTCCAAATATTTTTAACTAATGCAAAAAATAATTATTACTTTAAGATAAAGAACACGACGCGGCCGCTCTCGTCTCGTGTGTACGAGTAGAAGAGGAAGATTACCTACAAAAAAGGAGCTCATAAGACAGAGAGTGAACTTTAAGAAAATCCGTTCTTTGTATTAAAGAAGTAGAAGGTACCGAAAAGGAAAAAAGTAGAACTTTCTACAAAAAGAAATGAGATCCCATAAAAAACAAAACTGGTAAAAAAAACAAGTCTCGCAACTCAGTTCTTCTACCGTAAAAAGTTGTGAGATCCATGTGATACCAAGTCGATGAATTTATTCAGTCCCCGTTTAAAGGAACTTCTTTTTTTAAGTTATTATGCACTTAGCTTACCAGAAATCATTGTATAGTGACCATATCAATATTAAAAATGTTTTATATTTTAAATAAAATAGTTTGACTTGGCAATGTACAACACAAAAAAATAGTATAAGTTCTGGTGACAGACGGATAGACAGAAAGCGAAGTCTTAGTAATAGGGTCCCGTTTTACCCTTTGAATACGACACCCTAAAAATGAAAATCACAAATCATGGCTCTATTAAGACGAAATAAAATTTTCGACATCTCTTTCTTTTGTTTACTCGGTTTTTTACCCAACTTGTTTTACGTGACATTAAACTTTTTGTATTTTATTGGGTTGCCCGAACACAATTGATATTGTGCAAAAGTCGTAAAACTTTCCAGACAGCCACGTGGCGCAGTTGGCTAGGTACCAGGTTGCGAAACGAGAGGCCGCGGGTTCGATCGATACTTACGCATACAATACATAGTATAATATTACAGTCCACTTGGTTTATGCTAAGTAAATTAAATATTATTTTTTGTTATTATCTTAGTGTTTTTATACGATAATCTTCGTAGTATCTGTCGACTATCTTGCTTCTTCAGTAGTTTTGTTGAATCCTGTGTCCTTAAATACTTATTTCATACTTTTTGCCTCGTGTTTAGTTATAGTTTCTACTTTTTTTTATTTGAAATGTTTTGGTGCTGTTATAATATCAATTTATTTGAAAATTATATTCGAATAAACAAACTAAGCCAAGTAATCAATTGTCTGTCTCAGGAATTAAGAGAAGCTAGAAAGATTTCTTATTTTATCTAATTCTGCAAGCCTAAGCCACATCACACACAGCCTATAATTAGCAGACAATCAAGGCACTTCTAACGATACCTTATTTGTCTTATTCTGGCTCGTAGTTTAGAAGGTATGAGTGAACAGACAAAGATACCATAGATATATCACAATTATCGAATAAATACAGACAAAGTAACGAGGAAATGCTAATCTTTATATAATTCTTCGCATAGATATCAGAACTTAACTTCAAAATTTTAAACAATTAATTTTCTTTGTTCAAAAGAAGCCAGATGAATTTTTTGTGTGTCTTCAGGTGGATTCGAGAATGGTTTAAATTGGAAAAAATAATTTGAATTTAAAATTGTGTACAGGACAACGTCTGTCGGGTCCACTGGTAATAGGTATATATTTTTTTGAAATGCACATACATGTAACGCCCTTTCCAATACCAAAGACTGTACGGCCGCTAGAGAGCGCCAGATAAGATTCAATGACACGTCATAACGCCTATAACCAGCGGACGATCAAGACACTTCTAACGATACATTTTGTCAAATAACTAGTTGTTTCCTAGTTACTAGTTGTTGTCCATAATAAGTAATTACAAATTAATTTATAATAAGTAGTAGAGGCGCTATGAGGGAACAGATGAAGATAAATACATACATAGCCTGTTAAAATCATAACCCTTCGTAGTCGGGTAAAAAAATGTCAATAGCCGAGAGAAATATTACTTCTACATTTTCCTTCATTTTTTTTTTATTTTTTTTTTTTTATTCTGGCACGGCAAAGTGACCCCATTGCACCTGATGGTAAGCGCAATGGAGTCCAGAAAAGCGCCGACCAGCAAGAGATGATGGTCTCCCGTTGGTCGACACAATCATGCCGGCCGAATACCTCTTCACCTTATTGTGAAGAAGTTTGGGGGACTATCAATCATGGCGATCAAAGGACCGACCGCGACAAACCGGCCAAAAAATGCCGGCACGGTCATCCTTTCACCATGATTGAAGCCCCCCCGAAAACCGGATATACACTGGCTGATCCCGGAACGCGGCACACTTGCATGTGCCACTATGGCGGGTTTTACGCCCTGTGTACGGTGGTCGCCATCCGGGCGGATACGAATATCCTACCACCAGCATCGTTAAAGTCAGTGATAATTCATTGTGAATACACACATAGCTTCGAAAAGTCAGAGGTGTCTGCCTGAACCCGCAACCGCCGAAATTCTCTACCGCGCGCCAAACCTCCAAGCTATCACTACTTTTTTACATATACGCATACTTTATGAAATGACTTAATAAAATGACTCTTTTACACGTCTTAATTTAATAGGTTAACTAACATGCGTTTTCCATCCAGATATAAATGATAACACTCATATATCTACATAGTTCTGACCCCACACTAAGATAATAGTGTTTAAGTCGTGGGTATCAGCAATTATGAGAGACTTTGCGGTCTCACAAACACCCAGACCCGAAACAAATATTTGTGTATCTCTAACACATTCGATCGAACCCGCGGCCCTTTTCACAAGCTGGTGTCTAGCCAACTGCGCCACCAGGCTGACGTATTTACTATTCAATGAGTGAGTCAATAAAATAGATTCGTCAATGTTTTGAATGTTCCGTAAAACAAAAACGCACTCAGATGTTACAGCCAGGTTCTGAATCTGTCAAATATTTACGCCGGGATATTGACAATATCTTTCCAAGGCTCAAACAAAGGTCAAGTTTCCATTTAATTGTTTCCGAAAAAGAATAAACTAGACAAAAGACCACAACTTTATAATTAAACTCCTAAAACGGCTGCAGTGAGTGTGAACATTGTTACTATTGTTTGCGGGAAAGCGGCATAAATACTAATATGGTGTGCTCGTATATAATCTTTTATTAATTTACTTAAAGTTAATTAATATTTGAAAATCGATCAATTGGGTATTTAAGGTGCAAAAAGATTCACAGGTCATTTCAGATTAACAAACTATTTGTACGTCTTCGTAAAACATTCAAAATGGAGGCTCACATTGTATTGAAATATTAAGTGTCATATTTACTTATTGCGCATGTCCGTAACGCCCTGTCCTATTTCATTTAAAACATCAATACATTCGGCGAATGTAAAGCGCTGCAATGTGGGCGACCTACATAATATCTAGGGATGCTTTACATCTAGGGCACCGCTGACGTCATTGCGCAGGTATATTTCCATAAACGCCCGGGTTGCCCTACTTCTGTACAGCGCTCCGTACCCGAATAAAGGCAGAAAAGTAATCTTTTAATAAAACCAAGACACATATGTCGCAAGAATAGTGATTGCGATTTCCCAACAATATCCTAGCATATCCTTTGGTGATGAAAAATATACACTACAAATATAACACAGAAATTCAATCAATATTCAAACACTCTAACGAAATACACTGCACATCAAATTTACTTAACTTGCATTTCAGATACTGATTAAGCTAAATTTTACAATACATATCACACCCCTCTGTCATGCTCATATACATAGTTACATTACAAATAAGTGATGAAATATTTTACTCACAACTTTGCTCTTAGAATCCGGGCTTTCGCATTTCCTGCAGTACCAAGGTCCCGTTGGGACTGTCACGATGCCGTAACACGCTAAAACAAAACAAACATTTGGAATTGTGATCACATTGCACCAAACTCTACAAATATCATAATCTATTACAACCAGAATAATAATATACCTTGGTGTACTGCAACGGTGCAACCATTTCCGTCGCAGTAGACCAGCGGGTTGTCTGGCCAGCCACGCTCGTCCGAGCACACACAGCATCCTCCTACCATCTCCTTCATATTGCCCACCTCATTATAACTTCAAGCGCTAAAATTTAAACACAATAATAATATTATGTACAGCTAAAGATAAGGAGCATTTATTTAAAATATGCATCAGCAATTTTGTGGATGAAATGAAAACTTGTATAATGCTAACTAAAGCTTGTAAACCCAGTCAGGTATAACGTAAAAATTAGCATCAAGTAAACCAAGTAAAATAGCAAGTCTTTCATACTTCTTCACTTTTTCCTTCTTATTATAAAATCAATAAATTTCCTATTCAACAATGTGTTCCTAAGGTGTTTCAGCTCTAGCTCTCTTCTGTCCAAAATGATGAAAACAGATGGCTAAAATTTACCAGCAAACCTTATATTGTTGCCAATTTTTACATTCCAGCCACAAAGTTAAACAAATGTATTGAAAATTAACAAAATGAATACAATGAATTTGTTGAAAGGCAATTTTAAATTCACAGAAGCTGGAAATGAAGATGACAAAAGAAACATGAAAGGTTATCAAAAAATAAGACCAATTAATGATATTTCATATTGTATTGAACTCTGGTAAGATAAGATTCTCAGTTGTTGCTTTTGATATAATTAATTTTGCAATTGCTTCTATTAGAAAGAATTTATTTTGTTGCCTAAAGAATATAAGTTTTCAATTAATTTTATGTGCATTCCAACATAGATTTAATTATTAAAAATATAAGTAGTTTTCAAAATATTTGCTTGAAATAGCACAAATTTTATCAATGTACTTCACTTTTTCAATTTACTGGATTGCTTATTGACTAATCCTATTATTTTGGAAATGTCAAACAGTTACACCCACCTTAAGAAACAAAAACTGATCTTCTAGGTAAAAAAATAAAATAAGAAAAAGATATAAGGGCCACTTTTACTTTTTTCTATTAGTTAAACACTTAAAAAAGAACATTGTTCTAGAGCAAAAACTGAACAGAGGAATATAGTCCTATCTTCTTGTACTGACAGAGAGCGTAGTTATTGATTACTCTCCCAGCTCCTGATCAAACTGATAGATTCATGAGTGCGCGATGGAAAATATCGCACCTCTTTCACAATAAAATGTAGTATTGATTTTCCGGGCACGGCAATTGTTACATAAGTCTATATATTGGTTTTTCTCTCCTAGCCACAGTCACTGCGCAGAGCACACCGCCTATACATCGCAACGCGTACTGGACAGAGCAATACAACGTGAAATGTTTAACACATAGATAATGCTGCGAACATCGAATGAAATGACAATATTACACCTTCCATTTCATATTTACCAAGACAAAAGTATTCCTTCATTGTTGAAATGAAATTAATTGTCGGCAACAACTCATTCATTCATCTTTATTTGATTTATTGACTATTTTATCACCTCACCTGCCGCTTACAACAACGATAAAAATTAGATAAATACACTCAACAGAATCGAATCAAATTTCGTTAATTAAACTATTTCAAAATAAAAGAAACATTCGGAAGTCGAATGTGATTGCAACAATTCTAAATGAATGTAAAATAACTGCTAACGATTTTCACAATTCACAACTTGGCTGCCATTTGTGGACAAGCAAAAGCCATGTTGAATTTTGTTTGGATGCATCTCGGTTCAATACATTTCACGTTCCGATTTACAAAATTGGGATTTTTGGCAGAAAGTGAGTGAAAGTGTGAAACCAAAATGGGGAACTCTAATCTTTATATGAATAGGTACAAGACGTTTGAATACATAAATTTAATAATTTTTCAAGAACTATGAAATTAAACATCCTGTAAAGATAAAAAAAATGGGTGGCACTCCAGGAGTGTCGGCAGAAGTGAAAACATTCAACATCATATTTTGAAAAATTAATTTTCTGGCTGCGCTCTTTACAATATTATATTATAGTGGCTATAAAATGTGTCTGTTTCTTTTTACTAGTGCTTTTTCATATCGAAACCTACGTGAGGTGACGAAAAAGTTACTGGAACGAAAACATCGATGGGGTTGCGTCGTTTAATTATAGAGTTTCTATGGCCACCTTCCAGCTCCTCAAACCCTGGCTACCATCTAGTATCAAAATACTCGTCAAGACGAATTAAACGAGCCCAAACTCGAGGGGATTGCTTCGTTTAATTACGGAGTTCCTATGGCCACCTTCCAGGTCCATCATCAGACCTTGGTTACCATCTAGTATCAAAGTACTCGTCAAGACGAATTAAACGAGTCCAAACTCGATGGGGTTGCGACATTTAATTATAGGGTTTCTATGGCCACCTTCCAGCTTCAACATCATATCAGCTCTATATCATAATAATATTGCATTGTCATCAGATTTATACGTGCATGCAAAATTTCAGCTCAATAGGAAACCGGGAAGTGGATCAAATTTAACTTGTAAGATTTGATTACAGACAGACAACGGCACAGGTGAAACTAAATAAACTTGTAATTTAAAAAAATGTAATCTAAAATATTAGAAATAAAATTAAAATTGACTACTGCACGACACGGTCTTGACCGTGACGTCAGCGTCTTAGGAATTTTTCGATTAGGGTCACGTGATCTGACGCGAGTTTAACATATTTCCCTCATCTAAAAATTTCCTAGCGCCGCTAAAGACACTTTTCACTTCAAAAATAGTTTCAATTAAGAAAATAAAATTTTAATTGGTTACATGTACATCTGGTGTTATATGTATATATTATTATTTTAATGCTATCTTGTGCCATTTATGAATAATAGCGATTGACGAAAATTTCTCCACACGTGATAAAATAATGACTGCTCTTTGGAAAGTCAGTTGTAAGACATTAGCTAAAAAAGCTGGTAATCATTGTCATCGTCAGTTTGTGCCTGACGAATAGATCTATTCAGATGTAAACCTCTACTCTTGATCTTAGGTTTCTTGGTACAACTACGCATCGGTTCCTATTTATGTAGATGTTAAGAAGTAGCTGGTGAATCTGCCTGTCCTTTGGGGTATATAGACGTGAATCACAGTGAAAGTACAAGTACTTGCCGGGAAAATCAAACCCATATAGAGACAATAAAAAAAACTTTTCAGCAATTAGAGGCGCTACTGTAGCAAAAGGAAACTTTTTTAGGTTATATTCCTCAAATTGACCATGCGAAAGGTTAAATGTTTCCGTACCGCAATTTCATTAACTCTTATGACCGTTGAAAATATTTTACCATACATATTTAGTATGGTTTCTTGGACTTGGACTTCGAAATTCAATTCGACACATTTTTGTTGTATTTTCCGGGATCGATTAGCGACCCGAATTTGTTTTGATCCCTGGTCCCTTTTTTATATACGTCTTTGTTAATTTCTCCTGTTATCCCGTCCCTAATCCTAGACAAGTGCTTATTATATATAATATTAATATACTATAATAATATGTATTGCTGCATTGATGAAATTTGGAATGTACTCAAGAATACCCGCGCGTTGGCAGAGTTATCGACAAAAAAAAATATGTTAATTGTTACAAAAAAAAAATATATAAAAAAAGGGTTCCTTTTTAGGATTTTTAATCATAAAAAATATCGATTACACCTTTTTGATACTTTGAATTTTATATCGATACATCGATAGGTATATAGAAATATTAAATAGCGCTTAAAAATATCAATACATCGTAAATAAATTATCGATATTTTTTCAACAAACCTAATCTAAAACACTTGAGATTTATTGCAATATATAATATCAGGTTTTTAAGTTCTGTATTCTATTTAGGTGTTTTATGTGACAATGTTTTATTTTAAACAAATAATTTATTATCATTTTTAACTATCGCCCTTTTATTTTATCCTTCGTAAGACAGTTTGCATAGTATGCACATTTTAAGGCATAATGCAAATAATCATGGAGATTTGATTTTATCTACTTTATAAATTTATGTTATAGATATACATACGTGCTCAAATTGGGGACTACTACCGCGTCTAAATTTCCCACTAGAGGCGTTAGTGTAAGTGAGGTATTCGTAATTTCGCCAGGAATAACATAGTCTTTATTAATATTACAAATAAAATAAATTTTGTGTAATTTCATCAATATCGAAATTCCACTCTGAGAATTGCGAGTATATTATTGTTTTTTTTTTAAATATTGAGTTTTTTGGACTTGGATATAAAAATATAGGCTTCGAATGCAATTTTTATTTCTCCCTGAACTCAAACTTACAGTTTAGCTTAGGGCGTTGCGGGCAACACCTATACTTTATAAAATTTAGGATGATAATTTTGACAGGTCACACTAAGAATGAGGGCAGTGTATAATCGTTAATGAACTTATTCGATTATTTTTGTATAACTTGATATCGATAGTTGCATAATTATTTTGAATAAATAAATAGAAAATTAATATTACCTATAATAATATTTACTTTAAATTAATGATGAATCATTTCCATTTATGAAAAACCCTACATCACGTGCAATTATCAATGGCTAACAATTTAAAAAAGTGAACATTAGATAATATTAATTATAAATTTTGTTACAAATAAATATGATAGGTAATTGAAAATAGCTTATACAGGGTGTATTTGAACCGTGATCGGTAACGAAGACAGGTGATTGCTATAGTGACTATGAACACGTTGAGGACAAAAATATCGTGAAAATAAAAAATAAAAAAATCGTATTTTTTTCCTAAATTTTATCACATCATCATATTCAGATACACCAATACGTGAACTTTTCATAACAATAAAGCATCTATTCCCTCTTTTTAATTAACGCAGTGAAATGCAATTACAATTGACGTGTTTTCAAAAAATTTTGAATATCGTTTTAAGTACTTTTTGAAAAGACCTTTGAAATCTAAAGAACACGTATGTTTTCATTTTTAATAATTTTAAGTTTAAGCCTGTAAAATAATATTGTAATATTTTTTTATTCCAAAACACACTTAGAGGCTGTATGAGAAGCTTCCTATGACTACAATGATAGAAAAAAAGACTGTCAATGATACAAGTCAACGATTATAGAGTTAGAGTCAAAAACGTCAAAGTGTCAACCTGAGCTCTGAGCTTTGTTGTTATATTTGTTTTTTCTTTGCTATTTACTATTGTAGAAAAATAACGCTTATCCCGGACACAATGAGTAGACAACCTCGTAAACTAGATCCCCTAGTTTCCTGCATGGTTCCCGTGTGCAAAAACACCGTATTGGCAAATCCAAACAAACATTTTTTTTATGTACCTAAGTCGGTAAGAATACAGTGGTGTGCTGCCGTGAATAAGAAAAATGTTCCTAAATCTTCAAGTATATACATATGCGAAGATCACTTAAATGTAAGTATGACAATATCAATTACTAGCTAGCAAGCAAAGCTAGCAATATCGAAATTAAACCACTATGTATTTCGTGGTCTTTTTCATTTATATACAACTATTTTTTGCTTGCGGCTTCGCCTGCGTGAAAAGGGGAGAAAGTAGTCTATATGTTGATCCAGGGTGTTAGTCACCTTTGTTACTATTATGAGTTCTGCAATAATATTATGCTAAACATATTATTTTATTTCAGATAGAAGATTTGTTAAATTACAAGGACTGGATTGAAAATAAAGTTACTCGGCCTAGATTAAATCTTACAGTTCCTAATAATTTGCGTAATATAGGTCATAGCCCAGCTATGTTACCAATTATAGGTACTGAAGATCTGTTTCCTTTGACACAGGACAAATCAGTTCAATGTATTCCAGACTGCAGTCATAAATTGGTGCAAATGACACCAGTAATGAAACACTGCTCAGTTTCTACGAGCATTTCAAAGAAAATTATAGCATATCCCTCTACCACTGAAGAAGATTTGTCAGAAGAAAATGAAAGCTCGAGTGAAGTGCATAAAAGTAAGAAAAGTTTGGTGGGAAGAAACTTTTTTATTTTATATTTTAAACTTTTTACTGAAACTTATAGAAAATAACCCCTTTGCTTATATTGGTATCACTAAACAATATTATTGGGTCATCCAACACCTATCAAAGGAATTAAAGATACCATATTTATATATTATTATTACTTTATACAAAATTAAAAGTAATGACACATTTTCAAGGTTAAAAGATATATTTGAAATATCAATAGCTACACTTTGGAGAAAATTTTATTTAACCCTGAGAGCATTAAGTTTATTTTTTAAGCAACTGATTTATTGGCCCTCAAAACAGAATATTAAGAGTAACCTTCCACCTGCTTTTTCCACAAATAAGGATTATGCCAGTGTACAATCAATGATTGACTGTTTTGAAATAGAAATAGAAAAAGCTAAAAAGGCTATCTATTGACATGTATTTAGTAGAACAAAGTGGTTTTTTAGAAACTATCCCAGCAGAGGCAACTATTTTGTCAGACAGAGGTTTTAAAAACTTGGAATCTCATTTGATTCAAAAATCTGTCAAAGTTTTACGTCCTCCTAGTGTTTCAAAAAGTACAAAAATGACAAAATCTGAGGTTGTGGATAGTAAATTACCTAGTCTGAGGATTTTTTTTTATTTATTTTTTTTTATTTTTTTTATTCTGGCACGGCAAAGTGAGGATTCACGTAGAGAGAGTAATAAGAAGAGTATGACTGTATAAAATATTAAAGCCTCATTCTGTGGTAAATAATAAACTAATAAATGTGTTGGATGATATAGTGTTAGTATCTTGTGGACTTATAAATTTACAGTCTCCAATATTAAAAAAGATATAAATGTAAGGGTTGTAAATAAAAGTACTGTCAGCAATAATTTTGTATCGCGAGTGGCAGTAGACGCGGTAATGCAAAGTCGTGGCTCAACGAATGGGTAACAAATAATTGAGAGACGTGGAATAATTTTAAAAACTGAATTTCGCTCATTGTATCCACGAATACGTTTACCGTTTTATATGAAGTGATGTGTACTTGCTGTAAGTGCATCACTTGTGCAGAATACCCTCTTAAGTCTCTTACGTTTGAATATTGTCAAGGGCTTGTCGGACAAACTAAAAGACACTTAAGGCTCTGATAGACGACACGGGTAGGTTTCTAAATAACATAGACGACGTTTTTGTTGTGTCTAAGTAGATGATGGCCTTGAAACTCTGCGTGAAGTTTTACATGTACTTACGGAATCAAGGTTTTAAATTTATTTAAAGAAGTGCACGTTCTTAGATACTGAACTAAATTATTTAGGACGCTTAATTGGCCATGGTCAGGTTAGACCGAGCCCTAGAAAGATTTGTCAAGTCCCATAGACCCACGAATCTTAGATTTGCTCCAATTTTGAGGCTTGCGGGACATATTCGTCAGTACATAGAGGGGTACGCTTAAAGTCCTTATAGCTTTGTGTGTGTTCTGCGTTTACTCTCATTTTGATATAAAGAATACTGCATGTTGAAGTTGCATAAATTAGTTTCATGAGCTCATGAATATGTCACGGTCAAGTAAGCAAACTCGTAGTAATAAAAGACGTGAGCATTTTCAGATCTCTGGGCTACACAAGCAACTTCTGGCGATAATAATCTGTCTGAGTGTGTTGTAAGATAATTCCAGGACAAGCGCAGCGAATGTCGTTGGCGGACGACCGTCTATGGTGGTGTTGTGGTGCAGTGTGGGTGGCCCCTACACCTGCATGAATCCTGACTACGAACTATCCCCGTTAACGCCTGCAGCGGTGTCACAAGCTCAGAGCGACTGCATTGCTACGGAGCTGGCGGATAAGTTTAAGTGATAAGTGGTTTGAACCCGGTAAGGTCCAACAACTTAACTTTTGCTGAGATACATTTGGATGAAAGTGATCATAATTTGGGAATCTGACTGATGTAAATGAGGACGAATGCACAACAATAAGAAATTAGTATGATTGAGTTGCTAGGCAAACTTAAACCTATTGCTATGTTTTAATTAATGAACATTTTTAGATGATGAAACGGATACAAATGCAGGCCAATATTCGGAATCAGTTCGTCCGGCAGTAACGTTGGATGACACCGAGTGCGTGGATGACTCCCACCGTGTCGGAGACAGCGCAGTCGTCACCGAGTCTAGGCGGCGCAATATGCAAACTTCTTAGCATAATATGTCGCGGGGCATAGTAATTGCATTTAAAAACCGAATGCATTAATTATGCCAGTAGAGTAGACGTAATATGCTAACGGAGAATTTTGTTAAGTGTGAAGGAGTCATGATATGCGAACTTTTTGAGCCTCTTATTACGGGGCATAGCATCAGCATTAAAGTAATCAATTTCATGTGTTATGCGAGACAAGTGACAGAAAACTGCAGTTCTGTCATTTGTACGAAATACTAATTTTCACGTTAGGTATGTTACGAGGTTTCGACTTTGCTTTCGATGGCTTGAGTGCACGCTTGCAATCGTAAGGCAGTCGCTTATAATTTCTTTACTGAATTACCATGGTTTTCAGGCATATGTAAATAAATGTTTCAGAATCCCATGATACGGCAAATGACCGTATCATCATCACCCTGAAGGCCATGCTGTCAGGGATTCTCAACACCAAGCTGACGGGGACGTCTCACTGTCAGGAGAGGCCGTGTCAGCAATAATTTTGTATCGCGGGTGGCAGTAGACGTCATCACGTCGGCTGCCTATATAACGGGCGCTGCTGAGCGGCACATGCACATGATGAGCAGTCACTCATCGGTCGTTCTACAGTGCGGCAGCTCTGTCCGAACGTCTACGCGTGTATTTTGTTATTAATTTACCCTCAGTAATGTTAACATTTTGTAATTTCAAGTTGGTCTATGTTTGTAACGGTCCCTGGCCGAATAAATGTTTATTTAAAAAAAAAAACAATATTTTCATATCTAAAAGTACATAATTTTTTTTAATGTGTTTTTATTTATCTCATTTAGGAAGTAATCTACTCATACCACACCATAATAACAACATTGTAATGAAATATCTAACTCCACACAATAGCTATCATTTTTTTTTAAATATATTTTTCCCAAAATGCTTCTGCTTCATTAAGTAACCTTTTAACATATAGCTGATCATAATAAAGCCAATGCTGTTGAATGGATTTATTATTTTCAAAGTTGGGATCAGCTATACAAAATAAAGCTTTTGTTTGTCCCATAGCAAACATTTGAAGTTGTATTTGAGCTCTGCATTTTGGAGATATATTATTATCTTTAATATAAACTATCTAGGGTGTTGTGGCTACTAGGACATTTAATTTCAACTGTGAAATTTTGCTCCTCACATAGTCCATCAGGTGAAGCTCCTAAAATAGGAGTTATAAGTTGTAACCCACAATGCCTTATTTTAACATTCAAAACTTTTTCGATTTCTTTAATAACTTCATTTTCCAAGTATTTGCCTCTCTTGATGGCCTTAGTCTCAGGCACTTTATATCCACCAAGGATTAACTTTACCAGTACTCCATCAGTGTTGCACTTGGTGCTTTCATATACCTTTGATGCCGTAATCCTTGCTTGACGTAATGTGTGCCATAGTTGACAGTTAGCTTGACTGCGTGTATTCTTCTCAATTTGTTTTCTTATATCTATTGTTAATTTGGTCTCAGCAAATTTCTTCCATTTATTAAAATCAATTTCATCATCTTGTGAGAGACTGTTGCAATAAACTAGGATGAGTTTAAAAATGCTCATGTCATTATCATGTAATTGGTTAATAAAGAGTCAACCATTTTTCTTTTCCTGCATTCATTTATGAATGAAGCAATATTCAGTGAGTTAGGAAGATTCACACTTGATTGTGCTACTCTTTTTCCCATTTCTTTGGCAGCAATACACCTGTTGTATGTAATAGCTTCAGACAGTTTAGGCTGGGTCCAATAACATTGTACTGATGTTACTGATGGCTCTTCAGTACGCTTGATCACCTACATTATGAAACAAATGGCGTGTTTGCATCCACCTTGACTCGCCGTGCAGTCCTGGCACTTCACTTCCATAATTGTTTCTTCAGTCTCATTGATGACTGCAAGAACTGTATACATTTTTGTGCGAACTCTATGTTCGGGTGTAACCCTGCCCTTTACATAACAGGATGAAGCGTCGCGCTTTACTTCCACATAGCCAACTGATGTTTCTACGTAGGAATCTCTCGACGAAAGCATAACTTTAGCACCTCGGATCTCGGCAACATTAAATGTGTCGTTTTCACGCATGTGTTTTTTTTTTTTTTTTTTTTTTTAATTCTGGCACGGCAAAGTGACTCCACTGTACCTGATGGTAAGCACAGTGGAGTCCAAAAAATTACTACCGACCAGCGAGAAACGATATGGTCACCCGCTGGTCGACATAATCATGCCGGCCTGCACAAATGCTTCTTCACGCTTCGCTTAAAGGATCCAGGATCATAGGAAGGAGGGAACACGTGAGCTGGCAAACTATTCCACAGCTTGTTGGTGCGGCAAAGGTAAGAGTTGGCGAACTTTTTGGTTCGAGCCGCGGATGTTGTAACCACAAAGCTGTGGCTTCGCATGCCAGCACGCGTGGTTCTGGTAAGGAAAGGAGAGGATGGGACAAGCTTAAACAATTCTTCAGAGCACTCACCATGATACAGACGGTAGAACACGCTAAGTGCGGCAATGTCCCTGCGCAACTGTAGCGGCTCCAGGTTGGCTGTAACGTCTGCATCGTTCACAATGCGGATGGCACGCCGCTGCAATCCATCCAAGGCATCGAGAAGGTATTTGGCGGAACCGTCCCAGAGGTGCGAGCAGTATTCCATGCCCGGCCGAACCTACGCTTTGTATAAGCGGAAAAGCTGACCGGGCGTGAAAAACCGGCGCACCCTGTTCAGGATTCCGACCCTACGTGATGTGGCGGATATAATGCCCTCGATGTGGGTCCTTGGATTAAGATCGCAGCGGATATCCACGCCTAGGATATTAAGGCCGTTCCGCATTGCGAGTGGAATGCCCTGAAAATTGGGGAGAGGAGAAAACGGGGATTTTTTGCACGAAAACGCACAGACCTGGGTTTTCTTGGCATTGAACTCAACCAGATTCCGGGTACCCCATGTAGAAATGAGCTCCAGGGTCCGATTGAGCTCAATGACAAGCTCCTCGCGTCTACTCTCAGTATCCGCCCGGCAACCTGGTGGCTTACTGCAGTACCGCCCATGGACCGTGCTGTCATCTGCATAGCAATGAATGTTGCCAAGCGGCAGCATTTCATTGATATGCAGAAGAAACAGGGTGGGCGATAGCACAGAGCCTTGTGGAACCCCGGCACTAACTGACATGAGCTGTGAAGCGTGCCCGTCGACGAGGACACGCATTCTACGCCCATGCAGAAAGTTCGAAATCCACAAACACAAGTTGCCGGGAAGACCGTATGCCGGAAGCTTGGAGAGAAGGCCACGGTGCCAGACCCTATCAAATGCCTTGGCTATGTCGAGACTCACGGCAAGAGCCTCGCCATGCCGATCAATCGCCTCCCCCCAGTGATGCAAGGCAAACGCTAGAAGATCACCCGTTGACCGGTTACGGCGGAAGCCGTATTGCCTATCACTGATCAACGAGTGATCCTCCAGGTAGCGGACCAATTGGATGTTAATGATCCGCTCCATCACCTTGCAGATCACTGAGGTTATGGCGATTGGGCGATAATTAACAGGGTCTGACTGATCACCTTTCTTAGGGATCGGTTGCACATTAGCCTCTCTCCAAGATTGAGGCACCACACCTGAAAGTGTTGCAACAACATCATGTAATCAACTTTGGGAAGATTGCGGCTGTCTGCCATTGCATATCCATCAGAAACTTTCATGATATATTCAGCTATAACAATATGATTTGATTGGAACTCGGAAGACTGTGTAGTGTGTACGAGTACGACGTACGTTGTGTTAATAAATAACTGTTAATTATTTTCAAGATTCTGTCAAGTGTCAGTAGCTGACAGCTGTCAACAAGACTGCTAAGTGGTAAACTGGTAACATTTCGCCATTTCGCTAAGTTTTTTTTTTGAAGTTATACTTCTTTTGGCGCGTTAGGGAAAAATGATAAGAGTGATTTTTTACGATGCGCGCGCACACCGACACCAAAAAGTTATTCAGAAAAAGTTTGTTTTAAATTTTAAGAATGTAGAATAGTGACAGTAATAAAAAGGGATTGACATATTTTTTTAAGTAGTTTTGATTACGTCACGTACGGTTAAGACAGAGTCGAGAGAGGTATTTATTTTATTTTATTTATTTTAATTTAATCTGATTTTACTTTTAAAATTCTGCTCACGTCACGTGCCGTCAAGACCGAGTCGTGACGTCAGAATTAATTATAATTTTAATTTCCTTAATTTAAATTTATTACTTATATGATAAGTACGTCACGCATGGTCAGGCTTAAATCGTTTTTAGTAATATAACTCGCCCCTGCCTCTGGCAACTCCTCTTACCCCCCCCCCCCCCCCCGTCGAAATAAAAAAATATAAAAAAATACGTATCGTGCTAGAAACAAGAAAATCTCGAAATGGTTTTCGATTTAGGACACCTTGTAAAAAATGAAAACTTGTCAATTACTCTTAACGCAAGGGGTCATCGCACTGGCCGCGACTCGCGAACACGAAGCAACTACGCAAGTACCTACCGAGCGACTGCTCACCCCCTCCTCCGTCCGGCGCGATGAAGCGGGCTGCGGGCCGCGGCTCGCGAGCCGCGAGACGCGGGCCGCGACGAAAACTCGCGCCGCACACGGTGTGATAAAAAATATCAAAATGCGGATTGTTTTAAGGCGAGTTATGACATTTCAGATACAATGCCAAACGTTGTAAACAAAATAAATTACATAAACGTTTTAAACATAATCATTTTATGGCTTAACTAAATTCCTTGCGGTTGTGTGACTGACGCGAGGAGTCACTTTTTTATGTTCACCTCCTAATGCGAGCCGTAATTTGAATCGAGCACTTGTACTAGGTACCCAAATTCACACAATGGTTTGTATGAAAATACGTTTATGTTTCCTAATCCTTATTAATGTAGTAATAAAATGTTTCATTTAAACGCCCTATTGTCAAAAAGATCAAATAACCTTATGGTTTTATAGTAATCGAAATAACTGATTGGATCCCATTACTGTCAACGACAATGTAAAGATTAGCTTTGTTATCTTATCCCATTCATGTTAATCAAAGTTATAGTTTTAAACAACTTACCTAAGATCTTCGGAGTCTAAGGAGATGTGGCTCGAAATGATTCCCATTCAATTGAAGGCAAAGACGAGCCCGACGTTCTGTCTCTTCGTGAAGACGGGACATCAATGTTGGATCTTCGATGCAATCGGCTCGTAGTTAATCGAAGACTTCCACTATCCTACCACGCATTTCATCCGCACTGGTACACTCGCGAATAAACACTTTTTATTTAACATATCCCCACAAAAAGAAGTCTAAAGGCGTAAGATCCGGTGAACGAGGTGGCCACGCGTGAGGTCCCAGCCTACCGATCCAGCGATCTTCAAATATTCTTGTCAGACTTTCGCGAACGGAAAGGACTACATGCGGCGGTGCGCCATCATGTTGAAACCATGATCTTCGGTACTGAGCTAACGGCAACTCGTCCAACATAGGTATCGTGTAGTTCATTATTAATAAAATTTGTATAACCTTGCCCATTGAGCAAATAATAAACTAAAAACTATTCACGATCAGGTAAAAAACGAGAGATTACTAAGTTGTAGTGTTTCGCGCGCGAAAAAGTTACATGAACTGCCGCCGGTGCCGGCCATCACGATACGCCATCATACGTAAATCACCAATCACATAATATTTCCGGGTCTATTAATTTTTAATTTCTTATAATACTTAAAGTTTTGTCAGAACAATAATCAAATAAAAACTGTTAAATATTATCAATTAATATTAAAACTACCGTTGTCACAAAAAGAAACAAATATCAATAATAAGGTATTAGAATTGTTCATTGAAGTAGTTTTTTTCGATGTACCTATTATTGGTCGAAACGCATATATCCCGAATATTTTCGACCAATCGTAGGCTGGTAAGAAATAATTTTATGTAATAAATTAAATCGCTTCCTGTCGCATACAATAAATTCGGTTTGTGCCCTCAACTATATTCGTAAGCAATAATATCAAAAATATTTTAGAACTATTGCAAAATCTTTAATTGTAGGTATAATAATCTTATTTATTTAAACAGACATAAAAACATGGACTTCGTGCAAATGTACGTAATAATTAATGATATTGCGCCATCTATGCTACACAATTTGAAACTTACTAAGGAAGCAAAAAATCAATAGTTATGGTTGTGGCTATTAAAAAAGTGGCTAGTAAAAAGATTGAAATTAAGAATCAGAGATAGCGATTAGGTCGCTTTCTACTGATGAATGAAATTAATATAGGGAAACGATTTAAGTAATGTTATGTTTGTTTTATAAAATAAGTATTATTATTTGTTATTATTCACAATCATTATTAACAATAGTTTTATTAAATAATGATTGTGAATAATAACAAATTAGTATTTTATAAAATAAACATAACATTACTTAAATCGTCTTCTCGTCAATCGTCAAACTTTTTACTAGCCACTTTTTTAATAGCCACAACCATAACTATTGATTTTTTGGTTCCTTAGTAAGTTTCAAATTGTGTAGCATACATGGCGCAACGATTGGTTGAAAATATTCGGGATAACTGCGTTTCGACCAATAATACATCGAAAAAAACTACTTCAATGAACAATTCTAATACCTTATTATTGATATTTGTTTCTTTTTGTGACAACGGTGGTTTTAATATTAATTGATAATATTTAACAGTTTTTATTTGATTATTGTTCTGACAAAACTTTAAGTATTATAAGAAATTAAAAATTAATAGACCCGGAAATATTATGTGATTGGTGATTTACGTATGATGGCGTATCGTGATGGCCGGCACCGGCAGTCAGTGTTCCCAACTTGGGGGTTTTCCCCCTAAATTTGGGGGGAAAAAATGTGGACTGGGATTTTTTAGGGGCTTTATATTTTTAGGGGTATTTTTAGGGATTAATCCATCCTCTAAATGCTAAGTTTTTTTAATGTCAACATGTATAAATTGAAATAGTCAGAACCAGAATAAAATGAAATAATATTTGACGTATGAAATAATTAATAAAGACTATTAAACAATATTGCAGAATATTATTGTTTTTTTTTTACAAAATGTTATTTAGATAATTATCAGAAAAAATGCAAACAGGCGAAAAATTATGATACGAGTGAGATTCGAACCTACGACCTCGGCTTTACGCGCCACGCTCACATCCAATTTTTTCTAATTCGTAATGCTAATAGCTAATAAATTAGAATTGGAATGCCTAACATGAATGTGTAGTTTTTTTTTTAGGGGTTTTCAAATAATTGTGGCGATTTTAGGGGTTTTTGACTTTACATTTAGGGATATATTTTTTTGGGAGTTGGTAGCCCTGCCGGCAGTTCATGTAACTTTTTCGCGCGCGAAACACCACAACTTAGTAATCTCTCGTTTTTTACCTAATCGTGAATAGTTTTTAGTTTTTTATTTTAAGTTGGATTGTTTCAATTGTTTTAACACTAAATATGTCACGCCGGTACATTTACAGTGCTCGTGAATACGGCCACATGCTTATGTGTTTAGGCGAAGCTCGGGGAAATGCTGCGCTTGCATTACGAATTTACCAAACCAAATATCCTACTGTCCAACACCCAGTTGATCCTCGTGTTATAACGGCAGCTTTTCAGAGGGTCTTGGAAAACCGACCTATTGTGCCCTCAGCTGTTGGTGGAGGAGATTCTTGTGGGTCAGCGATGGAAGATGAGATTTTGAGCCTTGTGCAGCGGAATCCGCGCCTGAGCACTCGAGGTGTTGTTAAATTAGTTCGGCGACGAGATGGACGTAGACTGTCACATGGACATGTTCACAAGGTATTGCGTCGCAATAAAATGCGGCCATACAAAATTCATAAGTGCAGGCATTAGGTATTTCCCGGCGATTGTAACCGTCGTTGAGAATATTGCCAGTGGTTGTTAGACCAACAGCAGCAAATTCCAGGATTCATACAACATGTAATATGGACGGATGAATCAACATTTACCAGAAACGGGATGTGGAATAGAAAAAATGTCCATATGTGGTCGCAGCAAAATCCTCACGCTTTTTTAAATATTCTTCTATAGCTCAATAATCAACTTAATTTTTCTCTTTATCAATATACTGTTGTGTCTGTTTCTCTGTTGAGTGTGATGATGTACATGTGCTGGTGCCGGCAAGGAAACGGGCTTCGCTATTTGATATGACAGCCCGTACCTTGTCAGTTTGTGTAGTGTTGGCTTATTTGAGTGTGGTGTGTTAGGGTGTGTGTGTTGGTGTGGTGAGTCCGGTCGGGTGTGATATACAACAGGGTTAATATTTATTTAAATGATTAGAAACAAAAAAAGAAAATATGTAGACTATCAATACAAAAAGTGGTAAACTAAGGACTAAACATAATGATAAGTGTAAATTAGGATAAACATGTTGAAATTTTTAAAGAGTCGCAGTTATAATTATACAAAACAAGAAAAATCTATGAATGGTAACAATGAAATACAAGAGTAAAATTAAACTTCTACCCTTCGGGTTGCACGGGCGCCCAGGCACCGCTTCCCCTCACGGTGCATGCACGGTCCGCACTCCCCGAGGGAGACAAATAAGGGTACATGTAATTTAAAATGGAGACATATTAGTAATAGTTAAAACAAAGTAATAAAGAGCTTAAAACTAGTTTGAATTACACGATTAAAACACGTTAAAATGGTTACAGATAAAAAGAGCTTAAAACTAATTTGTAAACAAAAAGAAAATATAATATAACACATAAAATACTTATCATAATTTGGAAAAAATAATTTGCAAGATAGGTGTAATCTATATAAAAAGTTACTAGGTAACCTCAGGGTCCAGCCGGGTTGGTGTTATTGAAGTCCTTGAGCTTGCTCAGGATGGAGTTGACCAGCTTCAGGTAAGAAGCGAGGGCCCTTCTTCCTCCTTCCCTTTCTCGAGGAGATCGTTGATGACGTAAGGAGATACCCTGAAGCGTCCGTAGACCATTTCGTGCGAGTGCCTCGCCATGGCGAATCTAGGGAAGTCCTCAAGTAGGTGGTCCAGGCTTTGGCGGGTGCTGTCGTCGCAAGGACAGTGATCATCCGGACTGATGTGAAAACGGTGGAGGTAGGCCTTGTGGTACCCATGTCCGGTGAGGACCTGATTGAGGTGGAAACTGGGTTCGGTCACCTTTCACAGCCTGCGGATGTCTCCGAGACCGGGAAAGAGTGACCGAGTGTGTTGACCTTGTTCACCAGCACTGTACCGCGACTGCCAGGTGTCCAAAGAGGAGCTGCGCAATCGCGCTTTGATATAACTGATTGGAAAGTAGTTGTAGTCAGGAGCTTTGTGTCATTTTTGCAGGCCGAATTGGCTGCAGTGTCGGCAAGTTCGTTTCCGGCAATGCCAATGTGACTCTTGACCAATGACAGTTGCAACCTTCCTACCCTTCGATAGTCCCACAATACTTTGTGTATCTGGGACACCAGAGGGTGGGTGTTGCTGCTGTTCTGAATTGCCATAATTGACGACAATGAGTCGCTAAATATACAGCCCCGTGGCGCAGTTGGCTAGACACCAGCTTGCGAAACGAGAGGCCGCGGGTTCGATCCCCGCACCGAGACAAATGTTTGTGTGATCCACAAGTATTTGTTTCGGGTCTGGGTGTTTGTGAGACCGAAAAGTCTCTCGTAGTTTCTGATACCCACGACACAAGACTCGTATCTTAGTGTGGGGTCAGAACTATGTATGTGACTGTTGGGTGTATTTATTTATTTATTTAAATATGGCAACGTCAGGGTATCTGTGGTCAAGAGGCCATTGGCATGCTCGGAGGATGGCTAGTAGCTCCGCCTGAAACACCGTGCAACAGTCGTGTAGCTTGAATTATAGCGTAGGTAAGGGTTAGGTTAGAATGATCACACAAAAGAAAACTGAAGCGATGGTATTCTTTGAAGTTATACTTCTTTTGGCGCGTGAGGGAAAAATAACGAGAGTAAATTTTTACAATGCGCGAGCACACCGTCACAAAACCAACACCATAAAATTATTCTACGGGACGGACCCTATGTATGCTTAAATCTTTAAAACTACGCACCGTATTTTGAAGCAAGTTCTTTTTAATAGATAGAGGGATTCAAGAGGAAAGTTTATACGTGTATGTATAATACATGCATAATATTGTATAGAAACACTGATAAATTTAGAGGTTTCTAATGTGATCGTCAATAAACACTATTTTTTGCGCTTACATTGCAAACGATGGCTGAACCTCACGAGATAAATCAAAATAATGTACCTACTACAGTATTGTACACCTTAACAGGTCAACAAAAAAGTCCGCGATGGTACCTATATGTCTATCTCTTAAGGATAACCCACAATAACCATTTTTTACGTACGGGAAAAAATGCCTGTTTTACGAAGTGATTTTAAGCAACACAACATTAATCTTTATCCAATTAAGTACCTTAAATACATTGTCCATTTAATATAGATCAATATGTCCTTTTAAGGCATGTAATTTAAATGAATATTCCCCGAAGATATTACAGATTTCAAACGCAGGAACATACCTAGCGGTGCGGCGGTACCGGCCCGGTCGGCGGCGCGTGCCTATAAATAGCGCATCGAAGGCTGCGCTTCGCCCTGTCAGGCTGACCGTCAATAGCACCCGGGCCGCTGCGGCGAAGCTTGGCCGAGTTGAGCACTAGAGACTGCCACTAAATCTTACCTACACTTTTATAATAAACTAGCTTTTGCCCGCGACTCCGTCCGCGTAGACTACAGGGTTGGGTTCAGAATGAAAATAAGTTGTAGTCTATTTTACTCCACAGAGTCCCATTTATGTTCATATAAAAATCGTTTACATCGGTCAAATGATTTAATCGTAAAAGCGTAACAGAAATACGAAATATAGTTACAGTCGTCTACACGTCGTATCATCATTCTAGCTTCAAAAATGACGAATTTCCACACAAACTTTCACCCCTATTTTTATTATACCCCCTTAAAGGTACATTTTTTTTACAAACTTTGAATGTCATATTTATTTATATCTAATCAACAAAAATAAGTTTTAAGCTTCTAGCTTTAAAAATGACAATACTTCCATACAACTTTTCATCCCCCCTTAAAACCCCCTTTCCTTGATAAAAAGTAGCCTATGTCCTTTCTCAGAGTCTAAACTATCTGTGTACCAAATTTCATTTAAATCGGTTCAGAAATTTTAGCAGGAAAGCGAGACAGACAGACAGTTACTTTCGCATTTATAATATTAAGGATAAGGATTTAAAAAAATAGCCTATGTCCTTTTTTAAGGTCTCATTTTTGTCCATACCAAAAATCATCCAAATCAGTCAAAATAGTTTAGGTGTGAAAGCATAACACAGGCAGTGTTACTTTCGTATTACAATATATGCTCATCCCACGGGAACCCTTCATATTCCCAGGATAAAACGTAGGTTATGTTACTTCATAGTGTCCCATTTATATTCATACCAAAAATCATATAAATCGGGCGAATAGTATAGACGTGAAAGCCCATTCCCACGGGAATACTACATTTTCCGGGATAAAAAGTATCCTATGTTGCTTCAATGGGTCCTATCTACCCTCATACTAAAACTCATCTAAATCGTCAAATGGTTTAGGCGAGAAAGCATAACACAGGCAGCGTTACTTTTGCATTACATTATATGATCATCCCACGGGAACCCTACATATTCCCGGGATAGAATATAGTCTATGTTACTTCATAGGGTTCTATTTAAGTCCATAGCAAAATTCATATAAATCGGGCGAATATTTTAGGCGTGAATGCCCATTCCCACGGGAATACTACATTTTCCGGGATAAAAAGTATCCTATGTTGCTTCAGTGGGTCCTATCTTTTTTTTTTTTTTTTTTTTTTTTTTTTTTTTTTTGGCACGGCAAAGTGACCCCATTGCACCTGATGGTAAGTGCAATGGAGTCCAGAAAAAGTGCCGACCAGCGAGAGATGATGGTCTCCCGTTGGTCGACACAATCATGCCGGCCGAATACCTCTTCACCTTATTGTGAAGAAGTTTGGGGGACTATCAATCATGGCGATCAAAGGACCGACCGCGACAAACCGGCCAAAAAAATTGCCGGCACGGTCATCCTTTCACCATGATTGAAGCCCCCCCGAAAACCGGATATACACTGGCTGATCCCGGAACGCGGCACACTTGCATGTGCCACTATGGCGGGTTTTACGCCCTGTGTACGGTGGTCGCCATCCGGGCGGATACGAATATCCTACCACCAGCATACTAAAAATTATCTAAATCGGTCAAATGGTTTAGGCGTGAAAGCATAGCATAGACAGTGTTACTTTTTCATTACATTATATGCTTATCCCACGGGAACCCTACATATTCTTGGGATAAAATATAGTCTATGTTACTTCATAGGATCACATTTATGTCTGTAAAAGACTTCATTCATATCGGTCAAACGGTTTAGGCGTAAAAGCAGAATATTGACAGAGCTACTTATACCCATTCCCACGGGAATACTACATTTTCCGGGATAAAAAGTATCCTATGTTCTTTCCCAGGCTCCAACCTATCTGTGTACCAAATTTCATTTAAATCGGTTCAGTAGTTTTAGCAGGAAAGCGAGACAGACAGACAGACAGAGTTACAATCGCATTTATAATATTAGTAAGGATTATCTATTGGTGTCCGTAGAGAAGTAGAAGCATGTCTAGTTGTAGAACATAGTCCCTAATAGCGATAAGGTGATGCATGACATAAAAATTGATGACGCTATCAATTAAGTGAAATGTATGCGTACTTTGAGAGATAGCAAGATTTTTCTCATTTACAACACATTAGTATCTTTAAAATATTATTTTTTCGGCTGTTTATTACTGTTTATAATGTTATTTGACGGCTTGATGCCATGTACGCAGTCTACGGGTTCTTATATTGATTTAGGATTACCTACACTATCCTATCTGCAATAACTTAAATAGAGCGACAAAAGAATTGCAAAAGACATTTATTTATTTACTAGCTGACCGCTTTTGTACCGCCTAACAGTCAACGAACATCGTGATACATTTTAGGTGAATCAAAAATTTTGGTTTTATGTAACAAAGTATTAGGTAAGTACTCAGTACTTTATAAAGATATACAGGAATTAAAAAAAATACAAAAATCGGGTGCATCAATAGCGTGTCAATGTGTAAGTAGCGACATATTTTGCAGCATGATATGCACACGGTTTCAATTCTCAGTCATGGCGACGCGAAGGCAAGACAAGAATGACACAATCTATAAGCTTTCCTTTAGGTATCGTCGCGTGAATCACATTAGGTATTCATTGGTCTTCTTATCACATCAGGGCATTTCATTTCATAGTTTCGGGTGGTGTTGATTTCGAATAAATTCCCTCCATTATTCGAAAAAATTAATTTACCTCTGTATCTCAGACATAGCAATGTTTTATTTTACAACCTTTACAAGTCAATTATTTGAGACCTATTTCCTCTAAAGTTCGAAGAAAAATAAGTCGGTAAACTTTAAGAATTCGTTGACAGTCTAATAGCCGAATAGTGAAACGCTACTTAATCTGAGGGCGACTTTTATTTATGTGGCTGTTATAATTTAAACGGTATATACTTAAAAATGCCATGTAAAAGAACTTTTTGTGGTAATGTTGCCATTTATGGAAATTTAAGTGGGCATTAGTTAATCACAGTCTTAAAACCGATAAATGATGTTTCAGTATACCGACTTATATTTTAAATATAAGTCGCCCTCAGATTAAGTAGCGTTTCAGTATTCGGCCATAAGTACACCTAACACCATTGCTTCTTAGAATTACTACGAATTTATGACTCACGTTAACAAGTGTTTGCTTCCTTGGTGTCAGGTGTAATTATATTATTTAAATCTCATTTGAAATTTAGCGAGGCAAGTCGTGCCCACTGCTGGGTCTGGGCCTGGGCCTCTTTTACAACACTCTTAAAGATTCACTTTGAACACTTTGTCATTCTCTAGTAGCTCTAATCACTTATATCTTTGGAAAGTAGATTATCATCAGAACAGCTGCTTTTTCGGTTGTCGAGTGATTTTGTCAGAAGTTGTTTGGTACTACTGAATGAAGTAACTAAACTTAATGCAAAGTACAAGTGGTGGTCTTAAAGCTCTCGTTTTTCTTCAATTTATTCGTTATTTTGATTCCCTTGGTCATCATACAGCAACAAAGCAAAAGGCCTGTCATAACTTTGTGAGCAATATGTATCGCGAATGTGTTTCGTATCGTAGTGGGGTCCACTCCGCCCAGGCGTAATTTTATAAAAAAGGTTCCTGTGTTACTTCGAAAGTTATATTCACCTAAAACATTGAAATCACTCAATTAGGTTTTGCGTTATTTCGTTATAAACATACAAAAAAAATCCTCACTTTAATATTAGTACATATAGATAATTATTAAGTCGCAAACCTTTCAGCGGTAATAAAATACGAAAAGACTTTTAAAATGTTAAATAAAACAATCATGTCAGCTGGAGTAGGTATTTATCGGCACAAACAATAATGTCACATGGCGGTTACGTATATTGTTTGGACGTGTTGCTTACGAAGATGTAGGACCTGACTACTTAATCAATATGTTTGTTCTACATGAATGGGTCGTCAAAGATAATTTTCTTGGCATACGAGAATTGTATTATGAAAGCCTTATACTAAACATTTTAATATGATCATCATAATCATTAGCAGCCTTTGTTACGTCCACTGCTGGACTTAATTAATATGATAAAATGATTTAAATTACTTATTTCTTCTTACTTACACGAGGCACTGCTCTGACTTAAGAGCAGTGTTACCCAAATAAAGTGTAGGTTCTAAAATTTTATTTTCACTCCATCCCATTCTAGTAATAAGAAATATCTTATTTTTCTTAACAAATCTGAGTTAAGCATAAACTGGACCCCTTGAGGTTATCCTTTATTAGTTTTAAAGGTTAAATTCCATGACCTCGAAAGATATTTTCATGTGCAAAAAATATACTCGATAACTTTACTGGAGTACCTATTATATAAAATAATTTAAAGAAATTATAGCTATTCGTGGTTATGCATTGAAAAAATAGAAATGTTATTTTAAAAAAAGTACTTAAAACGTAACTCTAGTGCAATAAGCACACCTGTGACGAGTCGACCGATCGTATTTGCCATGCAGTAATGTAGTTCTATGGATCGCCTGTCTGGTTGAACGTCGGTTTAGATATTTTTGTCGATCTTTCTATTTATAACCGCCCATATGCGTCCCACTGCTGGGCAAAGGTCTCTTCGACAACGCTCTTAAATAAAAGATTCACTTTGAACACCTTGTCATTCTCAAGTAGCTCTAATCACTTATATCTTTCGAAAGTAGCTTGTCAGAAGAACTGCTTTTTCGTTTGTCGTTTCTATTCTGTTAAAAAATCAAATAATCCGAATCATTGTCCCCAGTTCATTTTTGTTACATGAGCAAATAAAAAATCATCCTCAAAATCAAGTTTGTGACAAACATGAAACTGGGGTTATTGTTTCTATTTAAAATAATGTTGTTTTGAACGTTCATGTTTGATCAATAGTTTAACAAATACTTTTATGGTTTGTTGACAAGGTGCGGTAAGATCGGCACAATATTGAGATTTACAATTCATCAAATTCCAAAAAAAAAAACATTAACAATGATAAGATGAAAACACTGAATAATGCTATGTCACTTTCCCAATGTATTAAACTGTCAGGGGCCGCCCCATTCTACCGCAAGGTGCCCATCCCCATCGTTGGCAACGACGGTAGTCTAGCCATAGTACTTTCTCCTAATGACGTCAAACGGGAGACAGACAGTGAGACGCCGCCGGCATTGATCTGGGCACTCGGCTCCATTCAATGCCAAATTCAGGCCAGGGGCGCCTCTCCTGCCACACTGACCTTTACTATATGGGGTGCATTCTGAGATTACTTCGATCAAGGCTGCCGATTGTACGACGAATGAGTAGATATGAAAATTGGTTTTAAATTAAAGTACCGTTTAATTAATTAGTGAAAAGAACAATAATTTGACGTTGCCTTTAGAATATCTTTGTATCGGAGAATTTATAGCGTGCTATTTTATGCTAAAATAATTACGTAAGAAACTATTTTGTGATTATAAAACTGAAAACTATAACTTGCACTTACAATTTTAACTAAAGAACCCCATAATGTGCGAAACAATAATATTGAGAAACACAATTGTACAAACGATCGTTAATAAGCGTAAATAAGCGTGACTTTTTTCCTCACCATTACAATAACAAAATAAATATCTTTGTTTTCATTAAAATGTCATAAAAGAGTAGGTTTTTCGAGCAGGTTTTGAAAACTGTGGGTGCGAATTAATTTGTGTAATGATTTTCAATGACGAAATCTACAGGTAAGTCATCCACGTCTCATTAAGTTAAAATTGAAATACTTTATAACAGATTGAAGAGCTCTAAATTCTTATATTTCGATTATAACCAGACGGATATCAAGTATCAAGTTTATATAAGTTCTTTTGATTTGCCATCTAATCTTTGTTATTACCTTATTATAATATTTATTATTCTTGTTTAAAGATTTGCTATTTCGTTTTGGATATATATTTGTTATCCCGAACTAAGAGGGCGCTTGATGTCTGCGATACAGTTAGAAACTTAGGGTACAACAGCGTCAACGCTTATTCTATGTTATTAATTTTTTTGTTTTAGGTGCGAATAAACATTTAATTTTTGGCATGGTGTAAAATATAGTATCGCCCCACTCCTGGGTGAGCCAATACCATTGAAAGAATCTAAGAGCTAACACCGGCAAGGATTGATTTCGAAGACTTCACATATATAAGATTTTTTTGTTGTGTTCTCTGAATATGCTTGTTTCATTACGATGTTTTCCTTTACTATTGAAATGCATGGCGAATATTTTTTACTACATTACTCGGAATATTCACGGGAGCTAGCCTGGCTTTTAAATGATGTCCCACACAGAACGCGGACTACTTAATCCCAAAAAGTTACAGTTACAAATGTATTTCTCATATAAAGTGCAGTTTGTAAGCCTCTCATAGTGGAAATACATATGTCCAAAATATTTGTAAGTGCTTATTTGATTTTGTTAAAAATCAGTAACCCTCATTCCGTGAAATAAACGCTACACCTGTTCGGTGATTATTTCGCTAATAGTGAAATAAGTAGGTCTTTAAATTTCGCGTGGGGCAGGACCGCGCCCTTGCATAGTTTTATTAAAGGAACTAATAATGTTAGAATTGACAATTTTTAACCTTGTCATGTCATCTGCTATTGAAACAATTTAATACATGCCTTTAGGATACTACATCGTTAGGAGGAAAAATAAGCTATAATTTTAAAATTGTATCTGCGTGTAATTTTCCATAATTTTCAGTACAAAACACTACCTCATTGTTATTAATAAGAGCAACAAACGGTCCTACTTTGTTAGTAGTATAGCCGGATTTTTTGTTTAGTATCTACCGCTGTTATTATTTGAGTACCTAAACCTGTAATGACTGTGTGTGTTGAATTAATAAATAAATTGTTATATGAGGATAATAGGCGATTATTTGAAAATATTTCCATGTATATCCAATTCTATTTATTTACAGCTCTTGTTTTATTGTAACGTAATATAACTCTAGTTAAGTATTTAGGATTTTTTGTCGAAAATCGTGTATAAATGTGTTGAAATATTATAACAAAACAAATAAGCGATACGTAACACATACTTTTCGGTAAAGATATGTGACGTCAGAATCCCCTAACTTCAATGACGTAGTTACAAGCAAGGATCACAATGTTTTCGTGAAGGAACGAGAAAATCTGGCAGGAAGCCAATTGAGGTTACACAATATTACAGGACTACGTGTATTTTATTCCTGCTAAGCATACAAGTCAACTGCACAATATTAAAAAAAAATTAAACTTAAATAATCAATATAGATTTTTTAAGAAAGTATTAGTCATTAAAATATTGTAAAGTGTTAAACATTTAGTAGGGGAAGACCTATGTCCAAGAGTGGACGTTTTTCGGCTGATAATGATGATTAATGATTGAAAAGTGAAACTAGCTTTTGTAATGTAGGTAATACTTTATTTATGAATTTATGAATGTATGTAATACTTTATTGATGCAAGAAAAAACCTATTACGTATTGTTTAATCATGTTTTTTTCAGGTGATAACAAGAAAATGTGATAAAGGACATCTACACGAAGTACTATAACTTTACCATTGGGAACGTTATGCTTACGTCATACGTTGTAAGCTATCAATTCACAATAAAAATAATTCTTTAATTGAAAAAATATACACTACCTTAAATTTTTACCTTTACCTTTACCTCCACACAACGAGGCAGAAAGGTATGGACTCGAAATTTAACTGCTTTTATATATATTTGCGTCGTAATTCACGGAACAGCGTGCACTAGGTCCCAATGAAAAGTAAATTTGAGTCGAGTGTGTTGCACGTTATGTTGAAATGAAATGAAATTGAAATGAAATGAAATGAAATGAAATGAAATTGCTTTATTTGGTCACGTAGGCAATCAAATAGCACTTATGACAAGTCAATACAGAAAAGAAAAATCTTTTATTATTACATTATAATTTAACTATGGTTCATTTTATATAATTTGTACAAAAATATTTACGGTTTTTTTTTTTTATTTATTTTTAGTTTTCATCAGGAAATACATAATATCTTTTATTATTATTTTAAAGTAAATAACGAGATGGACCTTGTGTATTTCCTTGTGTATGTTCAGTTTAAAAAGGCACGCTGACAATCAATCTTCATTCCAACACAGAAATTGAGACTTGTCGCTCGGCTATTCCATCAACATACCTACTAATTTGAATTGCAAAATGTTTCACAACTTTTGCAACAATGCAACAATTTTAAGTATCACACTAGGTATGGCTTCTGTTGGTCTATATCACTAGACTTTTTTTATAGTATACTAGATAGGCACCAGGCAATAAATACTTCCAGACTGATAGTGGAAAAGTAATTGTTAAAAGTATGTATAAGTATTATTTTATACAATAAAAGTTACACGGGGAATGATGAAGTCAATTAGTTGAAGTTAAATGATACTCTATTATCACGTAGACTGTTTTTTGAAAAAAAGTAAGAAAAAATGACATTAATAGGTATCATAAACACGAATAGTGTTATAATAATTAGTTTTATTAAAAATATATTCTTTGTTATTACAAAGAAATTGATTATTATCCAATACTGTGTCCAAGATTGGTGTCAACACTAAGGAATTTCCTTTGTTGAGTTTCCAATTTCTGATTTTAAGACACGACACTATGTGGTAATATAAAATATCTTACAATTGAAACGCTCCATTAAACTCATGCTGAGCTGACAACCAATATCTATAGGATAACAGCATGAAAGAGAAAAAAATTCATATGTAATATCCACGACATACGAGACTAGCCATAAAGCAGAACTTAACTATTAAACCTTATATCTAAAACTCTAAAAGTATTAGAGAAACGGGATGGGGGCCAAAATTTTGGTCGTCCAACGCCACTCTACACACCTTTACGTATTAAAACTTTGGTCAAAGCAATTCAGACGGAGACTCTGTTTGTCTATCTAGTCTCGACCTTCAGAATAAAGGATATATTACTCTTCCATTGAATTGGTGGTTATTTCATTTTTTCGTTAAGTCAGTGCCATGTCATTTTTAAAATTATTATTGGACCCAGTGAAGACAAGAAATGGGTCGGGGACGCATTGGCCTGGAATTGTACAAAAGCAATTGTTCCAAGCATTAGCCTATATAGCTTTAACGTATTAAGCAATACTTTTGACATTATTAAAGTAAATTTTCAAATTAAGTAGTTGGCTTTCTTAGGGAAGTACCCTGCGTCGGATAAAAAGCCGTCATTATAGAATATTCATTGGTATGTTCAATGTTGCGAACAAAAAATAGAATTAAATTTAAGTATGGGCGAATTTAATTAATTTTGTTACAAGTGCCGATTGTCATTATTGTTATATTATAAAGAGGAAAGGTTTGTATTGGTTTTGAATGAGTTTTAGTATGGATTAGATAGAATTTCCGAAGTACATAGGCTATTTATAAAATTACGCCCGAGCGCAGCGGGGCCCAAAAACCATGAACACATTTGATGATTTCATAGTCATAGAAAACAAATTAATGCATGGTTTACCTCAAAGTTCTCCACAAAGAATTTCTTAGGTATCTACGTCAAGTCTGTAGCTTAAAAAAAAAAGACTTGCAAAGCAAAACAAACAATGCAACAAACAGATGGCGCTGCCTGATGCTGATGTCTTCTTGCAAAATATGCACAAAGTTTCAGTTTATACTTACGTGCTAATTATTTTTTAATTTTAGAAATACGGGCTATAATTTGTGTAACGCATAATATGATCTGTATTGAACGTTTTTATGCTTTTCTAAAAACGACTGATACTCCACACCGTGACATTTAAGCTCATTCATTTTTCATTAAATTTTAAAATCATATTATCCCTTTCAAGTTCAATGTTGTACAAATTTCTCATATCATTGTTACGAACCAACTTTACAGACAAATGAAAACTAAAACCCGGGCCTCTTCACACTTGAAGCATCGTCGCTCCATATTTAGTGAAGTGTGACGCCAACGCAGAATCTAGCTGAGCAACGTCCAATTGCGGCTCAAACCGATCTTATCACAATTAGTGCAATTATAATGCGCTGCGTCGAAATCGCAAGAGCCATCATCATTTATCTGATGTGACTCAGTGTGCAACACGCCCATCCACCGAAATGACGTAACTGATCTATTGAAATAATGATAATCATAGATAAGGCCTGTTCAGGAAAATCACTGAGAGTGTTATCATATGCCTAAATTAGTAGTTAAAATATAATATGTTGCGTTGTATTTTGTACATAATTAATTATTCAGAAAAAAATAATTCAGATACAAAAACATTTTTTTTTTTTTTTCTTTATTTAAAGAGCTTAATCTAGCTTAAGACTATGTCGCTCTATACAGCTTCAAACATACTAAATTCTACGTCTTAATCCTACTTTAGCTAATTTAATAAGAATCTTAATTTCTTTAGATAAGGGGCATGCCAAGATGCTATTACATCCGCCAATGCCTTCCAAAATTGAACGATGTTGCACTCGGTGATCTTCATTTCGAAAGCATTCCATTAAAACATATACAAAAACATTGAATGCTAGTAGTAATTGTTCATGCACACACCATGTTATTATTGGATACTATAGATACCTAATAGGTATATAAGAGAATATAGCAGAACGCTCTTGGCATTAGCTCATTCATGGAAGATTTTAATGGAGTTAATTCAAGACATTATTAGTGAGAAGACAATTAAGACAATATAAATAATACTCGTCTCTGTGCTGTTTACCGATTTGTTTTTTGCACGTTTAATATTTTTTATTGCTTTAAACAAACGAATTATAAGAAACGAATATATTAAAGTAGAGAAGAGGGCAGATAGACAGAAATGACCGTATTAGTGGTAGAAAGGTGTTCAAAAACATAATGATCAAAGGCGTAGAAACATACACATCATGTCATGACCGTATGTAGATGATATTGTAGACGAAAATTGATGACATTGTTTATATATTTGTGGTATATAATCATTACATAGCTATAGAAGAATGCCAATTTGTCTGTGATCTTTAATGTAATCAATAAAGTAGCAATTCTATGGGTTTAATTGTTACTGTGTAGATGTTAAGTATTTCGATACAACAATATATGCAGTATAGTCTACGCCACCACTGAAATTTGACAGCCCTGTCATTTTGGGCTACTTCTATCAGACATTAGTGATGGAGGGCAATTCAATCTTTTTTAATATAGTACCTACTTAATATTACGTACCGTGTCGTCAACTCGCTTAGTCAGTACAAAAAAAAGAAACACCAACCGATGTCGATGTCGATGCAGGCTGCCTCCAACAGGTCACTATGGAAGTCATTGGGGGAGGCCTATGTTCAGCAGTGGACTTCTTTGGGCTGATAATGAATGAATGAATGATGATGTCGTGTTGTCGTGTCGTGCTTTGCTTATAGTTTCCATAAGTAAGCTATCATTAACAACATTTGTGTGAAGTTGTTTAAAGATATAATATATCCAATAATTTGTTGACTGGTTATGTCTTTGTCTCAAAATAACTTTCTAATTAGTGTTAAATGTCTAATTTTCACGCATACATACATACAGCCTTGGCCAAAAGTATTGAGCACCCATGCCATCCCTCGATTTTGTGAAGAGTAATATATCAAATTAAAATAAAACAATTTTACAAGGTTTTATACTGTTATTTATTGCAAAAAAAATAATATTTAGTGGGTTCACCCTTAACTTTAATCAAAGCAGGTATTCTTTTTGGAATAGAGCTTACTAACTTTTTACAGTCTTCTGTAGTTTTAGGGTTCCATTCGAGACGCAGGCAGCGTTTCAGCTCTTCTTTGTTGTTGATTATGTGGCGCCTGAGTCTGTGCTTTAATAAACCCCATAAATTCCATAGAACATTTAGATCCGGAGGCTGGGCAGGCCAGTCCAGATGATCGACTTGATTTTCCCGAAACCACGCCATAGTGCAATCAGATTTGTGACACAGCGCGTTATCCTGTTGGAATTTAACGCCATCCATATTAGTTTCGCCGAAAAGTTTTGTTAAAGAAGGCAGCAACGCATTTCCGAGGACATTTACATATTTTGTAGAGTTCATGCGACCCTCGCACACGAACAATTCGCCAACCCCTGAATCGGTCATAGAGCCGCAGACCATTATGCTTCCGCCGCCGTGTTTTACCGTTGGTACCACACACTCTGGCTTAAATTCTTTGCCGACTCGGCGACGCACAAAGGTAACAACAGGGGTGTCAAAAATCTGCAATAAAGAAAAAAATATAGAGTTTTGCAAAACTAAATAACTTTATAAAGGCACTTTATTTTCAAATAATTTTATTAAATACTAGCTTTTGCCCGCGACTCCGTCCGCGTAGACTACAGGGTTGGGTTCAGAATGAAAATAAGTTGTAGTCTATTTTAATCCACAGATTCCCATTTATGTCCATATCAAAAATCGTTTACATCGGTCAAATGATTTAATCGTGAAAGCGTAACAGACATATAGTTACATATAGTTTCAGTCGTCTACACGTCGTTTCATCATTCTAGCTTCAAAAATGACGAATTTCCACACAAACTTTCACCCTTATTTTTATTTTACCCTCTTAAATGTACACTTTTTTACAAACTTAGAATGTCATATTTATTTATATTAAATCAACAGCCTAAAAAATAAGTTTCAAGCTTCTAGCTTTAAAAATGACAATACTTCTATACAATCTGTCATCCCCCCTTTCAACCCCTTAAAACCCCTTTTCCGGGATAAAAAGTAGCCTATGCCTTTTCTCAGGGTCTAAACTATCTGTGTACCAAATTTTATTTAAATCGGTTCAGTAGTTTTAGCAGGAAAGCGAGACAGACAGACAGACAGTTACTTTCGCATTTATAAAATTAGTAAGGATTAAAAAAAATAGCCTATGTCCTTTTTTAAGGTCTCATTTTTGTCCATACCAAAAATCATCCTAATCAGTCAAATGGTTTAAGTGTGAAAGCATAACACAGGCAGTGTTACTTTCGTGTTACAATATATGCTCATCCCACGGGAACCCTACATATTCCCGGGATAAAACGTAGGTTATGTTACTTCATATTGTCCCATTTATATTCATACCAAAAATCATATAAATCGGGCGAATAGTATAGACGTGAAAGCCCATTCCCACGTGAATACTACATTTTCCGGGATAAAAAGTATCCTATGTTGCTTCAGTGGATCCTATCTACCCCCATACTAAAACTCATCTAAATCGTCAAATGGTTTAGGCGAGAAAGCATAACACAGGCAGCGTTACTTTTGCATTACATTATATGCTCATCCCACGGGAACCCTACATATTCCCGGGATAGAATATAGTCTATGTTACTTCATAGGGTTCTATTTAAATCCATAGCAAAATTCATATAAATCGGGCGAATATTTTAGGCGTGAAAGCCCATTCCCACGGGAATACTACATTTTCCGGGATATAAAGTATCCTATGTTGCTTGGTTGGATCCCATTTACCCCCATATAAAAAATCATATAAATCGGTCAAATGGTTTAGACGTGGAAGCATAGCATAGGCAGTGTTACTTTTGCATTACATTATATGCTCATCCCACGGGACCCTACATATTCCTGGGATAAAATATAGTCTATGTTACTTCATAGGATCACATTTATGTCTGTACAATAATTTATTCATATCGGTCAAACGGTTTAGGCGTAAAAGCAGAATATTGACAGAGCTACTTATACCCATTCCCACGGGAATACTACATTTTCCGGGATAAAAAGTTTCCTATGTTGCTTTGGTGGGTTCCATCTACTCCCATACTAAAAATCATCGAAATCGGTCAAATGGTTTAGGCGAGAAAGCATAACACAGGCAGTGTTACTTTCGCATTACATTATATGCTCATCCCTCGGGAACCCTACATATTCCCGGGATAAAATGTAGTTTATGTTACTTTATAGGATCACATTTATGTCTGTAAAAGAATTCATTCATATCGGTCAAATGGTTTAGGCGTAAAAGCAGAATATTGACAGAGCTACTTATACCCATTTCCACGGGAATACTACATTTTCCGGGATAAAAAGTATCCTATGTTACTTCGGTGAGTTACATCTATCTCCATACCAAAAATCATCGGAATCGGTTCAGTAGTTTTTGAGTTTATTCGTAACAAACATACAAAAATACAAAAATACAAACCTTTCCTCTTTATTATAATAGTATAGATTGTTAGTGCATTAAACTGACAACTCACCTCGAAGTTCGATTCATCTAACCAAACAACATTAGGCCAGTCTTCGTCGGTGAAACTTCAGTATTTAAAGGCCCACTCATACTGAGATTTCTTATTCTTGTGGGAAAGCCATAGCTTCTTTCTGGCTTTACAGCCTTTCAGGCTAGCTTCCTGCAGTCTTCTGCGAGTAGTTCGAGCAGAAATTGTTCGGTTAGTCTCTACTGAAAACTTAGCAGCGAGCTCAGAAGATGTTTTTTTCCTGATTTTCACAAACTCTCTCAGTAATTGACGATCCTCACTTTCTGTATCGATGCATTTGCGCCCGCTTCTGGGTCTAATTTGATGAGACCTGGTAGCAGCAAATCGTTTAATAGCATATTGCATGGATCGGCACGATCATTTCGCAGTTTTCGAAATCTCTATCTGTGACTTTCCTTGCTCATGTAGAAGCTGTATTTTTACACGTTTTTCTTATGAAAGTTCGCTTCATTTGTCATAATAAAACGATATCACCTCAAACTCGCGAAACAAAACACCAAAAGTACACTAAATCACTAGATGTGTACACAACGAGCGATAGTAGCGAACTGCTAAATAAATAGAAAATTCGTAAAATAACAAATTTTCATTGCACCCAGGTGTTTTATCGCTAGTTGCGGTATGAATTACTGTGTTTTAATCTTTTCAGACGGCGACAAAAGAATCCTTAGACAAAAGCTTTGTTTATTGGCCATACTTTCCCTACACGTGCGAAATTTTTAAGGTGCTCAATACTTTGTACATACATAACCTCACGCCTATAATCCCCGAAGGGGTAGGCAGAGGTGCATTTCTGCACCCACATTTCGCCAAGTACTTATCAGTCCCACGTAATAGGGGGCGAGCCTATTGCCGTTTTGCGGGCACAATTCCAGACTCCGTGCTGTTACCGAGAATTTCCTTATAGAAAAACCCAATAACACTCAGCCCGACCCGGGATCGAACCCAGGACCTCTAGATCGCACGGCACATACTTGTACTGCGAGACCACGAGGCAATCCCGCATATTCTTCATATTCTGGAAATAAGACAATATGAATAAAAATAAACACATTTTTTTCGGAAAAATACCAAATTAATAAAAAGTTGTACTATTTTATAAATCTCTCCCTCCCCGGCACTGGGGTTCCTGCTTAAATACTGAAAACAGGCAGTGGTTTTTGACGTTTCCGTTTGGAGGTTGTCAGCTGCAACACGGAGTCTGAAAATTTGCCAGGTAAATGGCAGTAGGGTTTTACCCAACACGTATAGATACGTGTTATATTATAACTGTTAGGTGGCGGGTAACGGATGGATGAGGGCTGCACAAGACCGGGATGGTTGGCGCTTTCTTGGGGAGGCCTACGTTCAGCAGTGGACGGCGATAGGCTGAGTATATATATATTATAACTCTACTTACCCCATCGGGATAATACGTGCAATGGTATGTATGTACTGGTAACCGTCTGCTGTTTTCCACAAAACAAATATAAATGTTATTCATAAGGAAGTGACTGATAGCAAAGTGCAAACAACAATATAAATATACTTATACATGTACATATATACTAACTAGCTATGGAGCCCGACTCCGCTCGGGCTTAATTTTGTCTTCCTTGCTCATTCCACGGGAACACAGCATTTTCCCAGGATTAAAGAGTGTCCTGTGTCCTTTCCGGTGTTCCTATCTATCTCCTTGCGAAAAATCATTGAAATCGTTTCAGCGGTTTAGGCGTGAAAACGTATCAGCTTTATTTTCAACAAAACAAAGTAGAAAAAAATATCATCTATCCTAGAATAAAGGGTAGATGCTGTATTATTAGGACTCCCGATATCTTAGTAGAAGACTTCCCAGTCCCAGTCAAACAAAACCATTGGAAAACTACTTGCTTAAAACACGATTACTAAGAAAATCTTAGTCACGTCCAGACAAAATGATAAGATAACATTCTTGACATTGTGAGAAAGTCCAAATATAAGATTAAAATCTTGTAATCTAAACATTAAAAAAATACATTTGATTTGTTTGACGCAATCATTGACGCTATCATGATATAGGGGCAAAAGGCTGCTGTAAGATTCTATTTAAAGAATTACTTTTATTATCAGAAGAAAGTAGGCAACATGTTTCTAGATATTGAAGCTGAGCTAAGTGTCACAATTTTTTTTAGACTGCTTCATTTGGATCAAGTTTTTTTTTGTAGTTGCTTCTATTTACGTAGAAAGGTATATATTTACCGAACGAAATAAGTCACTCAAGTTGGGACTTCATGTTGATATTTATGTAAATAAAGAAACCAGCGTGGCTTTACTACTCATAAGCATTAAATAACATGAAAAGATAATCTGATTCAATCTACATGTGACATACCTACCTAAGCATTCTCAGTCTTTCCTGACTAGTATGCAATGCATAACTAGATTTCAAACTAAAGGTGAACCAAAAGGTCAAACCCTAGGCACACTCATCTGACTTTTCGAAGTTATGCGTGTATTCGCAATGAATTATCATGTACTTTAACACTGAAAGAAAATATCGTTAGGAAACCTTCACATAGGGTCATGTAATTTATTCATTAAAAAAAACTTTGAGTGCGGCAATTGTTGTAATTTTCGGTTAGGTACATTGATAGTACAGGTATTGATAGTGAAAGAGAGATAACAATTCTACATAAGTAATGCGGCCCTAAATATTCTTAACTAAATATTTAAATATTTCTAACTAATACAAAAAATATTATTTATTTTAAAATAAAGAATGACGCGGCCGCTCTCATCTCGTATTTAGAAGAGGAAAAGTACCTACAAAAGTAAGAAAAGCTCATATGACAGAGAGTGGGCTTTAAGAAAATCCGTTGTTGGTATTCAAGAAGTAGAAAGTATCGAAAAGGAAAAAAGTAGGACAGGTTGTTTTTACAAGTTTTGTTTTATGATGGCATAATGAATTATCACGTAGGTCATACATTAACGGCGAAGGAAAATATCGTGAGAAAACCTGCACACTTAAAAAGTTCTTAGAAGTTTCTTAAGTGCCTAGTCCACCAACCCGCACTAGGCCAGCGTGGTGGACTAAGGCCCAACCCCCTCGAAGCTGTAGAGGAAGCCCGTGTCTAGTAGTCGAGCGTATATGGGCTGATGATGATGATACTAATCGATAGTATTTTTGCCATTTATGATGAAGTATACCAAAAGTAGAAAAATATGGATCGCACCAGCGATTAAAACTTCAATTCAATCAATCCATCAGCCAAAGGAAGTCGACTGCTGAACATAGGCTTCCCCCAATGACTTCCACAGTGACCTGGTAAGGGTCGCGGGGGTCGCCGCTGGATGCAGGATTACAACTTATTACCAAAGATTGGCTGATTAATATCGGCCATTTTGACTGCGTATTGTGTAATATAATATGTTATGATTAGATTTTACTACAAAGAATAAATAATAAAAATTAAGCAATTAAGTTCCATCAAAAATCACGAAGTCAACTCAAGAACTCTGGGCTTCGTCGCAAAAACAATAATGAATTGACTCCACATAGTGTGTAGTTAATAGTTGTGAATCCGTAACTATAATTACCGTCCCGCCGTGGATTTCCACGTAGGTAAAAATATTTATTCTGACGTCTCCAATCCACCAGGTGGTAATGAGCATAGCTTCACCTTAGTGTTATTCAGATTGTAAGAAAGCGGCAAATACACTTAAATTAAGTTTTACTATTATACTTTTTTTACTATTGAGTGAGTTGAGGTCTGTAGACTTTGACCGTTACTTTTCACGTCTCGGGCGTAGCTTAGTAGATTGGTGTAAAAGTTTGATGTTTGGTCTGAGAGTCTATATACCTACGTATTACATATTTGTCTATAAAAAATGATCCATTCCCGTTTGAAATTTACTTTCAATATTCCGCTGCATAACAATTATTTCTGTATCATTTTTATTAATCATTCCGTGTTATTAAGCTAAATTACGTCAAAGCACATCGGATTTGGCAGGCGTAACTTACCTATACCAGAATTTTCCGCTTTATTAATGCTTTGATGCAGAAGGCTATTAAATGTGTGCGGTCTGCCAGGCTAATATGAAGCAGGATATTAAACATAGAAACGCCATAAATAAAAGTTTATATTATGGTTTTCATGAACTACTTGAATCGAAAATAAACATACCTTATACCGACATGCAATTAGATGTTTATTTTCTCAGTGAAAAAATCATCAAGATTGTAAGATCTGACTACTCTCTATATTGCTATTCTAAAACGTATAAAACGTTCTTTAACGAGTCATTGAATAGTTAATTTTTCGTTTGAACTAGTGTAATGTACAATTCAAATAACAGTTAAAAATGAATAGTGTTATGCTTACAACACATGAACAAAGTGTTATAGTTAATATACTCTAAGAATATGCCAAAACATTAATCTTCGTATATAAGTAAGACTAGCAAGTAGTACATATTTTAAGTTACTCATAAATGCTTATTTATCTCATACAGACTAGGTGTGATTCAGTTTTAAAATCTTCTTTGTAATTAAAATAATAATATTACAGTGTTTCTAGAAAACACAATGATAAACATATGATAGAATGAAATATAAAACCAGCCATTCGATTTTTTTGTGCCTCAGGACCAGTCGGCGACTAATGTTAAGTGCTTACACATTACTTCAATTCATCAGAACCTATTTTTAAAATAAATTGTAGATACCTAGTCAAAACATTTTACACGCGGTTATTAGTCCCCTATTCCGTCCAGTTTGCAGATTCTGCAGTATCTTTATACTTAATGTGACTTGCTTTTCACGGAAATACTGCTGGTAAATTTACAAGTACATCATAAAACTTCGCACCAAAACCGAAGTGAAGAGCACTACATACCTAATCCAAGAACAGTTACAAATTGAAACTCTTTTTAAATAGCAATAAAAGTTGAATCATCGGAACAAGTTGATACTGAAACGATCGATAAATTGCAAATTTTAACACACCCTTTTCTGTTTAATAGAGCCGTAACTATAGCATCATGGTAAACAACTGCTTTGCCTTATACAGTATGCATGGGTTTATCGCACCACGCCATGAAATTGACCGATTTATTAGCACCCACATACGTGCTAAACGTTCATTTATTCATTGTTCTGCTTGTTTCTGTAGATACATGACGTTACAGCTCGTCCTTTTCCAGAGATATTGATCTACAATGATTGGTCACGTAAAAACTGGTAACGTCTTGATTTGTCTACTGCGCAGTTTGCTAGGGAATTGATCATGTAAATTGATGGGGACTGATTGCGTGGATGTCGTCGGTTACATTTACGTACGCTTTTTTATTACGTAGAAATCATCATTATGTTCTTACAAAATTATTATATTGATTGTACGCATAACCGTTTCCTGGTATCAGCAATTACGGAAACAGATTCTTATTTTATTAATATCTGCTGAATGAACAGTGAATAAAGTATGTGGTAACTTTAAATCAATTTTCCGAACCAATGATACACTTTAGTCTATATTTCCGATGACTCCAGATAAATATTGAATTCTCAATATGAAATTATGAATTATAATAAGGTATAACTAGCAAGTAATGTATTCTTGATAGTGCACCCAGCAATGATTAAATAGAAGCAACATCTTTTGTAAATGAATCCGAAATGCGCAAATTAGTATCTAGGTAATTAGCAAATCCCAGCCGGAAATAGAACAGAACCAAATGAAAGGATTAATTTTGATAATTACATTGAAATACTAGATTTCAATGTCGCCAGTAGGAATGTTATGTTGGAATGGATTTATTATATCATAATTAGTGTATTAAGAGAACAGGATTCAATTTTTTAATAGACACATGTAGATTGATGAAGTCTGATTGGTATTATATATTGGTCAGCTGACTACGTAGTTGATTTTCAGGTTTACTAGCACTTAATGTAATAGCTCAATATTAAAGATGTCAGTTAGTTCTAAAATTATGTTTCTGTCCAGTTTGACCTGACAATTTACGATTACTGAAAACCAATGTATGAATACATCATCGACACAACTGGCCAACAGCGTAGACTCATGAAAATGTGCCAAAAACGCAAAAAGTTCACGAGACATTTAAAAATAAATCTTCACGCACTTTATAAAGGCATTGCGTCCTCTTTGGCTTACTGGTGCATCAATGTGCTAACTTGTTGGTTGTTAACAAATAGAGCACACCTCCGTGAAGTAAGTTTTATGGCAAATTGAGTGTTAGGCCGGCCACTTTCCGGCCGTCCGGCGACATCGGTACTACACTGCCCGTTATATCTCCGCTTTATTGCTAAACACTCGTAATTTCAATGATTAACGACTGCTAATGCCTCGTGTTTCGACAATACAGTTTTATCGCCATTACGAGCTTTGTAGGAAGGATTTTGTGGCGCCTAACGCTGGTTATTTTCCTTCGCTTAGAATTCAAGAATAGGTATAGGACTATAAAGTTTTTATTGTAATGTATGTTAGTACTAAATCCTTATCGGGTTTCCCGTTATGTTTAGTGACCAATAATGTAACGTATTGTCGTTATTGTTCACGCAATAATGACCTCTAAATGAATGGATTTATGGCTGATGTTACATGTTACATATTTTGAAGGATACACAGCCTATGTACATATGTACATAAAACTATGATTGCAAAACTGAAATGATTACATATTCAGTGAGCCAGTTGATTAGATCATCTATGTTTTTAACCTGTGTAAATTATTACTCACTATGTTTCTTTTCCATATAACAAATTGCTTCTTTACTTACGCCGTATAGCAATTGTAATGAACATAATTGTTTTTAACGTTACGTGCAAAATATATCTGCTAATGCCACTTCACATTAACTTATTATTTATTCTATTACACATTTTATCTTTGTAATATAATACACATGATTACGATTGAATCATCGCGATGGCTTGGTTGATTTCCAGCTATGTTTTATTAGAGGTTATGGGGAAAAATAACCAGACACTGTGCTGCTCCGGAAAACCCTAATAACACTCCATCCGACTCGGCAATCGAACTCGGAATCCCTCGATTGCACAGATCTATTAATGCCGCGAAAACAACGAACCAGTATCATTTTTTTTATTTACATATTTTTGCCTCGTCTCACGGCACAAGTATGTGGCCATGCGATCTAGAGTGTCAGTGTTCCATTCCTCGGACAAAGTGTTATTGGCTTTTTCCGTTATCACCACAGACTCTTACATATTTGTAACGAGTGCAATGTAAATGGTAAAGAAAAGTATCTCAAGGAATTCTGCATGCCTGAAATTTCCCTTTAAATATTTTTTGGGTGGATAAGTTAAGTCCACAAACAACTCATGCCTTAGTTTCTTTGTGCAAGGCCCTTTATCGTTTAGAGGCTTACCATTAAATTCCGACAAAATTTAAAATTCAAATTCTTACTGTATTGGCTGGTGACCGAATAATTGTATTCCAACAGACATGGCAAGTGAAATCCACTATAGCATCTCGTTTGACATCAAACTGTGCACACTGCTGTTCGAGTGAGTCGCATTAATTATTACATTATTGACTGGTAATGACAACAAATGTTATCTTATTTTTGTTTTCTTTTTTTTCGTCAATTAGTTCTGTACCACGTAACAATGCAATTAATGAACAGACTTTAGTGCGGCTTATTTCATATAGTGGAGTGAAGTCAACTTAATTCTCGGTTTCCATATCTCCACTACAGAACTCGTTTCGAAACTTTATGCAACACCTTAGTTACATAATGACTAACAGATTATTTTTCATGTATGAGTGGAGGACCTGCTTGGAAATATATCGATTTTTTTCTGAAAAATTGTAAATTAATTGAGGTAAACGATAAAAATCTCGTAGAAATTTATTTTGCGCTTAGATTTCGATTATTCATGGCGGGTAATAAATAACTTTTTAAAATTCTAAGTGTACTACGAGTAACAGTTACGAGTATGATTTACAGTAAAACAACGTATGTCCTAATAAAGGACAAACTGAAATTATGTCAAGAAGAAAAAGTATGTCATTATTTCATAAGAAGTATTTCATCACCAATGCATATACGTCCCACAGCTGGGCCCGTGCCTTCTCTACCATAAGTATTTATGAACTGTTATTTCCGGTGTGAGTCACTTTAAGTGTACTTAAATTGGATGTAATTTTCCATACTGAGGTAAAATTATGGGAAAAACACCGGGCTACAAATAAATCAAGCAATAGATATGGTATGAGTGATACGAAAATAAATATGTAGAAGTTGGCTAAATTCTGATTTCCTGGTAATCCTTGTTCGTCCTGAATACGTGGTACTTTCACCACGCGCATCAGTGCTCAATGTTGCGGATCTAAGGTTTTATCTCTAGCGTTGCATGAGATAAATCCGCGCAACGCTACCATTCGTCGCTCACCCTTGCCAGGGAGTTTACATACAGTTTTCATGGTCATTCACAATTGTCACGTTTGAGGCGCCATTTTATTTTCATGCAGACACATGCTATTTTTTGAACACGTAATTGTATCGTTAAATAGTTGGCGGGCGGAGCGTTACGGGTACGTGAGTCACGTGCGTCAAGTTTAGTGTTTGTGCCTTGGCGAGTAGTGTCACGACATCGTTATAGTGACGGAAAATCGCACGCTGAAAACTGCGTTCTTGACGAGCAACAGAGTTTGGCGTCAGTCCCTGTGTTTGCGACTTGCTCAGGAGCGGTGCGCTGCAACCGTTTCAGTCCGTTGGTTGACGAGACGCCCGCGGAGTACGTCACCCGGCGCCTCCGCTTCAGCGCCGCTCGGGCTCGGCCCCCGCACCGCACGCCGCTCGGTTCGCATTCAACTTGAATCACTCCCTTCGCCGCGTTCGGACGCGCGCTACTCGCTCATTGCCGACTTGACCGCAACGGCGGCACCACGTCCCATTGTTGACGCGTCTCTCGACTTTGATTCTTAAACTTTAATTACTTTTTTAACGCTGAGGAGTGAATTTCTTGATTTAAACTCGTATGGAAACAAACGAAACGCGATTAGAAGCGACGCGCACAAATAAAATTTTCACTTTGCGAAAAGTTTTATGCGGCGTTTTGTGGAACGCAACTCACTTTCAGTATCACGACTCGTTTGGATATTTTTGCAAATCGCAATATTCAAGGGTTTCCCGATATTTTGAAGCGATACTGAGTAATAATTTTCATTAGACACGGCGACGGAAACAACCGAAAATGTCGAAAAAACATCTTCACAATCAAGCTGCTATACCGTTAGCTCCGGCGGTGTTTAAGGTAAGTTTACTTTAATTTTGCTTTAATTTATTTGTGTGCGAATTTAATTCCATTATAAAATCGACGTGAACTGTTTATGGCTGAATTATCACAGGTACTTTGCTTTGCGTTAATTTCATTTTTAAAGTGGACATTTGAGATATAAGTTATATCAAAGGGCCAGTTGAGTACACGCAGATGGTGAGAGTGGAAATGTGCAATTACATATTCTAAGCCGTAAAACTGTCGAGTTTCACTTCATATCGCACGGTTGTAAACTGCGTCAGAATTTTTATCAATTTTGAAGAATATTTAGCAGCACTAACTTATCGTTCTACTAAAGAAATTATAGCACTTTCAACGGCATTTTAAATGATATAAGGAGTGTTGAAGCGTCGGCACGCAGCGGTGTAAAAACAACGGAACGACTTCTATTATTCGTTTCTGAGAATAGGCCAATTGCAGAAAATGCTGTGCGATAGTTGCAAACCGCTTTCACACTGCCGCTATTCATCTCGTGTTTTTGTGTGCATTTTACTAAAAGGATATTTGAAATGACCAGACGTAATATATACACATGCACATAGCAGTGTGATGGTGGTTTGAAAATATATTAGAAACATTCCGTTTAGCTCTCCGTTCGTTCTGTTTGTTACGTTTATCCCACGCTTTGGTGATTCAGATTTGTGCAAACTTTATAAATCGTGCGCTGCAACATCATTGAAAAAACTGGTAAACAAACTTCGTATGGGCCTGAATGTATTCAAATAACATGCATCGGATTCGTATGATCTTGAAGAACGTTTCAAATTTAGATCATTACAGTTTGGAAAAATATACTCCGGTTTATATTTACCAGTCGCGGAGCAAGAGCTTACGCCGAGCTTTGTCCAGTCATAAATGACTTTAGATAACCGCATGTGATTTTATGATAGCTGTAATGATCCCTTGATTATATTATCGGACCATGATATATGATGGTGAAAATTTGTGTATAATATAGCCAGTGAGTACTTGACAATGACAGTCTTGTTTAATGACAAACCACTTGTGCGGTGTAATAAATTAAACTTGTATTTACACATACCTTTTGATTCGAATATAACATACAAAGTGTATTGTACATACGCCTTTATATATCAATTCAGCTTCAAAATGCCCAAGGGCTATGTCGAATAAATCCGACGTAACTTTATCCAAATTTAACATATTGTTGAGGACGACTCGCATTTCATAAGTGCGACCGTAGTATATTGCGTACGTATTTCGGATAATTTTGCAAATTGATTTTGTGGCGTATCAGTTGCGGGCTGTAACTTTTCTTATATATTCACTAGCTCTCGCCCATCGCTTCGCTTTCGTGTGAACTTCGGTTTTAAAATTCGCTTAATAAAAGCTATCGTCAACCGATGTTATAAGTCCCTTAGGAACCTGTCATTACTTATGCATAAAAGTTTAAAATCATCTCTAAAGATTAACTTTCGTGTTTTGGAACTTTCCCATGTCATTAGGCGTAACAAAAGTGGGACCCACTTTTGCACATTTACTAGTAAGGGTGCAGTTAACTGCATCAGATGGACAGAGTTCGCTAGATCCTAATCTATTCTCTCCCCCCCCCCCCCACCCCTCCATATTCAACCTTCAATTGTCCCGAAAAGGTCATATGAATACTTGGCAAGCATAACAGTGAATAGATGGTAGCGAAACACAACGAGGGAAAAAATGTTAATACAGACAATAGTCGAAGTTATGTTTAAAAGACGAAATGTAACAACAATACTTCATGAAATTAAATCGCCAGGATGTTTTAAATCAAATCTTTGAATATTTATATTGCGTATGATTTGCATCAATTAGTGAATATATTATAATATTTTCAAACGAAGCGCTGACGCGGGAACATTTGGAAATACAACGATCTGCATTTCGATTATATTCATTGAATAAATTATTTATTTGTTGTCTAAAGGAACAATCGCAATATGGTTTACAAATTTCAAGTTTAAAAATATATTTATCAGTGCTATAAAGGTCTGAGTTCGATCCCCGCTAGGCCTGTGTTACCTACAGGTAAAGTGGTTTAGAAATATGTATCCAAACTGGCGGATTGTGCAAACTTTTTTTTTTAAATTGAGCCCATGACATAAGGTAATTCGGGAATTTCAAATGCTCTATTATTCCATAGTGTCGTTAAAATGTGATTAAGTTTTGGTTTAAATTTGATGCTGATGGAAAAGTTTTGCTTTTACAAAACAGCTTGCTTTTACAGCTTTGGGTGGTCCGCAGGTGGCATATATTATTATGAAACAACTTTTTCAATTTAACAATGCTTGGATATAGTAGATGAGGATATTTTAGATCTGGCAGTGGTTTCGCGCCATAGAGTAAATATGTTAAACTTAAGAGGGTATTGGGCGTAAAAATCAAGTGTACATAACGACGAATCTATTTATCCAATCTTCTACTATACTGGCATTTTCCAACTCCTCCTTTATTTTGTCTTTCTGATTAACTTCGTTGCGGGATTATGACAAATTTAGGTCCCCTTAGATCCGCTGAGCTTCATTGCTCAGCGTCAATACTGTGCGTGCCGCTGTTGATCCTGGAGCACAGGAGTTACAGTGGTGGGTGTGTGGTGGGATAGGGCCCATAATACTGGCATTTTCGGTCTCTATTATTATGAAGACTCATAGTAATCATCAGTAAGATTTACAAACGCCGAAAATACATTCACGTTCGATTGATATAATGACTTTACAAGTAATTAATATAATTTTATTTAGTAGATGGCCTAAATCCAATATTGGATGTAATTTGGGAGATGATGTTCATAAATGAAAGTGTGCTACTTTTCATATAGATAATTGAAATACTACATAAAGAAGTAGGAAATACTTGATGCAAGTCCTACACTGTTTATTACATAATCAGTACAACTTGTAGGTACTAGTTACATTGTAATTAAAAACTTCCTTCTTGAGAGAGCAGCTATAAAATAACTAATTTGTATTTTAAACCAACCTTCATGGAAAGATGCGTAATTTTCAGACGTTTTAATATCATTCAATCTCTCTGCTTTACCAGTAGATTGCTGTTAAATAATTTCGTTTTTAAATAACACAAAATTTGCTACGAAAGAGATGGTCGTCTTTTTAGTTTTTATAAATTAATAACTATATATGTTTTCTTTAGAAATTATAAAATTAGATTTAGGTACATTCATCTGAATGCATACTTTATTGTATATTCTTTTTTTTCTAAACTTTTACTTACATTAGCGGCACTTTGAGAAAAGAGCTGTTGTTGTATGTACTTTAAATACACGGCTAAATTTAGCTATAGTTCTCTGAAGGAGATGATAGAAGAGTAATTATGCTCACATCTGTTAGAGTTAGTTTTGAATCCATACTAATGTAATAAATGCGAAAATATTATTGTTTATTTTTATTATTGACTTTTGGCATTGAGATAGATAGGATTTTGGGAAACAACATACCATACCATACATAAACAAATTTTATAAAATTGCGACCGGGCGAGGCCAGACCCTTTAACTAGTATAAAATAAATGGCATGCCACGTCTCTTGGGATTACAATTTACAAACTTAGATAACATTAAATTCCTATCCTAGGGAGCCGTTTACTGGCACTCAGAGATAGTGCAGCTTTTTGTTCATTAATTGTTTTTAGAATGGTTCCAGTCGCTATATACGAGGGCAGTCCGATAAGTACTTAGCCTACAAAAGAAAAACGAAAATTTTGGAAAAGTGGCGATTTATTTCTCATCACAGTCTTCTTTCAACTCGATTCACTTGACCCAGCGATGCTCCAACTTCTTTAAGCTGTCTGAAAAGAACGTTTTCTGGAGGTCTACAAAGTAGGCCTCCGTGGCGGCGATAACCTCCTCATTCGACTCAAATTTCTGTCCGGCGACGGACTTTTTCAAGTTTGGAAACAAAAAGAAGTCACACGGGGCCTAATCTGGAGAATACGGTAGATGGAGCAGCTGTTCGTAGCCTAATGTGACCAATTTGGCCGTTGCGACGGCGGAGGTGTGAGCCGGTGCGTTGTCATGGTGGAAGAGCACTTTTTTCTTCGCCAAATGGAGCCGTTTTTTCTACAATTCAGCGTTGAATCGGCCCAATAGTTCGGCATAGTAGAGCCCTGTGACCGTTTTGCCCTTCTCCAGGTAGTCGATGTAAATCACACCTTGTGAAACCTAGAAAACGGTGGCCATCACCTTTTCGGCCGATGGGACAGTGTTCGCCTTCTTCGGAGCACATTCGCCGGGTAAAGTCCACTGTTTCGACTGTTTATTGGTCTCTGGTGTGTACCAGTGAATCCATGTTTCGTCGACGGTCACGAAACGACGCAGAAACCCCTTGGGATTGCACCTAAACAGTGTCAAACACTGCTCTGAAGTTGTGTCACTGATGCGCTTGTCGTCCGAAGTGAGCAAACGCGGCAGCCATCGAGCCGACAGCTTTCTCATGCCCAATATTTCATGCAGGATATGACCCACGCGGTCTTTTAAGATGCCTACTGTCTCAGCTATCTCGCGCACCTTCAATCGGCGGTCTGCCAATACAAGATCGGGACTTTTCTCACGTTATCCTCCGTGGTAGCCGTTTTTGGGGCACCTGGGCGTGGCTCATCAAAAACTGACGTGCGACCACGTTGAAACTCGTTAAACCAATTTTTGACGGTCGCCATTGAAGGAGAAGAGTCACCGTAAACAGCATCCAAGCGCTTTTTGATATCGCTGCGCGATTTCCCTTCCAAAAACAAGAATCAAATCACCGGCCGATATTGCTCTTTTTCCATTTTTCGAAAATCCGCGGACACGTCCGCTTACACACGCGGTCAAAACAAAACTACAAATCCAATTCGGCTGAAATTTTGACAATAGCCGTCTACGAAGATGTGCTACATGATGGTAAATTTATCTTACGATAGTGGTGCCATCGGGCGGTGAGGCTAAGTACTTATCGGACTGCCCTCGTAGATTACATGCAGCATGCAAACCGGCTCAATATCAGTATAGAACATAGATAGATACTGCATACACTGGCCTGTTTTACCGATAGAATCAAACCCGAGACCACTCGATTATACGCCACACACTCTTACTGAGGGTTCAAAAAGGCACAGCTAATCAATAAAAAAATGAAAACACGTGAGCTGCAAATAATTACCACGTACTTTTCAATACCATCCGGTCAGCCGCACGTTGCGCAACCATAACCGTCTAGAATTGTTGCTTGTAATTATAAATAGTAAACAAAGTCACACTTAGAATAACTGGACTTGTGGACGCCTATAGAAATATCATTCACGTGGTTTCATTCTTCACAATATCAGGTGTATTGTCCACCTGATCCCTTGTTAGCGTGTATGTGAAACTACACAATAAGGCCATAAAACGCTTCTAGGTAAAATTCCTTCAGAGAATGGCTTATTGAAATGACTAGGTTGGTTGTCATCACCAAAATCTGATAAATGCATTTTGTAATTAATATAGTATTAACATATTTACAGTGCAATTACAAAAAAATAATTTCTCTTTTGGTAACTGTATTGGATAATGACAGATTGCGGTATTTTTCTTTTAATGAAATCACACACATTTATGTGATTGGCAATAGTAGCTTTGCGAATGTTCATTCTACTGACCACAAAATGTACAATTATAAAAATATAGGTTCTCCATGAATAGAATTTGTTTATATTATCGAATTGTGTATTTTTGGCCCTGTAAGACGAGCATGACGTAATTTGTTAGGTAGTTTCATGAATAATTAACATGTTTTCCTGTATATTTTATTACAATCGTTTTCATGTAGTTTATTTTGAAATACGCCTGAACGATCCGTTGTCACGTTTCAGATGCCACCACTCATGAAATGCGCATTTTCTCTATAGAAATTATAAATTATAATTGTCGGGAGATTTTATTTCGGGTAACAAAACTTTAACATTTACCGGTTAAACATATTCCACAGAGTGCTGTTGCTAATGATCACAGAACAGGCAATGATTGAACCGACGATGTCTGCGATACGTTCGTCTGCCGTTTACCGGCCTTAGTATAACTGAAGCGTGTAACCGAAAGTCTGTGGCGGGAATTTATCAATTTTCAACTTTACCATATACGAAATAGAGTGTATAATGCGTTGGTATTAGAAGCCATGTGCGTGGCCTCCAAATTGGTGCGAAGAGTAGAGAGGAGGCGGTTGCGGCCGCGGACCGCTGCGCCTTTTCGACTTCACTCGCTATCGATGTAATAAAGCTGTGGACACACACACACACATACGATACTTGCCATATCCATTTAAATGAAAACTAGTCCCTACTCCCTGGTATATCCTGCGGCAAATTTTAAAAAATAGAACGTTTGAATACATTTAATTTCACATGTTTGATTCAATAATAAAATAATATTACTAATTTGAAAAATATGGCAATCGACTATCAATTTAAAGGTAATAACCTCAATTATTTGCTTGACGTTAATAAATAAAATAAATAAAAATAAAGAGCTTCGCTGTTCATAAGTAAGTTTTAAAATTACCCTTGTACTGAGTAATTTTTAAAGACTCTTAGGGGGTACCGATTAGATGGGCGCGCACTGACTGTTAATAAAGACGTTCCATTTAACAATACACACGCTATGCGGCAGCCTCATTTTTGATCGGCGCTATGAACGCAGCGCGGTTTTTGATCGAGGCGCTTGGGCAATGGAAATTTCCACACAGCGACTCGGCGATCGCGTCGGCTTGGTGCGCGAGCGCCGCCATGCCGCCCCGGCCCCGACCCCCGTCCCGCACCTCTCGCCGCGACTTCACCCGAATGCCATTCTGAAGGCGACCTCTCCCCTCGGCTTCCCGAGCACCATTCAAAACTGTATTCTATAGAATTGCTTCCCCGCTGCAGCTTGTTGCCCGGGCCAGTCGTAATATATATCGTTCAAACAAAAGAACCTTTGCGACAATACATACCTATATACGAGTAATTTGAATCGTACAAACATGGATTTGTTAGCATATATGTACTATTTATTTTAATGAGTCATTTCGTAGTGAAGTCAGTATTGAAATCCCCTTTTCATCTTTATGCCAATTAAATGAATTTATGAGAAAAACTGTTTTATAGGCTAAATTGAATAAACGAGAGGATCAAAGCGATTGTGGCCGATGTTATGAACCACTATCGAAGCGAAGATTCTTATGAATGGACAACGCTTAAGCCTTTTGTGTTTGACTTTACCTGGTGATGCTTCTCGGTATTCACAACAAAGGCCATCATTGTTCTCCAGAAACCATAACGGACTTTTTATATACCGCGAAAAAGCGAAGGCAAATACTTTTTTCCATAAAATTAACGTACAGAATATAAGTACTTATTACAGAAATTTTGAAGATCACACAGCGCAATTTCGAAATTGTTTATATACAAATTGAAGTATTTTATTTTGGTGTTGTAAGCATAAATCAGACACACAAGACAAGACAACACAAAAATTTAATAAAAAAAATGTGAAGTTGCGCTCCCGGCGAGCTAAACTTGAAAGGTAGATTTTGAGAAAGATAAACTAAATTTGTCTGCCAAAGATTTTTAAATAAAACAATTCTTACTTTTATTGAATTAAAGTCCATTTTATTTTTTTTAAGTTCTTTGTCATATTTTACATTTTAATATATCAGTTTGGTTAAAGGCGATGTTTGCATATGGCGTTTCACAAGTCGATCCTTGTCATGAAGAAAAAAGGTGTTTTGTAATTAAATAAAACTCTGTTTAGTTACAAAAACGCTTACGTAAACCCTAAAAGCGTCCAAATATAAGATACCAATACAAGAGGCACTGCAATCTATTAGTAACATTGAGTAACGTTGCATAAAATAAAACATGCAGTTACAGCGAGCTCCATCAAGATTCTATAGGTGGGTGCAAGACACTGTGGGTGGCTGCGAATTCGCGAATTACCAACGCGGCTTTCACGTACCTATTGTTTCGAGTACACTTGAAATACTAATGAGGTCGCACGTTAGACATGTTCAACAATCGCGAGGCTTCACTTTATGGCATAGAAGCGTCGAAGACCATACGCCGCTAGTGATTTTGCTGAAATATTCTTGTCCGGTATTACTTCACAAGTTTTTCCTGTATTTTAGTTTTAGTTATTTATTGCGGTTATCCTTTACGCTAATATATTACACGTGTCATATATTATGGTAACACGTGTTTAATATACTGGCACCTTTTAAAATAATTAATTATTAAACAGAAAATATGTATGTCATTAGTGCATTTTTTGTTGAAATAGAGACATTTTATTAATTATTGTATATCAGATGAAACACTCAAATTTGTATTTTTCAACTAACTAGCACGGTTTAAAGTTTCTATTTCCTCCTAATGTCGACTAAGTAATAAAAATACGCGCTTAACTTCCATAGCGCACCTATTGATTATTTGGGTTTTTCCAGGAGCAATCGTAAACCAAACTGCGGCCGTAATTTTCGTACGACTAGTTGCAACAATTTTCTGCAATACTATTTTCTGTGTTTACTTTTAACATATGAAACATTATATTTTGATGTACCGAGCTTGAGTAGAAAACAAATAAACAAACGTTAATGTAATACAGCTAATCGATTAGTTCTAAAGTAAAACCTCACACATTCCCCGAGTACGTTTTATCGCCTTAATTTATGGACACAAACTCAAGCGAGAAGGAAAACTTGGCGACGAAGGCGACGGTGACGATAATAATATATGTATTTATGTATGCATCGTACAAGTACTTACTCGTCACAACAAATGTTTTTCTATTAATTGGGGGAAGTACAACGATCACGGTAATGTAGATAAAAGGTATTCGCGTAGTTTTTTCCGTCCACGCCCTCTCACGACCTAGAAAACCTTACCGGTGTATCTATTAGGAAATTGGACAAATAAATCGGCCCATTGAATCGATTATATTTAGGAAGGCACTATAAATATACATGCAGTATTTTAGTAATATTTAGATGTGATGGTGAACAACTGTTTTACAATATTAATCACTTCAATAAAATTTAGTTAATTGCATTATGTACGTTAGAACCGTATCAGTGGACTTAAAGTAGTTTATGGCTCTACCGGCAGTATGGCATAACAAGGTTATAAAGTTTGGAAAGCTAATCTAACTACTTTAGGATCAACAATGTCAGTTATATTAGTAAGATTTTCAAATAACGAACATACATAAATTTTTTAAGCGAATGTGATCCTATTTTAAAATATTTTATTTTATCTACTCGTATTTCGTTACGCCTAATAGATTCTAAATACTTTTTGCATACAGACGAGAAGACGAGTTAACGAGTCAACATGATCGATTTCAATTTTAATTTACATACGTCCTTCAAGAATAGGTAGAACTCCGTGCTATTACTGACTGCTATTTCCTGAAGGAACACATTTCTGACAATGGGATCGAGTCTTAGGTATCGCGATTCCATACCACCCACTAATGCTCTCGGTCGAACCAGCTAGTCTGCCTAATTTTAATTTAAAATAATTATAAATTATTTCTTTTACAGAAATCATTGTTTGAAACTAACGAGGAACTTCAATACCTCGTTTCAGTGATTCCGTGGAAAAGCCCCAGTATCGCCCACTACTTAGCAAACATTTTGCCCCGCTAAACAAACGATCAAATTAATTTTGTGTCAACTGTAACGTTACCTTCGTTTTTGTTACTCATGACATCATACGATTTCATCAAGTATTTATACCTTATGTACATAGATCATCAGTCGTCATACCTTCTTCTGTGAACAGGTTACTTTTGGCACACCACAACCACTTATGCAATTCAAAGACTACTTGCTTGTTTCAAAAAATATGACCAACGAGTTACCAGTCTGGTTGCACAACTGTATGTATATAGCTAAGCATTTTGATGTCTCATTTGATCTATGAATATATTAAGTGTAAGCCGCATGTATAATATAAAAATCCCCTCGTCCACGGCTTTACTACACCATCGATTGTAGTGAGCACGCACACACGATAAGATAAGCTTTGATAACCTTGATCTGGCTCTGTTTTATACACCATTTGCGGCTTTAAATTGCTTATTTTTCGTAAATGTTTAATATTCGACATTGTTTAAACAATACGTCACGATTTTTGGCTGCCAGAATTCCCCAATGCCATGTGTATTATAAAGAAAACTTATAACACACCGTTCATTGAATTTCTATTACAAACTAATGAATAGTTAGTCATTACTGTCTTGATCCGTCAGGTCATCATTGTCGCATAGAAATTATTGTGGAATATATTAATATTTTTATCCGTAATACTTAAAACAGTTTTTGGAGCGAAGGACTTTTGGGAATAATATTAAATAATTCTCTTAAAAATTCGATGCTCCCTATAATATAGACTATTTAGGGTATTCTGTGGCTAGTCGGAGGGAAGAATTAGAATGCACTTTTTATAACACATAAAGGCGATACAGAGATTAAGTTTGAGAACAAGTGTAATAGACGATTCTAAATGCTTGTGACGTTTTATTTATTAAAAGCAGTTCATCATGCTAAGCTTAATGTGGCCGGCATTGCGAAGAAAAAATATAAAATACATGTTTTAAAGTACAAACGCAAAGCGTTTCCAAATGTGGATCGTAAATTTTAGAACAAGTTTTTCGAGATTTAAAAATAGTATTGTACAAATGTGGGTCGTACTTGCGTATGAAAGAAATTGTGAAAAAGCAAATATAATTTCGTTAAAATAAAACGAATTCAGGTACGTCATACAAAAGACATAAAATAGGTAACATGTAAAATACATAATAGATATAACATATTTTACAAATTTTACTGAATAATAGTTAATATTGTTTTCATCATCATCATCATCATCAGCCCAAATACGTCCCACTGCTGGGCACGGGCCTCCTCTACAACTTATAAATATTGTTTTAACTTACCTTAATTCTGTATTCATGACAATTAAAAAATTAGAATATTCCTTTTAAATTTGCTGTTCAATTCAATCAAAAAATATTTGTTACTGCTAACATTTTTAATCATAAAACTTTCATCTATTACACAGGTTGTTCATACTTTTAACACATATCTTGTAGAATTTGTAAATTTTTAGTTACATTTTGTATATAGAGGCATATATAATATATTCAAAGGTCGATATGAAACCTCGTCTTGGAATGACTGGTTTATCCTAAGTTTTACCAAAGCCTTCGGACAAACACCTAAATAATGTTTCCAATTTTGGCCTTTGACTAAAGTATTTTTGGTCGAACCTAGAATTACTGACTAATTTTTCAGTGTAATTTTAAAAGGAAAATAATTTGTTTCGAGCTTTGCATAGGCGGGTGATTCGTCTCATTCGTGCAGATTTCGTCATTTTTTCATTTTCAAAATTATTCTCGAATTGTATTATTTCTTTGCCAAATATAAATATTATATAGATAAATATTTCTACAAACTTTCTATAGATAACAATGAAATTATAAGCATTCGAAAATTCGGAATTAGACGGTAATGATATTCTCATTACTAAGGATGGTAATTACATTAGCATATATTTTTTTTAGTAATAGTAAAGTTAATTAAATGATTCCTGATTTGCTAGTAACGGGTATGTCCTTCCCATTTTTTGCACACATTCTTGTAATCTAGAGATCATGCTTTCAATCAAGTGGCGTACTGTTTCCTGCGGTATTTGCTCCCTACTCGCTTTCACCACGTTTATGAGTTGTCTCTCATTGTGGACGGGTTAGTTAGTCTCTCGGACACTTTTTTTCAATAAGTCCCAAATGTGTTCGATGGGTATTAGGTCTGGACTGTTCGCGGGCCACGGCAAAACCTATATATGGGCGTCTTCCAGTGCTCCTCTAGTGACTCTATCTGTATATGTGCGAGCATTGTCATGCATCAGCCGAAATCCGGCACCCACTCGCTGTGCAAATGGCACCACATGGGGTCTTATAACCTCCTCGACGTACCATTGAGCTGTTACTTTACACTCGTCTGTACAAAGTACCACGCTCAAATCACTCATGCCCTAAGCCAGATATTGCCTTGCAAACGTTAAGCGGTTTGCACGATGAGCAGCTGTCAATGAAATCCGCACTACTCTTCTTCTAGAGAACTGTTGGTCTTCATGCAATCGATTTCTGATACTTTTATCACTCACGTAAGTCCCTGTTGTTTGACGCAGGCGGGATTGCAAAGTGCGGGCAGTGACTCTACGTGCACTCAAGTGTATATATCGCTCTTCCTGAGCTGTAGTTGTTGTTACTCTGCCTGATCCCTGTCTTCAAGAGACTCTTCCAGTTTCTTGGAACTGATTTCAAGCATTTTGGATCGCTCTCCGCGAAAAACCCAGCTGCAAAGCAACCGAACGCTCCGAATGACCCTCTTGAAACAATGTTATGGCTCTACTCGTAGTAACCACATCCATATGCCGTCTAACTCGTGGCATTGTTGTTTTGAATTGTTAATGTACATTCTAATATTCAAAAATGAACTGTTCACGAGAAAACGCAAATGTTAAATAAGATTAAAGGCTGACAGCCCCGTGGCGCAGTTGACAGCCCCGTGGCGCAGTTGGCTAGACACCAGCTTGCGAAACGAGAGGCCGCGGGTTCGATCCCCGCACCGAGACAAATGTTTGTGTGACCCACAAATATTTGTTTCGGGTCTGGGTGTATGTGAGACCGAAAAGTCTCTCGTAGTTTCTGATACCCACGACACAAGACTTGTATCTTAGTGTGGGATCAGAACTATGTATGTGACTGTTGGGTGTATTTATTTTATAAAACTTTCACTCAGGTTAAAATAGGGCACAATTAAGTGGTTACAAAAATAACACAAAAACTACCCATTTATATTTTACGAGTATTTAAGTTCGTTGCGGACATTGTCACAGTAAGTTAAAACTGCAGCCAACAATTTAACAAAGGCATTTTGTGAAAACTAGTTTCAACTAGTATTTCCATTTCCAAGATATTTAAAAAAGGCATTCCGTACAAATTTGTTCTAAATTTCATGTTGACGGCACTGGCGCACCTTTAGACAACGATGTCTGGAACAAACATACATGTATTACATACTTTCATTATTATTTGACTAAACGAATTATGTCTACTAAGAACTAGTTTTAGCAGCAGTGAAAACTCCTTTTTTTCTAGAAAAAACGCATTGTATCAGAGAACGGGTTTTCACTGTAACAGTTATACCTAATCTAAGATTTCATAAAACCAAATTAGTTTTTTCTTTACGATCGAACACGAAGTATTTATTTAGTAAAAGTACATACGAAGAAAACGTGCATGCCGATAAAACTCTATGATCGTAGCGTGAAATTTTCTTATCAGAAACGATAAACCCGCGGAAATCATTTTCAAGATGATGTCTTGAGATTATTGTTTAGGTTACTCATAGATAACGCAACCACAATTGATCGCTTTACAGCCAGCCCGATAAGTGATACTCGTTTGGATGAGTTGATACAACCGCTCCACGTTTGTTTGGCCTAGGCTCTACGCGCTCCGCAATAATCCTTGCTTTTACAGAATCGATTAGGTTTACAGACAATTCATTAAACTAGAACAATAAGGAACGTATTCAGATAGTTAAAAGTATTTATTTTGATGAGGGAATAATTAATATCATAAAACAAAAAGAAAACATAACACACAAGCATAGCAAAAGTGTGTAAGTCAAGCATAAAGGTGAGAACCAGAACTCAAGACATAATATTGATTCATCGTGTCAACTCAAAAAACACTTCAATGGGGCCATTATGAATTCAGACTGAATTTTAAATATGAGATAACAAAGGTTGAACCGGCTACAGGCAGTTCTGTGGCCGTACGTGTCAACACACGGCAGAAATGTTTTATAAATACGTGCGTATTATATGGCAAAGTTTGTAATAAGGTTGCCTTATTGGCATTGTTAAGAAATTGTACGACGAATGTTCTTGGTAAACTAATGCACAATTATTTGAAATTTATTTTTTACAAACGACATGACAGGTATAAGCAATATATTCAACGCAATCACATAAAACCTTATCAAAAATCATCTCAAAAACAGTTTTTGTTTGACTGCATAATTTTATTAAATTCAAACATTTCATAAAGATAAGTATACGTAGATGATTAACGATGTGTAGGTACCTACTCACAGTAAAAACATTCAGACCAATCTGCAAACAGGTAAAAGTATACAAAGCAATACTCGGGAGCACGTGCATTGGAAATAATATAAATCAGTATACCTTGTAAAGCTTTATGGGCATCCGGCGAATGAACGCCCGCTGGCCATGCCTTGTATAAAAAATGTAATTAACGAACGACAGGTGCCCGTACAAATAAAACAAATCCTTTCAACACGCCAGCCCTTTGACCTGCACTGCTGCACCAAAAAAATAACGCATTATTTGATTTAAAAAAACACTGAAGTACTCTTTTGTTCACCCTTCAATCTTTATTCACAGTTTCAACGTTTTATTTTCACCGAACGGACTCAAATTCCTGTACAGTCAATAAGAACTTAAACTTTTTGAGCTCCGTTATTGATAAATTTATGTGTTAAGAAGTCAATTTGAAGTTGTAGCCTTTCTTTATAATCATTATGTTATTTATTTTATAGCGAACACAATTATTTATGTCGTATTATTCTGCGACTTAGGTTGCGTCTATACACTCAAACACATAATATGTATTTGGGCAAGTGATTTTGTACCAAGCCAATTTCCCGGTATTAAATGCAAGCTGTTCTTCTGCTGTTCCTTAAGTTCTATCTACGCCAGCCAAAATTGATTAAAATGGTTCAGCAGTTTAAGTGATAAATTAAGTACAGTTTATCGTTTTAAATATTCCGTTTCTACTATCTACCAGTTTTCCATGACTCAAAGAAATCACTTTCTATCTTGACATGAAGATCTTCACATTACGAGGCTGTAGACCAGGGTCCACGTTACCCACGTTACCCACGTCTACTCCTTACCTGGACTATACGGCTTAACGAGAATGTTGGCGTAGGGTTTTTGATAGCCGGACAAATAAAGTCGCTTTTACAAGTCTGGATTCTCATCCCTAAACTCACCTTTGTAGGGAGGTCATGATTTGATGCGTTGCTATTCCACGAGATTAGATGTACGTAACTGATGCTAATTACTGTAGAGTCGTATTTTTTTAATTATATGTTTTATCTTATAGCGTGACTGATTGCTGCAAATTTATTGCTTTTCATGTTTTTGAGTTCAAAGAGCATTTTTGGTTATAAATACTTTCATGTACGATTCGGATAAACCCGACATCATGATATTAAATTAAACCACGTACATTACTTAGTAAAGGTAAACATATGCATTCAATATTTTTGTTAGAAGCAAAAAAAAAACAAGCAAAATATAAGTCAAAACAAAATATTATTTTTGCGTGCCATATACCTATCCAATATTATTCGATGCATTAACATCGCATAATCCACATGGCCACATAGCATTCATCCTCAAAGGCCGGCAACGCACCGATTTTTCTTCTGGTGTTGTGGGCGTCCATGAGCGGTGTTGACCACTTAACATCAGGTGGCTCACTAGCTCGTTTGCCTCCCTTCACATAAAAAAAATAGCTCAGTATTTAACTACACAGTGGGGCCGAGCGCACCGTGATATGGGTGTAAGAACGAAAACCTTAAGATCTTAAATTGCGATTTTTGCCAAAAGTACGAATCTGTTTTTGATCACACGTTTAAACTAATGTCATGATGTCATGTTTACCTTTACATGTCTGTATTGCCTGCCTTTTAGTACGTATTTTTGCTTTATGCATAGCGGCAATGTTTGATAGTAATATGGAAGTCAGCGAAAATTTATTTGCCAATTATGAGCAAGAATCATGATACATTTAATACATTACATTAAGCAATAACGTATCGTATTCCATACGTTACATTACATTCTCTAATTATTGTACATATTCAGTAAAATATAATTGCTTCTTTCTTATATTTTTTCAAATATCTACTACACTTCTTTCAAAGCATATAAAAAATAATAAATAAATCAGGGTACCAAAATATGATAACAGCTGTAAGAAATCTCCTTTGTATAATGTATTACAAAGAAAAAATTCTGCAAAATTCCTTTGTTAGTCCAAGACATACACTATCAGAAACTTAAGGCGATTATAACTGTTTTGTGTGTAAAGTACCTTTTCACAGTAAAACAGCTTGTTATTCGGATTTTTGTCTATATGTATAAAAAAGTATTTATTATGTTTGTAAATATTAATTAAAACCTGGTGAATATATGTTGGGCAATGCCTTTCCATAAATATATGCCAACTTTTGTAACTTTTGGAAAGACCAATTTGATCAACTGACCGCAGTGCATTTGAATTTATGTTGAAATAGATGTTTTCGTCGTCTCTCCTTACCCACTACCACACTGCTACCTCCTACTGTAGGCTTGTATATCATCATATATTATATGTTGTGTATCATCATTATCATCAATTCCTCTTCTGGGCACGGGCCTCCTCTACGACTGAGAGGGTTTAGGCCTTAGTCCACTACGCTGCACTGGCCTAATGCGAGTTGTGCGGGTTTCCTCACGATGTTTTCCTTCGCCGTTTAAGTACGTGATAACTCATTTTGAATAGACACGTAATTTCATACGTGTATTGAAATGTATAAAGCATATAAATCCTTTACATATATTCCTTGAAAGAGTTTTACGACAAGAAGGAGGCATCTCAAAGGATTTACCTACTCGTTATTTTTTGTTGAAATCATGTTGTGAGAGATACATAATTCCAGCTATTACCTTTGTATGTTGCTTTTTAAGTTCCCTTTGTAGGTAGGAATAATAAGGGCAAGTTCTTTTACCTCGCCGAATCCCACACCCACGCAGGATTTTCTAGTGATTTATCTATTCATGTTAGGAATTATCGACTCGCGTGTAAGCCTTTCAACCTGACGTAAATGCTTGTATAAAATCAATGTAACCTTTGTAGCGGTGAATTTGACAACACAAAGACCATGTATAGTTCTATTTTAAGCCTAAGGTTTAACCGTCTATATGCGCCCTTACACTAATGACGCTAAGAATGTAAAAATGATTTCCTTCCTTTGACTCTTGTCATTTGCGACTTGTTAGTTTCCGCCTTCCTGCTTAATATCCTATTCGCCAATCTTCCGTACTTTAATTCTGTAAATACTTAGTTCTATAATTTTATTAGATTTAAAAAAAACATTATCACAATTTTTTAAGTTATTCAAGTCGCGAACAGGAAGCGGGGAAGCTATTTCTTCTTTTAAAAAAATATTTTTAGTTACTTTTGGTGACAACTATTTATGATAGAATATGTACCACAAACAAATATACAGTAGAAAATTAATTTAATTACATAGATTTGTGAGTGGTTCACGGGGTTTTTGCAGAAAATATTTAAAGAGATCAAATATTACGCTACTCAGGACAATATAGTGTTTTTGATCAATGTTATGGTTTGGATAAAGTGTAAATGTTATAACTCCAATATGATAAAAAAAAATGTAAATTATTTGTATTTTGAAATCATTTGAAACATAATAAATCGCCAATTATTTACTACAAAGTTCATAAAAAAAAATTCACCAACAATTTTATCGTTTTCAAATACAATGGCTGATACGTTTACGCGGTGCACGTTCTAAACATTATACATGTCTATGGCACGATGACGTATATATCTAGAACTCGACAGTTTTGTGGTTAGTTGGATGCGCACGCGGCGGCCGCGTGTCGACTGCGTGCTGCCTCCCCGGAACAACTGCCGTTTCGAAGCACGCACGATACGGACATACTGCACTTTTATTTATTTATCCAATAAGGACGGTTAGATGTAACCGTACTTAGTGTAATTGATGAATTACACTTATCGATTATTATAAAAAAAGAAAAAAAAAAGAAAACAAAAAACAATGGATTGTTGACTTGAGCGCAGTAAGAGTACTCGGTATGGGGTGATCTGGCACAATCCACAGTACAGTACGACATGTTGGAATTGCGAATAGGCGGTGTTTCCTTCCCCGTGTGTAATTATAAGGAATGAACAGCCTACATAACTCGCCATTCGCGTCAGGAGCATCTACCATACCCCTGAGAATCTTGCACATTATCAGTATTTGGTCCCTCCATCTTCGGACCTCTAAGGAGTTGTAGCCAAGGCAACCCAAGAGACGTTTAGTGGGATATACGTATGGATTATACGTATAAAGGCGTTTTATGACGTTTCATGACAGTCTGGTTCATATTATTTTCTAAAACTCAGGGTAAAATAAACTTGATCGATTACATGTATGAATAATGATGCAATCATTTACAACTATTACTATGTTAAAATACCTTCCTTACTGTGATTTATTAACAGACCTTGTATACCTTGTGTTAGTCTAAGAATAGTAGATACATTTTATTTTCAAAACAGTATAAAAATACTAAGTTTTTATTATGAATTTAAAATTGATAGAACGAACCTCAGGAACTTCTTTGGTGTATAGTCCACCAACCCGCACTAGTCCAGCGTGATGGCCTAAGACCTGAACGCTCTCAGTTGTAGAGGAGGCCCGTGCTCAATAGTGCGACGTATATGGGCTATAATTTTACAGATATCTTCTTTATTAAATATTAAATATGTAATCAATAACCAAATTATACTTGACAACAATAATACACACATAAGATATCATAAAAAAAGGCAATACTAGTAGTATCATAAGGTTAAGTAAATTTATGGATTTGCAAGAAATGTAGTTGATAATATTTTTTGTAGGTAATGTGACAATGGAAGTTGGAACATGGATTAGCGTGGCTTTATGTCTATTTGTCTTGGTGTTAGACTACCACAAACACTGTTTTATCAAGAATCTTGTAATCATGTTGAAGTAGTTATTTGATTAAGGAACGCATTCGACCCACGTAAGAATGAAAAAATCTACTTGTTTTACTTTTTGAATTGTATTCTACAATCGTAATTACAATAAATCAATTTTGTAATAACAACGCTTTGAAATACCAAATGTATTTAGTAGTTTATGTATAATTTTTTATAAAAACATTATGTTATACGAGTAGATACCTGTTGTGCTAAAACCACTTATAATAAATATTATACTAAGGTTCTCGAAATACGACGTAATTTGAATATAAAGGGTAACACGACACGTTTCTTGCGTACATACATACATAAACTCACGCCTGTATTCTCTGATGGGGTAGGCAGAGGTGCATATCTACACCCACATTTCGCCAGGTATGTATCAGTCCCACGTAATAGGGGGCGAGCCTATTGCCGTTTTTCGGGCACATTTCCAGACTCCGTGCTGCTATTGGAAATTTCCTAATGGAAAAACCCAATAACACTTTGCCCGACCCGGGAATCGAACCCAGGACCTCTAGATCGCACGGCACATACTTGTACCGCGAGACCACGAGGCAGTTTCTTGCATATCATCCGGATATAAACACACACGAGCATGTGCATGTAAATTGTAGTGTCTGTTAGCAAACCGCAGCCTCCTTAACGCAAGCAATTAATTTATTATATTTTCATTGTAAATGACACGAGAAGTAAAAATAATAATAATTAATCATATTAAACGCAAATTATCGCAATATTTTCAGCCATTGAAGAAGAGTTCACATGTACAAAAGATTTGCGTAAAACAAAATTTTACAGTTACAATTTTCTGAACAAGTTTTCTGAGACCATTTATTTAATAACGCTTCTCCATATAAAACGTCACTTAACACAATTCGCTCGTCTTTCCTGTAGTAATAGGAAATACAGTTCATTTTATCATACTAGACTCGCGTCGACCGCCTGGTGACATTGATATATTATGTGCTTCTAAAATATGTACATTTCTAATTAATTCCGCTTGCAACTAAGAACTGAACTCCATAAACTAATATTTTTACAGTTATATATATATTATATATTGTATAATATTTTCACAGTAGCAATTACAACTGATCGCTGTCACAATTACAAGCCGGATAGAAGTAAGTTGCAAATGCATCATTTAAAATATATCGTAGGCATATTTTATTCTTGAATAATTCAATACTAATTATAACTAGCCAAGAACATGAACGTATAATAATAATGTCAATAAGGAAACTGTTAGTTTAAAATTGAATTCCAGCGCAAGATTAGCAGCCAGCAAGTGTATTTGTAATCATTTAAAATATTCCATGCGCTGTTCTCGGGAAACAGAAAGCCTAATGATTTCGCGGAAATATTTAGCTATGACATTCTTATGGAATTATTGTTCGTTCATTAGGGGTTTCCAATTAGTTTTTTAATTAAGAAACCGACCTCTTTATAAAAATCTATTGAAGGCACTAATTTTATTTAAAACGGTATGTGATCCTATTGTTGAAATTACATTTCAATACACTGCGCGTTATGTGCGTGACTTGTTATGACGTGACTGTAGTGAATGCTCATATTATACTGAAATTGATTTGCATGCTTGATGTAACAACGAAAGACCGTCGCCACTCGCATTCCTTACTTTTCTTTTACAATTAAGTTAAATCTCGGTCATATTGGATTCAGAGCTCAGACTAAAGCCTTCCGTGCTTTTTAATGGTATTAAAGTCACTATCTCTTACGAAACTTATGTTGGTGTCGAGTTTGATTACTATTTTTTTTCATTATCATGAAATACGACGCCTTATAAAATCGATAAAACAATGTGGACATATAGTAAATAGTATTACGTCTGCAAAGTGTATTATGTTATGTCTAAACCACAGAAATCTAAACAATAAGGTAAATTTAAATTTCTGTGGTCTAAACTTTTATTATCTAATAAACGGTTATCGTTATATTCGTTATTCCGTTTGTGTATTACGACTGAATTAAAAAATAACATCAATGGCGTCCAGGTTGATTTTTTGCGGCTCTAACTTATTATAACTTTACTAGCTACATATACACTGTACACACTATTGAATAATATTTTACTGAGTAAAAGGTATGGTGTCATAAGTATTGTAAACAATAAAGACTTATTGTTCTTGAAAAAATCCCGTTCAGTACAAAATAATATATTTGTTGCTAGCACAAACTTTGGTGCAGAGCAGGGATAGAGCTTATAGGCTCTACTTTCACAGCCGGCTTCTAAACAATAGTACGACGGGATCATGTCCTAAATGTTTATTGAGCTAAATCTGTCCGAAACCAGATTTAATTTTAGCAAAACCCAAATAAGGAACAATAATATGTTCGACTCTACCACCACTGTCCACCTGGGCATGAGGACTTTAATTATCCCGAATTATGCTTGAACCGTGTAAACTAGTATATTTTTAAGCTTAAATACATATATAATTTATTTTTAAAATTATCTTTAATTTCATTCATTCACCCTAAAAAACAAGTAATAAGAACTTATGAAAATAAATATTTTTTCTTTGTATCATCGTGTTCTTTATTGTGTAAAGGGAATGCAGTCGCTTTATTCCAAGAGTTTACAGGTCCATTAGCGTCACTTAATATGTACCACAATGAAGATAACGTCATGGTTCACTTATTTGAATTCTAGAGCGTATTATACATAGTCTATTGTTACTGCTTGACCTGTTATTGTACTTTTAGGATCATTATTTTTTTAACCACTTCCAAGAGGTTATATGTGTATAAAGGATATTACAAGTTTATAACATGTTAATTTCAACGTTAAAGCAATGAAACATCTTGAGTATTGACTGTGAACTAGATATGTAATACAAAACACAAGCCTAAGTATTTCTGTTACATTCGTTACATAATATTGTTACTACAATATCCTGTTTAACTTGCTGGGTAATAACATTGGCTGGAAATAAATTTTCTTTGGGAAGTACAAACTTATTTTGTAGTGATATCAATTAACTTCGAAGGGATGTAAATGTATCGATATATTAAACAATCGACATTATTATGACAGCCTGATCAAGACCCGTAATCACAAGTCTATGACGAAATGCGACTTAAACGGGTCGCTTATAAGACAGATTTTATACCTTAAAGTATTTCCTAAAGGAAATAAAACTAAGTGCATTTTCCTGCGTAAAACTTATGCAAAACACCGATAGCCTATTGTTATTACACTGAGTATTACTAAACCTTATAATTTACATAATAATACTGTGACGTGTCTCATTTATTATTGCGACTTTCGTGCGTTCTTGCTTGCTGGCGAAATCATACATGCAATATGTTTGAAAATAGTATCATTTTGTAAAATGACTCTATCAGGGGAACGCGATAAGTACAATTATATTGATTCGTTCCTTATAAGGGTTAGCGTTTCATTTTTAAACATACATACATAAACTCACGCTTGTATTCCCCGAAGGGGTAGGCAGAGGTGCATTTCTGCACCCACATTTCGCCAAGTATATATCAGTCCCACTAGATCGCACGGCACATACTTGTACTGCGAGACCACGAGGCAGTCATTTTTAAACATACAATAAAATTGAACCTGATGAGTCTGCGTGTGAGAGGAGAGTAAAAAAAGTAGGAAGATAGAAGGAGGAAGAGGAGAAGGATACATGACAATGATTTTTAATTTTCTTTCAGTTTTTTTTTTAACGCTGACATGATTAACTTTACTGAATGCATAAAAATATATTTTTCAATTCTACAGAAAGCTTGGCTTAGGGCGACATGTACATCATCATCATCAGCCCATTTAAGTCCCACTGCTGGGCACGGGCCTCCTCTACAACTGAGAGGGTTTAGACCTTAGTCCACCACGCTGGCCTAGTGCGGGTTGGCAGACTACACACCTAAGAATTTCCTAAGTACTTTGAGGACGGCATGCACAGTATATTCTTTTTTAATTGAATTTGGGGATAAAATTTTTCGTCATTATGTGGATATCAAAGGCGGGTAACCCTTATTTTTAAATACTTAGAGACCTTTAAAGTCAAAGGGAATGCCTTTTTTTTTCTTGGAAACTTCTTTATCACGATCATCTGGAAATAATAGTTAATTTATACATAAAGAACCGAAACATACGAAATATCCTTTATTAAAAAAGTTAAATGAAATGAAATGAAATTTTCTGTTTTTGCTCAAGTTTGTTAGTAAATTCAAATAAATAACTTCAATAATTTTGATATAACAAATGAAGATCTTAACTTACAAATAATTTTTACGTAACGTTACGGTACACAGCTTTTGATCCAACAAATTATTATTATTAATTGCATGACTAATTCTATACATAAGTCCTTCAATTGTCACACCATAATGTTATCTCATTACATGTTTATAATTCTTTAAAAGTCTATCATTCCACGTGTGTTGGATGTGTCACATTTGGCGCAGTTTCAATAATGCGACGTAAGAACTTTTTATTTCATTCATTAATTCAGTGACGTGCTACAACAATCCGATTTATAATCATCATTAAATTCAGTTGAATTTGCTGCTTCGAAAAGGGCCAATATGTTGCTAGATTTACAAATGTTCTATACTTATAACTTACATTATAAATGCAATAGACTGTCACGTGGTCTCACGGCAAAAGATTTTGCCGTGCAATCAAGAGGTCCCGGGTTCAATGCCCGCGTCGGGCAAAGTATTATTGGGTTTTCCGTTAGGAAATTCACAGTAGCAGCACGGAGTCTGAAAATGCGCCAGAAAAACGGCAGTAAGCTCAGTGCCTAATACGTCGGACTGATAACATACCCAGCGAAATGTGGGTGCATTTCTGCACCTCTGCCTACCACTTCGGGGAAAACAGGCGTGAGGTTATGTATATGTACATATACATATATCAGATATGCGAGAGTAATTTTGTTACGCTTTCACGCCTAAACCACTGGAGCTATTTGAATGATTTTTGGCGTTGGACTATGAAAAAGCCTGAGCAATTTTTTATTTAAATTGTGCCCGGGCAAAGCGCGGCTCAACTAGTATGTTGAATCCTAGTTGATTAAACAAAACTCCTAGTTTTTCATGCTTGTTTGGAATATCATTTTCCCATTTCATGGCTGCGTAATTATGCTCATTACGTAATTACATAATAACCAATTATCCCAACATACTTAATGTGAAGAAGAATAGAGAAATAAGAATAAGATGAACATTTAATGTAGTTTCCATAATCTCTATGATACCTGAAAACATCACAGGACGGAATTTTTAATTTTTTTTACGCGTGATTCTTGTTTTTTTGTCTTTTTGTGTAGAAATTTTGAAATGTATTGGCCAAGGAATCACTTCTGAAGAAACTCTTCAGAATGATATAACTATATCATTTAGATACAGTTAAAATCAAATTAAATCAAACGTAGGTGGTTGAGTAGTACAATTTTTTGAGAGCGTAACATATGTATAATCTGGCTTTCGAATTTATTATAACAGTTAGTTAGGATTTCAAAAATTTTTCGTGCAATATTTTTAATTTAATATTTTACAAAATTCGTTCTGCTTATGATAGAGAAATAAATATCTTGAGGTTAACAATCAGGAAATGTTCTAATGTGCACGCGATGTTGTGACCAACGGTCAATCCACTATATCATCATCGTCAGCCCATATATGTCCCACTGCTGGGCACGGGCCTCCTCTCCCATTGAGAGGGTTTTAGGCCTTAGTCCACCACGCTGGCCTAGTGCGGGTTGGCACTCCACTATATATTGAGAATTAATTTTTGATGCCCTCATTTTTATTACCAACATTGGTCACAATATTAAATAAATTCAGTAAACTAGGCATATTATGTTCGTTATGAACTCGGTTGGCGTCGCTCAGGGCACTAAGAAATGCGATAACAGAAACATTGGTGCCAACTGCCAAGATCGGCCACTTAAATCTTTAGCGCCATTGAAAAGAACCTTGAGGTACGTCATACGCCTTTATAGATTTGGTGTGAAAGCGTAGAAAGAATATTAATGCGTGGTTCAAAGCAATGACGCTCTCAAAATATGCTCATACCCTATTTATATTTGGAAACATAAACAAGTCAGACAAAATGTTACACACGCAACATGCCTACTTTTATATCACAACCCATGCAAATGTTAATTTATATTAAAATTAAACCCGCGAATGTGAGCCAACCCCGATATGATCATGATAATTTTAAAATTGTCATTGGTTGGTAATTAATTACCAAGCCAGTTCCATTTCTTTTTTTGGGTCAAGCCCATATGTGCTAGATATTCGCTTACTTAAATAGCTTGGCCCAGTATGTAATGGGTTGAGGCGGGTCACGAAATCTTTTATATTATATATTCAATTCAGGATATTGGAAGACTTGACTTTTGGCTTAAAGTCAAAGTAAGAAAACGATGAAAGGAAACTGTTGATGCTAAGTGATTAACATGACTCTATTGCAATGAAACGGTGTTTTTTTGAAATTCGAAGCAGGAAAAGAAGAGTTAGGAACTTTAAATTTTTAGACTGACAGAAAGAACATCAAAGATATATAAATACACCCAACAGTCACATACATAGTTCTGACTCTACACTAAGATACGAGTCTTGTGTAGAGGGTATCAAAATCTACGCGAGACTTTCCGGTCTCACAAACACCCAGACCCGAAACAAATATTTGTGGATCACACAAACATTTGTCTCGGTGCGGGGATCGAACCCGCGGCTCACGTTTCACAAGCTGGTGTCTAGCCAACTGCGCCACGGCGCTGTCGATTATTATATTACTTTTGTATCAATTTTTTCTACCAGAACTGTTGTGATTTCGTCTTTCCCGATATTTGACATGAAAATAGTAAAATAAGAAGAAAAGCGCAAACTGTCTTGAATAATAAACTATAAAGGTTTCATATATGGCATTTATAAGTTGATTCTTGTTACTGTAATAGTAATTTATCTTATAAATTGCTTATACCATACCATTATCATAAGTAGCCACCAGAAAAAGAAGCATAAAAGACTATAATATTTTTGTAATGTTCTACTACAAAATACGACGTTCTTATAGTTATTTATAGGAGTTGGTCACTTTAAAGTGGTACCAATCTATTCGAGTTAGCCCATCCATGATGCATTAGTATGTCCCTCCTACTTAGTTGACTTTGTACCTACATAAGATGCTATTAATAATATTGTTGGGATACGTTATTGTTAAATTGACAACACATGTCCGATAAAAATCAACTGTAGTGCACAATTATGTATAAGTGCAGTCATCGCACATCACGTTTGACAAAACGTGAGAGATTTAAATTGACCGCGTCTTAATGACTGATGACTACAATGAAAAAGAACGTATATTCCAATAGAATACATATTACGCAAATTTAACAATCGGTGGAAGACTTAAAATTGCCAGTTACAATATTGCGGAGTCGTGTTTTTCTCCGCTTTTGATTGACGATGATAGTAATCCTAATGTGCTCAAGCTTCTCCTCAAATCCGTTTTATTATTTGGTGCAATAATAATATCTACTTGTCAACAATTTAAATGTGATTAGTATGCATGCATCTATGCATTAGTAAATAAAAGGACCAATAGAAATTTACGAACTAGTAGTACAGTACTAAGAGACCTTAGATTCTAGAACTTTGATAAAATAATGAGTTTGTATTGATATTATTTTGGTTTCACCTGTTATGACTTCAATATTTTGCCATCTAAAGTGTGGAGAACGGAATGGATTTCAATTTAAAGGTTATATAGCATACACACTTATGTATGTAGCCAGGGTTGGGCAGTATTTGAATTACTTGTAATTGAAATACGTAATTGAAATACAAATACGTATTTTGTATTTGTATTTTAATTACTTTCTAAAAAAGTAATTTGTAATTTGTATTTCAAATACGTGAAGCCGAAGTATTTTGTAATTAGTATTTCAAATACTCGAGGCTTCAAAATAAATTTATTAAAATACATTTAGCCTTCATTTAGTATTAAGTTTGTGCTCATCAGGACCTGCAATAACAAAACAGAAACCGCCTTCAAAAAAAATCTATTCCAAAACAAATAAATACGCATTATTTTGTATTTTGTATTTTGTATTTCAATTACAAATAGCTAAATATTGTATTTTGTATTTTGTATTTCAAATACTTTACTTAAATGTATTTTATATTTCGTATTTTAATTACTTGCGATACAGTATTTTGTAATTTGTATTTCAATTAAAGCAAAGCATGTACTTTGCCCAGCCCTGTATGTAGCTGGTACATTACATTAATATTACTTCAAGTTACAATCCAGTGCACACCGCAACTGCTATTACTGCGTAATATAATAAGAACGTGATGATGATGGTTTTTCGTGTATATAGTTAATCCAATGCAGTAATCAAATGCGGTGGGAGGGGTAGGGGGTCTTCGTATGGCGTCCCGTCGGATGTCATACTTGGCGCCGAAGTGGGGTGCCGCTGGCCAGACGGTGACGTCACGTGAAAAACACGCTTTCCCTAGTCTCACAGGCAGATTACTTTTTGTTTACGTCATTTTTTTGGAAATTCTTCTTATAATAAAAAATAGTAATTTGTGACTGAAACTGTTTCTTACGCGTTGATATATTTTTGGTGTTCCTTCATTAATATGTATCTTGTTGATAACGTATTGCATATTTTCAAACGTTAAAGAAAGTGGTGAAACGTTGGATTAAAAACGCTTTGCACTATTCTTTTCTAGTACAAGGGAAGTGTATAAAAGGTCTTTTTAGTTTATATAGATGTCATAGAGTAGAGAACAAAGATGAATATATCTTACTTGTTGACGAAAAATTCACGATGCAGAGCACGGATGATACAAAACACATTGACAATATCAGTTTTGCTTCTGTTTTGTTTCGTATCTTAACAAGTTGCATCTGATTTCGATGTTAAATTTCCTTTTCTAAGTAATTAACAGGAATAGGTCACTGAATATTTATACTAACCGCTTTGTAATGTCCTCAGTTCTTGACACATTTAAAGCAACTTTATTTTAAACAGCTAATATTAAAGGTTCTTTGTGAACTAGGGCACAGTTAATGTATATTACTTACATTTAGTCTTTTTAAGTGCACATAATACGGTGTTAAGCCATTTAATGACTTATGCTAACAGTAAAATGTCATAAAGATCAGTCACCACTCTGTCCATATCCTGTGACGCCTGCATTATTGTCTCCGACGTTAGACTCTATTATCACTGCACTTATCTAAGCGAAAATTCAGAAACTTTTATTGTGACTACAAAGACAACACACATTTGAAACATTTGAATTGGAACCAATACGATTAACTTTATAATTTTATCTACAAAATATCCTCCCTGTTTCCATCACCAGCCCTTAAACCTACTGTTACTCTATGGGCAAAAGGTTTAAGCCTTTCTTCAACATCACAGTATTTTCTGCCGAAAGTCTCATGAAGCAAGGTCAAATGTGTACACATATTGAATGAGCCATATTATAACCATATTGAAGTTCCACCACACTAGCCAAAATAATCCAAATACTTAAGTAGTAAATTGTAAAGGGTATATAAGTTATAATAAGTTAAATTAAATCTAATTTTCGTATGTATTTGTATATACGCAATTTTTCCATTAATGTACTTATTAGTGAAGCGGTTTCTACTACTATTAATGTGTCAAATCAATTCACTTCCACGATGTTGTACACGCGCAATCATCTCGTAACGTTACTTGCAAGTCAATCTAGTGTCAAATAGAGTAAGTGATGTGCGGCCCAATGATTGGAACGGCCTTGGTGGTCTGCTTGTAGCTTGTAAGGAAACGCCCGACATCATTGTATTCGATGAAAGAATTACAAGCTCAATGCCATGGCCAAATTCAAATGATTTACTCGTATATCAATATGTATCTTTGAAAATATTTCAAACAAAGTGCGGAACGGCAGCTGTTGTTATCAAATTATGTATAGATTTTATATAAATATAAAATAAAAATTAATATAGTCTGAAGGTTGTCATAAAATTGAATGAAGGATGGTCAGACAATGCAAAATACAGATAGTACTTTTTTGCTTGCATTTTGTTTCATCGTTTACATCTCTGAAAATACTAAATGCATTTTAATGATTTTTTAAGGAGAAATACTTAGAAAATAAAGGATTCATTTCTACCTACAATCCAGATGCTTTGTAATATGAAACAAATTGAACCGTAATTAAAATGCAATACAGAAGCAAGTTATTAAACATTTACATGCCGTCATAATTGTGCGTCATTCGTGATTACAAAGCAAAAGAAAAGTAAACGTAAATTTCCATTCTGTTAGGACCTTATGCAAGTGAAGTGCAGTCACACTCCCGTTTTGTAAAGTAATATCTCTGACACAATCAACGCATTTGGACTCCATTATTCTAAAACATACAGCTATATAAACAACTATTCAGCATTCAATTTCTATGTGTTCTGGACATAGCTTGCACACCGAGATCAAAGAGAGACAAAATATATTTATTGCCGAAAGAGAGGCGCCATTCGTATGTGAAATATACAGCAAACTCACGATAGTTGGCATATTTTTATTATTAATCACATCATATATACGCAATTTGCACGTATTTGGCGCAGCTCAATTAGAATTAAATTAGTTCTTGTTGTAGCCGCTTAAGAAAATAACTACAAATATTATAAAACTTGGCAATGAATGCATAATATTATTTTGTATTAAACAATTCAAAATATTATATTATTGAACACAATTATTAGTTATTATTTTATTAGTATGTTAAAAGGTCTTATGAATCGGTACATGTTCAATCCATAAATTCTCATAAAAGAATTAGTATTTTTGTACAGTAAGGAATAAATACACTTTATTAAAACATACTTTTAGTTTTAGTGAAGCGGAAATTTACTTGTAAGACTCCAGCAGAGCGGGCTGAAGTTTTCGACATAATTAATCAAATTTTATCTATTTGAGCACACATTGCTAATAAATTTGAAAATAAAAACATGTTTTCTTCCCCCAGCTGAAAAATAGATTACTCATTCACATTAACTGCGCGTTAACCTCTATGAAACAATGATCATACAAATCACGCTTTTGTTTCTAAATTGATAGCACCAATTGGTTAATACAAAACAATATGTTAATCAAGGAAAAAGTTTTCTATATTATTATGCTCATAACAATTCGAGTATACTTCATTTTACGATTTCAGCACAACTTCGCCATTTATTAATCCATATATTAAAAAATTTCAATGCCTATCGGGTTGTGTTCGCTTTAAATCGCATTGTATTGCAAGTAAATAAACTTTACCAGAATGTTTTGTTATTTGGGTTTATGTGAAACCGAAAAGCGACATATGAACAATTTATCGAATATGAAAGCCATTCATAAAACTTTAATAATACGATCTTTGAAAATTCAGTACTCTCTTTATTGAATGTAATTTAATCCCTACGTGTACCTATATTTTTGCGATTTTAGTTAGAATTCTGCAAACAGCTTGAAGCAAACGTTTAGAAATTATTTAAGTTTATCTGGTGCAATAATAACCAACAATCAATCAATAGGCATGAAGGATACATGTAACTGTTTGATTCATCGTGGTGTGTTTAGATATTGTGCTCACATAAGCTCTGCTTGAACAAGCCTAGAAAATAATCAAGAATAAACTGGATACTGATAAAAGCGTGGTTTTTAAACTAGGGAATACTAAAAAATAATATTTATTTTATTTATTTCTTACAATATATAACATTTTCTATCAGGTTTTACTCACATGCGGCGACAAAAGTAAGTGCGCACGGTGGACAAAGACTCATAAAAGTCTAAAGAATTTTTAGTAGTGTTTGAGGTGACATACGCTACCTGTGCTCATCATGCATGCTGTAGATGCAAGTTGCTGTTTTTATCATTCATTTTCATCATCAGCCCATATACGTCCACGGGCCGACTCTACAACTGAGAGGGTTTAGGCCTTAGTCCACCACGCTGGTTTAGTGCGGGTTCGCGGGCTACACACCTACAATAGACTACATACCTACAAATTCATAAGAACTTTAATAGATATGCAGGTTTTCTCACGATGTTTTTCTTCACCGTTAAAGTATATGATAATTCTTTGTAAACACGACGACGCGCCTAAACCTCTAGGATATCAATACTTAATCAATAATGTCAACACGGAACGGATTTCGGAAACAACTATCTCGTAATAAACATAAAATAATTGTAATAGAATAAACATCAACAGTCCAATTAAAATGAAGGTTTACTAAAATACTTATTGTGATTAACGACGCAATTGGTGAAGCACAAAAAAAATACTGTCGTGGATCTGTAATTGTTGCTTTCCGGCGTTGCAAGGTCGTGGTATTCAGTTGCCGTGACGCTGTCATACCATTGCATTGTCCCATTAGAGCTTACTTTGAACCCATTCTTTTGAAGTACACCTACAGTGCTCCTTTATTTGGGAGTCAATGTATTGTTAACAGAGAGAAATCGCAAGCGAGTTCGCCCATTCTATTCTTTAAATAAATTTATTTGTTTTTATTGTCAATTCTTAATAACAGACATCATATTAATTGACCTTTAAGTTTTGAAAAACATTTACGAGCTTTTCTAGATTAGAAATGTATTTATCTCACAGTAAGTTAAACATTTGATTTTACATTTTGCTCGGTTCTAAAATTAAGAAATTGCTGCATCTGCTGAACACATTACAGAAAAGTTACGATAATTTTATTAAAAATAATTTATTATTATTTAAAGTAATTTCGAGATAGCTGACTTCATCCGCAAATTTATGTAAATTCTCATAATTTGGGCACGAGTTACCGAAGAAAGTAGATGGTGCCAAAACAATGACTTTATCGGATCATATAATTGTTCTTAAATTATTATACAACGAAACAATACGATTATAAAAGAATTATTTTTAGCCATAAAATTTCAAATCACGTGTATAAAGCAACCGTTTTGGCAGCTCGCATGTACCATGAACTCGATCTACGCGACGATCCGCGTTCCTGTGACCGTTAACCATAATTCTGCGCACAAGGGTATAAATAAATATTAAGTATTATATGATGTGTTGACGGTCGTCCAACGGTTGGTTTCTCCACATCCCGTACTTTATTGCACAAAACAATTTTACAGTTATTATTAAGTACACCATGTTTCAATGAAAAAATAGGTCATTCAATTTACACATAAGTACATCTAACTTGATCTGTTGCAACATGACGGTTACGTTATACTTTCAATCGAAAGTAATTAATAATTGCATCGTAAAATAAATAATTTGCGATAACTGTAATCGTTTTCTGACAGTCTGCACTCTATTTGGCTCGCACAGCACATATTTACCATCTGGTGCCAGTGATGTCAATTTGCCTGGCCGCTATAAAAAAATAAATCCACGGCATCAAGGTAATAGCAATCCATTTTATACCAAATTAAATTGATTTGACAACTTAAGTTTCCAGTCACTATACTTGAATCAGAAAATGAATCCTCTATAAGATAACACACAGAATCAGTACGCTTCCTACTTAGATTTAATACATTGCGAATTCAATCACGTGAGGTTAGTATAACTACAGGATATTCAAAACCCATTTGCACGCGTGGTGTGCCCCCAGATTCGTCTGTTTACATCTTTTATTTTTAGCCGTCCGCCATTTTGCGTCAAAAGATTGATGTCTGCTTCGTGACGATGACAAAGTTTTGATTGACGGGTTGGTTTGGTTGTAAGTTGGATAATACGTCTTAGGAATTAACTAAGCTGTGTGAAGTGTGGGTAATCTTCCTAATTGGCCTTGTGTCGTTCAATTACAATTTATCTTAACTTTGACGGCTGCCTTACAATTAATAAAAAAAATATTGTCAAATTAAAATACTTTAATATCATCAGAAATAGAAAAAGTACTTATGTGTTTTATATTAGGATATTAGGTAATTATTTACAAACAAATCATCAAGTGGTTTTAAGAAATAACATAGTAGGTACCTACTTACTAAGGGTATTTCGGTGCTTATTACAAGCTATAATATGTAATTTTAACCTTACCTACAGTAGCAAGATGAGTTGAAGAGTCAATTAAATTTGTCCAAATAGGAAAAAAAATGTAGTCACACTTCGGTGAATCATCAAGGATAGTCGTTTGACTTTCAATTAATGCTTTTACAGCTCCCCACCTCTCCCAATGTTGAATCAGTTCGTTGGTTATTTTAAAGTGTTAAATCGTTTTGATCCGGTGCAGTGATCAAATTTGCTACAGTTCAATTGAAAATGCTGATTATGTCGGACGTTAAGCTGGGGCGTTTCTGATAGCAAAGAGAACTGGCGCGAACTATACATTACGTGCCAAGACGAGAGAAAGTATTAGACAAAGAACAAACAAGTGCTTTTTTTATTACTATGGTTTTGGCTAATAACCTGAAAATACATATTGCCAGCACAAAATTCGTTTTGCAAAAAATATTTGGCAAAGAACCGTTTGGACTTTGACAAACATAAAAATACACATTTCAATAGAAACAAATAAACATTGCTTCTTTATATGTGAATGATGTTGAGCACAAATTGATATCTCCTTTAGAAAGTTACAGAGTTTCTGATCTATTTATTCTAAAATCGGTATATATCTACGTATTCTATTTTAATATTGACTGCCCCGTGGCGCAGTTGGCGCAAGCTTGCAAAACGAGAGACCGAGGGTTCGATCCCCGCACCGAGACAAATGTTTGTGTGATTCACAAATAACTAAACTTGTACCTTAGTGTGGGATGAGCACTATGTATGTATGTGACTGTTAGAAGTATTTATTTATTTAAATGTCTTTTTATAATAAAAATACGTTATAGTTTATTTGTATACTATGCAGCAACGTATTCCAACTCTGACTGGTGATGGTGACGCCTGTAAGTCCTCAAACAATTTTGCATCAAGATTTTATCTGCGAGGAAATAAATTAAGGTTATAAAGTTGCACGTTGGGCTAAGATCTATTCTGACGTACTAAAATATAATTTATCACTTTGTGTTTGATGTAGTGAGATGAAAACGCCAGGGCTGCGTCGATTTAATAAACGATGCAAAATTACAGTCAAGTGACAGATTACTAATCAGTATAAAGTGCCGTGGATGTTTTTTTTTCATCATTGAATTAAAACAATAAATGTATAAAATGAGTTATTCTGTATAAAATCGAAGTATTAGGCTAAACACGTCTGGGAAAATTAAATCGCTATTTTTTAAATATTCCTATCACAGTTTGAGAATTTTGGTACACGTAAACGCTTTTATCGAGGTACTCGATTACGCTTACAAAAAATATTAAACCGATTTAATGGCGTCAAATGTTTTGCGATAGGTACTTTTGAAATATTAATTATATATGAATTCTAGAAAAGGCTTCTATTCTAGATAATACTTTGCAGAACGTCATTCGGGTATTCCTCCTCCGGAATAAATACTCCTATCAATCTACTTGAATTGATTTATATAAGCTAAATTGTTAGGCACACAAAACGTCGTACAAGATGATGCTAATATAAATTTTCGTGTCATGCTTATAGTTCATCAAGAAGTTCATCATGAAATATGATACACTATATTGGTGATATCCGAGAACCATCTATCGGTGATTGTTGTTAATAATTATTTAAAAAAAGTACATGAATAATCTGCTGACATAGAAACTTAATAAAGAAACATCAAAGAAAAGAATTAAAGCAAAAACTAGAAGAAGAAGACTATTCTTCTTCATTCATTTTCTTAAGCAAAGTTTTTATTTAATTGGAATAGTTCTTATAGTATAGAAATAGTTACTAGTTGAAAAAAATATACATATATCACTAAATATACAACAAGGGTTTCAATAATATTGTTGACTCTTTCAAATGTTCATCACAAAATTACTTTAAACACATAAATAGAATAAAATATTATTATTTGGTTGGATATAGCATTCATTATTCAATTGAATTATTATTGTAAGCAAACATAAACCACATGGAATATTTTCCTTCTCATTGCGTCAAGCCTTAACTTATGGATGTCATTATTTAATTATAAATAAATTTGTTTTTTTTCGCAGCAAGTTAGATACTGACGAGCGAAGCCATGTAAAATGTTTTTTTTTTTACTGGAATAAGACGTTATTAGTACTAACTCCGGCAAATACACATAAAGTCATGGCTTTCCTTTAAGTGAATAAAGTTAATTATGTTTGTTTATTTTAAATTTACACATAACGTTTCCAGACGTATAAATATTATGAGGTTATTCTAAAATTGTTTGCGGATCGTGATCAGTGCAATATTATGTTTTGTAGGCTTCATACTGCTAATGTTGACGTCAAGAGGCGTGTCCAGTAGTGTCTACAATGTAATTATTGGCTTCTGATGGGGCCTTGGACTGATTTAGATGTTAGTGTACATCAGGAAAGCATTCACAACAAGCTTATTGTCAGAGTACTTTACAAGTGTCTACATTACCTATTAAAGCCTCGTGACGGATACGCTACAGTGTCTACTATGCACTACTCGTATTATTGGATGTGCGCATATTATTTCGTGCGATAATTGTTGACATTAACTGTTTGTCACAAACATTTACACGCTCACATGTCCGCTACAATTCGTGACAAACGAGATTATGGATTTAGACGCTATATTAAATGCAAAATCCTTTACCTTAGGATTACATTGATTAGGATTACGTAAAGTGAATCGTATGGTTAGGTTCAGCGCCGCACAACTCGCGACACATGGAGGTGCGTACCTACTTGTTTGGCGCACACGGCGAATGCGGCCCCTAAATTATTTTAGTGCTGAAATCGCGGGTGAACTCAATGACGATGACAGACAAACGAGGCCATGGGATGGTAATTGACTTGAGGCTCCCAAATCAGTAACGCACGCATCATTACGGCTAGCAGTCATTGAGCCATCTTCCTGGTATAAAACCCGTTGCGCAATTTGAACTCGTTACTAGTTGAAAGGGGAATTATAATATTAATTTTAACAAACATGTTGACTTTGTGCGACAAATGCGATGAATCAAAATAGAACCAGGAAGAAACCGTAGTTTTATGACATTGATTCTACATTCATGTTTTGTTCCTTTGCCAGTTTATTTTTAATAGAATGATAACACGGGATATAGAAACTGCATATATGAAGATAAATTAATAGTTATTAAAATTTTCTACAAATAATGATAATTTAGTACGGATAAGTTTGCGTCGACTGCATTGAAAAGTTGGTTTTAAGATTAGGTTAGAACTAACACACATACAGTTCAGTGCAAAGCATGTTTTCGCGGCTGTGGTGTCCGTTCCCCCACTAATTTATTATTCTCAACCAGTTAAAGCCGGTTTAAAACGTTACGAGCGGGCAGTAAGCACGAAGCACGGGAAAACTATTGCTAAAGCTCATATTGAACCTTAAATACTTTGCTTGTAGGTTCACAATAAAGTAAATGCTAATTTCATAAAAATGCGATTGAAATAATACCCTCACAGTACAAATTGTATGCGTCATTAAATTACCTAAGGGTAAAGTTAACCCTTTCGTATAATTTTAATGTTTCTAAATACTTACATTTTTGTTTAGTACTCTTTTACCTTTTTGTTAATGAACATCTAATTGTATACAATTTTTTAATCGCATAAATTAATTAATAATTGAAAGACATTGTTTCCGAGGCCGGTTGTTCCATTAAAAATCAAAGAAATCTTTGTGACCTACGATATACGTGTATCTTACTCCTTCATACACGGGAACGTTGGCTATTTATATCCTCCAAAAATAACTAACCGTGGTCACGTGGTAAAAGCACGAGCTATAACCGAGCCCCTGCGATGAATGCCAGGTGGCAACGTCATCGCAGCGTCATTGTTGTTCAACAAACAGTTGTCATACTCGTAGATAATAATATGTAAACCTAATGATAAAGCAGAATAAAAAAAATGTTCACGACACTTTTAAGTCATGAATCTTATTCATATAGCATTTAAGCATAAATTTTTCTTTTTTTTTCAGAAACCTCAAATGCGGCCGATGATAGCCGAATATGATCCAAAGAAAAAAGGAGTCAAAAATGACTTGTCTGACGTTGTTATGGTCAAGTAAGTGACATTGTTTCAAATTTCAAGATGATCATTTCAATCACGATCATCGACTTAGCTTTGACTGCCTTCTATAGTTCTATACCATGTTGTCAATAATGAATAGTGCCACATTTTATCGAATTTTACGTTACTGCTTGGTAACTTTTAGTTCAGAATCAACAAAAAGCATGCTTCACAGCTTAACCTCATTCTTGTTCAGTAAGATGATATCTACCTACTGTGGAATATCTAGTGTTAAAAATTAAGTCGAACTAATAATATTGACATTTTTGTTCAACAGGACATTGAAAAGAAAAAAAACTTATAAATTATATCATAAAAATAACTTTATATATAATGCTCAGAAAGATTGAGCTAATGAGAGCGTAAAGGGTGAATTATCTGCCCAAGCTTCACATATTATCAATGTTTACTGATGATTATTTTTTCGTGGTATTTTATATTGTATGTTGACTGTTAAGTACTTGCTCCTTATAACGAGCTTTAATGCTCGAACGCCGTTCGGAGATGATCCGGGAAGACGTGTGCTGATTCCACGAGATAAAAGTCGTTCGACGACCTTGTTCATCTTGCAATGGACTCATACACCGGTACATCATTCCATTTTTATGGTTTCAATTTTGTTATTTTATAATGTTGTTTGGTAATGGTAAAATATTGGAAACAATTGTATAATTAGTCCTCCATGCCTTTTTGTTTGGGCAATGGTGGACTCTCGTGCGCAATCTCTGTTCAGGCTCGGGATTGGCTCCAAAACTTGTTATTTGTACAAATTTGATTTAGCTTTATGTGTATATAAGAATATAACAATATTTTTGTGTACTACATCCTGTAAATGTTTCACATACTAACTACCTAACCTTAGGTCTATTTCCAACAGTATTAAACAGTATGAACGAAAATGATCAGAACCACAATTTTCTGTTAATCACCGTAACGTAAAGCTGTATTAAATTTAAATGTTGAGCCTTGTTTTTGTAAATGCCAAGTCTTAATAGAGTGAAGCGCACATAAATAAAAATATTTGGTATTGACATTGTATTGGAGACCATAACAAATCCACACTACACACAACGACACTCACATGAATTGAATTTTGTGTTATAAAAATTTTGTATTCATCTGCCACAATTCGACTTTAGTTTAGTGCAAATCAGAGTAATTTAGAACCCAAATCCGCGTCCGCGTCAACACTACTCACCCGTTCGTTTCATTTTGGCTTGAAATGTGGCGCTTTGTATGTGTTCGCTACCGTTAAATTTCATTACAGTGTATGGTTAAATTCATTTTATAATTTTGTTACTACACTTTAGTACCGACTCACTTCTAACCTATCCACATCATTAAGTTAGTTGTTTAAATTTCACAAACTAGACTTAAACTATAACACTATTTTGCTAATGTTTCCACAGATATAAAGTTGATCCAAATGAAATCCCGGTGGAACAACAGGCGGGGTCCACCCTCCCGCTCATGGAGATACCCGGGCGTGATATTGAAGCAGATGAAGACTACAATCCTTTTGAGCACAGGAAACTTGCTCATCCCACTTCGTATGTATTTTGAGGATTCAAACCATGCACGAATACTGCTATTGAAAGAGTTTTGTATCAAATATTTCAATCATTTCAGTGACATGGATACCCTCATCCACTTGCTAAAAGGATCTCTTGGAAGTGGTATTTTGGCAATGCCGATGGCTTTCCGCAATGCAGGCTTATTCTTCGGTTTGATGGCTACCTTCGCTATTGGAGGTATCTGCACTTATTGTGTGCATGTGCTGGTGAAAACTGCGCACGAGCTATGCAGACGAATGCAGAAACCATCATTAGGATTTGCTGAAACTGCTGAAGCCGCATTCTTGTCTGGTCCACCAGCGGTACACAAGTTTTCGCGGCTTGCGAAGTAAGAAAACATACGTTTATTTTTCGATATTTCTATGTTAGATTATGCATTATGCATGCCAACCAAGAGAAAAAGTTTATTTGTTTACACTCTATACTATCATTGTACCGGTAGAGTTATTAAGTCATTTATCATAATTTCTATAACAAAATCATAAGGCATTCTCTGCAAGTCGAACCTATCTGATTGTAATTAATTTATACGTATTTTATTTAGACTGCCTTGTGGTCTCGCGGTACAAGTATGTGCCGTGCGATCTAGAGGTTCTGGGTTCGATTCCCGGGTTGGGCCAAGTGTTATTGGGTTTTTCCATTAGGAAATTCTCGGTAACAGCACGGAGTCTGGAATTTTGCCCGAAAAACGGCAATTGGCTCGCCCCCTATTACGTGGGACTTATACATACTTGGCGAAATGTGGGTGCAGAAATGCACCTCTGCCTACTCCTTCGGGGAATACAGGCGTGAGGTTATGTATGTATGTGATGTATGTATTTTATTTAGATTATATTTAGAAGATTTATTTAGATTTTAAAATTCCTTTAATTTCCATTTATTTTTGTCTAAAGAAATGGAATAATTGAAAACTATATGTACCATTTTTTCAGGGCTATGGTGAATTGGTTTCTCGTGATCGACTTGCTCGGCTGCTGCTGCGTGTACATCGTATTTATTACTAAAAACGTACAACAAGTTGTTCAAAACCACATGAAAGGAACTGAATGGGAGAATATGCATATCCGAGTATATATAGCAATGCTTTTTCCGTTCCTTATTCTGATGAATTTGATAAGAAACCTCAAATACCTGGCGCCGTTTTCTATGATTGCAAATTTGCTAGTTGGAGTCGGAATGGGAATAACTTTCTACTACTTATTCCAAGACATCCCAAGCATTAGTGAGCGCGATCCAATTGTCGGAGTTGAGCACCTTCCAACATTCTTCGGCACCGCCATCTTTGCGCTTGAGGGCATCGGTGTTGTGATGCCTCTCGAGAACAACATGAAGACGCCAACACATTTCATCGGCTGCCCCGGAGTACTCAACATTGGAATGTTTTTCGTAGTCTCATTGTACGCTTTCGTTGGATTTTTTGGCTACTTGAAATATGGCGAATTCACCAAGAGCAGCATTACGCTAAACTTGCCAGATGAACCGTGAGTATATCATGATACTTTATATTAATATATTTAACATTAACATAATATATAAAAGTATTAACATAAAATGTAAATATACGCAAAAATAAATTTATGCAACAATAAACACTCTGCATCCTGTTCAAACAAAAGAATGCAAATTCACTGACATTGCCGTTAGACTATGTGCGTTCTTGACATCAATGAAGTACATGATTCAATTCCCGGGTCTTATCCATTTTGTGTAAACTTTTACATTTTATAACATAATAATTTACAGCATCGTTTAAAATTAAATCGTCCCCTAATTTATTTTAAGACAATTCTTTTTACAAACATGTGTCATGTGATCTAGAGGACCTGGTTCGATTTCCTGTTTGAGCAAAGTGTTATTGGGTGTTTCCATTAAGAAATTCTCAGTAGCAGCACAAAGTCTGGACATGTGCTCGAAATACCAAACGTGGGACATACCTGGCGAAATGTAGGTGCATAAATGCATCTCTGCCTACTCTTTCGGAGAATACAGACGTGTTATGTATGTAGTATGGCTTATTAAACTGTAACTGTATTAAATATTATTGTCTATGTAATAATGAAGATTGTTATAATATTAAGAAATATCATTAATTATAATATTAATGTTGTGTTTATCGCACTTCAGGTTGGGACAATCCGTCAAACTGATGATCGCCGTCGCAATCTTCTTCACCTACAGTCTTCAGTTCTATGTACCCATGGAAGTCATCTGGAAAAATGTCCGTCACCTGTTTGGCGCCAAGAAGAACCTCGCTGAGTACTCTATCAGAATTGCCATGGTTACTATAACAGTTTGCATTGCTATCGCTGTACCTGATCTTGGCCCTTTCATCTCGCTGGTTGGCGCCGTTTGCTTGTCATTCCTGGGCCTGATCTTCCCCGCCGTCATCGAAACTGTCACTTTCTGGGACCGCCCCAACGGACTCGGACGTTTCAACTGGGTGTTGTGGAAGAACCTCTTCATGATCTCTTTTGGTATTCTCGGTTTCTTGACGGGATCGTACGTTAGTATTCTTGATATAATCAAAGGCGGTGATGATTAAATCAAACGCGCAACCCATTTCATAGGCGATAAGGCTCAACCAACACAATTTGTAAGGGCTAAGAATAATTATACATATTATTAATATTGCTTTTATCTATTTTTTATTTTTTCAACTTCTGACTTCTAGTTGTGTCACTGTAATGCTCAAACAGTTCACGTTTGAGATTTAATTCATCATTATTTTCTACATTTTGAGTTTAATACTAGTTTGTGTACAGGACAGGTTGTGTTTTATTTTAATTTGTCAAGCCCCGAAACTCTGTAGCCATTTTTAGATTTTAAGAGAATTTGTAGGTATATATAACTTTACTATGTGTGAGAATTTTTCTAGTGCATTATTAAAATGTGATACAATTTTAGTTTTAACGAAAAGGCATTAAATGAAAATTATTTGTTTTGTTAAAAGTGTTATCTGTTTTGAAAATGGACAATATTATTAACATTAGGAAATATTTAGGTCCTTGTCAAAGATTTACCGAAATTTTGAAAAATGAGTTACTATTTTGGGGTTTCATAATAGGAGCATTGTTAGTGATTTAATGGCATTTTCAGTACCAAAAAACTATCTGCTTAAGTAGTATAAACATGTCATATCGAGCTTGTTGAGAAATTGAGAAGTAAAGCATTTAACTCTTAGGTATCTTTAGATACATTATTAAGGAAAATAAAAATAAAGATCTAGTATCTTACGTTTAGTGAGATATTTAATATAGAAACTCAAATGATTATATATTGGTAATGAATTCCCTATAATTAATACCAATTTACCTACTTTAAAGACTGGCTATTGTTTATTTCTTAGTTTGACACGAAAACAATCTTCTTCTCCTTTGTTTAGAATAATTGTTTCAAAATTAGAGCCGATTTTAAATCAGTAAGTAGCTTATAATTAAAAGAGTTACTCTATTCACACGCAATTATTTTAAAACTAAGATCTTAATAATTAAAACAATGAATTAAAACTGATAACTTATTGGTGCACATCACATATATGCATAATCCTACTAGATGTTTAGGAGATTCTCATGAGATAGAGTAGCTCTGATAGAATGTTCCTTTGTTTACTACATTCTGGATATTTATTATATTTTTAAGGTTAAGTAATCAATTGGCAATGTATGGATTATTGTATCTGCATTCACGATGTTGTCCAGACTCTATAAAAACGGTATCAATTACATGACAGAGATTTCTATCTGGAATTTTCATATTTTTATTAACGACTTAACGAACCACTATGTAATTATCTACCTGCGAAAATATCTACGTGATGATATTAACCATAGTTCAAGTCTCTTAATGTCAATTTAGGGGATTTATATGATTGTTTTAAAATTCATAAATCAACCGTATCTTACTATTCTACGATGTCTACGTAAATTATACAATAAATATTCGGATGATTTAGGATAGTGGAAAATAATTTCCGTTTAAATCTTTAATTGGTATATAGTACCGATCGTATGTGTTTAGGTATGCAAGTAGTGGTTGTTTTGTTACAGTATTAATTAAATCAGTGTTAAGGGAGATTTGTGTTTTATTTATCCACACAATATATATCCTGTCAACTAATTCAATTTTACCCACCGAATGGTCCCTAACCCCATACCAAAAATCATTCAAATGGCTTAGACAATCAAAATATAACAGTAATAGAGTAAGTTTCGCGTTTATAATATATATGCACATGGCACGGGAACATTACATTTTCCCTGGACAAAACGTAGTCTATGTTACTTCACAGGGTTCCAATAAGGTCCATACCAAAATACATTTAAATCGGTCAATTGGTTTAAAAGTGAAAGCTTAACAAACACAGAGTTACTTTTGCATCGGGATAAAATGTAGTAGGTATATTTTATTTTACAAAGTCCCATTTATACATAAATTACCTCACGCCTGTATTCCTCGAAGGGGTACTCAGAGATGCATTTCTGCACCCACATTTCACCAGGTATCAGCCCCACGTCGTAGGAGGCGAGTCTATTGCCGTTTTTCGGGCACACTTCCGGACTCCGTGCTGCTACTGAGAATTTCCTAATGGAAAAACCCAACAACACTTTGCCCGACCCGGGAATCCAACCCAGGACCTCTAGATCGCATGGCACATACATCATGGGGTATAAAATTCATACATAGTATAATATTATGTAGTCTGTTACTTCATAGGCTATGAAGTAACATAGACTACATTTTATCGCGGAAATATGTTAGATTCCCATGGGATGAGCATATATATTGTAAATGCGAACGTAATTTACAGCTGTGATTTGCATTCACGCCTAAACCATTTGACCGATTCGAATGACTTTTGGAATGGATGAAAACGGTACCTTAATAAAGGGCATAGGCTACTTTTATAATTCAGTAAGTGCCATTTTGGGCACTTGGATTATGATTTGGATGGATTTGGATTATTCTTTTTATCTTTCTGCACTCAACCCTGAAGTCTACGCGGATAAAGTCGCGGGAAAAAGCTAATTTATAATATTTGTATTTAGTTAGTTTTTTTTTTATACTGGCACGGCAAAGTGACTCCACTGTACCTGATGGTAAGCGCAAAAAAATAATACCGACTAGCGAGAAGCGATATGGTCACCCACTGGACGACACAATCATGCCGGCCTGCACAAATGCTTCTTCACGCTTCGCTTAAAGGATCCAGGATCATAGGAAGGAGGGAACACGTGAGCCGGCAAACTATTCCACAGCTTGATGGTGCGGCAAAGGTAAGAGTTGGCGAACTTTTTGGTTCGAGCCGCTGATGTTGTGACCACAAAGCTGTGGCTTCGCATGCCAGCACGCGTGGTTCTGGTGAGGAAAGGAGAGGATGGGACAAGCTTAAACAATTCATCAGAGCATTCACCATGATACAGACGGTAGAACACGCTAAGTGCGGCAATGTCCCTGCGCAACTGTAGCGGCTCCAAGCTGGCTGTAACGTCTGCATCATATATCATTATCAGTTATAATGTAATAGACTTAATTTACTCAAATAGGCGGTACTTTATTAAGGTAATATGTTGTTTTGTTAGAACTGTAATATTAATTATGATACAAAACGTATCACACGTATGGACAATCTCCTCTTCTTGAGGTGTGCTTCATCTTAGTTTGAATGAAAAATACCTGAGTTTATTGAACAATAAACCAATAGGATAAAAGTTAGACGCTTCATAGGAATAATATTCGTCTCAGTGGCACACTGGGCGGCTTTGGAATAGTGCGCTTCTCGTTCACACGACGTGATCTTTCTCCTTGGCGCGGACTCCGCCGGGGGGTTTTGGTCGGTATGCTAGTGTAAAGATTTTGGCGTTAAGGTCCCCGCCCGGCATTAACAAATGCGCAAAGATGACGTCGCCGCGCGGTGGGTTGGAAAGCCGGTGACCTCGACATACGCTTCTGCCCTCCTCCCTCAGGGATTAAAGATGAATGAAACGGGAAGACCCATATATTTAAGTTACTTTCATAGTACAATGTAGTATGGCATTCTATTGTTGGGCAATCCAGACGACATTTAAAGTATTTTTGTGCTGCAGCCCTCTGGCTGTTTGGGCAATTTACGGTTTAGGCCTTAGACATTGACTAAGCGAAAAAGTTAAACAGATCAATATTTTAACAGTCTCTCCACAATAAATTAATGAAAATCTACTATATGTACTAAGAAAGTACGAGATAAGTCGTGATGGCCTCGAGGTTTAGGCACGCGGTCGAGAATCTCGACGGTCGCGGGTTCAAACCCCAGGCACAGACCTCTGACTTTTCGAAGTTATGTGTGTATTCACATTGAATTATCACGTACTTTAACGGTGAAGGAAAACATCGTGATAAAACCTGCACACCTAAAAAAGTTCTTAGGAATTTCGTGGTGGACTAAGGCCTAAACCCTCTCAGTTGTAGAGGAGGCCCGTGCCCAGCAGTGGGACGTATATGGGCTGATGATGATGATGTACTAAGAATATAGATTTCTTTACAAATAATGATGATGATGTACTAAGAATATAGATTTCTTTACAAAGAATGATGTTTACCGTATTCACACTATAAGGAACAAATTAAAATTTAATGTAACTGTTAGTACTAGAAACACATGTCTATGCCTGAACCGCTAGTTTTTCTTCTTCATCCAATAATGCTTACAGTAGCCGACATTGAAATCATCACTCTGAATGTTTAAGCGACTTGTAACACCGTAAGTTCGACAAGCATCAAAGCAAAACTAAACTAAACTCGACATGTTTGAGATTATAAAAATATGTAACGCTGTATGGAACTAGGATGATTGTACTTATGTTTAAAAATCTGTGTCAGTTTTTAGAAGAAGAAGACGCTGAAGAAACGGTCTTATGGTCTCCAAATTGATGACTAGCACCGTTTATACGCATATTCCGGTTTCATGATTCTGGACCTGGTAGATCGCTCCTCCACTCATGATTTGGCTTTGTATAATAATTTTATGACCACAGATTTGTATAATAAAGCCGTCTTGGCCTCCGTAGTTAGCGATTGAGTTAGCGATGGCTGTTAATACTTAGTTTAAGCGCGCCTTCGGAGGTTACAAATATCTAATCCCGACATCTGTCTGCTATGCTCCATATTATTTGGACACAACAACGATAAACGATACCTACTACGATATAGTCAATGATCATGATAATAAAATCTGTCTGGCGATTTGAATTCGTTGTTAGGCATGCCCAAATGTTCTGTTGATCGAAATTTCGAACACATTTGGACCTGGTAGATGGCGCTGCTGTTGGCATATCGCTTAAAACTTTTCCGGGCAGGACGACGTCGGCCTGGTCAGCTAGTTAAATATAAAAATGCCATATTGTAAACATTGTCGTGTGACGGTCAGGACACTGTATACAGGATTACCTACTGGTTAAGTTGACCTATTCCCGTTAAGGGCGTGAAGGTAGTTTACATCGTTTCAGATTGATTTGACTATGAGACACCCTATCCTAAATATAACCGTTTTATAGATATTTGAATTTAATTGTTTTCTCCAACAAACTCCCGATTTTCGGCTATCAGCTTAGTTATTTTGAATAGTGTAAGTCTTATTATTACTATTACTTATTTAGTTTTTACATGTAAAATAAGATGCTTTATGACCTCAATAACAAATATTGTATAGGTATACATAAAATTAATAAATAAGTCGTTGTAGACGATTAAAACTTAAAAAGATTAACAAAAATTTTAAAGTTTATTTTTCTTGAGAGGATATCTAAAAAAAATATTATGGCGCCTCTTTTGCAGGTATGCCTATCCTAATATCTACGTTTCATCAGCTATTCAACAAGATATAGGTAACAATCTAGGGTTTTATCAAAAGTTTGTAGAAAAAACTAAGTTTAAGAATAGGTCGACTTAACGAGTAACCCGTATAGTGGGCACAGTTTTACATTCCATACAATACAGTAAACAGTTACAGTTGCATATTATGGAATTGTGGGCAATAACTACCGTAAAACGGGGTAAATTTGTCCAATTTTGACTGGAACTTTTCAAATGGAATTTTAACCTTCTTCTGTAACTCATAGTCATAGGGTACCTACTCATAACTCATAAGGTTACTTAAGAATGTATGGTTATCTGTTTTAGAGGTTTAATAGCTCGTGATTCCCAAATATTGTCATAATGTTGAGAAAATTAACAAAAACTCTATTAAATTCCAATTTACACCTCACGGGGTTAATAGGTTCGGAAGAGGGGCAAATAATAATTTTAACTAGGGTTGTCACCTACCTAAGTAGGTAACTAATTAGCTAAGTAGCTAATTTGAAAAACAAAACTTGTAGCGTGTATAAATATACCAACGGTCAGACTACCTGCATGCTGAACCAGAAACCTGGGTTCGATTCCTGGCGAGACCGATATTTTCCAATGATCATTTTAATGCCTGTTTCGAGTCTGGATGTTTTTGATGTGCTTTTCATCACGAGGTATGGTTATTTGACAATGTCAAAGCCTAGTGGGGAAGCTATGAGTTATTAAGCTAGTTTATAAGCCATGAGTTTTATAAGCTTTTTGTTTCTTTCAAAAAAAAAAACCTTAATTCAGACTCGGTATCAAATCAATTTCTGTATTTACTTTTTATCATGACCATGTGTGGAAAACCCACTCTCACATAAGTATGTTGTAGCTACTATGTGTGCCGCACGTGCCTGCTAGGCATTAAGTCACCATTACGTAAATCTTGTCGCGGACCCCCTGCCGTTGAATGGCGAACCTCTAGGGGTTCGCGGACACTACTTTGAGAAACCCTGGTATAATCCCAGAGGCATCTCAATTATGAAATACATAAAAACATTTTAGTGCATAAAGCTCGGCTAACTAGGGTGATCTGATACGATCAAAGAGGTTAAGGAACTTTCGATACAGAAAGTCTTTGGATTGGTGACCCCACGCAAAAAGACTAGGTTGCATTTACACCTGGGCGCTACCTTGGGTCGGATTCGGGTCTTACGATACAACCCTATTTACCGATTCTAATTTTTTTTAAATTAATTTATTATCGAAGTTAAAAATAACTAAAACCACGTGTCTGCGACAACCTCATTTCATCGTGTTTTTTTTCATAATATATCCTGAGTGCCTGTCTTAAAAACTCATTGTGGCCAGTAAAACAAAATATAAACTCTTTAAAAACCCAAGAACTGTTGACCTTTTTTAAATATAATAAAAGTTATACTCGTATAACGTGTTACAAAATCTTTTTTTTTTCCAATTTACCCCGCCGTTCTTATTTACCCCATTTTACGGTATTTTAAATTAAACTTTACTTGACAGAGCTACATTTCGCCGGTGGCGCCAACTGGTGAGCATAGAAACGGTAACTCCTTATTGATCGAATATTTACATTCAATTTGGTATACAAAAAATAATAATTAATTGTATATGATGACGATATACACAGTAAATATTGTGTACAAATATTATTTAAGAGCGTTTACGCAGTTTTAGCGTAATTTGAGCAAAAACAGTTTTTTTCGAACCCCGTAAAATTGATGAAAGACTCATCGTACAAACATGTTAATTACCAATTATTTTAGGGAATATTTTCTTCTAAATAGTTAGTGAAGAACATTTTAAGATTTTTGTGTAAATTTTGATAAATACCAAGATAACTGAACGAAGTTTTCCATAAATCCACTTTTGGAGTCATTTTCGAAGCTCAAAATTCGGGTTTATTTATAACATATTTAATCAAAATAAAATGATGTTGAGTCGGAAATATCCCCAAGCAAATAGATAGTAAGCATAAACATTTTAAGATTTAGATTCCTTGTTCAAGAAATAAAAAATCAAAGGCATTCGAAATATTGAGAAATTACTGTCAATACAGTATTTTTTTTACCCATATATGATACTTAATTTAATAAAACAACAACTTTTTATATTATAAGAACGTGTACTAGAAAACGTACAATTTTTGTTTTGAAGAAATTTCATTCCTGCATTCCGAACAATGATGATGATAAGTGATGTATTTAACATTTTATAGACTCAATAAACATTGTTTCATTCATTTTCATTGCATATCATTAACTATCGACGCTCATATTTATGCGAGTCATATTTACCGAAATTCGACTAGCCGCATGGCGCGTAAACGCTCTTAAGTCAAAATTTTCATGAGATCAATCCAACTATGGGTAAAATGATTTTATCTAGTTTAGCTTACAATAAAACAATAGTGCATACATTTAAGAGCGTTTACGCGCCATGCGGCTAGTCGGATATAAGAAATGCGGATATAAGACGACTAGCTGTATTCAATCATTTTTTCGGTATTTTTTTGCCTCATAACAAACATTATATTACTTAAAACACTTTATCCAGATTATAAGAAAACCCAAAACCCAAGCACCTTTACCTTCATTTACTATTACGATATAGATGACTGCTGATATAGATAGGGTTGCCAAATTTAGTTCCAATTTTTGACATCGGACTTCAGTGCTGACGCGTAACGCGTAGCGGCGTAGTAGTCTAGATTCTAGAGTTTAGATAATTGGTACCTATATATAAGATATCATAGGCTCCTAGGTACTCCTCGTAAAATTACTTATTTATTGCGCCATACGCCACCAAGCGTGTTAAATAAGTTGTATGTAAGTGTTTATCAAAAGTTTCGCAAAATTATAGGTGCGTAAAAGTAATATTAGGTTTTTTTAATTATTTCTACATAAATATATCCTTTGTTGAATGATACCTCTTATAAATCAAATCTCCCCAATCTGCATCCAATGTGTACGATATGGTACTGAATAGTAATGCAACAAAAAGAGGTGAATAGTAATGCAACAACACATATTATACTGAAAATGTTTATATATCAATTATTATGGTATATTATGATAGTGACTTCCGCCTAATCATGTGTGAAATCACGCTGTGTAGTATGGTGGTGGAAAATGATAGACTATTAGCAATTATAATAAAATTTATTAACTATAAGTAGGTATTTACCAGTAATGTAAACACAAACATCTTAAATTCATTACCTATGACAGCCTGAACTACCACATGTTTATTAGCTTTGATGATGTCTTAATAATGTCTTATTAATAATTATGATATCAGCTCATTATCATCATATTAATAACAATATTGGAATTATATGATAAAGGTAGACACCTATTAACATTATAAATTGCATTGCATTGCTTTAATCATATTTAATCATGACATAACTAATAATAGGTCTTAATATATTTTGTATTTAGCTATGTTTTCCATTTAATAACTAAGGTAAGTGGCACCTCAAATACATTAGACAAAGCTTGTTTTATTTTTAGCTGGCTTTTCCCACAGCTCATCTTGCATTAAATCCATTTTTTCATTCAATAAGTTCTAAAATATTAAATAAAGAAACATTCATTAAATAGGTAATAAAATGAATTTATATTACAAGAAATATAAACCCAATAGTCACATACACAGTTAACTACGAGAGACTTTTCTGTCTCACTAACACCCAGACCCAAATCAAATATTTGTGGATCACACAAACATTTGTCTCAATGTGGGGATTGAACCCGCACCCTCTTGTTTAATAAGCTGGTGTCTAGCCAACCCATGGGGCTGCATATTAATATATACATACATACACAAACTCACACCTGTATTCCATGAAGGAGTAGGCAGAGGTGCATCATTTCTGCACCCACATTTCTTCAGGTACCGTAAAATGGGGTGAATAGGGACAAATCCTAACTTAATGATCAATTTTCAAACACGTTTCTATGAATAAATCGTTATCTCAAGGTAATAATTATTGAGTCTTACTGGTACCTTTATGATTAAATGGAAAACTATACAATTAGCATTCTGATTTTCGCAAAAACGTAAAAAATATATGTTATCCCTATTCACCCGGAAACTGGGGTTAATAGGGACGAAAATAGTGTCAATAGGGAAATTCACCAGGGCTGATACTTCTTACTTGTAATAAACAATTTCCATTTATTTTGTGTTATTTTATTATCTGATGACGTAATAAAATGTACTCATAACTTTTTATAGTTTTTTTTTATAATTAAAATCAAATAACAATTTTTACATTTATAATTAATATTTGTGAACATATCAAATCAAAAATATTTATTTAAAGTTATTTAAACCGGTTTTATAAAGTTATTCGTACCAATAAACAACGTTTTCGAATTTTATTTAATAAAATTTAAATAGGTGATTTACAAAATGAAATCTGAAAACGTCATCAATTAACTACTAAAAAAAATTCACACTTTGCTTATTATATAATGAGATCATATTACTTTGGAATGTTAGAGACACCTATATATGTATAAAAATAATTCAAAATTGAATGCTTATGGGATCAAACATATTTCGGTATGATACATTAACTACCTATATGTATAAAAAAATGATACTTTTTAACATCAAAACTTAATCATAAAAACGCCTAATCGAAATCTTCAGGGTCCATCAGATCTCGAAGAATGTCCATGTCATTTTTATAGTAACTAGGCCTTCTAATGCCGCTTGGACTAGGCTTAGGTTCTAAAGATTGGTTGTTATTTTTGTAATCACTTGCCTTTCGGAGGTGACTATTACAACCAGGTTTAAATTCTAATGGTATTTTTATATTACTCTTGTATATAATTTTTTCATCAGACAATATATGTATTCTTTTTCCTTCGGCAATTTTTTTCTTGCTAAATAGTTTGTTAACTTGTAATTGTGTCACTTCTTCTTACTGTACATCAGTAGAAAATGTTTTTTCATATAAATTGTCATGCTCAGTAAATGTGTTGTCAGTGCCTTTTAAAAATAAATCATCATAATGTGGTATTATTGGTTCGTCTGGTTTCTCGTTAAAAAATGATATTTCTTTTGGATGGATTGTAATTTCTTCTGTTGCGGGAATATCGTCGTCTAGTACTATAGGCATTTTATCAATATCTATAATATCAAAACTTAAATTTTCTTGTTCATTTAAAATCAGTTTGTCTTCTTTTGCCTCTGAGTATTTACTTAATTTACTGCTGCATTTTTGTTGTTTAGATTTTTTGCCAATTCCTTTCCCTTTAGTACTTGATTTTGCTATTTGTAGTATAAGATTTTCTTTTTCAGTGTGTCTCGAGTTTTTATAATTAGTTTGACCCTGGGGTACTGTACATTTTGTAGATGACATTTTTGAATTAATATCCGATCCGACTTCATTTGAAATATCGCTATCTATATAGTCACTGTCTTCTACACTTTTTCCAGGTAGAACATTAAATTTTTTCATTTTTTTTATTTTTCTAGTACTTTGAGTATATCGCATTTCTTTTAATATTGATAGAACTGATTCATCACTGGCTTCTTTCTCTTCCGTGCTAAATTCGCCTCTTGAATCATTTCCTGGCAACCTTTTAAGTACTTTATCTTTATTTAGAGGATTTATCCCTGATTTCGAAAATCCCGCTAAAATATTTTGTTTTAAATTTGGTTCCATTTTCTGGATCATTTTTTTGAGAAGTAGGGGAAAATTGTTTTTTGGTATAGTGGGGAGTACTCTGCCCTCTGTTTTCTTCCATGTAAACAATATATCACGCCATGCAATTTTCATGGGTCGAAAAAAGGCTACATCAAGCGGCTGCGTCAAATGTGTCGTATTCGGTGGGAGAAAAACAAAATTGATATTTAGTTCTTGACATTTTTTAATGATGTTAAGAGACAGATGTGACGAAAGATTGTCCCCAATCAATACCTTTTTGCCAATTTTATTACTGAAGTATGGAAGAGCTATAGTTTCCACCCAATCTTCAAATGTATTGCCGTCAAACCAGCCTGAGGTAGTGCGGTTGTATCTGCAGTTAAGAGGGCCATTTGTAGTCCAAGTATTATAAAGGTGGGCAGCTTTATACACTACATAGCAAGGTAGCAATGTACCATCCGCTGATGCAGCCATCATAAGTGACGTCGAAGATTTTGTGTGGTTCATTACTCTTTCAGGGTATTTGACGCCTCTTTTGGTTAAAAATTTCTTTTTTCCAGGATCATCAGCTAAATTTGTTTCATCGTAATTAACAATGTTACTTAACGGTACGCCGTCTATCGATTTCTGAAGCTGCACAAAATAATCTTCTATAATTTGTGGTGATACTTCAGCTCTAGATCTCTTTTTATTTTGGGTTATTATTTCACAAATTTCGTTATTGTAACGTTTTAAAAAACTCTCTACGTAACCTAAACCAGGTAAGTTGTTATTAAATCTTTTTATTTCTATGCCAACTCTGTCTAAATACCCCTTTATTATTACTCTTAATTCATAGGTATCAAGTGGGTATCCCCATTCTGAACAAACATTGATGTACCTTATTATATATTTTTCTGCTTCTTCATTTAAACATTTTTGTCCACCATGGCATTTCATTGTTCTAGTTACGTGTCTGTGCAGCACTGATTTACTTATATTAAATTGCTTAGCTATATCAACTAGAGACTTATTTCCTGTTTCATATGCTGCAACAGCATTTTTTAAGATTAGGGGGTCATACCTTTTGTAAGGCTTTAAACTTTTTGAGACGTATACCCGAGGCATATCTAAAACAAAGAATACATACATAACTAACTGTTCAAGTAAAATTGAAAATTTGCTACTCGATTAAATATCCTTAAATTATGAACTAACTAGATTTCGCCAATGGCTTTGCCCGTCTAAAACTTGATATTACTTCATTGGTTTACGCGGCGCAGACCAGACAGTAAAGCTGTCAGTTGACAATCAGCATGATTTTTCCAGTAGCCAACTATCACTGTTATTTAAGCCAATTTTGCACAAAATCACTATTAATTATACACCTAACCCTCCTCATCACTCTAAACATTGATGAAAATCCACATAAAAATCCGTTCAATAGTTTTTGAGATCATCGCCAGACTTGCTGGGGAACTTGTTTATTTAATATGTATTGATGTTTCTTGAAAGTCGTGATGGCCTCGAGGTTTGGGCACGCGGTCGAGAATCCCGACGGTCGCGGGTTCAAACCCCAGGCACACACCTCTGACTTTTCGAAGTTATGTGTGTATTCACAATGAATTATCACGTACTTTAACGGTGAAGGAAAACATCGTGATATAACCTGCACACCTAAAAAAAGTTCTTAGGAATTTCTTAGGTCTGTAGTCCGCCAACCCGCACTAGGCCAGCGTGGTGGACTAAGGCCTAAACCCTCTCAATGGTAGAGGAGGCCCGTGCCCAGCAGTGGGACGTATATTGGCTGATGATGATGATGATGATCATAGTTTCTTGAAAGTCATTTCATTATTTGGTAATAAACAATTTTTTTATACAGAAAAAAAATTGTTAACTGTTAAGTGCCAACCCTACTAACGTGTACCTATTAATACATCAGTGGTCCCAATTCAATTTATTCTCATCCCAATTGACCCCACTTTCGTCTCTATTCGTACATGAAACGTTCCCATTCACCCCAAAAAAGATCATATTTTCATGCCTTTCTAATTTATCAAAAAACATTAAAATTAATGAACAACTGACACTTACCTCCAATGTATACAAGACTACAGACACTAAATTATAAAAGGTACACGTTATCAAAGCAGTAGAACAAAGGAAAAATTATAAAATCCAAAGTTTGTCACACCAAAAAAGTTTCAGTTACGAAATGCTATGTTAAAATACATTTTTTTATAGTTTGCGGCTAATTTCATGCTTGTTTAGTGTTGCCATAAAAAGTTTCGGCATTCTACTATTATAGTACAAAAAATAATAATACTTTGTAAGTAAGTAGAAGTAATTTTAAGCGTTGAAATCTTTTCCCCGTTTTTTCCCTATTCACCCCTCAATCCCTATTCACCCCATTTTACGGTATGTATCAGTCCTGTGTAATAGGCAGCTAGCCTATTGCCGTTTTTCAGGCACATTTCCAGACTCCATGCTGTTACTGAGAATTTACTAATGGAAAAACCCAATAACACTTTGCCCAACCCGGGAATCGAACCCAGGACCTCTAGGTCACACGGCACATACTTGTACCGCGAGACCACATTATATATATTTAATACATATTATAGTAGTTATAAGCATAAGACTGTTACAGTAGCATTGGATTTGTTTAATGTTTAGTGTTCAGCATTAGCAACCCGTATGAATAAAATTGATGTCACCATCATTTATTTGTCCCATATTCATCATCATCATCAGCCAATATATGTCCCGCTGCTTGGAATAGGCCTCTGCTGCAAATGAGAGGGTTTAGGCCTCTTTTTGTCTTTTTTGAAAAGGGTTTGGAAATATCTATGTCACCCTAATGGTATACAATCACATTATTACAGTCTATTTGACACCGGAAGAGCAAGAATACTATTACATACTCCAATATTGCTTTCAAGGTTAGGGAGTAGTTTGGGCCTCTGGATTGCGTCATGAACACATTCCACTAAAACATGATGAACATTCTCAACAATGTTGCACACAGAACAATTAGGTGATGGGGTATAGGCCTTAGTCTGTCACACTGGCTTAGTGCAGCAAAAAAAAAGGTTGGCAGACTAAACACCTAAGAAATTCCTAAGACTTTTATGAATACACAGATTAATTATAATTAATAACTTAAAATTGATATATATTTTCAGAAAACAGATAGCCATGTAAAAAAGATATTAGTAATTTTTTATGATCTTTTTCCTACATTTCTCATAAAGTCCTCTCTTGATTTGCCTATCTCATACATACAAACCTGGTTCGGATATACTATAACATACACTGCCAGTCAAAAGTTTGAGACAAAAAGTTCTATAAAATATTCTTTGCTTAATAGTATACAAGTGTAAGTTGCCTTTGTGTTAATCCAGAGTGTCAGCTACCTCCATACCAAATTTTATTTCAATCCATTCAGTAGTTTTGTGTGAAAGTGTCAAACATCCATATAAACTTTTGCCTTTATAATACAAAGTGAGATGTGATGATGTGAAAAAAATTTGCTTAGTGAAATGTGGAAATCAATCATTTTAAATTTAATAATTACAAAAGAATGAAAAACATTAACTAAAGTACTAGATCACACAAGTTCATTAGAAAATTTTATGAGTGGTTTTTACAAATAGTTGCAAAACAAATCCAATAAAGTGCATGTTTTGTGTTCCCTCATGTATGTTGGGACGATTTAGATCCTTGGCCACTAGTGAAATATATAGTGATAGATATTTATCAGCTTATATTCCATCCCTTGTTGCACATAGAGTTCCAAAGAATTGAGTCTACCATTAAAATAATGATTGATATGGATACTAGAGGTATTATACATAATAGCATACCTCCCACAAATTATATGCCTGAGAGGTTAGGTACAGCTGTTGTACAATATTTTTTCTTTGTTTCAATAGTAAATGATTTAAATGATACAAAACCTGAGTTTCAAAACAGTTGTGGATGGTTGAAAATCATAATTATTACACTTACACCACCATAGTGATTAGTGACATATTTGAATAGGGATGGGTAAAAAATATCGATATATCAAAATATCGTTATTTTTCAGAAAATAATCGATATATATCGTCGATATTTTTATTTGATAATATCGATATTCGATATTTAATTCTAAATATCAAATTCGATATATTTTTTTAGTTTTTTTAAATTTTACTTTGATCGAGTTAAAGTATAGATTTAAATTCGCAAAAAAAAGAATAACATCAACAAGAGCTACTCTCGAGCCTCGAGTTTACGACTATTTATGAAGCTAGGGAAATTAAATTCAAAAAAAAAAACAATAGGTAATCTCGTAGTCGCTAAAAATATCGATATATCAAAATATCGATATTTTTTTTGACTGCAAACAACGATATTTTCTAAAAATATCGATACGATATTTTCTAAAAATATTTTTTTTTCCATTTGCCCATCCCTACTTTGAAGATTCAAGATATATTTTTAAATTATTTAGCGATCGATGACAGTGACACTTTTTTTTTTTCTTTGTTCCTCAAGGAACCGGCTAAGGTCTAAGACCATGCTACCAAGTTTTCAGTAATTTAATTTCATGTATGAAATGAATGATGATGATGATGATGATGAAAAATGAATGATGATGATGATGAATGATGAAAGAAAAAGGGCGCGCCCCCCGTCCCTCCCACATACAACCCTTAATCCCTTCAGTACAATCGCGAACAGAGAATCAAGCACCACTCGTAGATATTGTACACAGCGTATCAAATTCAGCCCTCACCTCCCTCTTCCCCGTCCCACCGCATCGGTGGGACCGTCCCTCCTGGATCAGGAGGCTCCTCCATCCTCTCGCCAACAATCACCAGAAAAGACTCACCAGATACAGCGAGACAAGGAAGAAAAAAGGGAAAACTAAATCAAACACACCACCGACAAGCAACACTTAATCCCCCGTTCACCATTATCAAGAAAAAAATAAAAATTATATGTGAGAAAAACAAAAAACGCGCCCTCCGATCCGAACACTTCCCGCCCTTTTTTCGACAGTGACACTATTATTTAATAAACACAATTACACATCATCGCTAGAAAATGTAGTAACTAGTAATGTACCTATGTAGTGACCAGTTACCTACTAGTTTTCTATGAGTTTTTTTTTTTATACCTAACATTGATTAAAGGTATTAACGCAAGCGTAGCTGCGGGTGTTATTCGGTTATCATTCTTGGGAATTGAACGGCTGTTTATTTATCGTTTTTTACATTTATATCTCTTCATCCTTACTAATATTATAAATGCGAAAGTAACTCTCTGTCTGTCTGTCTCGCTTTCTTGCTAAAACTACTGAACCGATTTAAATTAAATTTGTTACACAGATAGTTTGAAGCCTGAGAAAGAACATAGGCTACTTTTTATTGCGGAAAAGGCGTTTTAAGGGGTTGAAAAGGTGATGAAAGGTTGTATGGAAGTATTGTCATTTTTAAAGCTAGAAACTTGAAACTTATTTTTTAGGCTGTTGATTAGATATAAATAAATAATGACATTCAAAGTTTGTAAAGAAATTACCTTTAAGGGAGTAAAATAAAAATAGGGGATGAAAGTTTGTATGGAAATTCGTCATTTTTGAAGCTTTTTTATATGGCTTTTATTACATGATTACATTATATTTATGATATATATATGATATTCTAAGGAAATTCGATCAGAAGTGACTTTTTTTTAAAGGAAAATACTTTACACGTTTTTACAATTTCATTAATTACATTTACTCAAAATCAAAGCAACTTAACATTCAACAATTCCGACACTAAGTAATCCAGGTTACAATTTACAATAATAGAGCAAAAACAAACAGAACGACCATTATCCCAACTAACGACAATTGTGTCAGACTGACGCGACGGACGGAGCGCAACCAATGGAGGTCCGCCAACACTCGATACCGGCCTATATAGAGTTACTCCTCCACTACCCTTATGTATTCTAACACGGCCTTTCCTGATGAGAGACTGTCCCCGGACTCTTCTGTCTTCAACTTTGCTGTGGAGACTGCCAACCAAAGATTCTCTGTATCCCAGAGTTACTGGGTTGTGGCTCGATTTCTTCCAAAGGCAGCTCCAAGTCGAGAGGCAGATGACAGGCAGGCTGACACCAGGAGCTTTCTCCTCTCCTTCGTTATCTGCATCTGTAGTAAAACAAAATGAACCACAGTACCCATTGTGCATTTTGGCTCAACGATGGTATCGGTGATGATAACCCATGTAAGCTAAGCTAACCTAGCATGGATTACACAAAATAGGCGTAAAACATTGCAATATATGAACTAACCACCTGGAGCGGAACTTGTCGGAAGATCGCCACCTCACGACTCGCCAAAGACCTACGAGGACTTACGTGAGGCATGGCTTTGCGTGTGTGTTAAGTTCACATAAAGATATGCTTCAAACCAAATTACGTAACAAAACACAGACTACGATTGCCGACAAACATGTCTCACGGTACACGAACAGTCACAAACCATAGCATGGCGTGACCCTTCGGTACCCCGAGCTCAAGGACAACTCAACAACAGAGTCAAGTTTCCGAGCGCACTGAGGTAGCGTGTCCGATGCGCTCCAAGACAAACGCTCACCTCAGGCTAAGAGACTCAACTTCTCCCTATCTATTAGTCCCGAGACTAAGAGACAGGAGACTAACAATAAAATAATAGTGGTCAGAAATGGTGCAAAAGTCTCAATGAAATCTCAGAACAGACATACTTATGTATGTGTAAATAAAAGGAAACTCACCATCAAAAAAAGCAGAGCACACATCAGGAGTCTATTCTCCTAGCCACGGAATCATATATTCCGCAGCCGTTTGTGTCGACTTGCCATATGAACCGGCAAACAGCTGCAGCTCATAGCGACCGTAATACTTCCAGTATTTTCATCACCCGATACAGTCCTCGCATGCAGGAGATAAGTTTCCCAGTTGATTGAGCCTTCTCATGACTCGGCCTAACCTGATTCTGACTAATTGTTCGCCCCAAGTATTCAATTTCAGTGGCTCGACAAAATAAAGAAAGTGGGCTAAAAGGACCTATCCCACTTCTGATCTAAGGAAATTTGTACAGAAGTGACTTTTTTGAAAGGCAAATATTATACACATTTTTACAATTTCATTAATTACATTAAAAAATCCCTTAATATGTTATAAATGAGAAAATAACTATATGTCTGTTACGCTTATGTTAAATGGGACTCTGTGAAATAAAATAGACTACAACTTATTTTCTTTCTGAACCCAACCCTGTAGTCTACGCGGACGGAGTCGCGGGCAAAAGCTAGTAGTCTATAAATATCAAATATTCACTATTCGTATACAGAAAATACTTAAAATATGACTTATTCTTTTAATTTTTTAATAAAATTAGCAAATATTAATAGACGTTTTACCAATTATCTTTAAAAAAAAAAAATCAAACATATATAGATACCTCATAAAATATAAAATAATATAATATTATAATCTAAGATTGTCGTTGGCAAGGGCAACACCTTTTGTGATTTGTCTATGATACGCGCAATGTGCATGCGTTGACGTTCAAACTCAAAGAGAACATAACTTTTTCACTTTGGTCCGCCATATTGCTGTCGCCGCCGTGCGTGCGTCTTATTGAATCATTGAAACCCTTAGGTAATTATGATCTAGTCTAATTCTATGCACGATTATACTTCTGTTGAATTTACCTGGTCACATATAATTAGGTAGTTGTGATAAGTAGTTGATGTATATATTGATCCTTTCTGGTTTGCTCATGCTGTGAGGTGGAATACAGTCTTCGTCGTATTCAAATTGTAGTGTTACTGGCAATGTTTCCCCTTATAACTTATTAGTAGTGTTTTTGTTATGATTTCATTTATTTTTGTATGTAAGTAATGAGCGCCATTTATATAGGTATGTATGAAAGCAATCATATTTTTCTGGTCTTAATGTAGGTAGTGCTGAACTTTTAGAACGATATATTAGTGCGCGAAGATCGTGAAAGCCGTTACATTTAGTAAGTGGATTCAATTACTGTTTTAAACCGTGATGATATTCCGCGTCGATAGTTTTAACAGAAGATTGAGAAGATTAAAATAATATATTTATTTCGGTATACTGATTTATTTGCCGTTGTTAATACGATGATTATTAACCTGTGAATTATTTTGATTATGATAATGATGCTATGATTTGTATGCTTCCTGCTTGGTTTTGCATGCAAACAATATTGATGGAAAATTTTTGCAATCAATATTCTGTTTGAATAATATTGCCAGATATAAATTTCCATCTGTTCTTATTGGACATATTGTAATTTTGATTGTCATGGTTATTTTATGGCATATAATCGAAATAGTTAACCATCCTTAGCAAAAGCTAATGGTTTCATATAAATATGATTTTTTTAATACATGTATCAATTATGTACTTACAATATATGTAGTAGTTATCTCAGCTTGGTTTTTTAGTTAACAAAGTAGAAGGTACAGGATAGTGAATTCCGGAATATATTTTTCCAACTTTGTTTGATGTACATTGTGACAGAAACTAAAATAAAAAAAAGGGTTGTAATAATGTCATAGGTATTTAACTACATAAGATATTATTGGGATCAGTCCATTATTGCAAGATATGTATAAACATATATTTGTGACTCATCATTTACTATAACCTATTCTCATATAAAGACAACATCCTCGAACCCAAACTAGGCGAGCATGGTGAACTAAGGCCTAAACCCTCTCACTTGTAGAGGAGGCCCAAGCCCAGCAGTGAGATGTATATGGGCTAATGATTATAAAATCATAAAATAAAAGAATCGTTTCCTAATTTTCAGTTGCTTAAAATTTTATTAATTGTCCATTAAGACATATCTTATTTTTCAAAACTTGTATCTTTGAAAATTAAATTTTTATGGGTGTTTTGTTTAATAAAAGTCCATGATCCATGATCCTTCCAATACATTTTTGATTATTTTATGTTTAAATCCTTTTCATTATTAGTTTTCCCTTTGCGTTGTAAAATATATAATTAATGAGTGATTTAAAATGACCCTGTAGTATCTTGGTCATATTTTTTATAGTTTCTCATTACATTAATTATGTTATTTGTTGTTAACCCATGGACAATTGTTGCCCTTTAGTCTTTTATGTAGTTGCTTTTGACAGACCTTGGTTTCAATACTCCATTATCAAATTTGAACCATGGCCTCTGTGTTGATGAGTATTTTTAATGAGACACTTTTCCCCAAAGCTTATGCCCAAATAGCACTTTTTAATTTTCCTTTTAAATTTCTGGTGTATCAAATCAATAAATGTAGGTTGTATGAAAAACTAACAAAGTATTTGAATATTTTTTTCTGTCTGATGTATTCCTCTACCTACAGTTATTATATTCTACATAAAAGGGAGAATCTATACAACCTAAAAAGTTAAGATTTGCACTACCTTAAGTAATTCAAATGATATTCAAAACCTATAACAGTCCTACTTAGTAAGGATTTAATATTTGTGTCAATTTCATATGTCCTTTCAAATTGATGTTCACCAATGTATTTTATTTGGTAAACTTTCAGTAAATACAGGAACTTTTATAATTAAATTAAAATCATAAAAAAATCCATATCAAATTGTGCTGGCTTGATTTACTTATTCCATTTTAATCTGAAATTGCTAAATGTGACTATGTTTCACTAGTATTTGTTTGCTGTGCAATATGTTATATGTGCGAATGAGCAATTTTTCAATGCCACAGCGGTGTCTTATTAAGTACTTATTCTCAGCGAATGTTATTTTATCTATGTGTACTTAATGTAAGAATATTTTCAATTTGCTTTGTTAAATATCCTGCCTTTTCGCCCTTAACACATAGCAAACTTTCATGTAAATGTTCTAGTTTCTAGAGACACTTGTGGCTTGTCTTAGAACCCCTTGCAACTTTTAACTTTAATATTTAAGGGAAGTCTTTTTTATTACATATATTCATATACTATTCTACTATATCACAATTAATCCCCCAGTCAACACCCCTACATGCCATTTTATCTTCTATATCCCTTTCTATACACTCAATATCCCATCCCATTAGGATGCTTGCGATTAAACAAATTCATATTTTATAATACCAGTGAATGCCTAGCGGTCAAAATTTGGAAATTGAGAGGATAGTATTTTATTAAAAGTTTATTGTATGTTGGTATCTAAGATCATACAATCATTAATTTGATTTTACTTAAATAGTAGCAAATCACAATGAACCTTACACAATTACACTCATTTATTGAAAGGTAGGACATTTTAAGAACAATAACAATTTACCTGACTCTGAGTCAAAATAAATGACATGTAACCTCGAAACCGACAACCACATCGGTTTTTTACTCTTTCTCAGCTACCCCTGCTCCCTCCCATCTACGTAAACATTACCCTATCACCACACTTCACTGCCTAAAGTATTCATGTTTCACTGTTGACCAGTTTTTATATCTATTTTTTGCTCTCATCACCTCCACCCAACAGGAACCTTCCACTCCTATTGATTGCAAAACCAACCTGCAACTGACATACTATTACAACTCATACCTAACCTCAGCATTGTATAAAAGAAATTCTCGCATAATCGAATATTCTCAACCTTCTCTTTGTTTTATAGTAACTCTTCTCTCCTAAAGTTCTTACAGTAATGTTAGATAACCTGTATGTAAACTTTATAAATAACCTTTATGATGCAGAAAGATTTTTTAAATCTGATTGGTTGTTCTTGAAATCCTAGCGTTAACTCCATGACTCCAACCTGCTCAACTCGTTAAAGTTACTGTTTCACTCTAAGGACTACAATGTGATGTTAGGTATCCCATCTTAAAAGTCAACAAATAGACATGCATAAAGATTTTTTCATTTTCACAATCCGTGTGGTAGTTATCTTAACATTCAAACAACCACTTCAACCAGTCAGTGCATAATATGATGTAATAGAATTTAATAATCTTAATTCTCTGATTAATAATAACATTTCCAGTTTAATATTGTAATAAAATCGAATAATATAAATATAATCGAACGTAAATGTCAATGAAGTGATACCATACACAGTGAAAATCTTATGTCAAAGTTTTTTTTTATTTGGGACAAGATTTTTATTTAATGGGTCAGATAAATAATGATGCATTTTTTTTTCAGTAATTGAGCTGTGAATTTTCTTTATTGATTAAAAGTTTAACTTACTGTTGAAGTACGTACTGATTGTATTTTAATCGCGTAAAAAATTTCACACATCCTTGTATGTTTTTCCAATTAAAGCCTTTTGGAGTTACTGATAACTTCTTGTATTTGCGCCTGTTTTATCGGGTGTCTTGGATGCGACTCCCTATTTCTATACAAAAATTGAAGAGTCAATGTATGCGCAGAATGCGTTCTAATAGACATATTTTTGTTAACAGTTGTCCCCGTTGCCAGTTACGTTGACCTGAATTAAATCGTCACTGCTATGGGAGATCGCAATAACCCCATTAAGTTCGGGCCTGAGTGGCTTCGCAACCTGTCTCGTGAACGAAGTGCAGCTTCTACGTCTAACGGATCGAATTTAAACAACAGTAACAATCAGAACACTATGAATACAGCTACCGGTTCCAATTCAGCAACACCCGGTCCTTCAGGTGGCGGCACAACACCCACCAATCCAATGCAAGGCAATACAGCCAACAATGCAAACGCGTCATCAAAAGTTCTCCTCGCAAAGCTCCGGTGAGTTCGTAATATCTTCTTTCACTCGCGGAGAATTCGTAATCACGTTAAGTAACTGTAAGTTATACAGAAGTTATTTTAAAATAAAGTTTTAAAACTAGAAAGAAGTGATGGCCTCGAGGTTTAGGCGCGCGGTCGATAATCTCGGCGGTCGCGGATTCAAACCCCAGGCACATACCTCTAACTTTACGAAGTTATGTGTGTATTCACAATGAATTATCACGTACTTTATTAGCGTTGAAGAAAAACATTGTAAGGAAACCTACACACCTAAAAGTTCTTAGGAATTTCTTAGGTGTGTAGTCCGCAATAGGCCAGCGTGGTGGACTAAAGCCCAAACCCTCTCAGATGTAGAGGTGGCCTGTTTCCAGCAGTGGGACGTGTATGGGCGGATGATAACGAGGATTGAGGATTTATATTGGTTTTCAAAGTTTCTTAAATATTAAAAGAAAAATCATGTTGCATGATATTTAATAAAAAGACATAAACCCGGATCACATTGCAGTGCAGTCACCACCATTAAATTTTGGATGTGAAGCTTAATAATATGGTAGTGAACTCTTAGGCCTATAATGCCTCTCAATCGCAAAGGGGGCCTGTGGCCATCAGTGAGATATAATGAGCTGATGATGATGAAATATAATCAACACCTTAAAATAATAGGTATTCAAGCCAGATAAGCAGTTATTTAATTGAACGAAAGTATTATAAGGACAAAAATTGGGGCCCTATTAGGTTTAATGTTTTCATATTTGTATATTTAAAGCAAGTTGCGAAAATGGATTACTATCGAACAGTAAATTCTGTTATTATTCGTCGATTTTATTATTTGTTGTTTGAGAATATAATATTAAAGTTTGAGTGACACTTAGAGTTTATCATCATATAATGATATCAATCGTAAAAGTAAATTGTCAGCTAAGGGACAAACATCGTAGAAATTAGACCTAAGATTTTTATTACCTTCATAGCATTTTAAAAATCTACCAAACAACTAAATATTTATAGTAAAATGAACCGAAAAATTATATTTAATCCTTTTTTCAGAAGTCTTAAGTCGTATTTGAAGGTTATTGTGGAAATCTTTTACATTATTGAGTCTATACATGCATTTATTTCCACGCATTGGTAGTGAATATCAAATACTAAAGACATAATTCGGCTATTAAAAAACGTTTCATTTTCCACTAGATTGAGTCTGCGTCCTAACAAAGAGAGCTAAAACTATCATTGTTATTAATGTGTGTTGCAATTATTTGTAATTATTTAAATATATAACTAATTCTTATATTCTCATGCTAGTTAAAAACTAGCTTTTTGAAATATTCGCTAATGTAATATTTATTTGTTCCTATAGCAAAAATAATCACTTTTCTCTGCTATGCTATCAGAATTTGACATGTACGTTTCACAAATCACATGTTCTCTTGGGTACATAACCGCGGCGCGGAATTAAATATTTTACATACAATTAAACAATACTGTGGGTTTTTTTGTGATTTCCTCCTATTTCTTTAGTCTAGTAAGGAACTATTTATAAATTGTTATTGTTTTGTTATGCTTGCCTCGGCAGTTACTATAAAACGAGGTAAATCTTTTTATTAGTGATAGAATTTTACTCTTTGCTTTTTAATGGATATCTTAGTATGTGTTTTTAATTATTTGTAATTTTAAGGACCCAGTTCCAGCTGTCGAGCATTTATATCATCCTCATTTTAGTTGACTGAGAGGGTTATATAAATTGAACGATTTTTTATTTATTTTTGTAATTTCACATACATTGTCATCTTATGATAGGTCCAAACCGGATCTAGCATAATGAACAATGATGTACAATTGGTTTTAAAAGAGATATAAAAGATTATGTGGATCCTTAAACCGTGTAGTTTTGCATGCTATAGACGTTATCTGTTGATGTGTTGTGCATCCGCATTCTGTGTTCGATGGACTTTGATTCGAGCATAATAGCGCATCAAGTACTTTCAGCCCCTTTCTTCATATTGTCCCTGGATTGATTGTACGAGTTATCGTTTGGCGGCCGAGCGATTTGATTGGTTGCACGGGACGGGAGTTCAATGTGCAATTTAAATGATTTGTTGCTTGTTAACAGATATGGACGAGAAGAGATGTTGGCATTATACGATAGAAATTCAGAAGCGCCACCCGAGTTAAAAACTATCGACATGTTGTATCAGCCGCGAGGGAAACCACCCTCTGCATTAAATAGCACATTCGAGGATGAGGTTAGTCTTACAATATGTGAAGGTGTGATGAGTGGGAGATGAGCCAAAGTAATCCAGACGCCAAGGCTACTAAACTGATAAGTTCAATTGATATTTAATATTTGACGATATAATAACGATATTTTTTTTGGCGTACAATTGTATGAATGTCATATATTTTGGCAAGTGCAAAAAACAAAAGAATGGTGTACATGTGAAAGAAAGTAACGGGTCTAATGTGTCAATTGATTAGTAATAAAATGTTATCTTAATTATGGTCTTGTTGTAGAGAGAAAGTTCGCGAAGTGTTGCACCCGTTGGAAGTGTACCATTAGGCGAAAGGTTTATACTTGGTCGAGGTGCCGGGCGTGGTTTAGGTGTCATAGAGGGACGTGGAAGAGGCAGAGGCTCATTTATACGACAGCCGACTGGAAGGTAAGTAACAGAGCTAAATCGTGTCAAGGATGTCTCTTTAAACAACTCTTAACGTGCGTAAGAAATTTGTCCCAGTCCGCATTGGAATTATGATATAAGCATAGTTCCTTTGCTTTTTTGATTATTTATGTGAGATTGCTTTTTGCTTTCCTCAAACAGGCATTTCTTGCACATATCATTAATTGCTAATTTGCAACTGTCATGGCTTCTACAACACATTTTAAGCCTTGACTTTCACACCCTATTTTAGGAGTTTCGTTATTTGAGATCACGATCTTGCTCTTTTCTAAAGAATGAATACATTCTCAAATTCAAAGGTACATACGAGGTACAAAAAAAGAAAAAAAATGTATATATCTTCTATGCTTATTTCGCTTGGTTAAAGGTATTAGTTTAAGAGAGTTCATTTTAATATTTCGGTAGGGTCTTTAGAATTCGTTGTACGTTCCTTTATATTATTCGCTTCTACAAACCCCTATATCTTTTCAAGTTGTTCTCGATCAGATACTGGTTTACATTTGTATTGTTAGTGGAACTAGTATATTCCTGCCCAGTGCAGAGTCCAAATTAATTGGTTCAAAATGGACAGGAAGCTTGCAATAAATCTCAGTTGCATACGGCTTGTCGCACTATTCATACACATTCAGACCTGGGTGCTAAAGTTGACGCGTGATGAGTAATAAAAGGGTCCGACGTCGCAAGCGAAACCAAAGGACCCTGTTGATTATGTATTGTGATAGTATATTTGAGAATATATTTTAATTAACTTAAATATATTTTTCACAATCATAATATTATTTTAGAGCACCATCGTGGCACACAGGAAACCCTAGGATGCCAGGTTACAGCGGTGGGGCAGACGAAGATTCTACGCCGCCAATAAGATCCTGGAGTAATAATACCACTCCAAATCCTAACAGTAGCAGAAATACTACAGATCAAGCAGAATGGCAGGCGACCAAAATGTTTCGCAAGTAAGAATATACAATGGTCCTATTATACGGTAAATGCTTGATTTTTAGTTAAAAATTTGTAGCATGTAATCCCCTTACAAAAGTTTTAATTTCCTGTACAGCATTCCGTATTTTGTTTGCCATTGCATCTCTTAAATCTATTGTAATGTTATTGTAATTTTTGTAGATGTTATCTATAAACGTATTATAAATAAGAATGTAGTAAAATGAAGTCCCCAGAGAGTATCATTACACGTCATCAGCACACTAGGGTTTAAATATGTGTAATCAGTTAACGTTGAATATTTGCGTAGTAAACGACCGGGTTCGAATACTAATTGGAGACAATCCACGCGCGAAGAGGGCGACGAGTGGCGTTCCGACTTAGGAAGGTCCAGACCACAGGACAAATGGGGTATGTAAAAGACGACTTAGCCACATTGTTGTTGAATAAAATTGAATTTTTTGTGTAATTATTTTTGTCAGGTGTTCCGAATTTATTGAAATAACCTTTTCAAGGTTCCAGATAGCACTTTATTTAATATTAATATCCACTATAAATATCCTTTGCGTTTTCAACCAATTTTATATTTAGGAAGGTAAAATATTTTTGAACTAATAATACAACCATCTATTCTTTGCTATAAATAAAATCATTTAAAGGGGGCAACGAAATATTTCAATTTTGAAACATCATCCGATTCAACATCCGATTTTCATTTTTCTACTTGGAAACACCAAACGATATAATTGTTTGTGCTGCATTGCTTCACCAAATTCTTAAAGATGCTTCTTATTGTCTATCAAGGGCCAATTCTGATATTTTGAACATTACAGAATAGTAAGCCCCAAACATAATGTTAAGAGATGTGAGTACGTCAATTTTAAACATAGCTCAATGTTTTAAGACCGCGACTGGGGCGAGAGGGCTGCGCATGATAAACAGCCATCTTGGAATCCAAATCGTCGGACGTGGGTCGGTGATACTAACAACGATGACAACTTACCAGAATGGTTAGTAATACCGAACAAATCTTGTGTGAAATATACATAAAGAGACAGTATAATAACCATTGTTGTTAAGTCATTTGTACGTAAAATACAGTCAATCCATGAAAGTCGCTAGCGTCATCATACATTTTTATGCGTAAAATTAATCATGGGTGTTTGGTGTTCATATTGTTTATATTCTGCCGCAGCCCACATCATAATCGTCATTTTGTTATAGTACAGTCAATTCTACGGTTTGGTCAGACATGCGAAAAGTACATAAGACATGTTTGAAGTAGCTAATATAATTTTGACAAATAGGTAAACTTTGTTTTACATAACAGCTTTTATAACGTATTTAGCGCATTTTAAGTTTTATTTTATTTTTATCAGCTTATTATATTTTAGTTTTGTAAACACCTTGTATAGTTATTAAATATAATTGTTAGTACAGTAAAATAGAGGAATGAATTAATATTTATATACATTTGCTAGAAACTTAAGTAAGAATATTTGTAAAGGCGTTTGCGTAGTATAGAATTTGTGATATTCACTTTAAAATACGTGATAACCTTTTTCAACAGGGCCCTGGATGGCTCTGAAGCTTGTGGTGGTACATTCGATGCATCTGGTGCATTTCATGGGTTTAGCAATGATGACAGTAACTTGCCAAAGAATCAAGAGTCTTCATATCGTAAGTATAATAATAGCAAATGTTTTCTCACTATATGCACATTTATTTATTATAACATGTTTTTTGTATGTAGCGCTTATACGTTCCCATACACATGGGAGTTGTGTACGGCAAAAAACATTAGAAGAAGGGTCAGAAGAATGGTGGGCATCTGAGAAAGCCAAAAAGCTTTCACCAAAACGATTTGACGCAGGGGATATTAAATTCAAAAAGGTATTTAAAATGAATTTGGATTTGAACTCTGCATTTTTTTGTGGTTTTTCTCTTATTTTTATATAATGCGTAAACAATTACTATATTGCAGACACCTAGTGTTGGAGTATCTGAAACTGGCAATAATTCAACCTCTACTAATAAATCAACGGGAAATAAAGATGAAAATCTTCATGACAATCAAAAAGATTTGGATAGCATCAAAGCTTCGGCTAATTCCCCACAACCGTTTGCCAGTTCACAAGACAATACGAATTCATCTAAATTTACTGAGAGTAAAACATTTGATGCTCTCATGCGATCTGATTTAACTTTGGAAGAGACTGTTGATGAAAGAGGCAATTTCCAATCAGTAATGATAACGCCTAACAATAGCTTACGACAGATGCACCAGAACATAGTATCTCCTGTGAATGAAATGCCTCCAAATCACACCCGTAAGCCTGGCATTTTGCGATTGCCTCGTTCTTCCAGTAATCCATCTGCTGAAGCGTGAGTAAATTATTCAATGCAATGTTTTTCAAAGTTTAACAAAACCTTTTGTATATCATTTTTTGTTTTAGTTCCTTAGAAAAACAGCATAAGACACAAGAAGATAAAATTGTTGAAGACATCTTTGATATGGCACTCGATGATAAAGACATGCTTTCAAAATTGCCAATGTCTGCCAATGACGCTTTGATGTCTGCATCAAATGCTTCAAGTACAGCTCTTGCACAAGGATTGTCTACTGTCTCGCAATCACGTCCGCAGCTGGCAAATTCAATGCAAATGGGTTTGGGTAACCCTTTGTTTTCAAATCAAAGCTATACAATGAACCAAACCATGAAGTCTAACATGCCAGGACAGGGAATGCAATCGTCACAGCCAATAGGAATGACAAACTCTGCCTTAAATGCATCACTTGGCTTGCCAATATTGGGTAACTCTAATATGGGTATTCCGCTACAAGGAGTACCAGCTCCAGTTATGCCTAATCCTGGAATGGCCACACCTGGCATGAATACTCCCGGTTTGGGAAATGGAATGGGAGCAGCTGGTATGGGGGCAGCAGGAATGTGTGGACCTGGAATGAGCGTATCAGGAATGGGTGCAGCTGGAATGGTCCCTGGCGGTTTGGGTGGGGCCGTAATGGGAGGAGCCGGACTCGGCAATCCAGGAATGGGGACACCAGGATTAGGAGCAGGTGCATTACAAGCCGGAATGAGTGCTGTTGGAATGCAGGGTGGTACCGGAATGGCAGGTTTTCCGTCATCTGGCTTAACGGGAATGTCCACACCTAATGTTGGAAATAATTCACTATTTTTGGGACAGAATTCTGGTAATTCTGTAGTAAGTAATATATGCTAAATTTAAATGTACTCTTCTTAAAGTTATATAATTTTCCTATTAACACCTTATTTTTTTTCTAGTTACAATCTTCTAATGAAATCCCAATGCCAAACCATAGTGGCCAAAGCAATATGTTCCCAATGCATGGTCTACAGCATTCTGGGTCTCAAGGTGCTTTTGGAAGCTCTATCTACAGTAATATTATGCAACAGAATGCCAGGCAAGCACCACCTAACGCACATAATTTGAGTGACCAGTGGTACTACGAGGATCCAAAGGTAAGACTAGAGAGTAATACGGTTGCGTAGCTGCACTGACTAACTAGACCTAATTTAGGGTAGCCCAAATTCTAAAAATCGTGCATTTTATTTGGCAGAAAATTATACAAGGACCGTTCTCGTCAAAAGATATGTACAACTGGTACAGGGCTGGTTTCTTTAGTTCGAGTCTCATGGTACGACGGGTGTGTGATCCCGTCATGAGGCCGCTTGGTTCTTACGGCCCAATTGTGCCATTCGCATCTCCTATGGTGAGTGGTCAATTTCAATTACAATTCTTATTGGATACCCAAATCGCCTTTTTGGTTCCGCGGCACAAGTATGTGCGATTTAGTAATCTCGTGTTCAATTCCCACATTGGGCAGTGTTGTTAGGTTTTAATATAAGGTTATTCTCAGTAGTGGCTTGGAGTCTGGAAATGTGTCTGAGGAATAATAACCGGCTCTCTTACTCTTATGTAAGGCTCATAACTCAACAGGTGTTCATCAAAATATGAAAAATCAATGAATCGTGAACCAGAATATAGTGCCACCGACTACATTCAGGTGCGATACTAAACACACACAGAACATAAAATAAAATCATTGTTCTACGAGTTGAATAAAACAAATACTGAACAGGTTAATATATTAATAAGATAAATTTTGTTGTTGCTGAATTGTGAAAAACTTACATATAGTAATTTGGGGTGATAAGTAGCATAGAACCTTACATTATTAATTGGTTAATGTAATTGTGGACTTAATGCTTAATATGTCCTTTGCAGGATGTGATGTCGTTTCAGATGGCCAATGCCCCTCATGAAAATATGATGAACTCTCAGCAGAGTCTAGGCTTGGATGTAAGTATTAAGTTCTTTTTTAATTATTTCTGTTAAATTTGAATTTAAGTTGTACAAGTACCCAGGACCTGTAGATCGCACGGCACATACTTGTACCGCGAGACCACGAGGCAGTCTATCAGATCTAGAGGTCCTGGGTTCGATTACCGGGTCGGGCAAAGTGTTATTGGGTTTTTCCATTAGGAAATTCTCGGTAACAGCACGGAGTCTGGAAATGTGCCCGAATAACGGCAATAGGCTCACCCCCTATTACGTAGGACTTATACATACTTGGCGATATGTGGGTGCAGAAATGCACCTCTGCCTACAATATAATAAATAATATAGTAAAATTTTCAAATTATGTTACTTATTTTATAGTTTAAGTTATATAATTATTATAATTTATAGATGTTACTTAGATTTAAGCATCCTGGTTTATTAACAGTTTTTGCGCAGTTGCCTAGAAGCCAGGTTGTGAAAGGAAACGCTGTTGGTTCGATTCCTGCACTGAGACAAATGTTTGAGTGATTCACAAATATCTTTTTGGAGTCTTCTTTGGGATTTCCAGAGTAAAATGTCTCGTAGTATCTGATACCCATGAATCAACACTTGAACATTAATACGACGTCAGAATATAAGTATGTATGCGACTGTTCAATATATTTTTTTTATTTCTAGGTCATGAATATGCAGAACATGAACTTGACAGACAACAACTCGTCTGTTGATTCCATACAATTTGGATCAGTTGGATTGATGCGCAACCCGCAATATGGCCAGGGTCCTATGGTAAAATTAATTTGTTGTACATTGAAACATTACCACTGCATTATATTTTAAAGCACATATTTTTCTATCAAACATAATTATTAAAGTTGTTTATTATTTAATTAAAAGAGAATAAAATGTGTTATGATTAGATAGAATTCTTCATTTTGACTATGCCTTTGACTCGCCTATCTCATACATGTGATCATGTTTACATTCTAGGTAGATACGCTGTGGGGCCAGCCGTCCACATCCTCCGAACTGATGTGGATTCAGCAAGCGTTGAACTCGCGCAACGAGAACCGTGTCAACAACTTGCCCATGTTCTTCTGGGACCAGCAGGTATGTCACACTCGGTCACAGTTCGTGTATGTCTAAAATTATGCGACCCACTCGTGCACCTTGCGTACGCACATGTACATTTTAACACGAAACAGTCAATTACATCCATAGTTTCTTTGTGTGCAATATCGAACCAGTACTACTGAATTTTAGAACAATATAGGTTCTGGATAATGATTTTGCGATTGGTATTCACCATTAATCGCTAGTAGAAATATAGACTTGTAGGTTTTGCGTAAGGCTTAGTATCATAAAAGGATTTTTAGATGTTTAGTAGATTCCCGTAGTCGCAAAATTTTAGACGTGCATGTGGTTATATAACTGCTTGTTGAGCCTGAAAATGGGAGCATATAAATATATATAAACCAATATTGCATAATTTTATGTGTGCGCGTGAAGGCGACAACTAGATAAATTCATTGTTCTCTTTAGCTGCGCTATACAAATGGGCAGTAGGTATGCTCAGATCATATCAGTATAGTCCGTACAGGAGCTCCAAATATGGATTTAGATTGTTTATTGAATACTTTCCTGTAAGCAAAACTTTTCTACAATAATATTTCTTTAAAATATATGTATGTAACTTACAAATTCCATTATTTACCAGTATGGGTTAAAGTATATAAATAAATTGTCACAATTGATTACAATCAGTATAATCAATAGCATGAGTTGGGTAAACTACGTTAATATTATTTTGTAATGCTCATACTAGTTATCATAGCCGTAAAATTATTTTATTGGGTCAAGGTGTTCTTTAGTGACATGGTGATTCGACAGGCGGGCGGTGCAGGCTTTTTTTACTCAGACGATTTCTACAAAGTGTGCACGCAATATTTTTTTGCACGTAATACGTCGTCAGTTCATATTGAGTAGCACAATAATTTTTCTAATTGATAAGGTACTGGTAACGCTAAGTTGTTGTATTAATAATTCAGTGAACGTCATTATAAATATACAGGGATGTAAACTACACGCCCTTAACGGGAATAGGTCGACTTAACCAGTAACCCCTGTATATATTTATATACAGGGTGTATTCAGACCGTGATCGGAAAATAAGGCAGGTAGCTAATGTGATTACAAACCCCCTGGCGTTAAAGAAAATCCACATACATACATACATACATAAACTCACGCCTGTATTCCCCGAAGGGGTAGGCAGAGGTGCATTTCTGCACCCACATTTCGCCAAGTATGTATCAGTCCCACGTAATAGGGGGCGAGCCTATTGCCGTTTTTCGGGCACATTTCCAGACTCCGTGCTGTTACCGAGAAATTCCTAATAGAAAAACCCAATAACACTTTGCCCGACCCGGGAATCGAACCCAGGACCTCTAGATCGCACGGCACATACTTGTACCGCGAGACCACGAGGCAGTCCCGTAAAGAAAATCCCGTCAGAAAATAAAAATTTTGAAGTTTTCTTAACAACCATATATGTATAAAATGTATGTGGTTAGGAAAACATCAAAATTTATATTTTTTGTCGCGTTTGTTTTTAACGCCATGGGGTTTGTATTGACCTTAGCCATTACCTGCCTTAGTTTCCGATCACGGTCTGAATACAACCTGTATGTTGTATATATGTTGATAAACATTACCACGTGGATGATAATAAGTTGATATGCAGTATTGGTTTATATATGTTTAAGGTGTTTGGAGATTACAATAACAGTAAGTAGAGTTCGGTTGTGGTCTCATATTAGTAATAGCTAGGTTAAGTCATGGTTTTAGAAGTAGAGATACAGAGAATTAAGGTGTTTGTCTAAATTTGTGTACTAACTGAACTAATAAGGGTGAGGTAATAACGGCATCCCACTACACTCGAGGCCTCCTGATAACTTGTTACTAAAAAGTGTTACATTCGGCTCAACTAGCTAAAATATCTATGATGGTAACATGACTTTGCCAGGCTCACATATTTCATCGCTATGTTTGATAAGCAGCTTTTATGATAATCGCCATTTGCCAACGATATGTGGCGGAGTGTCGTGTTAATTACGCTTATAAAGGAATCATGAATGACAATTGCAGAAAGTGTCCACTTCACAAACACAGTCTTAATAATGCCCTGATGAAGCTGGTGCGAAATATACCCGTAGGTAGCACACATGGCGTCGTATCAATGTTATGAAAATGTTACAAACTACTATTTCTTTTCATTTTCAGTTGATTTTGCTGTGTGGCATTTCTTGTAAACATATTATGTTAATCATTGAAGTGTTTAATGTAGTTGTGTATCCTAAATTGAAACGTTGGCTATTTCACTCGTATTTTTAAGTGCACGGATGACTACAACACATAATATTTCATGTCTGGATTTTATGGTTCCTCTAATTGGCATTCGATTATTTGATGAATATAGATCGTGTTTCAGAATGTTCAAACATTGAATTAGATACATTGTTACTGCGACGATGATTAGTTGGGTTGGGTGTGAGAGTTGATGTGGTGGTTAGGTTTAATTACAATTATCGGGAATAACTTATATGAATAAGTTGCAGTGGTTTTCCATTGTTTTATAATGCATGTGTATTTGCAGACAATTAGGTTAGTGTCGTACTCTACACAGCTGTCAAAAATTGATATACCCAAACAGTCCGAATAATATTAATATGATGCATGTAGTTTATAGGCTTCAGTACAAAATACTCAAAAATAATACAACTAACACAACATAGTAGTTGGGTATTTTCGAAAGAGATATATTTTTGATAATAGTAATATGATTGCTGAAGGTGCTTCAGACAAGTAATTGTAATTGGTATTTGTTATCATATAGTTTTTAACAATTGTTCAAATCTAAAACGACTTTCATGATTCCTTAACGCTTTAAATTTGCTTATTGCATAAACATTCAAGCGCAGATTATCACCATCTGTTGCGCCGTGAAACACCTATCACATTAATCCAGAACGTTGTAATAACATGACTGAATGAATAATGCACTCGATCAAACTATTAAACTATAAATTCACAATAACTAGAAACAAAAAAGAGGTAAGTTCTGATATAATTTAAACATGAATGATGAAACCTATTTCGCACAACAAGTTTTCACAGGCCATACAAGTAAAGGCGGCGGAATGATATTTTTAACAAAAGTTATCATATGTCATAAAAACTTAGAAAATTGTAGCCCGCAACTAGAGTTGATAGTTGATAACTATGCTTGTTGTACGAACAGGGTTAGCAGATTTATTATTAAGTGACTAAGCCACGGGAGCCTACGCATCAATTACCCATAACATTATAGAAATTTAATACTATCTATTATTTGAACTCATGTGTATAAGTTAGTATAATATATTTATTTATTTATAACGAGTTAATCTCATCCAAATGTTTATTACAAATAATACTTATTCTGGAACGCGTTTCAATTAAGCCTGATATAATTTACCACTTTCTCCGAACATGCATAGTTGTATATACATATTTATTTATTATATATGTACGTGAGTTAAATAACTAGTATTATTTACTGTGAAAATCGGCATCCATGTATCGTTTGTTTGTTTGGGCACACCTTATGAATACAATTACTTAGTCACGTGTTTGTTTCTAGCGTAGATTTTGGTTGTTGTTCATGGGGATTTTGAATCTAGTTCATACTTATGTGTTTAAAAGGTCATTACGTATGGTGGATTTTATAAATGTGATGGATGGCATATCTGAAATAATGCAAAGGCTACATTGAAAGTATTTAAATTCATTTGTAATTTTATGGAAAACAATATTGCTGTAGTGATTACGACGCAGTGGACGCATCAATTAAATAATAATGTCTTATTTTCGTATCAATCTGTGAATGAAGTGTCCACGGCATTGGTGTGCGTGTGGTTTGGCGTTATGTTAATTGTTATTGCTATTCTATTTTGAAATAAGTTTTATTTTGCATGCAGTTTTTATTTAAAAAATATCCGAGCGGTCGTCCAGCCAACAAGATTTTGTTTGTGATTTATTTTTCTTATGAGTTTCCCCCTGAATAATTCCTTCATGATTCCTATTTTTATTACTTTTCAAAGTTAGGGTTACCATTTCCACTTACTTTCGCCTTTTATGTTAATACTCCCCTAAATCAGTTTTATTTCCTTTGAAATGAAATATGCTTTATATTATTTTGACCTATTTATAAAGAGAACGTGTTTAACCAATGAATGCAATTGCAATATACTAAACCGCAATCATATGGTTGTTTTAATACGCGCGATTAATGGTAACCCTAATAACTATATATAAAACATATACCTAAATGACCCGTGGTTTTCAGGATGATAACTAATATCATAATGAAAACGATAGAAAAGCCGAAAGAAGAATGTTAACAAACATTGATAATAAGAATCCAACAGAAGATAGCATTCGATTATTTTTAAAAACACAGTGATTAATCGGACTTTAAAATACTTGTGTAGATTTAATTTGTTTCCTTTAATTTACTTTACTTATAAATTGTTTCTCTTTTGTTACTGACGATTTGACGATTTGTATTAGAAAGAAAATATGAGTTAGGCTGCGCTGGGCACCTAGCTTGGCTCAATAATTGCCCTTCACTAATAGATGCACATAAACTAAATGCATAGCGCAGCGTACCTCAATGTTAATTCCTTTTTTAATGTATGTGTTTACCGTAGATCGCTTTTATAAGCGTTAAAAATATTACAGTGGTACGAAACTCGTTAATGGGTTCCTTATTATCTTGATATGTACTATTTCGTCAAATGTTGGTTTTCATCAATTTTGATTGAAATTTAAATTTTAACTGCAATTTATTCATGTTTTTAATTTCAAAAAATCAAATTTTATTGTTGACGGCGTTTTAAAATAAATCTTCAATATCCTACATACCAGAACAACAATTTTAAATACACAAAACACGAAACACACATTATTCTGAAGGTTTTAAGACAAATTTTATGACAAATAATATTTTGGATGCATATGTTATTGGTGTGGTTTTTTTAATAACTAAAATGAACCTGAGATAAACATGTTAATTTTATATTAGAGAATGCTAATTAAAAAACATACGTTGCAGCAAAGGGCTGGGTTTTGTAAAGTTTCCTGAGTTTCGAACAACTGTAAATTTTTGTGCGGAAATTTGTTTTGTGATGTGATTTTTTTACATGTGTTAAACACTTGTGTGTCATTATTATTATGCGGAGTGGTGTTTTCTTTACATCAAATCTCGGGAAATTCCAGATTTTAGTTTTTAACAAATAATGTTACTCAAACTAAAATGTTTTAATTGTTAGACCGCTAAACATTTACTTACATTAAATTAATTGGATTCGTTATTTTTCTCTTCTTGACATTGAGTTTATACCTTTGGGTTCTAGATTTTCTGCATAAAATCCAAAGAGTGTATAAACCTTTTGTGTATTCCGCCTTCATCGTATCGCAACAAATTTTTATCAACTTAATAAAAGTTTAAACTGCGATATATTTTAATATTTTAGGGATTTACACCAAAGAATTGGATCACATTACTGTATTTTTTTTACTAATGGAACATAAGACAACTTTTACAATTTTGACATATTCATTAGCTAGAAGATTATCTGCTGAAAGTAGAAGTATTTCATGTTATTAGGATAGGTTGTTTCGATTTATAAACAAATTTAATATTCAAAGATATCTAAGATTCCGTATAGGAGGTATGACGTTGAAATTTCTATTCCAATAGTTAAGTTTTTTTAAAGAGTTTATTGTACACTCTGGCTGTTATTTGTTTATTGAGACTGATAACTAGATTTGCTGACTGTGTGTGAGTGAAATTAGGTTTATGGATCGCCATCCATTGTTTTAGGCGGCTTAGTTTAGATTATTTCTAAGTTTCCAAAGTAATACGAGTAGTTATAGGATTATTATGTAATGCGAATTTTCATGAGATCGCTTTACATATTGTTACTGCTTTGACTAGATGTTTGCATTTCATTAATTTACTCTTCAGTTCATGCTTTTTTTTCATAGTATATTTTGCTTAAATTTAATTTAAACCAATGATTCTGTCTTTTAATATAACTGCTATGAGACATTCTTTAAAAGTATACTAACTAAGCAAAAAAACCTTAAACTAAGCTAAAAAAAACGTTAGCTGAGCCCACTAAGGAAACTTCGATAATTTAGAAAAAAAAATCGTTGTTATCTACCCATATGTCTGTAGCATTAACATGTGAAATAAAAAATATCGCGGTTACATGTGATTGTTACCAAAACATTGGTTCCTTTCAAATCTGTTAATTTAAACACGAAATTTTTATCTGTTTTATTTTTTTCTGTTTGTATAATAAAAGTTTCTACCTTTGAATTTGTACTAGTTTAATTTTTCCTGCAAATTCTGTTTAATATTACCAAAAACCCGCTAGGACGTTGATACGGTATTGAGAAAATAGCAAAGGAATTGTTTTAGTTGAGAGTCGAAAGTGGTAAATTATATTATTTTTTCATAGTAGGTAAGATTTTTTTAAATTTATTGAGTAATAAAATATAATTGAAATATACAACATTTTGTCTATTAATGGTATAATGTGTTCTTTTCAACGTTTTATTTAAAATCAAAAGACATAGTAACCATATTTTTATTTCAGCAATATTTCTGTGTTAAAACATTATTGAAATTTACAATTAATTTTCTGTTATTTATATTATTATTTAACCTTTGGGATTATTTCTTGAGATATTGAGGGTAAGACTAGACTGTTTGTACATATAAATGATTGCGCAGATTGCCACCGCTGCCGCTCTATATTGCACAACGCTAAAATGATTCATGACTGTATTTTTTTTCATAAACTAACACGAACAAATTGAATTTAATGCTGTATTAACGCGTTAAAATGGTTGTTTTTATTGCAAACATGAATGCCAATTCCACTCACATTCCACTTTTGTGTAAAAGAGGAACTGTGAAATGTAAGTAGATTATTTGACTTATGCATGACATTGGTGTTTTATGTGAGTATGAAAATCCTTGCATCTATTTCCTGAAAGGGTAGTCACATTAAACTAACCCCACTTTAAACACCTTCAAGCAACTCCTTAACTGCCTTTACCAACATCCCTGATAATTTGCTTTTATTCCAAAATTCTTGCTTTGCAAGCGCCCAGTTTCAACAAATTAAATTATTAAAGATCCTTAATTTATTATCTATGTTCCATAGCAAAAGACAGATAACTTGTTCAAAGTGATAGTAAGGATTTAAGGAATAGAGAAAACCTATGCAATTTTTTATGGTTAACAGTTTTTTGATAGAAATATCTTTTTTTACATCTAGAATCTGCTGAGAAAAGTTTTTTCAATATGTAGAAGAAGTTAAACCGATTGTCATATCGCTTTATAACATTTGAATATGATGTCTATGCAACTTAAAGTGTACTCTAGACCTCCTTTGTTCTAAACCTGGAAAAATGGTTCATTAGCATTGGCTTGTTTTAGATATATATATGTTTACTCCAAAGATGTGTTATATTGCTAGTTGTTTTTTTATCAAAATGCTTATGATACTGAGCGCTTGAATTCTAATTATATTACACGTCTGACAGTTGATCTTGGCTCTATTTATTGTGTACATATAAACATGTAAACACATCTTAAAAATTTTCTTCCAAAACGGTTATATTATTATTATTTTTTTGTTATAAACATTATATATGTTTTATGGTTTCTTTAGGATACTATTTAGATTAACAATATATATGTATATGATCCTATATGAGGCTTCCCGGGCTGGAATTACTATATTTAGCTTCGTATCTCTTATACTGCAATGTTGAATGGTTATTAATGCTGATTATGTCCTGTTCTAAAAACTGATGATCTATAAATTACAGCCGTCTGCGATTGCTTCCAACTCTCTGCTTCCTGAAGAAATAGCTAAAGAGATGAAGACTGAAGATCAGATACTAGCCCAGTTGAGAGCTAATCAAAACATGGAATCGCAGCAAACACTGCCATTTATGAGTGACCAGTCGGTAACAACGCCGACTACCACATCAGATGACAATTACGCCCCTAGTGTGAGCGCAACACCTAATTTAGAAGAGCTTCAAAAGCTTATGCAAAAAGACGCTTTGATTTCACCCGCGTCTCCGATTGTCGACGAAAAAGAAACAGTAGAACAGGTGATTCATATCTAATTCAAATACTATTTTTTTGTTGTTTAAAGTAACCCAAATTATGGCAGCTTCTATTTTCGATTAATTTGGATAATATCTTTAGATTAATGTGGTAATATCATAATGTAATAATAAAACTTTACATCCATGAAATAGGACTGGTGTGGGACTGCTTGGAAGAGGTTACATATATCATTCGATAGTAATTTTTATTTTATAAATAATTTTGCTATTGTATGTTTTTAGTAAAAACGTTAATTCATAATTTATTATACAAAAAATGACTTAATAACTCGATATTTAAAATATTAAAGATATTGAATAATACGCGAGGTATAATAGTTAACAATTTTATATTTGTTATATGTACGATTTAAAACTATTTTAAACCCTTGCTCTTGATGGTGCCCATAGCACATTGAGCATGAAACCGCCTTTAAAAGAGAAGTTGTAGAATTATAATCTGCGTTGAAATACGTACTTGTGTGATATTGGAGTAATCGCTCCTATGTCATGTTGTGACATTGGACTAGGTAATGACTTAGTGTGTGTTATTATACATATTCATAGTATATGTGCCAAAGGAATTTAGTGTTGTTACCTTTGCTTGTTGTTGCGTGGGTTGAAGCAGGTGCAATTAATCTAAAACCTAACAAAAATATTTACCCATTCATCAAAATATATTTTTGAGTTTCCCCTTTTGTATACAAAATCGATAGCTGTTATGACAGGTATCAATGTCATCAGTACTTATATGATGACTGTGTGCCTAAGATTATTCCATATCACAGATATATTGAATTATAATAATTAAACTCCCAATAAATACTTTTCGATGTATTCATTTTAAAGTTAAGGTGAAATACAAATTTGAGTTGTTAATTTTCATTTGGAATACATACTTCCTTAAAGTTCTTCATTATTTGTATGTATGTGAGACTACTTTCAAAATGTGATATGACTAAAATTAACTTGCTTAATCTTTTTCACACGATTTAATTTTCATTTGTTACACGATGCTTTTAATTTTTTATACAATAAGGTGAGGTCTAACAGTAGCTTGCTTACAACGATGTCTTAATTTGCTTTTAAAATATATTGTGTAATTAGATTTATTGTGATTTAAAAGACGAAAATGGTAATATCAACATTTTCTATTTTAGCCTAGAGCCGAATCTCCTAAATTACCAAAACCAGAACAAAATACTGTCGAAATTAAACCGCAAATGCCGCCAGCTAAATCACTAGAAAATAAGACAACTAAACAAGCTAAGAGTGAAAATGAAAAACCTAATAAAAGCAAAGAGAATTCATCAAAAGGTAAAAACAAAAAATCCAAAGAAGAGAAAAAAGAGGAAGCCGTAGAGGCAAAAATAAAGGAAAAGGAGAAGGAAAAAGAACATGATAAAGAAAAAGATAAGGAAAATGAAAAAGACAAAGAAAGAGAAATAGAAGAAGATAGGAAACTCGAGGTATGTATGAAGATCAATATACTCGTATTAAGATTCAGGGGTCTTATTACTAGGCGCCTTGATTAGCGAGTGTCAACATTTTTATTTCCCTCAGAGCTTTGCTGCTGTTTTGTATTGCATTGTTTAAAAAATGTTAATGAAACTTTTTTTTATCATAAAACAGTAGTAATTAATTGTCAGTTTTTCTTCCGATTTTGCTGTTTCTTGTTACCAAACTTATTACCTGTCTTAGTTTTCGAACGCGTTCTTAAACTATCCTATATAAAAATCAATTAGATCTCGATTAGCAAAATAATAATATTTGTATCGATGGATGAACTACAAAATTAGATCAAAATAGTCAAAACTTAGTTAATAATGATATAATATTTTTATCAGTTGTTTTATTTAATGAATAAACATCCCAAATACACATTTATATTAAAAGACAACTCATTGTTTCAGCTCAAACGATCGGCAGAGCCTTCCCCATCTAAAAGTAAAAAAGATGAAAAACCGAACAAAAAGGAATTGGAAAAAGAGAAAAAGGTACTTTTCAAAAAACATTTTTGGATTGTCCATTATTTGTACATTGCCATGATATTTTTTTGTTTTATAGGAGTGGATCAAGGAGGGATTTACATTAGTCAAAGGTCCTGAAAAAACTGGTTCGAAGGAAGGTAAAAAGAAGACTGAAGAAATAAAAGTAGCAGAAGAGGCGGAGCGCAAGAGGTCAGTTATTTCCGTTCAGATATTGATTTTAAAAGTTTTTTCTTATAACACGTGTTTGATACAATATTTTCGTGACAGGAAAGAGGAAGAAAAGCAAGTGGCGGACGAAGAGAAAAAGAAAAAGCAAGCTGATGGCCTCAAAAAGCAACAGGTTTACATAAATAAAATTTTCTGCAATAAAACTTTATTTTTATTAAATGCTTTGCGCAAGGAAAAATGTATTTAAGTTTTCCTGTTAAAGTTTTGTTTTTGGTTGTAACATTTTTATAATACGACGTCATTATTGTTCATAATAGTTCTCTCACGATTACAGGCGGCTATGGTTAAGCTATATGTTAATAAATAACGTTGAGATATGAGACTAACTTTTATGTCGCTGCGATGTAGGAGCTCCAGATACACCAACAAAGACAGGCCATCGAGTCTGCGATCAAGAAGGCGCCGTGGTCAGCTGTGGCTAACCAGGCGGTGCACGCGATGAACAAGGACGGTCTCACACTGGCCGAGATCCAACGTCTCGAGAGGGAGAAAAAGGTAGAGCAGATTAAGGAGCAGCAGCAAATGATGCAGATAATAGCTCAGCAGCAGGCTGCAGCATTGGCCAGAGAACAGGTATAATCTTTGTGCTAAACTTTAACCTTGTTTCATTACCTATGATATCTGTCTACATTGGGATATTTCGTTTACAGGAGATGCAAGCGGGGTTGGGATGGGCGAAAAAGAAGAACCTTCCGATAAATACTCCAGGACAGAGTTTAGCTGAAATTCAGGTTTGGACTATTCAACGTTTGAAAAAAAATATTGTTATCCGGTTACACACTTGTGTTGTTGAATTTAATTTCAACAACATTCATTGTGTAACAATTTAGTACCAATGTCCAATACGGCGCCAGCTTTACGTGACGACCGAACAGCAATCCCACATGATTGCTTTAAAGGCATATGTGCAACATGCAGCAGTTACGATTAGTTAATTATTAATGAGTATTTTTTGCACATATAACATTTGCATTTAGTAAGAATATATGATTCATGATTAAAGAAAAATGTTTTTATTTGTTTTTTTTTTATAGGCCGAGGCAAGAAAGCAGGCTATGGCAGCAGCTGCCGCGGCCACTGCTGCGGCCGCAGCGGCAGCGGTAGCCCAGGTTGTGGAAGATGGACGATCCCCTCCTCCGTTGCCTATTAACAATGGCCCGTGGGCAGTTTCTCATAACGGAGGAAGTGGAGGTTAGTGCGGAAGTCTGTGTATTATACGTAAAGCGGAAAGAATATTCAGCGTAATAATAACTATTTACATATATATTCTAGTTAACTACATAACACATAGGCCCTTCGCACATGGCGTCGTATCGTAAGCGTATCGTAGAACGCGCGTAGTACGAGAGCAATACGAGCAGGAACATGTTCAAACAAGTCCGCACACGAGGCGGTGTTGCAGCGTATCGTATGAGGTGTTCATTGTCATTACGATAGTCGTAGCGTACTGGCGTAAAAAAGAAAGCGTAAAAAATATATTTTATAATGAATACTACAAAAGTTATAGAATTTGTGAGCCTAATCGAAACATTTCCTTGCCTATATAATCATTCATTAAGTGATTACTCTAGGAAAGATGTAACGGAGAAAGCTTGGGCAGAAATATCGTCAAAATTAAGCGGACAGGTATGTTTGGATGGATCCAATGAGCACGTCGCTTTCTACTTCTAACGAAATCAAATTACAAGAAATCCTCTTCGTCTGAAGAGAAGGTAAGGTCATCAACAAATTCCCCAAACATATCCCCTTGACGCCATGATTACAACACGATATTACAAAACGATACGTCTACGCGACGATTCGTTTGTAGACCACTCCGCGTCTCGTGCGCATAGCGTAATTACGATACGCGCACGAGACAACTACGCCAACGACCCATGTGCGAAAAGCCTTAGTCAACTGGGTTCTTTGCGCAATCCTAAAAATAAATCAAAAGCGTATATATGTTATAAGTAAAACTTACATGTGTTAGAATCATAATTTGTTAAACTACTGTTTAAGATTTCAAATTTAATAAACAAGAAGCAAACATTGAAATAGCTTTATGTTGGGCTATTTGTATACCACCCTATTTATTATTTATATTTTACTTTCCCCAGTTGGATTCTGGGACACCTTGCCCAATCAACCAATTAAACCAGATAAGGCTCCAGAATCGCCCAAACCTGTGGAACCCAGTAAACCTAAAAAGAAACCTCAACCTGTCGTAACTATACCGGTAAAGAAAGAAATCACACCCGCTGCAGACTTCGAGAACTGGTGCACCATAATGCTTACTCCTTGGAGCTCCAAGATTGATGGTAAGTTTATTTTTGTAACCATCGTCGTGCTGCAGTTCTGACATTTATTAGGCTGCTGACCTGAAAGTGTCGGGACTAATTATAATGAAAGAGACCCAGGCTTTTAAGGCGTATAATAAAGACTTGCCTTGTTTTTGACGACTCACGATTGACTCAGTCTTTTAGTCCCCAACCTATAGCCATAAGACTAGCCTTTTTAGTCGAAGTCTTTTAACGTAAGAGGCTGAGTAGTTACTTAAACAGCTTACACAGCTTAAAGAACTTAAAAGACTGGCAACTCATCGCCTGGGGAGTCGTGAGTGGTAAGGCGTGTGTGTTGGATGTGGTGTGGATGTAACTAGTGCTTATGTACCGCCTTTTTTATTGTGTGATAATTATATTGTTTTGTTTATAATGATGATTATTTTAATAGAAAATGATTTAAGGGGCTATACCAGTGTGACACTTTAAAAAAAATAGATTTTTTTGTTGGCTATTTCGAATAGTTTTTGAATGGCAGCATTCTAAAGAGCGACCGCTCGCAGGTATAATCGCTTCATCTGCCTAAAGACGGAGTTTCGGAGTTAGTGTGTTCCTATTTACTCGAATCTTTCGCATTTTAAATCGTACGTAGGTACTATAGGGGGCCTATATAGGTGTATACGGTCCTTGTTATATAGTTTATAGCCATTTCAAACATATTTTGGAGCCGTTAGGCACTGTTGTCAAAGCGTCTGTTCAGTTTACTCTCAGCTGTCGTACACTACACAACACAACGAAAATGAATAATAACCAAAAACGCTCTCACGATAATCCTTTAGCTAGATCGAGGTCTAAGAAGAGACGCTTTACATACGAACATCATAGGTCATTGTACAGGAAATACCTTCAACTTTAATAATCTTTTAGATTTTTTTGTTTCAACTACTCATTCGGCCGGAATCATGCCAGCAGTTGGGGGACTTTTTTTTGGCACCTCCGAAGACAGCACATAACTCCGTTATTTTTTAATATTTTTGTATAAAAAGTATCTTAAAAAATGTCTGAAAATATACCTTATTATGTCCAAAAAACTTCAAAACATTCTATCGAGTACTTTCTTTAAAAAAAATTAGCGAAAATCGCCTAATTTTTCATGGGTTACACTGGTATAGTTCCTTAAATCAGATACCTACATTTATTATTATTTAGTAATCCCACGTTATTTACTATCCATTAAATTAATAGTTTCATTTCGTATAATAATAAAATAACTTTCAATTAAAAAGTTATGACCTCCAGTCACAGACAAATTAATAAATGTACTATCAGAGATAAGAGTGCCTGGAAGCGGCCCTTGTGTAAAGTTTAAATAACTTTTTATTTTGTGTTTTACATATAAAATATAAAAAGATAGAGTTTTTAAACTAGAGTTTTTAAGGAAAGGTCCTCTCCAGGCACTATTTTCTTACACAAACGCCAATTCTTTTGTAAAGAACTGCAGTCGTTTAAACCTTTTAGTCGTTTAAACCGTTTAAGGCTAGTTCGCATTAGGCTAGTATTTTAGTAGAGAGTGATTTAGTGACTAAACTACTCGCTACTGCACAGAAATCGTTCACATTACGGTCCAGTACAGTACACAAGTGACTGGTGTTTTGCAAGATGAACGAGCTGCAACGCAATAGAGTGAATAAACTCATTAAGCTAATCGTAATGGCTATTTTAGAAAAGGTGAATGAAGAAATTTGTGTGATTAAAAAAAGAAGGTATGGGTACGAAAATGGATCTGTAGAAGAGATAAACTAGGAGCTACTAATTGTCTTCTGAAGGAATTACCATTGGAAGATCCCAAAAAATACTTTACGATGATTTTTGCCGCCACTAATGAACTTGACTAATCAAACATGTTCGGACTTGTTTAGCCGGTAAACCAGTGACACGGAGGCGTCGTGGGAGGCGCTACTCGCCCGTCAAAAATAGAACAAAATGGATTGATTCGACTAAATCATTTACTAACCTACTCGACTAAATTTTTGATGTTTAGACACATTTAGCCACTAAATAAGTAAATAACTCTTATGCCTAGTTCGCATTAGGCTAGTATTTTAGTCGAGTAGAGAGTAATTTAGTGGCTAAATGTGTCTGAACACCAAAAATTTAGTCGAGTAGGTTAGTAAATAGTTTAGTCGAATCAATCCATTTTTTTCTATTTTAACGGTCGAGTAGCGCCCCCCCACCACACCTCCGTGTCACTGGTTTACCGGCTAAACAAGTCCGAACAGGTTTGATTAGTCGAGTTCATTAGTGGCGGCAAAAATCGGCGTTAAGTATTCTTGGGATCTTCCAATGCTAATTCCTTCAGAAGACAATTTGTAGCTCCTAGTTTATCTCTTCTACAGATCCATTTTCGTACCCATACCTTCTTTTTTTTAATCACACAAATTTCTTCATCCACCTCTTCTAAAATAGCCATTACGATTAGCTTAATGAGTTTATTCAATCTATTGCATTGGAGCTCGTTCATCTTGCAAAACACCAGTCACTTGTGTACTGTACTGGACCGTAATGTGAACGATTTCTGGGCAGTAGCGAGTAGTTTAGCCACTAAATTAATCTCTACTCGACTAAAATACTAGCCTAATGCGAACTAGGCATTAACTCGACTAAAATACTAGCCTAATGCGAACTAGCCTTTAGTCGTTTAAGTCGTTTTAGTCTACTAGTCTTGTATGTTAACCGACTGAGTCATCCTTACTAATATTATAAAATAAATGCGAAAGTAACTCTATCTGTCTGTCTGTCTGTCTCGCCTTCCTGCTAAAACTACTGAACCGATTTAAATGAAATATTAACTTTTTCTTTCTGAACCCAAACCTGTAGTCTACGCGGACGGAGTCGCGGGCAAAAGCTAGTATTGTATAAGACTAACAGCTACAGTCTAAAATTTAGAGCCGAGACGTGTAAAAAAAGGCTAGTCTTATTATAAACGACTAAAGTACTCGAGTCTCTTTCATCACTAGTCGGGAACAATTAAAGGGGATCTATTGTCAGCGTTTTGACAACGAAAAAAAATATTATATATAATTTTGAAACAATGATCCCAATTATCTGTCTTGTAAATGTTCCGGCAGCAATTTTTTGCACGTCCTGTATGCCAATAAGACATTATTTTTCTTTTTTCAGTGCCTACATTCATTGGGTTTTTAAAGGACATTGAATCACCGTATGAAGTGAAAGATTACGTGAAATGTTATTTAGGAGAAACAAAAGAATCTAGTGATTTTGCTCGTCAGTTTCTAGAACGAAGGTATTTAAAGTATTTTTTATACTTGTATTTATTGGAGTTCACATATAGATAATGTATTTTAACATACTCATAAACTTAATGTAATGTTGCGCAGGTCAAAGCTCCTTCGTGTGGGAATGGTGACACCTTCAGATGACCTTTGCTCTCCAGCGATCGCAGTTAACCCTCGGACCTCTTCCGGCTCCGACTTTCAGGAGGTGAAGGGTAAAGGGAAGAAAACAAAAAAGAATAAGATGTTAAAGGTGGACTCGCGCATCCTGGGATTCTCAGTGACTGCCGCCGAGGACCGCATCAACGTGGGAGACATTGACACCGCCTGAGATGAGGACAAGTAAATGTCCACATTGTGATACTGTTAACCCATCGGACATTTATTAATCTAAAAGTCGTGTCGTGACGTCTCAACGTGCGATGCCCCTCGGTCTTAGTTCGCGACGGCCACCGATCGATGGTATCCATCGGAGTTGTCCATCTGCGTTTACGGCTCTCCTATAGTCTACTTTAACTGATATCTAATTTAGTGTATTGTATAAATGATGGGTTTCCGCCTTGGGGTAACATCGACGCGTCAATTTAACGTTTGTAATTTGTCTATACCATGTATTTTGTCAGCGTTGTCGCACTATTTTGAAACTCGTAGTCCACCGCGTACCTGATCACTCGATTTTTCTTGAGCGTTCACGTAACGGTACCTATCATTAGTGCATGATACTTGAACAACAACTATTGTGCCTTCTGTGAGTGCTCGCCGTTGATTCGGTGGATCGTCTTCTAGGCGTTTTATAATCCGTTTTTTATAGTCTGTGTTTATATAATGCATGTTTATTTCTTCAAACCAGCATCGTAAGTCCGTCTGTTTTTATCGCACGACATGACATAATATCAAAATATTTTAACAGCACTGACACAACCGTAACTCTTGTGCAGTTTTCTAGTCAAATCATGCCTACATTGTGATAATTCGCAGAGGAGATTTTAACGTACAAGTTTAGTGTGCAACCAATATATTTGCGTGTAATTTTATGAATAAACTATCGGTAAAGTTCTACAATGTGAATAACTTACCAAATACAAATGCAGTTTATTATCTATATGTATTCCATTTTTACTATCTTATTTAGAAATAGTATTTCTTATTGAAATGAATTTATCATATAAATGCTCAGCTATAAATGTATGTAATTATTGTTATTGGAATCGCCATATTGATAAGCTTTTAAAAACTTAATATTGATATATTATAAGAATCTGCATAGGGGAAAGTGGGGGAATTGGGAATTTTATTACAACATAAACTTTGTTTATCTAACTACTTATTAATGACAAATTATTCTGAAAAATCAACATTGTATTAAAGATATAAACAAAAACAAAAAACAATGTCGTTCCTTTTTACCCGATACCCTATGGGGTAATTGAGATCAGCCCGCGGGGGAAATGGGAACGGTATGGGGTAAATATGAAGGACATACTTAAATCTTTATAATAAAATACAATTTTACTGGTTGGCAGTTATCATACACGTAACCTCTATTAGTCTCGCCGGCAGTACATTTTTCGTATGCCCAGAGTTTACAATTGGCGCACATGATCCAATCCTCTGTCGGTGAGGATTCTCACTTTTCATTGCACATTCATCAATAAAACTCCTCTTCGTTTTCATTTATTTGTAAAGCTTTTTTTCAAATTTCTTACTCGTGACACGTGGTATTTTGTATGGTTTTAATGTGTGTTTTCGGTTCTTTTTTTTAACGCATGTATTCTTTTTTAGCTTTTCTCTCAATTTATCTCTTCTGTTCTTCTTTGAGTTAAATTTTTATTGGTGTGCTGGATAAAATCTGAGAATGCCTCTTATTCTGTCGCACAGAACTGATTTTTGTTTTAGGAGTGACAGACTCGAGACATAACGCCATAGTACCAGTCTTTGCCTGCCAGCCGGGTTTCCTTGTTAAAATTGTGTTGCAGTTTATGATAAGCAATATTTTTTGAATTGGTATTGTCTCAATTGTTTGAATAATGTTGTTTTTGCTATTGAGTATGTAGTAGCAGCTTTGCCTAATATGAGCTATTTACTTTTTATATCTTCGATTGCACGGCGAAGATCTTCAATTTTTATATTTTGGTTTAGTCTTTCGTATGTAATTTCAAGGCATCTAAAACAATTTGTAATATTAAAACATTTTTAACAATTAACTAGCAGTACTAGAGTAATCAAGAAAGAAAACAAGGGGTAATTGGGAACGTTCCCAATTATCCGCCTGACGTCGTTCCCAATTGTCCGAAGTAGTTAATAATGAATAAAATGGCCGCCATCTTTAATAGTATTTTTATAAACTTAAAATCACGTAGGGTTTGAAAACAGATAGTACATGCATGATAGTAACAAAATATTGTGGCTTTGAGCTTAAAAATAACATAGCTACATCTATTATAATATACGACAAAAATTATAACAGAAATGCACAAAACATTGTTTGACTCACTGTGACAGCACGCTTGCGGCTTTTTACTCTCACTGTTGCATACGTACTGAGGGGTGCTGAATGCGTCCTTCGAACAAGCGTGAGACGGTGTGGTGCTGGGGGAAGTATTACTTACCTAGCAGTTCCCATTTACCCGCCGTTCTCAATTACCCCACTCTCCCCTACTTGTTCAAATTTATGTTATTTAATAATATTATACAATAAATTTGGTTGTCATTGTTTTAATGTATGCAATTATTGAAATTTTCTACATTCAAATACGTAGTTACTGTAAAATGTAATTGTAGACAAATCTTTTATAACATGCTCAATACTTTAATCAATCCATCATATTGAATTGTTTGACTACGTAATTATAATGATTTTTTTTTTAAATAATGACACTTGCATTTTAATCTTGTTTGACAATTACAAATCATATACCTATGAATTTTGCAGTGTTAATACAGATTATACAATTGACAAAATAACTCATTAAATTTTATAGATTAGTTAAAAGTATTGTTTTTTTTTCTTTTAAATGTGTCCATTTTATACATTCACCACTCAAATTATTTGCACCTGTGTCACATAATTATATAATTACTTAATGACTATCATATTATTACTACAGTAACTAAGAGCAATATTAAGTACTCCATAGAAAAATGTGGTTGTCTTATGGAAATAGTATGAAAATGAATTAGTATAATAATCTCCACTTATATAATATTTTTATCAACTTTTTAACATATATACATAATATATAATAATTACATTTAATGACCTTTTTAGTGGAATCTTCTATGTACAAAATGTGTTTCATATACCTAAATGTTCTCGATTGTTAACAGTAAGTAACAGTAAGTAAAGTTAAATTGTAATTTGCTCAGAGATCTTCCTTGTGAAGGCGCTCATCGCTTAACGTTAAATATGCTGAAAAGGCACACAGTGGTAATCAAATATGTAAATTGGTGTGATCCCACCTACCACCTATTTCTTAATGGAAGGTGCGTCCTTAACGACATGTAAAAAACTTTTTCCAACTCTCCTATTGTGTAGGTTCCAATGTTTTCCCCACCGTGTACCTATTCACCTTATTTTAATGATTTTTAAAAATAATCTGTCGCAAATATGGAAGCTTTGTGAGTATGTAACAGATCAGATCAGATCATCCGGTCTAACCGTATGCTGTGGTAGCGGTGTAGCGAATACGTCGTAGTCATTTGTTTTTATTATTTCATCGCAAATATTGAGTAGATTCGAAAGTCAGTTTCCGGATTTTTTTTTAATTTTTATTTACTTCCAATTTTAAGGATTTTATTAGTACATATAGAAACATAATATTTTAACTCTTATATTATTATTTTGTATATAAATTATTCGGTATCGCGCTTATTAATAGTCCTCTTATTTTAAGGCTCTTCCAGTAGCGATGATGTTCCTTTGTTAATGTATCATATTCCTTGATAAAGGGTTTAGCCGGATAAGTATCAAAGCAAAGTGTCAAAGCGAAACCTGGCCGCGATAAGTACATAAATTGTGTTTGTACATCAAGGCGATAATAAAACCTAAGTTTCGATATAGGGTCCCATTTGGGGGCCGATTCGTCATATTTATCCGGCTAAACCCTTTACGGGCGTGGAGCATACATTTCGACGAATACTTGAATGTCTCTCTAAACAAGCTTTCAGTGAACTTATCCCAGTTTATTGTTGGATCTGCGCCCGCGAGTCTCCCGCGGTTTATCGCCGGTTGTACAGCTCAATATTCAATCTTTATATACAGTGTACAATGTTGTTTCATGCAATGAATAAACTTTGTGTGATTTATGTACTGAAGGTGGCTCATTTAATATTCTAGGATTGTCCGATTCCGATGGCCCTAGGCGGGTATCGCTCGTGTAATATCTCGCGCCCATCACGAGATTCCATACATACTTCGCAAGGATTGCGTATGAATTGATCCGGTTTCTAATAGCTTTACTGATATGAATGTATTCTGTAACGTATTTTGTTGTATTGAATTAGTGTGGACTTAACAATTTGATTGCCGTCATTGATATTGTACATTTTGTCGTTTGTGTTAAAGAGTTGTGGACGACGTGTTTTTTCTTAGAAGATATTGTAGTGCTAATAATTCATTATGTGTAGTTGTAGGAACAGATGAAGTAATTTATTATCTATCTATTGTGGTTTGATTATATAGCTTAAGTATCGCGTTTTTACAATGAAGCTGAATCATGCGCTCCCCGAGTACTACAAGAGTCCATGTAAAATGATTTGTTTTAGAATCGTTTATAATGTTAATTTTTTAAAAACACCTTGTCTTCTACTCTAAGAACGTTAATTTTAAGAAACTTTCGATTGAATGAAATTCATAAATATGAAAATCTAAATTTTCAATATTTTTTTCTCATTTAATAAGTATTATTTTCATTATACTGATATCTGTAGAGCTAGTGTTAGGGCAGAGCATACCAGATTAACTTAACTAACTTCGTACAATTAAAACACATAAGAGGTTACTCTTGAAATGTAGAAGGTAAAAAAATTGTATCAATTACATTGCTGTGCAGCCTGCAATGACTGCTGTAACTGTACTGATACTGTGAGCTCCTACTCGAAAGTTAAAATGTTTTGATTATTATTGTATCGATATGTTTGAAAAACGTGTAAATATTACTTTAGAATTAAAAATAAAATTAATTTATCATTCTTATTGCAGTTTCATTAGTCTTAAGACCTTAACGCATCTGTAATCTTTATAGGTGTTTATAGGTGCGCCTAGAACGTCCTCGACCGACTTCACCACTCACTTCCGCGCAGTAAATGTCTCATAATTTTAATTATGCAATCATTTATGATATTCATTCCTTGCAGTGTGACCAAACCATCTCATTTCTAGGAATGTGAGATTAATCTACAATGTAGATGTAGATTCTACATCATTTCATCACATTTTTCTTTATTCAATATTAATCAATTTGGTAAAAACCCATTGTAATAAATATTTGCGTAAAAAAATCTTTCGCCAGGCGCTTTTAGGTGTTTTACGACTAGAAGACGTTTTTATTGTTTACCACTTTTTTTTCTCAAGGGGAAAGCTGATTATGGCTCTGGTTCCCGCCAGGCCTGGGAGAGATTGCGGGTAGCGTATGTCGGGGTCACCGGTTTTCCAACCCGGCGCACGACGACGTCGTGTCCACGCCGATATTAGTGCCAACCTGGATCCCTAACAAAATCCCTAAACCTAAATCGGCATACCGACCCAAACCCCCCGGTGGCCATCTCCGCGTCAAGTGGGGCGACCACGGTACATGAGCGAGAAGCGCCCACTGTAATGTGGCCGTCACAGGCCACAGTGCCGTCGCCCCTCTCAAAGTCACTCAGTGAGGACGCGCTGCCCCCGCAGCGCGCCCAGCGACCACAAGGGCACCTTTGAGTCGCCTTTTACGACAGCCAGGGAATACCTTGGTGGGATTCTAACGCCCCTTTGCCACAGGGCCGACAACTATATTATATCACTCTTAACTTTTAAATAATAATTACGTATTTCGTTTTTTCATCCTTTGCATAGATGGCGTCGTTTATGAAAAATCGATTTAAACAACTAATTTAGAGAATCGTTTAATTAAAAATGATTAATATTTCTATGAAATCGCTTATAAGAAAACAATAATCGATTGAAATAAAAATCGATAATTTTTTAACATGTCTACTCATTTTTATTGCATTGATTCTACTTTCATGCTTCTTCTGCCATACCCAAGACTCAGTTAAAAAAATATAGGTTCAAATATGTAATCAATTTTAGCTCATAAGTTATAATTCTAAAGATTTTCATGTTCCAACAAGTGGAATTATAGAATGTTTCCATGACTTCAAGGATGACTGGTTTGTTTGTCTTGCGGCATTAGCGTGGGTATTAGGTTCGGTTTCCAAGTCGGGCAGTATTTCTTCCTCTAACATATTCATTCCTCACTCTGTCAAACCGTGTTACACCACACATCCATCGCAACATTCGCATTTCAGCTGCATGCAGTCGTCTTTCGTCCGTCTTCTTCGTAGCCCAACACTTAGATCCATACAGTACGACAGGTCTTATTATGCACTTGTATAGTCTGCCCTTCAATTTGAGGGGCATTCTGGGGTCACATATTGTGGATGAGACCTGTCGCCATTTCATCCATCCTGAGTTGATTCTCTGCCTTACGTCCCGGTCTATGTCTCCATCGCTTTGCAAAAGTGACCTAAGGTAGCGAAATTCGGAACAAACTGGTATCGACATTCCATCAAGTGTCGGACACAGAACTTGATAGACCGCCATAGTCGCAAAACATATATTGTGTTTTTGTTTTGCTGACTTTAAGGCCAACATTACCAAGTCTATGCCGCCACACCTCCAGTCTGTTCTGCACCTCGTGGCCACTTTCTGACACCAGCACAATGTTGTCAGCAAAGAGCATGCACCAAGGTGCCTCTTCCTGTATACCTGCCGTAACAGCATCCATAATCAACAGGAAGAGGTAAGGGCTAAGAGCCGACCCTTGGTGCACACCAATAGCGACATCGAAACTGGCTGTAAGACCAGCTGCTGTCCGGACTTGAGTACTGCATTTGCAATACATGGCACGAATCAACTGCAGGTACTTCTCTGGCACACATTTCTTCTTAAGGGCCCACCATACAACTTCACGTGGAACCCGATCATAAGCCTTTTCGAGGTCAATGAATGCCATATGCAAGTTCTTATGTGTTCTTCTGTATTTTTCGCACAACTGGCGAATTGAAAAAATGACATCCATTGTCCTACGGCCAGGCATAAAACCGAACTGGTTCCGTGAGACCTCACACTCCTCTCGCAGCCGTCGCTCAATTATTCTCTCCCATGCTTTCATAGTGTGTGACATTAACTTTATTCCCAGAGAAAAAAAAAAAAAAAAAAACTTTATTCCCCGATAATTGTTACAATCTTGCACGTCCCCCTTGTTTTTAAAAATGGGCACCAGATAACTGTTGCACCATTCGTCCGGTATCGTGTCGTCTTGCAACAACTTATTGAAGAACAAAGTCAGCCACTTCCACCTAACTTCTTGTAAGACCTTCCATACTTCTACTGGTATTCCACCTGGTCCAACCGCCTTTCCATTCTTCATTCCACTCACAGCTTTCTTCACATCATCAACCTTAATTTCTCTCACTAATCCCACGTTAACCGGTATATCCTCAAGCAGTCTATTCCAATCATTCTCTTCATTCATTAGTCTTTCAAAATAGGTTCTCCATCTATTTTTGATTCTTTCATCGTCTGTTAATATTCCTCCCACTTCGTCCCTTATACACTTCATATGTGTAACATCCTTAAAGACAAAAAAAAAATAGAAGTACAGCAAAATAAAACGCTGTTTGGATATTTAACTTTGAATTTTTTCGTATAGAAGTATCCGTGACCCCTTTCTTATTATACAAAATTGTAGATTATTATAGTAATGATCTTGCGCTTCAACGTTTGACTTGAAATTAAACTAATATGTATTGTAATAAAATTGAATTTTTTAACGTTTCCTCTGCCTTGCTGGTCAGACTGCTTATTTTCCACACATCACCAAATTTATCCTGTACTCGTAGATATTTGGCAATTTCGAATGCTGTCACACCATATTTGACACCCTGCAGAATGTGTTCATTACTAATTTTGCGATATTTTGTTCTTGCTTTCTCGACTCGTGTACCTACATTGTAACTAGACATTTTACAAAATCATGTGTAAATTTTTACTATTGCAAATAAAATCGTTTGTTTTTTCCAGAGAATACCCCAGCATCGGAATACGTAGAGGAAATAAATCGTGCATACTTATGGAGTTGTAATTTTTTTAAAATACTAATCTTATTTCTTTTTTTTTTGTTTTGTTTTGTATTTGTATGTATTGTGTTAAAATATACCAATGTCGACGAATCAACAGGTGTACAGAAAAACCTAATGTGGTTTATGTTACACTGAATAACAATGTACAAATTGTTATTGTCTTTTTATATAAATAAATAAATAATAAAAAATAATAAAATAAATAATTTATGACTAGTATTTCATAAATCATAATTACTTATGTAGGTACTATTAAGAGATGTTCTGTATATCATAATAATCGTTTTTTTGTAATTGTATATAGATACGTTAACAGGTAATACAAATATATTTCTTCTAATTTTATATTTATATAAAATTAAATTATATATATATATATATATATATATATATAAGTATATAAATATATATAAAAAATTATAAAATGAGAAGAATATAATACAATTGTATTTTAAAAAACAAAAAGAAATAAAAATTAAAAACTTCTTTTGCCTGACAGAACTTCAGTCTTATATTTTATTTTCGATACGTGATTTTTTTTGTGGACAAAATTGAGCATGTGTTATTTTTAACGATACCATTACTAAAATCATGACCGAAAACGTAGAACAGAACCAACAACAGAATCAATATTCTGCTGGGAAATTAATTATAAAATATTTACTAGAAAACAAGAATGGTGCCACATTAACGCAAATTTTACAACATCTTAGAAACTTTTATGGTAAAGATTCAGCTGATGTCAATCGAACTGCAGAGTCAGTACTAGAGAGTGGGACCGCTTTCGGGTTCTTGGAGCGTAAGGGTTCACATTATTTGAATTGGATAGCTAAAGAGATGTGCTGTAGGCGAAGGCGTCGACGTCGGAGCAGGTGCAGGCGAAGGCGCCGGCGTTGTATTCGCCGGCGACGTAGCTGCCGCAGAAGGCGTCGCCGGCGATACTAAATGCCGGACTCCGGACCTGACTGAGCCTCGGCTATGCTATGCTAATCTTTTACTACAATATTGACGTTCGTCCCACACACATTCGTGCTTAAAGTTAGTTCGTCATTTTTAATCAATATATGTTTGTATTTGATTAAATAAAACAATATTTCGTGACGTAAATAGACATGAGTTTATTAACAGCATTTCACAATCTGTTTATTATACATCATACCGATATTAAGTATGCATTTTTTTATATACCGTTCGCTTTGGAAAATAAAGACTACCTATATTAAGGTTGTTTGGTTGGTTAAACAATCGATTTCATTTTCAACTATTGATGTTGCATTAGGTTAACTATATATGGTACCTACTATATGTATACCTTATGTCTATCGATTACATGATTATGCTAAAACTTATTTAGGCGCCTAGTAATTTCTTCACAGTGTATCCTGGCACTGCGTAAACGAGAAGCAGGAACAAAGTAGCTACTACTATGATGATAAACGCCTTGAGAATTGTCCATTTGTAGTTATGCCAGATGATATATCGAATAGATTTTAGTGGGTTGAGGAACCACATGAACGAAGCATCCGGCCGGCTGCGAACAAACAGACACAAGTTATTACTCCTATAAATGTTTTGAAATTTTTAGAATGTGCAAAATAAAATTGTTACAAATAAAATTACGATTACTGATATATTTTAAACGTCTCAGATACTAGAGATGGTTTATTTGCATGGATGGATCGAATATATTCAATATTAATCTTAGTGAAGTTAGAAAACATTGATATTGGGTAAACTGATGCGTATATTGAAATACTTACTTTGGTTTATCGAGAGGATCAGGTTCGTTACGTCCGAGGCCAGCTGGCACTTTTTCGGCTTCCTCCTTCGTCAATAAGTGTATCTCTGCTTCCACCTTGCCAGTTAGTTCCATTTCCTCGGTATCGCGTTTAATGTAGAAAGGCCACCAGCCTTTTACCCTTTTTTGTTTGAAAATGCTGACCATCGGTACAGTTCCATCATTTCGTAGCATATCTAAAGTGCAAAGCTTGGCAGACTTAGCGCCACGCGGGAATCGATTCAGGTCGAGTGTAATGGCACCTGAAAACGAAATGAGAGTCTAATATTCTATTGTAGATACTGGTTGCGAAAAAGTATTAAGAATCAAATACCTAAGAAATCATCAGCGGAGAAGTGGTCAGCATCCCACACTTGTAACTCAAAACGTGCAGGTATTTTACACTCGGTTTCGTCCCAAGAGAACATTGATTCCTTTCGGGAAATCACGATACGTTCTTCAGCTTCCAAATAGTCAAAAGGATATATGAAGCGCCAATTGAAATTGCCTTCGCCTGTTAACGAGCGGTAGTGAATATCTGTGCACTGGCAGTCGTCAGGGCCTTTTAACCATCTGAAAAATCAACAACTTAGAATAAATGGATGACCTTACAAGGAACTACTAAGATTGTTGATTGATTTATTATTAATATTCATGTATATAAAAACAAATTGTTATATACTGTGTTTTTATCAATCTACTAGTGTACAATAATAATTACAATACAATAATAATTGATCTTGGCATCATGGTTGTGTAAAATATTAAAGAAAATATTCCCAATTATAATATAAGATCAATCGAATCACTATTTCGATTAGTTATTGCAAACTAACGGGTAAAACTTAGTTACATTACTGTTCGCATAGGTTCCTGTATTAAAAATGCATACCCTTTCACATAAATGTCGGACATTTTTTCGCCAGTAAAGAATGCATCATCTTCCAGAACTACGTCGTCAGTATTCCATATAATGACTCTCATTTCATACGATTTCGGTTTGCGGGCCGATATATCCACTGGTGGTCCAGGCAACGGCATATCCATCGGAAACATATCCACCCACATCTCTAAACGACCTTGCTCGATTCCTGTAACAAAACCAAATTACCTTGTTTTTAAAAAGAAGAGTACTAGAGGCCGGGGCTTCGATTTCCTGGTTGGATGGTGTCATTAGGTTTTTCCATTAGGATATTCTCAGTAGAACTGTGTCTGGGGTGTGCCGAAAAGTTGCAATAGGCTGCCCCCCTTTTATATGGAATTTAAAATACAATTTCCGAAACGTGGATGCTGAACGAATCTTTTTATTTGCACACAGGGATGCAGTCGTAAATATTTATGATATGTTATGTTATGTTTGTATAGTATAAAATTAATCAACAGTAGAAAAGTTATAATTACCAGGCTTATTTGGGTTATACAGCGGCCTGGTCTCCACGTGTTCGGTGACCAAGCGAGTTCCTACGCGGGGTACATCTTGCCAGCGTCGAAGTACAATCAAAGCCATCTGCTCTTCAATAGTATCAGGGTTAGAGAATAGTTCAGTGTCATCCATCGGCATATTGAAAACTGTTTTGCCCACTTTTACTTTTCCATGTTCATATACTGGAGGATCCAGCTTACCATCCTTGCACAACTTAGCCAAAATCTGAGTTGGCTTCATGGCATCACGCCAGCGGTTGTATCCTTGCCTAAACAGAAAAATATAATATTAACTAAATGCGTGCTGTAAAAAGGCAATCTAACAATTTATATATTATTTATATTTAGTAAAACATACTCTTCATATTTCATGGGGAGGCCACATGTGGCGCGATGACGGCTGTAGAAGCGGTTCTCGAGATCAATTTTAGTTTCGCCAATTAAATCATCGGATCCAAGTAAATCCCAATCATAGACCTGAATAGTCAGCATTGAGTCTTGTGGGAAAGTAGCCTCAATTTCAAAACATTTTCCGAATACTGGATTCAGTTGCTTTGAGACATAGTTCTCCTTATCACTAATTCTCTTTGATCCCAAGTGCAACACAATGTAGGGATCAGCCTTTCCATTTAAATCCATCGGGTGAAGATCTGTAGCTTTTACGATGTAAACACGTACAAGAACGTGAATCGGTTCATTGTTTGGTACTCCTTGGAAAAATCCAAAGTTAGGATCGAATCCCATAACTGTGTGATCATCGATTCCCTTGGGCAAAGGCCATTTGTAGACCTTAATAGCTCCCTAGAATTTTAAACAGATATTTGTTTAAATAAAAGAAAAGTATTTATGTAAATAAGTCGATGGAACATTGTAAGTTTCTGTAATTAATAGGAATAGATATATATTAATAATACCTTAAATACCCCTACTACTCTGTTATCGTCTTCAGAGTCATCACCAGTTTTCTTGCCGCGATATAACTCAAATGAGTGGAGCCATTCCTTAAACTCATCATATTCTGGCACAGCTTCGAGTTCGTGAGGATATATCTAAAAATAAATTATTGTTGTTAAATAATATGTAATTGTAATTCGCATACTACGAAACGAATACATAAATTAGTATACTTTTGTTAATGCTGAGTTAGGGATTTCATTTTTCTTCGAAATTGTTGGGCTAACTTTGACCCTCGATGAAGGTGAGGTCGGTTGTCGGCGTCGAATGCGTTCACGTTCTGATCGAGGGGAATGTAGTTCTTCGCGTGGGGATCGTGTTTCATCCACGTATACAACTTGAGGAGCTTGTAGAAATCCTTGACGCTCTTTTTTAGCTTCCTTCTCATCTTCAATCATGGATTCAATAGATGCGAAGTACTTCGTCCACCAATCTTTGCTGCTTTCATCATCAGCGTGTACCGAATCAGTGCTTGCCTTTCTTTTTTTCATTGATTCGCGCTTGTTCAAATTCTTGCGCATCGATTGCATCGTCCCCGATCCATAGGAAACTGTGCTGCGACCTTCACGGTGGAGTAAAGGACAGCTTTCTTTCTCATTTTCTATAGTAACAACGTCCTCTTGAATGATACGGTTAGCTCGAAGATCGATGTTTTGCAAAGGAATCAAAGACTTTTTCCTCTCTTCAATTTCTCTTTCTCTTTTGCTCATGGGAGTGTAAATATATTTGTGAATAGAATTAATAGTATGGGTTCCAACTAGAGTAACTCTGCCGAAGCTGCGACAATCCACAACACGGATGGTTAGAGGAGGTCTGTATAAATCTTGGTCAGGAAGCTCAACATCCACAAATCTTACAGGATTTGTGAAGTTTGGATTACGTTTGGCATTTTGTATTACTGTTGAGTACAAAATATTTCCAGCACATTCAATATCAACTCTTGGTTTGTCAACAGTGAGAAGATGAACACGTTTTAGATCACGAAGTCCCCAAAACAGCACTTCTATACGGTATTTAGACAGAGTTGGTCTAATCCCTCGGGGAACGGGTAATATTGGGCCTTTATTAGCGTCCAGAGGCGCCTTTCCAGTAGGCTCTCTCGGGCTAGGCAGTTCTGGTAGGATAGAAGAATTTTGTTTCGGAGGAATTTCTAAAAGTTCGAAAGTTGCTAGGAGTTCACCAGCTTTGTCGTCACCACGCGTAATTTCATGCCATTCCAACGCAGGCAGACTCTGTGGCCTTACCTGAGTTTCTTCATAGGACTTAATGTGAGGTCTAGCAAGCGTACGGCCAATAAATTCAGATTTGCCAACTTTGTCTTGATCAAATACTTCGATGACGATTGTTGGAGGATCGGATTTAATTTGTTCAAGAGTACTGTACAGTAGAATATCATCAAATACTAAGAGTTCATCCCAGGTAGGACTTAATGTTTCATCGATCACTTGTGTTATCCCCGTACTTTCAGCAATGACGACTCTAGCGAAGGGGTCAGACAGTCCAGATGAGTCAGACCCAATTAAAGAACGAGCTTGATAGATGTACGCTCTCATTTGAAAGTTCTAAAAGAAAATGTAAAAAAAATTAGTCTTAAATCATTCAGATGCAAGACAAGATATTCAATACATATAGAAACTTGTAAAACTTACGTGCTTCTCGGTGTAAAATATTGTCGCAGGCGCATTAGATCGCGGTTTATCTGCGTTTTTCAGCTCTGAAGTTAGTTCGTAGCCTTTGGGAAGTCCATCGATGTAATGTTTTTTGTGTTGTAGGGCGCCCATCCAGAGATAGACACTGACCTTTGCTGGTATAGACCAACCACTAGGTGTGGTAGCCTTTTTTCCAGGCCACTAGACATAGAAATAACAGTTAAATAAAAATAAAAATTACATAATACGTACTCAGTAATCATTTTACAATACTTACTTTTAAGAAAATTGTCTGCATTTTTCCGCAGTATTTGCCGCATTCTTGAATGTTTTCGGAGAATATTATATCCCTTGCAGGAATTCTATAGTAAGCTAAACGCTTGCCGTTGCTTATCAACCATATAAAGACGTCGGGCATTGTGTGTTGTGCCTGAAATACATTTTGTTAACCAAAAAAATTATTGTTTTCTTTAATACAGATTAAGAATTGAGCATACTCACATCTTCGCACAAATATTTTAGCTTGTTAAGGTAGCTAAAGGCAGCACGCATGCGGTCCTTGATTGAGTGTTTTGTGATTAATGCTTTTAAGCCTTTTGTAACGGAACTAATTTGCTCCTGCAAAACGGACCATAGTTTAAAAAGTTAAATATAAGGATTTTTTTCTTCGTTTAAATACAAGATGTTATTGAAATATTTTATTACATTTGACTAAATGCAATCATCATAAACCTGACTACTTACGATTTCGTAAACACACATTTTGTGTCTTTCACGGTCCAGTTTAGTATTACCAATTGCTGGGGCGTTACTCATATGCTGCACATAAGTAGCGCAGGCGGCACTGACAGTCTCAAGAGCCGTTTTAAGAGTAATCACGCCAGTACTGTCTGTGGCAATCTCATTCTCCATCGCTGCTTGGGCATCTGTCAAACCTTCCTCCTAAAAAATTTGAACCGTTGTTGAAATAATGATTTTATTAATTTCAATAAGTATTTTATACATCATGTTAGTTACTACTTTGTACATTATTCAGAAGTTAATAAATAAATCTGTCAAAACGTTCAAAAGTATGTTATTACCTATATATGTTATATAGTAATAAAAAAAAAAGAGATTACTGACATATTTATCAACGATGGTGGAGATCAAATTGGAGTTGTACATCCGCCGGCGATGATCAGGCCAGATACTGCGGATGTGCATGCATTGCTTGGTATCCCAGTATGGCAGATAGTAATAGTTTTTATCGCTTGAGGCTGCTTTTGCGGGTGCAGTAGTACTTTGCCAATATCCCGTACCAGCTGGCACTTCATCTGAAAATGTATATAAATATATCCTCATTACTTTTTTATCACGTTATTTATTCACTGTCCCGTAAGGAAATCGATACAGATCTCTTCATTAGCAACAACATGAAAATGATAAATAATACGAAATACTTAATAACAAATTCCATTTGAATAATTTTCTCCACATTCGTGGATATTTTATATGTTTATCAAGTCTGCTTCACATCAGAAACATGAAATCCACTGAGACATGGTCACTCAACCAGTATTTCTCAAATCGAGAAAATGTAGATGATGCGTCGGATAATGAACCCTGATTGAAAATAAAAAGTACTAGGAATACCCGTATGAGGTTAGGTTATATCATTTTTATACTATGGTGAAAGATAGTGTTGGTATCATATACAAGCAAAACACAGTAATTTCATGTTATACTCACCCAGAGGGTCGCAATCGAGATCCTGTGCTCTTTTCACGGACTCGTGATGTCCATCAAGGTTATTTCCCGAATTACCAATGCTTAATTCAAATTGTAGCGGCTTGTCGACAAGTTTCTTGTCAATCATGTTTGCTTCGAATATGCTCGCGAACAAAAAGAACTCCTCGTGTTTTTCAAAACTGGAGTCCAGTATGGGTGGTATAGGTTCCACTTCTACGTCACAGACTGGACAATCCAAACTATCTGTGATCTCAGTACGGATAGAGACCAGCAATCTGTACAAAATTATTCGTATAGAGTACCCATGCAGTAATAAATATTATTGTAAGAAATAATGAACATTTAATATAAACATAATTTTTTACCTAGCCCTGTATGACACGCCTTCCCCCATACCCATGTTGAGGTTGGCGTGTTGGTCTATCAGGCTGAAATCCCTGGTCGAACCGTACATGTAAATGTATGCTGGTCCAAACGTCGGTAGAAAGCCTAGAAAATAAATCCATTCATAAAAAAATGTTATAATTGTATTAAATGTACGTGTCGCTGTCATCGCTGGCATGGTGGTTAAAAGTTAACTGTTTTGTTTAACACAGAGAATATTTTATATAAATGTTTTGAATATTTGTACCATAATATCTGAGATTGCAGTAATACCTCGTAATAATCTCCTCCTAATATCCTCTCCTAAAAGTAACGAATGAGAAATTCTATGGAAGCAGCGATTGTTATGAGTATTATTGAAAGAAAACAACAAGTTGTACAATGTATAGCTCGTATCTGAATTGCAGTTCATATTTATAATGAAACACTCTAGTCTAATTACAAAGAGGGAATTCTTCAGTGAAGAAGTTTTACATAGGTAAAGTTAATTATCAAATAAAAATTATTCGCCCTTACCCCTCTCCCCATCGTTAGATATAGACTTGAGGTCTATGAAGTGCGTTGCAATGACGTTCGGATGTACGGGATCGTCATCTCTAAGTTGTATTTTAATTCTCTGGCACAACGGGGGGAACATCTCGGTGAATGTGAGCTGTTCGTTCCACACAGGATTGTAGGTGTTCTTCTTGACAGATGTTGACCCCTAGTTACGGACGGAATTATGACTTAAAAATATGCATGAAAAAAACTTACAGACACATCAAGCATTGTAAAAATTCCTTTATAAGTTTTTCACCATGTGGAAGCATTTAAAAAATTAAAGGTGTAGTATACGAAAACAAAAAAAAACTTACTGTCATGCCAGCAAAGGAAACCTGGACGAAGGGATCTACCAGGTCCTGACTTTCTCCCGTAAAAGCTTTCTTAACATTAGCAAGTATTGAATAGTTCATTTTCGGCAGCCCATCCGCTTTATAGATTCTTACTATAAATTTGGCGCGTTGTCGGTCAATCGGCACCCCATCAGGAAGCAGGAGATTTCTGTGGTAAATATAAACACATCTATATCGGTGACCAATCCAGTAATTCATATAATTCCCAGGAAACTGATATTGGCTTGCAAACAAAATATAAGCGCATGTTTTAAATAATAGGTATCCAAAAATAAAATTTCTGCTATTTGGTGTAGTAATATTTATTTTTATTGGAAGCCTGCAAAAATTTGTTTAATAGGGTCATCATCAGCATCATCGTTCCACTGCTTGGGAAGGGCCTCGTCTACAATTATTGAGAGTGTAGGCTCTAGTCCACCACGCTGCTGACCTAGTGCGGGTTGGCGGACTACAAACATCTTTTAGGTGTGCAGGTTTTATCACGATGTTTTCCTTCACCGTTAAATTAATTGATGATTCATTGTAAATACACACATAACTTGGAAAAATTCTGTCGGAAGCCGGGTAAAACCCGCGGCCTGTTTTTGTATGCCGCCAACTGTGTTATAGAAGTTTACGGGTGGTGCTGCCCTGAGTTAGACAGCTTTTATCGTTGATCTGTTGCATCTCAGCAGTGCATTTGTGGTGTAAAATATGTCGTCGGGCCTTTAACAGTCTAATTTTGGTCTATACGTACGCCTCCGAACTATGGTAGTATTATTTTTAATAACAATATGTTTTATCTGCTTTTGTTAACTTTCGATCAAACAATTTACATGTACAAATATCTACAGAGCACAACGGCTCGTTCAAACAACGTGAAAATTTTTGGTTTTAACTTGTAACATTGGCTGTGAGTGTAAGAGCACTTGTATTAAAATAATCGATATTTTGGTGTACTGTGAGCTTGAAGGAATTATGTTAATGTTATACAAGTTCGCTTTCATTTTTTTAATCCTTTGTACTTAATGTTGTTTATAATTGCATGTACTACATTGTGACAATAAACATCTTTTTATTTCTTTCTTTAATTTCAACATGTTCTTAGGAAATTTAAAAGAGTGTAATGACAATTATTATGTTTGCAAAAACAGGCGAATGTACGAAATTGAAAATAATTTTCTTTTGGTTCATCGAAGACTCAGAGCAGGGTCAAACAAAATGTATTTATCGATAGATGATTTCTTTGTGGGAATATTATAATTGACAGTTTTTTAATTTCTTACTCACAGACACGGTGATGGCAAATGTGTAACTTTGGACAAATCTAGCCATTTCGACGAAGGTCAGAATGAGTGACACATGAATACATCAAAGCTTCCCCGTGAGTGTGTGTTCAAATTATCAAATAACTCGCCTTGCTTATAAACGTTTCCTAGATCTATCTCAACCATTTGTATTGAGTAACTTGTGAAGTTGCCGGATGCGACGCTATAGATATTTGAGTTAAAATACAACGTATGTCAGTAAGGCCGATATTATTGAATACTTTTATGTTCAGCACTGATTCAAATGTCTGGAATTTAGAAATGACGGTGCGTGTAAATAAATAAAAAGTATTTCATAATTAATCAATTTGCTTACGCTTCAATATCATCCTCATCCTTCTCACTTTTAGGAGGAATTTTGATGGTGTCGCCTTTACCGATAACGCTGATATCACATTTTAAATAACCTTTGGCTCCCGAGCTGATGTCATCCGGATCGGTCAGCAGAGCCCATTTGTGGTAAAACTGCCGATCTGCGAACAAATAACTTAGTAAATAAACGTGATTTGTTGAACACAGATCTATCCTGGATTTATAATTAAAAGCACTACCAGCTACTGCTGATGGCGATCCAGAATTAAATCCTGTCATGATATTGGCTTTTACGAGTAGCATAAGGATGACTGGCGTTCAAATGATTCCTATTTTATACATATTTATACATACATATGTACACACTGACTGTATTTTTTATGGTTTAAAATACAATAGGTTGATAATTTTTTGAATTTTTCTAACTAAATTTTTGAAATCTAATGTTTTTGCCACCTTTTATGACCTTTCTTGAAGATTGAACGCTGTGATGTTTGATAAACGCGCTTTAATGAGTGAGTGCCAAATCTAAGAATTTGAAAATGAATACCAGATAATTTCCTTGCATAAGATTCTATCACTATGTCAAATTAGACTGGTTAAAGGACAATATTAGATTGTTATATTGCCCGCTGGGGCTCATAGTGCGGATGAGTAAAACTCATGTTTTCTATATTGCGGTCTATAGGTTAATTTTTAATGTAAATTTAAAATACATCGTCCTTGTTTTTCTTTATTCATTACTTTACTTTACTTTAAGAAGCGCGTATTCTTAATCATTGAATATGATTTTATTTGGAAACATTGGTATCTTAACCCTCATACTATTATATATAAATAATGATTTTCCTAAATCGGTTTATAGACGCTGGTGGTTGAGTAATCCTCAAATTATGGCAATAAAAAAAAAAAAAAAAAAAGGCCTCAATTGTATACTTTGGTAATATTGAACAGGGCTCAGTAATATGAAAGAATGATTGATTCTACAGTATTTTAGTATATTTTTTATAATACAAGGTTAAGAGTTTTTAATTAAATTATTATATCAACTCACTTTTTGTATTGTTTGAATAAATAATGTCACATTGTTTTTTGAGGAATGTAAATAAATGTAATTCGTTGTTTAATCACGGAACCCAAAATGAGAAATTTCATCATCTAAGCTCTTTCACATTAAGTATTAATGTAACAGCAACTACCAGTATGTTTAAATCCTATAAATTTCTAATTTTGGGTAAAAATAAACATTTTATGGCACCATATAAACACACAAGTATTCGCAATACAAAAACATCGCCACAATATTCGCTAGCATCACAAAAAATATTTTTTTCAACTTAATTTCTTATATTTTATTCGCATTTGGCATACTACTGTCTTGAAGTTATTTCAGCGTAATATTGACAGCAATGCTTCGCATTTGCTTACAATGGATAAATTATTTCCTTAATCATAAAGCTTATTCAACAGCATGTTTAAATGGTTAAGTAATAGAGAAAACGAGCAATAAACTAAATGCTAAAAAGCGTTTATGAATAAGGAGATATGTTTCTCTATGTTTCACACTCTAACACATGACATAAAGTAAGTTTGTTAGCTCCATGTTACCTGTGCATTCCATACAGACTTTTTTGAGTTAATGTACTTATGAATTACTCGTATTTGCTTGTCTCAGAAAAACTAAGGAACATGACACTTAAATAATCTGCTGTCAACTATATTATTTCACGTTACATTTGAATTGTTAGAAGTATAAAGTAAACATAAATTTCATAATTTTGTCAGTTAAGGGTGAAACCATACCTTTATTTATTTGTAGTCATTCTATTTAGACCGCGATGTAATTCCAATTCCAATTGATAATTATGTTACCATAATATGATTATATTACTTAAATAGATATTTGACATCAGATTAATTAGTTTTTATGTTGATCAGTTTTTCGGATACTGGAGATTAAATGTGAAAATTTTCAAGTGTAACATACACGTGTTGAACTAAGCTATAGTCAATGTAGCGCTACTAAACGCATTTTAATTGATTATATTGTAGAGTATGCATTGATTTCAAAAAATAGCACGGAACGAAGCTTAATGAGAACTGAGAACGTTGAGTTGTAATCCATACCGTATTCCGCGTATAGTTTTGATTTTATTAAGCGGCTTAATATTCCATCTACACTAAGTTTATTTCTACATTAAATTATTTGTTACATTAGTTACCTTCACACCAACCCCTAAAAGAGCATAGTGTGATTAAACAGGGAAATGACGTTGCCTCGTATCATATAATTTGTTTTTTCGTGAAGCAAATATTATACAGATTACAGATACAACAGTATGACCACTTTACCATTTTATGATAATTGAATTGCGGCCTAAGTATCTTACTGAAGATCGAATGATTACAAACAATTTGCATTATCTCTCACCAATGGACACAATAATGCAGGACTGTGATTCCGGGAAAGGCTCGTTTAGTGAGTTTTTTGGTTGTTTTGTATTAATGCATATTAGACGCCGAAAGGACGACATGTAGGAGGGAATCTAGCTATGATCCTCTGGCAACCTATCAAGAAAATTTAGACTCTTTGTGAATTAATAGTGCTGCATTAACAAGAAATATTTTCTGTCCAACAAGTAATTTTTTTAGCTTATTACCAATGTTTTATAGTGCCCTGATAAAGCGTCTTCCTCTTTGATCACACTATGTATATACCGACCTTGAAATATCGGCGCTAAAAGCATCATGTTAGCGAGTTTAAACTCTACAATATTATGTTGTTAGTGTATGTCTATTTGCTGGCACGTGACTGAAAGCATAAAATCGAAACAGGATACCTATTACTTATCATCAGCTAAACATATCACGAAGCTGGGCCAGGTATTCTGCTCAGGAGTCTGAAATTGTGTGAAAGTGTTCATAATGTGTAACATGCATACGTATATTAGAGGATATTCTATAGAATAAATGTATTAAAGACACAGAAATAATATTACAGAATTAAATAAAATGGAAAACGAAAAATATTTTGCTTTTAGTGTATGCCCTATGTCTTTATAAGTTCAGTCAGATTGTAAACTGTAATGAAATGAAAAATGAGAGTTTAATTAATTATTGACGATAATTTTTAGAGTTTGAAACAGCCGAAAAAAGATAAGTAGGTAGGTACATACATGTTGAAGTAATATCGTGGAATCTTAAAACATTTGTCAGCCCCGTGGCGCAGTTGGCTATATACCAGCTTGCGAAACAAGAGGCCGCGGGTTCGATCCCCGCACCGAGACAAATGTTTGTGTGATCCACAAATAATTGTTTCGGGTCTGGGTGTTGGTGAGACCGAAAAGTCTTTCGTTGTTTCTGATCCCCATGATACAGGACTTGTATCCTAGTGTGGAGTCAGAACTATGTATGTGACTGTTGGTTGTATTTATTTTCTTTATTTCCTGAAAGTTCGAGTGCAATTTGTTTAGTTAAAAACAATAAATCTCTAAATTTAATTGCGTTTGTTATTAAACATATTCAATCGATTGTGATTATTATCTACGGTAATGTTGAACAAACTAATCTATGATGTTGTAGCATAGGTTGAGTAGGAATAGTTTACTGAAAACTTGAGGCACGTATGAAGCTAGGTTGGCATGTTACCGCATTGTTGCGTCAGGCAATAAATAGTTTCCACGCTTGGGAAATCTATCAAGAAGGAAACTAATCCAATACTTCGATGTATAGTTTTCAAAATCCTCTCGGCACTTTCGTTATTTTATTGAGTAATACTCAATCTATCTAAGGCTATCGGCTGTAATCTATTCAATCATTTTGTCAGAGGACGCCTTTAAGCTGCAGTGGACCGTATGTTATTAAATATTTTAGTTTTGAATGTGTCCTGGTTCGCTGTATTTATAGTTACGACTGTTCTTCATTGTGGATAATTGACATCTAAGTATAATAAATTATCTCTGAAAGATGTCAAGAAAAATTAAAAATTCTTAACATTAATTACGCGATTATTATTCTAAAGTTTATCGTAGTATTATTGGAAATGAAGCAGTCGTATCGCTGTAACAAGAATGTGCGCCGAAGGCTTGTATAAACGTCTAATATCACTAGATATTATGTCAAGGTATAGTATCTAAGTAATAGATTATTTATTTAAAAAGGTAATATAAAGAGTCCTCGAAATCGACGTGCAAGCACGAAGAGGATAATGTCAGTTGAGGAAGCGAAAGACGTGTGTTTGGACCTACTACGGTTCATTTGGCGCTCTTTAGTCTCTGCCTAGCCCAACGGGAGATAGGTGTGAGTTTATGTATGTATGTATAATATGACTAACGATCAAAATCAGACAAAACATGATTAAACTACACAAATCTCGGATATATTTAGTAACATTAATGGCCGAATACTGAAACGCCACTTAATCTGAGGGCAACTTATATTTAAGAGGCTGTTATATTTTAAGCGGTATACTGAAACATAATTTATCGGTTTTAAGACTGTGATTAACTAATTTCCACTTAAATTTCCATAAATGGCAACATTTTTTAAGTATATACCGCTTAAATTATATCAGCTACTTAAATATAAGTCGCCATCAGATTAAGTAGCGTTTCAGTATTCGGCCATAGGACTTTTAAAGTACTTTGAATATGAAATTCCTTCGACGGTACGACTCTTTGTCCGGTGATAGTCTGCTTAGATTAGAAGTTATCTTAGATTTAAAGTGTCACAATAGCCATACAACATCCAATAAGATGATCTATAATTAATTTTCTTATATCTTTCCGGTCGCATTATACCATTTGCGTTGTCTTAACCCTCTCAGTTGTAGAGGAGGCCCGTGCCCAGCAGTGGGACGTAGGGTAGACCGAGGCGAATCGGATCAATGGGCGAATCGGATCAAAATAAGAAATTGGTTAATATTTTCAAAAACGCGTTACCAAGGAACACAAATGACTGGTATCTTACGACCCCCTCCCCCCACGCATCTCTCGCCATCGGCAGTATTTTGTTTCGACTAGTACAATAGACTCAGCACTGCTCGACAGTAAAGCAGGTGTTAGTGTACGTTACAATTTCGGCGCCTATGTAAAATATGGACTTACTATTTCTTTGTGTCATTCTAAAGTTTTGTGTTAATACTTTGAATTATATGGCCTACATTCTTAAGAAAGGTGTCTTTTTTAGAAAACATCTTAGATTTTAAGCAAAATATTACAGGTTAATTTGTAAAATATTCATTTCAAAAGTGTTTAATCTGGGGTTATTCGGATCACGTCGTTGGGAGTGAATTGGATCACTTTTATAAAATTATTTATTTTAAATTTGAGGTTAATTTTGCATTTTAGTTCATTGTATATTGTTCGTACGTACAAAAGAAAGAAAAATGAGGGAGAATGGTCCCAAGAAAAAATGAGAGAAGCCGCAAATAAAGTTCTAACCATAGAATTAACTTTACGCCGAGCTGCGACTATTTACGACTTGCCATATACCAGCTTACAAAGAAGAGTCACACTCTCCAGAGGTGTTATCAAGACACTTGGACTGGCAGCCTCAGATGAGAAAACTGAGAAGATTTTAGCAGACCGGTTACTGCACTTAGCGAATCGGAGTTACAACCAAGGCGGTCCGTACCAACCAAATTTGCATATGAAATTGCAGAACGTTAAAAAATTAAAGAAGAATAAAAAAACGCCTGCAATAAAAATCAAGGGTTCATAACAGAGAGATTGGCATTGTATTTACTGCTCAGAAATATTCATTAATCCACCATCAGAGGATTGGATTCAACGCCATGCATGCGAAGAATGGTGTTACGAAAAATGTTCTAATACGGGAGGGAAAAAACCCCTTATATATGTGATTTATGTGTTAACAATTAATACCCTATCTTATTTCTTATTATTTTAATTTTGGTAATGGTTACAAAGCATATAGTATTAAGAACATTTTAATTTAGTTATATAATATGTATGATCCCATTCGCCCCGACATTTGGGGCGATTCGGATATTTATGTCTTTCAAGTTTTTAGACGACATTTTGTACAATTTGTGACTAATTTAAGTTTTTAAATGTTTATTGTGTAGCTAGAATGTTACTGATTGCCAATTTGTCAATAAAAGTCACATATAAAACACTTGAATATGATTTTCATACGCTCAAAATAAAATTGATCCGATTCGCCTCGGTCTACCCTATATGGGCTGATGATGATGATGATGATGATGTTGTCTTAAGGTTAGCTTTTAAATTTCTTATGTCGTAAGACAGGTGCCCAAGACGTCAGAAGCTATGTTATGGAATTAAACTTTTCATATACCTTTTTCGTAAACCTTGCTGTCTTTATTACTTTAAAAAAAAACATTTTCGTTTCATATTAAATATAATAATTAAAAAAGAATATTAATGTAAAAAAATAATAATCTCAAAAAAGGAATAAGTAAGTAGTTAGTGAAAAGTAAGGCTGACCTGGGATTATTTTACTTTAGAATAAGAAATTATTCTTCTTAAATTTACTCAAATTCATAATTAACTAGTGTTGAATATTTAAAGTGTAAGTCATAAAGAGTCTATCCGCGCTTTGTGTTATACTCGTAAAAAATATTTAATACCTCACAGAAACTTCTTTTGTAGCGTTGTAATTTAAACCTTGAAAGAAAATTTACTCGCCAAAGAAATCTTTTGTTACAATTTCTTGGATTTTTTTAATATCGTATTGTAGATGTCAATCCTCGTAATGAAATTGCGAGTTATCACGCGCTATAAACGTTAGTCTTTAAATGATTGATGATCCTTAAGTTTCTATGACAGAAGAGCAAAACCAATTTTAGCTGCATATTGCCCTTGTTATGTAGATTATAATTTTTGTTGTGAAAATATAAAAGAATGTGCCACACTCATTAATAAGAGATAAAAGGTCGGAGCCAATTATTTTCCAACTCATTTATTAACGTTTGGGTGGGATGGATTGCAGAGAATTGTAGTGCAGTGCCCTTTTATACGTAGTGTTCGAACAATACCTAATAAGGCCGGGGTACTTAATAAGACACGATGTAAAGCTATAACTTTCCATACATTACACTTTCAGCCTACACATGTTATTTTTTTAACGAGAGGAAAGCCCTTTAAGCTCCCCTGTTCGGTACCTCGGGGGAGGCCGAAAGGGGTATGTCGGGGTCTCTGGCGTTCCAACTCGGCGCGCAGAACAATAATTGTCCGCTTAGCTGAGTTGGGTCCCTAACCAAAATCCTACGCCAGCATACCGACTAAAACCTCTCGGTGACCATCTCGCGCATTTAGGGCGGTTTTGCGGCATCTCAGGGCGAGAAGCGCCCTAAATGGTCCGCCTCCTAATGCTAACTGCAATTATACCAATATACAGTTAACGCCTATATATCCGAACGGAGAGGCAGAAAAATTTCAACACCGATGTTCCTTTATCTTTTGTCTCACAAAAAAACAATGCTCGCGCCGCGCTGCTACTAAGACGTTCCTAGAAAAACTCTGTAACGCAACAACTGGCTTGAGAATCTTTAAACTCAGGGCTTCGCTATCGTACGCTCTACGCTTATATTATTTATTGCGAGGCAGTTACGACATTTTGAACATTGTGAATACTTTGATCTCCGTGCTGTGTTGTATTGTCGTGAATAATTCACGTTGCAGCATCAAGCATTCCGTCTCACTTGAAACCAGAATGATTCCAGTGTGCTGTAATTAACTGCGGAATTTATAATGAGCCGACTTAGTACTGGAAACCTGAGAACGGGGTTAACATAGTTTTCGCAGCGTACACGAGTACCTACTGGAAATATGAAGCTTTTAGACTAGATTATAAGTTTGATAATGGCATGCTAAGAAATTAATAAATAGCATTGAGAATACCGAAGTCATAATTTAAAACTCAAATTTCTTAAAGTAGTGTCAAATATACATAGCGAATGTACTTTTTATTATATGCAGTAGTATTTTTAAAATACCTCGGAAATCACATATCTGTTATTCCTACTGGTTGGTGAAGTAGGATTACTTCAACGTAATCATTTTCTTCACGGTTAAAGTACGTGAAAATTCATTATGAATACACACATAAATTCGAAAAGTGTGTTCTTGGGGTTTGAACCTGCAATCGCTGAAATGTTTGGCCTTACGCTTAAATCTCAAAGACAACATCATCATCATCTCCTTGCCCTGTTCCCAATTTCATTTGGGGTCAGCGCAGTATGTTTTATCCTTCCACACATCCCTATCAGCCGTCATGTCTTCATTCACCCCTTTTCTTTCATATCTTCAGTCACGCACTCCATCCATCTTTTCTTTGGCCATCCTCTGCTCGCCCATCTATCAACTTTCATATCCATCACCTTTTTACCTACGTATGATTCATCCCTCCTCATAACATGCCCATACCACGACAGACGGTTTCGTTTTAGCTTTTCTATCACAGGAGCTATTTTCAGACTTCCTCTAACGTATTCATTCCTCACTCAGTCAAACCGTGTTACACCACACATCCATCGCACCATTCGCATTTCAGCTGCATGCAGTCGTCTTTCGTCCGTCTTCTTCGTAGCCCAACACTCCAATCCATAGAGTACGACAGGTCTTATTATGGAATTGTATATTCTGCCCTTCAATTTGAGGGGCATTCTGGGGTCACATATTGTGGATGAGACCTGTCGCCATTTCATCCATCCTGAGTTGATTCTCAAAGCCAACATGACTTACACAGTCTTAAGTACCATAATTTTCAGAGACCGCGATCTTTCATTTGGTACCTTAGATACCAACTTCACGCTTAGTTTCCCAGTAATCACTCCATTGCTGATGTTAATGTCATATTATCATTAAGAACATGCAAAGAAATTTTAAAATATTCTTCTGGAAATTTGCTTTAATTCCGGTAATTGTAGTAGTAGTATCTAATAATTAAATTTCGATTAAAAGGACGATGTCAATTTATTCTGTTAGTTTAATGACTAGCGCCTTTCAGATATCTATGTACTTCATGCCTTATAACTTCTTTAATGACTTTTCTTGCAGCAATATTGGCTTCGCAAAAATTCACATATCCGTGTAAAAATGTGATGCTGCATGAAATGCCAATTATTATTATTCTTATTATCAATTTAACGGGGATAGTCGGCCGAGATGTACACACATAGACTCAATTTCCGTATCGGAAACACGCTGACCAACAATATTCTGATTTCTGTTTTTGATCATTCCAGCTTCAACCTATACTCGTATGTAAATCCTCTAACATACGGTCCACTTCATGTATTGAATTAAATACACCACGTAACCTGATTCTTTGCTTTACATCTGATTATTTGGATATTGCATTGGATCTATCGTTCACTAGTAATGCTTATCATACTGTCTGGTGGATTCCGCGGCATATGATAAGACGTCCTGGGTTCGTCTTCCGGGTCGGGCAAAATGTTATTGTGTTTTTCTTTAGAGAAGTCTCAATATCAGCGCGGAGTCACGAAATTTGTTTGAAAAAGCGGCAATAGTATCGCCCTATTCCCTATTAAGTATACTTGCTAGTTAAGATACATATTATGTATGTACATCTTACATGATATATGTACATCAGCAAGGGATCTAATACAAGCCTTCCTGTGCCACAAAGCAATCAATACATGCCCGGGTATTGCACAGCTGTGAAAACAGGAAAACGTAAGTATTCTTAGCAAGACATCGAGATAGTACCTACTATTGTCTCATGTATTATCTTCTATCGAGTCTTTATTTTCACTATTTTTCGAAGCAAAAATATGAAATTCCCTTTCCTAATTAAGCCACCCAGTGAAATTATCTCAAATAATATTATAATGCCTAGCGCAAGTGAATGGATCAAGATGGTTGGCAAAGCTGCGGCGTACCTTAAAACTGATTAGCTGGCTACTTTGGCAAGTTTCGGTACCGGCTCCGCTGGCAAGATAATATCTCCGCCAATCACATGAACCTTAAAAGATATGAACGGCCTTTTGTAGGTAACTAATTCCTGACAGGTTTCGGAACGTAACACTGCTATTAGACTTATCGTAATAAAAAACTTTCTCTGTACCGAATCTGGCTTTGTTTGTTTGAGTAACAACATGTAAAAAAATAAAAACATTGAAATTTTAAAACAATAACAGGATACAAATTCCATAGCAGAATAACTAATTCATAACCCAATGCCAAGGAGCAGATGTATATCGGCGGAAATACGTGCTCGTAAATTGGGCCTAATGGACGCACACAGTCATTCCATACATTGTTCAATACGCAGAGTACCTTATCTCCCGTGAGATGTAACTCGGAGTTAGTGCTTCTGAATCGGGAATTATGGTCACGTCGCATCGGTAACTAGGTCAGGCTAGCCTCGACCTTGCTCGTCCGTTTGTGTCTAGTAAAGTGTTTTATAAAAATAAAAGCACCGACGGGCTTGGAATAACGTATCCATTAGCGATTTTATCGGAAAATATGGAGTTTTCAAAGAATGATTCAATAATTTGTTATTGCGGGCAAAAGCTGTCAGTGTGTATTTTTTTACTTCTCCAGGGGACGCTTATAAGAAGGTGGTATTAACTTAATTCCTCATTTTTTAGACGTTCATCTGTATACTGCATGTTTACTTCTGAAGCTATAACAACGTCTACGCAAGTTATTAGATAAGTTGACTTATTTGAAAATAAGTGACTTTTATGTTTCATGAAAACCTCTAATTCCGGGAATAGTAATTATAGGTGCAATATATCATGACGACCGATTGTGAAATCCCGGGTTAAAGCGGAACGAAAAATGAAAATGTGCCCAGAAATAGACAACAGACACCCTTTTACATGGGACTTAAAATATGATTGACGAAACGGAGTGTAGTAACGAGTGGTATTTATATAACTACATTTTTGGTGTACAGACTTTATTGTATCTAAGTCTTGAAGATATTATATAAAATTATTAGTCTCAAGGAGATGTTGTTTAAAAGTAGAATGCTATTTCTTTTTCAATCTCAACATTGTAATAATAGCGAGAGAACGGTGTCTGAATCTGTTATTCAGTTTCAGAATATATACTTTAAGCCTGCGTTCGATGTCGGTTGTAAATCCTGTAAGGGGCTTATCTTACCTTTGTTGAATAAAGGAGTATTTATCAGAAAATACACACCAATACCATTTTCTATACACCTACGAAGAAAATATCTTGCCGAGGCTGCTAATATATTAAACGAGCATAAAACAGTGGATTTTCTCCTAGAGAATTCAAATCAGAGTAAATATAAGAAGTAACTGTACTTCCATTTTTATGGGTTCGATGAAAGAAATGCTAATTACAGAGCGTTGTTTTGACTTAAAATGTTGTTATTTATGTGGGTCTGGGAATTCGTTTTGACTTTCCTTTCAAACAGAAATTCGAAGAAAATATTCAATCTTTGAAGTTGATTAAGTAATCATGATAGAAGCATTACAAAAATCGGTGAATTTGATTGGTTATCTTAATTTGTTGTATTGAGAAATTTAAGTCAAGATATTATTTTTTGTAAATCAATATACATTTTATAATTGAATCAATTACTCTGATATTAAACTGAATATTGATCAACGAACACATTACATTGCTTTTGTATTGTTACGCGAGTGATGTTCGGTATGTAAAACCAATTAAGAGTAGTCCATTGCGGTCTGTTGAAAAATCATCGGCAATTGTTTAAAAATTGTTTGCGCGGGTGTTCCCAATACCGCAATTCACAATATTTCCGTGCTCGCACCTCTACAACAAGTAAGCAATCAATGCATGACAATAAAGCTAAATCACATGTCGCTGCACGGCCGGTGAACACAATGTGTGATTAAAACTTCAGAGTCACCGCACTCTGGGCTTTTATTCGTGAGTGATGTGACCCGTGCATCGATATGCGTGTTTGCTAATTGTGGTTTATGTACATACCCGGCTGGCTCCAGACGGTAGCAACGTCCAACTTAAAGTTGCCAAGCAGCTTGTTAGAACGCAGTAAGTTCCGAGAGTGCAGCACCTGTAACAATTGTTATGTTGCATGCGACATCTGTCACGAGCATTATAACGTTGCACAACACACATCCATCGTGGTTACATATGTACATTTAAGACGCATATCATTTATCTACACCCCTACTAACAGTGGAGTCTATTACTGATAGCTTGTTACTGTGACTTGGGGATTGTTGACGTACTATGCCTTTTGCAAACCGTAGATACGTACTAATAACGATAGAATCAAATATTCAATCGAACTTTTTCATTTAATTGCCGTATGCAATATTTGCTAGAGTTGTATTTGCTTTATGAAATGATGTTCCTCATTTCAGATAGTTTGTTTTGAAACTACCTCGCTTGTGCATTTATATTAGTTGCTGTATTTGCAGTTCTTCTAGTTTGTGTATCATGTTTTGTGTACGGAGAAGTCTTATAATTAATGATATTGTGCCACATACGAGTATAGCGATGTGCATTTAAAAAATAAACACTAACTGACACTGACACACTGACTAAAGTTAAGACGCACCTAAATACATTAAATGTCAGTTTGGTCTGTGGCAACATAAGATTTCTCCGTGAAATCAAAAAAAAATATTTTAGGATTAAATTTTATTTGAGTAATAGCTTTTGCTCGCGACTCCGTCCGCGTAGACTACAGGGTTTGGTTCAGAAAGAAAACAGTAGTCTATATTACTCCACAGAGTCCCATTTATGTCCATACCAAAAAATCATTCAAATCGGTCAAATAGACGTGAAACGTGTGCCGCCGCGCACCGGCCGGCCGGCGCACTATGGGCAAAATAGGTCATTCTCATATCAAAAATCTGTATTTTTTTTGTTTATAAAGATATCGCTTTGAAATTTTGCATGTATATAGTCGAAAGTACAATCATTTAGGGATTTGCATGTATTTATGATAATAATGTTCTAACCCGGTTTTGCTTGGGTTCAAAGTTAAAATTTGAAAAAAAAAAATTATATTTATTTTACACTTTCGAAATCACTATCTAAACTAATATGTATAAATAGGGACTACTTAAAAATAAATTTATTGGGTTTTTAAAACTTCAATTAATATTAAAAAATAAGTTTATCTTTTTTATAGCACTTACAAACTTACTTTTAACATTTAACGCAAAAAAAATCCAAAATATTATCTTATAGTTAATTATATAATTATTATAATTGATTTTAATATACAGATTCACAATTCGAACGATGAAATAACTATTGAATATAACTTAAACATATGTAACTTGTTCTGCTGGATTTACAATAAGTTGATGAACCTTTGAAAGAACCAAAGTGTCTTCGTCAAGTTTTTTAATATTTTTTTAAGTATTGCTTTCGAATAGGTACTGGATATGTATGGATCAGACATGTATAAAAGAGTATGAAAAACATCTTCATTCCTAGCAGACCTTGAGCATTTTCTTGCATGATGCAGTCTAAATTTCTTGTAGTCCTTATTTCAGGACTCTTAGGCATTTTCTGAAAGCTGTCTAATGGGTAACACTGAAAAATGATTTATAATACTCTCTCCATGTTTTAATATTTTATGCACGGAGGATGGCATATACGAGTAATACCAGTTGTATTTGCTGACATAAAGTCTAGCAGTCTGCAAAGCAAAAGAGATTTTTGAAAATCCTCAATTATGAAATTTATGTGGTCCCTGGTTGTCTATGGTTTTTTATATAATATAGTATTATTTCTTCCTTTGAACAAGTAAAACTGGCCATTTTCACTGTAATTTTTATTCCTGAATACTAATGATTCACAAATAATTGTGATGGAATAATCACCCTCGACTGTGGTTAATGTAGTAAAGCTTTGAGTGTAGAGTGCAATTAAACAATATATTTTACACATATAAGGTGTGAAAACTTATATAAATACCATTTCCTGGCAATTACATAGTCAATAACACCATAAAACAACACTATTTTATCTTAACCGCAAAGATAACGTTTTCGCGAACGTGGTACTCGGTCGATATTTATCATCATAACTTCTACATAAGCACGTATAAGCAGACAATTTTTTTATATGTCATTTTTAAAGACCTAAGCTATTGATAAATACAAAATTCAAAACTTCGGCAAGCTTCGATAATAAAGAAATACCTATTTGAAAATTGTAAACTGGATTTTTTTATCTAGATTTATAAATTTTATCTTTATATACCATATATGCTACTTAGAGTAAATATTATTTTATCAAAACTATGAGAAAGAAACATTCTTTCCAAAAATATATAATTTATTGGGTGTTTTTTAACAATTTCAATATGAAAATTGATACTGAATGTACGAAAATGATCTTGACAAATTTACTTAAAAGTAAATGTGAGTTTTTCAAAGCTGTTTATCAATTAAAATCATGATTCCAAAAGGTAATAATTCTTTCTATTTCGATAATTAACATCTTAACTATAAAATAAAATTATCAAAACAGGTAATAAGTAACTTTTTTAAAAACTATTTTTGATATGGCCATGTTCTAACGTTTTCCATAGTGCGGCGCCTTGCACATCATAATTGCGCGCTTGATAATTTTTTCGCTGCGGTGTTATTTTAAAACTGCGATATCTTCTAAGATACTCATTGAAATCAAATGATGTAAAGGGCAAATTTCTTTTAAATTAAATACTTGTGATGAATAACGTATTTATTTGGATAAGGATTAATATCATCTTTATAAAAACACATTCACAAATAATGCTTTATTTTAGAACAAATTTGGTAAGCATAAAAAAGGTTATAGTGAGCCAATCTTAAAAGATAGACTTATGCTGTCGCGGACTTTTTTTTAGAACTTTTAAAGGGGAATAATTCTGTCATTATTTTAGCGAAACTTTAACCGTTTCCGCAGCGCACGCAGCGGAAGTTCTCAAAAGGGAAAAAATACTCCCGATTTTGAAACATTATTTATTGCTGCTCCGCTCCTATTGGTCGTAGCGTGATGTTATATAGCCTATAGCCTTCCTCGATAAATGGGCTTTCTAACGCTGAAAGAATTAATCAAATCGGACCAGTAGTTCCGGAGATTAGCGCGTTCAACCAAACAAACAAACAAACAAACAAACTCTTCAGCTTTATATATTAGTATAGATAAATAAATGATTTTAAATTAAATTTCCGAAAAACTTTAATTACAAAAGTAATTCGCAAAATACTAATAAAAAGGATATTCGAATACAAGATACATTACGTAGTAAGCTGTGTGTGCCTAAAGAATATTGTGTTAGTATGAGCTGTTACTTGGGTATTTATTTATTTATTATTTTATGTGTGCTGTTTTGCAGTGTTTGTAACGTTTGGCTGCAGGAAAGTTTCTCAAACAGGTCAGTACTTTACTTAATGAAGATAGCGTTAATTTTCTAAACTAATTGTAAGTAAAAATAAAAATAGAGTAGAGAAAAATCTATGTTATATTCCATGAACGCGATTCTTATAATGTTTTAACAAACATTGAATAAAATTCAGTTTATATTACGGTTTCAATAAGAACCAGCGCTTAAATTTAAAAGATTTCTCTAATTAATTCCGACATCAATATATTTGTTAGCTCACGCTGTATTTCCACAACTTGCCTTTTAATTAGAGATGTGATAAATACCCCGTTATTTCGATTTTTTTATCTGGCGATGCAAAGACAAAATTATTCAACTTTCAGAAGCGGAAAAACTGCAGTCACCTTTTTGCAAATTGAAGTAATAATTAATTCAAAATTCCTGTCTTGTAGCATGTAAAAACTACTTTTATTGCACAACTCTCATTTAGACTGTTATGTTAATAAATAGGCATTGCTAATAAATTATCAAAACAAGCAATACTCGCACTTCAGTTGAATGGTTGAAAAATTATTTTTCTCATATTATACGATACAGACAGTTACCAAATTATATGTCAATAAGTAAATTGGCTTAATGATAAATTGGCAAACTTTTCAGAATATCAGAAACAGGGGAGCAAGCCCGTCGTCCCTCAAAATGGCAGACGTTTTTTTACTTTGTTGTATAATGGTGCACAAAACTTTAGACGTTGTACTAAATACAAGTGCTGAAACTTTGGTCCGTAGCTCGCAACGTTTGGTCTGTTGAGGTAAACAAGTTAACAAGGAAGATGTTTCGTAAATTGTAATTCAAAGTTTGCTCTTGAATCTCTTTAAAAGGTGAATTGTTTTTTAAATAATGGAATTGAACATATTTTTTAATAAATGTGTTAAAATTAATTCCTTACTATTTTTTAAATAACCAACGGATATAATTAAGCTTTAATCGATAGCAACTTGTACTTCTTTAGGAAGTTTTTACTGCAAAGCCTAAGTCTAACTGATCTAAGGGCTTCTATGATCTTACCGTTTCTTGTTGGTCGGTTAATAAATCTAAATCTAATCTACGACCTACTCGTGGTCATACTTATAATGTATGAACTCAAATATATTTTCACCAACAAATTTGAAGTTGAGGCGCGTAATTTTAACGAATTTGAAAGGCAGTGGAGACGTTGCTCACGGCCCGGTTTACTTCCAAGTTTAGTTTGCCCTACTATTTATGTTCGAGAAGACTTTTAATTTCCCTCCTTAATTAAGTGGCCATACAGTTTGCTAACAAGTAAACAAGTATGCCTCAGCAACGTTAAATCTTTGGGAATGTAAGTAAAGTATGATTTAATTTACGCTCATTTTTACGGCCAGTACTTTTTAAGCATTGGCCGGAGGGTGCTTTGTGTATGAAAGTGGATTTATAATAAACTTCGGTTTATTCAAATGTTTAACATTAAATAAAAGTTTTATTTTCATATATTCCAATAAGGTTTTTCTTAAATTTACGTTGAATCCTGTTAATAATGGTCTTTGGGATTTAACTTTAAATTTATAACATTTTGCTGGACCGAGTAGACATGAATAGGCGTAATATTCCCGACAAACAAGAGCGAAAGTCGTTATTGTCATTCCGACAAAGTGTTTCGCTCGTGCTGAATTTTTTTCTCTTTTTAATTGGAAAATGAATTTCGACAAAAAGTCTATGAATTGCGTTGTTGGAATTTAAAAAATATATTTTGTCCGTACTATTTAAATCGTTGTTGTATTGTTGTAAGTGTGTGTGAACAGATGTTCACACAGATTCCAGATGGGTCTTGACATATAGTAAAATATTTCATCGACTAAATTCTTGAGATTCATGTGTAGAACGGGGACGTTAATTGCCACTACAGATTTTGCCACTAAGTCTATGAATGAGAAAATATATAATATTTATATAATATCACGTATAAAATTATGTTGTCTTTTTTACATCACCAATCTTTTAAAATTACCTGCCACCGCAAATTTGACATTGCCACTGAAGAAGAAAGACAGTAAGCCAGCTTCGTGCTTGTGTAAAACAATATGTAATGGATGTACATATTCAATTATACGACTGACAATCAAGTAAGCCACAGCCAAGAGAACAGAATCGTGGAATGCATTAATATTGTCTCGAATAGATATAGAGGAATATAGATACATAAAATATGTGCCACACGTTATTTTTATTTTTCCCTATTAGGTTTACAAGTAACGTGTTTTGCAGCTAAGTGCTACGAACTAATCAAACAACAGACATAAAATTAATTAGTATGTTTAAATTTGGTCAGCCAGGCTTATTAAATTACCAAGTAATTATCGAAAACCGAAAATCGTTTTGACATTATCTTAGCGTTTACTCTTAGGATTATAATTATTTTACGAGTGTACAAAGTCAGATAATAAATAAAGGGCTGGGAACTTCATTATCTCGCTGAGACAACTGTTTTCACAGACCGCAATTATTAGTTTTCACCTTGTATGTTTACTGTCATAACTCGTAGTTCTTGATGTCCACGACGAGAGTAATTGTCTTGTATCATGAAGGACAGAGCTGTGCGATTAACTTACTAATATGCATGTAATCATTGAATTCTAATTTTATTTTTCTGTATTTTTGTGCTCTGTTATTACAAAACGATTCTTTATGAAAATACGATACAGCCGTATGGCTGTAATACGAAATTTAAATATTATAGTTGTACTTTACTAAAGGTCTTTTTGTAATACCTACTTTTATAAAATTATTTGTAAATTTAAGTTAAATTTAGACTTATAAATTTAAGTTCGGTGTATCTTCTCACATCTTTGAAATGTCAAACCCCCGTTATTTTAAGTCAACAGTCTTTATTCCCGTATTGCCTAACAGTAACTCGCACATCGCCTTCGTGAGTCATTACACGTATGTACTTATGTAGGTAATTTACCAAACTGGCGACAACAACATAAAAAATGGTTTTCCACTGAATGCTAAACAATTTCCCTTCAGAGTTCAAACTGCATAAGCCGCATAGCAATATTCGCTTTGCAAGTTGCACGATTTGAACACTGCTCGCTTACATTTTAAAAATAATTACAACTACTTACCGAGAGGGTAATGATCTTATCAAACAGCATCACGGGCGGCATGTGGAAGTCGAAGACGAAGTACTGTCAATAAAACAGAATTAGTTAATTCATAGGAATTATATGATATGAGATTGTGGGTAAAGTGGAGGAAGCTGAGTGAAATGACGCACCCTGGAACACGCACGGATGATGCCTAACAATGAGAGATGCGCTTTTTGTTTACTGTGCCGAATAGACAGATTTTTTTACCTAATTGCCTTTAAGATAGCATTGCACCTGACGATATGCTACAACATCCAAAGAATTAACATATTCCTTGAACGCAATTTTTTACAATTTACAATTATATTGACTTGCATTGACTTTTCATGCTCCACCTACGGATCTCCAGTTACAGGAAGTATGGAACATGCGCTAGTATTTACTTTGGTGCTTTTTTATTTAGTACGTTGTTTTATACAAGTTATAGATATGTACCTCATTATAGTAAGGGCAGTTGGTACTCTCCTTTACGCTGGTGTATTTGCGTACGTCTCCGACTTGCACACACACGACCGGATCCATGTTGAGACCGGCTAACTGTCGCGCCTCGATAATGGTGATGCACACTTGGAAGTCTGCTGCTTTCAAAGCGGCTGGACATGCCGAGGCAAGTATGTTGCGTCTAAAATTGATAACTGGTCTTAGCGTTAGGTATTGGTAGTTTAAAGTTCAACGCATCAACTACTGGTTTTCCATATATGGTGGAAAACCGTACGAAGAAAGCCACTAGCTAACAGGGAACCCATCGTGCTATGACCGATATGGTAAACGCATCTTTAGATCATTCATTGCCGTTTGTACAACCATTCGTACCCTCATCTTCCACTGAATTCAAGTACACGTCTATAAAAATGGCAGTGGCGGTACTTCCATAGAAGCCCAAAAGCTCAGCTTGCTTTAGAAATTCAGAATAATTATCTTTAAGCATTAAATATCTTTTTAACAAAAGCCATTTGACATATAAATGAGAATATCCTGGCCCACAATAATAATTATTAACTATGCATTGTACAATTAACGTGTAACGCTTTTGGGCTTCTAAGGAAGTACCGCCACTGAAAAATGGGCGTCCACTAGGCGGACGGCGTTAGCCGCAATTTGTATGGAAGTTCAATAAAAGCGGGCCGCAACATATTAAAACATATAAAATCAAATTCGCTGTGTATATTGCGGCCCGCCTCGCTTCTAATAGACGCCCAGCCTGAACGTTCGCGTAAGTCGGGATCAATGCTGTGTAACAACATAATATTTATTTCACACTGTAATTATTGGAAAATGTTTTATAAACATCTCATGCGTTCCGTATGTTACAGTGTGTCCACGGAAAGTTAAATTTATACGTTATGGTAGACTCCATGGATCGTTCTTATTTGACCAACAGTGTTTTGTTACCGATTATTTTGAATAATCAGTATCAATGTCAAATTGTTGTATATATGCTATATCAGGTACGTTGCAAATTTTAATCATAACGGTCATAAGCGGTCCCTGAACACCAACGCCTAATATACTTTATATTTATAACATTTCTTTTTGCTTAAAAAAGCTTAGTTTTATTGTCGTTGAAGTATTGAACTGTCCGATAATTATATATTATTGTTTTTATTGAGATAAAACGTAAGTAATTTATTATTTAACATGTTTTAAAACTAGGCTTTTTTTTAATTGGTGCGAGTGATGCCAGATTATTACAAGATATCTCAAGAACATTTAATATTATTGTAAGAATAGCCAGAATTTAACGAATTTTGATAATTTGTGAACCCACCTTTAATTTTTTTTAAAAAGATTTTATTTTTCGGAGGCAACGTGAAACAGAATAAAGGAGGTTGTTTAAGTCCTTCCGCATTTTTTCCTGTTTGTAAAAAGAATTTAATATTTGGAAAGCAACATGAGAAGGAATAAAGAAGTTTGTTTAATTCCTTCTAATTTTTTTTCTGTTTATATAAAAAAATATTTTTCGGAGGGTAACGTGGGAAGGAATGAAGCAGGTTGTTGTTTAAACCCTTCCGCATTTTCTTCTGACTACTCTTACGATCTTCGAAACTTTCGCACCACATACTCTGGCTTAAATCACAGTTGCTTCGCTCCAGAGTCGAATGATAAATAGCGTTGAAATTACGCAATTATTTCTGCATATATTCATATGTACGAATAAATGCAGATATAAAGTAATTTTAATTAAGTTTAAAGTAAGAGAATCTACTCATGATATTTTTTGGATTGTTATTTACACAACGCTGTTATATCAGTCATACTCAAAAGGAGCTTCTTATTTTATTACACCAAGATGCACATTTATTCCAAGTTACGTTTTTTCATCCATGTTTACACCTATAAACAAGTTCTATTTTTTGAGGCAATAAAAAAACTAGTAAATTATTTATCAAGATAAGGTATTAAATAATTAATTGGCTATCAAAGCAAATAATGAAGGTGAATAATTAAAACATGCTGAATTTTTTAATGAGTCTAAGCCTGTGGGAATGTGTTATTATATCAAACGCCGTACTCATAAACTTCTGCCACAACAAACTAATAGTTCTCAGACTTATGGAACGTGGATAAGTAAGGCTTGTGTTTGATATTTGAACACAAGGTCATCAAAAAATCTACATGAACTAACTGAAATAAAAAATTGGGTCAAACTTGTTTGTTGGTGTAAACCAGAGGGTGCTTTGTAAAATATTTTAAGATGAGATGTCAAGTACAAACATCTATAACAGTAGGCAGTCAATAATTGTAAAATAAAAGAAATACTCTAGTACTCGTGTGAACAACTATAGATGTTTGTATTTGTGCTACAAATGTCATTCGGACGAGAGTTAAAATCTATTAGATGTATTTTTTAAAGAAGACGGGGTTAAGTGACCATACAAAGTAAAAAAAATATAATGCAATATGTTCAACTCAGTCTAATAAAATCTAAGAATAGTGGGGAAATCTACAGTAAAAACTGGGTATGTGAGCCCTGAGTATCATATTTGATATTTGGCCTCTGGTGTGGATAATTACAAGTAGGTCCGCTAATATAGGGAATTTTTAAACCTATGTGAGACCTTACTTCTTCGATTTTTTCGATGTTTATCTCTTTATATGAGACAATTTGCCACGTCTAGACAGGTTTTATTGAGTTTGTTTACAAACAGTGTAATCCTATCATAATTACTTCATCCTCGCACAATCGAATTTACATAAATAAGGCAACTGTCATTTTATTTTGCATATCAGGTAGATTGAGTAAATGAAAAATATCTATTGATAATATTGACTCCTTCACATCCCAGTTATATGGGTTTGACGGTATATACAGCTACAGGTTTAACTACCGTCCGAATAACGCGTCAAGCATATTACGCGCCATATCGTTTGGCGTCAAATTCTGGCTCACAACAGCTGAAATGACCAATTAAAGTAATGAATAAGTATGGCAATTTAAAAATTACGTTATCAAGGGGATGACTATTAATGACACATCTCACGAGTGATATTCGTCGCCTTGTTCCACCAATATTTTGCTTGATGTTGTTACGATCTTTTTATAGTGTATATTATTAATAATATACTTTGAAACGAGGCGTCCATGATGCCAGAAGCACATTCCAGAAAAGTAAATGTAACATCGGTCATACTCGCAGCAATGAGCGACGTTAGTTTTACGTAATATAAACTGGGTTTTATAAAAAATCAATGAAAGCACTACCATCGTTCTATATTTATAAAAATGCAATGTGCTAATGACGTATTAAGTAGTGAGAACTAAAATTTATCATCTATTTAATTATTAAAGGTTTTATTGAAACTCTTTATTAGCAGATTCATATGTTATCTATAGCATGCGACAAATTTATAATAGGTTGCTAAAACCTTTCATTATAACCTTATACTAGCAAAAGAAAACGTTGGCTGGCATACCAGGTTGTCGTGAGTATATTTACAAAATGGTTGTGTAAATTTAATTTCCAGTGAATAGAAAAATAAACCATTCGAAATTACTATTGTGACTATTTAACTGTGTGTTTAAACCCTATGAATTCTAGTGCTAATAAAGAGTTGAAAATTTTGTGTCGTGTAAAGACTACAAAATTAGAATAATACCATTATGTATAAATTGTGAATTATTAATAGCTGTTCCATTTATAAATAATGGTGATTATATATTTTTATAACCTCTCCATAATTTAGCGACATTCAATTAAATAGATCATAATTTATTCCTGTGTCTTACTTAGAATAGTCACAGATCACTCTCCCAGCGAACGTAGTTTTTAAATTCAGTATTATGAGAAATATTATAAAAAAATAATACAAAATCGTGTGCCCTACCTAAACGGACAATGCCGATTCGACGCAGAAAAAGTCTCCTGCGTCGCTCAGCTCTCCGATCTATCACCAGATCGAATACATCGAGAAAAGAAGAAAATATCTCCAATTATTATTTAATCTCATTTACAATAAAGATTTTATTATAAAGAAAACCTTTGAAGTAAATTGAATTTCAACTTAATTATGGATTGCTTTATTTCTGCCAATCACAATGTTAGGCATTTCAAAGGAATGACTACACTGAGAGGCATATTTCTTGTGTACACTGATAGCGTTAGTTATCCCGTATAGTACAGACGCTTTACAATGTCATGAACTGATTACTCCTGTGTGATGTGAACATTCGCCGCCCTTGAATCAAATAAAAGTAAGATTTCGGAAGCTCGCAATTTTGAACAGCAGATTGTGCAAACTATAAAGGAATGTGGCGCAGCAGGCGGAATTGCTAATAAAATCTAGAGGAAGGCCGAAAGGTAATTCAAATATGTATGTATAATTTTATGATGGCAATCAGTGAAGTTAATGAATAATGCGTAATGGGCTAATGGGCTAATGGTTTAATAATTGAATGCTAAGAAAATGCAAATTGTATAATGGCAGAGCACGCAGATGAAATACGGCAATATACTTACAATCGCCGGAATCGGGGAGCGTCCTTGGAAGACTTGTGCAGAGCAGGCATATCATCCGACGAATCGGAGCTGTCTTCGCTCGGGTGGCGTTCTGGTTCGGAGGAAGGCCCAGCCTCCAACAAGCCTTGCTCTTCGTCGCCACTGCTGTCCGGTGCACGGTGGCGGCGAAGCCAGCCCAAGCTACGCATACCCTTCAGGGCCTGGCGCATGCTCCTTGATTCTTGAGTAGATTTTTCACCACCCAATGAGAGCCCGCGCCTGTCGTATACTCTTTTATGTAACTTTGCTAAACTAGTGCTAAATTCCAACAGCTAGAAATATGATAGATACACAATTTACATTATTTTTATATCTTTGTAAAAATTTTACATTGCCTAATTTCAATTTTAAAAAGGATTTAAGAAATGAATCAAAATAAATAGGAATAGAAACTGAATGCATTATCTTATACATAATATTGACGTTACCAATATCGAAGTACTTGCTTATTATTAAATCGGTGAATGGTTCCCACGACGTCCCGTTGGGGTCTTGTCTGTCTAATGTCTTAAAAAAAACAATCTTAACAAAAAAAACTGGTTTTGCAACCTTAAAAATATATACAAAAATTAAAATGGAAAATGAAGCCATTTAGGTCTATAGGTACTCAGCCCATCACCGTCCCCTGCTGAACCATCCCGGTCTTGAGCAGCCATCATGCATTCGCTTTTTCAACTCATCGGACCATCGTGCCGCAGTACGTCCTACACTACGTCTGCCTAAACGTGGTCTACATTCTGATATTATGATGATTTAGATGAATATAAATTGTATCATTATACAAAATACTTCCCTTGCACAGAATACTGTGGTAAATGATTCGATGTCGTAAAAAAAAAATTTTACTAAAAATAAACAAAATTCGTTGTTACACTGTCCGCAAAGGCGGAATACCCTCTGCATGAATAATGAGCGTGGAGTTTCAAGGGAGGCCTTTAGTACGCAGTTGATGGTTTCGGGTGTTGCCGATTGCGTTAACTTTATCTCATTTACTTGGTTTAGTTATTTACACCGTTTGCTCAAGGGTCGTTTGTGCGTGTACTTTCCACTCGTAAACACAAATCTCTACCTCGATCTATTGTGTGAGGGTTTGGGATATGCACAGTTGAATTAAATCGGTATCGAAGATACATATAAATTTTCCCATTGACCGCTGCAAAGTACACGAAATTTTACAAATAAAAGTTTAAGCTTAATTAAAAAGGAGGAATACTCGTACATAATAGACTGCCTCGTAGTCTTGCGGCACAAGTGTGTGTCGTACGATCTAGAGGTCCCGGGTTCGGTTCCCGGGTCGGGCAATCTGTTGTTAGGTTTTTCTACTATGCAATTCTCAGTAACAGCCCGGAGACTGGAAATGTGCTCGAAAAGCGGCAAAAGGCTCGCCTCCTTTTACATGGGACTGATACATACTGGTAAAATGTGGGTGCAGAAATACACCTCTGTATACCCCTTCGGGGAATACAGGCGTGAGCCTGAGGTTATGTATGTACATAAATACATATTAGGAAGACACCGTAATTTCCAGGTAACTCAACTCACAAATTTATTCGACCTTTACTATGATTAGTAATGTAGATTTAAACTCATATTCCAAGTTGATATTCCAAAGATATTTCTTTCATCGACCCAATGATTAGCGATTTAAATAAAATGGTTTTGGTAATCTATGATTTCTAGAGCAATGTTAGCATTTACGACCCAAGTAATATACTATGACGTTTCCTTTTTATATAACACGGATTATATTTTATACTAGCTTTTGCTCGCGACTCCGTCCGCGTAGACTACAGGGTTGGGTTCAGAAAGAAAATAGTAGTCTATTTTACTCCATAGAGTCCCATTTATGTCTATACCAAAAAAAAACATTCAAATCGGTCAAATAGACGTGAAACGTGTGCCGCCGCGCACCGGCCGGCCGGCGCCTTGTGCATCATAATTGCGCGCTTGATATTTTTTCGCTGCGGTGTTATTTTTCAAATCGGACCAGTAGTTCCTGAGATTAGCGCGTATAACCAAACAAACTCTTCAGCTTTATATATTAGTTAGATTAGATATAGATTGAGGACGTTTAGATCCTGTGATGATGTGAGGATCAATTTTATAAAAAGGAGCCTATGCAGTTTTCTCAGACCCCATCCATATCCTATATCACTAATAAAAAAAATAGTCTAGTATTTTGTGATAATTCATTACACAAAAAATACGATAAAAATATTAGTCTGCTTAAATTTGTGTTGAAAAATGTACTCACCGGAACAATCTTTTGCCTGCGATCTTCAACTGACGGGCCCTAGATGGTTCACCTGCCTCCACACTTGGACCTGCTTCGACATCTGCAGCTGCCTCCCTCTCCCTGTTCTGCAAGGAGCGCTCGATGTTGGCGAGGTTGCGCTCGAAGTATTCAAGCGCGTTGTCGTCGTCAAGATCAGATGGCGGGGCAGAACTTTGACCGGACTCCTGCCCAGAACCGCAGCCAGAACCCGGGGCTGGGCTCCTCTCCCGGCTCGTGAGCGGCGGCATCAGGGAGCGACTGGTTGAAGGAGCATCGCTGCCGTGTCCCCCGCCGCTCTCATCTAATTGTTGAGCTTCCAAGGCGTCCGGAGTTGTATAGGCGACGGTCAACTCAACGAACACCTGTAGACAAAACCACGTATTCAGCCACGTCTTATGTTCTTGGACCGATCATGTTTTAAGTAACAATCAGGGTAATTTTATTGACTATTAAAGAATAATAATCTGTCGTCGTGATGGCCTCGAGGGTTGTCGTGATGGCCTCGAGGTTTAGGCACGCGGTCGAGAATCTCGACGGTCGCGAGTTCAAACTTCAGGCACACACCTCTGACTTTTCGAAGTAATGTGTGTATTCACAATGAATTATCACGTACTTCAACGGTGAAGGAAAACATCGTGATGAGACCTGCACACCTAAAAGTTCTTTGTAATTTGTTAGGTGTTTAGTCCGCCAACCCGCACTAGGCCAGCGTGGTGGACTAAGGCCTTAACCCTCTCAGTTGAAGAGGAGGCCCGTGCCCAGCAGTGGGACGGATATGGGCTGATGATGATGATGAAAGAATAATCGTGTTTATTTCTTGCCAGTAGACACTGTACACTGCAGTTACGATCAGGTGCTAGCGTGGTGACTTTGCCATGCCAGTATCAAAAACATATCTATCATATTATATTGTCCCTTCAAAATATTGGTAGAAAAAATATCTAAAATAAAACAATAAAATAGCGAATTCCAATTTGTAACCGATTCTGACCACTGCTATTCGCGAACATGGTACCGCATAACTGAAGCCATAACAATAGCCGGGCCACAACAAAGTCCAATTAAGATTCACGTGTTAATATGGCGTAACATGAAATTGTTGTATCCAACCCCTGCATCGTGTAATGTTCAGATTAAGTTGGGTATACACATGCGAGCCCTAATCGTTGTTGATATTGCTGCAAAGATTAAGTTACAAATTCAAAATTCGCAATCCTCGTCGTGGTACCGCCCTTTTAGCTTCTCCGTCATGAATTAATAATATTTTTGTGAATTATAACTCTCTCAGTTGTAGATGGCCGTGCCCAGGAGTGGGACGTATATGGGGTGATGATCGATGAGTCATGACCGAACAAGATTCTAATGGCAAGAAAATCTTACTGAAGATATCACGACTACCAACAGTAAGTGAGGAAACAGCTTTACATTGTCCTCTGTATCTCCAACTGAACTTTGAAGAAATTAATTATGCCAAACACGCAACACAATATCGCGCTCTGTAAAAAACATGGCACTTATACTGATTTGAGTAACGGTTTCGAACAATAGACTTATGAAGCATTTTGATGATAAATATAAGTCTACGACTAGATAACAACAAGGTCTAGACTGATATTTCAAATTAATGATTTTTCATGACGAGTAGCTATTATATCTCTAGGCAAATATTGATTAAAATTGTGACTAATGTTTAAGAGTATAGTGTGATAGTTTCGTGTGACAAAAAAAGGGAAACCGCTTAAATTCAGAAGGAACATCGGACGTAGAAGATTTGAAATTACAAAAAAAACGAAGTAAAGTCCGCGCCGATTAATTCGGTATCAGTGATTCTTTGCTTTAGTGTTACAATCAAAATATACAAGATCGGGACTTGCGGTCCGAGATTAAGATGCTTACATTGGAGCCTCCTTCGGGATTATCTTAGCAAAACCCTGCTTTCCACTGTATATGTCTACTGAGGGTACACCCATTTGAGTGGTAATATTTAATGGTATAAAATATCCTTGCTAAATCATGTATTCTTATTGTAGAATACAAGTAAATGATTATTGAGATTTGTAACAGAGATTAAGTATATTTTGTGACTGATATTGATTCGGTCTTTCAGTATAGACCAAGCGGTTGGCTGTAATATGATACATATGTACTCGTATGTCTGTCATATGTCTCATATGTCTTCGTGGTATGGGCATGTTATGAGAAGGGATGTATCATGTAGGTAAAAAGGTGATGAATATAAAAGTTGAAGGATGGACAAGCAGAGGAAGGCCAAAGAAAAGATGGATGGATGACGGCTGATAGAGATGTTTGGAAGGATAAAACATACTGCGCTGACCACAAATGAAATTGGGAACAGAACATGATAATGATGATGTACTCGTATGCATGTATATAGTACATACCTACTTAGTTTTTGGATTATTATTTTGGAAACTCAACCGGTTAACTTATTCATATGGAAAGGTTCGCAAAGATTATTAGACACGATAATTCTTAACAGCAATTTTGGCATGTAGAGCAACGGATATGCAAAGGTTTTTTGTAAGACATGAATTCATCATTTCTTTTGACAAAAAAAATACGTTTAAAACAGTTACTTACGTATAAAACTGCCACCAGGAGCAAGACTTTGTAAAAAGTCATGCGGTACATAGTTATCAAATTCTTTTTATTTGAGCCTACGGCATTTCCAACCACTGAACAAAATACGACCACACTGTGTTGCTCAGTGCATAAGTCGATTTATTATTGATTACTTTGTAATCGATATTTCCCATGGTGATCATGTTGAAAAAAAAACATTTTTGTAGTGTCATTATATTGTAAGGATGTTCAATGCATGGTTCCTTAGTAATATGAAGCTATCAGAATAGTACCGAACTTGTTAAATCTGTTATTAATAATATCTAGAGAGCTATTAATTGATGTGATTGTTGCAAATAAACACGTTGATGAAACGCAATGTGCGAAAAGGCAAAAATCTGTGAAGTAACTTTTTCGAAAAATGTTTGCGTTTGATAGTAGAAACGAAATACTATGGCAACCATCACCAACCATTGCTAAAGAATAGGTTACTTTTATTCAAATAAGTCTTATTATTAACGTTTCACACTAGCGAACACACTGGCATAAGCTGGTGATAGCTTACAACAATACTGATATTTCTTTTTTAATAGTAAATGATCAAATAAATTAAAATCGATTTGATATCCTATTTATCGATTATCTGATATCCCGTGAACAGATTTTTTTGTAATGGCAACATTACTTTATGAACTGATGAAACGAAATGTAGGAACTAGGTAAATAAATAGAAAGACTTATTATCTTAATCTATTTTATCCGGCAAATGTAAGATCATATCTATTATAACTTTGTGAGGTCCGAGGTTATTGGTGGGAATATAAATCTAAATTCTAAGACTGCAAGATGTCTCATGTCCATTTCGGTAGATCATGTCTATCCCACAAGACTATCGCGTCCATAACATTGAATTTCACCAAGATAATAAATAATACAGCCAGCATTAAATAGAAGCAAGCTTAGTGAAACATCTCGTAGAATTACTCATTTCATGGCAAATATTGTTTCAATCTGCGAACCGTCTAGTATTTGAGTTGGTTAGGAGGTTTAATACCGAATTTCGTTAATATTCTCTTCTAGATTCTCTTTTGTTATTCTTAATTATTCAATAAGATAATTAAATATATTACTTAGTAGCTTGATAATTGTGACGTAAAGTAAAATTATTCTTACTATTTCTAAATTATACTCGTATTTTGAATGTACGAACCTATATTTATACAAGTAATTAATATAAAATATATTTTTTTCAGTCAAGTCTCACTGAACATGGCAATGGTTTGTATTCTTCTATTAAATTATAATGTTGTAGGTAAGTTAAAATAATTAATTAATTTGAAGTTTTAAGTCACTCAAAGGCGGCAAAAGTTGATAAGATATAATTAAATATAATCCTGAGAGCAAGTAAACATCCTATTTCTCTATTTGTACTGAGTAAATAGACTATACAAGATGTCTTTTAAAAGAACTTGAAAAAACAAAAAGAAAAGAAAGTAAGAAGACATAAATATTAATAAAGCAAGTTCTATAACTTAGAAATTAGGTTGGAAACGTAAAATATGCAAATTGTCGGACAATCTTGTTAGCAGAAGACCGGATGTTGCGAGACTTTCGAGTTGTTTACGATAAAATTTATGCATAGGTTTACATTTCACACGTACCTACACCAGTGTCATCTAAGTTAATCTCAAACTGTAATGTGGAACTAAAACAAACTCAAAAAGCTCTCCATGTGGTTCAAATATGGAATATGTAATTGTAGAATAATTTATTTTGAGTACACACTCACCGCCGTATTTCCTAAAAGGTAGGCAGTGGAGTATTTCACCTACGCTTAGCGAATTTAATTTTATATCATCGTTTAATTTTATATATCGATGGGTCCTACGTATAAGGGCCAAAATGCAAAATGACAACTTTACAGGAGAGGCTTCCAAAGTTTAAAGTTGCTATAATTTTAGATTGATAAAACCGAAATTTACGAAACTTTGCTTGTTTGCTAAGACAATTATTCTCCTTATTTATACTACACTATTTTATATTTATACTTATTGTTTTTTTTATTACTGCACATTGGCCCTTTTACGTTAGTTTATGTTAAAATTATTTATATTAAAAAACACCATAAAAGGGCCAATGTGTCATATTGGCCAATATACGTGTATTATGCTAAATTGCATAAAATAAACATTTTTAAATTTATTTGCTCATAAAATCGGTTAACAACTTAAGCAGTTGATAATTAATTAATTATAATAAAATCTTTTTGCATATTTAGGTAATTAAATCACATTGACACTTATACGTTTTACAACATCTACTACATTTCTGGGCATTACGGTAGACGCAAAACTCCAATGGGGACCGCACATTCAACAATTGGCAAGCAAATTAAGTTCAGCGGCATATGCAGTGAAAAAGATCAGACGTCTGACTGACGAGGAAGCGGCAAGAATGGTTTATTTTAGCTATTTCCATAGCCTTATGTCGTATGGTATTCTTTTGTGGGGAGCTGCTGCGGATATTAACACTATTTTTGTTTTGCAAAAAAGAGCCATTAGGGCTATTTATAATTTAGGTCCCAGGGCTTCACTTAGAGAAAAATTTAAAGAAATAAATATTCTTACCGTCACTTGTCAGTTTATATACGAGAACTTAATGTACGTCCAAAAGAATCTTGATAAATTTAATAAAATTTGTAATGTACACAATAAAAATACTAGGAACAAATGTAATCTCGTTCAACACGTAACTCGTCTCCGGAAAGTTAATAACTCTTTTATGGGGCAATGTATACGCTTCTATAACAAACTTCCGAGGGCTATTAGGGAGCTTCCCTTGACACAGTTTAAGAAATCAATTAAAGATAAGCTTTGCAAAAAAGCATACTATAAAATTTCAGATTTTATTGAAGATAATAAGCCCTGGGAGTAATGTAAATTGATCGGAGTTTTGTTGCTATAGTTTGTATCATTATGACATTTACAATGTAAAATTTAAATAATGTAATTAAAAAAAGACATTTATTGGTATTTAAAAAAAATGACATGTCGTGTTGCTGAGGGAGTTTCTTGCCGTTTCTTCTCCACAGCTGTAACACGTTTCGAAGCGGCAATAGTTTAAAAAATATAAAAAAGTGTAAAATGGACGATTCAAAAGAACTTGTAAAAGTCTATTTGAATAAAGATAATTTGACTTTGACTTTGACTTTGACAATCTGCTAACCTATTAACTGTGTTTTCAGTTAGGTAATATAAAAAATAGACGAAACTCACAATAGTTTTAAATATTTATTAAAACAAAAATTGAAGTGGCTTAAATACTATAATTATGGACCCGTATTCAATGTTTTTTGGTATTATCATAAGAATAATTAACAAAAAAGAACTTGAGATCTTAGTTTGATTAACAAAATCACGTAATAAGGTTATAATAAATAATGTAATTCACATTATTATTTTCTCAATAAAATCACAAAAAATCTTAACAAAACTAAAATCCTATCTGGCGTAGGTAAACAAAAATAAAAATCTCTCATAATAATTAAGTAGTCTTAATCTCAGTACAGTCAAGTAATAAAATTTCCAAAATCAAAATTACTCATAATAAGTGAAAAATTACTAATTGTCTTCATTGTCACTACCATTCATAGAAACAATGTCATTAGATGCTACTAAATTTTCATTATAACTGTGGTATACAGTTGGGATAATATTTTTTCGACATAAATCCAGCAAGTCTTTCTTCTTAGAAGGTTGTATCGGTATCAGTTGTTTGTAACATTGTAACATAGTTGTAGAGGAATATCCGTTGGTCTATCGGCAATTCGTCTTCTTGTGCGCACTGGCTGATCTAAGATTTTAATATAATTTTCAATAGCATCTTCACCCAAATCATATTTATAGTACAAAACGTATGATTCGTCTCGACTTACACGAATTTATTTTATTTTAGACCACAGGATATTTTGTCCTTCTGAATTTTTAGTCCAATTAAACTGTGTATTTGCTGCATCATTTTGAAGTTATCAATCATATTTTGAGGTACATCTATGACGTTGTAAGGACTTCCTTTTGATTTTTCTCATCGAATCAATGAGCTCCATTCAGAGGGTGTGTAAATATTTTTACATTTTGAAGCTCTTTCAATGGTGGCGTGTATGGAATCGCCTTCATTCTGAGTGTGGCCTACTTCAAGAAAAGAGTGTTTTATATTCGAATTAAACTGTTTAGCTGCGTAAAGATACATAAAAAACATAATCCTGTTTCGGTTTTGGCCAGTCTGACTAAAATCTGAAATCGTCACAACCTTCTTGACTTTTTAATTTAATTATATCATAAACACAGCTCGCTATTTCGTTCGATCCCTTCATTGCAATTTGTTCATTCCATAAGTTACAGGTACCAATTAAATTCCCGATATCAAAAACTGATAAGTTATATACTTTAAACCTCTTGCTGTAATAAAATAGACTAATATCACCACTTGGGGACAACAACACTTTTTGCAAATCAAAAGTAGCGCAGAAAGTTTTCTTGTCATTTTGTGAATCACGTTTATCCTTTTCTTTTAAAGATCTAGCCAGATTTTTGTTAATTATTATGATTATCAAAATGTATTTTATTTTCTGAAGTCACAGAACCGTTTTTGAAAGAATGGCAAATATTTTAGCTAACGATATCCCTTAAAAAGCAGTGATGGCCTCGCGGTTTAGGTGTGCGGTCGAGAATTTCGGCAGTCGCAGGTTCAAACCCCAGGCACACACCTCTGACATTTCGAAGTTATGTGTGTATTCACAAAGAATTTCACTTGCTTTAACGGTGAAGGAAAACATCGTGATAAAACCTGCCCACATAAAAGTTCTTAGGAATTTCTTAGGTGTGTAGTCCGCCAACCCGCACTAGGCCAGCGTGGTGGACTAAGGCCTAAAAACAATGCAATTTAAGATTAGACCGGAATATTGTATGTAAAGTATTTTAAATATAGTAAGTTAATGCAAATAATTATTATAGTTTGGCATATTCTGGACAAATATTATATCTGGTATTATTTAAACCCTTGCTATGTAAATAACAGGCCAAAAATAAGAAAAGATATTGTAGGGCTTAAGTGTATTTTTTTAGAATAAAACACGTATAAGGGCTAATGTGTCACATTGGCCGCTCATTCTAAAAAGTCGTGATATTTAAGTTATTTTTTTTAATAAAACAATAACTAATCAAGATTCAAACATTTACTAGTCTGTAGAAATAAATTATTAATACTTACAAAGGTCACCATCGCAATTTTCTATAAAATCGTCGTTTTTATAACCTAAGTCGTTTCTCTGTGCACTACTATTTTCATTTCCTAATGCTAAATTCACTAAATTCTGACTTCTACTAAACTTAGAACGATAATTAAATGCCATCTTTTAGTTATTAATCTAAATTGTGACAATAAAACACAGTAATAAGATTTTGTATTCATCACAGTGCGGCCGTTTCTCCGTTCTACGTATAAGTGTCAAACTACCTGATTGGCCCAAACTATAAACAAGCGCGCGGGAACTCCCCGCGTATAAGTCTCAAATTACTCTTTGGACCTTGTACGTTTAAATTCATGCTACATATGCCGTTATACTTTAGTAAAAAGTCGTGTTTCCATGCAGATTTTTTTTTGTTTTAGTAGCTCACATGATTAATCATATTGATAGGATGCGTTTACCATAAAAAAGTCAAAATTGCCAAATTGTTAGTTTGGCCCATATACGTAGGACCCATCGATATATCAATGTAATAGGGGCGAACCTATTTTTGTTTCTCGGATGTACATCTTATTATATGTACATATATATATCCAGTCCCCTGTTGCTACCGAGGATTTTTAAAGAAAAAACTAAATAAAGTTTTGCCCGACCCGTGAATCAAACCTGAGACCTGTAAATGGGACAGCACACTCTTATTCTCCGAGACCAGGAAGAAAAAAAAGCAATATTAACTACTGTATATTTTAAATTACGTTCCCTATTATATATTTGTTAACGTCTGTAGCTTGTTTCATATGCCCAAAATGATTTTAGAATTAATATAGTATACAATAGTAAAAAGTACAGAATCCTTCCAGCGATGCGACATAATCAGTCATGAAGACCACTTTCGTGTCATTAGAATACGAGATATCCAATTGGCAGTATTTCGCCAAGTAACACTTTACTGTGCGCTCGACGTAGCATTCGGCAGTTGAGTGAAACGGTCACAGCCTGTGTGTAAATCGAAATGAAGCAAGTCGGGCATTTGAAAGCTCGATAGTAGAGTAAACCGAACAGATTAGGGAGTGAGATGTCCGCTATTTACAAGAAGATCACTAGACCCAGTAATAGTTAATTTATTATGATTTTAGATGTTCATTATTATGATAAATACAATAAGTGAGCGTATAAAAGCGAAATACCTTCAAAACTACGATTCCTTGGTCGGATAAATCATTTTGAAAATCTCAGAAACATCACGGAGTATGAAATTATGTCTAAAAACAGCAGTTTAAGTAAACTACAGTTCCAATATTTGGAAATAAAGACATGGTCAAAGTCAAGACTTTTACAAGTTCTTTTGAATCGTCATTTTTAAACTATGTTAAATTGTTGCCGCTTCGAAACGTGTTATCACCGTGGAGAAGAAATGGCAAGAAACTCCCTCAGCAACACGAAATGTCATTTTTTTTAAAATAATAAATTAGAAATATAATTGCACTTTCTTAAATGGTCATTATTTTAATTTGACATCGTAAAGTCATAACGATAGAAACTGCAGCAACTAAAATATTTTTTTGAACAATTTACTTATTAGTAATTTTGTAGTGTTTTTTAAAGCTTATCTTTAATCATAAGTGTATTTATAATACGCATGCCTACTGTCGATGTATATCTTTAATGAAACTACAGTGGATCTACGAATCTATGGCGTAATATATCACTTTTACTCAGTATCTAGGAATTTGGTCCAATAATAAATATCTAATAATAAATTCGATGTCGACTAAACTGTGAAAGTAACGATATTGCACTCAACATTAATATAGTAAGTTGATTTCGATAGATCTAGGTGGCGCTGCCACAGAAGCAAAACTGCTCCCACTGCAATTAAACAGAGGCTGAGGGAGACGATCCGTAGGGATATAACTTCCAGATCGGCCAATGTCATCCCGAAATTAACGTTTCATATTAAATGCAAATGTACAAAGTATAGAAGGTCTAAGAGAAAGTAGGTCAGCCGCCCCAGGCGCTAAACATCATTAACATTGAGTACACAGGCTAACTACCGCTTTGCCTTTCATTTCAGACAACATTTAGAAGATTTTTAAAGGGCAATTTCTGCGCACTCGACCTGCTGTGTATAGCAAATAATTAATCTCGTTTTGCTCGTTGGATTTTAAACATTTTTTAGTTTTCATGTTAGGTAGATTTATTTCTGAAAGATACATTCAGCGCGGAATTTAACATCATCAAACAAATAACTAAAAGAACGAGGTTGCAAGTTACTTCTTTGTAAAAGATTATTAGTTCAAATTACACTTCAAACCGTTTCCAATTCGTATTATCCCTTAATTAAAACGAACATAACATGATAAGATGAGAGTTTGCCTGTAACTAATTATCCTATCATTTTAAATTATACTCCACCGTAATTAAAACACAATTTTGAATAGAAGGCTTGTTCATTACCCGATGTACGCAAGTTGATCCCTCTTGGCAACTACATAGTTGTTTGTGATATTTTGTACCTTTTGTATCGTGGCCACTGACTTAGAAGATCCAATATTATGCCCTTAAAGGGGCAATGGCTTCGTAGCCATTCGTAGCCAAACCCTACCGCCGCGCAGTCTGAATGATTACCGTATTGAACATTTTTATTACAAAGTGACGGATAACAAAAAAATGACTGATCTTGTATGGTAAACTTGATCTTCTCGCAGTATCTGTCTGTAAATCTAGTTCTCAGTGTTTTTCTTTTCGTACAAACTTTACTTAAACCCTTTGAGGTAAACACACGTAGGCAGAAATGTTTTTTTTTACACCCACGTTTCGCCAGTCTTTTGAGCCATACTTATAAATATGTATATTGCAGACACTAAGGCCCTTTATTGGCCTCTTTGCGGGACTTCGCGGTGCTTATGAGTAATTTCTAATGAAAACCCAACACTGTTCAAAACGGGAAACAGAACCTTCTGGGTTTTGAGTTGGGTGGAGGAGACCTCCCAAGCCCAACCCACGTCACACATTTATGCTGTGAGACCATCAAGCCAGATGAGTTGAGGAAGACGATTTTCTAAGTAAGAAGAAAGTCTATACTTTTAGGTTTTAACCCATTCCTCCTGTCTGTCCTATTTTTAGGACACTATATTCAACATTTCTTTTTAGTTGTTAGGGCTCTTATTTTTATTTTTTCTGATGGAATTCGTAATTTTACACTATTTTTCTAACAAAAATATTTTTTTTTCGCTGTAAAATATGTTAAGGTGATTTTATTGTAATTTTTTCAAATTGATAATTTTTGTCGATTAAGGAAGAGCATTATGATCCGCCTTTATATATCGCGAAAAAAAAATTACTAAAACTTTTTTTTCTCATATTATTTTTTCTTAATGTACTAAGAACTTAATTTAATACACTTCATCAAAACATTCCAGTGTTTTCGATGCTTGGGAAGTAATGGGTTAATTTTTTTCAACAATAAACTGACAAGTCATTCTGTTGGTTTATGAAAGGATGACCGTTAATCCGAGATTACAGACCAATGTTGTAACAAAAAAGCGATAGAGATCGCCTGCTGCATAAATTGGATTTCCAAACATCGTTGTAATATTTGCTTGTACATTCCGCTTCGTTTCAGTACTGTTTGTTTGGAAAACACTGCTGCAGTATTACATTCTTTTATAGCGCGCTGTTCTTATGTAATATTAGATAATAATAAATTTCATTCTTTTCAATATTTTTGAGGGACGCGGAGCTCAGATGGTAGAAAATATTTACATTGTAATACAAAGAGATCAAACACGTTTGGAAGCTTAAATCTGGAACCGTTCTTGGCTTCAATAGTACCTACCTCAGTTGGTTACTCGTATTATCGCGCAAGGGACACTGTATATCATTATTATGGAAATAGGTGTAAATATAAAAATATGTTTAAATTTATTATTAATTATTTCTATATTAATAATAAGTTTTGAATAAATCAATCGATGTTAATATTATTGTAATTATTGTCAGTGCTTCTACTAAAAATTAAGAGTATGAATGTTTTTAATGGGCGAAGAGTCAGAAGTTTTCCTATTTCCAACACGTCACGTCCGGTAAATACGCTAGAAAGTAATAAAGAGTCCAAGATCAAACTTGAAGAGAGTTTTATATACACTATATAATGTTTACAGGAATTAATTATTTAGCGCTGTTTTATTTTGAAAATGTAGACTTTCTGAGTTAGAAGAATTTCTGAACTCTAATCATTAAATTTACAATAAAGGATAAAAATTATATGTTATAATTTTTTTGCCAAGATTGTTTTTAATTGAAGTTGCTACGATAATATTATTAAGATACTTACCTATTAATATTTTGGCACGATTTTAAAAACATTTGGATAGGAATGTATAATACTAACTATAAATTTGGGTTAACAACAAATTTGCATTTATAAATAAAAAAATACAATTAACATTTTCGTTGTCACAGTATTACAATTTAGTTGTAATTACGAGGGATTTCTCGATACTATTCAGATGTCGCTTCACTAATCCAGAATGGCATTCAATATCCCCTATAGAAAAGATAGCGATGCTATTTTGTCGTGCTTGTATAAAAAAAACATCTGATTTACAACTGCTAATGTTAAAATTACATTGTTTTGTTTTTATATACCTACTAGCTAACCTGGCAAACCTTGATTAATAAATAATTAAAAAAAAACTAAACAAAACTAACTTGTAATTGTTTGGCTATGTGATGACTGAAAGAGGAATGAAGCGCTGTTAACCTTGACGGCCTATACATAGGTAATTACATATAACAAAAAACCAAACATTATATTTTTAATTCCTTGAATTTTATTATGACAATTATTAAATTCCAAATGCGCTACCTTAATAGACATATGTAGATACAATTGTCTCTAGGTTAAGTAATATTTCATTAAAGGATCCATTAAAATTAATATTTTCCGTTTCCCCTGCAAAGTAGGTTAATAGCACTCAAATCAAATCGCTCACGTTTCAAATTCTGCGCTCTAAAATCAGCCCCAATTGGATTCGATGCATGCTCTAATTTGCACCGATGTCTATTAAATGATTTAGACAGTTCAATCATTTCAACTACAGAGTTGAATAATGCAATGTTTGTTTTATTGCCAACTGAGACAGTAATACAAGCGTAGACTTCGAACCGATCCGATGTTCGTAGCCTAGGATATTTGTATTTAGTCATTTTTTCGGAATCTGTTGAAAGCCCTCTATCGTGACGTCAATCGTACTAAAGAACTTCGATTGGCAAACGGTCGAGTGATATCAATTTTTGTTACAAACATCATAGCAATTTTTATTACTTGGGTTTTTTTTTGCAAAATGCAGGTGAAGTTGCTGGCTTAAGCTAGTAGCATAAGTAAAATTAAGGACGTTTTGCTGTGTGTAATTTTCATGTAATTAATGAAGTAATGAACTGTTGAATATTTGAGTTCAAACAGGCAGCTTAAATACGAAGCCAAGGCCATGTATGTACATTATTAATCAGGGTTTCTCGATCCGGTGTTGATACACAGCATTATACAAATCTATAGCATTACGTCAGTAAGGCAGAAAACTTAGTAATTTTATAGAATATTATAAATATAAAGAGGTGGACTTTACACAGTTCACATAATCGTGGGTTGCAATCGTCCTGTGCGTTGCTAGTCGACTACAGACAAAAATGTAGGCATTTTATGTTTTGCAAAAGATTCCTTTTTTTTTTATTATTTATTTCAATCTAAATACGCGAAGGACGTCACGGGCAAAAATAGTTAATCATTTCATAGGTCAATTTTAATAATGGAATCATGAACAAAGGATCGAATTCATTGCAAAATTAATGTTACTAATTATTCTAGTGTAGCGGAACCTATTATCATCAGTTACATTATGTATCTTTATTAATGCTTATAATGAGCTTTCAAAATTCGCATCCATTATACAAATGGAATGAGCTTATTACACTAGCCGTGTTGAGGAACTGTGCCGGCCTACCAATAATTGACACATATTGATTGATGACCAGGTGAGAATATGTACTGTCATTAAACTTTATTTTCACTGTACTGACTGCCTCGTGGTCTCGCGGTACAAGTATGTGCCGTGGGATCTAGAGGTCCTGGGTTCGATTCCCGGGTCGGGCAAAGTGTTATTGGGTTTTTCCATTAGGAAATTCTCAGTAACAGCACGGAGTCTGGAAATGTGCCCGAAAAACGGCAATAGGCTCGCCCCCTATTACGTGGGACTGATACATACCTGGCGAAATGTAGGTGCAGAAATGCACCTCTGCCTACCCCTTCGGGGAATACAGGCGTGAGTTTATGTTTATGTATGTTTACTTGAGGAAATGAAGAGTTCTCGAAGCGATAAGAAAAGCTTACCGCTTCTAACAGGTCATTAGAGGAGTATTTGCGAAAGCTATGTGCTGTAGTGAAATTCTTGAATACAACGGGAACCGATATTCATTTGTTTATGTTTATGTATGGTATAAATAAACAAACCCAACAATCAAATACATACAAATACATACCTGACGAAATGTGGGTGCAGAAATGCACCTCTGGCTATCCCTTCGGGGAATACAGGCGTGAGTTTATGTGAATTATTTTTAAGTAGGGTAATATTCGTTTTTAAATATTTTTTCAGTCATTTTTCAATTGTGGCTTCCTGACTTAAATTCTCTTGGGGAATATCGAATATTTTACTTTACGACATGTATCCCTATAGGCTCGTAGCAAGCAATGGATCAGAAACAGGCTGAAATTATTTACTGAGTACACACTCCGCTTCGTTTGCTGCGCGCCTTAAGTGTGCGGTGTGTGATTGAAAGGTAGTTTCCATTATATATTTCTCCTCATAAATTGCTCCGTGAGATTTGAGGTGCGATTAAGTACCCGGCGACAAAGTACTATTCGTGTCCTATTAAAAGTTTTAAAAATTACAATGCAATTATTAAATATTAAAAATATTATACTAATGACGACTGTACATCGCAGTGTTTATTGTTCGTTCCCAATTAAGGAATCTATCAAATGGCGTTATAATTATATTTTTAATAAAATAAATTAATAAACAACCATACTAATTGAAATTAACTATTTCATATTAAGGCCACTCTAAAGCTCTCAATCAGATGGACCGATAACATCAGAGGAATTTCAGTGTGGGTCAACGTTAATAGAAAATTTAATTGGAAAATAATATTAAACCTCAATGAGCAATGCTGCATTATTGAAATTTCTTAGATGTTATGGAACAATGGATTATACCACGAGAATCGATACGCCCTATCTTCAATAGAGTCAAGGAAATATAAAGCGTATCATGTATTCCTCTCGGCTACAAGCATTATTGGATTCTATGATAGAAATAACAGAGATAATTTTTGTTCGTATTGCTATCTATATTCTGTCTATAGTAGCCCATATGTGTCCCACTGCGGAGCATACGCCTTCTCTACAGCTGAGAAAGGATGTAACATATTCCTCCACATTTCTAGATCGGGCTAGCAAACTACACATTCTTAAAACATATTGTGAAGAAGTCTTGGGTGTGCTGATTTCTTCTAAGTGTTTACCTTCACCGTTAAAGTTCATGACGTGATGAATGCAAGCATAATTCTAAAAAGTCAGTTACGTTAATAGGAGATTCGACGCTGCGACCATATCTTAGTGAGGCCATCACGACTTGGTAAATGTGTTCCTATATTTGTCTTTTTCTGAATACCTAGTTTGAATGAAAATTGTATTATTGTAAAAATTCGGGCGACCTAATTTAAATTGAATCCATAACAATAAGAAGGTATTTCTCGATAATCATTTCTGCATGTACAGCCAATCGTGAACGAGAAAATACCAGGTCAAGTTAGGCTCTCAGGCGAGCGAGTATTCCGCAGTGTAGATATTCAATTAAAAATCTACGCTGAAAATTCGAATAATATTTTTAAAGCGTAGAATATTCTTGGATGAATATGCACATATTTTTTTTTGCAAAAACAATCATGAAACAGTGACTGATGATAGTCCAAACACGGATAGCGGATTCATTATTTCTACGAAATAAAAGAGGTTTAAAAATCTTTTTGCATTTCTATCGAAAGATTCAATTAAGGAATTCACGGTATAAATAAATAGATTCAATGCATCAATTCAAGAAATTTTAAGAGTGAACAACGTCTTCAGTCAATCATTCAGTATTTATTGGTAAAGCCTGCATCCGTGAACGAATAATTTTCCTGGAAGATTTCATTAGCAACTACATATACAGATGACATCATAGTTTTATGCACAATAAAAGAAGCTTATATTGGCAAATAATAATAAATACATACATACATAAACTCACGCCTGTATTCCCCGAATGGGTAGGCAGAGGCACATTTCTGCACCCACATTTCGCCGGATGTATCAGTCCCACGTAATAGGGGCGAGCCTATTGCCGTTTTTCGGGCACATTTCCAGACTCCGTGCTGTTACCGAGAATTTCCTAATGGAAAAACCCAATAACACTTTGCCCGACCCGGGAATCGAACCCAGGACCTCTAGATCGCTCGGCACATACTTGTACCGCGAGACCACGAGTCAGTAATAATAAATCTATATTGATAAATAAAATCTACAGCCATCCGGATCAGTATCAACATTCACTGTTCCTCCAAAGACTTCGAAGGCATCTATGATATACTACGACTAACTAAATTCAAAGTAACCAAAGCACTACGCCCTACTACGTATCTTATGACTAATTATTAATTAGTTAATTAATACATACTTAGCAAGTTGATGGGTTACAGTTTAGTTTACGTTATACTATGTAGGTATAAATGTCGTTAATTGCCTTACAAAATACCTAGATGCAAATCTTATACTTCAGACTTTCACCTTACATATTTCAGGCCCACGATGATTTTTAAATATTTTAACTAGACTACAATTTAAAGTTCAAATATATTCGCCATATTAATCCTGCCAAATAATTATTATTAGTCATCACTCAAAATAATTTCATTAAGCCGCAGTTGCAAAATTATATTCTCATTACATAATACAACGGAGTCATATATACAGGTTTCGTTTTTTCAGCACATTGTAATTCAACAGAATAAAATATTCATTTTGTAATTAATGTTATTTAAAACTTGTTTAAATTAATTACGAACAGTATGCAACGTATTCCCACGAACAAAATGTTGAACTTTTATACGGAAACGAAAAATATATTTTTGAATGTTATTATCTGGGCTATATTGAATGCCGGGGGCGTAGTATTGGAGCTTTTGAATAAATCATGTGTAGTATAATGTAGTTTATGAATATTCCATCGCAACGTGGTGTATTCCATTATTCGTTTATAATACCCAACTTGTATACAGCAGCATTTTTTTATGTGTCAAAATATTGACTAATGCTGAGTATGGACTTTTCCAAACATTTCTTAGATCGACGTTAGATATTTGTTATTGATTGGTTCTAGATCATGAAATGATAGTTGAATGTAGTTTATATAGTATGTATGTAATTTAATATTCTATTGCGGGCTTTAATTTCCTTTTTTTACTTTACATACACTTAACCCGGTTTCGTTTAAGTATTATTTAATACATGCCTTAAAAATGCGATTTTATAGATGCAGTTATAATATGTAATATTTATATAATGTTTTATTTGTTTCGTAAAGAAATATAAAATAAGAATACATATTTCTTTTACATCTATCAGTAATCCTAAGCACTACGCACTTGAAACCAAGACAAATATTTTGCGATCATACAAAAGAGATATATGTACGAGAATGGTAATATTAAAAAAAATGATTTGGAGATCAAAACAATTCGTTAGCGGCAATAGATGTAAGTAGAATTTCCATCCGTGATAATGACTGTAGCGACTCACCAAGCAACTGAGCCGTAGTTCATTTATCCTGGACGTGCTATAAATATTTACAGAGTTAATAGTAAAATAGGTCAAACCTTATGTAGGTAGGTCATACATCCGTCGGAAATCCAATTTGCACGCAACGCAAGTCGAGGCGGCACACACCTCTGACTCTTCCAAGTTATGGTTTTATTCACAATGACACTTTAACGTTGAAGGAAAACATGGTGACAATAACCAGCATACCTAAAAGTCCTTAGGAATTTCTTAGGTAGGTCCACCAAGCCGCACTGGACTAGCGTGGTGGACTGATACCTAACCTCTCTCAGCTGTACTAGAGGCCGGTGCTCAGCAGCGGTACGTATATAAAGTGACGATGAGGTTACATGTACGTGTAAGAAATCTAATAAATGCTCAGGTATTGTTCTAAATTATAAATTCAAGATTGCAAGGAGCAGCTCGGCCCGTAACAAAACTACCTTAGAGAAAGCCAACTTGGAGTTATGGTTTCGAGATAAACTGCACGCTATTACAAACTTTTGCACATTGTTTCTATGGATTCAATGTTACAGCAATGAAATTGAAGTTGGAAATTGAAGTACATACCATACATGCTACTGTGTATGTATATTAAGTTTATTATTTCAGTGTTTTAACAGAACTCGTACAGAATAATAATTCTAGTAAAATCCTAGAATATTTAATTAACCGCAGTTACTGGGGAGATAGTGCTGGCTTAGAAGGCTGTTTCATAGTGTAAATAATTCATTACTATACTTTATTACAGCCATTACAACAGAGTTACGGTGTACATTTACGTACGTAACTGTATTGTCGTGGTTTATCCACATTTTAGGTACCTTCATGGCACGTCTATGAAGCATACTTTGCCACGAAATTGGCAGGTATTTGACAGGGTTATAGGAGGAACTGTTATACACCTCGATTACTACACCTCGGTTTAAGAGGAACTCGGCCAACAAACGCAGAGACGTCTACACGTATTTGTCTACACAAATATTTGAAATATTAATTTTTATGAGGGTACATATGTACATGCACGCTCATTCTTGTTTACCTGAAGATTGCGTGGCCTTCACTTATGCCTCGTCTGATTGTCAGTCTATACATTGGATTTAGGTATAGAAAAATTGCTAGCTAATAAATTGTATCTATAAAACTTAAAAGGCCAATTGAATTAGGTTGAATCCATATCCATGCAGTCCCTCGGATCGAGGATTCATTTCAAAAATTGTAAAAATAAAATAATATACATTATTTGGTCATATTCCCTCTAGTGATATCCAAAAGAGTGCTTTTGTTTATTATTTATCGAATTTTGTACCCATGGAAAGGTGAACAAGCGCGGGGGTCACATAATTATAAATAATGGCTACCCATGAGCATACCCATCTCAACACCCGTATTATCGGCTGCTCTATGACGAAGGGTCTTGTTATTTAAAGCCCTGTGATAAACGGCGGGAGAAAGATTTATTCATAGTCACCAAGTAACTGCAATACTGTTCAAGGCCTCATATGTATATACGAGTAGTCTCATTAGTTGGCACAAAAATAATGGTCTGTCTGACGTCAAAGGTAGGTAATCTGGCCAAAAAAAGGACATCCTTTCGATGAGCATTACTACTTTACTCTCATTACATACGGATGCGAATACTCTTTAGGACAAAGGTCGTTCCGATAGATTCGATAGATAGTCGATTTCCATATCGTTATTTATGAACAAGAAATATTCATTTCCAATTTGTGTTGGCCAAACCACAAAATAATACTTCTGTAGGATTACCAGTGTGTGTGTGCATAATGGGTGTTTCACTTGATACTTACGAGATAAAAATAAAAGATTTCTGCTAAATAAAATACACTACAACCGAGTAAAAATGTACGTTCGTTTTTATTGAAAACCGCAATATTTTACATATGAAACGTATGACGCAATAATCGCTGTGAAAAAAATGCTCATCCCTTGGTACCGGTTTTGTATGAGCGCCCGAACTTTTCGAATTATTAATCGTGCACTCAATGGAAGGGGTTTTGTATTAATATGTCCAGCTACATGCGCAGTTTTCAGGTAAGAACATGTGCTTAATAAAGTTAAAGAGTTAAGTCCTGATGTTATAATAATAACCCTCGCGTAAGCCGCTCTGAGCTGGACGGGAATCGAGAGTGTTAAAATAACATTAAGAGGGCGACCTTCAGACAAGGACTGAATTTTTTTTTAAAGCCATGGAAAAGCAATTTGATTTTTTTTAATAAGCCATATTAAACATACATGGAACACATCTCGGCGGTCGCGCGTTCAAACCCCAGACACACACCTCTGACTTTTCGAAGTTATGTGTGTATGCACATGAAGGAAAACATTGTGAGGAAACCTGCACACCTAAAAGTTCTTAGGAACTTCTTAGGTGTGTAGTCCGCCAGCTCGCACTAAGCCAGCGTGGTAGATTAAGGCCTAAATCCTATCCTATCCTAAAAATAAATAAAAGGAAAAGTAGTTTAAAGTGTATCTTTTTAAATTATCAACTTATACATTGCACGTCTACTGGCAGTTAGGTAAAATCTATGATTACAACCAATTCCTATGAGTTAACACAATATTGCGTACCCGTAACACACAACGATCCCAGAATGCGACCAGCAAAGACGGTACTACTATGATGGTTGTCAGTATTGTATTTTCTATAAATAGTGTCTATTATCTATTGTTTTCTATAAAAAGTGTATGATGTGTTTACACGTTGACACCATTATTAGAAGGTAGAAAAGAGTACTTCTATTGTCACGTTTCGCCCATTACTAGTAGAGTGTAACCCTGTTGCCGTTTACCCAGACCAGATTTCGTGCTGTCACTAAGAACGGCCAAACTCAATTAACATAGTCCAGAATACCTGGAAATAAACTCGGGACTTCTCAATCGATGCAGCGGGAGAAACTTAAAATTTTAAAAAGTGAAATAGTGTTCCGCTTCTGATATTACTTCCCTTTTTAAAATAAGCTAAGTAGTTCGGAAGACAAACCTTAACATATGATTATACTTTTAAAATTTATATTTTACCTTAATCATTCCACTACAGGTACGCAACACAAATTTTATTCAAAGCACCTCCATGCAGTAAGTTTGCGCGTTCTGTAAGTAGTTTTGTTTGATCCTCAGGCGAATAGAATTACATACAATGCTTTGAATTTTGAATACCAGTTTTCTACTCCAACTGCGAAGTTATCTCACGTACTAATTAAAGTTCGTTGTTTTCGAATGTTCATGTACAAATATTTTCAACGAACTATTTATGTTGTTATTTAAATTATTAATCTGATTAAACAAAAATACCTCTGGAATTTTTGCTTTTAAAATAAAGGTAGTTAATTTTTTAATTGGCATCTCGGTGCAGTCTGTGAAAATGAGGGCGTGAAAAGTTAATAACATTTATTGATTCAGATTATTGAGAACCGAAATGTTCAATGTTTACTTGAAATGCTCACTTCATGTTTGAAGTCTATTTACCAAACTGTCAAACAGAAAATACCAATTTGTCATGTCTTCAAAATACAATAAACTTGCAAGGGAAATCAATTTAATTCGGACTACACTGATCGCTTTATGAAAAATTCCGCATGATTATGTTGATTGTAATCGTATAACGCTAAATATACCACAATTAAATCACTAATGATTAAAAAAGGGTCTTAAAGCTTCTAAGCTGTAATTATAATTATGGTTTACCTAATAAGAGGGAGTTTGTAATAAGCCAACAATTATTTAACCGTTACTTGAAATCAACCCGCAATTATTTTCAATTATATATTCCTATTCTTCAGTGTAATTTACTGAAAATATAAAAATTGTACAATTACTATTTTACGAACGACTATTAATGGGGATACATTACTAACAAAGATAAACATTTCTACTAAAAAAAATTGTAACATTAATCCAAACTTTAATTACCAACAATTAACAACAGATCCTTACACAAATATTGTTGTAAACAATACGCTTCGATTAGTATTGTATTTCCGAGCAAATACGTCAAAAATAACTCGAAGTCTAATTGAAAACAGTTTTATAAGCCCCAATACTTGCGCTACCAATTGTTAATATTAGATTTCATACTTATTTTCCCTTTGCAGATCTGGTCTAATTCCCATCAGCCTCGTTAAGCTAATCAACTTTAATGCTTCAATACGTTAAAATTAAATCGGTGAATTTGCCAGGTAATACTAAAGATACTGCATAGATAATGTTGCGCCTAATTGTTAGTGGTATCTACAAAAGAGTTTCCAGTAAAGATAAATTTGTATCATGCCCTTTAAACATTACTACTTTTCATGTTGGTATTTGCGTTGATTTTATTTTAAAAACTTTCTACAATTAATTCTTTTCAAAACAAATTGCTCCAAACCTCAATGCCAGGTAACAAAACATCCCAATCTACAACAGTTCTAATTAAAATACACTCACACCGATCTGCATTTCAAACCGATTGGTACTCAAGTATTCGCCTGTTGACATATTTAGGTCATCTTTTATTTGGACTTGATTGGGGCATACGTCGACATGTATTTATAGACTGCTAATAATGGCGTCATTTCAATCAGGCCGAAAATCCGAGACGCAGCTCGCGACACAAAACATAAATGATCTTCCGAGGCTACCTCTGAATTGCTAGTAACACACTGACGGTGAATGCAAGTAAATTGTACGATGGAAAAAAAACCTTGAAAAACCCCGTATGGCGCGTTGATTGACTAAATTATACAGGGTATGCCAATTAAATCAAACAGATTGAAGCCAGTGTGGTAATTTAAGGCTTTGGCCTTATAGCAGTTCATAAATGTACCCTGAGTAGATAAATGGAGGTTAAACTCTTCATGCATGCTTTTTAAATGCTGTGTGTGCGGCTCCTGATTTTTTTCAACAGATAAAAACCAAGAATCCCGAAAACCAAGTGGTCCGGGAATTACTAAAAATAATAATTATATGTTTATTTATTTTAATAAATAGATATATACTAAACCTGTGGAACGCAATTTATGCTGCGACACCAACAAGTCCGTCCCGCAGGACCAACGAGGCAATCTCAGTGAGAGAGATTACAAAACCCAACTATTCTAGTTTAAAATACATAAAACATGTCCAAAACTCGCAGAGTTATTGCAATACGGCATCCAATCTGTGTGAATATAAATAAGAATAAATATTTAACAGCGGGATATCTCATCCTAAGTGAAATGAACGTCTCGACGTGCCCTTGAAAGCCCAGAGGATCTCGAGATATCCGCCACAACCGGACGCTCGTAACATTAATGCCAAATTGATTTCGTTTGATACGTAATACGGCGTGACAAGTGGATCTCGATTGTTGTGGCTGTTTGAAGTATGACAATCCCCGCTAAAATTGTATTATGGTTAATGCAAATATGATTTTTACGTTTACCTATTTTGATTAAATTTGTTACAGATTTAGATAAGACACGAATGGGCTATTTTTGTCTCAGAAAATTTTCCCTTGAGATTGTCAATAAACAAACAATAGACAAATTCACAAATGTGGTCTAAAAAGCGCCAAGGCCCAAAATAAGATTAGTGAAAACTTTCAAGCGTTTCCAGGTTAAAAATATTTTAGCACTACAAAAAATAATTGTATTGTTGTATAAGAAGGACAGCGTGCGATTGGGACTTCTCAGTGACATTAGGCTCGCCCGTATTAAGGTGTTGAAGTTGAAGAATTAAAATAGGTGGCAAAAAGTGGGTGTACAAATATGCCTCCGTCTATCCTTACAGAGATATAGGCTCGAATGTATATTCGTGCTTTTAAAAAATGTCATGTTCCTACCTACTTGCTGCATTATGGAAGTGGAGTTGATTAACATGCAATCGTAATTATACTGGATACGTAAAGGGTCGACGGCCCTGCCTGCACGCTAACTCAGATTGTTTATAAAATTGACTAGGCTTTAAATAATATATACGTGACTCCAACGTGCATACCTATCCGCCCTGTGGATTGGGGGCGTAAGAATTCCGCCATGGTATCCCCTACCTGTCATAAGAGGCGACTAACAGAAACCACTGGGGTGGCTGGGCGTACTGCGGGGGCGGTACACTATGATAGCAACCCCGAGATTTGCGGCAGAGGGCGTGGCCTCTTGACTGTCGCGGACGTTCACAAGAGGTGAACGTCCAAAAAAGCGTAAGGGCATCTCAAGCCCTCTCAATTTGGAGGAGTACACAAACGGACGGTGCGCTGGGCAGAATCGGACCATTTAGGGCGCTTCTTGCCCTGAGATGCCGCAAAACCACCCTAAATGCGCGAGATGGTCACCGAGAGGTTTTAGTCGGTATGCTGGCGTAGGATTTTGGTTAGGGACCCAACTCAGCTAAGCGGACAATTGTTCCGCATGCCGAGTTGTTTATAATTCACGATTATTTACCTATAATTTTCAACAAGCTTGTTTGTTAATCTCTGCAATGTCCACTTTAAAACAATTAGCTCGTGTAATTTTCATGATAACATTGTTAAAAGATAAAAGTTCAACGTAAAGCGCGGTGTAAAACTGTTATTTTAAAACACTCTGAAGAAAACAGTGATATGTCGACGACGGAATGGTAAGTGGATACTTGTTACAACACAGCTCTCGCAACGTTAGCAAAGGGATTTAACAGAAAATGTTGAAAATAAATGAGGTCTGAATGTAGTGTAGAATTTAGAACACGGGATTAAAATTGCATTAAATTAAACTCCTAGGATTACCACATTTCACATATCTGAACGTGATGTTAGAGCGGTGCTTAAAGTGAATGCAAACGTAATTTGCATTGCAATTACAGCTGATGCTGTTGAATCCCGCTCGAAAAGCATCTTAGTGATCCTCAAAGTCTCTTAATGAGGATTGCTCTTTTACCATCTCATGTATTCAGGTGCAATTTTCGGTTAGAGGTGAATAGATATTTTATCACATATATTCCTATTTAATTTCCATACAAGTCACGAGGTCACATGCTCTGAAGGCGCACCACGTCTACAATGCACAAAGCAACTACAAGGCTCTAAGACACGCCTTTAATAAGAAGCTGATGATACCGTTGATACCAATTCCCTTTGCCAGCACAAACAGCCTTTGTGGATAAACGTGGTTTGGGATCTCAACAGTATACATAACATGCGGAAAACAAAGGTATTAGAATACCTTACAGTTCGAACATGCATAGTGACTTCGATCTGAAGTGACGTGATCGTGTTTCCTTTGACAAAATCTATGCGTCTTTGAGATTTGCTTCACGCCACGTCGATTGAACCCAAACAATAGAATGCCGTTCATATATACTACACTAGGTTTCTTATGTTATAAGCGCTAGTGAATATTAAACACAAAGTACAGGCCATTTATTTGCTGAAATAACTAACGGGAAACATCATAAATGCCACCTAAACAAAAATAAAACGCATTTAATTGCTCCCGCTGTGGGTCGTTTAAAGCGCATTTTATCTTAACCACTTCTAAGTAATATGGATATAGTGTTACAGAGAGCAAGAGAGAAGCTTAAATAATTTTAAGTTGATATTCAAAATGTGCAATAAAGTAAGTGATACCAGGGCAGCATAACTAATAAGAGCATAATTTTGACATCTTGACATTGACATCTTTTCAAAACCATTCTAATTAAATTGATAGGTATAAATTGGAATTAGAAAGATACGCACCTATGTTAAACGCATAACACATACTATAGCTGCTTCATTTATTTATATTGGACCACGAATGAAGCGTGTTCGCTGATGTGAAATCATATTTAATAAACTATCCTTATCCTTATTTGAGGACAGATCGCAATAAAGGAGCAATAAGGTGAAACTTTTGTAGATCCAGTCATAACAACTCGTGGCGATTGTTTTTTTTATTAAGACGCAGATAAGAATTGTTTAAAATTTTGGCCGTCATAGGTAATGTTAACTTAAACACAATTTAAGTTATAGAGCACCCTTTTCATTTCGATTTCATCGTCGTATTAATTACATATTTGTTTTGGGTCTGCGTTTGGTAGGATCGAAAAGTCCCTCGTAAGTTTTGATATTCCCAACAAAATAGCCGTGAGGTAATTTTTTTTCCCTAGTTGGCGTGACGGATGAGGTGAGATACATCTGTATCTTTTCAAAAGGAAGAACTAGGTTCCCTGGAAACCGTTTCCATCTGCTGAGCTAGCGGAGAGGCAGTCTTTCGGTATGCATGTATTTTAGTGTTTCTAAAGTATGAGATTATTAATTTTATTTAATTTAAAACACGTTCACAACGCCAACTTCACTTGATTACTTTAAGTTACAAATTCCCTACTATTACGACTGTAATCAAAGATTCATTTAAAGTTTCTTCTTCAAGCGGAATATGAATAATGAAATTTGGTAACACGGAGGTTAGGGGTAAAATATATAATTTTACTAAAATATTGCGGCCACACAAACAGCGTTCTTGTTATAAAGGTGACATTTTCTAATATATATCTGACACTTCGACAACATTGCTACTCCCTCTCATTTATTATGTACTAGCTTCTGTTAGCATCTTAGGTCACATGCTCTCCAGGTATTGGGTACAGTCAGAAATTTTATGGTATGGTTAGTTGATAAGAGACGCCATTTACCGCTGTAGAATATGTCTTTTATACGGGTGGAAGTTATTTTTTATGTGTTCCCCACACCATACTATATAAATATAATTTATGAAACCTTATTTCAACGAGATCATGAGATAGACATTATATAGGTACTTATGTTAGTATTACATTATATAGTATATTTAGATGTCCCATTAAATTTTATTTTACAAAGCGATGCCATGACATTTTAAAATCGAAACACATAACTCGTATGTAGAAGCATGAGAGTAATTTAATTGTTAGGGTTGGTAAACTTTCTGTTTGTGTACAAACAATTGCCTTTGTAAACGAAAAGTTTACTCGGAGCCGAATAATTTATTTGCTGCGGATTCTTGGAATTGTACTGAAAGAATTGCTTTTCAGTACATTTTTGTTGTTCGCAAATAATTAAGGCAATGCAGGCAGAATTGCGATATTTTAAATTCCTATGAGTTTCTTTAGCATTTTAGACGTTTTCTGCAGTGGCCGTACTTCCATAGAAGCCCGAAAGCTCAGCTTGCCTTAAAAAAATCCGGATTATAATCATTGAGCTTTAAATCTTTATTTAACAAAACAATGATATACAATTTGACAAATAAATGACAATATTAAAGACCCCGCAATAAACATATAGGTACATATAAACTAGACATTACACAATTAACGTGTAACGCTTTTGGGCTTGTATGGAAGTATCGCCACTGGTTTTCTGATAATCATAGAGAAACGGGATATATGCAATGAGAAATAGTGTCTTCAGCATTCTGTCTCATGCATTATTATCTTTTGTTCATTACGATTTATGACTTGTGACTCCAATAATGCATTATGTGTCACTGTGACAGCACTAATTGAGTGCCATGTAACTTCACATTCAAACCGAAAGTCTAAACGACAATTATTGGGTTCTTCTTATTCTATATGATATTTGGGGTCTTTTTCTTATAGGACCTTTTTTTTTTTTTTTTTTTTTTTTCCTGCGGGGAAAATCCTATTTACGGACGGTGTGTCGGACTCACCGGCACCTTCCGACCCAGCATGGATGTTACCGCCCGTGATGTATTCGGGCGGCCGCTGGGCCGGGTCCCTACCAAAATCAAATGCGCCGTAATACCGACTAAAAACCCCGCGACGGCCACCATCAGCGCATTCAACGAGACGGCCCCGGCATATCCTGAAGCCTGAGCTATGGATTGGAACGGGACCGCCTCTGCGCGGTGCCAAAAGGCACACCTAAAAGATGAACTATACTCCTCAGGGGCCGCCAAGGTAGGGGCGGCGGCCCCGTATGGCCTCCGGGCGCCGGGCTATGTGTTGACCCGGCGCCTCCTACGTCGCCTGTTGCGACGAGCGGGATCGGTCTGCTCCCGATCCCGCTCCGCGCTCTCCTTCTGCGAAATGACACGTTCGCAGAAGGAGAGCATAGCTTTCCACGACCTCCGGCTGCCGACCATGGCGGCGACCACAGTCGGCAGCGAGAGGTCTCTCCCCACAACCGCTACAAGAGCGCTGCGCTCCTCGTCCCAGGCTGGGCACTCCTCAAGCGTGTGCTGGGCCGTGTCCTCACGGCAGTTGCCACAATAGTGGCACACGGCGGTCTCCTCCACTCCGACGATGCGACACAGGTACGCACCGAAGCTGCCGTGCCCGGTGAGCACCTGCGTCAGTCGGAAGGTCGGCGCACCGTGGCGCCTGTCCATCCACTGCTGGAGGACAGGACGCACTGCCGCGACGGTCGCCACGCCAGCACTTGGACTCTCCAGCCTGGAACGCCACTCCTCCACGGCGGCACTGCGGAGGGAGGCCAGCATGGCCTCGACCTCTCTTGGGGCCGGTCTCTGTCCGGATCGCCGGTACGCCTCCTCCCGCCAGAAGAACACTGACGAGAGGGACTTGGCGTCCAGCTCCCAGGGCAGAGTACCCGCCAAAACGCAGGCCGCCTCGTGCGAAATCGTGCGGTACCCTCTAGCGATTCGCTGCGCCACCATACGTTGCGGACGATGCAGCAAGCGGACGCAGCGAGCGCCAAGGGAATTGGCCCACACGGGACACCCGTACAGGGCCATGGACCGCACGACTCCAGCATAAAGGCTACGGCAAGGGAAGCCAGGACCCTCAATGTTGGGCAGCAGGCGACTGAGAGCACCTGCTGCCCGGACCAACTTCGGCGACAACATCTCAAAGTGCGCGCGGAATTTCCACCGACTGTCCAGAATCAGACCTAAGTACTTCATCTGGGAGCCGATGGAAAAGACCTGGCAGTCACATTAATTATTAGAACAATTAAATAATAAATAATCAATGATAATAAATGTATTTGGAATTTATTATTAGAGTAACGAATTATTTAATTCCGAACTAATTTAGAGCATTCATGATTATATAAAGAAAGCATGACAAGCGAAAACGTATTCGTAAGAAATTGTATCTTGATTGCAGTGAGGTGCGGTAAAGTCACCTTACTACTATAGTGTAAGATCAATATAAAAGATTTGAATGTTTCGTCAAATTTTGTCTCAAATAAACTACGCTTACGATATCGAGTCTTAGTTTCATCATCACGGCCTTCTACGCTTAACAAATACCCGTCATCCCGAGCATATCAGTCTTTGTAGTAAAACATTGTCTGATTTCTTTCATTCCTTTTGCTTTTGAAAGCACTGGACAGTGCTTGTAAAAATAATGTTTTGATGCATCGTAATCCCCCGGATAAATAGAAAGTGCAGCTCCCATTATCAAATTTTTGCTCCACCATTGTTTTGTTCATATATTTCCTCCAAAAGCCCTGACGAATGTGTTAAAGCACGTTTTGTGTACTCTTCGTTATTTCACTCCGTGCGAGGATTTTAGGCAAATCTTCTTGGTCATTTTTTTGTACCAACAGGTACCGTGTAATTTAAAAATACCTATACTTATTTAAGGAAGCTGTGCGGTTTTATTATTTTTACTTTTTTATTTAAAAGTTTATAGTGGTAATAAAATGCCGCGATGCATATGTCACCGCTTTTGGTATTGATATTCCTGCAGGGAAACTACAAGGACAAGGTAAGATGCCCAACAATTTGCCAAGCCGCAACCCATTTATTAATGTTTTCTTTTCGATTTTTTTTATTGTGAGAAAAGGTACGCGAATGTAATCAATTATACTGAATTGTTGAGTTGTTTAAAGGTGTATACGTCTTATAACGACGGGAAATAATAAAACCATTTTAATTAGGCATTGCGTTTCAAGGGCAAGATAAGCACGGTTAACACGTAATAAATATTAGAAGAATATTTTTCAACTCGTGAACTGTATAAAACATTATTACGTCTCGTTTGGTTCACTATTTTTACCGTAATTAGAATAAGACTATATTCTAGACAATCTGACAACTTATCTTACTTCATTTATTCGTAAGTCTATCAGCTTTACAAATCAGTAATTTTTAACAATTATAGCTACATAAGCCCGATTAAAATATAGTAGACTAAAATATAGTAGACCGCATGTTCCATAGCTAAGCGTAATTGTTCTATCTTGACTGCGCTTGTACACCTTTTTTCTATAAATTTTGAGTAGCAACGTTAGCGCGAAAATACATCTTATCCTTTCAACAAAACTTAATATATCGTGCAAAACCGGGTAAAATAATATTAATTCGTAATAGACTTTAGTATTGTATCAAATGCCTAAATCAAATTTGGTAAATGTATTTTTTGAGCACAAAGTCTCTTGCTTAAAATCTCGTCTTCAAACCTCCCTTGGAACAACAGTTTTTTTTTTATCTGGCACGGCAAAGTGACTCCACTGTACCTGATGGTAAGCACAGTGGAGTCCAGAAAAATAATACCGACTAACGAGAAACGAGATTTTAATTGTGTTAGGGTTAAATGTTAGTGGGTGCTGGAAATTGCACGCACAGTTTCCAATTACAAATACATTTGTCGGATGATTTGTTATTTAAATAAGTTAAATATTTATTTGATTTGACAGCCCGTGGCGCAGTCAATTAGCCACCAGACTAATGTTTGTGTGATCCGCAAATATATGTTACGGTTTTGGGTGTTTGTGAGATCCAAAACTCTCTCGTAGTTTCTGACACTCAGACTGTATCTTACTTTGAGGTCAGAACTCTGTGTGTGACTGTTGTATACTTATTAACGTATTGTCCTAGTTTCTAAGTATCATTACAATATTCTTGCATAATATTTCGTCCTCGAATACTAGTAATATAATATTTTTAAAACTTCCATATAAGGTGCACGGATTAGCCCAGGTTACGTGCTACCATTTATTTTTATTCGTGACATTGAACACACTCAGTTATTACGTTTGCGTGCCGTGTATTATAAATATTCCGGATTAGCTTGCATTTTAATAGGTACGTGTAATTGATTGCGCTTAAACCGGTATTGTTGAAAAGAAAATGACCAGCCTTTAAATAAAGTTTTCCAATGTGTTCCTCCATTGTTGAGAGGGAGAAAAATACATACATACATAAACTCACGCCTGTATTCCCGGAAGGGATAGGCAGAGGTGCATTTCTGCACCCACATTTCGCCAGTTATGTATCAGTCCCACGTAATACGGGGCAAGCCTATTGCCGTTTTTCGGGCACAATTCCAAACTCCGTGCTGCTACTGAGAATTTCCTACTGGAAAACACAATAACACTTTGCCCGACCTGGGAATCGAACCCAGGACCTCTAGATCGCTCGGTACATAGTTGTACCGCGAGACCACGAGGCAGTCTAAAATATATAAAATACTTTCGATTATAGCTGCATATTGAAAGCGAAGAGTGTGCAGGCCAAACGAGGGGGTGTTTTTTGATAATGCATTACATCGTGTAAGTGGTCAATAAACTTAAATATTCAAGGTACTCTGCAATGTACAGAAGCGAGCGATCGAAACTCTGAAGTAGAAACGACGTCACGTTGTTTAGATATTTTATGAGGTATGCTACAGAATACATATACATAGGTTCTCATACCTTATAATGTTCTAATCCAGACAAATATTATATTTATATGGAACAATTGCGCAAGTAAAATGAGTATGTAGACGCGCATTTAATCTGGGAGAAGTCCTATTGTAGGACAAGTGGTACGAAGGGTTCCTTGCGAAGGAAACGAGCACTTGAAAAATTAAAAAAATAACGGTAGAAGACAAAGGTCTTTAAGAGCACACTTGTTTGACAGTTTACATACTTACATTGGCTAACCGGCAAGGCTCAAGGTGTAAAAGCTGCAATCTAAGTGAAAATAGCTTGCATCTTTTTTATCTACATCACAGTAACAGCACTGATGACGTCATGTATATAATTGTGTATTTTGTTCAGTGGTAAGGAGAATTTTGTCAAGTGCCACGCAAAGGTTGAAATGTCAAACAATCATCACAAAGGATGTATACGTACGTGGTAATTTTTCCATCAAGAAAGTATGTTCAAGTCTTAGGTAAATCTGGCAATCTTTATTATTATTAATTTAGTAACCGACTTCCAAATTAAGCCAGTAATGAAAACGAAGCGACTTAGGGAAAGTGGGCTAATAGAATTAAAGAGCTGCATACCAGACTCTCAAATCTAAAATCTTCCCTTTCAAGTTTTGTACCTCTTCGACAAATTAATTAATTCACGTAAATTTAGTCTGTAGTAATTTTCGACACCGAAATATGGGCGAAACTTGGATTTTATGGAATTCTTTAGCAAAGTTTACAACTACAACTTCGATAACTTTCGTTTAATTAACAAAATCGCTTACAATTCCAATGCCACGTGGGATGAAATAATTTAAAGGTGGGGAGTTTTCAATCCATTTAGTCAGCGAACACTTTCTGTGGAATTGAGAATGGAGTAGATAAAATATAGCGGGTGTCCAGAAATCTCGTCTGACAACTAGAGATTATATAGTTCTTGCTTCAAGTTATTAATTTCCGAAGCATAGTCGTCAGTTGAGGTCACTCGAGGAGAGTCTCTTTCATTGCACTCCTAGTTCAATCTCTTAAGATTGCTGAATACATGTTGGTATGAGCGAAATAAAAATAGTCAACTTTTTAGTGCCATTCAACCGTCCAAATATTTTAGCGAGTCGCTTCAATTTATAGAGGCCTTGAATTGTTAAAACTTCGAGTGCTTCAAGTCCTGCCTTAATATGTTTTGCACATACTATAATATGTGTAGTGTTCTACCGAACTTTATTATTAACTGTTCTAGATGAAGTTGGAAACTGTAAGCCAGAATAGAGTGTTTAAGTTTTGGCAAGTTAGTTAAAATTTTCGACAAGAGGGTGCTAAGAACGTAAGCATTATTGTTAATGTTAGTTGCAACGATATCCATTAGCAAGGCGCTTCTGAGCTACGAGTAATAAGCTAGCTTTCTCTTTAGCAGGAATACTAGTAATATTACTTTAATCAAGAAACAAAATGGCTTCCCAAATAGGTGTTCTTGATAGGATTGAAATTTGTACAAGTCTTTTTAAACGTGTAACATTGTTGCCAATATGGCAGACTAAAATAATTGACAAAAACTCGAAGATAGCAATTGCAGTAAAAGCCGGAATGACAAGCGGGTCTGCTCACTAAATTGTAGGTCAAGTACAAGAATAATGAACCAGGCTTGTCAGCGTGCCTGACAATATATTTCAACAGACATCTGGCACAATTAAATACTAATGTACATATTTCTTCTACTCGTAGGGAATATCTTGAAATAATTATTATAGTGCATGGCACATTTTATATTTGTTTTCTTCGTTGGCCAGAATGCATTCGATAGCAAAAACATGCTATTTATACCAACCAGCCTGAACAATAATACCTTATGAATTAAATGTTTTCCAATTTATCTGTTTAGTATAATAAAATGCGATTTAGCCGTCTCAACGAATAAAGTAAATGAAATAAGCTCGTGTCCAGTCACAAAAGAATACCTTTGTACATTATTTAATACATTTCAATTATAAAACGGAGCTTATTAGAATACTATCGAAGGCCAGACGAGTGCAGCTTAGTTATTAAATCAGATTAAAATACTACCAGTACAGAAATTATTTCCCATTTTAAATATTGCGGGATGCGGGCTTGCGCTAATTCACTTTATGTTTTTAATGCTTCACTGCATTCATTTCTAATCTAAAAGCTTGAGAGTTTTTATAATATTTATTTGCGATATTTAAATGAATATCATCATAAACCTGTTTGGTTTATTTTTGCCATAACTAATGGTCATCTAACACTCTCAGTTGTAGAGTGGCCCGTGGCCCGTGCCCAGCAGTGGGACGTATATGGGCTGATGATGATGATGATGATGATGACAAATGGTCATTATCAAGTAATGACTTTTTATGAATAGATTTAACCTTCAAGTAAGCTTATTATATTTGTGTGTATGTATTTCTATGTATATATATATACAAACAACGTGACGTGTAAATTCACTCAATTTGTTTGTCTGCGATGAACTCCTGAACACTTACTTGTAACAGATTGCGGTGTATTGGGTTTTAATAGAAGACGAGTGGAATATTATAGAGAAAAACACTACTAGTAACATAAATTCCATGCTTACATTGCGATAGTTATTATATCCTACGAAATAAGGTGCTTAGGTCTCGCGGCCTACTGGGCACCTTTCCAGTTTCCGTACTTACCAACTATAGATATTTTTTGTAGTAGTTAGTAGTAGTTTTGCCACTAGTACAGCGAAAGATAAAAACACCAACAAAAGTGTGTAATTACAACTACTTTTCATTCTTGAAGTAACAATATTTCACGGAGCAGGCAGTTAGTAATAAATTGTGTAAATGGTGCACTAATAACGTAATATAAAATGGTGCGCCACACCTACTGCACGAAGTTTCAATGAAAGTTTATTGGTTAAACTTTGCGATGACTTTATCGCCTCGAGGTTTAGGCACGCAGTCGAGAATCTCGGCGGTCGCGAGTTTAAACCCCAGGCACATCTTGCCTTTTCGAAGTTATGTGTGTATTCATAATGAATTATCACCTACTTTAACGGTGAAGGAAAACATTGTGATGAAACCTGCACACCTAAAAGTTCTTAGGAATTTCTTAGGTGTGTAGTCCGCCAACCCGCACCAGGCCAGCGTGGTGGACTAAGGCTTAAACCCTCTCAGTTGCAGAGGAGGCCCGTGCTCAGCAGTGGGACGAATAAGGGCTGATGATAATGAATTAGTCGTTTAAATGAAATAAATTACCTTTAATAATGATGTATGGTTGATGGTATTGAAGAATGGAAAGATCTGTCGCGTGTATTAGCTACGTCAAGATATCAATAAAAAAATAGCATTCTCTGCACCAGTATTTACACTGTTTAATAGTGGGTTCTACACATGCGAATATGAACATCATTTCCATTAAGGGAACATTAATAAAATTACTTTATTTAATATAATTGCGTCAGAGATAGCTGATAGTGTCGGGTTTATGCATAAAATGATAATTTCATTGCAGTAATGAGTTTGCAATATTGTTATACAAAATTAATAGGAAACATAGTTTTAAATGACTACCCTTGTGCTGTCATAACAATTTAATGAAGTTGTCATGACGTACATTACATTAATTATACTCGTATTTCCAAATCGTTACATAGATACTCGTGCCTCTAAATTTAGCAAGGGTGCATTCTTGCACCCTTTTCTCTTAATTTTTTTGTATTCTCACGTAATACACTGTGTCTGACACGCCCCCTGTGTCTATTGCCGTTTTGGGGCACAATTCCAGATTCCATGCTTCTACCGAGAATTTCCTAATGGAAAAACTCATTAATACTTTGCTCGACCCGGGAATAGATACCCGGGACCTCTGGATTGCACAGCACATACTAATACCGCGAGACCACGAGGCAGTCGTTATGTATAGTTATAACTTATCCCGATATATTTTTTATAATATTCTACATATAAAAGCAGACTTCCAAATAAGTGTTCCCCACGACACAATTTCTCGAGAACAAAAGGCTATAAAGGACATGAGCGACGAAAATTAAATTATACGAAAGCATAAGGGACATACGTTGCAAAAATTGTGGAAGTTACGAAAATATCTGTAATTCAGAGTAGAATATGCAATACTTGAAAAGAAAAAAAACATAGAATTGTGCCAAATATGTGCGTGATAATGTAATGTGATGATACTACGTCAATCTGGGGGCACGGCAGTGCCCCCGCCAAGTCGAGCGAAAAAGCGGCACGGCCGTACTATACTTTTCTCGAAGCAACTCAGGCCATTTTCGACACCCTATAACTTCGTTGTGGATAAACCTAGAAACCTGAAATTTTAATCACCAAGCAAGAATAGTATAAACTCTAGATATATCAAAATTTATTCATTTTGAACCAGTAGTTTAAGAATTATAACTAGTCAAACTTCGCGGTTTTGGTCACTCACTGACCGATCATCAAAACTCTAAGGCACTTCTAGCCGACATAGAAGCTTCAAATTTGGAACACAATTAGAGTTTAGTGTATAACTTAAGGAAAAATTAAAATATCTTGCAATTTCTAGTCTAGTTGTCTAGATTCACAAACTGCATAAATAACTTTGTAATCCCATATAAATATATAGGATTACAAAGTTACATTTGCAGCTAATAAACCAGTGTACCTGTATATGTATAAGATAATGGAATATAGGTGTAGACAGATAAGGTGTGATGGTATTGAGGCTTAGGCGTGCGGTCAAGAATTCCGGCGGTCGCGGGTTCAAACTCTAGGCACACTCATCGGACTTTTCGAAGTTATGTGTGTATTAGCAATGAATTATCACGTACTTTAACGGTGAAGGAAAACATCGTGAGGAAATCTTCATATAGGGTCAAGTAATTTATTCATTAAAAAATTGAGTGCGGCATTTGGTGCCGTAAATCAATTCAAGCTATACCTCTGTTAAGCTTGATGTTGTAATTTTCTGTTTGGTACATTGACAGTACCAATTTATAGTGAAAGAGAGATAACAATTTTACAAAAGGATTAACTTTAACTGACGTTTGACGTGCGGCCCTAATTTTTTCTAACTAACGCAAAAAGTAATTATTATTTTAAAATAAAGAACATGTCTCGTCTCGTATGAAGAAGAGGAAGACTACCTACCTACAAAAGTAAGCAAAGCTCATTAGACAGAGCGTGGGTTTTAAGAATATCCGTTGTTAGTACCTACTCAAGAAGTAGAAGGTACCGAAAAGGAAAAAAGTAGGACTTTCTACAAAAAGAAATGAGAAAATAGTTTGACTTGGCAATCGCTCTAAAAGTGAGATACATCGTGTTTTCATGCGATTGTCAAATCCAACTCTTTTATTTAAAACATAAAAGACTTTTAATATTGATATGGTCACTATAAGATGTTGTCTGGTAAGCTAAGTGCATAATAACTTAAGACAAAAGGTCCCTTAAACGGAGACTGAATAAATTTATCGACTTGGTATCACATGGATCTCACAACTTTTTACGGTAGAAGAACTGAGTTGCGAGACTTGTTTTTTTTTACAAGTTTTGTTTTTTATGGGATTTCGAATTTCTTCATTATTTAAATATTTATGAACAATGTGTCTTGTAATTTGATCCTCTTCTCAGGCAGGAGGCTCATTCTAGCATTCAGAGGCGTATCATACAACGCTTAGGTATAAATTTACGGTTAGAATTCATGTTCATTCGCTTTGAAATTCTTGCCATGACTTTAAGATGTTATAATATCATCATTAAGTAATGTAAATAATAATTATTAGAATAAAAATGTGTATAATCGTGTCTTACATCATGAGCTGTTACTTCAAATTATGTTTTTTAAAGAATAATTAGGATTAGGACTATGACAATGCAGAGAAAATACATTTAATCTATATTGGTAAAAACAAAAACTGCGGATTAGCAAGTTGAAGTGGCAATGGGCCGGGCACATAGCGCTGAGAACTGATGGCAGATGGGGCCAAAAGGTTCTCGAGTGGAGGCCACGTACCGGAAAGCGCAGCGTAGGACGTCCACCCACAAGATGGTCTGACGGCCTGGTGAGGGTCGCGGGTCGTCGCTGGATGCAGGCTGCCTCCAACAGGTCACTATGGAAGTCATTGGGGGAGGCCTATGTTCAGCAGTGGACTTCCTTAGGCTGATAATGATGATGATGGTAAAAACAAGATATTTATTGTGTACAAAAAATATAATCGAGTGTTTTGAAAAATCAACAAGATTTTATTTATACGTCGAGGCCGAAGTTCAAATTACTCGTTGAAACCAGGGCGAACATTGAAGTTTCCGAGTACTTAAAAACCTAGACCCTCACGTTTATTTGTAGTTGCGTGCAAAAACTTGGTCGCAAAAGCATAGACTTCTATATACTCGTAAATGTATTGTAGGTGCACAAATAAATGTATTATACATTTCACTAAATATTAAAGCGTGTTTTGAAATGAATGACATCCATTTTCGACAAATTAATTATTTTCCTAAAGTCCTACCGTAATTATTGTGACCAGAGAACTGCCCCTTCTCTCTCTCATCAACATTTTTAAAACTACTGTCAGTGAAAACATAGTTTCAGTTGGTTCCTTACTATTCCAAACTACAGTAGGATGTCACCTGAGTATGATCAACGTAATATTTAAGAGAATATGATGATTAAAATAAATTTTATAACAAAAATAAGGCGATATTTAAGGAAATTTGAAGGCTGGAAACATTGCATGAAATATAAATTAAGATAAAAAAAAACATTGCATGTTTTTTAAAGGTTCTATTTAGCAAGCGATTTTCCTATGCGATCATACGATGACCTAGTTATCCGCCTCTTCCGGTTCACTTGAGGCGGGTACCATTTGTTTTCTTTCCTGTTCGTGTGCAAAAAAAATATTTCCTTCTTCTAATATATTTATTTTAATAAAAAATGTAGAGAGCACCGAAAACGTACATTTTTAAAAGGTAATTTATTATTTGTTTTTAACGGGGCGCAAGAAGAATATAATATGTTCGAATAGCCCCGTGGCGCAGTTGGCTAGACACCAGCTTGCGAAACGAGAGGCCGCGGGTTCGATCCCCGCACCGAGACAAATGTTTGTGCGATCCACAAATATTTGTTTCGGGTCTGGGTGTATGTGAGACCAAAAAGTCTCTCGTAGTTTCTGATACCCACGACACAAGACTTGTATCTTAGTGTGGGATCAGAACTATGTATGTGACTGTTGGGTGTATTTATTTCTTTATAGGTGTTGGTCCGACTCTGAACACAGAATAAGAGAACAAATCTTACACCCTGGAATCAATACAAAATAGATTCATCTGTTTATAAGTATTTAATTAGTATTTATCAAATTCATCATCATCATCATCAGCCCATATCCGTCCCACTGCTAGGCACGGGCCTCCTTTACAACTGAGAGGGTTTAGGCCTTAGTCTACCACGCTGGCCTAGTGCGGGTTGGCGGACTACACTCCTAAGAAATTCCTAAAAACTTTTAGGTGTGCAGGTTTCATCACGATGTTTTCCTTCACCGTTAAAGTACGTGATAATTCATTGTGAATACACACATAACTTCGAAAACTCAGAGGTGTGTGCCTGGGGTTTGAACCCGCGACCGTCGAGATTCTCGACCGCGTGCCTAAACCTCGAGGCCATCACGACTTTCATTTATCAACATGCCTGAAGCCATTTACTTCTCCGCAAGTCGTGTCAAACGACATTACGACACTTCTCAGCAACTCAAATCGCCTTACCATTTTATCGTGAAAATGTATCTAACGTTCCTAGGTGCTATTGACATTTTATTGTACTAAACGGTACTCAACGTTACTTCAGGTCCCTATAAATCTGACGTCACATAAAGGCACACAAAATCACCTAATGACTCTTACCTCTCATGAGTTCCAAAAATGGCACTCAAAGTTGAATAACGGTACCTGACGTTACAAATGTTCCATTAATAGCACCAGTCGCAACCTATGCTCTTACCTCATACTTACGTTCCCACGTATACGAATATTTTCTAAAATCTCTTAACTAAACATTGTTCATTTGGGATTTTTTCTAAATCCTTTATTTACAACCTTTCGATAAATTACTAACTGCCAAGTTAAAATGTGCAATAAAACAATAAAATAGAAAAACTTAAACCTAAAAATGACCATTCCACTTACATATACATACGTAGTATACAGTGGCGGTACTTCCATAGAAGCCAAAAGCCAAGCTAGCCTTAAAAATTCCGAATAATATTTTTTAAGCTTTAAATCTTTTTTTAACAAAAGCAATTTGATATATAAATGACAATATACTGACCCTACGATAAACAATTATAAACACATTTAGGTACGTGTAACATTTATGGGCTTCTATGGAAGTACCGCCACTGGTAGCACCTATATATAGATACTGATAATACTCTCATAGTTTCTGAAGTTGAAGGTTGAAGAATTATTATTAGATAGAACCTTGTATGTCAAAATATTTGTAAAGTGTGATATATAAATATATGTTAAATTTTTTGTATTTCAGGTTTCCACGGTAGGACGCAGGAGAGATTTTGAGGCTACATTAATACATATATGTAACAAATTGTATCGTCGCACGGAATTCAGGGACATATGAACAATGTACTCAGGAACATATCTACATAGACATACGTTAATAAATAATTTATTTCTAAGATTCTATTTAATATAATAATGTGATCTTGATCTTATTAGGCGATCTTGATTAGGCTTGCGATCTACTTCGCGATCTAACTTTAATGAAATGCCTATGATCTGTTCTCTACTTTTTACCAAGTTATGCGACGATCACTAATTCACGTTAGGCCAGTATGGTGGGCTACGCCTTGTCCCCTAAGGCCCTGCTAATAGCAAAACGGCCCGCGTGAAACGGACATTTACTGATACAGAGTAAGTCAATTGAACTCCATTGTGTACCAAATTGGTATGACTTTGAACATCTAATTGCCTACAGAGATTTAGCCGCGTCATTAGCCATCGCAAACGTGTAGCTAATAATCGCTCTTTAATCATTGATGGGCCTTTGCGGTTGGTAATTAATTCATTTACCTCACAAAGAGAACATTGCTTTGTGTGAGCGAAGAGCGCGCGTGGGAATTCTAAGCGTGTAAATACTGGCTGTCTCGTATAACAAATGCTGCTACATTTCTGTTAAAGAGCAAGAGTTATGTGCACAAAGAAGAATCTTGTAATACTTGTACTATATTGATTAGGGTGATATTAGGAAATCAAGATACATTCTGTTAATGAAATACAGTAAGTTTTTTTTTGTGTGTGGGCCATTTCGGTTCGTGTTTTTCTAATGTTTTAAACGTTTTCTTTATGGGTTTAACATTTAAGATTTTGAATGGACTACAAAATTTCATACATACATAGATAACCTCACGCCTATACTCCCCGAAGGGGTAGGCAGAGGTGCATTTGTACACCCACATTATGCCAGGTATGCATCATACGTGGCACCGTGGTCTCGCGGTACAAGTATGTGCCGTGCGATCTAGAGGTCCTGGGTTCGATTCCCGGGTCGGGCAAAGTGTTATTGGGCTTTTCCATTAGGAAATTCTCAGTAGCAGCACGGAGTCTGGAATTGTGCCCAAAAAACGGTAATAGGCTCGCCCCCTATCACGTGGGACTGATACATACTGGCGAAATGTGGGTGTACAAATGCACCTCTGCCTACCCCATCAGGGAATACAGGCGTGAGTTTATGTATGTATGTACAATATAAAGATTAGATATAAGTTAAAGTTCACAGGTAAGTAAGGCGGGCGACAGTAGGTTGTGGCTATAATAGGTAGGTCCGTCATGAAGTGACAAGAGCCACAACGAATACTGCTAATATCTTTTTACATAATTACGATTTTCACAATCTCACATTTAAACCCCCCAAAACGGGTAGGTTTTGACTGAAATATTTTTTCGCTCAGATTCCACCGGCTTTGTTTTAGTCGATAACCGCACAAACAAACTCTTGCTTAACAAACTAAAAAAATTGTTTGAAAAAGGCTACAATTTGCATGAGTTGCGTATAATTCCCGTACGTGGCTCCTACTCGATTTCCAGTCGACTGACTGCATTTAATACCAAAGAAATCTTTCACGTAAATTCCCTGTATCGGTCTTAATGTAGCACCTTTTTATAGGATGCTTTGTAAAAAATCTTTCCGTGTGGATACACACACGTTTTAGAATTAAATTTCCAACACACAATTCAAATGCCATTACAAGAAAATGTATTGCAGTGGAAAAGTAAAGTGACTAGGAAGGATAAAAAGTAGTGAGAACAATAATTGTATTTCCCTTCGATAAAGATCTGTAGAATGGAATAAGAGAATCGGCCAATTCGAGCCGAGGTGGTAACAACAATAAAGCATGTTATAAATTAATGTGTGAATATATCATATGGCTTAATTGTCTATTAATATTTCGTAAATCATTTGAAAAGGTATAAAAAATGTTTTGTTTTCTCGACTGGACTAGATTAAAAGGTTAAACTGAGACAAATAAAAAAGTTATTCACAATAAAATGCGTTGTTATTAGAAATCAACGAAAGGACTTTGACCGCGATGGTATTTACCTGCTCATTTTACGATTTAATTTCAAAAATTATTAAAAGCTATCAAAACCATATCTTTGTCTAATCGTGGAGGCAACGTGTACCTAAAATTCTTCATTATCATAATTGAATACTAAAATCCTTTGTTCAATTATCTTCAAACGACTTTCAACGTTCACAACAAAGCCACAAATGAAATAATACAACTAATATTTGAATATTAATAGGATTATATTAATTAATTGATACTGTCGGAATGTAACTGAGAGGTGTGCCTTCTACATATCTTACTAGCAGATTTAATCTTAACCTTAGCATTAAAGGTAAGCTGCTTAATTAGTTCGCTCGAAGACAACCTGTTAGTGCTTTGTGTCGATCGCACTAATCGGTGTTAACATCTATTTACCTCTGTAAATGCTAATTGCCACATAGTCAGTCCCGGCGCGACCCTATTCAAAAATAAAAGTAATGGTATCGATACGCAAGAATTTTCGCTCTCACAAACATCTAAACGAGAAACAAATGTACAAACAACTATTTTGTCACGGTCCGGCGAAATGAATTTCCATTTATTTCATTATTTTTCTTTTTTATTTCCAGAGGATTACTAATGTCTCTAATATCGAAAAAGTATTCCTGGAAAAAAGGAATAAAGAAAGTAATTCCTAAGAGTACTTCCGATTCAGTATGGCCCGATACATACCTGGCGATACGTAGGTGCATGAATTCATCTCTGCCTGCCCTTCCGGGGAATACAGCCGTGAGGTTATGGGTGTTTGTATGTCAAAATAATTCCATAATACCCGAAATCACGGCAAAGAGAAAACAAATGTGAACAGCCTTACATTGCGTTGTACGTGACAACACGCTGTGTACAGGAGGCATAATTTAGAGTTGATTCGATCTGAGTATACTGTACCTACTGTATAATGTTTACAGTAAGTGTTACATAGGAGTACCCATATCTTGCATCTTTAAGATGCTGCAGTGAATATGAAACAGGCTAAGTAGGGTTTAACCTGTCTCGGCGCTGGCACATGAAAAATGGAACTTGTCTGTTATAAGACTAAAAAAATTGTGCCTCGTCTTAATCTTATTCCCCATCTTTCATGATTGAAAAATGTTGTAAGGTTAATAAGTGATTTTTCAAAACATATTTTTGATTCTATCGGAGCTAATGAAACGTTTCCTTGTTGAAGAAAAGTAAAACAGATTATGTAGATTAGATTTAAAATTAACTACAGACAAATGTACTACAGAATAATAATTATATATTTTACTCAAAATATAAACCATCTACCTTACTATTTTTACTGCATTTTACAAAGTACTAAATTAATAACATTTAAAAAATACCTTTTCGCTGCCATAAAAACGGCCTCCGGGCGTTTATAGTAGATATACAAAAGGGGTTATTATTCAACATAAAAACTTTCAAGGTACGACCTTACGATGTTCCCGAATTTGGTCATAAAAAGCTTTTACTAAGGCCTACATTCACCTTATGAAGGGATAACATAATAAAAAGTTATATGTTGGGAATAGAAAAGCTGTTTAAATGAAAAGAATACGTTGTAGCATTGTAAGTTTATATTCTTCGAAGCGACAAAGCAGGCTAAATAACAAAACAATCATAAGCCTGTTGGAAGAATATGATTCAATGAATTATTGTTGACATGCTTTGTGCAAATTGGTTATATTCCCCTTTCTTGAAAACTTGATAAGCTATTTGTTTAAGATAGGTTCAATCAGTCAAAAAAACTAATTATTCAAATGAATTGTTATTGGAATAACAATTCAAGTTTCTAACACAAGAGCGACCGTGCTTACTACTGCGAATCTCCTAAAAGACACCTAAATAATTTTTATTACCCCATAATAATCCTCGTTAGCACACACCTATTTAAGCCAACGAAACCCAATATTTTCTTACCCAAAGAAGTATTTTGAATAAATAGGTAGTGGTATGCATTTCATTATCTTTAGAAATTCCCGATGGGATGTCCAATTTTTTTTTTGTTCGTTAACTATTTGGCTACTTGCTTTTATAAAATATTTCATTATGTGAGATTGACGGTTTTAAAATAATAAAAATCTGCAGTTATAACAAACATATAGTGCAGGAACTGGCTGACTCCTGAGAGTAACTTTTATATAGGAATACACTTTTTCATCATACTGCCACGGAAAATAACTTAAGCTGCCCCTGGTAGTAAGTATAGTGTACATCAAATAAAATCCGAACCCAGAACGAAATCGGTGCAATTATTCTGGAATGGCAAAAATTTCCTTGACGCTTCGCTTCAAACAACCGAAGTTATTGAAGTAGGAAACGTGAGTCCGGAATGTGTTCCCAAAGTGTGAACTTGCGAAACTTCTGACTCGTATCAAGGAAATGACGTTCAAAGCTTACTATCAAGTGGCCCTAACTGGCCTTTTTAATCCTATTAAAATTGCCACAAGTATATCAATTGAGATATTTCTACTTATAACTGTGTATGCAATGTATGAAGTCCCTCTTCTACCTCTCAATATTATACACTTTTTCGTAAAGTGATTTAAAAAGCGAGAGAGAGAGAGTGTGAGATTTGAGCAAAAGAGTGCACTGTCTCCGGTGGATTGAATACTTACCAGTAACTTAGCTGATTTCTGCTAATCTCCAAAAACTCCGACACTTATCAGACTAAAATGAGTACTTACCGGAACGGGCTTGTTTTGTTCGTCCACAAGGCTGTCAGTGACGGTGAGCTCGCCATCGGCCACGATGATTTGAAGCCCGAGACGGTAGACGCCCAAGAGACGAGGCGTAGTCCACCGACGCCGTGCGAAGAGGCACAACGTCATCACTTCGCCAGCTTCGATAGGCCGCGACACCGCCCACTTGAACGTCTGAAAAAAATAACAAGTGTTAACCATACAAGTCAAATTTAGCATATGATGGAGAGATGTCAACCGAGGAGGAAATAAAGTGGGTTCGAGTACAACGCCACTACTGATTCTATCATTAATAAAATATTAATTTTGATGCTCAGAGTGAGACCAAAAATATGTTTTTAATTCAACGAAAAAAGGCTTGTAGCGTGATATGTGGCCAGGACTTTGTGTTAGAGTGATCGGTGGAATAAGAATTATGCTTAAGGTATCTCTTGCACACTACAAGCGAGCTAGCGTCATAGGGATCCTGGATTTGGATACGGTAGCAGTAGCTCTCGTTTTCAGTTATCGAGGAGTTATTTAATGTTTGTGTCGCGTACGCACATAATGGTACAATGCCTGTCATCATCTGCATCCATTAAACTAATAACTTGACTAAAAGAAATCATAAAATTAAGTTCAGGTGCAAGTTTTACGAAAATATCTTATTCTGTTCCTTTGTATTTAAATTTATACCGCAGCTAACATTGTTGAAGTGAAGTGACTTCGCAACAGACGTTCTTAATTAAACATTAAAGAGCAACGTTTATAAAACCGCATTTTGCAAGTGGGAAAGTAAAATTAGGTTACTACTAGTGTTACTCAATCCAGGATTTCTGTGTTGTAACTTATTTGTTAAAGCACTGTAACCTGAATTTTACATTAAATATTATCTTTTGTCACTACATCTCATATACCCTAAAGTGTTAGGATTTCATTAGTTTTGCAACAAAACGTACAAAACTGTAATTAAAAATGTTAATTTTTTAATCTAATATTATTTAGTGTTAAGTCATTGTTAAGGTTAAAGTAAAACAAACCAACCAAAAAAGTTCCAACACTCAGACATTAAATTAAAATGTTCCAGGTACAAATACAAAATTAGTTCAATGATTTACACCGAAAGACACAATCTACCTTTCCTCTTATAATATTACTAAGGACACTGAATTGCGTAAGAGAAATTTCCGATTTGAATAAAAGAACAGTGGATAAAATATTCTGCTGTAATGTAAACACCACACATACACACAGAAACGTTGCGGAACTCGACCTTGGCACGTATTTTGCAATATCTGAACGTATTCCGGAGCGAGCGTCTGTACACGAGATGCCTGGGAGAAATTTCAGTACCTGATAAATAATTTGAATTAATTTTAACATAAACAATTTTTATGCGGCAGGTTTGCCGTGTGAATAATAAGGTATGTGATACAAACTCTTGGACTTAACATCTAACAATCTATAATGATCGTTATAAAAGTGTTTTATATTTTATTTTTTGTCACCTAAATATTGTTCGACTTCAACGACGTTAGTGTAAGCTATATAAGTTATCACTTGGTAGAAATAAACTCATTTAACGTTTTCAAGCAAGGCTAAAGATACCTTATCGGACTTACGATGTCATGAGAGAGTTTTAGGGATATATAATTATCTGTACCTACAGTGGTACCAACTTCGAGTTGGCCTGTTCATAGTTTAGGTTTACAGGGGAAATTCCTTAGTATGATAACTCTTATGACGATTAATTTATAAGAAAATTCATTTTGAAAATCAGTCTATTATAAATAAAATTCAACAGTAACAGCAGAATGCGAAGAAAATGCTCTTGTGTCCAGCTTTTTTTATATAAAACCCGGTAAATGAATCAACAGTCTTCTGTTTCATATCTAAGCGTCAAAATTACGCCACGGACGCTGTCATTTTGTATAATTGTTAATTTAAACAGTAGAACAACCCTTCAAGTTTTATTATTTAAATGAACCGGCTTATTTCGTGACATCTATATATTTATTTTACTTTAAATTGAATTGTAACACCGGTTAAACTAATTGAAAGAGAATAAATAAGAGCATTAAAACAACATTTAAACATGAAATTAGAAAAGTTGGTAAGTATGATTTATAGATTGAGTAATCACATTTATTTTAATCATAAAATAAACGTTTTTAAAATAGTATGGTATAAAAATTTCACAGTCCTAGATAGATTCTAAGAGAGCACTGAGCAATGTGTATGGTTCTCAGGGTACGAAGGAAGGGGCGCGGGTGACTATTCAACATCGGTTGATTATTCCATTTTACTTTTAATTTAATATATCATCAAATACTTTTTGAAAACGGCAGTAGGCTCGCCCCCTATTATGTTGGACGAAAACACTATTGTTAAAATGTGGCTTATGAAATGCACCTCTGGCTACCCCTTCTGGGAATACAGGCGTTAGTGTATCCATGTATATATCTAATTCTTTTTCTTTATGTACCAAAAATCGTCGATGCTCATCTCCTTTCTTGCTTATTTTAACTTTACCATCGATTTGTATACAAGCAGTAATATAGTTTGGAATCAGTACGGCACTTAATGTCGAGGTCATGCATGATTGACTCCATGCCATTTCTTTCCTATACCTCTTCCACATTAAATAGAAAATATACAAAGTAATACAACCATGAGATGTACAATTTGTTTTGAACGTTTGAATTAAACGCTAATCTTTTGTGGTGGGTACTAATAAATGCGGGATATTTCATACTCTTCAAAATTTCGATTCTAATTATATTAAGTATTTGTAGGTCTCCAAAATGTTTGTCTCCGTGCTGCATACCTCTCATACTATAATTTGACTGTAACCTAACATTACGGAGGCTGAAGGTTTAAAGGAAATCCTTGCAAATGCTTTCAAAAGCATATTTTGTTTCACTAACGTAATGCCATAAAAAAACCCTTACATAGGTATTCATATCGTCCTGTTGCAAAAAAACTAGGGAACTATTTTGAATGTTTGGAATAGCGCTGTTAGCACAGAACTCATGCCGAGGTCAGGTATGTTCCATTGTTCTGAAATTTCGCTGTAGAACATGTATAATGATATTTTCGCAATTCGCATGTAGGTTAGGTCGCGTGTGTCGTGGATGGTGACTGCATGCCCCAATTACTTTGGGATTCTGTATGTTTCAAAGCCAACGTTGACAGTAACAAATCAACGCAAACATTCAGGATAAACGAGCCTGGCTGTACACGCTCGCCACGCCTGGTCCAGTTTCTGAACAATACCCTTACCTAAAATTCAAACATGTTTGCATTTTATCCACGTGTACGTTCACAAAATTCACAGCAATAATAAAGTTGTTTATGTCACATATTTGACCACAAGATATTAATTTGAGTTAAAATTTAATTGACCTAGTTATGGCATACTTGCATCACTATAACTATGCCCCAGAAATTAAAAAATAAGGGGTAGATATGGGGTATTTCTGTCAGTTAATAGGGCCCAATAGTGAGCCTATTGCTATTTACTGAGTATAGGTTTTCTAATGAGAAAGAAAAACAATAACCCTTTGCTCCAGGCGGGAATTGAACTCAGTACCTGTCGTTCGCGTACCACAGTCATCGAGATTCGAGACCGGAACGAGACTTCGTCGTACACGTGGTTGAAACACTATTTATATCCAGATCTAAGACCATGAAAAAGACCATGGAAGTATCTAAGTTGAATTTGTTTTTCATTGGAAAAAAATTAAAAAGAAAATTACGTGTTCAATTTGTTTTTATAAAGCCTCCTCTGGCTCATACAGAAATAAGGCGATAAAGTGTAAACGTTGTGTTATTTCACAATTAACTTTTAATGTATTTTGTACAAGTAGCAATTTCAATAATGCATTTTATATTTAACGATGCATACTTGTTGCTCTGATGGTTGAAGAATGCGAAGCTCATGCCGTGAATAATAAGGGCTGTAAAATATTTGCTGCGCACAAAATGTTTTTCTTCTACTTTATTTACAAGCTTCACTTCAGATTTCTAAAAGGGAATTCATAATAATAAAGCTTTTTTAACATAGCTGTTGTAAAAGGTGCATGTTGTAAAGTTTGTTTGCTTGGATCCTTTATAAAATGTTTTTATTCGGAAAACATATTATAATGCGAATACAGACATTAATATTGTTGTAAAAATAATATGACTAATAATTTTAAAATATTAGTGTTGTCTGAATCATACATGATGTTTCAAGTTTTATTGTGTAAATTTAAATAAAATGTGTATGTACCTATATGACACTACGGTGTCACACTAATTGACTGTTCTTTACTCTGTAATTTTGATGTACTCGTATAATAAGACCAACTTATAATAATAATCCCGATGGACTTTCCATTTTTAATATAATGTTCAAATATTTTACGACAGTATCCATTAAATTCTTATCTTTTTGTAATCACTCCAATGTTACCTCCACTCGAGTTACGTGATAAACCATAATGAATTTTTAATTAAGTTTTCAATTTAATTAAGTGACTTACTTTTATAATTATCGATTTTAAACTTGTGAATGTGTTACGCGTCACTCGTTTCGTCACTATATTATGTGCGGTTTATGTAAATACAACAAGAAGTCATTGGGGACTTACGAGTACCTTCAACTTTTACCTCATAATTGAGACCAAGTTTTCTAACATTCTATCTGAATACCGGTCAAGTATCCATAAAAATAAACTATATATTTATCAGCTCATTTACGTCCCACTGCTAGATATTCTCCACAATTTAAAGGGTTACGCCTTAGTCAACCACGCCGCTGGTGTGGGTTAGCATCTACATCATCATCAGCCCAAATACGTCCCACTGCTGGGCACGGGCCTCCTCTACAACTGAGAGGGTTTAGGCCTTAGTCCGCCTCGCTGGCCTAGTGCGGGTTGGCGGACTACACACCTAAGAAATTCCTAAGAACTTGTAGGTGTGCAGGTTTTATCACGATGTTTTCCTTCACCGTTAAAGTACGTGATAATTCATTGTGAATACACACATAACTTCGAAAAGTCAGAGGTGTGTGCCTGGGGTTTGAACCCGCGACCGTCGAGATTCTCGACCGCGTGTCAAAACCTCGAGGCCATCACGACTTCTACACGCTAAAGAAAGTCGTAAATACTTTCAGATGTGTAGGTGTAGGTTTCTTTACGATGTTTTCTTCGTTGTTAAATTATGTGATAATTCGTTGTGAATACAATAGCTTCGAAATGTCAGAGGTGCGAGCGTGGGGTTTCACTGGCAACCGCCGAGATTTTTAATTGGCTGCGCGACCAAACTTCGATGCCATCACCACGACTTTGCAACATTATCTAAATCAGCTTCATACAAAATTAAGATAGATAATTGTCGAAAAAAGAAAAGAAATAAAAAGAGAGAGAGACGAGTGAAAGAAGAAGAGGGAAGCTCAGCAGTGCGATCTATTATAAGCTATTAAAAAAATGTCATCAGCCTCTGATGCTTTTAATTTTCATTATGTTTTTTAAGTAGACTTGCACTAGGGTTGCTCGTCCAAGTCACCTCCAAGGCCCACGTGTTCTATAAGTTACTAAGTTTATTAGGCTCTATATTAGCGTTTGAAGAAAAGGACACTAAACTCTGAATATCAATACGTTTTACCGTCGGTCACTTCAGCTTTTAGAAGCGGAAAAACGTTTTGTTGTTTCTTATGATTGGGGTAAGTGAGATTTCCAAAATCCCAGGATTTTTGTCCTCCTTCTAAAGCGGCATTACTTGACGATATATGTCACTAATAATCTCTAAATCTTTCTCTCAACAAAGTACCCACAAAATATAAAGTTAAAGTTAATGCGCATTATCAATTTCGGCAAATAGTTATATTCTCGGAGAATTACTATTGATGTTCATCAAATTTAAAAAAATGTTTCATTTTTGTTCAAACTATTGGTATTCGTCAAATATAATTCAAATCATTCTATTAGTATGGCGGTTTTGTAGTTGACCCTTCAAGGTTTCAAGCTTATGAATAATGTCTAAGCCATTACTGCTGAAAAGGTTTATTCGAGAATATTTCTTTTGAATTACCATATTCTGTATTGAATTTTCAGTTAAATTATTAGGTACCTATATCTTTTGTCATATCAAGTACGGAATGTATGACTCATTTTTTTTTAATCTATAGGCTTTGATAGTGCGATGGTTTTATAGATATTCTTCATAAGTAATCCTAAAGTTCTGTTATAAACTATGACAAGTTATCTTAATTCAGAGCCAATGAAAAAACAAATCTTATGCTTCAGAAAAATCGTGACGACTTTGCACCTAGTAATTTACCATACAATCGTAGTTTTATTATTATGAAACCTTTAATTACACAAATTAATTAACGTCAAGCGCACGCTGCCGCCCACGCGGAATAATTTTTTTAATCGGGTTGAAAGTAAAAACTGTTTGGGTCAGCAGTCATAACAATGCTTTAGGGTATAGACAATTTCCTATTCTGCTCAACTTTTTATCAGTAATTTCCATTCTTTTCTCTTTAAAATATATATTAATGCGCCTTTTCTATCACCCAAAGGTTAACTGGCACTGAAAGCTCGCATTTATAAAAATATTGTATGAAAAGCGTAAACATTTTGCTATGCTTTATATTCCATCTCAAGGTTGCCTGGAAGAAATCGCTTTGAGGGATAAGACCTGTTGTCCGCGCTTTGTTTATTATTATAAAATTTTTCCTTCATCTTTTATGAAGGTTGCGATAAATCGGATTTTAAACTAGCAGCGGCGAGTTGTCCGTAATCCTTATAAGTAAAAGTAAATTCACAAAGTGTCGAGTACAGTAAGTATGTGAAGTATGTCATCATTCCCAGAAGCAATAAAAATGGAATTTGCCGAGAGAATGGAGTTGTCTAATGTTGTTGGAAATAATAATTTTCATACCGCCGTTATGGTCGGTAGAAATGGCCCTCCATTAAAACTACCGCTGTTGCTAGGTATTCTCCGTACTTTATCAGAATGAGACAGAGTGTGGGTTGCCAATGCACTCGAAACCACTCAATGGTTCTATTATGATTCTCATGTTGAATGAAAAGAAAAAGTGCATTACTTTTCTATTCCGTTGCTTGTTAGTTTACCGTTATTGTTCTCAGAAGTTTTCTGATTGTTTTCAATTTATACAAATTGATAGTTTTATTTGTCGATGGGCAGCTGGACATTTTAATTTCACTGTGGAAGTCTCCCGAGAAAGTCTTTTTCATTAGATAAGTACTAATGTTATTTCATGTTTATATTGATTTAATTCAAAATATCTAAAATTTTAAGATGTGTTTTTATCTACTCGATATATATAATACAATTACGATGTTAACTACGTTATACTGCAGAAATAATCATCACCTATTTTTCAACATATTTTTTTTTTCAGATAAAAACTTCATCAGTCTGGGAGTTTAGAGGGAACATATTTAATGTTTTGTATTTTGTTTCAACGATTTCTGGGCGTCAACTCTGGATCAAAAGATTGTACTAATATATTTAAAAGAAAGTTTTTTTTTTCAAGTAGTCTACGGTGTGAATAAAGAAACCAATAAATTAAACGAGAACCGCAATGCTTTATCAGAATACAAGAAATTAGGAGTACATTTACTAACAATGTAAGCAGCTTAAAATGTAATTGATATTTCATCCGATAATTACTATTGCTCGCGAACTCATTAATTTTCAATTTCACATCAGTGAAAATCAGATTAGAATCATCTAATCTATCGAATTCTAATCTATCGAGTTCGTCGTTGTGATTGTTATTTCAAATTGATTTGCTATTCCAACACTATAGTTAGTTTATACACTAAAATTAGTTTTGTAATTAAAAACTTATCTTCATTCATTCATTCCCAGAATTTGTGGGGTAGGTACTAGAAGAATTTTATTATCTTTCCTCTCATTAAAGGCCCTTTTATTAGCACCTAGTTACTTGAAAAAAGTTTGGGCGTAACAATGATTGAATTCAAAGGTTTGGGATATATGCGTTGTGCCATAAGAATCACTTGATAAAGATCCTTCACTACGGACGTACATATAAATAAAATAGTTTTTAAATAAAAGACATGATCTTAGTGGTGGGTTTGAAAATATGTCTAAGGAATTTGCAATTAAGGCTGCTGATGCCAACCAATGGATGACCGCGATCTGGTTTGTCTTTGTGATCGGAGAAGATTACCGGCACGCTCTATCTGGAATGTATTAGGACAATGCACAAATAGATGAAGCTATTTAATTATTGCGTCTTTATCTTTTGTATTTGTATTTTCCTTCGAGCAGATGGTTATCAGCCTGCCGTCAATAAAGATGGCTGCGGATACTATTCCCATATTTATTATGGATGTCTAGGTCGTAAAAATTCTCCAACTAACAACGAGATTATTAGACCCCTACTGTAAGTAATGAAATAATAGTCTCGCGATAGTTAAGTTATTGTACCAATAAAAGTAAAATTGCTATTCAGCACTCAAGCGATTTGCTGAAACGCAAAAAAGACATTTAGACCGCCTCGAAACATAAATAAGGCTTTCGATACCATTAGTATTTAAGGATGCATATCTTCAAGTTCAAGATAATAATCTCACAAATTTGTTGGCAAATAATATTCAAGCGGTTTAATTTAGAATCAGGTTGAATGTAAATATAATTGGTAGTTATAATGGATGTATCATGATGTTTTATGTCGCTTACGTATAAAACTCAAAGAAAATATTCTGTAAGCAGTTAGCCGTGTTCTTTTTAAATAGGTACAGACATTCGTAGGCGTCAACTTTTAGTGCACATTCTTTTAATGCTTCATAATGTTTTCTCAAATGATATCCCCAGATGTGCACTAGACCGAGTAGGTTCACATCCGTTCTGCCCAGTGGCAAGGGGGCGTTAGAATCCCACCACGGTATCCCCTGCCTGTCGTAAAAGGCAACTCAAAGGGGCCCTTGGGGTCGCTGAGCGCGCTGCGGTAGCGGCGCGTCCACACTAAAAGTGACCACGAGAGGGGCGGCGGCACTGTGGCCTGTGTACGTCGCGGGCGCCCATCCACAACTGGGGCGCCCTAACCAAACTAGTGGGGGTGCAACTGCGCCCCCTACAACTCCGAGACAATTACGTCTTGGAGGCGCACCGGGCGGCTGCGACATTACGGTGGGCGCCTCTCGCTCACTAAAAGTGGTCGCCCCACTCGGTGCGGAGATGGCCATGGGGGGGTTTTGGTCAGTATGCCGGTTTAGGGATTTTGTTAGGGACCCAGCCCGGCACTAACATCTGCGCAGACATGACGTCGCTGCGCGCCGGGCTGGAAGACCGGTGACCCCGACATACGTTTCCTGCCTCCCTCCCCCAAGGTTGGCGGGAAGTAGAGCCATAATCAGCTTCCCCTCGAGAACAAAAAAAAGGTGCACATCCGTTGGTATAAAATCTGCTTCATATAATGTATATTTCTTTAACACCCACATAGATGGGATGGCAAAAAACATTTCTGTTTTCTTACACGTGGGTGTTAGACACAATACATGTACAATTGTACATATGACTACTATACAGTAGTACAGCAAGGTATACACCTTGCACCTTATTATTTTTAACAAGTATTCCATCTTCGCCTACGTGCAATGTCATTATTTTCTTTTCATTTTCCTACGCTCGCGTGACGAATTTTACGTTTTATGTTAGAATAAGGCGACTTTTTCTTTCTAGCAGCGATAACCTAAGACTTAATTTAATCATCCTTCAGCCTTGTTGCAAAATTCTTTCTCAACCGACATTTCTTACCTACTAATTAACTACTAGTAAGTTTCAACTAGAATTCAAGTATTTTTCGATATTAAATAATTTAAATTAGCTTCCTGATCATTTTGTATGACGTAACACAAATCATTTATATGCCTCAAATAGATTTTGAAACCCTTTTATCGGGACTAATTAGACATTCCAGCTATTGCCAGTGTAGCGCACAGAGTCAGCCAATGTAAATGAGATCCTTATAATTTACTAAAGCGCTTCGAGTGGCTTCGGGAAATCACCGTGGTACTAATCTAGCATATTGAACAAACGATTGTATTGTACCTATATAAATCAATTCGTTTTGACTTTTTCAATAATATAGTATAAGCACTAATGTATGGAATTTTAGAAATAAAGCAAGAATTATTCTTCATAACTTTTTTACGCTCCCATAAAACTGCAGTTTTATTGCTAAAATTTAACTTCAGATATACGAATAGTAGCAATATTAATAAAATTCGTGAACCCTTGAACTTGAAAGTTTTGTGGCGAACTGTCACGTACGTTTTCCCACAGTCTTCATTTGCTTTCATGTATATATACACATACATTTTGTAAGTTGAGCACTACACATAACTTTCAAAGAACTAACTTTCTTTCTGATGTTAATACTAGCCAAGGTTGAGTCAAAGATAACTTAATCGATCCAATCGTCAACTTATAGTACCAGAAATTTAACCACGATGATTAATGATTATCTTCAGGAGTTGTTTCCTCATGTGTGCACGTGTTTTAAAAAAAATATATTCCTTAGAAATGTCATGTTTGAAAAATTACTCTGCAGATAAATACAAATGCCCTTATAATGCCAGGTGGTATTCTTTTGCATTTTCCATCTTGTACGCAATTTTTTTTTTTTATAACTCTTTTGGTATCTAATGAAAATACAGAACGGAGCTATTTGCCATAAAATTTATTTCACATTTATCTCACATAATATCTAAAGGTATTCGGCCGGCATGATTGTGCCGACCAACGGGTGATCATCATCTCTCGCTGGTCGGCACTTTTTCTGGACTCCATTAAGCTTACCATCAGGTGCAATGGGGTCACTTTGCCGTGCCAGTATAAAAAAAAACGTGGTCCTAACGACAGTGTTCGTAAGTAAGACTCAGTGAGCTTCACTGCTCTGTGACTATTTCCTATTGGAATACCGAATGTGTGGTAGGTGCGGGTTTTTAGGAAAAGAAAGTAATAAAAATACGCACCTGTTTCACCTCAATCATCTCTTCACACTGCACGAGCATATGGGTGTACTTCTTGACGCCTGTGAACAAGAAAAAGAGATCCAATTACTCCATAGTCAACAAACAAATAGCAGCAAACAATTTTTAAAGTGCAAAAGCCTCGATGTTGTTACTTTGCGGAATCGTGTTCGTTATTTAAAATTGCTAAAAACTAGGAAACAGCATCTAAAAGTATAGGAGACATATTTGCACATTAATTATTGGGACATCAGCATCGTAATTGGTTGAAAAATGAAAAAATTCCTTTGGGATTTATGTATGTTCCTATACTTTTTTTTTGTTTTCCTATATTAATAGATTTTGTTGATTTTTTTCACTAGTTAACTGAATGTATCGTTATCATTATATTCTACTGACTAGGGAATGTTTTCTTTAATTAAAACTTCAATTAAACTTCAATTTACATTATTCATATGTGTGTAACATCACACATACTTCGAAAAGTTAGAGGCTTATGCTTAGGTATTGAGTCCGTGACCGCCGAGCTTCAACTTGACTGCGCGTTTAAATCTCGAGGGCATCATTACTCTTTCATTTGAGCCTTGAACCGGGAGTGTAAATGTAAGCAGAATAACTGTTCGTAATATTAAGCTACGTGCTGACACACAGTCACATAAAATTTATATTGCGTTACACACAGGCAGTGTCGCTCAGTCCTTTGAACAGAGACATAACATTCGAGAATAATGCGGTCTTTCCCCTGCTACGTATAATTTTAATTAAACGTGAAGCTGCTTTTAGAAAAGTATTACAAAAAAAAATATTTATGAATCAATAACTCATTTGTCGAATGAAATGAAATATCGGAAAAATATTATTCACAACTTCAGGACGGATTTACTGAGTAGCAATATGAATGAAGTATACATAATATGAAATTTCAGAAAATTTAATTACATAAACTCACGCCTGTATTCCCCGAAGGGGTAGGCAGAGGCGCATTTCTGCACCGACATTTCGCCAAGTATGTATCAGTCCCACGTAATAGGGGGCGAGCCTATTGCCGTTTTTCGGGCACATTTCCAGACTCCGTGCTGTTACCGAGAATTAATTAATGATACCCTAGTAGGTACTTAACATATCAAATTTCATTGCTTGAAAAGAACAGTCACCGTTAAACATGTTTTTCTATATTTGTACGAGCTATCAACAATTTGGGAGACCTTACAGACCGGAATAATCAAACTCGCTTTTATAATATTGTTTAGCATGAATAAGCAGTGATGGCCTCGAGGTTTAGGCGCGCGGTCGAGAATTTCGGCGGTCGCAGGTTCAAACCCCAGGCACACACCTCTGACTTTTCCAAGTTATGTGTGTATCCACAATGAATTATCACTTGCTTTGACGGTGAAGGAAAACATCGTGATAAAACCTGCACACCTAAAAGTTCTTAGGAATTTCTTAGGTGTGTAGTCCGCCAACCCGCACTAGGCCAGCGTGGTGGACTAAGGCCTAAACCCTCTCAGTTGTAGAGGAGGCCCGTGCCCAGCAGTGGGACGTATTTGGGCTGATGACGAAGCTGCGACGAACTTGACAATAGTCTTGGCATTAATTTGAAAAACCGCTGTAGTGTACGAGTAAGCTGTGATAACGCTGCCCATTGAAATACCGCGAGCAAATTTAGTATTTTTTTGTAAACTGTTTCATTTTGTATAGCGAAGGGAATAAGAATTATTGTTAATGTATTGTATAATTTCGTTAATGTAAATAAAACAGGTACCTCGTATCCAAGCTATGGGCTTACGTATCGGCACCTGTTGATTTTCAAAATATAGTGTTCATGTTTTCTGGAATAAATTTCATTGTTTTATTCTGAATAACAACAAAATTTATGTTTCGCCAATTGTTATGATCATATATATGAACAGCCACAACTTAGGACTATAGCACATTTGGCAAAAAAGTTATTAGAAGGGAACTGACCCTTTATATAATCTAAAACCTATGCTAGATTACGGAAACAGTATTATAGATATAGAAAGAATATAAGTTATTTTTTACGATTTAATTAATTCTGCAATCATTCTACAAAGACTCTTTAACTGTGGACGAATTCACATAAAACCATACGTAACGGGTTTTCCACAGAGAATTCAAAAGCGTGTCAAGTGTTGAAATGACAGATAAATTTTTCGCTGCGTAAATATGTGCCGAGCAGAGGTAAAAGTATTTTTTACTCTTAATAAAATAAGAAGTTGTCGGTTGGATATAATTTGTATTTTTGAGACAAGAAAGATGTCATACTAACTAATGGGATTATTTTTTCTAGTTATGAGAAGATACTAGCTATGTGTTATTTAGAAGACGTACATTCGCAGTCACAGAAACAATAAGAGCCTTTTTCATTTAGCGTTTTAGTAATATTAAATAATAATACGCGACAAAGATATATTATTTATATGTTACAAGTTACAACATAAATCTACATAGTACCCAATTACGCGAAACATATTTGCTCCATTACGCCATGAATATACCTTACGGAGTGCGTACGCTTAATTACGAGGTTCGTTGGGTAAATTCGGAATAAGTCTACCCAAAATGGGTCAGTAAGGTAATTATATTTTGTTTGACGCTGTTGTAGATTTTCATATTGTGTAACATGACTTTGAGGTACAGTAACACTTTGATTTTTCTTTTGATTGTGCATATAGAGTAATGTAAATCGTAGTGTCTAAACTCATTGTTTCACGAGGCTCTTCCTATCAAAACCTAGGCAATAAGGTTATCAAAATAGGGACTTCGTGGTTAACAACTTGTTTAGTAACTAGTAATGTGATTGCACATGCAGTACAACCAACATTACTTTTCAATGTTTCTCTTGCGAAAATGTCTAGTTATCAAGTGTGCTCGTATCGTCAATATTAAACAACCTTAACAGTGAGCCTCCTTGTTTCTCCCCATTTACGTTTTATTTCTACAGAAATTGGACAGGAAAAAAGTGCAACAAGTTGGAAAAGAAGAAAATAAGACCGCGTCCAGAGATGAATTTCAATTACCAGCAAGTTCCCCGGTTAACTTGATATATTTTATCTTTCATTCTTTCATCGCCTTAATTTATTTTATCTGGTGTTTTTAGGAAAATGATATTATATGATGTGAACTTATGATGTGGAAGCCCAATACATACATACATACAGTTAACTGCCTTCGACGTTACGACAAAACTTAATACACCTATGAATCAAAGCTTATTAAAATTCAACTTATTTAGCGGCTATAAGAGTAATTTTATGAAAGCATTAAGAGTGTGATATATAGCAACTCTTGCTTTATAAAAAAATATTTAGAAGAGCTGATTGCATTTACGACGTAGAGATAAATTGCAAACCGAAAGTAAACAAAATTTGATTGCAATCACTTCATTACAACTTAGTTTTCCGAAATTCCTAAACACAAAAACTTACGCAGAAAAGGTAATAAATGCGGTTATGTAGAAGGATGTAGGATTCACATTACTCGATGTTTTTTTTTTAAACTGGCACGGCAAAGTGACTCCACTGTACCTGATGGTAAGCACAGTGGAGTCCAAAAAATTAATACCGACCAGCGAGAAACGATATGGTCACCCGCTGGTCGACACAATCATGCCGGCCTGCACAAATGCTTCTTGACGCTTCGCTTAAAGGATCCAGGATCATAGGAAGGAGGGAACACGTGAGCCGGCAAACTATTCCACAGCTTGATGGTGCGGCAAAGGTAAGAGTTGGCGAACTTTTTGGTTCGAGCCGCGGATGTTGTGACCACAAATATGTGGCTTCGCATGCCAGCACGCATTCGATAATATATAGTTAGTGTGGTCAACAATTCGCAGCGCTGTCCCTGTGTCAGCGTTATCAAATGACCAACGTGTAATTGGATTGTGTGCGAAACATTCGCCGGAACACTATATTGTTAAAGTTCTCAGAAATTCAGCGAAATCAGAGATATTCCAAATACAAACAGGATTGTAATGATTATTCTAAACACGATTTCCAAATATCTATAATACATAATTAGTATCAGATAACTTTATTATGAGGTTTTTGTATTAGCAAACACTTGAAAATGGCATAATGGACTCTATATGTTCAATGTAACCAAACGTTAGTCGATCACGGAAAAAAGTAATGTTTTTTTTTTGCATAGATACAATGAAGTATAGGCACTATTTTCCTCAAAGGCCGGCAACGCACCGATGATTCCTCTGGTATTGTGGTTGTTCATGGGCGGTGTTGACCACTTAACATCAGGTGGCTCACTAGCTCGTTTGCCTCCTTTATTTTATTTTTATTTTATTTATTTTATTCATTTATTAATGTAAGTTTACAGTCTTGACCAAAACACTTACATTGTAAAAACTAATACAAACTTACAATGATTAATTATAATTTACATATAAAATAAAAGAAAAAACACATAATATAACAAACAATTTAAATTAAAAACTATTTACAACTATTTAAAAATAAATTAAATTTAATGTATATCTGCCTGGGTGAATCAAAAAATAATAATTACATAATGTAGTGCGTCATCATACGGAAATATACGTTTATTACAGAAGCTTTTAAGCTTTGACGCTACTGCAGTATAAATTGGCCGGGCTAGTAGCTATTGGATTTTTCCGCTAGTAAATTTTCTATAGCAACAAGATTTCAAAACATGCGCACTGTAAAAGAAAAGTCTCGTTTTAACCAATAATTAACATCTTCAGGGTTCTAAAACGGCATAAACATACAAAACAAAAGATCGAAACATATGCACTATAAAGACAATAGTTTTTCTTTCATGGGATTTAGGTATAATTAATTATTAACATATTCAGCATTCAAAAGAAATCATGAACTTACTCGTAGCTACCTCGTACTCGTAGCTACAATCTTCCACGCTCAAAACAATACACCAGAAACACACTACCAACGGGCGTAAATATATCGAGTCATGAAAGGTATACACATCATCATCAGCCCATATACGTCCCACTACTGGGCACGGGCCTCCTCTACAACTGAGAGGGTTTAGGCCTTAATCCACCACGCTGGACTAGTGCGGGTTGGCAGACTACACACCTAAGAAATTAAAGGTATACACAGATATATATTTATATATTCGTTAGTCGATTGTCTGTTTGGACCGACCGATGTATTCTATTTACCGCGCTTATAGGTATATAAAAAATACCTAAGCTGTTATATTCACTGAGTTAACACCGTAGTTAATGACAAACACCGAATATTTATTATATAAGGCAGCAAAAATTCGATCTTGAATTTGAATATTGTGTATGAACTATGAAGGAATATTAAGTGACACAAAACTCACATATTCAACGTCAATTTTCCTAGTAGACATCGCAGATTCACTTTGTATACATTATGTTACAAAGGCTTATGAAGCTTCACACTGTTACCTTGCTCATATGTATCAATACAGACAAGAAGACTACTGTGTGCATACGAAAGCAACTCAATCACAGTGCTTTTAGCAAAGGCTTTGAAAATACTAAATTTCAACCTCTAAATTTATAAATACTGACTGCCTCGTGGTCTCGCGGCACAAGTATGTGCCGTGCGATCTAGAGGTCCTGGGTTCGATTCCCGGGTCGGGCAAAGTGTTATTGGGTTTTTCCATTAGGAAATTCTCAGTAGCAGCACGGAGTCTGGAATTGTGCCCGAAAAACGGCAATAGGCTCGCCCCCTATTACGTGGGACTGATGCATGCCTGGCGAGATGTGGGTGCAGAAATGCACCTCTACCTACCCCTTCGGGGAATATAGGCGTGAGGTTATGTATGTATGTATGTAAATTTATAAATACTATAGGAGCCATTTGTTATCATCATCATATTGTTATAGTCCCTTCAAATTATTTGAGGAATAGAAAATGTAAATAAGATTAGATTTCGATTAGTTGTCTATGTAAATGCTTCCTAAAATTTAAATCCGATAACAATTAGATTCAAATAGTGAAAAATATCAACCCCTTTAATTACTAGTAGTTGCTAGTTTCTAGTTCTAGTATTAGTCGCTTTGTCGTGTTCATATAGAAAAAATGAAAATACTTCAAAAACCTTAACACCTGTCCTAATACAAAAGGGCGCTGGGGTGCGATTGATACTTAAAACTCGGTTATTATTAAAATAGTAGGACCTTTCTAAAGCAATATTATTTCTGTGGCTGAGGGTAGTTGTATGAAATTTAGTATCTCAAAACCATACAAATACTTCGAGCCGTGGTCCTAACTAAGTATTGGGCCGTTATTGAGACGATCATTTGACCGTCATCTAACTCACAATATTTATAAGTAGGCAGAAGAAAATGTAAGTTAAAATCCTTGAGTACTTAACTATTTGACATTAAGAATTATTATACTATTCATAGTCTGTGGATGTAATGTTTAGGTTTGCCAAAAAAAAATCGTACATGTTTCGATTTATTGGATAGCATTCATAAATTCGTTGTAACCCCTTTACAAAAAGCTTTAAACATCACAAAAACAAGACTTCAAGTTACGCACTGGCCTAATTCCAGTCGCTGGATAGCCTGGAAATCCATCATTTTTTTTATCAAAAAGACTCAGAGGTCAGAACTGAATAAATATTAGTCGGTATTCTTGTAATGAATTCAAGTGGTTACTTGCTAAATTGTCACACTCAACAAAAATATATTTTAAAAAATCTGGTGTAAATCGAGATACAACGTAAAATTCTGAAGGCTTAAAGTTCTGAAGGTCTCATAAATATTTAATACCGAACAAAATGTGTAAAACTAAAGCCTTGATAAATATTAAATGGCGTCAATGAGGCACTCGCCTTAAAATTCACGAGAACACGTATTGTTGTAAGTAAACAACTTCTGAAACCTTGAAGCTAAAATTTCATATTTCTTTAAGATTCCGAGTGTTTTCATTGAATATTTATTTAATAAGCTTTCGTTACACTGCATAATATATGACTTGATCTGGCAATAAAATTATCAACAATGTGAAAAATTTTTACTTGGATGGTAGGCAACATAAAAGGTTTTATGGGCCAAATATACCAAGATGTCGTTTGAATTATATTTATTTATAAACTCTTTATTGTACTCTAAAAAATAATGAATAACACAATATACAAGTAGAATGAAGTACAATTGGCGGTCTTATCGCTCAAGGTGATCTTTTAGAGACAACCATAAGATGGACATAAACAAGTGATAGAAGGGAGGGTAGTTAATGTGTACTTATATATGTGTAATTATATTGAAGAGATGTAATGATTGACTAAATGTTGATTAGGAATACATACGTGACGTCCACTCGCATGGAGATTCTTGGAAACCTTTGTTCAGGCAATAACCTAATCCCACTCAGACGGAGACACAAACGGCAAAACTAAACCGATAGTGGTAAATCTGTGTCCGAGATGGATATATTTGTGGGACTGAAGCAAAGCCGCAGGAAAAGTTAGTAGGAATACAAAACTACTTCTTGTTTAGCAGTTATATCTTTATACGCAAAGGTTATTAAAATAATTAAAACTTCCGTAATTAATTTATTTGTCAGATCAGCTCGCCTAATTAACTAACAAGGCTAAATGTTTTCTCCGAAGCTTCAGCGCGTAATATTGTTATCAGACCCCGATTATTACAATGAAACATTCACCGCGATGAAAAATAATTAATACAGACTTTTTTCTACAAGCGTAATAACTCGTAAACGTTTAGGCAATGAATTGAAATAATAATTTTGTGCTATTTCTTAAAAAGGTTTAATTTGCATCTATCAAATAAAAGAGGAAAGAGTAGGATGAAATGACTATTTCCTAAATCTCCCTTGTATGATATCGTAAATCTAGAAATTTTTGAACGGATTCTCTAAATTTAGAGTTTTTTGTGCTGAAAACTAATATTTGTAATGTCAATTAGGTTATATAGTAAACATATAATATTATATCAGAAATAAATAAATAATTCCGCTTTTATCATCTCTTGTATATAAAGCTATTATAAATTAATATAAATTCCTTTAGATTATTCAGCTAGAATAATTTAGCTTATACATCCTATCCATTCCTCCGTTAGGTACTCAGTAGCTAAAAAGAATTTCAAACAAAATTATCGTGTTTGATCGTAGCTTGGTCCAAAGACCGAAACGTATAAATTGAGTTTCTTCAGACACGATAACACGACATAAATTAAATCTACGACAAGACAAATATTGACTTGTAGATTAAGTTTCGAGACATAAAATGACTAGTAATGAAAAATCTCGGAAATCTAAAGAAGCGTCTGCTCAAAGATGTATCGGTTCATTTTTTAATACCGCTACGGCAGTACTACTTTCAAAGTAGCAATTTGTTCAGCTATTCCCCATAGTCTGCCTTTAGAAGGTGATTGCATTTTTGTATAAAAAACTTTTCCCCTAACTTCGCCTGGGTTCAAGTAGTCTCCTCTGTGCACCGTATTAGAGTATTCTGTATAAGTAAGGCTAACTTTATTCTAAAACTAGGGATTCAAAATCTTCAAACATCGCAATTTTTTTTCCATAACGTGTATAATGTGTCTTTATTATATAGACCCATAAAAATAATTTCGCGCGGCCATTTTATCGCGTTTCCACAATTGCAATTAATCTACGTTCAGTAGGTGGGTAAGTAATTCGACAATGTGTGTAAAGTTCTATATGAAGACGTAATCTGATGTACGAGTATCTATATTGAGAAAAATATATTCCTGTTTGCCTTGGTCATGGAAGCACTTGTGAATGGTTGGACAGATTTTGCAATTTTTTTTTTGTTTTTCGTATTGTCAGGATAATGTTATCATGAAAAAATATTAAAAATAAAAACTCATTATATTCAGGGGGGCTCGATCAGGCAATAAAATATCGACGAAACTATCCAAAGAAATTATGCAAGAATTATCAAATACCTGCAAAGAAGTGAGGGAAATCAAATCGATAAAATAAAATTATAAATCATATCCGAGAACATTCATTATCTCATACTACCATTTGGGACAACTTAGAAAAATGTTGTATTTTTTCAAAAAAAACTTAAGACATCCCACTAATTACGAAGTCCAATACAACTGCATCCTGCACTTGGCGTGTGTTCGTTTCGCTGTCCACATTGCTGTTGCTCCGCCATACTTTTGAATGTAAACAATAAACTGTGTAGCCGAAGGCTTATACGACTTTGCCGCGCTGATGTATTGCTAAGTTATTTAAGCTGTTTAGTTTAATCGCATTACGTCGGGATCAACCTGAGTAGAATATGTACTATGTACTGTAGTAATTGATTGACGTTGACATGCATTACTATTAAATTTTGTAGTCTCACTCTTTCTGAAAATGCATAAAATTCCTACATACCTAATATTTTTCATCGTAAATCAACTATGTATGGCTGGCAGACTGAAGAGTTTGTATCGGCGTACAGGGCAAAGAAAATTTTTATATTTCCTTTTTCATCGAGCTCTTTTGCGCTTAAATCATAAATGCGAGAGTCCTTTTCCGACCAAGTTTGTAAACCAATTCTTAAAGTCATTGTAAAATATATTATTATCAGAAAAGTTAACACTTAGCTGTGATCAATGTCGTTGCAATCGATCACATACCAGGCTGATAAATAAATACATATTTGTGTGATCCAGAAATATTTAAATATGATAAAGACGTTAGCTTCTAGTAGTTACCCTGACTCTAAAGGTTTACGTCATGTAATTACTCCAAACCAAAGTGGTTTACAAATTGTGGTCACCAACGCCGTTAGAGCGGCATAACTCATATACTCGTGGAGGTTGCATTTACTTGTTAGAAACCCGAGGAAGTTATTACACAGCTATAACAAGTAATAGGTGAAGCCGCAGCTAGTTGACCGCATCGTGCGGTGGACTGTCGCCTCTAATTGTCCGAACAGGATACATCGCCGTATGAATGTGTGTTGCACAGATATGTTTATCATTTCCAAAAAGACATGACTTTATTGATCACTATTTAGTTTACTCGTCCATTTGGATAGCAAATACCATGCATCAGCCTGTCAGAATGACCCACCTAGTTACGACGAGTCTTTGGATTAGCATGCGTACGTCAGGACTGCCTCGTGGTTTTGCACACAAGTACATATGTATGTAAAATATGTTAAGTATATATCACATTAGAAAACTAAGAAAAACATTTTTTATAGTTTCATAGCGTAATTTTTCTGCAAAAATCATCGGTTATTTACCTAAATAATTTATTAACAAAATAGGTACAATGAATTGGTAGTTTATAGGCTAAGCCAGTACACAATCAGAACATTTCAAAGGCTGTGTTAAATTTAGATATACAAATATCAATCCCACGTTATTCTACGATCATAACGATTTGTAACATTGAATAATATTTCTGAGTACCTATTATAAAAATGAAGTGAGTTTCTGACACCCACAACACAACGTTAATGTTTAACCCCGTAGGATTGAGACTGTTGTGGGCACATGTAATGACTGACTTTGATGTCAAATGTTTATTTTTTTGGGTGTTCTTTATGAAGCATAAACGAAGTAATGATTTTTATCACGTTTTATGTAAACACCTACATCGGTGAGTAAAAATAAATAAAAACTAAACAAGGAATAATATTACAATTAGATAATAAGCCTGGCAGAATTTGTCAATAATGAACATGACAACGGAATTGGGAGTATTACGTCGAAATTCGAATTAATATGGGACCAGTACAACAGTACATTAATTATTAAATCACACAGAGCTAATTAAAATATTAACGAACAAGTAGCGCACGTAGTTAGTCAGTTAATAATTTTGCAAGCAATATTTGGCTAGAATCACGAAAACGCAGACTTCACTATGGAAATGAAGATTTGATGTTAATTTGTTATAAAGGTGCGCTGAGTGATTTTTTTCCCAAATTCTACAAGGCGACTAAAACATTTATTAATTCACACTTCTTAAAAATATTCTATGTTATTCGTTTTCTTTAATGTACAGTTTAAATTACGTTATGCGAGCAAGGGAGACATAAAAATATCTGTTATTCGGGGACTTGTCTGGATTAATGTCTCTTCGTCTTCTGTTTTATTCTTAGTTGTTTGCCTATTGAATGGACTGTTAAACTTATTTCAAATTTGATTTTTATTAACAAACTACATATTACAAAAGTAACATTATAAATACATTACAAGCAGGACTTAGTGCCAGTCCTAGACCCAGTGACTTACACTAATTTGCACCTAACATAACTAAACATAAAGTATATGTTGGTGAGACATATATTATGTAGCTTGCATGTGAAAACTAGCCATTTGACTCAGCTTGAATTATATCCTAAATGGCATTAATTCATTGCGTAAATATAATAAAAAAAAAATTATTTTTTATTATTAGTATTAAAATTAAGTTTTATAGTTGTCATAAAATTATTTTCGATTTATGTATATTCTAGGCTACATTTTAGGCTTATCTACACAGAACTTGGCATCCATATAGATCTCAATAATTAATTTGTCGGCGAATACAGTCAATGCATATTTTATTCGTAATACTGAACTTGGCTTCCCATTTATGTTTTGGATAAGATCATCATGTATACATATATACGTCCCACCGCTGGGCACGAGCCTCCTCTACAACTGAGAAGGTTTAGGCCTTAGTCCACCACGCTGGCCTAGTGCGGGTTAGCGGACTACACACCTAAGAAATTTCTAAGAACTTTTAGGTATGCAGGTTTCATCACGATGTTTTGCTTCACCGTTGTAAAATATACGTTATAATTCATTGTGAATTTGGATGGAATAATCCTATCAAAACAGTCGAAATACTTCACTAAAGTGAAGGATTGACTAAGAGAGATGAGTGTGGGTTCTTTCAACATGCCGCCGCCATGCTTAAAATTCATAAGAAAATATAGTTTACTAGCCTTCCAATTATGTCACGACGGCAATTAATTTTCCTTACTTTAATGTAATTGTTTTTTTGTGTAATTACGTGACTGCGGTATCTAATTACTGTTAATGTAACATTGCCGCGGCCTTGAGCTGCGGCGCTCCATCGATCTGATTTTGGTTAACACTTTTGTTTATTTTGGTTTGAACTTAGTATTAAATGCGGAATCATTACTTTAAACGTTTCCATAATTTTATTAGGTATCTAAAATTTTAAAGTAATGGTTTTGACTAAATGTCGCATTGTAAAAGGTGGATGTGGTGGGTTTTGATGGGTATCTTGTATCAAGGTTCTTTTCTAGACAACGCTTAGTTTTGTTAATTATCCAATCCAATCCATCAGCCTAAGGAAGTCCACTGCTGAACATAGGCCTCCCCCAATGCCTTCCATAGTGACCTATTGGAGGCAGCCTGCGTCCATTTGTTAATTAAATATAGAAATTAAAAACTTTAAAAAAAAAATTAAGCTCAACAATCAACCTGCAAATTGCTTCTTAGACTCTGATCTTTTTTTATTTCTCCAGATGGCTTCTGCGATGCATATTTTATAAAAAAAATTATATGAAAATAAAAATGCTATGAAATTGAAGGAGTCTCGCTATGTAAAAGATGAAGCCGATTAAAAAGCCAGACGGCAGTACCGCAAAAATGTCGCAGAAATCACGAGAAAAACCTTCAATCCTGCGGTTTTAATATTCACATCTTCAGCTCAATATAACGCCGACAACAAATGTTTCACAACGCGAATATAAGGGTCGAGAATCCACTTGTTGATAGAAGCGGTGAATGTGGGTCGGCGAACTCGTTTGAGGCTCTTTTTTACTTATATACGTAATTATTGTCGTGTGTTCGTTTCAGTATAAAGACTAGAATACGTCATGAGCGTATGAAAATAAAGCAGCTTCATCATCAGCCCATATACGTCCCACTGCTGGGCACGGGGCTCCTCTACAACTGGGAGGGTTTAGACCTTAGTCCGCCACGCTGGCCTAGTGAAGAAAAAGAAAGAATAACTGGATATTTATAACTCTATCTACAATTTTTTGTTTACAAAAACAAAAATTGAAAAAGAATGTAATTGTAACGCGTAACTATAGTTAGTTGTGATGGCCTCGAGGTTTAGGAACGCGGTCGAGAATCTCGACGGTTGCAGGTTCAAACCCCAGGTGTGAGACTAGAAGTTATGTGTGTATTCACTGCTTCTTCCAGCTTAATCCTAAGAATAATCACGACGTTGCTAAAGTAATAAAAATACCATTATAATACTATCCCATACGTCAACCCAAATCCCACACGTCAATGTAGCAAACAACTTTGTATATTATAAAAGTTAGAAACGTCGTCGCCCAAGGGTCAAATGTTTTCATACGGTTCAGTGACGTTGCACACACGCTCACAAACATTTGAGGACCTCAACTATTTCCACTTCGAGGACTAAAGGCTTGTAGCCAGAGGCTATGCTGGCGCTAAATTAGTAAAACTGCGCCGCCTGTCTGTACAAATTTTAAACGGCTCTAAGTTTATCACCTTTATAGAAACACACACACATATTTTTTGTAATTTGTATACATATATACAAATTTCAGAAAATGATGCTACTACTGTAGATATCTTTAATGTGAAAAAGGAAAAAATATATAATTCTCGATATTAAACATAAATAAGATAAATGCGCTGTTTTAATGAGATTTTTATAGAACAACATTTCAATGGTTTTATCCACAAAAAAAAACACCTTTAAAGTGAAAAGTACAAATTTTAGACATTAAAAATATGTGTCTAATTCGTGAAATGCACTGTTTTAAATGGAATAAATATAGAACATTTTTTTAAAGGATTTATGCAATAAACACGTGTTGAGCTGCGTGTGGGATTTTATCAAAAAAGTCCTAAAGAAACTTTATGATTTCCCCATATATGTGCGCAAAACAATGTATTTCTCTCAGTGGCACAAATCTGATATTTTTTAATGCCGGACATACATATAGTAGCCAATTCAAAATATGTTAGGAATCTCAAAACACGCTACGAAAATTTTATAGTTGTTAGAATTCATATTTTACTACTCGTTTCAATAAAGTATATCTTTTCCATCTCAATGTTTGAATTCAGTTGGACAAGTCATTTTGAACTCATGTATATGTAATGTAGTTGACCTGTAGACCTGTAGTTAACTCTACCATGCAAACTTCTCTCCGTATACAAGCAGTATGCAGTTTCATGAAGACCTCGGGGTAAAAGAATCTAACTCTAGTACTGACTAGATTCTCTCTGATTTAGTTCTACTGCAATAAGTTTATGAGTTTGAAAATCTGATTTAACTCAGCTCCTCTCCTTATAAGGAACGAGTCGACAAGGTGAAAGTAAAACGTGTCGTAATATATGTATGTACACAGCCTGTATTGGCCTGTAGAGACGCGTAAAGTTCTCATATTCTTAAAATACATATATCCAATAATATGTATGTATACAGAGTACATTCACGCCTGTAATCCCCGCACGGGCAGGCAGAGGTGCATTTTTGAACTAACATTTCTCGCCCCACGTCATATATGGCGAACCTTAGGAAATATGCCGTTTTTCGAGCACATTTCTAGATTCCGTGCTGCTTTTGAGAATTTCCTTATGAAAAACCCGAATAAAACTTTGCCCTACCTAGAACCTAGAACCTCTAGATCGCGTGGCGTCTAGTCGTGTCCCCAGACCACGAAGCAGCCTTAGGATAGATAAGAAGATGTAGGTAAACACCCGTTCACGTTGAAAGGGAAACATAAACTAAATTATTCTGCAGTTTCAAAGAGAACCTTTTACATTATTTACACGACAGAAGTAATCGTGCAAGTGAGTAAGCCGGCCCGGTTATGCACATTATATATGAACGAAGATTGGTTACATCAACAACGGAGCTATACGGTGCCCTTCTATATAATATACATTGTTAATTGAACAGTTTGAAAATTTGAAGTTGAAATTTGTATGTCGCATGATTTAAAGATAAAAGGTCTAAACAAGGATTCTCCCTACTACTTAATGAATTAAATCTCCGAAGAAATTACAGATTTAATTCGTCCAGAAACGGATTAATTACAAAAAAAATCTCTGGTTAAATATGTGTTGTGAAAATTGTTTGAGTTGGTCTATCTACGGAAAACAAATTGTTAATTCGGAGAACTATATATTAAAGGAAAAACGGTGGTTCACTCCAAAAGGTTGTTAATGGTAGCAACAATTTTCTCGCCTTTGTCACAACGAATACACTAAAATAAGCGTCAGCTTCCAACAAAAGTTGCCAGAACCCAGAAGCAATTAGGGGCGCTTCTTACGAGTTCACGTCTATCTCAAACACGAATGACTCGGGGGATTCAGTAACTTATAGGCTAAACGTAAACAATAGTTTAGTTTAGTTTAACAACATAATATGAATATATTTTGTTAGCTAGCTCTGGGCGGGGCGAAAATTTCGCTCAACATCGTGATCAAGCAAGATTTTTTTGCAAAAAGTATTTTAAATTAGTGATGGCCTCGAGATTGAGGCGTGTGGTCGAGAGTCCCTGCAGTCGCTGGTTCAATTTCCAGCCACACACCTCTGGCTTTTCGAAGTTATGTGTATATTCACAATGAATTATCACATATTTTAACGATGAAGGAAAACGTCGCGAGGAAACTTGCACGCCTGAAAGCTCTTAGGTTTATAGTCCGCCAATCTTCAGTATTATATATCTTATTTAATTACCTACGCAAATGTTTTTTCGCTTGCGGTAAGTGGTACCGCAATCCACTTAAAACCGTTGGGAGCAAAGTTGCTATTTACCGCTTCAGTCATTTAAAAAAAGGTGAAAATTGTGCGCGGTATATTCATAATAAACTGTCAAGGCCCTATCGTTGGCAGAAATTATTACTTTAATAACTGGGGCAATATACCTCTAACATACATATTTCTACAAATAAATGCATGCAATACAATTCAAGTGTAATGTAGGAACAAACACAAGTTTTATTAGAAAATGAAACACGTATAAGGAAACTTTATTGCCTTTCAACTTATCAACTAAGTTACCGACATCTTGGGATCTTGTCGTCTGTTTGCTGTTCTGTTTATCCCATTTTATTGGCTGGATTTTTGTTTCACATCTATTTATATGGGAATTTGGGTATCTGTTACATGGCTACATAGATAAACTCCATCAGGCGATTGTGGTAATGTGAAATATTGTGGATGGAATGTAAACGGATAAATATGTTTTTTTCTCGAGTGATTGCGCCAATTTTGATATTATTATATACATAGATGGATGAGATTTTTAAGACGGTGATAATATTGTATAAAATCAATATTGTACAACAGAAAAAACGGATTATGACTTGTTTTTGGTATCTATTTTAAGTTTTGAAATTTGGTGTATCTAAAGTAATTTTTTGATTTTTTGATATACACAAGACATGTGACTTAGTCCAATACACTTTTACTGTTGTTCACGCCTAACAATCGTCATTGATTAATTTACCCTTTATCGACTCTATACCATCCTGAAGGTTACTTCAACTGTTAAGTTAAACTGTTTGTCGTCACTCTATAAGCAATCATATGAAACAATTAGGTAAGGTAATTTTAAGCTCGTAGAACGCAGAGACTATATCTCTGGCTGGGATTCATGCCTCGCTATGTATAAATGTATTACAGTTTTAAAATAAAACATTATGAAAGTATATCTTATTGTTTTAAAATAGTTGAAATAATTATGAAAAGTTTGTGCACTGTTTATGCGGCAGAAGAACATGACAGCGGAATTAATAAAGAAAAATAATAAGTCCTAGTTTTTAATTTGTTATAGAAAACTTTTAAAAGTATACAGGTAGAAAAATAAGCAGAATTATTAAGCTTTGCTAATAATTGTGTATTATGTATATATAATACCCTATCAGTTGTAGAGGAGGCCCGTGCCCAGCAGTGGGACGTATTTGGGCTGATGATGATGATGATGATGTATATATATTCATCGATTTGGAATTGGTAAATATTATATACTTTATTAGTCCCATAGAACCTTAAATAATGTCAAATAAAAATACGTTGAAATACTTAAAATATCTATAAAGTGTAGCTACCCTATTTCAACGTATATAGGTACACGTCCGTGAACAATACTCCATATACAGCTGAAAGGGGTTAATTGGATTTAATTTTACACGCTAACGTATTGCGTGTTGGTTGAGCTCAAATATTAAAAGTTTTAAAGCGAATGTATGAAGGAATTTAGATTTACTTAGAAGTTTTTTTTAATTCAATGATGTTTCTCAAGTAACCAACACACCACCACGTTGGAAAATAATTACCGTCACAGTATAATCTGCTTCGAAATAGGTTAAAGCATTTTTTTTTATACAGTTGAGTAAAGGGTACTATAACCAAAACCGTAGCCGAACATTTTGTGTTACGCAAGGCTAGCTTCTTACAAAGAAACCTGAAGATATGTTAATACACATTTTGCTGTCGGTCTTTGCTATTTTTCCTGACAGAACGCTTTAAATAACCATGTATATACAAATTAAAAAAATCTGTTGCTACTTTCACATCAGGTCTTTAGTGAAGTTTATAATGGCATTTAATCGATTTCTGCTATAGCCTTATCGATACACTTATCTCAATATAGTGCTTTTCACTGTCGTATATGTTATCTAGAGTATACACACCACGACAGCTGTAGCAAATGTTCGCGCACGCAAGTAATAACTGGGTCATATTTAGTAAATTATTTTTATTTTACAAAACTAAATTATGTAATCGCTTTGCGGCGATATTACGTTATTTTAGTTTAATTGTCTTTCGTACAATGAAATATTTTTGCAGAAATTTTGACTGCCTCGTGGTCTTGCGGTACAAATATGTTCCCTGCAATCTAGAGGACCTACATTCTATTCCCGGGTCGGGCTAAGTGTTACAGGATATTCTCAGTACCAGCACGGAGTCTAGAATAGTGGCCAAGGCTCGTCCCCTATTACGTTGGACAAAAACACAATTTAAACACATGTCGTTGCAAAAATGCACCTCTGCCTATACCTTCAGAAAATACAGGCGTAAGTGTATGTATGCAATCTAGAAACATTTTAAAGCACCTCCACTAATTCCGCCTAATAACATACCAAGCCTAACAACTCACCAATATAAATAACTTGAAACTTAATACGCCAGTGCACACCACAACTTTCATGGACAAATCCTTCACTATCAAAGCTGCTAGTTTGTGGAACTCACTTCCAGTCACAATAAGACGAACAAAGGCATTGCTATCATTTAAAAAAATGCTGAAGGACTATTACTTGTCTTGCTGAATGACGATATGCATATTTATGTACATAACGTTCTAGCCGTGTGGGCTTATTGTATATGTTGTATATATTGCTGTGGCGTGGATGTATTTTCATTTGTTTTAAGCACCAAATTCACCTATATCTGCATCTTTCTGAGATTGCTCAGAAGAGTGCCTTGTGTGGTGTGACCGCCACAGGTAGCTTAAAGTGATGATTATTTTCACGTCTGGAATATCTCATTTTTAAATACTTGATTTTTTTACAAACACGTATCATAAAAAAAACAATTTAGTGATCCTGTAGCCGCATCTACAAAATTTAATTTCTCAATTGAGAGGATTTAAGAAACAGTTCACCACGCTGACCTAGTTCGGCCTTTACTTCATATTAGTTAAAGAAAAAACGGTAATATACAGAAACCATAATGTTCAATACATTATATGGATATTAATTGAGTAAAGCAAAACTAGGTCCCCTCTTAATGGGTAGGCGAGATAATGTAAATAATTTAATTATGTAGCTAACAGCTTAGGCGAGGCGCTAATCTTATAGTCTGGATATCTTACGTGTGTTCCGTGGGGAAAAGCAGATCCACATAATGCGTTTTATTTTTTGCAGAATAACTAAAACAGTGACCTACTTTTACACTTAGCTGTTGATTAAATTGTTCAAGAATGTAAAAAGATTTTACCATAAGAAACTAACATAGTTAAGTTTGTGTAGGCGCTGTTTACTGGCTTACATAGTTTTGCATAATTAAATTTGCTGTTATATAGTATTTTATATAATCATATCATATCATTATCTAACTTCTCTCAAGACAACATTTACGTGTAAAAGTACAAAGTTCTGATGAATGTGACGTAAAGTCAATCAATCAAACGAATAATTATAATTTACTTTAAAAAAAAAAATTAAAAAATATGAAGTATTGAATGACTGACTGATTGCATAATTAAACCAAATAAGGCTCGACCGAGATGGGTTTTTCGTTCTCGGCCGAGACCGAGACCGAGACCGAGAATAAAATGATATCTCGGCCGAGACCGAGAGCCGAGACCGAGAATATACAAAGCGTGAAAATTTTGATTTTTAATACTGTTAACTTTTTAATACACTACTAATTGTTTAACAAAATTAACTGTTTTAATAATCAAAGTTAAATAACATTATATTATAACAAAAAAAAACAATTTTTCGGCATTTTCGCCCTTCAAAGAGTGTCTGTCGCCTCTCGTCATACAATTGTCCAGCTTTGCTAAACAGTTCGACGGTCCCCAAGAACAAAATCTTATCTGCAAAATGCTCTACTGTAGTATAAAGGTTTTAAATTAAGTGAAAATATAAATATAAATTAATCACTCACATCAAAAATATTTTTTTTTAAGAAATAATTTTCTTTTTCTCAAATATATATTTTTGAGGTGAGTGAGTAATTTATATTTATATTTTCACTTAATTTAAAACCTTTATACTACAGTAGAGCATTTTGCAGATAAGATTTTGTTCTTGGGGACCGTCGAGTTGTTCACTTGCTACGCTAGTAGGCGGCGCAGACTCGAACTCGGACTTCGAAAGACTCGAACGGGGCAAAGGCGGCCGGCCGCAGTTCGCCAGACGGGACTTCAACCAATCACAATTCAGCCTCTCACGCACTTACACCGATTGACTTCGCGCTGCGGCGCGTGGCCACGCGCGGTAAAATTTGAATGCCGATCCGAACAAAGTTACAATCTCGGTCATGACCGAGAATCTCGGCTGTAATTAGCCGAGAACCGAGACAAAATTCTCGGTTGGATTTTTAGCCGAGAATGCCGAGACCGAGACCGAGACCGAGATCTCGGTCGAGCCTTAAAACCAAATTGTTGTCGATTGACGGTCATCGAGTCTCGAGCGTTTTCATACAATTTGAGAAGACGTGGACTTTTATACAGATGATTTTAACAACATCCTAGTCTATTCGTCCACTTAGTACATTCTTCCTTAACTAAGTTTCTGATCACTGAATCCGTTTATGAATAAATTAGTTCAAAGCATCATTGTAATAATTTTAAGGCCTCAAAAATAAAATTCCACCAATGCCAATGCATTTAACACATTACAAATAATGTGTGAAACAAAATATGAATGCAGAAACGAAACTTATATTTCAACAAAGGATACATCGGCCCGTTCCACGGCTTAATAAGGGGCAACAACGATGCCTCCGGAATCCGCTTGTTCGCCTTAATTTGGCCACGTCGAGTAATGAAATGTTATTATTGTCGACGAAACTTTGCCATGTTTTCAATGTTCTAAAAGCTAATTTTAAATTAAATTAACACTCTTAACAGTTAATTATGAGGCGGTACAGTACTGGAAGAATTTTACAGCTCGCCAAGATATATTTTTTAAAGTTTTTTTGAGTTTATGATGAAACAACTAAAAACATAAAATTTTCGCACGTATTCTTATTATATTTACGGGATATTGCATCTTATGTGTTGCAATACGAATGAGCTTATTATTTTGCGGCTGGTCGCACATTTGATGACAACCCATTCGGTAAACTATCCAATCTCGAACGAATTGGGCCTTTTAAGCGGAACATTATGAGGCAATTCGCAAGACTATTGTGCCGGCTGCTGAGTTTTTATTGCTTCCTACCGATTGTATAAAGGGCTTTGCACTTGCCATATGATATTGTATAAATATGACGAATAACATCATCATCAGCCCATATACGTCTCACTGCTGGGCACGGGCCTCCTCTACAATTGAGAGGGTTTAGACCTTAGTCCACCACGCTGGCCTAATGCGGGTTGGCGGACTACACACAAATTACAAAGAAGTTTTAGTTTAGTTTTATCACGATGTTTTCCTTCACCGTCAAAGTGCGTGATAATTCTTTGTGAATACACGCTTAACTTCGAAAAGTCAGAGGTGTGTGCCTAGGGTGTGAACCCGCGACCGTCAAGATTCTCGACCGCGTGCCTAAACCTCGAGGTTTGTCAGCCGTATTTATTAAAATTTATTTATCACATATAGTTTTCTTATATAAAATCATAAGACAACCATAGTGGCGGCTGCCTTAGCTTAAAAACCGAATCAGCTCGACGAACGCAACAATTTTTTTACATAGTCTGTGGATTTATGATCCTCAAATAATACTAAGTCCTCACAAGACATAATCATAAACTCTTTGAATGAAAATTCCATAAGTTTCCATGATTCTTTAAGCTGGGTTCTTCTTATCATAGTGCTGACCAAGTCCAAACAATAGCCTTCGGTTACACCGCGGCCTTATTTTAAAACATTGGTATCCTCTGTTACTAAAGCCTCTAGATCTAAAGAAGTATTTAAAAAGTGACTCAAGTCAGTTCAGTGAGTTATTCTGAACTTTCATCTTCAATATAAGACTTGGTTGATTAATCACTGAGATACTCATCGAGACTAAATCAAGAAACGAAAACACAAAGAACTTGCGTTTAAATGAAGAATTGATTTCGCCACCTCCAGCCTTCTAAATTAAAAACTTACCACCAATAAATCAATAATGACCGACATCCCGGTTTTTGTTAGGACTGGAGTATCTTATAATCGCATTAACCTTGGCCTTTGTCTGTGGAGTAAATTGAATCTGACCGTGACTCCCCTTTCCCAGTAATTAAAATCGAAAGCAAAAAGAAGCGTGTTCAGTATTTGTAGAGATGCGCTTGAACTTTCATTGAATTGCACTAGGAATCTTCGTACTTATCTATTAGCCGTTTATTATTCTTTTATTCGTGTCTTAGCTGCATTGTGAATGCATTGCTATTCATTTCTTTTTAAATACTTTTTTCTTTTTTAAGCTTTTTAATTTCGAAATTTAGTGATCATGAAACATTAAGGTTATGCTCTGCTAAGTGTAAAGAGTTTGGAAACTTCTGGTAATTATCGTTTTCTTTCATGCTATTTGCTATTATTAGGATCCCACCCTTGCCCTTCCCAAAAATGAAATCAAAATAAACATTCAAATCTTTCCTTTTAAGCAACATATTATTTATAAATGCAATAGTGCAATATTCAGTAAGGAAATATGAAAGTACGGATTATACGACGAGAGACTGTCATTTGTCGACGAGAGTTTGCCAGTGATCTTGAAAGTGTATTCTGACTGATCCTTTGTTGTTATGGTGAATTAATCTGATTACTAAAACTAAGAGTAGGTAAATTCTCACAAATTTTTAGTTGCAAATGGTACTCGCCATGTTTCATTTGAACACATTGCATTGGCTAGCACGAGATTATACCTCGACTTTACAATTTGTATCAAAATGTCAGATTTTATGAAATTTCATTACTCCTGTCGTTTTGCGTGCATGCACCTCAGCGTTTTGTTTTAAATATGTATATTTTAATTTGCTTTGTTAGCCGCAAGGGTACGTGAAAGTTACATTCAAACGGTTAAAATAAAATGTTAGTTCGTTGTTATTTGAATCGTTGTGTTGTTGTATTGTTGTCGAATACTATTTATTTTTTTTTACTAGCGCAGCAGTCACTGTCACTGTCTCACACCTGATTGTATGACGCTATAAAGAAACGATATCATTCGAATGGTTAGTGAAGAAAGGCTGGATGGTGCAAGAAAGTATTTTCTATAAGATAACCTGAAATCGAGTGTCCATCCGAAGTAGGATTTCAATAAAAGACCTTACTATTTTATGTGCGCTACTTTCTTATCTCTGGTATATCATTTTATTTTAAAAAAAACTATTGATCGTTCATGTTTTAAACTATTATTATCTAATAAAGTCAGAAATTATTATATTTATTCCTACACCGAATGTATAAAGATCTTTATTTGTATGTTTTACAAAAAAAATGCGAGATGTTGAAAATCCTCGTATCAAAAATATATCAAGAGTCTTCAAAGGCAAAAAGATACTTAAGCATTTTCTGGAAAATATAACCCTACCGTCCCCAAGTTCCTAAAATGTTCAAATATTCATCGCATAATCTCATATCCCAAGTTGATGGTAAAAGAAAACATACCTGTTCGTGTATATAATAAAATGTGAAAATAATTTTATTGTTGACTTTTAACGAGGGCATTAATTTGGTGAAAAGGATGCAAAAAAATGTGTTATTTAAATCATTTATGAAATAAATACTCTAGAAAGCTACAGAGGTGTGATGTCACATCAACAATCAAATACTGTTACAAACTTGGAATCGTTTACATGAGTTTATCATGCATACTAATTGAGATCGTATTACTTTCGCATTTATAATATTAGTAAGGATTTGATCGAGGGTACAATGTTGTTGTTCGTTGGCTCAACTAAGGTAGTAAAATCTGCCAGAGAACTGATTTGAAGTAAATAGAAGTATCGATCAATGATATTGTGAACTAAACTAAAATATTTACAATAATATAATTGTATAACGTTGACGTTTTCATGAAATGAAGAGGCTTCTATTACAAGTCAACGAAAAAATATTGATGTTTTAGTTAATTCTTATCTTTGCCACGAAATTAACCTGTTGACTCTTTTGACAGTTCACGTATCCTTTAACTAAGAGACATGGCATCCCTAAATAATCTGAAGATAATATTGAGAAATCAATAAACGGATCCATACATTGAATCAGTTTTGCTTATCGGACTCTTCCTAACCGGCACAAAAGCGTGAAATTTGTCAGTTTGTTGTTTGCCTAATTTATTACAGGCCAAAGCGGCCGCAGTAATTGCAACGCAAATATAAGATATAAAAATATATATAATACACCCAGAAACCACACTATAATTCGAGAATTTTGCTATCACAATAACCCGAACCGAGCGAATTCATTATCCATACCTGCGTATTATTAGCTTAACCTGATTTATTATTTGGGGCTAACAATGTTTCGGATTAAAATTTTGCAGCGGCTGCCTTTCTGCGTTAAACGCTTCAGAAATAAGGGCAATAGACAACAAACCTAACACCACTTGGTATATTTTGATTGTGGTGGCGAATACTGCTCGGTAAACTTGACCGCCATGACTAACAATTCCATACTAAAAGATCACAAAATGCCGATTATTTGCCGCCAGTCAACAAAAAGCTTTTGGTTTCTTGGTGCAATGTGCACAATTTTTGGGTAAAACGGACGGCACCAATGCTCGAGGTATCCTCAGTATAGATCAGTATAGGTATGCGGTCCACTCCGAATGTGATCGCACCCAGTGGTAATCCAATATACGTAATCCCGACTCTCGATAGCGAGGCAAAAGGAAAGAAATAAGAGTCAATTATCTTCATGTTTTTAGCAGAAACTCTCAATCTTGATAATTTTCTAACTATGTTGGTCTACACCCATATCATGAGAGATAATAATTAAAATATGGTAAATAATGTATGACCGCATATAAAATTGTTCAAACCCGCGACCTGTCTTGGGAATTATGTTCGATAAAGCTATTATTTGCTAAATTTGAAATCGAAAAAACTCGGATAACTCAAAGTTGTATTTTAGGCATCTGAGTTTCTACATAAAGTTGTATCGAATTTTGAATTAATTATAATTTAACATTAACTAGTCTAGTCTAGTTTAAGAATTTTCAAGTAACACACATTAAATATTTAAAGTAATGGAATTATAATATTCAAAATAATGGAATTTAAAATTACTATAACAAAATCTGAAAATTAACCTCAAGCAATAGTACGGAGTAAACTGAAATTCTTATTAAATCTGAATAGTCACACCCAGCGCCCATCGCTACCTAAATCTCCAAGTGTGTCTCAATTAATACAAAATTAAAATAACAAAATAGCCTTCGTCTCCGAAATTGCGTAAGAGCTTAAACTCCTCAAATAAATAATGCGCAATAAACTGGAAAATGTAACAGCAACTCGAATATCACCTTATCTAGTTGTAGAGGCGTTATATCAGCTTAAAGTATAAACTTCTGTATCAGTAAATATTCGGTAATCCTAAAGGACGTATCCTACAAACAATGTGATCAAAACCTACTACATAAAATACTTGTAATCCAACAGGTGGAGTCGATGTCTCATCCCCACGCTTTATCCGCCGCAAGAATTCAACGCGACACCCCAATACACGGTTTCAACAGGTAATAGAGGAAAATAGAGAAAAAAACAACACGAAACGTTACCAGCCAGCCAAAGCCAGCTTTAAAGTTTAAAATATGTCCGCTTTTATTTATTTATTTTTTATAATTATATAAATTCAATATTATAATTATTTCAACTATACAACTAAGACGGATTTACATCTAAATGAATGAATTAGTACGGGCGGCACGCCGCACGAGCGACTACCTTTATCCGACGGCAATTAATTTTTCAGTGAATTAATTAGTTATATCGAAATCCGTGCATTTAAATTAATGTTTTACGTATGATAACATTTCTGACGAAATCATAAATATTAAAATTGCTGTTGGAAAAGAATATTGCGACGATAAAAAATTCTCGTCGGATTATCCACTCGGGGCCAACCCCGACGAAAACCGATTATGCGAAATTTTCCCAGACTCTACATAGGCTGTTATTGAGTCATGTACATAAAAATGAATAATTAATTTAGTTTTTTATACAATACCTAACTAATTCAAATTGTATTTGTTTCGGCGACACTGTTAAATGATACTTTCTCTTATATAGCCGCATAAATTATTCGATACTATAAAGACAATTAATATTTCTGCTGGCTGATGATACAATCTGTAATTATGTTAAAATAAATCAAAAGTGGAGGAATAAATTGGTAAAAAATAAATTAGGAATTGAATAAAAAAGTTGGAAATTAATTAAATAAATATAAATTAATGAACTAGATTGGTTTTAGCTTTGAAAGCTTGCACATTATTCACTCTGATATTCCAATTTCTTAAGTAACGTAATAATCACGGTATTTTAATAATATTCATACCCGACACATTGTACTGTATTGTTTTAAAAATGATTTAATTTATTTTCCAGGGCATATTGACAATGGGTGTTTCAAATTTATTCTGATAATTATATCATATCATTGTGGAAAATCAGGTAATCTATTAAGGTATGCATACCTTAATCCGTAATCCAATCCTAAAAATCCTTATTAAAAAATCAAGCAAGGAAAATAAAACAGAGAACAGAAAAACAACGTAAAAATAATTTTACATATAACAGGAATAAAAACTTATGAACTCATAAACAAAAAGGAGGAAGTTTGGGTATTTTATACTTACCACGGAACTCCAAACGGACGAACTTCTCGGATTTGCAAGGCAGGGCTTTGAAGCGGGTAAGTTCCACGACGAGCGCCATAATGATTTTTTAATTATTTAATTCACACAAAAAATAAATAAAAGGGGGGCCACGGGGCCCGCTAGGCTCCCGTGCCTTATACTACTAGAGAAGAACAAAAAGTTAAGAAATTAAAACTGCAAAGAGGACTTGAACTATGGCAATTAAAAGACTTGGACAGGACTGTACACAACTTGACTGAGAATTTCGCGAGGACACGTCAGCTCTCTACGAGGGAACACGGCGGTCTGACTTCGCAGTGGCTGGGGAATGACGAAGGGCGGGCGGCTTCCTCGGCGCTCGAATGTTCGCTCCCCCTTCTCCCAGCTCGACCTATCAACCCGCTCTGGACCGGGCCACCTATCATGCGTACTACCACTTTAAATTATGTTACAACAAAGGTATTATTGGCTTCCTGATAATATTTTTTGTAATAGTTAATAAATAAAACTATTTTTTCCGGGTTTTTCGTAAATATATAATTATGGCGGTAAGTCAACGGGATTGCTTAATTTCAAGGTTAATAAAAGTGACTCTATTAAAAATAACTATAGGACATACTTATTGATTGATATATTTTTTTAGGTCACGACAGGTTACATGTGTACTAATTTAGATATTTTTTATTTTCGATGATAATGAAATATCTTCTTGATTAAAGATTATTTCAATATTTTTATTATTTGTAAATATTAAATTGGATAACAACGGACTTTATTTAAAAGCAGTCAATTAACAGAGCAGGACTTGCTATCTTTGTAGAAATTAATTTCGAAAAACTGTAAAGCAACTTACTGGAGCAGATTTTTGACTTCGGGAGCCTGGTAGATGCAGGGTAACAATGCGTAAATTAGGTCACGGGTTGCGTATAGCCTAGGTACGTGAAAAGCTCTAAAGAATTATTACTTTGTATTGTTCACAGATATATTTATAAGGTGCTAAATGAATATGACAATTATTAAATTAATACAAGGCAGTATTAAACACTGCATGGTGGCCTCCCGGCAATAGTATGTGCCGTGCCGTGTCCTGGGTTCGATTCCCGGGTCGGACAAAGTGTTATTGCGTTTTTCCATTAGGAAATTCTCGGTAGCAGCACGGAGTCTGAAATTGTGCGCGAAAAACGGCAATAGACTCGCCTCCTATTACGTGGGACTGATACACACCTGGCGAAATGTGAGTCCATAAATGCTCCTCTGCCTATCTCTTCGGGGAATACAGGCGTGAAATTTTGAGATTTAAATACGTGGATTTAAATAGGACTGTCTATCGAAATGGATGTACGTAAGTGCACTTAATAGCACCTGTATCCTTGAAGGGGTTGGCAAACATGTAGTACTTAACTCATGTTTCCTCAGATTTTCAGTATTTGTGTCACACATAAAATAAAAAGTCTTTGTTTATTTGTATTCGGCAAACGGTACATAATAATATTATTTTTTGTTTTTACTCTATAGCATGCTTCTTATTGCAATATCTAGTAATGTTACATACTCGTAATACGTGGAAAACGCTGTGAGTTATACATTTAAATGATTAATCATATAATAATAATCTTTACTATTTAATTTTAAAAAAGTGTATCTGATTTTTATCGCAATAAATGAAAAAAAATATTCCTTAACTTGTCTTCCGACAAAGGCCTCCTCTAAAGATCGCCATTCTGTCCTGTTCTTTGCTGTTCGAGTCCATGTTGGGCCTGCTATTTTCCTGAGGTAATCATCCGTTCTCTTTGTCTGTCTCCCTCTGCTTCTTTTGCTTTCAAATGTGTACCACTCTGTGATTTGTTTTGTCCATTTTTCTTTTTTTATCTCTTTTCATGTATCTCGTCCACCTCCACTTAAGTTGCTTGTATGTTATGAATGCATTCTTTAGTTTGGTTTTTCCTTTTTATATCTTTAAATTTTCCCGGTCTTTCCTTTTAATTCCTATTATGCTTGTTTCAATTCCGTTTTGACAAACTTTTATTTCATTTGCAGGTGTTCTGTCAATGCCCAGGTTTGACACCCGTATAGTAAACATAGTATGTGGAATACACATGTATATTCCTTCCTTTTGTCTTTCATCGGCAATTCTTTGTTCTTCATTACTACGCTAAGTGACCAATATCTTTTCCAGGTATTTGTTAGCTATTCTTCTTTCACCGTCACACATAAATTCGAGGCTATTTTCTAGTTTCCGAGTAAATTTCCAGCCTGCAGGTACTTTTACGGTGAAGAAAAACATCGTGATGAAACCTGCACACCTAGAAAGTTCTTAGGAATTTCTTAGGTGTGTAGTCCGCCAACCCGCACTAGGCCACCGTGGTGGACTAAGGCCTAAACCCTGTCAGGTGTAGATGAGGCCCGTGCCAAGCAGTGGGACGTATATGGGCTGATGATGATGATTAAAAGACTAGCAGTTGGGACCAGTGTTGCATGGGCACAATTTAAAATAAAATGGTAATGAGTGTCCCAAGGTTAGGATTTAATGTATGCAGGTATGGTAAAAGGGGCCTCGTGCATGAATAAGCGAGGGCTCCATACGATCACAATAACGCAAATATGTTTGACACCATTTTTTTCAGCTTTTAATACCTACTCAACCGTCGCGTCGGTTTGAAGTATTTTTTTCAAGAGAGTTGCAATTTGAAGCTAATGTCCAAAATAATAATTATTGTATTGTTCAAACCATCATACTACAAAGGGAGACAAGAAGCATAGTTATATACAGTATTGATAGGCCTGTCGCGCAGTTGGTTAGATACCAGCTTGCGAAACGAGCGGTCGCGGGTTTGATCCCCGCACCGAGAGAAATGTTTGTGTGATCCACAAGTATTTGTTTCGGGTCCGGGAGTTTGTGAGACCGAAAAGTCTCTCGTAGTTTCTGATGCTCACGACACAAGATGAACTATGTATGGGACTGTTGGGTGTATTTATACAGTATTGAGAGCGGGCTTATGTAGACTATATGCAGGTTGCCTTATGATATCATTCTTCGCCGCAAAGCATCATCACGATACTTCACTAAGAAACACATGTGTAACTTCAAAAAGTGAAAGATGTGTCTGGCAGTGGCGGGACTTCCATAGAAGCCCAAAAGCGTTAAATGTTAATTGTGTAATGTCTAGTTTATATTTGCTTATTGTGCGGTCTGTATTTAACAAATTATTTTTGTTAAATAAAGATTTTAAGCCTAAAAAATATTATTCGAAATTTTGTAAGGCAAACTGGGCTTTTGGGCTTCTATAAAAGTACCGCCACTGGTGTCTGGGATTCATACCCACTGAGACAGTGTCTTAGTAGACAGCGCAGCAAATGCCATCGCAGATTTCATGCATTCAAAAATGATTAATATGTTTATTTCATAACTTGGGTATGGTTTCTAACCCAACATGGAACAAACAACGTAATGATAGACTATTTCTATTTCCCTTTCACCCTCCAGTTACATCACGTTACAAACATTACCAGTTAACCCCAATAAGCCCCAATCGGATGAGGAAATATATGTTAAGAAAACAAATTAAATGCCAATCGATTCGGCAAAGACATAATTATTGTTATACTAGGAGGTATTAGCTAGAAGCTTATAATGGGATTTCAGTTTGTAAATTACCTAATATTATGTAATATAGAATTATATTAAGCGACTACCTCGTGGTCTCGCGGCACCGGTATGTACCGTGCACGATACAGGTACAGGGTTCGATCTCCGGGTTTGAAAAAGTGTTATCGAGTTTTTTTAAAGTTTTTTTTTTAGCATCAGCAGGGCGTCTGCTGCCTATTGTGTGGGACAAAAACACGGCGAAAAGCGGGTGCAGTATGGCACTCTGCCTACTTTTTCGGAGAATACAGCCGTGAATGCGTTTGTATGCATGTATATGAAGCCGGCAACTCTATGTATGTACCTATGTGCTAGTTTATATTAATTCATGTATGAATAATGGGAGGTGTTAACTTTGATTTTCGCAGTAAAAAAATAATAGTCGCCCATCTTTGAGTGTCTATTTATCTGCTTTTAAACATAGATCTAAAATTTGATTTGTGTATCGCACGTCTATGACTTTAAGCCTACAGCGTAGGCCCTAGTATAAGATATTCTTGCATACTTGTAACATTGGATTGGATAATCATTTTGAGAAGTGGTATAATTATTAATTACCTACTTGATGTTATCTCCTGTGTTGTTACCTACACCTACCAATAATTATAAGTAGCTATTGTGATGGCCTCGAGATTTAGGCCCGCGGTCGAGAATCTCGACGGTCGCGGATTCAAACCCCAGGCACACACCTCTGACTTTTCGAAGTTATGTGTGTATTCATAATGAATTATCACGTACTTTAACGGTGAAGGAAACATCGTGATGAAACCTGCACACCTAAAAGTTCTTAGGAATTTCTTAGGTGTGTAGTCCGCCAACCCGCACAAGGCCAGCGTGGTGGACTAAGGCTTAAACCCTCTAAATTGTGGAGGAGGCTCGTGCCCAGCAGTGGGACGTATATGAGCTGCTGCTGATGATGATGATGATATTGTACTCGTTTTACAATGCATACTCACTCACGAATGACGCATATGATATATGTAGTATATGTACGCGTATATATGTATACGTCGTTCAGCTTTGGACCAGAATTGAACTAAGTCCAACAAAGACAACCTTTGTCAACCGTAGGCGTGATTTAATAAGAATAAAATCTATTTTTTAACTAATTTATGGTGTATAATTACGATCCCTCAAAATTTAGCTTCATGATTGGATTTAATATTATATCTATGGTCAACTTTAACAAGCTTGCTTTCAACAACAATAAGAACGGAATTTAGGGCACCATCAATCTAAGTCGTTGACTCTGAGAGCAAGGGTTCCTGTGTTTGAAATTTATTAGACACCTTCACGCTTTTTGTTTAGATTCATTTTATGTGGCGGACACGCAAGGGGTACCTTCATATATCGGATATTTCTTATTATAACTATATGGAGGGAAATACATACATACAAATATTATATTATTGTTTTAAATACAAACATACGAACCTATCAAGTTGCATTTCTGCACCACGTTTCATCAGTTTTGCTTTGAATGTCACGCAATAGGGGGCGCCTGTCACCTTTTTGGGCACAAAAAAAAACTACCCAACCAGTCGTAAGGAAATATAATATCAAAATTTAGTACTATATACAACTAAAAATTTAATAAAATTCCGATATCGGTTTTCGGGCTCTTAGGGTGAGGAGGATCGGCGCACAAGTATCTTTCTGCCAGTCTTCTCGGAATCTACATCAGTTAAAGCACATAGCACCTGCAGCTCCCCGGTGATTCAAATTACTCCTTTACTTCGCACGGTTGCTTAAGGGGATCTTTGATCATTCCTGAGTCCACTAAATCGGGTTGATCTACTTCGACGAGTTCTACGTTTCAAACTATGATAGTTTAATATTGAACGTTAAATACTGACAACATCGACCCAATTAGTATGAGCCTAAACGGCGAATATGGTTCGTTTAACATCGATCAGTCCGAATCCTAATTTAGACAAGAACTTCAGCTTGTACTTTGACTAATTTTGCGTTACGCGTAAAAAATGTTCTTTTAATGTGTGCCATCAACAGAAAGAAGGAATTTTAATTGAAATATTTAAATGTGATGTTTATACAGAGTTATAAAACAGAATACGTTTAGAGACACGCCATTTCGGTATTTTTTCTGTGAATTCATCAATCATATATTCATCATTGGAATAACAAATGCACCATTCTAGCAGATTTTTTTCAAGACCACTGTAGTTTGTTAAATTCCCTCGTATGCTATTCAATATCATTGGCTGTAAAAGATTGTACCTTCAGTGAAAAGCGTGATATATTTCAAAATCATCGTATTACGAAAGCATTGTTTGTACAGAGGCGGATGGTACTTCAAGTTGAGTGCCGTTCTCACCTCTGGAAACAGCCCCCTTGATATTAGCTATACACTTGAATCTTTGCGTAGTCCGAGAACTTGTAGACATTTTGGGATTTGAGGCATTCTGAAAATTTTCCAGATACAGTAGTGCCGAACTTTTCGTAGAACTAGCTACTATTAACTAGTCTCACGCATGTAAGTTCACCTGCGGTAGCATAATTAAATTATAAATTCACCTCAATTAAAAATATATTTCATCAGAATTGTAAAATTTGAATTAAATTTTAAAACTGAGTCTACGGCCAATTGATTTTAAGCAAAAGTTGTACTTAAGTTGCAACGTATGAAAATGCCTTATTTCACACATTTCGCGTGTAGTGTAGTGTAGATTCTGTGGTCGTGTGTATGGAATGTGGTGTGTAAGCATGCATTTCTTAAATTTTACAATTATTTAAATTGGGCATAGGGCATACGTACTAAAATGTAAAAAATAAAGAAATAAAATACAAAAAACAGGAAAAATTACTTAATTAATTACGAATCAATGATAATAATGACACGCTAAAAGTATAGTATGCTATCATCATCATCATCATTATCAGCCCAAGGAAGTCCACTGCTGAACATAGGCCTCCCCCAATGGCTTCCATAGTGACCTGTTGGAGGCAGTCTGCATCCAGCGACGACCCGCGACCTTCACCAGGTCGTCAGAGCATCTTGTGGGTGGACGTCCTTCTTTTATTATTAGTATGCTATAGCATCATATAATTGTGGATCACACAAACATTTGTCTCGGTGCGGGGATCGAACCCGCAGCCTCTCGTTTCGCAAGCTGGTATCTAGCCAACTGAGCCACGGGTCTGACATGAAATGACAAATGTCATCCTTATTATTAATCCCACTTTGTTTATTTTAATAGCAATATTAATCCCTGTCCACACACGTTGTCTTGAAGTCCAAGATTCAAATTACATACATACTCACGCTTGTATTCCGCGAAAGCGTAGGCAGAGTTGCATTTCTACAGCCATATTTCGCCATTAGTGTTTTCGCACCATATAGTAGACGGCGACCCTATTGCCGTTCTATTTTGCTTTGACACAACAAACCAAACGGCTAAGTGTATAAATAAGTAACCTTACACTAATAACGGGAAATGTGTGGTTCTTATTATAGATTTGCTGGATATCCGTTTCCGCAATTATCCGGCGAAAAAAAGGTTCGTATCTTATATATAGACGAATCATAAACTGATCGAAGAAAATGATATTCTTAGATTCTAAAAATAGAAAGAATAAATGGTGTAAAAATTTCACCATGGAGCAATGACATTAAAGGTGACTTTATCGGGATCCGTTCGCCTTGACCGACTGCGATTCTGAGATGAGCGGTAGCGCGCCCCAAGTCCTGTCTGTTTACATAAAGTCCGAAGTAGACGTGAAGTTTTAAATTAAATAATTACGATCCAATCCAATCCAATCCATCAGCCAATCGAAGTCCACTGCTGGACCTAGGCCTCTCCCAATGACTTCCATAGGGACCTGTTGGAAGCAGCCTGCATCCAGCGACGTCCCGCGACCTTCACCAGGTCGTCTGACCATCTTGTCGGAGGACGTCCCACGCTGCGCTTTCCGGTACGTGGCCTCCACTCGAGAACTTTTTGGCCCCATCGGCCATCAGTTCTCCGCGCTATGTGCCCGGCCCATTGCCACTTCAACTTGCTAATCCGCTGGGCTATGTCGGTTACTTTAGTTCTCCTACGGATCTCCTCATTTCTGATTCGATCTCGTAGGGAAACCCCGAGCATAGCCCTCTCCATAGCTCGTTGAGTGACTCTGAGCCGTCTAATGAGGCCCATAGTGAGAGGCCACGTCTCAGTGCCGTATGTCATCACTGGTAACACACAACTATCGAAGACTTTTGTCTTCAGGCACTGAGGTATTTTGGACGAGAAGACGTCGCGTAGTTTCCCGAACGCTGCCCAACCGAGTTGGATTCGACGATTGACCTCTCCCTCGAAGTTGGACCTGCCTAACCGGACCACTTGTCCCAAATAGACATATTCGTCTACAACTTCGAGAGTCGAGCCCCCAACTGCGATCGGGGTGGGCACAACATGGACATTCGACATGATCTTCAAATAATCACGACAGAATCCTAAATGGTGGTGCGTCAAGGGACAACGGTAAATAATCGAGTGCGCATCAGCCCATGGGTAAGGACCAACGAGAAGTTTTAGTCGTTATGTCGTAGTAATTTTGGTAGGATTCCAGACTTACCGTTACGTCCGCATTTTCTTCCCCATCATCTCTATAGTACTGGAAAGTTAACTTAATAGCTTTATCCCCATAAAAGTAATTTGTTTTGGTTTTATTAATGTATAATTAAAAAATAAAACCTACTCTAATACAAAGCAAGATTTTTTCGGATCTGAGTTCGAATTATCCGTATGCGGATTAAATTTTTTTATGATAAGGCACACCACTACATGACATCACACTGCATTAAGGTAAAAGACATATACAAAGACATATACAATGCTAACTTGCTTCTTATGATACAGCGCTGGCATGAGCGATTCTTGGCTTGGCATGGCTTGAGCATGGAGGATTGAGATTTTTCTCTTTTGTTATAAATTAAATGAGGTCGGCTGGAGATGGAGCAAAATGCACTTTGCCCTTTAAATAAGTAACTGAATAGCTGATTCTTTTATAAAGCATTTTGTTTTATATCACGCTAAAAGCATTCAACAGGATTTTTTTATGAGCACTGCATTTTTATAACAAAATAAAAGCGGCGTACCTATTTGCGCCAATAACTTGATTGTTGCATACAGATAGCTCTACCAGTAGTGGTAATACTGCTGTTTCTCATAATACAAACATGAAGCAATGATTATAAATGAGAACACCAGGTGTCGAATTTTAACGGTTGTGGGGTTGCAGTCGAAACAGTGACCGCTGTATAACCCACCATAGTAGCTCTTGAAATCGATTTTCAGGATTAACCCGTTTGCATATATAACAGAAAGGTCTGTTGGGAATTATTCGAAATTCATTGTTATTCATTAAGAATTCACACACAAACTGCCTCGTGACCTTGCGGCACAAATTTGTGACGTGCTATTTAGAGGTCCAGGGTACGATTTTGGGCTTCTTAGTAGGAAAATCTTAGCTTAGAAATTAGTCTATAATGTATGTATTAGTAGGTATACACTTGTTCAACTAAACTTGTTACATATACATTCATGAAGCAAAAAGAATGAACCCACGAGCACATCTGAGATGTATATTATTTTAATTTTTATAAAATTAGTTAATTAATACAATATAAGTTGCAATATATTTTTAAAATTTAAAATATAAAAATATCAATCATCACTATATATTATAAAACAAAGTCGCTGTCGTAAATAAAACCTTTTTTTGCGCTTACATTGCAAGCGTTGGCTGAATCCCACGAGATAAATCAAAATAATGTACTACAGTATTGTACATCTTAAAAAGGTCAACAAAAAGGTCTGCGATGGTATATGTCTATCTCTTAAGGATAACCCACAGTAACTGTTTTTTTATCATTTACATTTTACAGGAAAAAATGTTTTTTTTTTTAAATGGCTTAAGTGATTTTAAGCAATACAGTATTAATCCTTTTCCAATTAAGTACCTTAAATATATTGTCCATTTAATATAGATCATAATGATCCTTTACAGCATGTAATTTAAATGAATATTTCTGAAGATATTATAGATTTAAAATGCAGGGACATAGCCGTTGCGGCCGTACCAGTAGTATATTTAGCATCAACATTGCACCCGTGCGAAGCCGGGATGGGTCGCTAGTATAGAAATATAACAGAAATTAGTATTAGTTATTACTTACGTTGGGTATCACCACTTCTGAGATGTAAGATCATTACATTGTAATGCTCTTACTTCTGAGATGTAAGAGCATTACAACTGGACGTATTAAACGGAACTGCGTCTGAAATTTGTTAAGTTTATTATACACATTTTATGTACAATTACACTGTGTCCATCTGACTTACTCCGTCTCGTCCTTATCCAATGTCTTTCAACCAACCCCACTATTCTGATGACAGTGTTGCCATAATAATTACATTTTAAAACTAACTAAAATATTGTTTTCTTTTTATTTCTAATTCTAAGAAATATGTATATTTTTGTAAAACCTTACACTAGTAACTACACACTAGCTATATACGTCCCACTGCTGGGCACGGGCCTCCTCTACAACTAAGAGTTGTCCACCACGCTGGCCTAGTGAGGGTTGACGGACTACTCGCCTAAGAAATTATTAAAAAAAACTGTAAGAGATACACTTTCAGATCTTCAGAGGGAAGTGTTTTCTGCATGCCGCAAATTCACTAGATTGTGCTCCTTCTGATTACCATCTATTTCGATCTATGCAACACATACTTGCAGATCAACACATCAAAAAATCGTATGTATCAAAAAATGGATCGATGAATGGATTGCTTCAAAATATGATCAGTTTTTTAAATTATGGAATCCATTTGTTGCCCGAAAAATGGCAAAAGGTTGTTGGAGCATATTTGATTAAAATGAATTTATCTTTTTTATAATACAAAACTATTTCGTTTTTAATACATCCCTCAAAACTAACCGGAAGACCTAATTTACATATGTATTCATACGAAAAATGTATCGGTATTAGAGACATAGTGTGGTTTTGAACGTCAGGTAAGTTTATTTGGGGCGCCATCTGTTGTCACCTTCTAAAAGGAGAGCATAAGACAATTCAACATGCAGAAAAAATATCACATCTTTGATCATGATCTGAAATGTTAGTTACCATTTAGGTCCATTTAACTATGCTCGTAAATTGAAAGTAATTACCGCTCGATTTTAATATAAATGAGATCATTGTGAAAAATCTTGCATATCTTAAAGTTCTTCCGAATCTTTCAATGACTCTCTCATAAGAAAAATTGAAAAAGTATTCTATTACCTACTATTCTTTTTTCTCAACAAAAATTAAAATTAAGCAGACTGGGGTGTTCTAATTACGGAATAAAAGATGTAAAAAGGAATGAAAATGTTTCTTTTTTAAATCAACATTCTTAAAATTTGTAAGCTTTAATAAATCGAATTGTCGTAATTTGAATCGAGAAAAAGGGCATAACAATTTATAAATCGTGAAGTTGTTATTCTAAAAATATTTTCATGAGATACATACCTATATTGACAACGTAGCTAAAAATATTATTCATTAGGTTATAACTGTAACTTCAAAACAAAAAATTATAATAAACAAAATTAAATTATTGAGTACTTTAGGCTTATACATAAATTAAAGTTACCATTCCTCCTCCATACAATAACTTAAAAATAGAAGTTTATTGAGCCGTTTTGAAGATAAGTGGTTTCGGATTTTCGCGATTGTATTTCCTGCTTTAGAAAATAATCGTTCTGAAGGCTCTGACGTCGCAAGAATTGATAAATATCCTCGTGCCAATTTGTATAATTAAGGAAAGTGGTGATTTCTAAGATTACTCCTTTGAAGCTTAATTTCTTATTCGATATGATACCTACCAAAAAGAACTCATTGAGTAAAAATATCGAGTATCGGTATCGAATGGTAATGTACTCGATAGTCGATAACACAAAGTATCGATACTTTTTTCGTGTCCCTAATTTTAAGTTGTATGACCTATGCGTTAGAGTTTTGACGTAATCAGCTGTTGGGAAAGATACATAAAATCTTATATAAAATCGTGCTCAAATTGGGCAAAAACTTAAATAAACATTTATGACTAAACTTTTTTTTTTATTTCTTTTTTTTTTTTATTCTGGCACGGCAAAGTGACTCCACTGTACCTGATGGTAAGCACAGTGGAGTCCAAAAAATTACTACCGACCAGCGAGAAACGATATGGTCACCCGCTGGTCGACACAATCATGCCGGCCTGCACAAATGCTTCTTCACGCTTCGCTTAAAGGATCCAGGATCATAGGAAGGAGGGAACACGTGAGCTGGCAAACTATTCCACAGCTTGATGGTGCGGCAAAGGTAAGAGTTGGCGAACTTTTTGGTTCGAGCCGCGGATGTTGTAACCACAAAGCTGTGGCTTCGCATGCCAGCACGCGTGGTTCTGGTAAGGAAAGGAGAGGATGGGACAAGCTTAAACAATTCCTCAGAGCACTACTGCTCTTATTTAATTGATTTTTGGTACAGAGCTTGAAAATGGTACCTAGTATATGCAGTTAAAAAAAAGCCTCTCGGTCGTATCAACCCTGTATAAAAAATATATACAGCCGAATTAACAACCCCTTCCTTTTTTGAAGTCGGTAAAAAAGAATTATCGGGTGACAGATGTCATGACTAGACCTTATTTGTATCGTATCGGTATTCGCTGGAATATTCATTAAAGTCTCTCCCTGGCCCCCGGGCAACAAAATGGAATAACCGAAATCGATATACTCGTATGTCCCGAGTTGCTGACTGTAGCCACACAATCCTTCCAATATACCTAACAAGATCAGGCGGCGTAACTTTATAGTTAACACTTTTTTTATAAAAGTGTTAACAAAAACACTTGAAAGTAGTTAGTAAGTTAACGAGCATGCAAGCAGTTACTTATTTTTTTTCCGGTTCAAGCAAATTTTCTTATAAAACAATTATATAGCATTGAATGGGAATTCATAAAAGATAAATCTAGTTTCTATCCTCGTAAGGAGAGGTAAAGTTATAATAAATACAATTACCCAACTTGGATTGATTTGCATAAATTCCTAAGCTTCATCTGAGAAACTAGCTAATAGCCTTTACATGCTTCGCCGAATCTCTAGCTATCGAAGCATGGAAGGTTAGTGAAGAGGTATGCCGTACGGAATTGGCGTAAAGCACATACAACAATACCCCGAAGCACGATTCAACTGAAAGCCTTGTCAAAGGAGATCAGTATTACTATCCGTATATCTGCAATATACTCAAATATTGTGTTGCCTCACAAAGAGAATCGCTTACCTACCTATTGTTATAACAAGCTTTGTATACAAATATAGTTTCAATTCTGTGTATTTGATAGCTTACACAGCGCCATGAACGCAGCTGATGGTAATCGGGTCCTTTTTTATATTTTATTATCTATTACGCCCCGCTTCACAGCAGTAGCGGTACTTCCATAGAAGCCCGAAAGAGATCCATGTTAATTGTGAAATGTCTAGTTTATAATTGTTTATTGTGGGGTCAGGATATTCTCAATTATATGACAAATTGCTTTTGTTAAATAAACATTTAAAGCCTAAAGATTATTATTCGTTATTTTGTCAGCCAAGCTGGGCTTTTCGGCTTCTATGGAAGTACCGCCACTGCTTCACAGTATTATAAAAAAGACGTCAAAGATTCTATTTTCAAAAGAAAATCGTCCAAATCAGTATGTCGGAGTAACCGTGTAAAAATAACAACTTAGCAGAGTTCCTAGCGCTTTCATATAATGGTATGAAATATTGTTTTTGTTTTTATTTATTGAATTACACCGGTCTACACGATTTCTGGGTCTTGCTTGTACATATAAAATTTTGGTTCAACCTATGATCAAATTAAGGGAATAATAATATTTGATCAAAATGAGCTTTTGTGCAACTAGAGCAATTTTTCGAATTTGAAAAAAATAAACTTTTCACATTTCATTTTTAAGTACAATTAATTACGGTAGTTTTACTGATCATTAAATTACTTTTAATTTGAGTATTGTGATAATATACAAAAAAATCAAGTTCATAAATTTATATTTTGACCTAGATCTTAAATATCTGTGCAGATTTTAGACAGAGACACATATTTCGAAGTGGCCCGAAGGGGGTGATGACTGGCGAATGGTTTCGTTACTTAACAGGAAACTTCCCTCTATTTGACTCGTCCATCTGTGGTACTACTATTGGAGTAACGTGCCTTCCGAGTTGCAGAAATGAAGTGCATCGGAGCGTTCTCTGCCTGCGCTTGTATAGTGCTTATCGCACCCTCCCGTAATCACCCTACCAGACTCCTTCTCAATAGCAATACTGTACTCATTAAAAATAGTCAAATCAGCAACTTATTATCTCAGTTTGTCCATTTTATTCATTAAATGAGGGTTGTTAAAACTTTGAATCATAACAATATTTTGGTATCACTCCGACATACATATATGGGCTAGTATATCTTTGTAGATTTCATCATGACCTTATTTTCATCAATGAAAGCCTTCACATACCTTCTTTATGGTACAAGGATGCGAGAATACGTGCCTTACATAATATGTCTACCACAGTAATTATTCATGTGACATTGTTTATGTGTAAAGCACCAGATCAGAATACCTGAATACTTTTCAGCTTGGCCATTAGTACTTGAGTAATACTCGGCTAAGCGCTGAATTACACCGGCTAGGTTACGGGCTTGTGGTCAAAGGAAGGCAACAGTTCTATGAAAACCTAATTATACTTTTGCAAGTTGAATCCTTTGAGGGATTGAGAGAGCGTCTTCAAAGAAATGTATATGGAAATCTAAACGACCCCATTTCTTTAAGCTAATTCATTTTTCTACTGTTTTCCTTGAATTTGCATAATTATTTAGAGTTACCGTTTACATTCAAAATATCTAGAAGAGAAATTTTATTTTGTTTTTGTTGATTTATAACTACATTAGCTTTCGCCCGCGACTCCGTCCGCGTAGACTTCAGGGTTGGGTGCAGAAAGATAATAAGTGAATCTATTAATCGTCTCCCAAGTGCCCAAAATGGCACTTAATAAATTTAAAAAAAAAGTAGCCTATGTTCCTTTTTATGTTTCGGGTTTTATCCATAACAAAAATCATCCCAATCACTCAAATTTTTTAGGCGTGAAAGTATAACACAGCAGTGTTACTTTCGCATTGACAATATATGCTAAACTCAAAGGGTATATCCGTTGCGATCAATGAAATCCTTACTTAGATTTCGAAGCGTGATGACTACCGAGCCTGCCTTAGTTTGTAAATTTTAAACCAGGTACAACCAAAGAGTTTAAAAATAAATTTCTGAACACACGCATATATTTTTGACAACTAATAAATATGTCACTCCCTTTTCATTACTGATTATTCTACATTTTTAATATGTAAAATACGCAATTGTTCGAATATTGTGGATATATGTTGTCGATTCAAAACCTTTATTTAAATACGTTCTTTAATTTGAGGGGACCATTAACCGTATTGACGGTATAAACATAAAATGTTTGACGGGAAATTAGGTAGAACAGTCGATATGAGAAAATGAAATTGTTGTTTTTACCATATTCCTCGCAATTCTCTTATTTTTTTTTCGTTCATAAGAATCTTCTCCTGATAAAAGCAGACAAAACAAAAATAATAATAAGCGAAATCGGTTCAGTTGTTCTCAAGATTTGCGCTTAGCAACACATTCACCGACTTACTTGACAATCATCGTTATATTTTGGACAATTCACACACTATCTTTAAAAATTATAGCCTATGTGTTATTCTAATGTATAAGCTATATTATTGTAAACTTTCATTAAAATTCATTCGGTAATTTTTGCGTGAAAGAGCAACAAACATCCATACATCCATACATACAAACTTTCGCGTTTATAATATTAGTAAGATATTATGATTAGCATAGCTCTTAAAACCATCATAATTTAGAGGAAAAAGAATAACTGGATATTTATAACTCTATCTACAATTTTTTGTTTACAAAAACATGAATGTAATTGTAACGCGTAACTATAGTTAAGTAAGTTGTGATGGCCTCGAGGTTTAGGCACGCGGTCGAGAATCTCGACGGTCGCAGGATCAAACCCCAGGTGTGAGACTAGAAGTTATGTGTGTATTCACAAAGAATTATCACGTACTTTAACGGTGAAGGAAAACATCGTGATGAAACCTGCAGTGCACACCTAAAAGTTCTTAGGAATTTCTTAGGTGTGTAGTCCGTCAACCCGCACTAGGCCAGTGTGGTGGACTAAGGCCTAAACCCTCTCAGTTGTAGAGAAGGTCCGTGCCCAGCAGTGGGACGTATATGGGCTGATGATGATGATGATGCGTAACTATACTTTAATTCGTTTCGTTCTATTCAGTAAGTAGTAAGAACGGAAACACACCCACACACATTTCGACAGGTATGTCAGTTCCACGTCACAGGTTTGCACGACGAGCAGCTGTCATTGGAATCCGCACTATTCGTCTTCTAGAGAACTGTTGGTCTTCATGCAATGGATTTCTGATGGTTTGATCACTCGCGCGTATCTCTTTTGTTTGACGCTGGCGGGTTACAAAGTGCGGGCAGTGACGATATGCCCTCTACGTGCACTCAAGCGTAAGTATCGGTCTTCCGGAGCAGTAGTTGCTCTTACTCAGATTCCTGTCTTCTAATGACTCTTCCAGTTTCTTAGAACCGATTCCAAGCATTTTGGAATGCTCTCCGCGAAAAACCCAGCTGCAAAGCAACCGAACGCTGCGAATGATCCTCTTGAATCAATGTTATGCCTCTACTCGTAGTAACCACATCCATTCGCCGTCTAACTCGTGGCATTGTTGTTTTGAATTGTTGATTTACACTCTAATATTAAAAAAATAACTGTTCACGAGAAAACGCAAATGTTAAATGAGATTAAAAGTGAACTTTTATTAAGGTTATAATAGGGCAAAATTAAGTTGTTACAAAAAAATCCCAAATCTAGCCACTTAAACACTTATGCTGATGCAAGTGAATATAATAAAAATATGTTGCCAGACCCTTAAACTAACAGGTCACAACAGATTATAGAACTTGTGTAAAAACAATTGGCAATAATTTAATAATAACTTAAAAACATACTCGTGGCCCTTATTTAGTTTTGACTAGTATACATTATTTACAAAGATTTTATCTTAAGCAACACTTTCATAAAGCAGAATATTATATTTTATTGTGCGAATTGTCCGGAGTAAAATAATATATTGAATGGAAATTTGTTAGGAAAAATCTGTTGGTAAAAATAAAAATGAAAAACATTTGAAGGTATTATATACATTGTAAAGGAATAAATCAGTATGTCAGTAATAATTTGCTTTGAAATACATATATTTATAACTTTGGAGCAGACAATTCTCAAGATTAACAGAAACTGTGATGTGACAATTCCTGTCGTAGAGCCACCTTCATGTTCCTTGGGTTTTCTAATATTAATTTACAGAGGAAAAATGTATCGGAGTTTACGGAGCAACGGATCTTGTGGCCTTTAGGGCATACTTTGCATGCCGGTATAAAAAGTTTGCATTGTTCTTGTAGGTGCAATATTAAAGATAAATGGTTGCTGTTCACTAAAGCCACATAAGCGCTGGTAAAAGTTATTTTCCCTAGATTTTAGCAAAAAAGTTTGCATGCAGGTAATCATAAATTTTATTTTCTACACGGCTAAAGACATATTAATGAATTATACTACTAATATGGCTAATGAAATTATTTCAGTAATTATTATGCGATAGATCTTTACAATTAATAAAAAGAAATTCTTTTTATGAATATAATCAGTGACACCCTGTGACTTTGCATGCATTTATTTCAGGATTATACCCAGATATAAATGAAAAATGGGTGATTAATAAAACTGTAAAAGGTGCAGTCACGTTCTACCCACGTAGGATTTTGGCACGAATGGAGCGATTAGGCCGGGGTAGTTCCATTTTATTTCAATTTATATAAGAATCAATATCTTAGTTAACTATACACCGGATTTTTTTAACACGCAACAGTCGCATACACAGTTCTGTCCCAAACTAAGATACAACTCTTGTGTCGTGGGTATAACAAATGACGGAACAATTTTCTGTGTCACAAACAACTAGATCAAAAACAAATATTTTTAGATCACACAAACGTTTGTCTCGGTCTAGCTTGACTATATATAAAACGGCCAAAATAACAACAGCGTGCTTCAATAGAAGTAATGAATATAAAAAAAAACATGTTTAAAAACAATTAAAACTTCAATTAATTTTTGAGTACACACGTTATAATTATTCACTCCCGTGTGTAAATAATTCTGGAGCCCGACGATAACGGTGTAATACGAATCATGAATCATTAACTCCCGCCGTATTGAATGCCTTCGAGGTTTGTTTCAAAAAATGTCATATTACAACAACTGTGACCTCCTAAATCCGCTGTGTGGCATAATTTACTAGCCAAACTGTTGCCTTCTTCCTGTAGTCCTAGGCCATTGAAACATAGCGTGAAGAAAACTTTCGGTAAGCCACTATAAGGATATCGAGAGACGAGATTTGGAAGTCTCTCGCCAATTGATGCTCTCTTTGGATAACATCAAGTTTACCATCAGGGATGATGTTGTGACATTGTCAAGTTAAAATAAAAAGATCACTATACTCATTTTGTACAAATCAAATCAAAATACATATATACATATATAATTCTGCCTCATGTTTTGCCGTTTTACGTCCCACATAGTAGTATACCTATTGCTGTTTCCCGGGCATATTTTAGACTCCGTGACTACTGAGTATTTCCTCAGGGAAAAACCGTTATACTATCCAACCTGGAAAACATCGCCGTGTACTCTAGAGCAGTGGTCGGCAACCTTTTGGCAGGCAAGGGCCGCAATGTTGCAAAATAAACTAAGGGCGGGCCCGGCACTTGTGATATTTACCCTAGATTCTACGTAATACCTATGTATAGGTCATATCTCATTGAAAAAATGAAAATGCTAACTAATTCTAACATTCGCGGGTCGCGCGTTGCCGATCGCTGCTCTAGAGTCTATATTACTCCACACACAGCTGTGTCGCATTAGCAACGAGGCAGTCGTCATATATATTAATATTATTTATTTCAATAGCCTGTTATATGTCCAATCTCAATGATCCAGCCGAATGTAATCAACTCCAATCAGAAATACTTCAACCTTACAAGGACTTTCTCCTTTTTTTTCTCGAGGGGAAAGCTGTTTACTGTGTCTTGCTTGTAGGCTCTACTTCTCGCCAGTCCTGGGGGAAGAGGGCGAGAAGCGTATGTCGGGGTCACCGGCCTTCCAGACCGGCGCGCGGAGACGTCATGTTCGCACAGATGTTAGTGGCGAGCTAGGTCCCTAACAAAATCCCTATGCCGGCATACCGACCAAAGCCCCCCGGTGGCCATCTTCGCGCCGAGTGGGACGGCCACGGTGCGTGGGCGAGAGGCGCCCCTGAATCATTTTATCTGTAACACATTTCTTGTCTAAGATGAGGCACGCGGTCAAGTGCAACACCGTCTCGGTTCTTACGGCTTACAATAACATTGACTTTTTGCCAAGGTATGTGTGTTTCTAGGGGCAAATAAAAGCCTGAGAGTTCCTCAAATGGAATTGCTTTGGGAATAACATCACGTACCAGACCAACGTGAGTATTCAACTATTGTAGCCATATGCTTACACCTTTATAAAGATTTCACATTTGTTCACAATAGTAACATTTCTTCTTGCTTAAACTGCGAGTTAAAAATATATTTATTAATTACCTACTTACATTTTGGTCAAAAAAGGTAAAATTGCACACACCGAACTAAACTATATATTATACTTGTACCCAATAAAGAACTGACAACGAAGCTCACAGAGCTCCTGCAGTGACATTCACAGGCTCTTAAATAGCTCCGTACGGAGACGAAACGACCGCAAAGATGACTCATAAAGCCTTTATTTAAGTTGCAGGACGGAACCCTAACACGCCAGTTTAAAAAGCAAGCTCTGCAGACTTCTACGAGTAATTAACGTGATAGCGAATTATGCTCATCTTTCTTTTTTTACCGTCTCGAATGTCATACAACGGCTCCGTGTGTCCTAATATCGTATACCTCACAAGTCCCAGTTCTTGATGCTAAATAATTCATATATCATTTCATTAGCCAAGTAATACGGCATCCATTGTTCGGCTGTCTTCTCAAATTTGAATGACCGCTTGCAAGTCTCGAATTGTGGAATATGATTGTTAACCTTACCGGTTGGAAAGAGTTTATCGGCGTTCCGCGGCAGAAGTAAAGAAATTACATCCGAGGATGGATTATTATTGCCGCTAGTATCCAAAAAACATCCACTGCTCCTCGTCTTTCGTAACGATGAGCCAGGTGCGACGGTCTTTTAGCAATCTTCTGAGAGCCTTATTTTCTACCACTCGACTTTCCTTACCGTTTGCTGTAAGTGTCGCCCAGGATAACAATAATAATAATAATAAATACGCCCAACAGTCACATACATAGTTCTGACCCCACACTACACACAATTCAACAATAGTCGGCCGCCTATGTGGTTTTATCCTGTTCGAGAATGCAGTTTAGTAGACTTGGGGCTATAGAGTAGCTTCAAGTTAAATTCAAATAAAAAATGAGCGATATTGTATATAAAAAATCAATAACCTTGGGCCCCGGCTGTCGGCCACGCTCAACTAAACTAGCACTCGTTCATAATTGCACAGACGGATTGTGTAAAATGAAAATGTGTGCATAGTTCACTAAAGCGAATTTTTACGGATGAAATCCAACGCGTTCCCAACGCGTGTGCTCCGATGTCACACAAAGCAAAATACGTTGTGTTATTTCCATCAGAATTGCGTTATCGACTGCCTTTGTTACTGCAGTCGGTTATTGTTCTACACAAAATATCGGGAAAAATAATTTCGCTGTCGTGTATCGCTCAGTATTAAAGACAAAAGCCGATTTCCTCCTCTTTATTTCAAACCATGAATTCCCAAAGGGCGGCAACTCATGTACAATCCCCCGTAAGTGTTATTAAAAAGTAATATTCGTTTAAACTAAGGGTTCGGCAACTTTTCTTTAAACAAATGTCCGAAGCTCCTTAATATGTATGTACATATGTACGTGTGTGTATTTATATTATATATTTATATAAGTAATACTATAATATACAGGGTGTATTCAGACCGTGATCGGAAACTAAGGCAGGTAATAGCGACGGCGACTACAAACCCATTAGCGTTAAAAAAATCCAGACAAAAAATAAAAAAATTGACGTTTTCCTAACAATCATAGATATTAAAATGTTGTGGTTGTAAGGAAAACGTATTTTTTTTCTTTTTTGTAGGATTTTTTATAATATCACGGTATTTGTAATCACTGCAGCTATTATCTCCCTTAGTTATCTATATGTATTATAAGTATACTATTTGTTTATGTAATGGTTCGTAGTTTATTATGTATTTTTTTTAAATCATGGCATCGCATATGTATATTTATGCACCTATTCATTTTTATCTGCATCACCCTAAGGTTGACTGGTTGATAATGCCTTTGGCATTAAGTCCGCCTTTATATTTGTCCGCCTTTATTGCGTATAAAGCATAAATAAATTTCCTTGCCTAAATCAGTAGAAGGCTATTAACGACACAATAAATAAACTACAAATTTATTACCTACTAATTTGTGTAGAATTGAAACAAAGGTCAGAGGAAAGGATATATTTTCACGATTTAATCCGTAATGCAATCAAACTGAAACTGACGGCAAATTTAATACCCTCTGTATAATAATAAATAAATACATAAATACACCCAACAGTCACATACATAGTTCTGACCCCACACTAGGATCCAAGTCCTGTGTCGTGGGTATCAGAGACTACGAGAGACTTTCGGTCTCACAAAACCCAGACCCGAAACAAATATTTGTGGATCACACAAACATTCGTCTCGGTGCGGGGATCGAACCCGCGGCCTCTCGTTTCGCAAGCTGGTGTCTAGCCATCTGCGCCATGGGGCTGTCTATATATATAAGGCTCCGATGATTATGAGATAATTAATTATAACTTACAATAAGTTGAAATCGAGACGGCAGGCTCTGTTCTTTTTATGCCACAAATAAAATATCCAAAATGTTAAGAGAGGACGACAAAAAACATAGCAAAGAAATCAATGGAAAAGCAAATTGACAGAGAACTACTCCAAAATACAAAAATCATTTAGCGTGATACAATAGAACTTATCTTAAACTTTGATTATTGTGACAAAAAAGTGAATCAAATCGAACTGCACTCCTTAAGTGTATATTTTGTAAGTACCTATCATCATCATCATCAGCCCATATACATCCCACTGCTGGCTGGCCTCTTCTACAGCTGAGAAGGTAAGTACCTATAGGCGAGCGTAACTCCGAAAACGTAGGTGGTTTGCTGAAACATGAACACCGCACGTGTTGAGGAATTGTGTGAGTGTTGTGGTTCAATTAGCTCCACCTCCTCTCCTCGATTTCCTCATTGCTGACGCCTGTCGCCTCACTCGGTATTCAAAATCAGTTATCCGAAGATATTTCTACATAAAGTTAAAAAAATTAAATCATTACACATATTAAACTTATTAGGTACAACTAGAACCCTCAAGTTGTCTTTACAATATCCTAACTCAACTGGATCTCGGAATGAACCTAGAAAATATTTTATTAGGCTAACAAGGCGTTTGGCTACCCGTGGCTACGCGGTTTACGGTCGCCAAGAGTGGCCAAGACTCGCCACAGCAACTTTATTGACAAAATAGCCGTGGCTATTTGATACGGTACATTGGCTACATAGCATATTGAAGGCGGAGGATATTGAATTGATTATTGAATATGATAACTTACATATAAAAACAACATAACTATGCATTTTTAAGCGGTTTTGTGTTTTATATTTCAAACTATTTAACAAACACCTTGCCTTCAATTCGTAAATCGACACATATGTTTATAAACATTTACCACTTATATGTATGTGAAATAACATAACTAATTTTTAATATCGACTTTTCTTAACTAAAGTCTAAGTACAAAAAAATCTATTAATAATCCCTGTTCCAGAAACTTTAGTGAATAATAACTGAACTTACTCTTTTTTGTGTTAACACTCGACAACAAAATAGATTGTTCCTCTAAACATGTAATTTTAACAGTCACAAAAACCTCCGACCAGCCCCACATTACACGATAAGAAAATGGCAAAAGAGACTGATTCAGTGAATGTAGAATGGAATCTCCAAAAGTCTTACACTAAAAAAATTACAATCATGATCAAGACTGTTACTATCTTATCTTGACTTCTTATTACTTTGAGCGAGACGCCAATTAATGATCTTTATGTTAACTACTATAAATGACACACACACACACAACGGCTGTGATTCTACACTTTTAAGTACACAATTGTTATTGTTCTATGGCATATTGTTAAGTGCTAACCCGCACTAGGCCAGCGTGGTGGACTAAGGCTTAAACCATCTCAGTTGTAGAGGAGGCCCGTGCCCAGCAGTGGAAGGTATATGGGCGTATATGGCGATGATGATATTGTTAAGTAACTCGTATAATATGTGCTTACGACCGAGGATTTTCATGCTAGTACCACCACACCTGATAGTAAAGTTATAGTGCGATTCAAATAAGGTGTAGACTTTCAAGTAACGATGTTGACTTAGTCAACCCTCACCAGTTAACACAATAACTATAATGTCGGATGAATTAAATAAATTACAATTTATTTATTACTTTTAATCTCGAAATTCGAATCTCCGAAGCTGACAGAATTATATCCACGTTTCGTCACTTGTGTTTTTGAGATAAACGCGATAGCGGGCTACTCCATTAGCATTTTTAATGACATTTCAAGACCCTCCCACTTTGCCCTATCCCATAACCTACAGCTCGCACTAATCCACAGAAATAGGCAAGAATGCGGGCGAAAAGAGGCGGAGGCAAGAAATTATACTTACATATTTTTAAAAGGCACAAAAGATAAAAAACAAATTAAATGTGTAAAGTTATAATAATATGCAACAAAAATATCGAAAACACAAGAACAATAAGGAATAAATTGTGAAACAGATGTTTGGTTCTAACCCAAATGTGAAAGCAATAAAAATAGGTACCTAATACAAGCGTTGCAGGGGGTCCACTTGTTATTTTAAATTTCTTTTACGTTATGTTCTGTATCGTTGGAAGCTACAAAGATACACAACGGTTTTTTTTAATACAGTTATGGAAACCGTTTTAGTTATGACACACGTTTATTAATTTATTGTTTTATCTTGCTATGCGGTAGACAAAGTGGACAAAGGGAGATTCGACAAGTGAAATCGCTAATAAAGAATACATATAATAATGACATAAATTTAGTAAAAAACCACGTGATCATTCTTTCATACGTGTTTTCTTATTTTTTTCTTCTTTACTTTGTCTGGGCACTTAGTTCATTTAGTAGGCATTTGATGAAGCATCTTGAAACGTTACTGAGTTAAGAGAGGCTTAATCTAAGCTTCAATTATCGCACCCTTCACGGGCACTGCATTTGAGCTTAGGTTATAAATTAAGAGAAACAGAGTGTTGAAAATTATATATGGGGCTAATAAAATAGAATTATTATATATTCCATTATGTTAGTTTTATTAGAAATGTTTTAGTACCCAAAGGGCAGCAACAGAATGTTAATACTTTCTGTAAAAATATAAGTCGAAATAAGACCTACACGAAAATAAAACTCCATTTTGAAAAGTTCGTTGGCTTGAGACATAAGGAATTGGTCTGACTATTTCTAAATAGAGAAGAGGTGGTGGTATTTTGGTTTTACGGCTTATGGTAAATGCTGCTGGTTTTATAAACCGTTGGCATGTTTTTGAGATGAACAGCGGTAAATATTCTTTATCTGATGAACCACTAACTCGTTTGCAGATACCAAAACCAGTTATTGTTGTTTTATGTCCTTCCGAGTATGTCATAATACATATATGTACTTACTAACGGACTTACGCCTATATTTGTCGAGTATGTCGTTATCCTTAAGTAGTGTTTGTCTTTGTTTTATATTTCTATCTTACGTCTTATACAAGAATACTCTTATCTGGGATATCACGAAAGGTCGGCTTGGAACAGGATTTATCTTAGGTAGGATATCACAAAAACAGATAATGAGGTAAAAAATGATAAATACAGGAAGTCAGAAAATTATTATTAGGACAAAAGCTAGGGGCTTTATGTGTGTGATTTTGTTAATCTAATACATTGATTAAATATACTGCCTCGTGGTCTCGCGGTACAAGTATGTGCCGAGCGATCTAGAGGTCCTGGGTTCGATTCCCGGGTCGGGCAAAGTGTTATTGGGTTTTTCCATTAGGAAATTCTCGGTAACAGCACGGAGTCTGGAAATGTGCCCGAAAAACGGCAATAGGCTCGCCCCCTATTACGTGGGACTGATACATACTTGGCGAAATGTGGGTGCAGAAATGCGCCTCTGCCTACCCCTTCGGGGAATACAGGCGTGAGTTTATGTATGTATGTATGTGATTAAATATAAGTCAAACATCGTCATTAGTTATAAGTACTGCATTGGAATTGGAATTACAATTTTATTTATTCCTTTCACTCTTTTTTGTTTAATTTTATGAAGCTGCTAAAATTACTCTAATATTTCAGAGTAGGTGTTATTAATAATTATCGTAGGGTAAATATACGAGTACATAGATTCTCGGAATTAATTATTTCCCTCCTTAAATTATCTGCTACTGTAAGAAAATATTTAAATGAGAGCAAAATTATTTTTCGATATCTAAATTATATGTATATACATATGTTTCATTTGTCTATTTGTTATCGTTTACTTTATTAAGTACTAGCTGTGTGCTATTGAAAGCAGTGATGGCCTCGAGGTTTAGGCGCGCGGTCGAGAATTTCGGCGGTCGCAGGTTCAAACCCCAGGCACACACCTCTGACTTTTCGAAGTTATGTGTATTCACAATCACTTGCATTAACGGTGAAGGAAAACATCGTGATAAAACCTGCACATCTAAAAAACGAGTTCTTAGGAATTTCTTAGGTGTGTAGTCCGCCAACCCGCACTAGGCCAGCGTGGTGGACTAAGGCCTAAACCCTTTCAGTTGTAGAGGAGGCCCGTGCCCAGCAGTAGTAGCAGTATTTGGGCTGATGATGATGTGTGCTATTGTGGCGCAATTTTTAATCCCGTGATAATCTCACGGAAACACTGAATACCAAGATACAAACCCTTTCTCCATACATTATGTAAATTTTTAACGCCTGATATAATTTTCTGAGCAATAAGTTTCGTGAATGTGTTTCATGTTGTAATGGGCCCTTCTCCGCCTCAGCGTAATTTTATAAAAAAAGTACTTTATATCCTTTCCGAAGGTCCCATCTCCATATCAAAAATTAATTCAAATCAGTCCAACGGTTTAGGCGGGAAAGCGTATCTAACAGACAGAACTACATACTTTCGCATTTACCATATTGATTACTTTTTATTTAAATATAAGACAATTTAAAGTAGATATTAAAATACCGTTATGCAATAAAGCTTATTCTAAAATCTCGCAGGATAATAAGGCATGGAAATAAATATGTATATAATTATATAAAGGTGCGTGGTGTCAGTTGCTACGATTGATGTGCGCCATATGCTTTTTAAGAATAACTTTGATATACTCGTAAATTAATTATACTTTTTTTACTTTTAATTTCTAAATTTAATTAAAAGTATGTGCATGTGGCGTCGTTTGCCATTTGAGGTGGCCGATGATGACATGCGTCTACGGTCATACTCGTGAACGGGTTCTGATTATGTTGACCGGTCTACCTGATTTATGCATAATTTTACTAATATGTCAGTAACTTGATTTTTATACTGTGGAAAATATTCCGTACTCGATAGAATCTTTATTCGTTGTTATGAATTATCCGTAACCCAATTTGTCAGTAGTAAATTCAATGGACATCATTCCGACATGATGGTCGGACGACCTAGTAAAGGTCGCAGGACGTCGCTGAATGCAAGCTGCTTCCAACAGGACCTTGTGGAAGTCATTAGGAGATGCCTATGTCCAGCAGTGGACTTCCATTGGCTGATGGATGATGATGATGTTGATGTAATTCAATGGAATATACGTCAGTTACTGTCATCAATAAATCAAATCAAATTAAAATTTATTTATCTTCTATCATTGTCTGAACTGTTTCAAAAACTAGATTGCCTTGCCCTTTCTTTTTTAATGAAATCTGTTTTCTGAATTGGGTGGTAAATAAGAAAAATAGAAAAAGAATAGTGAATATAAACTATGTATGTTAAACATTTCAAAGATTCTATAAAATATTTTCATTATATTTTATGTGCACTAGCTTTTCGTCATCCGCTAAGAGCCGTTAGGTCATTATTGTATTGGAACTCCAAAAACAATTAAGTGTCATGGCTTTGACCTTGGCAGTATGTTAAGATCATAATCAAGCAGATCTAAGTAGCTAACGACAATTTGTTATTTACCCACGAATATTCTGTTGAGCCTAGGTTTGGTAATAGTTCCTACTACCAAATTTAGGAGAGAGCTGGTAGACATTTTCGGGTAGTTTCTGAAAATTTGTCGTTGACCTCTTCTATAATATAAAGTTACGCGTGAAAGTGAGGAGAGCTAAAGTTAAACTGCAATGTGAGAGAGAGAGCTCCACCCAGATCTGCATTTCAGATTATGAAGAGTTATCTGACAAATTTTCAGAATGCCTCAAATGCCTACCCAAAAATATCTGCCAGCTCTTGAACTATAAGTCCAAAAAGTCTTTCGTATTTTCTGATACCTACATGTTTTTCATGTCGTGTAATTATGTAAATTGTTTTGAAGGGTTATATTTTTGAGATACATATAGTTTGTCTTATTTAAGTTATCATCATCATCAGCCCATATACGTCCCACTGCTGGGCACGGGCCTTCTTAACAACTGAGAGGGTCTAGGCCTTAGTCCACCATGCTAGCCTAGGGGTTGGCATGTAAGTTATAAATTTTAGAAAATTTTGTGAAAGATTTACTTCCTTTTCTTTCATTATCTTTCCTTACTTCTGGAATGCAACAAAAAAAAAGTGCTTGCTCAGAGAATTAAATGTGTTTGAAATATTCAATACCCACATGTAGTGTTGAGTGTCAATAACTACTTTTAAGTCTCAAATCCTGGTCTAACTTAAAACAAGAATAAACATTCTGGACAACATATCCTGGACATGGGCAAACGCCAAATTGTTTGCAGATGTCACGAGCGCGCCCACCCAGTCTCCCGCGCATCACGCATCACATCACTTTCTCACCAGTGGCGTCCAACGCTCGTTTAAAAAGAAGCTTTACTCATCGGCGTGGTATTCGCCGCACATTGGATAGTATTCTCGATTTGTACGTCACCGTCCGTGGGAGCCGGCGAAGTGCGCGTGAGTACTGAGTCAGTCGATTCTTGATCCTCGGTGCTGGCTGTTGTTTCGTGTGTTTCTTGTTTTATTTTTAAACCCGTCGACACCATGCACGACACCATAATGGATCAGGTATTTCATTCTTTATTACTTGTATTACAGCGATTGTATTTCATATAAGTTTACTTTGTGCTGCTCGTTAAGCGAATTTGTTGGTTAAACAATATTTAATAATATGTCTGGGATATTTCCGTGTATACCCACATTGTGTTTGTTTTTACAAAACATACAAAATTCTATGTTATTTTAGTGATTCGTAAAATTTGTGTTATTTGGCATAGAATTTATGATAATAAAATGAAAACCAGTTCATAGCCTACGGGTACGTTCTATTTAAATATTTGAGTAGTGTTGCGAGTGTCTACTTTATGAATTAGTAATACGAGTATCATAATAGTTGTCGACTCCATTAACATTACAAACGTTATGTCTATCACTCAAACATAAATACAAACGTCCCGTTGTATTTATTAAAATTTGAATATTTTATTAATTACAATTGTTACTTACGTTTCTATATACGTAGTATACGATGTAATGCGTACAATAAATCGGAAAGTACCTACACTAATAATTATCACACTAAGTTATACATAATAATGTACGTAGGTAGATACCTACATTTCGGTGCTTCAATCGATGTGATTTGAACAACGCAATGAAATATGTGGTCGGGTATAACGTGTTATAAAATCGGGAACATTTTTTTTTACTATCCTAAATAGTGCGTAATTCATAAATAATGGCTCAGTTTACAAAATTGATCTCGAAGTTAAATGTTCAGCTCATGAAACAATGTTCCTGGTGTTGTTTGTGTAGGTGAAATTTATAATTGTAAACGCGTCCACGTTACAACATTCAAAATACCTATACTCGTGCTGGTGTCGCTATGCTCTTTTTAATATAGGTACCTACGACGACATGTTTAGTAAAAAGAATATTACCTACATTGTAATTATAACTGAAACGACAATAACAAACGTTAATACCAATCATGAGTATATCTAATTAGTCTTTTTAATACAACCCGATGAAAGAACACTATTATATTCCTTCGTAATAGTTACATGATGAGATATTGTGCCGATGTAATACCGTTCCATAAAATAGTAATTTTATACCACCGAAATGCGTCATATTTTCTCATCTTAATGTTTTTTAATTAAATGTTATGTTCGCCCCGCTGCACTGCTGCTTTCAACGTGTTGCTCCTGTACTCAGCAGAAGCGAATATGCTTCCTCTAACTGTTGTATATTAAGGTTATTGTTGCACTTTAACTTCAGTAAATATAATATCCATTTTCACATTTAAAATAATTTCTAGCCATCTTGTTAAGGTGTCGGACTTCTCTGTATGAAGGCCGCTAATAACTTACTCGGGAAGTCAACGATAAGCAATTTATGTCATGTGGCCGATAGAAATGATAATAACATAATTTCTCCATTACCTTTTCAACCTACACGCATGCAGTCCATGGAGAATAATGCTCTTATCAATTAAACTAATGCTAAATGAAATAACATTTTAAACATTTATTAATTCATCAGTTTGTTACGTGAATATTAGGTTATCCTTCCGTCTTTGCTATAAGCATAGTTTGGATCGCAAATATAGTGAAATGCATATACATTATACATATGTACATTGCAACTAGAAAACTATGATTTATTTATATTAACGATAGGTTAGGGAATCTTCTTAACCATGCGCCTTCATTACATTAAGAACATAAACATAGCACGAAAATTCTCAAACGACTGTCAACAAGAGTATAAATATTTATCATCCTACTTCAAATCTTTATCAGCATAAGTTTTAATGAAAAACAATTGTCTCGTGCAGAAGTTCGTAATAACATGGTATATAATGCGATATTTGGTTATAATGCGATCCAAATATGATTGGTAGCTATACAACTTTGTTCAACGTCCAGATAACAATGAACTGTTGACCTTTGGATATAACACATGGCGTAGTAACAAGATGTGACGCGATAGATGTATTTATCTGGCCTCACTTTTGCGCTTAAAAATGGATGTTCTACAGTTATAAATTGATTATAAAATTAACCAGCCTGTATAAATTATAACTTTTTTGACTGCCTCGTGGTTTCACGGCACAAATATGTGCCATACGATCTAGAGGTGTTTTTGGGTTTTCCGTTTTTCCATTAGGATATTCTCACTATTAGTAGAGTATAGTTTATTAATGTGCCCAAAATGGCAATAGCCTCGCTCTATTACGTGGGACTGATATATACCTGGCGAAATGTGGGAGCAGAAATGCACTTCTGCTTATGTACATATGTTGTAATTGAAGATGAGTTGCATTTATAGCTAGCGTGGAGCATTTTGACTTACATACGGTTAATAATTTGTAAATTATTCCAAAAGTTATGCAACGTAAATGTGTGAAAAAAAATCAGAATCTGATTCGATTTTCACCCATTTCCGGGTCTCATCCATTTCATTTGGATTGTTTCAATCATTGTGATCGAAGTGCAAATTGGCTGACCATGTTTTTACAACTTCTTGAGCTTGGTGTAAAAAAATTAATTAATTTCACGTCAATCCCAATCTCGAAACAATACGCAGAAATGCAAAATCTCGATGGAAATATTTCCACCTGTAATTATATTTGGCAACGCGATGCCGGTTTCACAGTTTGCGTAAAATTTATTGTGCTATTTACTGTTCCGATTTAGAACGTTCAAAAGTTGGCGACGAGTTATAGGTACAAAGAGATCAGGTACATGACATTCGGTGCATTAATTATTAAAATCCTCTGGGCAGTGATTTACAACTACACCACATAGTACCTACTCCTTTAGCGGGCGTAGACTATTATAAAATATGTACCCGATCATCCCTTTAAGTGTAGAAGACAGGCTCCTCAAAGATTGAAAACGATTAATGAAAATTGAGCTTTGTCTTTAGAACTGTAGAACAGTTCTAGCAGAGTTCTAGAGCATATTATTCCCTATAAAACTCTCGAGATGCAGATTATCTTTAAATATTGAACTTAGATTAGCAATAACCACCAACTTTTCACAATTGATAGCATTAATTGTAGTCTTAAAAAAAAAATTGTAACTCATTACCTTAACCAGATTAGTATTACCTACATTATGTCATGTATTACCTACATATTAGAATATATTAAAATATTAATATTGATTAGGATGTATGTATATTCTTTATTGTAAATAACATACACCGTGGGTTGTCTGGAAGTTATCGCTTTTAGCGATAAGACCGCTCTTTGTATAATAATGCCAGTTTATTTGTTTTTATTTCATGTATTCTTGATTGGCTTACAATAAAGAGTTTTGTTTTGTATTGTACTTTAATGATGATTACGTATAATCTCATTCATTGTACGTTTTTGCCTTAGATATACAAATGAAAACACGTGCTAAATTAGGTAAAGATAATCATCTTTACTATCTATTAAATTCACATTTCTTAGCATTGATCATTGTTATTTATTTTATTACCGCAGCCGCCTCATAGGTAAAGTTGACTAGCCCTTCTTCTTTACTCCCTAGAAATAAACAAGAAAGTATCAGTTTCAGGGCAAATTAATTCTGAAACTTACTAATTGGTCGGGTGAAGTTTCTCGGGGCTATTAAAATTGCATTTGCAAACTCGTCAGCAAACTAACTGAGGAGTCCAAATTCAGGTGTTTGTGTTATTTGTATAAATAAACATATCTGTGCGCACGTTTATGAGTAATATCTGATTCGGTAGAAGCCAAAGTGATCAGTGACGTGACCTGTTTCCTTGGGGCACATAATATTCCATCTAATAATAAAATAAACACACCACTTGTTTTCTTATTCAAATAAACAATCTCCAGTATCTCTCATCACCTGGATATCTTTCTAGAAAAATCGGTTGGCAATATTCCTGTTTAGTCAGTTCTACATTTCGCTTCTACAACTCATGTATAAGTCATTCAGCTTTCGGTCACTGATTCATAATTTATATAAAAATATTTATAATGTATATTGCATATACATAAAAATAATATATTGTTGTATCATATTTCGGATAGTATGCAATCGTAGTAGTGATGGCCTCGAGGTTTAGACGCGCTGTCGAGATTCTCGGGAATTTCTGGTGATTGAGATTTCGAAACATGACCACCCGCCCGCCTTCAGTTGTAAATAGTGCGGTGGTAAGCCAGGTAAATCCTAAGAGTTTAAATAATTTAGTTAGATAATTATCTAAATCCAGCTTAATTAAGTTTGATATATTTTCCTTATTTTACGCAAAATAAATTTCTGAACGCGCGCATAAATATTTGATAACCACTAAATATGTCAATTCTTTTTCATTAATGAGACCATTTTTTGACCATTTTTTTTTTAATATAAAATACGTAATTATCCGAATATTGTGATTTGAAATTGAAACCTTTACTTAAATACATTCCTTAATTTGAGTGTAGATACAGTTTATCGACGGATGAACATAAAATGTTTGACATTTTGTATGGGAAAATGTTTTTTCTTATTATTTAATTTTTTACCTCAATTATCCAATGTTTTAATACTTTCTTATTCCAGGCGAAGATAAATCCAAAAACACAAATGTCATAAAAATCGGTCCGGCGGTTCTTGAGTTTAACTTATCTTAAAAGAACAAGGTCTGCTTAGGAGTTTATCGCGAAGATCAAATATTTTTTTCGCTAACCACCCCATAGAAATCAGGCCCATTGGTTCAAACTTTTCTATTCAATCATTCAGGGGATCCGAAATATTTTTAGGCACTATTTATTAAATTCACTTACGGAATCCACACCTGGGCAGTGATTTACATTGACACTTTTATTGTTCGACTGTTTTTCACAATGTATGGCGACGTTCATACACATTACAAGAGAGGAATTACATATGTACACATATGTAATGTATATACTAAGCATACCGTATAAATATAATGCATAGACGTAAAGGTTTAGTGTTTAAGACGATGGGTACTGTATTAAACGCATCTATTAGTCTTTTTTTTTCATACAATAATTGCAAATACTGCTGGATATACATATTGGGTTCTGTTACATATTTCGATATCGTAATTAAACCTTCAAAGCGTCGTGATAAAAAGATGAAACTATTTAATAAAAGTTTGCAAATACTTTATTTATTTATTTTATATTAGAATAATTTTTTTTTTTTCAATAAAATAAACATGTTAATTATATGAAATATTTTGGACCTTGGCGTCTCCACCCTATTCTAAGTTTTATGCAACGTCTAATTACCTTACGAACGATGGTGTTAGCCTTTTTTTTCGTTTCAGGTTCTTGAATTTTTCCTTATTTTTCTTTTATGTGCTTAACGTCGAAAAGAACTGAATAGTCAAAGTAAAATTGTTCGTCGTAAAAATTTATGTAGTTTAAATGTCAAAGTAAGGTTATTTTTCTTTGTGGAAGTATTTGAATGTGTGTTCTTTGCTAATTAACCAGCATTGTCTTTTCGGATAATAAAAGTCCGTCCGTTGATAGGTAAGTGTGTTTCTCACATAAACATCTCGTATCCATAATAACTATCCACGTGACGAAATTGAGCGCAATACGTGGAGTTGTTTGTGCTGGGCGTTGAGAGCTCAATCGGTAATGATTGCCTTTTATATTTAGATGTAGGTAATGTTAATGAGTCAACGGGAACAAATTTAATTGTTAAATAATAAAACGCGATATTTTAACATTTTATTCTTATGCACTTTTTTTCGACGCGTTCTTCAGTAATTCTTGCAAATAATTTGTTCAGGAAGTAAGAGTATTTGGCGAATGTCCAAACGCCTCTTTAATTCCGAAAATGTAACACACGCTATGCAGACTAACATAAGACATTATTTTATAACACTAAAAGATATAGTAACTTACTAAAGTATTATTAGATCAGTAGTAACACATAAGTATAACACATAAGAACCCCACTTGTACATTTTTTACTTTTTTAGTTTAGTTTATATATTATTATTCTATTTATTAGTCTATTTATATATTTTGTACACCAAAGAGCAAATAAATAATTAAATAATCCACATAAATTAATTCTTGACAATATAGTACTATTCATTTTTTTACTGCTCTGTTGATTGACGTGTGACATTAGAGGAAGTCGTGATGGCCTCGAGGTTTAGGCGCACGGTCGAGAGTCTCGACGGTCGCGGGTTCAAACCCCAGGCACACACCTTTGACTTTTCGAAGTTGTGTGTATTTACAAAGAATTATCACGTACATTGACGGTGAAGGAAAACATCATGATAAAACCTGCACACTTAAAAGTTTTTAGGAATTTCTTAGGTTTGTAGTCCGCCAACCCGCACTAGGCAGCGTGGTGGACTAAGGCCTAAACCCTTTCAGTTGTGGAGGAGGCCCGTACCCAGCAGTGGGACGTATGTGGGCTGATGATGATGATGATTAAAGGAAACAAGGTAAAGATTGTTAAAATATGTTAGTTATTAAATTAACGGTAAAATTAACGGACGTTTATTTACGTAAGGTCGTGTGTCTATAAAAGCTACATATATATATATATATATATATAATCGAAATTTCAGAGCATTCAAGGTATAAATTCCAAAAAATGCGTGTTACAACTCAGCGCTTATATAGATGTTATCAAAAAAAATCTGTCAGCAATAAAGGGTTAAAGCAGGTGCTTGTATTCTGCAGAAGCAATATCGCTCAAATCTAGATGTCTCCTTGCGATACATCGGTTGGTATCTCGGCGGCTGATTCAGAGCGTTTCCATACAGAGGGCGCAACACGCACCGTCTCGGATAGCAAGCAATTTCATTTCAAAATAGACGTGATAACACTTTATTGCGATTGAAGTAACTGAACCGTGCAGAATATTTGCACGCCGACTAGGAAATATTACCATAAGCACATATGTATGTATGTATATTCCATAGGGGCCATTCAAGTATGACGAAAGCACTAAATGGGGGTGGGGGGATTTTCGGTATGCTTATCTTTGATGTCATGGGAAATGGGGGTCTGAATAGTGATATTTTTTTTCTCCGAAGTTTCTACAAATTATCTCCCAATTGCTTGCACCAAAAAAAGAAACCACAGCAGTTTAAAAAATGTATGTAAGGTAATGGCGCCTATTATGGACGCGGACCAATGATGGACATTTTTCAAATATACCTCTAAAATTAAGCAAACGCACAGTATTTTTATTCAATTGCCAACGCAGATCAATTGTGTCAATATCTTGGCTGGCATACAAACCGTTTTTAACAGCCGACGCCCATTATAATTTCGGCCATAAATGTTGTTAGTTACGCGGTGTCATTTGGTGTCGGGAATCGTAATTTCTTATAAGAATCGCGTTGCAAGTAAGTACACTTAACATTTTATTTTGGGTCAGGTGTATCGTCGTTGCTGAAATTTATATTACTTAGTGATTTATCAATAGTAATACATTACTTTTATAATATAACCCAAAATGTCATCGTCATTCTAATCCTAAAATTAGCGATGTCCATGACTGGATATTTTTCAAGCACGTACACCCAATCATGGACAGAGTGTCCATAAAGTGAAATTCTTATTTTTTTATTTTTTTCATGTAATGTACCTACGTTTGTTTTGGAATATTTTCATGTTTCTCTTGAAATCTGAAATAAATTATTAGTCTATCCAGTAGTAGACATTCTGTCCATGATTAGGTGTCCGTAATTGGTTCAACGTATTTCTAATATTAACAAATTTATTTTCAACATAGAAATGGCACCAAGAAAAGCAGCAATCTAAAGCAATTACACCTTTTTTTTTCCGCGGGGAAAATCCATTTACGGACCATCCCACCCCCGGAGGGGCGAGGGTGTGTCGGACTCGCCGGCGCCTTCCGACCCAGCATAGATGTTACCGCCCGTGGTTGTTGCGGGCGGCCGCTGGGCCGGGTCCCTACCAAAAATACCAAAATGAAAGTTACTCCTCGGGGGCCGCCAAGGTAGGGACGGCGGCCCCGTGTGGCCTCTGGGCGCCGGACTAGATGTTCACCCGGCGCCTCCTACGTCGCCTGTTGCGACGAGCGGGATCGGTCTACTCCCGATCCCGCTCCGCGCTCTCCTTCTGCGAAATGACACGTTCGCAGAAGGAGAGCATAGCTTTCCATGACCTCCGGCTGCCGACCATGGCGGCGACAGTCGGCAGCGAGAGGTCGCTCCCTACGACCGCTACGAGAGCGCTGCGCTCCTCGTCCCAGGCTGGGCACTCCTCAAGCGTGTGCTGGGCCGTGTCCTCACGGCAGTTGCCACAATGGTGGCACACGGCGGACTCCTCCACTCCAACGATACGACACAGGTACGCACCGAAGCTGCCGTGCCCGGTGAGCACCTGTGTCAATCGGAAGGTCGGCGCACCGTGGCGCCTGTCCATCCACTGCTGGAGGACAGGACGCACTGCCGCGACGGTCGCCACGCCCGCACTTGGACTCTCCAGCCTGGAACTCCACTCCACCACGGCGGCGCTGCGAAGGGAGGCCAAAATGGCCTCGACCTCTCTTGGGGCCGGTCTCTGTCCGGATCGCCGGAACGCCTCCTCCCGCCAGAAGAACACTGACGAGAGGGCCTGGGCGTCCAGCTCCCAGGGTAGAGTATCCGCCTAAACACAGGCCGCCTCGTGCGAAATCGTGCGGTATCCTCTAATGATTCGCTGCGCCACCATACGCTGCGGACGACGCAGCGGGCGCCGAGAGAAGTGGGCCACACGGGACACCCGTACAGGGCCATGGACCGCACAACTCCAGCATAAAGGCTTCGACAAGGGAAGCCAGGACCATCAATGTTGGGCAACAGGCGACCGAGAGCGCCCGCTGCCCGGACCAACTTCGGCGACAGCATCTCATAGTGCGCACGAAATTTCCACCGACTGTCCAGAATCAGACCTAAGTACTTCATCTGGGAGCCGATGGGAATCCGCACGCCCTCCACCGTCAAGTGCGCCTCCGGCGGTGGCCTAGACAGAGGTCAGTGAAAACACAGAGCCTCAGTCTTGTGCAGACCACCTGGAGGCCAAATCGCCGAATCCTGCCCACCACGAGTTCGGTCCCGAACCCGGCGAGCAGGGCGGCCCGCTGTGGGGGAGTACATCTTACACCTGAGATTTGCAGACGCCATCATCATGGTGGCTGAAACTGTTGAAGATGTACAACAAGTGCTGTCTGATGTGGCTAATTCTTCAGCACGCATCGGTCTCCCGGTGAACTTGGATAAAACCAAGTTTATATTAAATCGGCAGGCTATTCCGGAACCGATTGCGCTAGACGGAGTAACTCTCGAAGTTGTTCACGAGTACATTTACCTCAGTACAATAATACAAGAAGGAAGGAGCAACTTCGAGATGGAGACCCAAAGAAGAATAGAGCTGGATTGGGCAGCGTTTAAAAAAAAATTCGTCGAGTCTTTTCGTCACCCATACCACAAAGCCTTTACGAGGGAAAATAACGTGATTTTTGATACAGATTTTTTAATAATAGTCAGCATCACCATCAGTCCATATACGTCCCACTGCTGGGCACGGGCCTCCTCTAACACGTTATATAACACGTTTCGAAGCGGCAATAGTTTAAAAAATATTAAAAAGTGTAAAATTGACGATTCAAAAGAACTTGTAGAAGTCTATTTGAATAAAGATACTTTGACTTTGACTCTAAAACTGATAGGGTTTAGGCCTTAGTACACCCCGCTGGCCTAGTGCGGTTTGATGGACTGCACACTTAAAAAAATCCTAAGATTCTTTAGGTTTGCAGGTTTCATCACGATATTTTCCTTTACCGTTAAAGTAAGTGATATTTTTTTTGTGAATACACAAATTACTTTGAAAAGTAAGAGGTGTGTGCCTGGGGTTTGAACCCGAGACCATCGAGGTTCTCGACCGCATGCCTAAGCCACGAGGTCATCACAACTTAAGTAATAGTACCTAGTGATAAACATTTAAATTAAGTTTGTGCCTTATTATCACCTAATTGTTTTAACATATATAATAATGTGTAAAATTATCTATTATTTTAGTTAAAGTTGGCTTTGGAGCATCTCTTGATATAAAAGACTGATATTGATAATATTTTAAGGTTGATTTTATTCAAATAATAAAGAATACTTTTTTCCTTTACTGGATTATTACTGTCCATTGATGGCTGTTCATAATTGGATAATGTCCATGATTGGGTGTCCAACACTGGATTATTACTGTCCATTACTGGTGACTAAGTAGGTGTATGGTTTATTGATGATATTTTATTGGGCTGAGTACTAAACTGAAATTAAACATTGAATACTCATTAAAAGAAGTGTTAGTCATTTACCTCCAAATCCATAATAATGTAAATTGAAAAATGAAGAAATCACAAAGCAAACATTAAAAAATTTCGCTTATACTGTCCATGACTGGTGACTTTACCTTACTAATGTTTACGTAAGCAAAGGAGGGGGAGTACAATATTTGCTTACTTTTGCTGACATGGTCGGGGGGTTAATAATTGTGAAAAATTTGCTTACTTATTACTTAAACGGCCCCTAGGTAGGCAATATAAAATGGTATTTGTGTATTGTTTGAATTACATCACATTTAGATTTTTCTCGTATCGTGGATTTTTTTTCGTGAATGTGTAATATAAATTCCAGATGCCAACAACCCGTATAATGCGGTATTGTATTGAGTTGGAACCCACAAAATTTACCGCTGAGTTCGTTCGTACTATGGCTACTGTTAAAAAGAATTCTATACAATTCAACAATAAAGTATATAGGTATAATATTTTATAGAAATCCAGGTATTATAAACGTTTGCTAAAATTCCATTACAGGGCAACGTTGAGCAGTTGACAATCACTAATAAGTTTCCTGTTATGTGCAATACATGTCTCTTAGTTCGATGGTATAAAGTATTTTTTTTTGTGAGGCCATATTCCTTTCAACCTAGAAAAATATTATCGGAATTACATCAGCTTCTACTTTCCCTAAAATCGTCACATTTCTAATAAGACACATTAGACGACCACTTCATTATTAGTGAGTAGTTGAGGTTTATTATCATATCCCCTTCACCTAAACCATTAAGTAAAATTATAGCCAATAATTTTAACCGATAGATAATAGTCCGCCGTATTGTCTTTGATCCGTTTTCAGCTTGTAATTTTCTTACATTTTATATGATACCGCAATAGACTTTATGCCTGGAAGTAATAAAAGATGAGCTAAAACGTTATTAAAGTTGAAAGAAAAATTATACCAATAAAATAAATTATTTTAAAACTTAAACAACAGAACTCACATTTTAATCGTATTTTATTAACTTATCTCAACTAGGAACAGTAAGTTCAATGTAAGAATATAAAATAGGGAACGTTGGACATTCCTGATCAATCCGGAACGAAACTATAGTCCCCTTGCAACACCTTTTAATTAAACTGCAACCAACACCAACTTTTAAATTGAATTTCACGTATCAGAGCTTTTTCATTCACTATAGAGAGTTAATTAAAATGAAAGGTGCCAGACAAAGGGCAGTTAATGCAGAACTGAACAAAAACAAAACTAGATCGCGTCATATAGAGCGAGCCACTGGATAAATCAGAACACCACCGATCCGATGGGCCGAGGAATAAATTGATAAGTTGATATGAAAAAATATGGCTTACAACAGCTGCGCATGATATAACATAGAGGTATTTTAACAAAGACATAAAAATAGAAGAGACTGTGGACAATCGGCGGTCTTATCGCTCTAAGCGATCTCTTCCAGACAACCAGTCATGATGGAATATATAACGAGTGATCAACGAGATGTGGGGGTGTTTAGATGATTTTACTTATAAGAATATATATACATGTATCCACATACATAAACATATATATCTACATACCACATACATATATGTATACTTATACACCAGTGGCGGTACTTCCTTAGAAGCCCAAAAGCCCAGTTTGGGTTTAAAAATTTCGAATAATAATTTTTAAGCTTTAAATCTTTATTTAACAAAAGCGATTTGTTAAATAAAGATTTCACAATAAGCAAATATAAACTAGACATTACACAATTAACGTTTAACGCTTTTGGGCTTCTATGGAAGTCCCGCCACTGGTGTACACATAGTACATTAAAAAAAAAGAGTAGAGTTGCAGCGGTAATATGTATGTCTTTAACTGATTCCTTAAAAGATTAATATCCCACCAGCACCCCAAATTGGACTGTTAATTATTATTTTGTGTTGGAATATTATCACAGTTGTTTTCTATATGAATCAAAGAATATTTTTGCTAAGTAAGTGGATATGAAAGTCAGGAAAAGGCAACAAGAATATATTTTTCATTATTTTTTTTATGGGAAAGGAGGCAAACGAGCTCGTGAGCCACCTGATGTTAAGTGGTCAACACCGCCCATGGCCACCCACAATACCAGAGGAATCATCGGTGCGTTGCCGGCCTTTGAGGAAAATATAGGCTCTTTTCTTGAAGGTCTCTAAGTCATATCCATTCGGAAATACCGCCGACGCAAGCTGATTTACTCCCGTGTTATTTGTCCAACAATTCATATTGATGGAATGAATCAAGAAAGATCAGAAACGGGTAGGAGTGCGTGTTAGCTTCACACACTCAAATTGCATGTACACAACATATCGTGTGTGGTCGAGCCGTATGTCAGCCTTTATAAATCATTTAACACTACCATTAACAAATAAATAGAAATAGTAATATTTCCATGTTACATCATCATCATCATCAGCCCACATATGTCCCACTGCTGGGCACGGGCCTCCTCTGCAGCTGTGAGGTGTTAGGCTAATGTAATACTAAGCGGGACTAAATGTCTTTATATATTGCTTCTCCCATTTGCATTATAATAAGTAATTACCTGAAAAACGCTGGGAAGCATTATTGAATAGTTAATAATAAAGCCATTTCCAATCTGCTTCCGACTTAAAACTTATATTTTATGACTTGTAGACCTGACAGACGTTGTTATGTACACAATTTAAAATTCAAAAATTGTTTTTTCCCCATTCTAAACCATTCTCGAATCCACCTATAAAAATATATTAGCTTTCTTTTGAACAAACAAAAATAAAAATGTGAAAAATAAAAATCCCAGAACTTGATCGCAGCGCCACCTACCGGGTACTATTGCGAATCTAATCCATTCTCGAATCTACTTGAACACACAAAAAAAATACAATAAAATTAGTCCAGCCGTTTAGATTATATACATAAGCCGTACATAATAATTATACAGTGTATTCAGACCGTGATCGGAAACTAAGGCAGGTAATAGCTAAGGTGATTACAAACCCCCTGGCGTTAAAGAAAATCCTGACAAAAAAAATATTTGACGTTTTTCTAACATACATGTATCGGCCTTAGTTTCCGATCACGGTCTGAATACACTCTGTATATACCTTATGTATAAATATTAACAACGCTATAAATAATTTACGTAAATTGCAATGTAGACACATGTCTAAGAAACCTGAGATTAGTCATTCAAGCATCACAAGCACTCGTCTAATATGTCTGTCCATTCATTCGGAAACTCGTCGTCGCTTTCGAGTTCGACATTGATGTCTAGGAAAGGTATTATACGCGGCAAGACAGCGTATAAACGACGAGACCGTCGCGGTACGGTACGTTGCCTCAATACTAAGCCCACGCTTCCAATTAGTAATAATACGGAATCTAACTCAGCAAGATTATAAGCTTAATTGAATCAATTATCAATATACTTTTAAAATATTTTCATTATCGACCGTATTTATAAACGTCACTTAATTTTACTACTAACTAAACATTATTTGTCTCGTTTTCTCAAACGTCACTAAAAGCATTTTTAAGTAATACTTAAATCAACGAAATAAACAAACACCAGCGCGCTTTGACGGCAAGAAATGACATAACTAATTAGTACTGAATGCTAATGAATGTCCAAACCGGAAAAATAATAAAAAACCTCGTCTTTATTTAAAAACGAATGGTAAGGGTGAAGCATAAACGAAAGGACGGTGTAGCTATTTACCTTCAGGCAATCTCACCGCACAAAACGGGACAGCAAAGTTCTTTTCTAGAGTATAATTAATGAAGAAATAGACTCAATTTTGTTTTAAGAAATATTTTACCTCATTAAATTTGCATCCTTATTAAATAATTTTACGAGATTTTAAAATTAAATCCAGTCTATGCTCAATTTATTTAACCGATTCCATAGGTAACTAATATTCGAGTCGATTACTTCTAGTAACAATGGCGCATAGAACTAATACAATAACTTTGACGAAACCGATGTTGTAATCAATTAATTCCATGGTACCTAAAGCAACATTCAATCGTTCAATCAGTACAGGTGCCTGTATGGAATATTGTAAACCCCGTGTTCCAAACCGTTCTGTTCCATTTTCAGATCATAGGTACAACTAATTAACAAGTGTGTGGTCTTTTTTATATATATATTTTTTAAAGTTATTTATATCATTTTTGTTCCGTTTTAATCTTCAAAATATTTGCAATATTACTACCCAATCAGTTGCCCCTTAATTTCAGACGGTAGGGTGGTTTCTTCGTTTGCTTATTACGGTTTAATTCTAAATCTCCGCCTTATAATCTATAGCTATTGCCCGAAATTCCGTATGCGAAATTTTAAACTTTTAAATCAATATTTTTTCCCCGTTTTTGCCATATCTTTTATTACTGCTCAGCTCCTATTAGTCGTAATGTGATGGTATATAGCCTACAGTTTCCGCAATAGACTATACAAAAAAAATCTCTGTTTGAATCGTAGTTCCTGAGATTAAGGTATTCAACCAAAAAGACATAGTATCCCTTCACGTGAATGTATTAGATTAGATTTAGTCAGCACCGAATCAAGTAAGGTGATATCACTTTGTCTTGACAGTATTATAAATTACAACTAAGTAATATGATATAATGAGAATATAAGAAATAAAAATTTGAGGTAAATAGTGTTATTAAGTGTATTTTTAACTAATGGTAATAATGTTACACGATTAATATTTTCACAACAGTGTTTCAACATGAAACCTCTATTTTAAACCATTGTCTGACGAGATAGACGGTCGGAAGCCAACCACGTTAACAAAGACTTTCGAAATGGATTTAGCAGAGTAGTTTCCAAAGTTTGGAGGAGTTCGTAAATGTTCGTTGTGTAGGTTATATCTTCAATTCGATTGACAAGTTTGCGGTATACGAGTAGCTTATAAAACAAATACTAGCGCATACAATGCAATCGTAACTTTAATGAGCAGTTATATATAAGGGAAATGTAATAGCAAAAAGGTTATCCACTACCGATAAAAAATATTATACCTATGAACGTGAGAGTTAAAATAAATTTGTAGAGAAATTTTTGGTAGTCTTTCACCGCCACGTAATGACGGCTGAGTAGAATGAAGGAAATTCGATATAGAGATAAAAATAAAACAAAAATATACTTCGCATTCTGGTAAAAAATTGTAACCTTTTCTGTTGAAACTATAAAATGTTCATTAAATATACATTTTTTATTTAGTTTACTAACTAGATCACATATTTTCTTATACATACATACAAAACCTCAGGCAGAAACTAACGGAATATCTAATTAAGCCTACTATACTAGAAAATTTAAATTTTATGTGAATAGTAGAAAATTAGTTGAAACCCGGCCTACATAGCTTGATTCCTACAAAGCAATCCCTTTTCACATCAAAGATATCTTGCATTGAAATTTAATGCTAAATTCTTCGTAAAAGATAAAATAATTGCGGCTTGTGTTAATGACTACAATGTACATAAAGTATACGAATAGTAGCGAACTAGACACTGCGTCAAAGAAAGTAGAACTGGTTCTTAGGTAGAAAGCTTTGATCTAGTACCCTAAATTACTGCGGTAAATCTTTATCTACAGAGCATACCTAGCTGGAAATATAGCTCTCTAGAACCTGTTAGATAAGGAATATTCATCTTTAAGAAATTTGCATAATATCTGCGGGCCGCTAAAGAATAAATGACTATGTTTAAAATGCCTTAAATCGTTTAACTGTACTCTGTCAGAACAAATCCGACAAACACGAGCGGAGTTTATTCCACTAGGCAGTTAGTGCAAGTTTCGGGATAAATTGTGTCTTCACAGTAAAGGTTTTAGTCCTTAGTAGATAACTTGTCCGTTCCGTATGCAGTGTACATATGTTACTTACGTTACTTTAATACATAGTACAGAACAGTACAGCACTTTGGTTCATGTTTTTGTGGCTCAAGTATGTGCGGTGCGATCAAGAGGCCATTGTTTCGTTACTGGGCTTTTATATTTGGAAATACTCAGTAGCAGCACGGAGTCTGGAAATGTGCCCGAAAATAGGAACGTGGAATTTAAACAATTGGCGAAATGTTGGCGCAAAAATGCACCTCTGGTTTTCCTTTTGGGGATATACATATAGGCGTGAGTACGTGGCAAAAATAAATAAAACAACATATAAAACATATTTATATCTAAATAGATGTTTTTATTTATATATATATATATATAATATATAGAGTGGTTATATACGTTTTCCTCTAGAAATTTCCACGACTAAATATGTACATAAAATCACCAACTGTTCTCAAGAACTGTTCTCTTTCTTGGTGGTAGGATAAACCTTGCTATGAATAATTAATTCGGATCAAATACTTACACTTAAAAAAGTCGTGATGGGCCTCGAGGTTTTGGCACGTGGTCGAGAATCTCGACGGTCGCGAGTTCTTGCGGGTGACTTTTCGAAGTTACTTTTCTTGCGGGTCACTTGCTTTAACGGTGAAGAAAAGCATCGAGATGAAACCTGCGTACCTAAAGTTCTTAGAAATTTCTTAGGTATGTAGTCTGCCAACCCGGACTAGGCCAGCGTGGTGGACTAAGGCCTAAACCCTCTCAATTGTAGAGGTGGCCTTGCCCAGCTGTGGGACGTATATGGGCTGATGATGGTGATCCGTTTGACTTATCCGTTTTATTTACGAAACAAATAGAACTAATGAAGCCATATTTATCACCACGCCTAAGTGTTTGAAATGGTCTTGAAATGATCAAAAAACATACATAAACTCACGCCTGTATTCCCCGAAAGGGCAGGCAGAAGTGCATTTATGCACCCACATTTTGCCAGGTATGTATCAGTCCCCACCACGGTATCCCCTGCCTGTCGTAAAAGGCGACTCAAAGGGGCCCTTGGGGTCGCTGGGCGCGCTGCGGGGGCGGCGCGTCCTCACTGAAAGTGACCCCGAGAGGGGCGGCGGCACTGTGGCCTGTGTACGTCGCGGGCGCCCATTCACAACCGGGGCGCCCGAACTAAGCTAGTGGGGGTGCAACTGCGCCCCCTACACACTCCGAGACGGCCGAGACGTTTGCGTCTCGGAGGCGCACCGGGCGGCTGCGGCATTACGGTTGGCGCTTCTCGCCAACGTACCGTGGTCGCCCCACTCGGCGCGGAGATGGCCACCGGGGGGTTTTGGTCGGTATGCCGGTTTAGGGAATTTTGTTAGGGACCCAGCCCGGCACTTACATCTGCGCGGACATGACGTCGCCGCGCGCCGGGCTGGAAGACCGGTGACCCCGACATACGCTTCCCGCCCCCCCTCCCCCGGGGCTGGCGGGAAGTAGAGCCATAAACAGCTTTCCCCTCGAGAACAAACAAAAAAAAAAAAAAAAAAAAAAACAAAAAAAAAAAGGTATGTATCAGTCCCACGTAATAGGGGGCGAGCCTATTGCCGTTTTTCGGGCACAATTCCAGACTCCGTGCTGCCACTGAGAATTTTCTAATGAAAAAACCCAATAACACTTTTCCCGATGCGGGAATCGAACCCAGGACCTCTAGATCGCTCGGCACATACTTGTACCGCGAGACCACGAGGCAGTCATTGATCAAAAAAAAATTCCTTTTTCTCTAATCTGTAACCCTAACAGTATTTACCACCGTATAGTTACTATTATAACCGATGTTAGAATAAAAAAGAACCACGGGAATTCTCACCGACCGACTAAAGACGCGTTATCAACGATTTAATAACACATCTGCGCTATAAATGGCAGTAAAATAACCATCTATTAAATATTAACAAAACTGAACCTCCAATTATGATAATAACATTTTTTTACATAATTACAGTGTTTATGTTCACAGTAAAAGTACCATTCCGTGACATTCAGACCTCGTTGTTAACGGCAATCAAATGTAACACACTGCTGATGGACTGATTATGTACCTATGTACATATGTATAATGAGTTTTATACTCGGTAACGATTACCTTTGCAACGTGGCTTCCTGATTACTTAAATGACAAATCTAGAAAGTTGCACAAAGTATTTATTTTTGTTTAGATTTCAGCGATGGAATTATAATGTAATGTAATTACGTATTACTAACTTAACATAATAATAATTAGGTATCCATAAGTCCGCCTTTATACAAAATGAATGAAAAATATACATAAAATAAGTAATTGGCTTAAAACCACAATTTCATACTTATCAATTCAATCATCATGGCAATATCTGTAGAATCCTTATACTTTTTAATCATCCATTGAAGAGGAACCAATTGAAAAAGCTAATTAATCTATCAAAGGTATAAGAGGATCCGACTGAATACCACAAAGTACTCCAATTACATACCTTATAGAGATGAAATATTTTCTAAAGCGAGGAAAATGTAGCTCCATGGGGCACTTAATCAAAAAAATGAGAATCAATTACGAATGTTGTTAAAGAATCTATAGAGAAAAAAATTCATACACACTCGCAACTGTATTCTTTCGCAGGAGTAGGCAGAAGTGCATTTTACACACAGATTTCGCCAGGTATAAATCAGACCCGCGCAAAGAAGGCAAGCCTATTGCCGTTTTCGGTCACATTTCCAGTCTCCCTGCTCCTAAGAACTTCCACTAACGCTTTGCACATAACACTGAAATCAGACCCGGGACTTCTCGATTACCCATGTCAAGAAGTTGCGAGGACACGACCTAGATTTTATACCGAATAGCCATGAAAAATTGTATTTCATATATATGTACAAAATGCATTAATTTTTTTATTATTCATTCAACTCCTTTCTATGCATAAGCACAATATAGTTCATTAGAATAAAAATGATCCATTTCATGTGAAACATCAACAAAAAAGAAACGTAAAAATCCTAACTCATTCCATACCACTTATCTTAATGCTAAGTTGGACGAACACATTCTTGATAAATAAATATCACGTCTCGAGGCAATGCAAAACAAGCTGTAAAAAGAAAACGTACACTATATTTACCAATGTGCATGAAGAAAATGTTACGTAATGCAATATTAACATATGTATATACATAAGACGTCGCCGCGTCGCGTCGGTCAATACAGTTTTCTTATTATTTTTAATTATTAGCGACACGGAGTTGTTTTGTGAACATGCGATTTATTTAATGTAAACCCGCTGCCTTCGATCAAGTCGCCGTTAAAATTTTCGCATACACTTTATAAGGGTGCTTCAATTCTACCGCGGCTCCGGATGCGCAATGACCCAATGTCCTGCGTTTAGAGCTGCAGCTGTACAAAAAATCAGATTCGGCGATTTGAGAAAAAATAACAATATTTTTTATCAACACCAATGTTTATTGTCAACAAACATGAACAGTACTAAACAGACGAAAGATAATTACGTGCTCCATGACGATGAACAATATAAGTTCTAATATATACCTACTACTTAAGCCTAAATTGGCGCATTTTATTAGATAATACATAAAATTCGATCGAACAAGAATAATTCTTCGCCTCCCGCAAGGAGTTATATTTCTTTAGTTTTATTTTTGTATGCTTACAGCCAAGGGGCCGTCAAGCATCTATTATTCACTTACCAATTTGTTACTTACTCGGTTGTAGTTAATCATTACGACACTTAATAATCTTTTAATTGAGTGACTTCTAACATTACTGCTATATATTGTGTAGTAGAAATAGTAAGGTAAATAGTCACATCAGTAACAAGAGTTGATATTACATTTTTCTTTAATATTTAGGGCAGCATGAGCAAAAATTGATGCGATGCAATAATGATCATCTGACTAGATAGCCCTCTGATACCAACACGCGGCTTGTGGCGTGCCCGACCTTTTATTTTTAAATAAAATCGGTGTTTGTCACAAAAAACCGGTGATGCACAAAGGCCCACCGCGTCGCTGAACATTGAAATAAGAGTACAAAAATAGTGTTCGTTTGAAATAGCAAAAAACACACGTGGGGGCGGGCCGCGGCGGGGCGATTTACCAGGAGTCGGGACACGTGCCCTCCACGCAGTCCCCTTCAACAACAGCTTTATTAAAACGCACAAAATGCGGTGAAAAAAGAAATAACTGACGATCAAGCATTCCATCAAAGGCTTTAACAGGAGCCGTGTATCATATTTGTTTGCGTATCTTCCTATATATATTTACTATGCAAATAATCCTCGAAGAAATATATGTACTTTACTATCTTTTCCGATACGACTCGCGTATAAGCCAAAATTCATCGAGTGTTAGATTCTGTACATAATAATTATTTATTTATTTCAGGCTACATTGTGTTAGTACCAATTTTTCTTACCCAAATGTTAGTGTATAATTAACTAGGTAACAAATTAAATATTATTTATTTATTACATCAATCAATGCTACAGTTCCGTTGGAAATTGCACAACAGTGATTGACATAAATACATGTATACAGTCTAACCAGCTCGGCATCATGGTGAGGATGCTGTTGGGACTGCCACGGACCCTTACACTTAGTTTGGACATAGGGATATTTTATTATTAAACACAAATTTCTTGAATGAATGATGGTTTAGAATAAAGGGGAGGGGAGAGCGTAGTAAAGTGTATAAACGATTACATACGGCTAAAGTAGAACCGTAATGCTACTGTGAAAATAACATGCAAGACGTTTTCTAAAAATAAGGAGTAAGTAGTAGTTGCTAGCTTTCGTTTTATTACTGATCTTAGATATTAATATTTGTCGCGAACTTGGTTGAGACATGCCAGTTTGGAACATCATAAAAAAATTTGAATAGCCTGTAAAATTAATTGCTATGCACAAATGACGAATTGCTTTTTGCTATGTGTGCGTAATCGACACCCAAGCATTTTGAATTTTCCCCAACCGAACGTCAGACCAGGATTCCGTATAGTTTTATTGCATTCGGCATGATACGACAGACCTCGGGTTTTTGATAGGGTTGTCGAGGAATTTTATCGACTTTCCGCACCCAAACGTTATGTCAATCACACAAATTTTGATTGCGCGTAGCATTGAGAAATAATGTGTGAAGAAAATATTAATATATGTCGGAATTAGTTAAAGCTACAAACGAAAAAATCTCATTCGTTGACATAATTGCGACGGACAATTTGGGCTCCTCTGTGATTTAGAAAGAAACTATATTTTACTAAACTAGTCTTGTACGGTATCTTCACAGCTGTGAAAAAAAAATCCAGTACCGTTAACTAGAAAGGAATACCCTTTATGTAGATGTAATAAATAACTCTTCATAAAAGCATTTTTATTTAAGTTCTATACGTATAATTAAAATTAAGTGTTTGTATGTCAAAATAACACGTATTTAATAGTTGGGGTTACTAATGTCGAAAACGCCCTTTAAAAAAAATTGTCCGTCTTTCTGACCTCGCGATAGCATGACGCACTTTTATGCCGCGATACCAATGAGGAAGTGGAAAAAAAATCTTTCAGAATAACTTCGTCGCAGGGAGTAGCGTCAACAACTCTAAAATATCGATTTAATGAGTATTTGGACTTTAATTTAAAAATACGTGCTTTGACCCAAGGCTTAAGTTATGCATACGGAGTTGCGGGCTACAGCTATTTGGCTCTATCCCACCACACACCGGCCACTGTAACTCCTGTGCTCCAGGATCAACAGCGGCACGCACAGTATTGACGCCGAGCAATGAAGCTCAGCGAATCTAAGGGGACCTAAATTTGCCATAATCCCGCAACGAAGTTAATCAGAAAGACAAATAAAGGAGGAGTTGGAAAACAAAGAGTCGTGGAGGGACCACAGCAAAGCGGGTGACAAAACATTGAACTATGAGGTTTCACCCTCACATAAAAAAATAAAGACAATTAGTCAAATTAGACGCAATTAACGCACCACGAGTAAATAACTACATAAGATTTATTGAATAAATTGGACCTAAGGTGCGAGCTGTTATGTAGACTTCCAATAATAGGCATGGCAAAACCGCTGAAAAGCACGGAAATTCTTCCTAGATTCAACGAGGTCTGTGTAATAAACTACACCAGATGTTACATGCATACTATTGAGCATAATGTTACGCTCATCCGACCAAAGATTGCACTCCCAAAGGATATGATGTGCGGACTGTTCATCATGTGTTTAACAATGGCACATAGGAGAATCAACAATCAATGATCAATCTCGAGCCAAGTTTTTACCATGCGTTCGCTAACTGAAGGAAAATATTGATAAAGATGACGTCAGCTACAGCTAACTGTGTATGTATTTATTTCCAGTTGAATGAAGACGGGTACGTCGTATTGGAAGAGTTCCTCAGTCCAGCGGAATGTGATGAGTTGCGGGAAGCTGGACTGGAGATGACTAAACACCTTCCCGACAGTGACGAGAGAGCCATATTTTCCACCACAGAGTCTGGAAAACAGGTAAAGCAAAACTTCGTTTGTGCATGAGCACTTAACTCACTCTATTTATCTGTTTTATTTGTCTCATGCTTAAATTTATCACCTTCGTCTTGTCAGCGAATTTATACTGTGATTGGGAGTGTCGAATCATCGTCATCATCATCATCATCATCAGTCCATATACATACGTCCCACTGCTAGGCATAGACCTCCTCTACAACTCAGAGAGTTTAGGCCTGAGTCCACCACGCTAGCTTAGTGCGGGTTAGCAGCCTACACAAGGTTTGGGTTCTTTAAACATGCCGCCGCTATGTTTAAAATTCCTAAGAACTTTTAGGTGTGCAGGTTAACGATAAAGGATCTTTAAAGTACGTGATAATTTATTGTGAATACACGTAACTGTGAAACATGACCGTGATTTATCGGTATCAATTTCGATATCACATATTTCGATTCCTAATTTGATTGTTTATAAAACCAACAAGATTTGTTTCTGTTCCTAGTAACTGGTAGTAGTACTTTTCAATCTTATGATAACAAATTGAGTTTTCAAGAATCAATTCCGAGCTCTGGAAACGCCTACACAATCTATTAATTTTGAAGAAGCCTCGTTTGCTTCGGCTAATGTAGTATGTATGATATTTGGTTTAAATTGACCGTTTTTTTTTGTATATTTTATAAATAAAACTAGTATTTATTTTATTTATTCACTATCAGAGATTCTGCGAACAAAGGCACACAGATTTTTAAATAAAATTTTACCGTCATCCTTTCACAATAGGATGGTATTTTCCATGAAAGCGCGGAAAATATTTCAGCAAACTTCACAAACTTTGGAAAGCCAAACATGTTCGAGTTCGTAAGTCTCAAATTCCATTGTTTGAAATGGGCACTCGACTAAAAGTTGCATTTAGTTACGAAACAAATAACAATGTAGTTTTTTAGCTTTGTGTATCGTGTTGAAAAGGTTAATTTTATTTGCTTGTTCATGACTGTTAATACCATACTGCTTAAGCAATGTTTAAAGCGAATTTTTAATTTAATTTTTACGTTGTACCTAGACATTATTGTCAAATTGATACTAAAAGTTGGAAGGTAAATCGGGCAAAATTAGCAATATAAATACTCAGATACGGTGTGTATTTTTTCATAAAACTCCTACACACATACAAACTCACCCATGTATCCCATAAAAGGTGGCCTCAGATGAAATTCTGCATCCACATTTCACCCAATTGTGTTATAAGTCCTGCGATACATTGAGTGTTTATTACACTCCCTGCTACGACAAAAAATCCCTATTGGAAAAACCCAATAACACTTTTCCCGTCCGAGAAAGCCAACCCTGCACTTCCAAATTGCACGGCACACACGTGGTCTGGACCATACACTCCTTCATAAGCAACGTTAAGTTAATTAGTAAGACAAATAACATATAATAGAAATAATTAATATAACAATAATTTTCAATTGCTTTAAATAACTTTTTTCATTGTTACAGCAATTAAAAGACGCTTATTTCCTCAATAGCAACGATAAAATAAGCTATTTCTTCGAAGAAGAAGCAATTGGCGCAGATGGAAAACTTAAAGTGGACCCAAGTGTCTCATTAAACAAGGTAAATGAGATAAAATTTCAATCTACTTATTCAATATAAAGACAGACGTAGAGTAAAACCTCCTGCAGTACAATGGTCCGACGACCATTTTTCTAACAAGGCTCCTTACGTACATACTCGTATATACCTCAAACGTTCTTCGAAAGTGCCTGTTCAATATTTGGAATAATAGCAATTTCGTCTACTAAGAATTATTTCAATAAATCCCTCACCATTAATTTGAGTTTATATTAACAAAATTATTAAGGTCTCATTTCTTTTCTATTAGGTATTAAAGAAACTCGTTTGAAGTGTGATTAACAATCAGCGGCTTACGAAACCTCAAAAGTACGCTTCGTAATTACTTTTATAAGTCTGTGTATATTTTTTAAAATGATTTTATTAACTTATATAATAACTACCTATTATATTGTTATAGGTTTGGTCAATTCAGCTCTTTGACATAAATAGTGAAATTATTTATCATATTATCTAATTTATTGCATTCATTGACACTATTTATGTTTACTTTCTTGATCAAATTTTAAATGATAGAACTAGATATAAAAGACCTTTCCCGACGACAACAGTATGATGAAGAAGCCAATAAAGACAAATACAAATAATACATTTTGTATGTATGTATATGTGTAACCCAAGCGTTATCCAGTTATTGACAAATTGCCAATTACGCCACACAATGACAAAAATGGGGTTTACTAATGATAATGTTTACTAGTGTTCTCATACGTAATATTTTTTTCAATCCAGTAATTTACGGCTAGGAAATTGTAAACATATTCATCTTTATGAGTCGTGAGGTTTAGGCACGCGGTCGAGAATCTCGACGGTCGGAGGCTTAAAGCCCAGTTTAAACTTTGCGAAGTTATGTGTGTATTCACAAAGAATTGTCACGTACTTTAACAATGAAGGAAAAAATTGTGATGAAACCTGCACACCAAAAAGTTCTTCGGTTTTTTAGTCCGCCAACCCGTACAAGGCCAGCGTGGTGGACTAAGGCCTAAACCTTGTCAGTTGTAGAGGAGGCCCGTGCACAGCAGTAGGACGTATATGGACTGATAATGATGATGATGATTCATCTTTACATCTGTGGGGCAATTCAGATGTTACGTAAGCACTTTAAAGGGGTGGGGGATGGCATTCTCTTTGCTTATTTTTTATGACATAGGGGAATATGGGGATGGTGTAGACGCAAGCAATATTTATTTTTCTTTTTTCGGATTTTCTACAAATGTTTGTCCCGATTTCATGAATAAAAAAGAAACTAGAACAGATAAAAAATATAATTATGCTTACGTAAGCATATGAGTGGGGAGTACGATATTTGCTTACTTTTGCTGACGTGGGGGACGGGACGGATAGTAATTATGAAAAATTAGCTTACGTAATAGGTACTTGAACGGCCCCTGTGTTGCATGTGAAAATCTTTTAATTCTTTTTTAATTTCGTAACATCTGTATATTTTTTAGTCACCCCGGCCAATCACTTTTATAATTCATTTTCCAGGTGGGTCATGCGCTTCACCTACTACACCCAATCTTCAGGTGTTACACATATAGTCATCGTGTGAAGACAGTCTGCCAGGAACTCGGCTTTGTAGAACCTTCTGTGGTACAGAGCATGTACATCTACAAAAACCCGGGAATTGGTGGTGAAGGTACGTATATATCAATTAAAATTTAAATACTTACGCTATTTAGATATCCGTCCCACTCAAGACATATTACTGACTCGCTGAAAGTTGAAGTTTTGTATAGCATTGTTATTTAATGTAGGTATCTATCCTTTACCCAGATCTTGATTCTTTTGCTTCCTAGCCTGTCTTATAGGCAGTAACAATCTTTACAAGTCGACCCACATAAATATTTTTTCCCTAAAGTATAGATATAGATCTTAATTTCTCATAAAGACTTCACGACTAAATCGGTATAAAATGGTGAGAATATTATTCGTTTAGACCATAGGTTCTATATCATCAGTGAATACTCATACGTAAAACGTGTATTAATAAAATAAATTCATATAAATTGCGTAAAGCCGAACGTTTTCGAAGTTATGTGTGTATTCACAATGAATTATCACTTGCTTTAACGGTGAAGGAAAACATCGTGATCAAACCTGCACACCTAAAAGTTCTTAGGAATTTCTTAGGTGTGTAGTCCGTCAACCCGCACTAGGCCAGCGTGGTGGACTAAGATCTAAACCCTCTCCGTTGTAGAGGAGGCCCGTGCCCAGCAGTGGGACGTATTTGGGCTGATGATGATGATGATCACATATATTATAGTAGGGAAGACAATCTTTTAAGCCACCTTATACACAACCAAAAAGCATCGAGATTGTTGTATGATTGCTACTGCATCAGGGAAGTCTACAATAAAGGCGCTATAACAAAGAATATACGGTATATCGCGTCTTTAATATTATACCTACAAGCGCAACTCAAATTTTATAAATGGACAAATAGAACTCCCTAGCCACTTATAGACTTCTCGTTTACACGCTCCAATTCGTTAATTTCAATTATTAAATAAATGTTTAAAACTCGAATGAAAGTACTATATACCTACAAATAGAAAAATCTTGGTCTGTTGATACATCTGATTAAAATTCTTTACGCACGGGAATGGCTTTTATAAAGTTTCTCTATTCGTAATTCTAAGAATGAAATTATTAACATTATTGTACCGCTCCGATACATAGAGTAAATGCTTTCTTTGTGGCAAAAAATTGAGTTTCTTATTCATACTGCCTAACTATATAAGTACACGTGTACACAGTTTAATTAAAAGACGTTCTACAAGAATAAACTATATACTTAGCTAATATATTTTTATTTCCATTACAAACTTGAATAAAACTTTAATATAAGAATCTTGTATCCATACCTAATGTTTTGCTAATACTTCGAAGCATTTATTTGGTAGTGAATGCTATGAAAATGGAATATTATATTTTAAGACTCTTCAGTTTTCCATTTTTGCTTGACTGCATTCATGTCGATATTATAGTTTGAAAATGTACAACGTGAAACGTAGCTAACTGCTTCTTTTCTGCTCTCTAATGCATGAAATATGAGCGAAAGTTCATATTCTTCTTTTAGAAACCTAACGATTTTCATAAAAAAACATCTGGAGCTTCAGATGTCTTTTTTTAAATTACGTAGTTTTTTGCTCTTACTTTCTGGGTGTTAGCAAAATAAATATTAAATATTTTATAATAAATATATATAATATAATAATAAAAATTCTATATTTAGATAATATTAAAATAAAACAAAATTAAAGTAGAAATTGAACCGGAGAACCGATGGCCGATGGGGCCAAAAGGTTCTCGAGTGGAGGCCATCTCTGTCTTATCTAGTCTAGGTTGTATGAGAACTAGTCTTATATTTAAATTTACTTAATTTAAAGGCAAGAGAGCGAAATGGCTACTTTTTGTCCGTTTTTTTTATTGATTTGGCACGTTCTAAAATTGATTGCTTTAATAGAACTTGTAGGTGTGTAATGGAATGTTTTGACTTGGCTTAACGTAATAACAAAATAAAATCCGTATAAACTAATATTTTTTTAAGTAACATTAGGGTAATATGAACGAAGAAAGTACCCTTATAAGGTATTGGTTTAACCTCCAAATTTTTTTCCTGTATAAGTTCATAAATAATTAATTCCATTATGATTTAACAATTAGACAAGGATGGCAGCATCTCATAAATAAAAATTATGAAGTAAACAGCTTACAGCTTCCGGGAACTCGGAAATAATTAATCTTTGATAAATTTGTCAAATTTCGCCGTGATTTATTGTTAATTAAATTTCAAATTTCAAAAGCATTTGACTGACACCAAATTGATTACGAGTAAATTCACAGCTTGGTGATTTTGAATAGTATATAGGAAATTTTGATAAATACATTAATATGTTGCATCGAGTATGATTGTGTACGAATATGTATGTACTATGTACATTAAATAATTTGTCTTGTGTCGTGGGTATAACAAATTAGGCTCGTGAGCACTTCCACGCGCGATTTTGTACGAATTACTCCAAAAATTTGTTTCAATGACAAAATCTAATTCTGTATATAAAAAATGATCTCTATAAAATAGAGGACGTAGTGAGTATTAAACCTCCAAAAATTTTACCATACGAGAATAAAATATAGAATACATATACATAGAGTATAATAATAAAATTGCTACTCTGCCTTGAGCATCAGAATCCACAAGGATTTGTTCGGATATAAGCTAAATGCGTGTAGCTTCAATCACAACTTATGTATACCTACAGCTTATGTATGTGTGAGAGTGGAATGGCTATTTGCCGGAGTACGCCTCGGGCGTTGATCAAGGGCCTGGAGATAATTGAAAATTCGTGTTTTTATTTCAACCAACGCTGCCACTGGATCATAAACCCTCGAAACTCCAAACAAATTAACGCTGTATTTGACAACCATATTGCACAGTTCCATCCGGACGTGGGTAATTAGGTGCCCTTAATCAATAAACCTAAAGTCCTATCTATCTCAAACAAACAGAAATCGTTCAAATTGAACCAGCGATTTATAAGTGAAAGCGTAACAAACACAGAGTTGCTTTGGCATTTATAATATTAATAGGACTGCCTCGTGGTCTCGCGGCGATTCCCGGGTCAGGCAAAGTGTTATTGAGTTTTTCCATTAGGAAATTCTCAGTAGCAGCACGGAGTGTGGAAATGTGCCCGAAAAACGGCAATAGGCTCGCCCCCATTACGTAGGACTGATACTTACCTGGAGAAATGCGGGTGCAGTAATGCACCTCTGCCTACCCCTTCGGGAAATACAGGCGTAAGGTTATGTATGTATGTAAGTAATATTAGTAAGAATTTAGCCTTTGTGGTGTGGTGATCTAAGAAGCAGCTATAAAAGCGATAAAATTTCTAACTATTTAGGTCTTTTTTTTTTACTAGTAAAACATTATTTGTGGTCCAGCCAACTCGCACTGGGCCAGCGTGGTTGACAAAAGTCTAACCTTTTAGTTGCATATGAATATCGCTATTGACAAACGGCTTTAATCAAATTATTAAAAATTCTCATTAACACAATTTGTGAACCCGCTGGCGCAGTTGGCTCGATCCCCGCACCGAGACAAATGTTTGTGTGAGTCATAAATATTTGTTTCGGGTCTGGGTATTTGTGAGACCGAAAGGTCTCGCGTAGTTGCTGATACCCATTAGTGTGGGGTCAGAACTATTTGTGACTGTTGGGTGTATTTATTATTATTATTAATTATTAATCATTTTTTTATCTTTTTACAGTGGTAGCCCACCAAGACGCAACGTATTTATACACGGAGCCTATACCTCCAGTCGGGTTTTGGATCGCTCTCGAAGATGCTACCATTCAGAACGGCTGTTTGTGGATGGCGCGGGGCTCGCACAAATCTGGAGTTCACAGAAGATTGATCCGCAACCCTGATATTGAAGCCAAAGAAGCCCTTACATACGACAAACCTGCTGCAATGTACCCACAGTCGAGTTTCACTCCAGTCCCTGTGAGCAAAGGTATATTAGACCATCTTATTTGTATTACGGCATCTCCAGGTAATAGTGATAAAAAACCATACGGGTTATTTAGTACTGGTCATATGATAATATTAAAGCAGAAAAAGTCTAGTACATAAACACAAACGAAATATTTTCGGACGAATGTAATTGCAAGATATCGGCAATCTTTCAGTTCGCAGTTAACGTGCACAATTACTAAATGCAACAGAGTCCATTCAATCATATCTACTGATAAAAATGCGGACTTTTTCCATGAAGCAATTCTTCGAAACAGCCGGCGTACACCTAATTGCCTCGAGCAGTAAGTTACGCCGGCGATCCACGTTCTATCTGTTGTTTATTTACTTTAGTGAGCTGCTGAAATCAATCCGAACCGTAACATAATTGAACCTTTGGGTTCAGTACGTAAATAAGGACCAAATCGTAAACTTTCAATGAAGGTATCAAAAGAAAATTATTATTGAATAATCCAATATTACAAATGCGAAAGCGAGTCTGTTCGGTAAATTCTATTTTTAATCGACAAATCTTACAATATAAGGACTACTATTACTATTAAAGCAGAGACAGCTTTGTTGACCCCGGGTCATAAGGCAGCGGCGATCGACAAGCTCCGAGCTTGTTTCACAAAGTGGCAGAAGGTTATTACGTTAATTAATAAATTAAAAGTAATTACAGAATATCCGGAAACGTGTCCAAAATTACAATAGGCAAGTCCCCTACGGCGTGGGAAACGAACAACTGATGAACGTAAATGAAGAAATACAACTCATTGAATTGGCATTTATTCCATCTGTATACACAATCTACTGTATATACCCCTTCGGCGATAATGGCGTCAGGTCTAATTTTAATATTCTAAAGACATACAATGTTTAAAAACATCTGTTGTATTATTCTACTCTTGGTTTTAAATTAACTGTTGGCAATGTGTTAACGGCTTAGTTCCTATCCCACTTTATATTCATCAGTGTAAAACAGATTAATAGATAAGCTTCATGCATTTACAAAACAAACTACGGTTTACACAGCTATTACAGGGTAAATAACGTATTCCTCACGCATAACTTTCAGCTTTGGTAATTAATTTCAACGGCTAATAACTCAATACTCGAGGGCTTGTGACTGGGTAAAAAATAACGCGAGATTGTGCATTTACTGGGTACAGTTTGATCCCATTTTGACCCTTTAATAGATTGTCTTCACAAAGCTACAAAGGTTTCGTATAATCTATTTTAAAAATGTACCCTAAAAATTGATGGATGAATTCCTCCGCGCCAGGGAATTTAACACAGTGTTGTTTACTTAAAAAAATCCAATCAACGTTTTGTTCGTGCATACTTTTTCAGCTATTATCCTTTGATAGCAGCCAGTAGTTCCATGGAAACTCCGCCAGACTTTTGGATTTTTTAAGAGTAAACACACGGCTCAATTCTAGTCGAATATTACGGCTTGACGAATTTCTCTGGTTAAGGCAAATTTCACAGTGAAAATATTTTAATAAAATGAAACGATTAAGGTTCATAATGATGATTATGCCAACGATTTAAAGCATGTATGCTTGCGTGTAGACATTTATTTATTTAATCTTTCTTATTTAAACAATGATATGGAGAAAAAAATAAAAACAAGGGGCGGTCTTATCGCTCTAGGCAATATTTTCCAGACAACCTTTGCATGAATAATAGAACAGGATTTTTTTTTCATGTAGCATAATTGTATTTATTTTTCTCGGGAATCTAATTCATTATGTGCAAATCTCCTTCTAAAACACTTAAAATATATTTGACGACAAATATCTGAGCAATTCCATAACCAGGGTCGGGAAATCCATCGTACTAAAGCGTACCTAGAGTTATCATTAACTCTATGAAATGATTTGCAAGCGAAAATCGAACTTGCTTCTTTTCGTTTCGACTAGATTTCGCACTCAGGATTACAGACGACCCTCGACTAAGTTTGCGTAATAGAATAACGTCCACTTTGAAGTTCAGTACACACAAGTTAATAACAAGGTTAGCCATAGCCAAGTTAAATTTACTTTGGCTATATATAGAAAGCAATGTCACAAGATATAACGAATATAACCCTACGGCAGTGGCGGTATAGAGAATTATGGAATTCTAAGAGGCTAAAAGCCAAGCTTGCCTTGAAAAAATCCGAATAGCAAACATAGACATTACACAATTAATAATATTATTATCCACCTATACAAACCTGCATAAAGTGTGAATTAACAAATAATAAAACATGAAGATCACACAAAATTTTAAACTTACGTATTTTTGCCGCGCCGCCGCATTTCCATTTCTATAATTTCGCAGAAACGCGGGCGTACTAACGTAACGTAACGTCAATAGTTTGGAATACACGACATCAATATCCATCTATCTCCCCTATCTATTGACACACAGATATAACCTAAATACGTTTCATAAGAATCCTTTTTGAGCTCTGAACAATATCAATCAGGAATGCAGTGTTGCCCAACTAGCAATATGTTATCATTATTTATTTTATTAACTATTTTTATTTAGCGCATTTATTGTGTATGATAATTTATTTTAAATGCTGTGGTAAACTAAAAACATATTTTTTGCTTTGGCAATATTGTACGAACTAGGAATAACTTCAAACGTAAACAACATGTCATTGAGCGAATAAAACAAATTGAATAAATTGCCACATTTAGAATATTACTAAGTCTATAAATTATTTTATAATATAAGTGATGTCGTTCCTTGCGGTCGTTTTAAGTGTAAATAAGTTTGGCTCTTCGAAAAAAGGGTAAATTATACTGAGAAAAAACAGCTTGTAACTGGTTAGAGCCTAAAAAATCATTCGTTTCCTTTGCTTTTTCTGAGAACATTTACCGTAGTAATGTTCTTTTTTTACACCACCAGAATGTAGAGATTTCAACGAACAAAAAGGTCCCCGACTTTTTAAAAAAGCTAATATTTTGACCCGATATATAATTTTCGATTGCAAAATAGGGTGGTTACGATATTAAGTCAAAATAAGGTGAAAAAATAAATATTTCAAATCAAATAAATTACAGTGTGTTTGGTACATGAAAAGGTAAGTTTTCACCAAATTTCGTGAAAAACAAATTATTGTTGTAAAAGATAAAAATAAAAAACCAAAAACTTCGTTATTTGGATTTTTCACATATATTTTGGGGTTACGTGGAAAAAGTGTGTATACAAAAGTTGTAGATCTTTTTATTACTTTGCCATTTAACTTTTTTGCATAGGTATTTAGTTTAGCTGTAAATCGAGATAAACCCTTTTTTCCCATAAAACCGTAACGTAATTTATTTTGCTATCATTTTTGTTATATTCTCTTCCTTTTCCAATGCGTTTCACTCTACTATAATTTTATTTCGCTTTTTAGCATTTTTAAGACTTCAGCACTGGTCTAAGAGTTACTTTTGCGTTTAAAATATTAGTATGGATATACGAATACATATAGTATATTATTATATATATATTAGCCTTGGAACCTAAATAATATAGCCACGGTCACTCCTTTTCTATGAGTTCGATTTAGAAAAAATCATAATGTATATAAAGTATATGCCTGAAATGAGACATGTTTAATCTAAAAGTATTTAAAATAACTAAGAAGTTCAACGAAGCAGTTACAGTAACAAAAACTACATAAATAAACTCACGCCTTTATTCCCCAAGGGGTAGGCAGAGGTGCAATTCTGCAGCAACATTTCGCCAACTTTGTATCAGTCCCACGTAATATTCTCGCTATTGCCGTTTTTCGGGCATATTTCCAGACTACGCGCTGCTACTCAGAATTTCCTAATGAAAAAAACCCAATAACACTTTGCCCGACCCGGGAATCCAACCTGGGACCTCTAGACCGCAGGGTACATACTTGTGTGAGACCACGACGCAGTTAACAAAAATTATAATATAAAAAAAGCTCTTGCCCCGGTAAATTTCTATTTCAGTTACATTTCAACAAGTTCATTTCTCGACTTTCAAACACTTTTCATTATCCAGCCTACAGCACTCTGTCGAGGCTCTCACTTTTCTTGTTACCTATTTGCCGACTGTTTCTATCTCAACCGATACATCATTATTGATCCAAACATCGCCCGTTGCAAACGTGTGGACAGCTATGCAGTAATTGACTGATTGCCAAGCGACATTTCGATGGAGTTAGTAAATACACTTTTGGTAGGGTGTTACGTAATTCTAGTTTTCCATCGATCTTTTGTTTTTCCTACACAAAGAAATATTGTGAAACAGCGGCTATTTTAATAAAATCAACATAATTGTTACTTTCCAGGGACTTGCGTGCTCATCCATGGCAACGTGGTACACAAAAGTGCCCCCAACAAATCTGACAAGAGTCGTCACGCCTACACTTTCCACGTAATCGAGAAGAGTAACAACACATATGCACCTGAAAACTGGCTTCAAGAAGGAGAAAATGCGCCGTTTGTAGATTTATACGATACGCTTCAGATGGAATTTTAAAAAAATGTTTACATCAGCTATGTTGGAATAGAATACAAATATAGTGCTGCGAAACTTGTGTCCAAATTTAAGAAACGATATAAAAGAAAAGAAAACATTTTGCCCTCTCCGCTTACTTTTAAACGAATTTCAGTAATTATTTTTATCTAAAAAATGGGTAAGTTGACAGAATTTTTTTAGTGTTAATGTTGCAACACTTAATGTTAGATACAAAAATATATTTTTTACTCCGGTTTGCTATGCTCCAGAGTCAATACTGTAAAATTCATTTCAACAAAGCTAAATTCTAAACCTATTTGATGAACTCGTTACACATTTTTATTGTTTTAGTTGGATGGTTTAAAAAATAATATTACATACGGCTCATTGTAATTTGTGATTATTTTTTGGTCTATGGTGTCAATGAAGCACATTAGATACCTACGTAAATTAAATCAATTGCATGACGTATGACATAAGTATTTCATATGAATGTAAAAGAAATACATATAAGTAATTATGTTCTTGCATTCACAAAAATATTTTGAACTAAAATTTTAAAGTTTACGTAAACTGTTTATTTTTAAACTATTGCATGTTGATGTTTACTCTTGCTTTTTGCAAGATGAAGAAATTAGTAGTATTTTTGCTATGATTTTTTTATACATTGCACTTTAAATAGTTTAGCTAACCACTTTACAAGTGATAATGTATTTTCGCTATTTAGCGATGGTATTGTGATAACTTTTAATAAACTAAACTGTGCATTTTGTGTTTCTTATTTATCTTGCCACCATAGTAAGATAAGCTAAAAATATACTGTACTAATATTAAACCTATCTGGACCTATAGCAGCCCACTTTAGGGTTCGATCAGCAAGAGCAACATTAAGACTTTGCAAAGAGTTCAAAACAATATTCTTCGTACCATCACAAATGCTCCATGGTATTCCAGACAAGACGAGATTTATGAGTGCTAGCAGTCCAATCAGAAATTGAAAGGTTTAAAATATAATATGCAGAACGCTCATCAGCGCATCTCAACATTCTGGCAGCCCTAGTTTTGAGCTTATCAGTACTACCGAAAAGGCTAGAATGGTAATACGAAATAATACATAATATGATTCAGGAAGATGATGCACTGGCCTCATCGCTTGCATGACAGACTGCCGATTAAAAACACACAAAAACACAGAATACCGAAATAACTCTTCTACCGAATATTCACAAACCGCAACAACCCTAACATTCCTATTTGTCATTGAACTCTTGCCGTGTTGGATTGCTCTGGATTCAAATTCTAACTTAAATTAATTTGAAAGGGTAAAAGATCGAAAATACAGACTATATTGGATATTTGGTAACATTTTAATCAAATGTATCTGGTATCGTTTTAAGAGTAAATTTTCTACTAAATGGTAAAAAAAATATATATTCATATATTTGACAGCCCCCCGATCCCCGCACCGAGACGAATGTTTGTGTGATCCACAAATATTTGTTTCGGGTCTGGGTGTTTGTGAGACCGAAAAGTCTCTCGTAGTCTCTGATACCCACGACACAGGACTTGTATCCTAGTGCTAGTTAAAGCAGTCATATGTTCTTAGTTCAAATATATTAATCAACAAAAAAGTGATAAAGGTTTTTTTTTATATTTTGATATATATTATGGTACCAAATTATTATAATTACTTTTAAATCTATAATGAGTCACACGATATTAGGAACTTTCATATGACGAAATAAAATACATTTGAAAATATAAGTATGGTTTCATTAGATGTCACGTCCGAGCTACTAGAAAGATGAACAAATTTCTTGCTTCTGCACCTTCACTTTTTATTCCCTTACTCTCAAAAAAAATTAAATTATCGAGCGCTTTACGTATGTACATATTGTGTACGGCCAACACTAACGCAAACTGCGAGGCCTCACAGACGCATGCAATGAAGCGCGGGGTTGGGGGGTACGGCAAGATAATTGCCGTACCGTACAGAATAAAAATACTTAACTTACTGTGCGTTACGGCAACTATTTTGCCGTATATTATTAAAACACAATATTGTTATATTAGAAGCAACAATATTAAAAAGATCATCGTCTCTTTTATACAAGTACAGGAACATAGTTAAATCACCCCCGCGCCGCGGGCAAGACACAGACGACAAGCTGCCGCGCTGGCTGATAGTCAGATACGGCAAAATGCTTGCCGTAACGCAGCGAAGGTGTTAAGCTTTGTGAAGCATTCTTCTCGCACTATTGATACACTTTCCCAACAACTTCTTGACAGTTAAGCTCTTTTTAAGCTCCATGTAGCAACAACCTAATCCGCATTCCGAAGCACGAAGGATTGATTTTCTGTCCTCTCATCGTATTTAATAAATTAGACCTTTCACAATGGAGATAAAGATGATAGAAATAATTTACTTGTAATGGTATAATCCGTACCGGATAACGTACTCACAGAAATAGCTTACAATTAGTGTCGATAAGCATATTGTTGTTGGCAATGTTGCCCACACTATAACACTGAGAAGGTACAAACAATGAACTAAATCTATAAAAGCATCCACTCCGCAATTATTACTTTTTTCTATAAACATTTTAAACGCCAAAAAGTTAAGGCCATTGTGACTTGCACGTGTCAATCCCTTGTGGATTTTTCAATCGAAAAAGAAAAGTATCAAAATATTACTAGAGGCCGGTCCCAGTGCGGCCCGGGTACAATATTTGTTTATCCATTCATGTTGCCCTTTTCCACTTCCTCACAACTTACATATATGCCCACTACTCAATATTTATTTTGCGTCAGTGTAAATTTAATTAACTTTGATTAATATATATGTCGACGTGTTATAACTGCTATATTATTGCCTACATGATAAATAAACGATCATTTCATTCTCCAGCTATTTTTATTTCACCCTCATCAGTGGAACCTGACCAAAAAAATGATTTTCCGTATTTCGTCACTCACATATCCTTGTATTTAAAAGATTTCGTCAGAAATTGTAATGTAAAATTGAGAATATGTAATGGCTATAACTCTACTACATTTCTTGATATATCGATGAAAAACATCATATGAGAATATTTTTCGAAAGTGAAAATATACTACTTATGCAATATGCATGTCACCCGAAAGAATTTTTAATAGAAATCCCAGCGCGAGAATGTTGTTACGGCAACGGATATGTGCTTCATACATTTAATGCATTTTATATATTGCATTTTCTTGGAGGCGGGATACCCGAGGCTTATGAGAAAATAAAATTCAATAAAAAAGGATAAGTAAATAATCATAACATTAAAAGTATTTGGTGTTTTTCTTTATTTTAATATTTCTGTCCACTATTTCTGTCTCTTGTCTGTACCTATAGAACGCACCTTAAGCAAATGAGTCGTGTTTGGCATAAAATTTAAATGTCTAGGTAACACTAGGCCGGCAGAATTATGGCTGGCGAAGAATGCTAGTTATGTCAAGCCAGTGAACAGGCTATTCCAACCGCACTGTCCTCGCAATTAGGCGCCTGAATAAATACTGCTCGTTCAGTTTAACTCCGGTTTTTTTTTAATAGACTAAATTAATGGTAACTCAAACGACATTAAATCCCACAAGTCTTCTAGAGCCGGTTAAATAACAATTTTCTCAACATGAACACGTCCAATTCATTTGTACAGCTTCCAGTTCCGTTTGTCGCTTCACTTTAACACCAAAGCCATACAGTACCGACTTAATACAAACAGTAACATTGCAATACAATGACCAACTTTGTACTTTTATACGACATGAATGCTTGAATGAGAACTTTTTGTTTGAAAGGAAAATATTTTGTTTGAAAGGAAAATATTTTCTTTCAAAGGTGACACGAAACCGGTGGCTTAGAAAATTTTACCATGAATTATTTTTATTCTCAATATTACACTTTTAGGCGTCGTTCGATATTACTCATTTGAATTTAATTTTCTATTATATAGGTATAATGTTACATAGATTAATCAGCCCGTAACTTCAAACGATGTCCAAAACAATAAAAACGGTATGGGTCTTTCAAAACACGAAATAGGGAGTCCATTTTACATAATTTCTTACCGTTCAAATAGACCCAGGGTCGTGCCGTTTCGGTTTATAGAACGCGTCCTGTCCGATATCGGTCAAGGCCAAATGCTGCAGACGTATTGCACTTCATCTAGGCTCCTGCACTCAATTATTTACTAGTTAGAAACACATCCCGCGCGTGAACGAACTGCTATTGGATGGGAAGATGCATATATACATATACGAGCAAATTATTGGTTGCATTCTATCGGCAAATTACGTTTCGAATAAATAGAAACCCTTTAAAATAGTGTATAGTAAATGTTAATAAACATGTAAGAAAAATTTGGACATTAATAATACAAACAAAGAGATTGAAATCCACATATCCAGTGGAAATAAATATTCTACAAAATGCACGCGATGAAGTAATACGAGTACATTGACCCAGCGATTTCGGAGTACAAATCATTGGCGCATTTAATCGTAAACGAGATAAAACTTATTATGAATAAAATTACTCGATGCTTCATTATCGCTTAGCTAGAGTAGTGTAGATATTTTTATGTAGTTTTGAATTTTTTTTTTTTTAATAAACGCGAGTTCCTTGACATTCAAGCTATAAACAACATTTGTAACATATATACGTAAGAAGACTGAAAATGTACACCCAAGTTTTCTTCTTATAAGCAGCCTTAAGCTATGTAAGATTGGTAATATATGTGATTATAATCAATCTATTTTTTCTTCTGTCTCTCGCCCTCATTAAGTACATTAAACTAGTAATAGCCTATAGATTGGAATCCCAGTGATACAATCTTAACACTATAATAATGTTACAAGTCAATATCACTGTCGTAGTTGGCCTTAATAAACCATAATAGTTCTTTATATTATATTGTTCTTTCTATATATTTCAATGGGTGGACGAAGTGACAGATCAATTCTAGATTCAAATTTAGATTCCCAGCCTTTCATTAGCCACTTTATAAGTTTTTAGATCGTTAATTTTGTCTGGATATTAGGGGTAACATATACGGTCTCACCGATTAACTTTAATTAAGAAATGTTTCATTTCCCCTTTTTTATGTCGTAGTCCAGCAAAGAAAGTAAAACACTATTTAATGAACATAAGAAAAAATTGTAAAAACTTTGTTGTTGTCATTAAGGACGTCAACTCTTTTGTTGAGTCTAACGTATTTTTGTTTTTACGTAAATCCAAATGAGTCAAACAAAAACATGACCATTCGTTCTTACATTTTTAAGCATTTTTGACATTGACATGACATTTTATGACATGCGACACTTCAAATCCAAAAAGCTTAATGTTGATTGGTAAGTAATGGTCGGATATGGAGCACATTCAGATAGGTACTATTATAAGTACAAACAACACATAAACTTGATGAAAAATATAATTGAAAGGAAACATTCTCTACCATTCTTATTAAACTACCATTATTTTAAATCGTTTAAATATTGTCGATTATGACTTTTTGAATATCGATTACGCATCTCTGCATGTACTTATTTTTCTTCTTCTTCAATGTCTTACTGATAGTGCGGTTTTAAAAAAAAGGTTCTATCGTAATTTATTCTAAAAAATTCTAATTACACGAAATCTTATTAATTTTTCAAGAAGAATAAGCACATTTTGTATTTAAATAATTTTGTACTTAGAATTTTCATCTGTAGAGAGTCTGTGTTTTTATTTTACAGAAAGGTATAGAGCGGACTAAATAGATTATTGACAGGCGAGTACCTATGTCAATCATTCATCACCATTAGAAAAAATAAACCGTTGCATCTTATAACAATTTGTTAACAGCTTTACCTAATAAGCTTCAATACTTCATTTTCATGGTAAGTGTATGTAAAATTAGTAACAATTAATTCACTATTTTTTAATATTATCCGTATTATTCAAATTGCAACAAGGCAAGTTATGAAGCCAGACACTGTAAAACAAATAGTTAAATGAAATAACGTAAGGGGAAAAAATAAGTGAAATGATTTACGTTTCAACTCCATATTTTAGGAAATCTCTAATAAAAACACAATGCATTCTACAAATGTTTTAACTATTTCAAAAGCTAGTAATTATTATTCTTGTTTCATAACTTCGCTTTTGGTTCTTTCTTTCATGCCCATAAAAACTGCACTTTTGTTACCTTCTCGTGAAGATTTAATTAAGTTTGCATTGAACACATTTATAACGTAAATTAATGTTTGCAGTGAGTATTCAAGTCACTGCTACAAAATACTTTAATTATTACTTTCATTATGTATCTTTGTTTCATGTTAAAACGCACGCACACAAATTTAGAGATAATATAGCTGCGGGATAGATACGGGAGCGATATCGGCCGGCCGTTCACACTCGCCAGAGGAAATATGTATCAGTCCACATCAGTAGCCTGGTCGGTGCAGCAGCAGCCATGCGTCTCGCCACAGCCCTCGTAACCCTGGTCTGCCTACAACGTGAGTACATATTTTGTTGCACCGCGGATGCAGCGCTATTTATATAACTTACAGTGCTTATAAAAATGTACTATTTATACAAAATCGCTGTAGACAAAGCTTGGCTTCATTATTTCGCAGTTTATTTTGCGAGATTTGTAGATTGTTTTCTTTTTAAAATACAAAGAAAAATTCTTATTTTTTTAAATCTTTTAGGTATATGAAATGAAAGCTTGCGTTTTAAATTTTAATATGACCATGACGCGATCCCTATTACGCTGGTTAGATTCCTGCCAACGGGTCAAATGTTTGTGTAAACTATATGTTTGTGTCGGTTTTCTTTCATAGGCCTTAGTAATGAATTAGTTTCGATATCAGAAATTTTGAAAAACAAGACTGCGGGAACAATTATCCCAGCAAACTGATCCTATTACTAATCCAGCCAGGTCTGACCCAGTTCTTGTATTGTTAGCGAAGTTAATGTCGCAACAGCTATAATGCTTTGTACACAGAGTAACGTGTTCCCGTAGGAATACGTTTATACCGCAAAAGCAAATTATCATATAAGATAGGTACAATTAAGAATAAAGAGATTCTTTGACCCACAAAATTTCTCTACGATACAAACACAGTCACGCTTTTTTTCAGCCTCTCCTTTCACTGCATACATCGTCCTATGATTAGGACATATGTGTATATGATAGCTAATAATAACACTATTGGCTTCTGTCCGCGAATTTGAAATCGCGGGTTTCCGAATGACTTCCAGAGTGAATGAAAGGAACAACGAGTGAGGAATAAAAAAACCTAGGTAATAGGGATATTTCGAAATGCCGAACATTTTTTTTGGCAAAAAAGTAGGTTTGTCATTAGCACATAAATTCAATATATACTAATGATTTTTATTTAAAATAAAACAAAATGTTCATTTAAGCTGTAAGTATTATTTATTACTTTCAGAACTAATTTCTTAGCAAATTTACAAGATACCAGAAAACTTTTTATACATTTGTGTTACTATAATATTCAAGATGGAAACTCATAACTATTATTTAGCAAATATATTTAGCATTTCCAGCCAAAGGAGCTATATAAATTAATTGACACATTGAAAAAGTACCTATACAAAGATTTATTTTAGATATTTCGCTAATGCCTATTCCGATTTCATGATTAATGTTACTAGTGTAAACTGAAGGTCATATGAATTAAAAGATATCAAAAATATTCTAACCAAAACGATTATCAACAAAGGTATTTACTTGTAAACTCATTGTAAGACATAATGTATAATTTAGGTATATTTGCTCGACCTCGACAAGTCAACACTGAAACATTTACTGATAAATCATTAAAACTTTCTACATATCATTTAATTTAATAAAAACAGAAGATGTTTTATTGTGTGTTTTATTGAAAACAAAAATAGGAAACGAGGCAAGCCACTACTGCTGATAATGAGATAACCTTATCGTGAACTATAGCATTCTCAATAATCACTCTCTCTTAGTAATCACTAAGCGTTTACTTATTTATGGTGGTCCATATCTCTCTGTTAACTTGTATTTACAGCTATGCACTGTGGTCTAATTAAAATATAGCAAGCTGTAAACAATTTACGACCAGGACGTAAACAGCCTATCTAAAGCTTAGTATCTTGCTGACGTTCGGATATTCGATTAGAGGATTACATTATTATGGTGATGTAAATTGATTCCTATAGTAAAATCATAATATTTTCTCTTCAGCTAACTTATATTGTCCATTAGGTGGATCACTGTAATCGTTATTTATTGTAAGACCTACATACATATACTTTACGTAAATTTGAATTCAAGAAGAACTCTTAGTCATATCTCTTATCATCAGTAGCGGTACTTCCATAGAAGCCCAAAAGCCCAGCTTGATGTACAATATTTTGAATAATAATCTTTAAGCTTTAAAATCTTTATTTAACAAAAGCAATATTACATTTCAATGATAAAATACTGACCCCAGAATAAAAAAATATAAACTAGACATTACACAATTAACGTGTAATGCTTTTGGGCTTCTATGAAAGTACCGCCATTGCTTATCATATCCACAGAATAGTGTTAAAATTCGCTGTAATAATCAGTTGTATTCATACCTAGATCTCGATTCCGTTTTCAAAATATTTCCTCTTTCCACCTCTTTACAATATCGAAATGGTCATAATATGCATATTATGAGTTTTGAACGCTTTTAAAAACCGTTTACACATAAGTACACACTCATTTATTGTTATAATTATAATTTATATTGTTAATAAATAGTTTTTGTCGACATTTTAACAAATCTTTCAAGTCATGAAATATCATGGTGAGCGTTTTACGGCTTTTCATACTTTCGTAAATCACTTTTATGTTCAATAATTTTAATCAAAGAGTATTTTTTTTAAAGTGTAGTTATTTATTGACACACCATTTATATTATTTTTCACTAGTAATACAGTGTTATTGCAATTTTCTTAGGTTTTATCTTTTTAATGAGGTTAGCTCATTTTCGTGTGACCCTCGTGGCCAGAAAAAGGGTGAAAAGGGTAGGCAGAGGTGCTTTTCTGCACCAACATTTCGCCACCACGTAATAGGAGGCGAGCCTATTGCCGTTTTTCGGGCAAATTTCCAGACTCCGTGCTGCTGCTGAGAATTTCCTAATGGAAAAATGGAAAAACCCAATAACACTTTGCCTGACCTGGGAATCGAAGTCAGGACCTCTAGATCGCACGGAGTCTGGATATGTGAACGAAAAACGGCAACAGGCTCGCCCCCTATTACGTGGGACTGATGCATACTTGCCGACATGTGGGTGCAGAAATGCACCTCTGCCCACCTCTTCGTGGAATACAGGCGTGAGGTTATGTATGTATGTATGTACATAGTTAGCTTTGTATGTAAATTTTCATCACATACTCAAGTTGCCTTGAATTAATCATTTACTGTTTAAACTAAAGCCTAAATGAACGAAAAGATTGATTAAAAAAATTGCGTAAACAAACATTATTTTATTAAAGCTAATATTAAAACAAGACCCGCATTATAATCTATGTAGATAATTAAAAAAGCACCAATAAATTCAATAGAATTTTCGAATCGGAGATAACAGAAATATGCGCATGTACCGTAATTATATTGTGAAAAGGTAGGCACAGAAACAATGATTGTGTTCTCATTTCGACAATGTTTACATCTAATAAAGTATAGACGGCGGATGTCTTATGTGTGACACAAATTTCCGGCCAAATAAAGTTCATCGAACGACTGGAAAATCTCACGCAGACGATTACGATGCGGTGAACCCAAGCACTCGCGAGTTACACAACACATACACTGTTACGGGGCCAATAAGCCACGACAAACAAGTGTTTATTCTAAATAGCACAAAGACGTGTACGAAATTCAATGGACGGGTTATCAAGAACGCTCTCGCAGATAAACAAGACTTATTCAACTCCTTATAACCTGTTCTGAAGTTAACAAAGCTATAAATCATCTTACTATATGTACTTCCAGTGAATTGACTTCATGAAAATTACAAGTTTTCGACACTTCATTTCAGATATAATTATATTAGAACTGCCTCATGGTCTTGTGGTACAGATGTGCGTCGTGCAGTCTTGAGGTCTTAAGCTCGATTCCCAGGTCGGGCAAAGTGTTATTAGGTTTTCTCATTACAAAATTCTCAGTAGCAGCACGAATTCTGTAAAATGTACCCAAAAGACGGCTGTTAGTTGGATAAATAAGGACGAAAAGTTCCTCGAAATGAAAAACCTCTTTGGTAAAAAGGCATGAATACGTGTTTGGATGATATGTACACAACATATAAGTATATATTAGACAGACGACATCGCATTCGATTGTCAGTATCCGAGGTGACCACAAAGCTGTCCAAAAAGAGAAAAAGAGGAGAAAACTCGATGATTTGTCACTAGAAATAATAATAATATAAGTTTAACGTGAGCCTATGCTTCTACTTCCTAATTTGAGAATTGATGGCATGTCTCTTCCTCTTAGAGTCGGTGGTGCAGCAGACAATTTTAAGCCATAAGCCCTTAAACGCCATTCAAACTTAGAAGACATGAACAAACGAGCAATGAAAACTTTAGGCTTGTATGACTATGGAATCATCATTATCATCAGCCCTTATACGTCCCATTTCTGGGTACGGGTCTACAACAGAAAGGGTTTAGGCTTAAGTCCACCACGCTGACCTAGTGCGGGTTGGCGGACTACACACCTAAGAAATTCCTAAGAACTTTTAGATGTGCTGGTTTATTCACGAGTTTTTCCTTCACCGTTAAAGTAGGTAATAATTAATTGTGAATACACACAAAATCTCGAAAAGTCAGAGGTTCATTGCCGACCGCGCGCTTAAAGCTCGAGGCCACCACTGACAGCGCAGTTGGCTAGTAACCAGCTTGCGAAACGAGAGGCCGCGGGTTCGATCCCCGCATCGAGACAAATGTTTGTGTGATCCACAAATATTTGTTTCGGGTCTGGGTGTTTGTGAGGCCAAAAAGTCTCACGTAGTTTCTGATACCCACGACACAAGGCTCGTATCTTAGTGTGGGGTCAGAACTATGTATGTGACTGTTGGGTGTATTTATTTATTTACTTCAACAATTCACTGTTAAGAAAAAATAACTAACAATTTTGTACTGACCGGTAATTAGCTTGCACTTTCGCGCTTTCGTCATATTTTATACGCCTCACGATGAACGGGGAGGCATATCGGAGATTAAAATGTAGGTACTGATTCCATGAAAGGACACCGTTTCCATTATTTTCACGAAGCTTACCGTTAAAAACAGACATTTAAACCTTTCCACTACGTAATGGCCTTAATGCCTTGATATAATATTCTCATTGTAACTCAAACGGCTGGGCTTACCGTCAACATGGATTTTTATTTCAGTCTTATTGTCACTGTAATAATTCTCTTATATCCATTTTCTAACGCATTCGACCACATTCGTTTGCAACCGACATACATTGTTCATATGTGTACTAATGCACAACGGAAGTATTGCTTGATAAAACATCCTAATTTTATTTTATTTACTACAAAACAGTTGTACAATTAACCCAAATAAAAGTAGTGAGTTAGAAATACTCATATCTCATATATAAATTCGTGTTGTATCATTAAAAATAACACTTAATTAATATCTTAAGTAAAACATGACTTAAACGATGTTAATATAAAGATGAACGTATGAAAACTTTTAAATAGCCAACTGCTCAGAGTCCATCCCACTGTACTAAGCCAGATTTGTGGAGTAACAGGCCTGTTCCCAGCGATAATCCATATATGGGCATAAGTATCATCATAGTTTGTGACTCGACATCATCGACAGCCCCGTGGCGCAGTTGGCTAGACACCAGCTTGCGAAACGAGAGGCCACGGGTTCGATCCCCGCACCGAGACAAATGTTTGTGTGAACCACAAATATTTGTTTCGGGTCTGGGTGTATGTGAGACCGAAAAGTCTCTCGTAGTTTCTGATACCCACGACACAAGACTTGTATCTCAGTGTGGGGTCAGAACTATGTATGTGACTGTTGGGTGTATTTATTATTTATTTATAGTTTGTATGCATCGTCAAAAAATATGTTGTAATTCTTCGATCTATAACTGTTACGAAACTGAAATCGTCTTGAGTTAAAATGTAACTTTGGTTTGTGAAGGATGAGCTTATCGATTCAAACGAACTTGAGCCGTAAACTACACTTGAATTTTGATCTGAAGAATTCGAAGTAGCAGCAACTAAATCTACAAGCAACCTAACGTAACTCCGACTAGGTAAAACTTGTTCAAAGTTAGGTTTAAATCATACGTGGAACCCTGAAATAAAATTGATTTTGAAAGGGTGTAACCGCAGCTGAAAGCGTATATTTGGCAATGTAAAACCACATTGCCGCTTTAATTTAGTCCCACGTACCGTTTCAAAGGGCATAATTGCTATTTCTTAATGCTTCCAATTAATTAAATAGTCGCCCACCGTAAAAAGCGATATAGATAGTAATAAATTGATGGGTCGTTTTCAATTACAGGCGAGTGCAATTTTTGCATAAATATTGACATTAATTTATTAGCAACTGGGTATTGAAATTTCTGTATAATTAAACTATCGATCTTAGATAACGAACTCCGAACGAAATAGTAAGGATACCATACTAATGTATTAATTTAATATCGGCTAATTTAGGTACATAATAAATATTTTTCAATACAAGAGATTTAAGGATAGAGATAAAATAAAAAGATTGACATAAATACTCGTACTTAAGAAATTAACAATACTAGGTTTTCTATTCTCAAAAAACAAAGGTTCATTTGTTTTGTCTATATTTTATTGGCTTCCTTGTAGAGCAATTCTTCAAATTTTTGTTACATTATCTTACATTAAGAATTAAGATATCAAAGGAGGATCGAAAAAAATAAATTAAAAATTAATAATCCCTCGTATGGACGTCTTAAAATTAGTTTTTGTGACGATTAAACCTTTTTCTAATGAAAGTAGGTACTATAATAAAGTGAATATATCGACGGAAGAAAGCGGAAACGTCGTATCTCGAAAAACCCAAGTTTACACTAGAGCCAAAAAACTATTTTGAAAATTCATAACTAATATATTTATAGAGATAGAAAGTTAAAAGTTGGAATGTATTTATATTTATCAAAGGCCTATTTGATGCCTTTCTCTAAATTATCATAAAGTTATTATTATCATTAATTTCACAAGTTACGCCAATTGATGTTTTAATTTCAGGCAGCTGAAATGTTGTATCTGTGAGCTGAAATGTATGGCCAACTTAACAAGACATAATTTTTTGAGCGACGGATCTGCTGTATCTTAAAAATGGCAATGCCGATATATATTTCATTTAGCTGTATTTCGTTCATTTAATAAAATTACGTAAAAGTTTTGTTTTAAGTGCAAAACTGGCGACAGACGATATTAAAATGAAATGCTGTATCTTAATATTAATATTTTGATGAGTAAAAAATAATGTTATGATTAAAAACATAATCATTATAAACTGGGAAAAAGTATATCGTTATTGCCTAAAATTACTAGGATCATATAAAATTACTGTAAAATTTTAGAACCTTGTTTTTAACAAATTATTTTTAAATCTCAACTTTCTTTTTCTTCCTCTGATCCAACAGAAACGTCTTAATTTTTTTTTGTCATGCTTTAGATTCAAATACAAGCGAAACGTTTGCAAATAATTAGTTTTACCACAACTTTTTTAAGATCATCATATTTGTGATCATTATAATCATCCATCCATTCATCAGCCAATGGTAGTCCACTACTGGACATAGGCCTCTCCTAATGACTTCCACAGGGACCTGATGGAAGCAGCTTGCATCCAGCGATGTCCCGCGACCTTTACAAGGTCGTCCGACCATTTTGTCGTAGGACGTCCCACGCTGCATTTTCCGCTATGTGCCCGGCCCATTGCCACTTCAACTTGCTAATCCGCTGGGCTATATTGGTTACTTTAGTTCTCCTACGGATCTCCTCATTTCTGATTCGATCTCGTAGGGAAACCCTGAGCATAGCCCTCTCCATAGCTCGTTGAGTGACTCTGAGCCGTCTAATGAGGCCCATAGTGAGAGGCCACGTCTCAGTGCCGTATGTCATCACTGTAACACACAACTATCGAAAACTTTCGTCTTCAGGCACTGAGGTATTTTGGACGAGAAGACGTCGCGTAGTTTCCCGAACGCTGCCCAACCGAGTCGGATTCGACGATTGACCTCTCTCTCGAAGTTGGACCTGCCTAACCGGACCACTTGTCCTAAATAGACATATACGTCTACAACTTCGAGAGTCGAGCCCCCAACTGTGATCGGGGTAGGCCCAACATGGACATTCGACATGATCTTCGTCTTGTCCATGCTCATTTTAAGACCCACCTGTTGTGAGACTTGATTGAGGTCTTCGAGCATAGTGCTAAGGTCTTCCAGCGATTCTGCCAAGACTACAATATCGTCGGCAAACCGAAGGTGTGTGATATACTCGCCGTTGATGTTGATGCCGAATCCTTTTCACTGCAAGAGCTTGAAGGCGTTTTCCAGCGCGGCAGTGAACAGTTTCGAAAATATGACATCTCCCTGTCTCACGCCTCTCTGTAGTGGAATAGCCTTCTTGCTCTGATCTTGTACTCGGACCGACATGGTGGCGTTGCTGTATATACTTTTCAACACCTCAATGTACCGATAGTCGATATAGCACCGCTGAAGAGACTCTAGCACAGCCCAGGTCTCGATCGGATCAAAGGCTTTCTCATAGTCCACAAAGCGGCAAGTTATATTCCTCGGTTTTTTATATAACTTGCCGAAGCGTATGAATGTGGTCTATGGTGCTAAAGCCTTTTCGGAAACCGGCTAGTTCGGGAGGCTGGAAGTCATAAAACCTGCGTTCGAGACGATTGGTGATGACGTTCGATAATAACAAATAGATATGGCTCAGGAGCGAGATGGGCCTGTAATTCTTCAGCAAAGTGTTATCACCGTTTTTGAAGAACATTACCACCACGCTCCTGCTCCATGCCTCTGGCGTTGAGCCCTCGAGGAGAACGGAATTGAAGAGCCACTGAAGGACTTTAAGTACCGGCGTTCCGCCCGCTTTCAGAAGCTCTGAAGTGATTCCGTCCTCACCCGGCGCCTTGTTGTTCTTAAGTTGCTTCAGGGCCATCTCAATCTCACACAGGCTGATGTCCGGGATATCATCACTGAAGTGGCGGATCAACTCGGCACTCGGGTCTTCGGCCGAGCTAACAGTCGGTTCGGCAACCGAGGTGTAAAGCTGTCCGTAGAACCTCTGCCCTCGTCGACATTACACTGCCACCCTCCGTCTTCAGACTAGACAGCTGTCTTTGCCCAATAGACAAGTCTCTTGCAAACACTTTGGAGCCTCCGTTCCGCTCAATTGTCTCTTTAATGCTCACAGTATTGTGAGCACGGACATCGTGTCGCAAGGACTTCCAGATCCGTCTATTGAGCTGACGATATGCTTCGGCGTCCTCGGAAGACTGCAGTGCCATAGATCGACGTTCGGCCATGAGGCCAAGAGTGTGGATCGAGAGTTTTTGTGGTCTGCCTCTACGGCGAGGTCTAAAATACTTAGATCCCACCGTATGGACAGCTTTTACCAAACCGCTGTTTAACTCGTCCACTGCAAGGTTTTCTTCTAGACAATCAAAGCGATTACTCAGCTCGAGTTGAAAGCTCTCGGGGTTTTGGATATGGGCGCGAGTAGGTTGGAGCGTGGACTTCATCAAGCGACGCCTTTCTAATTGGACTCTGCTCTGCAACTCAACATATTAAAAAACCTAAATTATTAATATTCCATTACTCATCTTAGGTCCTGGAGTTGTTTCATAGCATTTTTAACTTGTACACAATCGTAAATATGCTTTTATAAAGTTATGAAACGCAGCGACAAACATGTTTTCTCAAAATGATGCTCACGCATGAACTAAGTCGTGGTCGAAACGGCGTATGAAGAGAACACGTGATGGCATTATAGAGCGGCGGGAGGGAGGTAAAGTGGCGTTACTGATCTCTGTACACAAAACAAAACTGTATTCATTTGTTGTAAGTATGATTTTTACAATAAAATAAGTGTTTGAAATGTAATAATTGTTTCATATCCCTGCACCAGTACGGAACATTTGTTGTATCGATAAAATTACACAATATTTTCACCGGGCAGAATTGTTGTATCTCTGTCAAAGTAAATTTTTGGGCTATAGAAATGTCGTATCTTATTCAAATTGAACTCCGTGATAAATAAACAAAGTAGTAACTGTTTTATTGTTAAAAATTGCAGATTTTGCTATAGTTACGACAAATTTTCTTAAGCTCTGTGCTAAAACACGGAAAAATTCGAGGTCGTATCGTTAGAAAAAATTATCGTAGAAAGACGAGACATAGATCATTCGACGCGGATTTTTTTTTTATATAACAATATGGTAAAAAGTGATTTTACCCAAAATGCGAGTTACGACGTTTCCGCTTTCCACCGTCGATATGCACTTTAAAGTTAGGTATTTCATTACGTCACGGCAAAGTGAAGGATTTAATATGACGACAAGTATGAACTTGCAGGTAAAGGAGAGAGTCGCCGCCATGTAGGTATTCCAGGGTATCGATTTGCCAGAAACGAATATGTCCCTCTTCTACGAGTACACGATTATGCGAGCCTCCCTCACGCCTAATTTAATACCCAGTAGATGTGGCCGTGGACCATGGAACTAATAAACATTGCTTTTCGCAGCAAAGAAAATAATTAGTCACATTTACACCTCAATATGATAAAAAATAAATAAAAGTGCTACTTAAAAGTACAATATGTATTGCTGAATTTCTATGCTGAGACCAGGGTATTGCTAAGTTGTAGGGAGACATTCGGGTATTCTAAAACCTCGTATAAATCTGTTAAAATGAAGTATTATTCTATTATTACCACGTAGTTACTTATAAACATAGACGAAAAATTGCATACTTACCAGACATTTCTGAATAACAATTGTTTTTATATTTATTAAACTCCCGTCTACATTCCCTGGGTAGGCAGAGGTGCATTTCTGCACCCATATTTCAAGATTCCGTGCTGCTACTGAAAATTACCTAATGGAAAAATCCAATAACACTTAATAATATAGATAAAAAACAGGCATGACTTTCATTACCTTTATATAATTGTTTTTCGGTTCATAATTGGACAAAGTATTATATTATTGTATTATATATATTATAAATGTGATCAAAGAACAATCATGAACTTTATCGAGGCATGCCAACGATAAGAATCCTGTCAGTTTCATTATCCCTCAAATGCTGTAAGCGAATTGTTCTAAGGTGACGAGCAATGGAGTAGTCGCAATGCGAATACTTACGTAAGTGTATGTAGTCCCGATGTACAAATTATAATTGAATACAAAAATAATATAATATCAGTTATTGATAAATACTTGTGCAATATGTGGTACTTAATGAGCCACCTAATTAAATTAGTATAAAAAGATAACATTCTATGTATTCTTCCTATAGTAATTTGTTAAGATTTTTCTACGCAGATTGCTACGTTTACTATAGTAAATTAAACGCTAAATTTCTGGCACGGCAAAGTGAAGCACTGAATGCAATTTGGTCGCATACGAATCTCCTACCAGCAGCAAACTCGATCTCCGGTTTAATCTACGTTTTAGTACACAATAAAATCGAAGTGGAAAATGTGTTTGCAAGTAAATGTAAAACCAAACTTTTTTAAATAAATAAAAATACCTGGGTCATGAAACTAGAACGTAGAGCTTACACCAGGCATAAAATTAAATTAAAAATAAAAAAGATACGAAATTCCCGCCGTACTGTGATAAATAAATTAACTTATTCATTAGACAGTATTCACGGCCCAGTTTGTTAGAGCTGGCTGTGCCAGGAGAGCTAACATTCACATCGCGGTTTCTTTTCACCCCGCGTAACAATATCATGTGTGGTAAACAAATATTTAAATTCTGGTTCCATTAGTTTCAGTGTTGCTACTTTTCGTGCCAGTATTAAATATATTATTTGTGGGGGTATTTCTAAAACCCACGTGTTTCATGTACCTCAGTATAATTCTAGGACTATGTGCGCATATGTATTTACTATATTTTCTCTTTACAGTAGGCGTATGGGCGTGTGAAACCGACCAGACCCATAATGGTTGTAAAATATACGCTGGCTCTTGCACCTGCGGCTTTGGATGCAAAACGGAATTCATTTACAGAACAAGACGGTCATGTTTAAACGCACTTAGAGGTAATGTATATTGTACGATGTATGTATATCAGCTCTTGTACATTCTACTACTGGGCACGAGTCTTCTCTTCAACCAAGAGTCTGACGGGAGTTCAAACCATAGTCCACCACAGTGTCCTGGTGCGGGCTCACTACATAATTGTCTTCTTTCACCGTTAAAATAGGTATCAGTTCATCGGGAAAATTTGTTTGTGTTTGTCTGAGATTTTAAACTGCGATTTTGCCTCGACTGAGCACCGAATACCCTAGGCAATTACTACTTCTCTTATTATGAATGTACATACGTTCCTGAAAAAGTCAATAAGCTCGCGCTATTACGTGAAAGTTAAAATGCAGCTGCCCAAACCGTGAGCAGAGGTGTATACTTCCGCCAACCCTTTTGATACAAAACGAATGTGGTTTCAAACAAGCTCTTTGTTTTTTTGTTTTAATCCGGCACATCAAAGGAACCACACTGCGCGTAATGGAGTATGCACAGGGGATCAGATAAATGCTGTGTAGCCGGAGTCGAATTAATTAATTGTCATACATAAAAAGTGCAGCATTGATTGCCATTGAGTAGCAACTGCAATTTTATAGGTACGTCTTTTTTAAGACTGCGTGATTGTTACCACTGTATTACTAACACACATATTAATTAATTTTAATTGATCTTAGTTTTTGGAAATGCCGAGAGTTATAACGATTGTGTACTTAATAATGTAATTAATTAATTTTTGATTAACAGTTTCTAAGAAAATTGTTGTCGCTGTACTGTGCCGATTATTTTGAAACTGTCACAAAAAAACACAACACGGCACCTGACTATGTAGTGCACTGCATTGCTAATAGAGTATCAAAAAGCGAGACACGCTTCTTTCATCACTCTGTAGTCATTCCGGCATCATAAGATTTTTCTTAACTTCATGGGACCCACGAGGATGAATTAAGGCCTAAACCCTCTCAGCTGTAGAGGAGAGGAGGCCCATGCCCAGCAGTGGGACGTGTATGGGCTGATGATGATGGCCAACGAAGCAGTCCTTTCGTTTATAATCATCCAGCAACGACAAAATACAAAAAAATATTGTGAGGAACAAATATGTTTTCACAAATTTAAGGTTACTTTAACCCCCGACACAAAAAGAGCGTGTTGTGAGTTTGAAGGCTTTGTCTGTTTGTGATTCTGTCTGCCGCTTTAGCTCCCCAACCGGTGGACTGAGTTTTAGGTTTTTTCTTTGCACGGCGCAGTTGCGTACAGGATGGTGTGATTAGCATGCCCCGAGTTTGAACCCTGCCTCAGACAAATGTTTTGCAATTTATGAATATATGCTTCCATTATACATTTCAATTACCCTTCCATCCATGGCATGGTAAGAGGCCAGATAATGAAATGTTGGCTGCTTATTCGATCCCACGCCGAGACAAATGTTTATGTTATGCCATAATAGTTACTCGCAGTTATTGATACATCACACAAGCTTGATAACTTAATGTGCGTTAGGAGTTTCGTTAATTTGTCCAAGGGTAAAGTATGCTGTATTAACATTGGGATTATATTTGCAGAGAGGCCATCAAATATCTGTGCTCGGATGCCATGTATCCGTGGGATATGCATTCAGACGGTGCAAGATCCTGGATTTACTTGCAAGTGTGAAGGCACTGGCTATTACGGCCAACGATGCGAAAAAGGTATTACTCTTTGTCTATAACAACATCGTCCCCGCTCCCGGTAGGATCGTACGGACGCCACAAATGAACACTGCACATGATCCTCTTTGCCTTTACGCTTCATCTATTTTCTTTATATATATAAAACACGGGAACTGTTTCTTGTATTGGATAAATAATACATTTAATGATTATTTTATAATATACAAAAAAATATTCATCGATGTCGTAGAAAGTCATGTAAAAACCACAAACTATTAATATAAAACTTTTGTCAATCAGTCTACATGTTAGGTTCGTAAATCTATACAAATAAATAAAATTGGAGTGTCTGCTTGTAATATTGAAATAACCGCTTTTTAATAAATGCTAATGGTATATAAATGCATATAGGTACACGGTAATATACCAAAATAACGTTTTTTGCAATTTGCTGTTAGGCGGAACGAAGTTCGCCGGGTCAGCTAGTAGCAAATAAATCTTTTATTTATTCGGCAATGTGAATGCAACAATGTGTCGAGAATTTTTTTTAACTACTTGAGAGTAGGTACTTATCTCGATTATCGACACGATTTTGTCAGCCCGTTCGGAAACAAATGGATGAAGACCAAACCCGAAATGCAAACATCCTTCTTTATTAATCCTATATTGCATATTTTCGCCCTGTTTAACTCTAAAATTCTTCAATAGGCAATGTAAAATTTAGAACCTTATTCAGGATTTTTAAAAGACATTGAAAAGGTAGAGGGAATTGAGGAAAGATTTGTATTTTTGTTACAAATAAAGACAAAAACCGCTTAACTGATTTATTGATTTTTGGTACGAACATAAATGGGAAACCATATATGCTGGGCGAAGTGTAGCCAAGCCGCCATTTATTAATATTGAAACCTATTACTGCCATCAAACGGGCAACTTGAACAAAATAAATACCAAAGGCAAAGTAAACATTTTCCTTCAACTTATACAAACTAATAAATGCGAGAGTAATTCAACCTGTTTTCAATATTATTAAGGTTCAATACTGCAGCACTGCTATTGATTAAATTAGACAAAAATAATAATTTCTATATTACCATAAGTTTTTTTTTTCTATAATGCGCCCGGGCAAAGCTAGCCGGGACCGCTAGTGTCACATAAAATAATCCATGCAGACACCGGCTATTATAAAGAAAATAATGTTTTACAACAAACGAGATAATGACACACCGGCATTAACGCAGCTCACGATCAGCATGCCTTTGTGAAAGCAGAGGGGGTAAAAGAAAAAAGGCAAAGAGCGAGATTATAGCTCGTTGAGCCTCGAGCTATCTCACTCAGCGATATTGAATAAAAACATTTTGCTTCAGGGCATACCTATTACGGCGGTTCCACCTTCCCCCTTACATTATTAGCCACAGTTACTCAAACTTATTTTGAAAACTGCCTATTTTTTCGTACAAAAAGAATGTTAATATGCCCCTAATACACATCCCACCCCTCAAAATAAACCAAAAACAAATGCCTTTGTTCTCTGATTTTGTAGGGCTTAGTCTTCTTATTCTCGGGTTCCATATTACCTACACAAATTTTCCTCTGCCTCCAGATTCTCCCGCCTACAAAAGAGGTATAATATCCACATTGAGAAAAAGAAACTACACTCGTTTACTACCTATTACTAACTATAATTAGTGCATACAGGCCTCATGCCAACAAGGGCCTCCTCGAAAAATTAAAGCTAATTAGCCTTTAGTTCACCCTGATCCTTTAGTTCGCCAAATGCGTGTTATCAGACTGTACACCTAAGGAATAGAGATTGCAGATTGTTTTCTAGTACGAAAAAATGAGTGTAACTGTTTTTTTTTTCTTTACAGCTTGTCCTACAGTCCCGATGCGTGGCACAATCTTCCCTCATGAATGTATTGTAATCTGAAGAAAGAAACAAACATTGAATGTCTCAAAATATTTATTGATTTAATTATAAGCTTAGTTGTACTTGGTTTAGCTTCGTTGAAAATTTATATGTTTAGTTTGGATGCTAGTAATGTTCTGTGGTTTAGTATTTGAAATGTATTGGCTACGTGTAAATAGTACCGGCGCTCATATTGTATGGAGATAACGAAATATATTAAACGTAAGAATCTGATATGTAAGCAAAATGTATACGCTATTGTAATGAAATAAAATGGTATATATGGCTTTTGTAAAAATAAAACTGGGCATGTCTTTACTTTTTTTAGACCCTACACTCAGGGTTGGGCAGTATTTGAATTACTTGTAATTGAAATACAAATACGTATTTTGTATTTGTATTTTAATTACTTTCTTAAAATGTAATTTGTAATTTGTATTTAAAATACGTGTAGCCGAAGTATTTTGTAATTAGTATTTCAAATACTCGAGGCTTCAAAATACATTTATTAAAATACATTTAGCCTTCATTTAGCGATCATGAGTGTGAGTGCGAGGCGAGAGTGCAATGATGGAAAGCCTCGAAATTTACAGACTTTTATAATATTGGACATTAAATTTGTGCTCATCAGGACCTGCAATAACAAAACAAAAACCGCCTAAAAAAAAACTATTCCAAAACAAATAAATATGCATTATTTTGTAATTTGTATTTTGTATTTCAATATTACAAATAGCTAAAATACTGTATTTTGTATTTCAAATACCTTACTTAAATGTATTTTGTATTTCGTATTTTAATTACTTGCGATACAGTATTTTGTAATTTGTATTTCAATTAAAGCAAAGCATGTATTTTGCCCAGCCCTGCCTACACTGAATATTGCCCAAACGACGCGACGGTCGCAACTTCGTATTCAAGGCATTACATTACCTCCGACTTTTCAAAAGTCACGCACGTAAGAGTTGTTGTCTCATTCAAATGGTGGAGGTTTTCTGCAAAAATTTCTACAAGAAAAGAAGAATCTGCAATGCATTCTACATAGTAAGCTATAGAGTATAGACGATCCCCATTTTTCGCTGAGGACTCTATGAGGGATTTATGAGGAAGAACATAGTACTATATGAAATAGGTACCTACCCGCGAAAAATTTTACTAGAAAAGAAATAATTACTAATAATTAAAAGCGACAAGTACAAGAAAGATAACTCGAAAAAAAATCTAATACTTTCTTAAATCTATTTTTTGTTACATTGTTTAATCATGGTTTTATTATTCAAACATAGAAGAATTGAAATAAGACCTTATAGCGTCAAACTTGTGTAAATATCAGTATTTTAGTTAACAAAGTGTACATTGCATATCAGACCTTTCTAAATATATGCAATCACAGTTTACATTCGATTTAGTCCATCGGACATCTGTTACGACTTACATTCTAGGCTAGAAAACTAAGCCGTAAAAAAATAAACCTTTTTTCAAGAGTGACAAGAAACAAGAATTTAATTTTGGGGTTGCCCACCTTATGGTTCTCAATTTTCTATCAATCAACTGGTTAAAATACCCCATGGCTTCCATTGGCCACACCATATCTATATTATGTTTGCCCATATGAGTCCTACGGGCACGGGCCTCATCTACAACTGAGAAACCTTTTCTTTCTATTTCACCAACTTGAAATACCGTAAGTCTAAGAAAACCTCACCATATATCAATGGTGGCTTAGCCAAAAAGCAAGTAATCATTTATAGATTTTTTAGGGTTCCTTACGCGTATGTCCGAATAAAATAACCAAACCCTTGTAGGATCACTCATGTGTCCGTCTGTCCGTCGTTCACAGTCAATTATCTCCGAATCTACTAGACCGATTAAGTTGAAATTTGGTACACATATCAATTTCTGTGACCCAAACGCAGAGGTGTGACGTGAATACATAAAATCTGTATTATGTATTTTTTGGGTGAAAAATGGAAAAATAATAATAATTAAAACTGCATTGTGTGACATATCAAATAGAAGGTCTTGTTGTGACGATCTTAAATATATTTTTTTGTAATTTTAAAATAAATATTTTCCAATTTATTCAAGAAAATAGACGAAAAAATACCATTCCCCCCCTTACCTTCGAAACTACTGAACCTAAAATTTTGAAAATAATACAGAAATTAGTTTTCTACTTATACTCGTAGATTATAGGAAAACCTATAAGAAGTCCATGATATTAAAATAACATGGTAAATCAATCAATATTGTGCGTTCCAACTTACATTTGCAGGTGGAATGTGTGGGAGGACATATTTTTCAACTCCAATGTTAAGTTTGTGTGTACGGAACCCTCTTAACGCGAATCCGACTCGCACTTGGCCGGTTTTTTTATTGTTGAATGCACTAATTTACTTTCAGAAAAATCATTCTATACTATTTTAAATGTAAAGTATAAATTATTTCATAACTCCACCAGACACTTAATTACTTGCGATTCCGATAGCGTTTATTACCGAGCAGTAATTGACGTTCACAATAGCTTCCCAGTACCATTAAAATATTGGTAAAATGATTACGCAACAACCGGCGTTGTATTGTTAAAAGAAAAAAAATCGCTATTTAATTTTACTTCCGCTTTAAACATTTTACAAAAAGTCACCTAGGTATATCTTACAAAGTCAATTTATAAATCAATCATCAAAATACTTTCCAAATTTCCGACGTGAAATTGTAGCAAACGAATTTCCATTATTTCAAAGTCAAACCTTTATTCAAATAGACTTTTATAAGTGCTTTTGAATCGTCAGTTTTTTTTTAAACTATGGCCATATATTTCATTAAGGTTGTATGTCTCTATTAGCAGAGTACATGCGACCTGGATCAATAGCTATTGAGACACTCTACAACGCGTCTGCCGATGATCCTGCCTTTAACCTACAATGTGCTCAAAGCACCTGCACCTACATAATCACAAGAATAGCCGTCTTAGACGCTGATTCAATTAAAGTTAATGCGCAGAATTCGGTTGGCTAAGTCACAAAGCGTGGAGCTAATTAAGATAATAGTTTTCATGTCAAGGATGTTTGGTCAAAACGTTTCCAAACGTGTGATTGCATAGCATAGCATCTAAGTACGTTCTACATTATTCATGCCATCTTCTAATACCATAAATATAGCTTTACTGTAACAGTCACTCATTGGACTAAAAATGACGCCTATCCAACCGACAAATGCCGCGCTGCCATTCCCAATGCCGGAACCGGATACACCCTCTCGGTGCCATGTTCGCATCGCCGGCGTCGCAGGAGTGCATGTGTGAGATTTACCCCAGCACTACGTTATGCGTTAATTAATTTATAAGAAATTAAAAGTGGTCTGTCTCCTTTGTTATTATGGTAATCATATTGATTAGGAATGTTTTTATGTTTATTTTGTCCAGTATTTAAAAAAAAAATTGTAAAGAGCGCCAAATCGAGGCTGCAGAAAAAATGCTATGGCGAACAGTTAATCTCCGGATCTGGGGGTCTAAAATATAAAACAAAAACGTCATTTTACAGAGGAAGGTTTGCCACGTATTCACCAGCGTTTGATAAAAATCGATAATTAAAAAAATGGCGGCTTTGGAAAAATATTATTCAAAAATTGACCAATTTTCGCACCGTTCATGTCCTGTAAATTTTGAAATTATGTTTTTTTTTTTAATGTGGTGAATTACCACACAAAACATCATAATAAAAGATCGTACAAATTTTTATCAAAATCGATCGAGTGGTTTCCAAGATTAATTATAATCTATCCACCAGTTGAAAAAAAGTGATTTCGGTGATAATATTTTCAGAATAATCGAGTTTTAATACTTACAATAGCTTAATCATCTATACCTGGGCCATATAAGAGCAATCCAGAGTCCTGTTCAGCTTCTTCGATTTGGTTCTCCTTTTAATGAACTATAGGACCTTCTTTCGTTGCCGCCTTACTTGCTTTTTTAGCGTTAGCATTTCGCTCTTCATCTTTTTTGAGAGCGTAATTGTACAGAGCGTGTCCGATGGTGCAGCTCATTGTCTCCATCATTATTATAAAAGTGTGATGCGACATTAATTGAAAATGGCAGAATTGTACACTCCTAGTTCGACGACATCCTTCCCGACGAACGTGTGTTTCAGTACTTCGCCCAAAACGTTTTCGAAAACTCGATGAGAAACAAAATAGAAACGCCTGTGTATAATAAGACAGTTGCAGATATACTTAAACAAAACGGACCGGATTTTCTGAGTTAGGATTCACCGTAGGCGCTCGGGGCTCCGCTACTGCCGACGTGCTCCCTCTTGTCCCTACACAGACCGCTATACCTTGTTTTCTATGGCGGATTTCGTTTAGAAGTCGTGAAAGATTTAATTGTTATTATAACAAAGTATTAGTCCATGCTTCAGAATAAAATTTGATATAGTGTTAATTTAGCCAATCGTCACAAACACGTGCTATAACAAACATTTGTCTCGGTGCGGGATCGAAACCTCTCGTTTCGCAATCTTTTGTCTATCCAACTGCGCAACGAAGGCTGTCCAATAAGGAAATAAACTCTTTAACTACAATCACTATTTATTTATATACAGCTTAATTTAATGTAAGGTACCTGGGTCGAATATGGCCAGGCGGAAAATATGGCCACATGCCATTATTTCAAATACGAAAATTTGTAATAAACTTAACACCACTATAAATTGTCGTTAGTGTCACAGCGTACCTATCACCTTTACTGCGCACCCACTAACCGCCTAGTGTCCAATAAAGTGAAACATGCTGATGAAGTTATAAAAACATGAAGTAAGTATTCTCCTGTATTTTGTTATTTTTCAAATAAGAATCTTTGTTAATCACATTACAACATTATGTGATGATTGTTATTTGATATTTTCTTGTTTAATTATCAAAGAAATTGTATGTTTTTATCCGTGACTATGAAAACAAAATAAATGGATGACTGCAAATATGGCCACAGTTTGGCTATATTTACGGTACTAAGTTAACGAAACTTTCTTTTTCGTTTTAGACCTTAGCAGGCTATTAAACTAAAAGGTTACGAGATAATTGGCAAGAACCATTAATAAATACAGCTATATTTGCAGTCAAAAGAGGCAGGATGAAAGTATATACGGCTGCAAAGCATTATAATGTGTCAACATGCAGACTAAGGCGTTATTTATGAAAAAGAAGGCTAAATCTACTTCGGGTCGAAAGCCACTTCTTAACCCTGAATGAGATAATTAATTGGCACAGAATTTTTTTTAAACCATAAATTCATATAGTGAATGTAGCCATATTTACACGCTCCGTCGGAAATATGTCCAATTTCCACATACATACATACATAAACTCACGCCTGTATTCCCTTAAGGGGTAGGCAGAGGTGCATTTCTGCACCCACATTTCGCCAAGTATGTATCAGTCCCACGTAATAGGTGGCGAGCCTATTGCCGTTTTTCGGGCACATTTCCAGACTCCGTGCTGTTACCGAGAATTTCCTAATGGAAAAACCCAATAACACTTTGCCCGACCCGGGAATCGAACCCAGGACCTCTAGATCGCACGGCACATAGTTGTACCGCGAGACCACGAGGCAGTTTTTAACTGGTGAAAACACTACTATCTAATGTTTATTGTCTTTGTATTTTTTTTGCCTTTGTTGTAAAGATAAATAGGCACCTTTCATGAATAAATGCTAAAACTTGTTTATTTTAGCTTTATTGTTATTAAAAAGGATAGCAAACCTTAAGGTGGCCATATTCGACCCAGGTACTATATTTCAAATTTGTCACAAGCTACAATCAATTTCATTAATGGATAGAAATGCAGAAATATCTTTAAGGAATTATAATATCGTTATTATTTTACAATTCGTATACACAAACTACCCTCAGTTGACTCCAACATGTAATTTGTATTGTATTTTAATTCTACTATTTTCTACCATTGTTAGGTTTCATTTATTACTCGGCAACACAATCGATAGGGGTGTAATGCATCGCCGTATAATCGATTCAAAGGACCAGAATCAATGTATTTTAAATCAAAAACTAAATTGATAATGAGATTTATACATTTAATCATTAAGATACAAATGTGGAATGAGCGTGAGCTAGTTTGTATTAATTGACTTGTGTTATATTTTTAAGCCATTCACATAACATAAAATTAACACAAAAAACAAACAGGAATGATCTCCATAGTTACTTAATTATTTTACTGTGAATTGTTTGGTTAATCAAATTCTTTGCACATTATAAAAGTAATTTTGTTTTTATATGAAGTGCATGCAATATAATATAAAGAAGTTTTACTTCAGTCTTGTGGTCTAAAGCATTCTCGTTTTTTTTTTAATACTGGAACGGAAATTTATCATTACCACGCCGGATGGTAAGTTCAATACGGTCCAAATAGTGCTGACTGATAAGAAACGACTACGATTATTCTTATCAGTCCACACAGCTACCGCATCTTGATGAAAACTGGATATATTATGTATATTGTCTGAATTATTTACATCTTATACTTTATGAAGTTTATTATCCAAGTGGACAGAAATATCCCATCATCAGCAAATTGGGCCTATAGCATTTTCATTATAATATGATCTGCTGCTGGACGTGTGGCCTGAAATTTTTGATTTAACCGCGCTTTTAAGCCATACTGACTTGAACACAACACGTAGTGAAATATTTCAATAAATAATTATTATCGTACAATTAAATATAAAATTTGGTCCAGTATAATTATTTAATTCAATAACATCTGAACATTTTTATAAATTAAATCGATATACGATTATCCGAATCGATTCTAAAAATTCTCTTGTTGCAATCGAGTAAGAACGTGTCTAATCGAATGCCCATGTCGTCGTGTTACCTCATTCAGCGCGTTGACGTCGTCTGGCATTGACATTTCACTTTGAGCTTCGGACGAAACTGTCTAGTCACACGAATCTTTTTGAACACTGTGTTAGAACGCAAACTTTTATCTTCTTAATTTTATATATTATAGTGTGATTTTAATGGCGACTTGCGCATTTAAACAGTATTTTAAAACTCGAAAGTATTTTTAAACTCTTGTAAAGAAGTGGGTTTGGAGAAAAACTCTCACGTAAGTATTGTGTTTACTTTCGAACAAAGCATTGATAACGATAATTTGGAAATTTAATTCTTTCTCGACGATGTAATTGAATAGTACTATTTTTTTAAATAGTCCGCGCAGGAGGCAAATACATCGCATAATTGGATTTTTAATACAAAACGGCTAAGTATTCGAAATGACCTTGCAATATGTTATTAAAAAGTTAGACTAGAAACGCAAGCAGTGCAAGATTATTCGTTAACTTCAGATACTACTGTTCCAACAACTAAGTAATGTATTTTATAAAATTATTGCTTAAGAGTAGTACACTTTTTATTGAAATAAAAAGTCTTCATAAAATTAAACTACATCAATCTTAGTATTTTTTACCTTAGTAATTAGTATTTTTTACATTAGTAATGTTAAGTGATACAATTATATCAGAGGGTATCTATAAAATACAAATCCACATTATTTGTAACATACTTACATGGTCTATTTATGGCTGATATCTCATATTTTTACTCAGTATTATTAGGGACATAGATACTAATACTAAGTAATACTAAATATGGGATTGGTTATTTATTTTAAAATTACAATCCAAGCACTCACAGCATTTGTAAGATTACATGATTACTAAAATATTTTTTAATGTTAACGCAAAAACTTTATATTAATAGAAAAAGAAACAAAATATTCAACAATATTTATTTTCCAGCATGGCATTTACTCCATATCAACGGATGCTTGCTGTGATGATGGTGATCACCGGCTCCATCAACTCACTGAGCACAAAATGGGCTGACAAGTTGCAAGCAGAAGGATCCGACGGTGTAGTGAGAAATTTTTCCCATCCATTCCTTCAGGTAAGATTTTTAATAAAATTTAATTTTTTAAATCTAGTTCATCATCATTCATTATCAGCCTGTACATGTCCCACTGCTGGGCATGGGCCTCCTCTACAACTAATGCAATTAATAGGAATGGAAACTACAAGAATAAGTATTGCAATCTTATAAATAATCATTTTTGTATTTAAATATAATGAAACAATGGTTTAACAGAGCTATTAATCAAAGCAATATATTAATAAAATGCTGCTACATACTGTAGCGCAAATCAAGGATCTAAAGCTAATTGGCAGCAAAAGGCCTACTTTATTTCTTTCATCCAATCTTTAACCTCATGGACCCTGTCAAAACTCTTTCTGGAGAAAATTCTAATTTTATTTGAAAATATATACCTAGAATTACAAAAAATGTTTATTTATTTAACGGTTCCTAGTTCAAATATCGAAGCTTATTTAATACAGTCATGTAGCCAGATTATTACAATGACCATCAATATTAAACTACCAAAAACCATTGTGCTGTATTGTACGGATACAAAAGGTAACCGACCACGCCGCTTTACTCGTCGTCTGTTAGCTCATAATGTCAATTATACTCCGAAATGGTTGATGTTGAACAACCCGCCAGTATTCATGTTCGAAAAATCTCAATCATCAATCTCACGAAATTTATGTGAACAAAAATAATTTATTGAGACAAAATATTTTGCGATCACAATTATTGCAACTCGTTTTAAATACAGTGCGCATTACAAAAAACAATCACGATTATCTCATGCAAGTCGACACAATTGTGCCGGCCTGTAAGGACGTTATTTTTACACACTAAGGGCGCGTACACATGGGACGTCCGATTTACAGGATCTGTTTTAACGGATCCGTCGCTACTGGAGGTAATATTCACACAGCATTTACAGGACCGATTTTACCGGATCCGTCGCTACTGGAGGCAATATTCACACAGCATTTACAGGACCGATTTTAACAGATCTGACGCTACTGGACTGTCGTTCTTCAGTGTATCTAAATTTTTACTTATTTCCGAATGACGACGTCTACTTTTGATGACCTTCTTAAACGATTACGAACCCCGCGCACGCCCGTGCCAAGCCCGGCGCGGTTTCGATCCGATAAAACGGATCAGTATTTCCGTTGTGTGTTGGATTTTTTACTGGATCCGCAATACTGTCATCATCATCATCAGCCCATATACGTCCCACTGCTGGGCACGGGCCTCCTCTACAACTGAGAGGGTTTAGACCTTAGTCCACCACGCTGGCCTAGTGCGGGTTGGCGGACTACACACCTAAGAAATTCCTAGGAACTTTTAGGTGTGCAGGTTTTATCACGATGTTTTTCCTTCACCGTTAAAGCAAGTGATGATTCATTGTGAATACACACATAACTTCGAAAAGTCAGAGGTGTGTGCCTGGGGTTTGAACCTGCGACCGCCGAAATTCTCGACCGCGCGCCTAAACCTCGAGGCCATCACTGCTTTGCATACTGTATTCTGTGTGAACTCGCTCTTACAACTACATACGCTAATAACATATCTGTATAAACGGACCAGTAAAACGGAAGGTCTATGTGTACGCGCCCTTACTCCGATCGCGTCTCTCACATTCTTTTATTTGGATTTTAATACGGCTAATTATAATTAATACACATAAATACGAACAATAATATCAGGAGATTAGATTTTTTGTTCATTGATTACAGTTCACACAATTAATGGCACATAAAGAGTAATTCATAATGTATTTATTTGCCTCATATAAGATAGATAAGTATAGTAGCGTCCTGACGTCTGATAAGTTTAGTTTAGTAAAGATCTCTGTATATTGAGATGTAACGCAGATTTATTTATTTGTATATTTGGATAAAAACCTCTTTGTTAGTTAGTGAAACGAGCTGCGAAGCCCAAACGTGTATACATTTTAAAAGCAAAACGTAGAAAACCTAACAAAAGCCGGATAAATCGGACTCAGCCTAATTTGACTGGACAGTGAAAGAAAAAGTCGTAACTGGACCCGGCTTTATCCGCACTCCTAGTAACAGTATTAGCGAGTGAGCTCTGCGTAAAGTTTTTTTACCGGAATTCAATTATTTTCAGTTAGCTTTTCATATACTCGTAAATACAAAGCATATGTAAAAAAAAACAGGAAAATATTTTAAGAGAAAAATAAAAACATAAATCATGTAATCAAAATAGTAATCCGCTGTTTAAAGATTAGCATTTGTAATTATTTAATGAATTTGTAGCGCGTGCCACCGTTCCAATATTGAAATATTTTCCTGTTACGTTCAAGGGTTAGCGATATATTACTCGCACCGATATAAAAAAGTGATAATAGTAGTTCCTATGTCACGAGGCTCATATTGTATTTATAGAAGACTTTAGAATTTTATAATTCCTGTACCCAAAATACATATAGACCACACCTGAACCCACTTCTGTCTCGGAGAAACATCCCTTGGCCAAAACGTAAAAGGAAACTTTCTTTTATTAATGTATTTATCCCAATATGGTAATGCCGTGCAGAATATCGTCTTCGGAATTATGATCGGATTAAGGCAGGTGGTCTTCCAGTCGTCTTTAAACACAAACCCCGTGGGTACACAAACAGGTACCGCCTTTAAAGACCATAAGCACTTTCTTATCTTGCGTCAGTACCCTCAAATACACATCAACGGTCGCTTAATTGAGCGACAAAACCTATTCGTTGGGCACAAACTTGGCGTTAATAGATGCGTCTATTGGTAGTCGCATGGCTCATATTTTCATTGAACAATCTCAATAGAATGAGTTCTCTATGCGGTACTGTAAATCTATACCATTGGACTGTTAAAAATGTCTGAACGACCACAGTTAGTGTCACTAGCATTGCTTGTAGTTATGTAATAAAGTTATAGAAAGGCTACAACTTTAGTATATAAAAGCTGGCTACGTATTTTTACCATATCTAGGTGCTCGTTGTCCATTGTTTCAAGAACAAACTGAAAAAAGAGCATTTTTCTTAACAGACGGCGTCTATGTTCCTCGGAGAGATGCTGTGTCTCCTGGTGTTCAAGCTGGTGTTCTGGCGCACGAGGGACTCCGGCGGTCACAGCCTCACGAATGGTAGTCAAGATTTCAGACCTATCATCTTGATGCCAGCCGCCATGTTTGACTTGGTAAGTGTTATTTAGATTAATGATGGCGTGATACATTTATTTGCTGTGCGGTGTTGGCGAAATATTTGTGTCGTACCTACAATAATTTATTCAGATTTTACCCTACAAAGTTCTTTAGTTCAAATATAATACCAGCGACGGTTTTATGGCTGCATAATTGGCGAACTCGCGTGCACGTGTCCAAAAATCTAGTTCCTTTCATCTTCCGAGAACAATATAATAAAGTCGCTTTATTCCTTGACACATTGTCAATACGATCACAATCTCCTAAGGGTCCCTTTGAGAACCACATCAAAAGTGATTCACATGACAAAAATCTTAGCGTGCCTACATTTACAAGTGTAGAAGCTACTTACAAATAATAATGACCGTTTTATTTACCATGTCTTTTGTAGACAACAATTTAGGATGATAGCTATTCATGTGTCGCATATGAAATGCACTTGTTATCGAGCGGCCTTACATCATCCCCTTCTCGCGGATTTTGATTATTACCTTTTTTGAATGGACCCTTCTCAGCAGCCTCTGATTGGTTGTACGAATTCCCCCAAAGAGGGTGAGGGCTTTTGAAGTCTTTGCCGGTGTGAAATTTCAATGCGAGTAGATCAAGGCCAACAGGGGTCCGCTTGACCGACCACGGTGAGGGACCGTGATAGAATGGCGTCATATTTTTCAACTTCTTTATATTAATGTCTCACGTGTGGTATTATTATCTCGCCATATGTCCGGTCTTATAGAGCTTCTTTACAAAGAAAATTAAAATAAACATATGCGTCCATTGTGTGCTATCACATAAATGTGCTACTACCTCGTGCCAGCATAACAAAAATCAATTCATTTCCAAATGGCAGTACCAAAAATTAATGGTTACGCGTTCACTGTTATTTGTCCATTTGTGGAAACAATTGTCATTTTCAATTTATGTTTATGGCAATCGTAAATATGTTATAACATCTCATTAGTTTCTAGTAAAAGATGTGATAAGCGTATCCGCGAAAGGTCATCGCTACATTACAGCGTGTGTTTGCTGATCAATTTTGAACTCTAAAAGTATGTATAAAGGCGATAAATTTGTTTAAATTGACAAATTGTGTTGCTATGCATATTAAATAATAGGACAACAATCATTAGAGAGTATAGTGCAAGTCAGAATGCAATAGATAGTTTAGTGGGCAGGGCGAATGTTTTAACTATTTGTGTTGACGTCTCCCTTCTTTCAATTTAGTACTTTATGGAACAAATATTTGTGGATATCAAATTGTCAAGATGCGACAATGAAAGTCCTAATATATTACACAGTCGCATACTTGCTAGCCGAGTTGCAGGTCTAAATATATCTTAAGAGATCTTATATAATTTACCTGTTGAGAAAATTTACCTCAATGTCTATTACAACCGTCACTGAATTGTCGGTCCCACCATACTTATTACGAATCCCATGGGAACTTGTATGTTGTAGTTATTAGGAGTTTGCACACACATTTGTTCCGCTCGGAGAGATCCATGTGGTCGAGGTGGGCAGCGTCACTCTGCTCCATCAAGGTGATTAATATGGTATTTTAACCGACTGTTACCAAGAGCTCTTTTCTAACAGATTGGCACGTCGATAATGTACATCGGACTCACTCTGACGTACGTTAGCAGCTTCCAAATGTTCCGCGGTTCGATTATCATATTCGTCGCTTTACTGTCCATGACGTTCTGCGAGCGCCGCCTCTACAAGAGAGAGTGGATCGGAATAGGTAAGTACAGACAAATTGATGGTAATGGAATATCATTGCTACACAACAGCTGTGCGTTGCGAAATTTTAAAGTGTTATGTGTTGTGTTCTAGATGGGCGTTCGTATTTTAATGAATGGTTTTAATAAAAAATAACATTTTCTTAACTCAATAGCAGTAAATTACACTAGAAACTCGGAAAACGTATACAGCGTAATTACTTTTCGGACAAAAACAATAGGTTATCCACCTTCTTTGTAGGTTTCGTTGCCCTTTGATTGTGCAACGCAGCAATTTGGAATAAAGGCAAAATAATTGAAACACAGTATGGGAGTAATGAGCAGGTATTCGATGGTTTGCTGAGTCTCGTTAAAATATTTGTATTTTGCTATGTCGGCTCTAATTGACGAAACAGAAAATGAGAAATAACGTAAACGAATATATTTTGTTATAATATACCTTATGTGAACAAAGAATAGCTATAATTTATTTATCTGGGTAACAGCTTATTTGCATGTTCAACATTTACATACGATTAATCGAACTAATAATAATATATACAACGTTTTTCAATTTAAATCTCAATCAAGAATTTTATAGATGAAATAGCTAGTATTATAATGTGAAGTAGTTACAATTCAAAAGAGGCAAGTACAAAGCAACTAAAATTATATGTACGTAAACGTCAATATAAAACTACCATAAAATGAAAGTTATTGCCAAAGTAGATTTTAATTTCAAATTAATTTCGGCGGACTTCCACTTCTCGATAATTTTCTAAGTGTTAAGAAATTACTGTGAGATTTTCTACAAGAGAACTCATGTAAATCTTTCATTTTACCACTCTGCCATAGAAATAACAGGTAATAAAGTCTTACTGTAGGTAACGGCGTACGTGCAATGATGAGAAAAAAACTGCGCCCGCCAAAACATCCTTAATGTCCGATCACAACAAAGAGTAAGTTAACGCGAGCGTGTTATCAAAACAACACATTGATTTGATCGTGTGTTTGAGGTTTCGCTGCACGCTTGTTAGTCGCGTTAATTAACGATCGCCGCAGTGGACCGTCTGCAACATCGGCATACCATTCCGACATTTTCGATAATTTCGACGCATTCAATCATGAATGTAATTTACTAGAAATACCTACGGGATGGCAACGGAACACCATTTTGCTTTTAAACCAAGCGTTTTACTCAATAACTGTTCATAGCCGTTGTTACGTCTGATAAAATTCTTAGAAAACTACCATAAGCTCACCTCGGATGAGATGGATTTGGAAATCGAGTTCAATAAAACCTTTTTTTGTTTTGTACGGGCACGACAAAGTGCCGGCACCGTATCTAATGGTAAGCACTCCCATCCCTCGTCACTGGACACCCCCGCGCCGGCCTGCTGAGATACTATAATATCATCAGCCACATGTATACATGTCCCACTGCTTGGCACGGACCTCCTCTAAAGCAGAGACAGGTTAAGCCTTAGTCCACTACGAAAATCCTAAATATTTTTAGGTGTGCAGGTTGATGTTTTCCTGCACTGGTGAAATACGTAATAATTGACTGTAAATGCAAACATAACTTCGAAAAGTCAGAGGTGTGTCAGGAATTTGAACGGGGTGGCAGAAGCCCTACAACCGTATTTAACGCGCAACAATGGTTTATTTATTTTATATTTCTTGGAACTTCGCTGGTCGTGCATAAATCGATCGTGTGTACCATAAGCGCGAACAAACTGGCGGAAATATGTAAAAATCTTTTAACAAATTTCGAACGTTATTGAAATTGGATTATGTTAGTGACGCAGCGTCCCCTCATCTGAACCTGACGCTCCCCTCGTCCATCCAGCGCCCGCTTCCCCAGCGATCACCCCCTCTTAATCCCATCGCCCCAAGCGACGGGCTAGCTGTCCTACGCCCGTGTAGGTGGTTATTTGCATACTTTTTACCTACTACGTGGACACGCCATAGAGCTTTTCAATTTAATATTCAAGTTACAAGTTCAAGTTACAACTATTGAAAGCTAAAGTTAAGGCTTTATTAAATGCAAGAACATATAATTATTTCTGATATTATCTTTTCGATATCGTACTGTTGCATTCAGACCCTTACCAAATATAGTGCGGATAAGTGTCGTATTACGATGCTGACGAAGCAAATGAAATGTTATCTGCTTTATATCCAACTACACTAATATTGAAGTTTTATTCATTTCCCCTATATGTACCTAAATTCCACCCACAAAGAAACCACCCATAAAGATGGAATCTGACGCCACTTTCCTAGAGCTTCATTATACCAAGTGGAGACTAAGGCGCCGCGCACACGGAACAACTTCAATTGATGCAACTTTCAACTTTCGTAAAACTTCCATAAATTTAAATACAACTGTTCATTAGAATGTAATAAAATAAATGTATGGGAATAGTTTGATAGCTGGCATAATTTGTGAGGTCTTACAATTTGTTTCGGCAATTTGAAATTAATTTGTCATCGATTTTCTTAAAATTTTCTCCACGAACACTTAAAGCCAGGACAACCTAGGTGTTGAGATTTTAATTGCGATGGTTAATTATGGTATAAGATGTTTGCACCGTTGGAAACTGTATCGCGTGCATTTACGCTCATTCCGGGATCAACCATAGAATATCAATTTTCAAGTCGGAGGTGTAATTGTGTCTTAAGTTACCATTTCTTGACAATATAACCCTTAATAATTTCAAATAAAAACCGACGTGCATGCATGAAGAGGATAATGCCAGTGAAGGAAGCGAAAGAGGTGTGTTTGGACCGTGGCATTTGGCGCTCTATAGTCTCTGCCTACCCTAACGGGAGACAGGCGTGGGTTTATGTATGTATGTATGTAATTTCAAATAAGTTTGTGGACTTCACGTACCCTCAAAAATGTGTAGAATTATCTGGCATACAAATTTACTGAGGTTAAAAAAACAAAGAATAAAGCAAATGAACGTTCTACCTTTATTCAATTAATGTCACGTATTCAAACTACTTAAGCAGTTACATACTGAGGGTTGGCATCCGGCAACCACTAAGACGGCGCGATAGGACAAAACTTACGGGCTAATGAGTCTAAAGGCTGCAATCGCCATAATAAACAGACTCTCAAAGGGATGGTACAAAATAGTAAGAGTTGTATGTGATAAACGTAACATTTTAAGAATTACCATTTTACGTGAAATTCGTCACATGCTAAAACGCCTGCGGCTAAGTTTCATAATTATATTCAGCTCGCTGGAAATTTGGGATGCACCATATTAAATGTAGATCATATTAGTTGCCAGATTTGTAATAAATGCGTCATTTGATGCAAATATAGACAATTAAGTTTTTAAATGCAGTTGTTTTTATTTATTTTAACATCAGCTGTCAGGCAAATGAACTTACGCTCCACTCGATAAGTGATCATTACTGCCCATAAACAGGTACGGCAATGGTAGAACTGGCAGCTGATGGTTAATGCAGGTGCGTCTAAACAACTGACAGAAGAACTAAGTATTACGATAATCACTCAATAAAATTATGTCGGCAGTTTCGAAATTTTGTGTAAAAAAGTGGGAATAATGTAAAAGTAACTATTGAAAAAGTCCTAAAAAGTTGTACGAGCGTCACTGATACTTTTACATTTTATTTATTTATTTATCAAGTAGATGACACCAAACACAAAAATATGCTAACATATGAAAATATTGATTCTTATCAAAACATAAACACAGATGTTAGCTCGATTATTTTAAAATTCACTAAGATAATACTTGCACGTTCGAATGTGATCATTTTATTGCTGTGATGTAATTAATACATCGATTATTGCACAGTAACACGACCTCCTGTGAATCATCGTGAGTCCACGTAAATGTTTAGTTAAATATAAAAATTAAGTCCATACAAACAAGTGAGTGAATCATCAACAGATGCGTTGGACAACGGAAATCGAACCATATGTACCGCTTGGTGTGGTTCTTCTTTATTGTTTAATTAATGTGAAAGAATATAAAATGCTTATTTTTTTAGAGTGTTATAGTGAGACATCGGCGCGAGAGTAGTACCTTGCTTGCTGAATTCAAAGCCAACATTTCTGAAGTCGTGATGGCCTCGAGGTTTAGGCACGCGGTCGAGAATCTTGACGATCGCCGGTTCAAACCCCAGGCACACACCTCTGACTTTTCGAAGTTATGTGTGTATTCATAAAGAATTATCACTTACTTTAACGGTGAAGGAAAACATCGTGATGAAACCTGCACACCTAAAAGGCCTAAACCCTCTCAGTTATAGAGGAGGCCCGTGTCCAGCAGTGGGACGTATATGGGTTGATGATGATTTCTGAAGTTACGCGGGTCTATTAGTATCGGATCAGGGACTTTAACAGTGCATCAAAAAAGCAATAAATACAATTTCTCTAAACTGATATTTCCCCACAAATTTTGTGCCTACGTTGTGTACTCTCCTTACGCATGGCTAACCGTTTTCAATCGCAGCCGAAGCCGTCCCCTGGGCGAAATACATCGACTAATGCATATTGGACATTTGTGTCATTCCCGCTGCTCGTCTCGTTTGGATACGTATTAATCCAAACTGTATAGCTATTACTAGCACTATACCATAATACATTCAGTCTACTTTTGTATATTCTACTGATGTCCAACCGTAATTCAATAAATGGAGTTAATTAAATGTCTATATATGTGTGATCAAAATTCTTGGAATTAATTATTGTTTTATTTTTTTGCTGACGTCTTCTCAGTTTAAATGTATAGGTCATAGGCGCCGTATGCGTTCAATTGATTCTCGATAAATATGTACTTGCTCGTACTCGGTATTGACAGTGCATCATTTAAAGCTACTCACCAAACCAATTTTAAGTGTCACGCTAGGGCACGCGCGGTCAACGACATTACTCTTTCATCTGCCACTTGCTCTAATCTGAGTCAGTCATAGCTAGTGCTCGACACTCCACACCCCAGAAAAACATTTGAATCAATCGGTCGCATCCATTATTGCGTAGACAAATTCACAGTCGCAGTCCAAAATAATAAAAAATATAACAAAAAAAAACTAAATATAACAACTAGTGACATACGTAGTTCTGAGCACACATTAAGTTACACTTCATTTGGTATCGGACTTTGAGAGATTTTGCTATATCACAAACACTAAGGGAAAATTGCGGGCAGTCGTCATTTTGCTATTTGATTGTATGTAACATAACGCCAAAACATTAACATCGCTAAATAAATAAATACACTTAAAAAAGACATAAGGTTATAAGTTTAATTTTACTGGAATCTTAACAACTTTATGTACCTACTTATAGACATAAAAGTCAAAAAATACGCGTTGTATCTTCTAGGATAATCTATTGTACCTAATCTATGACATTGTCAGTATGACTTTGATAAACAATAATATGTATGTACTGTCCTGCTGTATAATGTTTTGATATGTAGCTCATAAAATGTTAACATTTGCGATAATATCGCTTTCTGTCACTTATTGCATATCGTATTTATACAACTTAACGCCAATAAGTTATAAACTGGCTTTGTTCATACACCCACTATCAAAAAGGAAGCCCTTAATTCATAACGAGTATTATGAGCCCATATACGAATAAAAGAATACGTTAGACCTCCCTAAGATGTCGTGAATAACTGGAATTTCTTGTACACTACTAAAGCTTTGTGGAGGCATTCTTCATAAACAATAAAAACTACTGATAGCCAACTACTGTTACACACATAACTACCGAAAGTTTTGGGTTTGCAGCGCGAACTGTAACCGGCTTCCGTCTCAGAAGTTTTGCCCCCTTCTAACCCAACTATTGCCCACTCTCACTCAAGTTTAATGAATTTTCCACAGCCTTCATAATTTCGGGTCTAGTGATTGTGGGTGCTACGGATGCTTTTTACCCGACGGGCGAATCCAAAGGTCGGAACAGTCTCATAACCGGCGACTTGCTTATCATCGTGGCGCAAGTCATCTCCGCCTGTCAGATGGTGTACGAAGAGAAGTACGTGGCAGGTAGGAACATTTCATTAATCTTTGATGCTACTCGTATCTCAATCAAATTCATTTTTGTAATACATATTTTCGTCATTCGTTTCGTGGCATTGTAGCCTTATACTGACGAAGTTTTGATTAAAGTGTGTATCCAATGATAAACATTTTAAACTCATATGATTTAGACAGCCTAAAATTCAAATTTATTGTTAAGACACCTTAAATATTACAGAAGGTTCGGGCATAAAAAATATAAAAGAGATGTAAAGATAGGATTGAGGCCTGTTTTGCAGCTGCACACCTAACAATTGTGCTACAAAGACTAAAAACGACCTCGCCTGCGTCCGTGAAAGGGTTGGCGATTGTGCAACCCACGCCCTAGCATATTGTCAACGGCAGTCCATTTCATTGATGTGTTAGGGGATCGGACGCTTTTAGTGTAAATCCAATCTCGGATAAATCAATTATTTTAATGAAAGCAAAGGTTTAGGACATTTTGTTCGACAAGATGATCAAGTGGTAACAACCATGGACCTATCCGATGTGTTATTGTGAGTACTTCTAATCGCATTGACGACTAAAGGACTCGCCAGCTGATCAATTGATGGAAGAGATTTTCGCACGAAACGATGTCAAATTTGCTCACCGAACTTTTGTTTTTGTCTGTAAAATGTAGTTTTTTAGGCAAATTATATTTAAAAAAAATTAAAGAATTGTTAAATTAATTAATTTTAAACATATATAATTTCAGGCCTGAACATCCCCCCATTACAAGCTGTTGGTTGGGAAGGCGTGTTCGGTTTCTCAGCGCTGTCCGTGCTTTTGGTGATTTTCTATTGGATCCCGGCCCCGCCGCACTTCGGCAACAATCCCAGAGGCACCGTTGAAGACGTCATTGACGGATTCATACAAATCGGTATGTACATATAACCTAATAACGGGAAGCTGACAATAGAAAGAAATTTTTGTTTTTATTTTTTATTCAATAAAAAATGGGACTTTTATACGATACTAAACATGTCAGTTTCATCGTACCTTATATGTAATATAAACTTATATCTAAACTATCAAATACAAATTTGGATAACAAAAAGGCCTGGTCGGATAATGGCTCTGTCACGATGTGGTGAAATAGTCCTACATTAAATTTGTTCAATTGTAATGCCATTAAATCTTTTCTAGCGTCTTTGAACCGAACATGTTCTATAAAAAGTGCGAGATATCTTCAGGTTTACCACATTTAAGTATGTGGTTCCATTAGGAGAATTGTTCCTTTTTTATTAGGTAGTTAAATTTGTTAAGTGGGATATGTCCATATCTTAATTTTAACGCGAAAGTCACAAGTTTCCTGGGCAGATTACTATTAGAGAACCAATGTAAAATAATATTGTTTTATAACATATGACTTTTTCTTGAGATTTCTGATCAAAGTATTCCTTCCACAGAATATGACACCTATTTCCTTCTATATTTAGACAATATTTTCGTATAATTTGTTTCAAATGTGTAGTCGGCCCCATCTATGCTTGCTCGCTTTTGCTTGCCTCACAATCAGCCATCTAATTTCCTGACAATCTTATGAGACTGTCGGAACCCATTGCAACTTCAAAGCTCTCATCCCATTAGAGAGAATATCTTGAATTTTGGACAAAATCTCACATGCTATTGATTCGCCCCTGTGTCCAGAGGTACCCCAAAATATGTGCAAAAGGGCACTTATACCACCGGTACAAATTAGTTTTTCTTCTCGTTATCCTCATGACATGACAAAGCTTCTGAAATTGTAATGAGTTCCAACGCCATAACTGAAGCAAACCCAATTACCTTAAAGCTACCTAGTCTACAATTTTCGCATTGCAGCGGATCGTAGAATGCAGTACCTTGACCTTCTACGCTCTTGGATCCATCCGTAAACAAAATATGCCAATCGTAATAATTTTCACATAAAAATTTAAAAGAAATTTAAGGCTATAAAATAGACGAACGACTTAAACAAAATTTGAGGTCATACAGTTTCTATAAGAAATGTTGCTCCAGAGGTGTTTGGAAAAGACATTATTATTAACACAAAAATTTATATCTTATTATTTTTCAATGTAATAGAGTAAGAGCCTGACGAAGGCAGGTGCTTCTTAATCCTATTAGATGGTGCTGGTGTAACAGAAAAATTACATTGATTAAAAGCTTGTCAACCGCGTGTATATCCATCTCTATTTGTTTCTTTCTCTATCGTTTTCTTGTAAAGAATTTCACTATTTATAAATATTATATTGGCTATTAACAAAAAATCTAATTTTTAAATTTGCTTGCACAACCCTGGCGAACATTTATTTAGTTATTTAGTGATTCAGCAGATTTCGTCGTTGTTCTTACTGCTAATGACCTCAACAAAATCAAATGCAATATAAAGTGTATGATTATGGCAAAAAATAGGAATTTTAAAGAAACATTTCTAAAACGTAATGTGTTTCTGTAACTATACAATGTAAATGAGATAATGAAGTGTAGGCTCAACAAGCGTGTCCGGTGCGAGCCCACCTGTTTAATTCAATTACACATTGAACACGTCGATTTCCCGCTTACTATACTGGGAAACCATTATCGAGAGCACAGACCATCACATTGGACTATTGAACAACGTCAACATACTGTCGCGGCCGGTCGTCCAACCAAGCGTAATGCACTCTTTATACCTATAATCGTTGCTTTGCAGGCAACAACTCGCTCATTCTCGTCGCAACGCTGGGCACTATCATTTCCATCGCTTTCTTCAACTTTGCCGGCATTAGTGTTACCAAGGAGCTGTCGGCCACCACTCGCATGGTGCTGGATTCTGTGAGGTAAATATATTTTTTAGTTCCGATGTCTTATTTAATGGCAGCAGTATATTGACACATCACAATACCCTAGTTGAGAAAAATATTATCGAGTTTCACACATATAACTGACTCAAAAAGACTGATTTTTTCTGAAGCCCACGCCGCTGAGTTCAATCTACTGTGGATGTGACGTTGGATTTATGTTATAACTTTTGTGACATTGGCATTATTTAGAAGATATTATTCTGTATAACTTCCTTGGAAAAAATCTTTAAGCTATCTTAATGCTACTTTATGGGCACGTACAGCCTCCCTAATCAATCTGGAGTCCTGAACAAACGCATTTCCAATACTAATATTCTGTGTCCATTCATCTAATAACCTTTTGCTGCTACAGTCCCTAAAACATAGTATTTTATGAAAAAACACCTAATCACAATCTATGAGTCAATAAATCTCTTAAAATTTTATTAGCTTTAGACGAAAGCTGTCAGTAATATCTGCAGAATTAGGAATCAGGAATGACCTAGGCAAATATCCGAGGAATCTTTAAGCACATTAATATAACATGTCCAAAACATTTCAGGACCTTGGTCATTTGGATGGTATCACTGGCGGTCAGCTGGCAGGCGTTCCACTGGCAGCATCTGATTGGTTTTGCAATCCTCATCGTGGGTACATGTGCGTACAACGGCCTCATCCCCTGGTGCAACCGCAACGCTCCCGTCATCGAGGAGGCCAACGAGGAGACTCGCATTGTTAATGTTGACGCGAATAGGGCTGAAATGGAAGCCTGACGCGTGGCCTACTTCCAGAATCTATTCTATTACGATGAAATGTTCTCGTAAAAAGTTTAGACTCTGGACGTCTTTATAAGAATCAGAAGATATTCTTATAAAGACATAGTATTCAAGCCGTCAGCAAAAATGTCGTTGATATTAATGACTTTCCCATATTTATTGCGGGCATTGCTGCCTTTATATACTCAGGGCAAGATGTAAACCTTTCTTTCAATGCTAAATAATAATAACCACTGAGTGATATTATAATTTGAAATGCATTTAATTCTTTTTTGAGTTTGCGAGTGTATGGGAAAAATGACATCATTGAAACGCTGGCGACTTCAACGAATTTATTTTTTGTATTGAACATCATTGTGAATGTTTGTGTGTTGGAAACCACAAAGGATCATTGTCCATTTTTAACGAAACATTAGGCTGTGTCTTAATAATAACAAAATTATACAAAATTTGTTAACGCGATGCAATTTAACTTGCAAAAAATTAACTTTGAAATACATTTGGAATTGCTAAGTGACAAAAATGAATTGGCGTGATTTTGATACTACATTATTATATTGACTTTGTCATGTAATTTAAGCACTACTTTGATTTTAACATTCATTGAAAACATTTTTAATCAAAGTATGGATAAAAGGCTCATTGCTATTATGTCTCAAAAGTATTACATTAATTAATAGGCCTTTATATTCCCTTTCTTATTATTGGTCTTATCATATTTCATTCATACCATTTAACCTTGTGCGTATATCAAATATTAGGAGTTCGTCATTTTGATACTATGTAACCATTATATATTCATCATTAGTATTATATTTACATACACATATATATCCCAATTTATAACTTTTTTATGTCTTGATGTATAATGTAGTTTCTTCGAGTATATGACAATGATAACTACTTTTAATATAGTATTCTGTATGTACATTCACCAACAATGTAGTGTGAAAGATTACCTTTTATGAAATGTTAAAAAAAAATCATAATTTTTTGTTATTTTTATGGATCCATGAGTTGTAGGTAGCTTCATGAAATCTGATTTTTATCTAATTTATATTTCTAATCTGAGTATCTATCAGACTTTTATAAGAGATAGCTAATACGCAGGGAAGACTGCTTTTGTGTGTTAAATATTTCACGATAGCATTTTTAGTTAAAAAGTTGGTGGGTGTATAATCACAATTTAAACTTCTATATAACCATATGATATAAGCTAAGAAGCTCGTAATTAAGGAAGCATATCATCTGGAGTAATATGTATTATCATGAAAATTTATTCAATAGCATTATACACTTCGCAAAAGTAATATATATGCTGCTTTATATACATTACTATTGTTGTATTTAAATATAAATGGAAAATACATATTTTATATATCACTATTTAGTATATTAACCATTTCTATGTAATCGATTTTATAGATTTAAGTGAACATGTTGTAAACCTTTTGTATGTGAATCAAGAAGCATGTCGGTGTTAGATTGTAAGCAAATAGTTTTTAGTCATTTCATTCACATATTACCTTCAAACACTTACTGTACGCCAAGCCCTGGTTCAAATCGAGCAGTCATCTAAAATTAGTACAAACCTAATTTATATTACCTAAAGTTTCAGGTTACCAGTTAGCCATAAAAACCAAATCTTTTGTGTAAAAACTTTTTGCATGTATTCTCAAACATTGTATGGACTAAGAGTAGTGAGAAACATATTGGATATCTTCCAATTTTTCAACATTTTACTAGGAATACCAACATTACGAGTTAAGGAGTTCTAAACTTTTGTTTCATATTTATTAGCAGATGCATGACTGCTTTATAGTTATATGGACTAAGGGAAACTATATTGGACTGAGAACAATGTAGTTTATCTTTGTGATTTTGAACTTGTGATTGTATGACATTATTTCTCAATAAAGTACTCTTTAGAATATAAATGTTTTATTCAACAAGTCAGTACCGGATTAACCACGTAGCAAGAGTAGCACCTGCTACGGAGCCCGTGCAGAAATGTGCCCTAAATATTTTAACCTGCCGTCTCTCCCAGTGGGTATTTTTTTAGTGAAACTTATCAAGACGTATATACATATGATATATGTACTTAAATAAAATTATATTTACATTTTCATACATATTCTTTTCACATTTTCTACATAAATTATGTACATAACCCAAGCCTGTATTGCGCGAAGGGGTAGGTATGTATCAGTCCCCGTGTGTAGTTACTCGTCTCCCATCGGGCAGATGCACTTGCACTTGTATCTGCTGATAAAGCATGTCTTGAACCGGAAATTTCCAGTCTTCAGAAACAAAAGGCGGTCCAAGTGACTAAGAATGCCCGTCTACGCCGAGAGCTAGCCACACTCTCGGCTGACCTCGGGAAGTGTAGGTATGAGACGACAGAGCTCATAAAAAAATGATCAAGGGCCACCGCTTTAGGGTCGTCGAAGGGTTTTGCTTTTGTTTTGAGTTTTGCGCCCACACTCCACAGTGGTCCAACCTGCCGCCGTACGTCCTGAAAGGAATTAGAGCCCCGGAAATAGACAAGTACAGACAGGGCTGATGACCGGACCAGAAAGACCTCGTCCGCTGCCACCAGCACCCATTGACATATCCAAGCTATGGACAAAGGTTCTGGGCAGTAAACAGCGGCGTCAAGCTGTGCAAAATTCTTTTTATACTGCCATGCCTGACACAATACTCGAAGGTTTTCCAGATTATTTTATTTTCCAAGGCGATTTCTTAATGTTAATATCAATTTATGTTGAGAAATCGGTCATAGAAACATATAAATCATACGTACATATAAATTATAATATTGGTGGAGACTACGTAGTCTCGTAGTCTCCACCAATATATATATACCATATATACGTATATTACGTAATTTTGGAGACTTTCTAGTTTAGATTAGTCATTACATTATATTATAGGCTTTAGCCCATTTCAAAAATAAGTATTTCACATAAGTGAAATAACACGTTTATAATAAACCGTATTGTCAGATGATCTTTTCTGTATTCACTCCGAGGGTCATTATTTCGCGGAGAATCTTGACACCGCGATTCAGGAAAATTCCAATTTTAAGAAGCGCCATCTATTGATCCTGTCGCTAATGCATTGGGCAAAAAGTTAACATTTTCGTCACTTTTATACGCACGAGTATACAGATTTGTAATATTTGCAAAGTATCATTGTTTAATGAATTAATTAAATTATTATGTGTTGAAAAAAATTAATTACAACTACAACTCTGTGTCGTTTTAATCTATCTTTATAATTGCTGATCCATAAATATTTGTCGCTGTGGCGACACTAGCGCCACCACATCCACAGAGATGTCCCGTTGTGATTGAAAAGCGCAGCGCCCTTTGTGGCGAAACGCTACTATGGCCTTCTTGCAATGCTTGTTTTACGATCACGCAAAAAAAGAGGAAATTGGGTTGTCAAAAAAATCACTCGTGCCTGGCTGATCGCCTTTTACATTAAAGTTTTATTAGCGATTGCAATATTATTGTATTAGTCCGTAAATTGTAACTTACATGACTTAGTTTCGCTCTTGATATACCCACAATGCCCACGCAAGTAATTTCATCATCTAGTGATAATGGTCATGATGACGTATATTCACCTCGGAGCCGACATAGTAATAAACAAAACATTTAAAAGCCTCACATGTGTGTTCTGGACTCCAACCTGTCCATTTCCAATTGACCTATGCCACACTTAACACATTTGATTTAATGTTGGCTTTTTTACCTGCCATTAGCCTACAAGGTGTGCCTTGTACCTTTTTTTAAATAAAATTATACAAAAGTTACTAAATATCATGGCATCTTACGGGGTACGTACACAGGTCACAAGTACGTCCTGTTTGATATAGAAGTCTGGGGTTCGATTTTCGGAACCGGCAAAGTGCTACTGGCTATTCCATTATGAAATTCTTAGCAGCACGGAATTTGGAAATGTGCCCCAAAAACAGCAATAAGTTTGCCCCCTGATACTCTGTATTTAATTTTTTTTTAAATGGAGCGAGTATGTTACCATTTTTGAAGCAAATTTCTAGACCCTGCGCTGGTACCATCCAACTTCATGCGAACATCGAACCCCGAACCTCTGGATAGCTCACTATCCTATCTCACTATCAGCATGCCTATGCTGTGGTACCAAACTATGCCGTTATTTATAACCTTCCTATTTAATCTTCAGGCTTCAATAATTTGTCTATAATTATCCGGATACTTGACATAAGGTAGTCCAAAGACTATTCACCGTATTCAGGGCTATATTTTTTATGACTTCCATACGAGAAATTAAAAAATCTGTATGCTGGCTAAAAAATGTTGATTATCTATAAACATAACCTCACGACTGTATTCCCCGAATGGGTAAGCAGAGGTGCATTACCGCACTCACATATCATCATCATCAGCCCATATACGTCCTACTGCTGGGCACGGGCCTCCTCTACTATTAAGAGGTACCCACATATCGCCAGGTATGTATCAGTCCCACGTAATAGGGGGCGAGTCTATTGCCGTTTTTCGGGCACATTTCCAGACTCCGTGCTGCTACTGAGAATTTCCTAACGGAAAAACTCAATAACATAAGACATATTAAGACATAATACATATGCAATATTTGTACATATAGGGTGTAAAAAGACCGTGATCGTAAACTAACAATAAGACAGGTAATTTACATTTCTATACATATACTTTTCACATATCTCCATAAATACCTACATACATAACCGCCTGTATTCCGCGAAGGAGTAGGTAAAGGTGCATTTCTACACTGACAATTCGCCAAGTGTGCATCAGTCCCACGTAGTAAGGGGCGAGCCTATTGCCGTTTTACGGGGACATTTCTAGACTCCGTGCTATACCTACTGACGATTTCATGATGGAACTTTGCGGAATAACATTGCGCCCAACAACAAGTCAGAGGCGTGAATCTATATAGTTGTGTATATTAAAATTTCGATACTGTAACGCGTTTACCTTATATGCAATATTAAATGATGTACTCGCGATTTGGGGAAAATTAGAAAAAAAATTACAGGTGCATAGTTGCAAAAATTTAAAACCAATTAAATACAGTAGGTATGTGATTATATTTTAGTTTAAGTAATATTTTGAGCAGACACACATAACAGAATTCAAAGTCATGTTCTTGATTAGGTCTTTACTTTATCCCTTAATGGTTTCTGTCCAGCGGCTGAAAATAAAATATACGTTATTCAAATGATTATTAATATTTAATTATAATTTGTTTAGTATTTTATATGTAAATATAACATAGATTTGTTTTTTAATTATAGATTTCGTTTTTGACTTATTTTTATTGCCTCTCAGCGGCATTACGTAGTGTGTGTGGATTTGTGCCCATAGATACTGACTGAGAGGAATTATGGCTTCGTCCATCACGCTGGCCTACTGTTTATTCCATGGGAGATAATTATCTATCAATACGGAACTATTTAACTATACTTCTGCCTACCACTTTTTTTTATAGAAAAAGGAGGCAAACGAGCAAGTAAGCCACCTGATGTTAAGTGTTCAGCACCACCCATGAACACCCATAATACCAGAGGAATCATCGGTGTGTTGCCGGCATTTGAGGAAAATATAGGCTCTCTTCTTGAAGTCCCCTAAGTCGTATCTGTTTGGAAATACCGCCGTGGCAAGCTGATTCCTCAAAGATGTTGTGCGAGGAAGAAAACACCGTTTCAACCACACTGTAGAAGAACGCCATTCATCCAGATGGTAAGAATGAAATTTCAATTTCAGGCCATGTTTTTGAACCAACCAATTTTAAGCCAAAAAGTTCATCAGAGCACTCCCCATGGTATATGCGATATACTTTTAAGGATATTAGGGTGATTGAATATGGCATTCCATCATGTCACAACTGAGAAACCTATTAATAAGAAATGCAATTGCCAGCATAAATACAACAGGTCGAAGTGTCGAATTCAAAACCTTTTTTAGGCAGTTCCTTATGTTTGTAAATTTACATTTTTTTTTTCATTTTTTTGTTCTCGAGGGGAAAGCTGTTTATGGCTCTACTTCCCGCCAGCCCCGGGGGAGAGGGGGCGGGAAGCGTATGTCGGGGTCACCGGTCTTCCAGCCCGGCGCGCGGCGACGTCATGTCCGCGCAGATGTTAGTGCCGGGCTGGGTCCCTAACAAAATTCCCTAAACCGGCATACCGACCAAAACCCCCCGGTGGCCATCTCCGCGCCGAATGGGGCGACCACGGTACGTGAGCGAGAAGCGCCCACCGTAATGCCGCAGCCGCCCGGTGCGCCTCCGAGACGTTATCGTCTCGGCCGTCTCGGAGTTTTAGGGGGCGCAGTTGCACCCCCACTAGCTTAGTTCGGGCGCCGTGGTTGTGGATGGGCGCCCGCGACGTACACAGGCCACAGTGCCGCCGCCCCTCTCGGGGTCACTTTCAGTGAGGACGCGCCGCCCCCGCAGCGCGCCCAGCGAACCCAAGGGCCCCTTTGAGTCGTCTTTTACGACAGGCAGGGGATACCGTGGTGGGATTCTAACGCCCCCTTGCCACAGGGCAGTTGTAAATTCACATAACCTAATGACTGAATTTTTGTTTCTGCAAATTTATTTGATCCGAGCGACGGAGAGGTGATTTTTAGGGAAATACTAATGGCGACTCCAACAGGCCTGCTTCACTTGTTACTCAGAACAATGATACGTCAGTATAAAAATACAACTGTTTATGTCCTCACTTATAAAATGCAAATCATAAATTGAATTGTACAACTCGTATTACATGTCTGGAATTTGGGTATACGGTAAGTATTTTAAAGTCACACAATTCAAATTAGTGCCCAGCAGGTCTTTAGATAAGTCTAGATTTAGCACAAATCTGAGTTTCACTTTAAATTTGAATACTCTTTCAGAGACTTTCAAAGCGATCCATTGAAAGTCGCATTTAGCTACCTCTACCTAGCCGCGGCACATGATAGTACGCGGCTAACCAAGATCCTGTTATGCTTCATCAGTGCTGTTGCAAAAATTCTGACTAACATATGAAACAGTTATCATAAATATTACTTACGTAGCATTTCTCCGTTCACCCAGTAAAATATTTTTATAGATGATTGGTCACGTTTGGCAGCATCGGCCCTAAGTTCAGACTTCAAACATTGGCGCAGAATCTTCGCCGCAATGGTAGAAAAATTTACGTAGCTAAAATAAACATAATCGTTTTCTTCTTTATTATTATATATTTAGTGAGGCGTTATTCGTCTCCATTAATGGTAAGTTGTTGTTACTGAAGTTTTCTAAACGGTAGCAATGAAACTTGGGTGCCTTATCAGGACAATGTACATGTTAGGTACATATAGACATCTTTTAGGAAATTAAAATGGTAACTCTCACATTTTTAGTTAGATGCTGGCGTGTCACTTTTATAAGTAATTTGGAAGGAAACCGAATCCAATGTTTAATGCTTGTTATTTTTATAATAAGGACATTTTTATTATCTTGATTATGTAGTATCATGAGTTCGTTTGCCAAGAAATGCAAATAACAAATGCACAAAAATGCAATGATCTCTTAGCGTTACATTTAATGGTCATTATTTATGCTTATTTTAGTGCGCTTACTTTAAACCGGCGGTCCTCCACGTTCCCATTTTGCTGCGTGTTCAATGACATATATTTCAATTTAAAAATAACCTCAATGTGTATTTTGATGTTTATTAGGTCAATTTACTGGTCTGGTTATAAATTCTCCGTGCTGACGTATATTATGAACCTTTTTTGACGAACACTCAAAATGCGTTTTTATAAAAAGGCATTAAAGTTTATGGTTAATTCATTTTACGCCGGCTATGCTGTTAATTTTATCTTTGTATTATTGGGAACCAACTGCGGTATAAGTAATGCTGTCAACCGGCTTACATCCCAACCGGCCAAAGTTCTTACAAAAAACCTTTCCCGATATACCAGCTTATGTGATCTAAAATTGTGGATGCTTATTGCTTATATCATTTGCAATAGACAAAACCACGGTTATGAAGTGCGCAACGACTCACAAAAAACATCTGGTTTTCTGCCCATTTAGGGTCATATCACCTCCGTCGCCATTAGCGTGGAGCCAGGATTATGAGTTCACCTATTGGATGTATTACTTATAAGAGTAACAGCATATGAACTTAATATTTCAATTGTTGATTACCTACACCAGTCTCATGGTAGAATATATTAAATATTGAGAAATTTAAAAACCAAAAATTCCTTAAGGGGTATTTCTAGATTATTCTTATTCTCTATTAGATCTTTGCCATAACCTGTTGATTGAATACACCTATGCCTATCAGCAAGATACGTCAAGTACATAATTATCTATGAATATTTCCCCATTGACCCAAATCTTTTGTTTCGCATATTATGGAGTTGTGGGCATTTACTACAATAAAATACTGAAGGTTGGTGCGTCAATGTGTAACTAGATGGCGCCACACTACTTCATTTACCATATCGACACTATCTACCATTTCACTATTGCAATATGATAATAAATAACATAGTATTGTTTTAATATTTCTGAGGCGGCTCTAGTTTTATTGTTCATTTTAAACTCCTGAATTTACATTTATAGTACCTAAGCTCAAAGATAACCAAAATTACTTGCAGAAAATTTTATGTGCAGACATGATATAAGTAAAATTCAGATTTAAACGGTATGTATAAACGGGCATGCAGTCTGACCTCTGAGACGCGTCTGAAATGTCCTTTTTGACCTCTACATTCAATTATTGCTGAAACAATTTAGCCAAGGGCATAGGATTATCTCGGCAATGAAAGAAAGAGATACCTACTATGGACCGAAATAATATGTGTATAAATGCTATATGGTAACACGAAGCATTTATCA